>OY728150.1:909222039-910539722 GCA_963277665.1 Viscum album
GCAACTAATGTTCAGCGCCTTGTGATATAATCCACGAAAAATGATCTTTTGATGGAACATGAGGAAATGGATTCTTATAGAATAATGTCTCACCTTCCAAATATCTATCTAGATAAGGTGAGACAAGAGAGGTATGAGATCTCAAATTCTTTTTTCACCACTATGATTGGAAGGATTTCATTATCCTGTCCACATGTATTCATGATTATTGGTTATATTGAGCATCTGGATATCTTAGGGTTTAAATTTTGGGATGATTTGAATATAGATATCATACTATCATCACATCCCAAGACCTTCTCTAGTTTTATTGTGAATTATAATGTAAGAAATAATGATAAGATTCTATCAAAACTTCCCACATTAATTTTCCATGTGGATATGGACATTGGGAGTAAAAACCTATAGTATTTATGGTGAATAATAAGAGTAAGGGAAAGGTAAAGGTTCTTATACTTATAAATAGTCTAAAGACCTTAAGCTCCATCCGACCAAAAATAAGAAAATCTAAAGGTACATTCATTGTCGAATGAAATCATTCTATTTCTACACATTGGGTATTAGATGCATCTTGTGGTGATCACATCTATATTCAAATATAGGTACCAAGTAGATTCAAAAAAATTGCCATAGGAGAGGTGGAACCATGAGCTTCTAATGGTGAGAGGATGGATGATCTTTCCATTGGATACTACCACCTAAAATTTAAAATAGGAATGATTTTGTTTTTATATGGATCTTATAATGTACCTAGTGTTACCAAAAACATAATTTCTGTATCATGTTTGGATACAGATTGGTTTATTTTCTTGTTTGGAAATAAAATATGTTTCTCTTATAAGGAAGACATATATAATGGTATGAAAAATTAAAATAAAAGTTTCTATGTATTAAATTAATAATACTGAGTGTTGGAAATTGATAATGAATCAAGATCACAGGACTCATATAACACCTTGTTATGGAATCACCTTCTCAGTCATGTAAAGGAGAAGTGTTTGAAAAAGCTCTATCAAGATGGTTATTTAGAATCTTATGAGATAAAAGCACTTGAAAGATGTCATGATTGTTTATAAGGGAAAATGACCCAACCACCATTTAGTGGATAGGGTGAAAGGGGAACATAGATTTTAGGATTAGTAAACACTGATGTTTGTGGACCATATACAGTAGAATCCAGAGGTTTATATTCTTACTTCTTATCATTTAATGATTACTTGAGTATATATGACTATATTTACTTGATGATGTATAAGTCTGAGTCCTTTGAGAAATTCAAGGAATTAAAGAACGAATTATAGAATCATCTTGGTAAGAAGATAATGAATATTCAATCTGATTGAGGTGGATAATATCATAACCCAGATTTCATCAACATTTTACTGGAGTATGGGGTTCTATCTCAACTCACCATACCTTTTACACCACAGTGGAATGGTGTAATGAAAGGAGGAACTGTACCTTTTTGGAAAAGGTAAGGTTTATGATGGGTCATGATGATATTATGTTATCCTTTTGGTGATATTAACAAAAAATGATGACACACACATTAAAACGAGTATCAACTAAAAAAGAAAATGGAATTACCATTGAGAAATGGAGTGGAAAGAAACCCATTTTATCGCATACGCATTTATGGGGATGCAAGAAATTTTTTAAGGATTTCTTAAAAAACAAACTAGCACCTCGGTGCATGAATTGTATCTTTATAGGGAATCCCATGGAATCAAAAGTATACTACCTACACAAAACCTCATACAGGAATGTGATTTTCTCTATAAAATCCAACCTTCTTGTGAGGGAGTACATCCTAAATAGGAATAGTGGGAGAAAGATTGACTTTGATAAATTCATTTCTCAAGATATACAAGATTTGGTACTAGAAAAATGTTACACAGGTCCCCATGGAAGAAGTGGTTCTTGGAATAGAAGTACTACATAGGTTATCAAGGGAGGTAAGGGAACTAGAGAGATATTGTTTTCCTATCACCCAGGATGGTGACTCATTATTTTTGTACAATGATGAACCCCTATGCTACAAGGAGGTAATAGATACATTAGAAGATGCAAGATGTCTAGATGCTATGAATTATTAGATAGAATCCATGTATCGGAGACATGGTTCAGTTTTGGTCGATGAGCTAGTTGATGTAAATCATATTGGGTGAAAATGGTTATTCAATTTAAAAATGGACATGGAAGGTAATGTATGAAACTGTAAAGCAAGTCAAGTGGAAAAAGGTTTTAAAGAACACCAAGGAATTGACAACGGTGAATCATTTTCACCAGTTTCTATGTTTAAATCCATAAGAATCATACATTCTATAGCAGCTTACCATGACTATGATATTTTAAAGACGAATGTCAAAACTGCATTCCTTAATGGGAACCTTCAGGAAGATGTTTATATGACACAAAAAGAAGGTTTTATGACACCAGGTGATTCCAAAATGGTATTCAAGTTTCATAGGTCCATTTATAGATTGAAGTAATCAACAATTTCATGGAATATTTGACTAGATGAATCCATAAGGGAATATGGTTTCATTAAGAATGAATGTGATCCATGTGTTTACAAAACTTATTGGGAATGAGGTCGTTATTCGAGTAGTATATGTTAATGAAATATTACATATTGGAAATGACATACTATTATTACAGTTAGTTAAAGACTGGTTGAAAATTTTCTTCTTCATCATGGACATTAGGTGAATCATCCTAAATTTTAGGGATCAATATAATTCATGAAGGATCCAAGATGATACCAAAAATTAGTCAAAGTACATATATTGACCATATACTGAAGAAATATAGTATGGAATAATACAAGTTGAGATTTGTTCCAGTGTAACATGGTTTAAATATTTCTATAAATATGTTTCCCTAGACACAATTGGAGAAATATTGAATGAGTAAGATCCCATACGCTTCACCAATAGGATCTATCATGTATTCCATGTTATGTACTAAACATTATGTTTCCTATACACTAAGAATGGTAGGAAGATATCAGGAAGGTCTAGGAGAACAGTATTGGACTACTGTTAATACTATACATAAGTATCTAATAAGAACTAAGGATATGTTCCAGGTGTATGGAGGAGATGAGAATCTTTTCATCAGAGTGTATGTTGATGCTAGTTTATAGATAGATTCGAAGGATATGAATTTGCAATCGAGATACTTTCTCTATCTCAGTGGAGGAGCAATGAGTTGAAAGAGTTCAAAGTAGCCAGTTGTCATTGATTCTATAGTCGAGTCTGAGTATATAGCGTCTTCTGATGCATCTGAACAATTCTTCTGAATTTGGAACTTTTTCTAAGAGCATGATGTGGTGCCTAATATTAAATACACCATCACATTTTATTGTGATAACACTACAGTGGTGGCTCTTTCAAGAGAGAAAACGTCACATCAACGGACGAAGAACATACTTCAAAAGTATCACCTCTTCAGGTATTTCTATCAAAGTGGTGAAATTGTAGTGAGAACAATATCCATAGATGTGAATGTGGTGGGACCTTTGACTAAAGGCCTATCTTAGTAGAATAATAAATATCATGTGATATCTAGAAGACAAAATATATTTAGTAGTTGGTACTTGTGCAAGTGGTAGTCTGTTGGAGTAGGTGAACTAGAACTGACATCTTCGTACTTTTTGATAAACATGTATTCATTGGATTGATATTAATAAACTTCTTATCACGTCCTTATTGTTCTTCTCCATGAAATTTTATGTGATAATTTCTTTAGAGTATTTTTCACACTAAAATTTCAAAATGGATCGCTTCTATGATGAGAAATTGGATGTGCCATGAAACTATTATTGAATATATGTTCTATAGCCTAATGATTTCATTTTAAGGGACACATATGATACAATCTATTTGGGGTGGAGACTCATGAGACTTTGATGCACCTTCTCGTGTTGTACGCCCTTGGTAATGTTCTGAGGGATATTATTATAATGATACCTTCCAGTAATAAATCCACATTTATAAGTGTCATTGAATGTTCCTATCTATGGATATGTGTATTGGTCCTTCGAATTTAAGATTATTATTAATGGGTATTATGAATCATACACATAGATGTATTGGGGAAATAATTGAAAAAATATGTTCTCAATGAGGTAGGATATGTTGGGTGTGTCACGAGTAATATTTCATTAATGAATAATGTGAGAATGTATTTGTCCCTTCAATTCCATAACAGAAGTTTCTATCTCATTCCACTTGATATAAATGTTTTTGCCTAAATAAATCCAAATCTATGGTGTTTTATAGGCAATTTCAATGTCGAGAAAGTAAATGGATGAGAAATTTAGCACATGGGTTGATGACACTCGCATGCAACCCACTTGATTGAAGATATTGATACAAAGTTGTAATATTACACGGTAAGGGTTCATATGAGGTGACATGTAGTTACGGCATTACGTTATTTCTCTATGAGTGCCCTGGCATGTTTCTAGACACTATCCTTGGACTTATGTCCACTCCTCGTAATTCCACTAAGAAAAAGGACTAGAGGGGAACACACTAAGTGTATCTAGTATCTCATTTAAATAATTTATTATTCATTATTTAAAAAGATGAATAAATATTATTCTTAGTTTTAGTTTAGTAATTGTCAAGAATGTATGGTCACATCTATTTTGGCACTAGTTATTTGAGAGAATATATTGTGGGTAGAATAATTAATAGATATTTATTTTCTATTTACTAAATATAATATTTATATATTTATTGGATAAAAATGTCGTGATATTTATTTAATAAATAAATAATGACAATTCAAGGTTCAATAAATATAGTGGAGGATTAGAGGACTGTGTTAAGGGTCCAATGAGAAATAATAATATTGAATATTATTTGATTAAATAATATTTATTTATAAATCGCATGTTAGGGACATGTTAGGAAATAATAATGCTACTCTTATTATTTGATATGTGGGTTTGTCTAGATTTAATAAAATAATTGAGGAACTGGTAAAACCTATTTATTATTTCCCTAGTGGATTAAATGCCTAGTTATATTATTCTATAATTAGCCAAGAGCTAGCCAGGTGATACTAATACTGTTGTGCATAATGAATTGGATAAAATCTCTCAATACTAGAGAGTCCATCCCCCTCTAAATATGTTCTCAATAATAAGTGTGATCCTTCTCCACTAGATCAAGGAGAACGCTTTGGATGAGATTCTCAAGGCGATCAAAGGTTCACATAGGAAGCATATAGATCTTCCATGCCAGCACCTAGAGACTCCATCAGCAACATATAGTGATACATAGAACATGTGTGGATCACCATTATAGAAGTTCTACCATTGATCACTACAATGAAGTGATGTTACACCGGCAGATCTATGGCCGAACACATCAATGATGAAAGAATCACCTTAGAGGAAACTCATATATTATGAAATTAATTACAAAAAAATATGTTGATCCTCTCTCTTGGTTTTGGTTTTCTAATCCTTTTTCATATTTCCTTGATTCATTCTATGGATACTGGAATTCATTTGTATTGATCCCGGATTGATCGTCATTTATTGAAAATCAATGTTGGGTACTGTACCATCCATGCTTCCATTATGCCTAAAACCTGCAAACCAAACTCCACCGCTTCCAAAATTTTTATATGAGGTATTTCTAATGGATGTTTCTTCAGAAAAAACAAAACGAGGTATTAAAAGATTGATGAGGATTAGAAAAATCACTTTTCAAGTGTGCTTGTATCATTAGGGATTACAACACCTCTTATGACCTCAACTCATTTTCTACCTTTTTATAACCATGTCTGCCTCACCATTCATAAAATAGTTTCATCAGTGCTCCATGCTACTACATGAACTCAACATGTTCCCTCATGTAGGCATCAAAATATACCACAAGTGCTTGCCACATATTTCTAAGAAATACACCAACAATCATCATTCTATGATTTTTTACCTATAAATGAAATCACAACATTTAAGGAAAATTGGTTCTATATTGAATAAATAGATAACTATATATTAGTTGTGAAGGTATTATAGGAATTACAGTAGGATATTAATAGAGAAGAATAATAAGTAGAGAAGAAGAGTGGGATCACTGGGGAAGTACTTCAGGGACAAGGTCTTAACCTCTAGATTATTTTGAACAAAATAAAATATGAGATATTAGACATCCCACCACTCTCATAACCCATATATTTATTAATAATGTCCATATTAACTTCCCTAACAAAAATTTATTAATTCCCATCTACACATCCAATACTACACTAAATTAAGAATAAAAAAAATTCCCTTACAAGATATCCCAAGCCCATCACTACACAAAACAAACCACACTCATCCATCCCACAATTTCTTATCATGTTTCATGAATTTTTATTACATGATTCTATCACTACATTTATAGTGTAATACATTGACTTATTCGAGATGAAATCAAAAAACATCTATAATTTTAGGAATGATTCATAAGGTGTACTATCAATCATCACCTATTTTGAGGTACTTATATATCCCATTTGACATTACTTTGTTATGATTGATAATAAGTGATTATTAGAAAATTTTAGATTGATTACTGAATTTTTTTGTTGCATTTATATTATGGATTTTTTCTCTACCCAACAAATGAAAATTATGATAATCTTCAGTTAAGATAAAATATTTGTAAAAATAAGTGGTGTTTCACTATTTGTTTAGTAAATTTATATCCTCCCCACATTACATATGATTGTATGTCTGTACTTATATATGTTATTTGGCTTTTTGGTTTGAAAAAATTGTTATACCACTACTTCAGATAAGTAGTTTTCGAATATAAGTTGTGTTTTTTTTTTGAAAAAATATTTATAGGAATCATCAGTTTTGATGTGGAATTTATAAAAAAGTGTTTTTCACCTTTATTATTTTTTAAAAACGGCTTATAATACTCATTAAATATGAAAAGAAATTCAAAAAAATAAGTGGTGTTTGTTGGTTTTGATTGAATAATTTCTTAGGAAACATATCAATTATGATAATTTGTTTTCAACATAAGATATGATTGTTTTATTTTCAAAATTTTCCATAACATTCATTACATAGTTTTAAGGTTTCTTTCATTGATAATGTTCACATTTAAATAGTTGTATTTGATGATCATTTGGAAATCAAAAAATTTATTCCTTATGATTTGATGGTGTTATTTTTTTACCTGATGGTCACTTATAAATACTCTAATTCACTATAAAAATAATATAATAATATTTTAATTCATTATTATTTCATGGAAGTGTTATGAATTGAATTGATTTTAATTTGTGAGAATTTGATTTTTGGGAGTTAACATAGGCTTCCATACCTAATATTAAATTAAAAGTTTAATTTACCTCACATGTTTGTGTGACATATATCAATCTATCCTTTTGGTATTTCATTGGGTTGTTGTTTTCGTTATTATGATAATAACCTATTACTATTCCCATTCTTGAATTTCCTCTGCTTTTAGTTACTCATGTGGAAGTTTCTTGAATAATTTTTAAGTATTGTTCTACATTTACAATGAATTAAAATAAACTATATAGATAATTTAAATACGAATAGTTTTTATATTATTTTCATATGATTAATTTTCCCAGTTTATTTACAATATTGACATTGAACTTTTTTTATTTTATATAGATATAAAATTTTGGTTCAGTTAATCGAAGTAATTTTTCCACTTAATCAAGATTATTTTTTAAATTTTAATATTTTATTATATGTATTTTCTTAGTATTAATTTTTTTAGGTTTGGAAGAAAATTGGTACACTTAGTTGAATAATTGTTTTTTATATGATATTATTTTTTCGAGTTTATGTTAATGTTGAAAAACACATTCTTCATAAGCATGATATTATACGATTAATGTTTATGTGTTGTGAGAATATTTTTTACTAAATTTTGGATGTTTTGAATTTTAGTTGGATAGACCTCGTTAGGAATTTTTATGATATCACAAGGGACCTCATTTCCTCATGATTTTAAGGATTTATAAATTTGGTCCTCTATTTCCATCTTGTAGTTCCATTCATAAAAAACTATTCATATTTATTTGTTATGTTTAAAACTGAACATAATATATGATTTTTATTTTACGTACCTAAATCTTAAGTAACCTAAGAAATTAAATCATATCTAAGGTTATTGGGTTCTTAAAATGAGATGAAATACTTCATAGTGACATAGTTAGATTAATTGATAATTCCAAAAAACATTTTACGGGTCATTCCTAGAAGTACATACCTAACACTAAAAAGGCCTCATAAATTTATTAAGGTAGGTTATTTTCATAAAAGTAGTTTCACTTTCATGACATAGAATTTCTTTTTTTAGTTTTCATTTTTCCATCAATATTTCCTTTTATACTATAGAATTTAGAGTATTATATAGAATTTTGAATTTATTAGTAAAAGGTTATATTTCTTAAAAAATATAGTAAGTTAGATTCATATCTAAAAATTTAATGTTATTGAAACCATTTTAACCCCTAAATGAGTCATGCATATAGAGGGTGAATTAGTGTGTGAATTTTTGTACCCATAACCGCTTGAATCAGAAGCTCTATTTGGAAATTTGAAATATAGAACAAAGACCTTCTAGTTAATTCTTAAATAAATATTAATCCTTCTATAAAAAAACCCTTCCATTATGCAAATTACTATTTTTCAATAGACATTAACTTAAAAAAGAGGAAAAAATAAGATAATAAAGAATAAAATAGAGGATTTAGATTTTTCTGAATTAGTTTTAATCCCCATGGGAATTCAATCATTTATTAAGAAAAATGTATAATGATTATAAGACTTAATATTTTTATATAAAATTACTAGTTACCATTAATTTATATGTGATGTCTAAAATAATCATGCAATGAACCAGTTTCTAGCACCTACTGATCTTCACAGAGAGAATGCTTCGTCGATCTAATCATCACAAGAATACCTTCACATGGTCAATGGAAACCACCAACTTAATTACTTCTCCAAATTAACAGTGAAATATCTAAATCCTTTACTCCAATTTAATCTCATTTAGATAATTGGATTAATCTTATACATCCTTTTATTATTCCTGGTTACTGTTATGCGATAGTAGGTTTACTCTTATATAGAATAATCCTACTAGATAAATTTCTTGATTTTTCTATTGTATTTTCTTGTTTTTGGACTTTCTTAATTTAGTTTCATTGCACCACCATATCCAATTAGTTTTCTTTATTGAATTTCAGAATCAACAATAACAATTTAGCAAAACATGGTACTCACATTAGCACCACCTAACAATCCACCATTTGAGGATCATTTTTAGGCACTATCATTAGGTCCTTAAACTATATTTGTAACTCTACTCCATTCCAAATCCCTCATTATAGTATCATAGTTCCACTAATGTTATTTTGGTTACACCAATAAAATTGAGGAATAACACTACGCTGACATATCCTAGACTAAGACCTTGGTCAGTATATCCATTAGATTTTAAAATCTAGAAACCTTCCATAGCATTATAACCTTTTCCTCCAACAACATCTGGATGAAGTGATACATCAATATAAATATGATTTTTTCTTAAATAAAACATTATATTTTTTTGAATTAGGTTACACTTTATGAATCACTAAATAGCATCTCAACCACCTTAATTCTTTCAATATCCTCTAACAACCACTTCAACCAAATAAATTTCTTGTTAGCTTTCATAACTATAAAATACCCTACCTTCGTTGTTTAAAGTGGAAATAATTATTAATGTTTTAGCATATAAATGATAATTTATCTGCCATATGTGAACACCTTAATATTAGTAATCATATTATTGTTCCATATCTACATTGAAATAAAAATCAGAAAACCATGATTAAATTTCATCCCTTGTGAAACAGAATGGAAATATTTTTGAACTGTTTAGATACTAAAGCATCAATATTATCGATTCCCCTTTTTATATTCTGATATTAATCAAGAACTAAATGAAAACTAAAATTAAATGTGAAATTTTTGGTTTTTTGCAAACAAAGTTATAAACCAAGCTTCTTACAACCAATGAAAATCAAACATTGACCATGTAATGAATCTTTTCTTCCATTCTAGTGCCCTTTCCTTACTCTAATTTATGTTTCTGACTAGGGGGGTGGTAACAGAATTCAGGTCACTTGTTATATAATATTCAACCACATTTTGAACATAGTTAAGCTAATTAGGTTACATTATTATTGAAATTAAGTCCCTTATTATTCTCATCACCAAAATTTGTTTTTATAGACTGGGATCCTTCATCCCGAAACATCTTGAAAATCCATCCTTCAACTCATCATGTCAATCCTTCCTTGGTCCTGCAAAGATCATGTCACCATCATTGAGATGAAGGATGAAAAATCACCCATCAAAGACCAATTTTTAATAATGAAAATGATCCAAAATACTCAACATAAATAGCAGTTATTCCATAAATGCATTAAACCACTACTTCCAATTCCACTATACTTATCTCATCTCATACAAATTTTTTTGATCTAACACACTAGATTATCTATTTGTTTCTCCATTAAACCATTTAATTTCTATATGCTAGTATATAAAAATGTCATATCATTCCCTAGTCCAAAGACAAAATTTTATTGCCCATATAGTATTGTTTTAGATGATCTATCCTAACCATCATAGTGTTGTAGTTAAGACAAATATCAGCTCTGATACGACCTGGTTTATTTTATTTTTTAATAAAAATTAAAATAGTTAATTTAATGATATAAATACATATAGATATTATATAATTATAACTTGTATAATTATTGGACTCTTCTATCCTATAGAGACCATGGATCATACTTTTAGAGGGTTTGATTTTCCCCTATTGTGGGTTTTCTACGATTTTTTATTTCTTTTTTTGGTGGGTTAGGCTTCCAGGTAGCCGTGTCAGTTTTCTCCACATACCGGTGTAAAAATCCTATTCCCAATCCCCATAAATTAAATTGAATTTAATATATATCCACTCAAAATGTGTCCTTTCAATTAAAACCATTTAGAGTACCATCTGAATCATTGTATTCCTAACAACGGGAGAAAATAATTTAGTAAAATCTATAACGTTATTTTGTTGAAGGCCCTTCATGAAAAGACTTTATTACACCATTCTATACTATCTCCTTGTACTTAAAAAATACATTTGTTTTGAAGTTAAATAATCTAAAAAGGTAATTATGTTATCTCCCTTTTTTAGAAACATCTAATGAATCAATTTAATCCTCCATTTCTAACTCCCACATACAAGAGTCACTTTGACTTTCTTCCTCTGATAAACATTTAGATTATCCACCATCCATAAGAATCAAGTGATTTAAGTTAGTTTTGTATCTATAAATCAACACAAAATCATAGAATACATCCATAAATAACTCTATAACTTGAATCATTCTAGAAAAACTAATTTCAGAATATCACATTCCAGAGATCTACCCCAAGATTCTATAGTTCATAATTTTTTTAGTATTTACAGACATGAAAAAATCAATGACATCAAAATTTTTCCCGAAACTTATTCCGGACTATCTATTTTTTTGGACCTATATTTCTCTTTAAAAAATTTTCTAACTTCCATATTTTCATTTTGTATTACCCTTATATTTCTGTGATTCTTTGATCTCATCAATGATTTCCACTTAGCTCTAACTTTTTCAGTAGATCTGTTTATTAAGTAGAAAATTTATCTTATTATTACTATCCATAATACATTGTCACATATTCAAATTCAAATATATTAATTTTCATACTATATAAATAAACACACTTGGGACTTATCCATGAACATATCCCCTTCGCTCGAATCATCCTTGACATAGATTAGTGAACTAAAAACTTTGAGATTGTAAATACTAACCTTCTTTACAAAACAATAGGATTATGAAAGTTTCCTCCCAAATGTAGTCGAAATAAATACATTAAAAATATAGGCATCAAAATTTATAGTCATTTCCCAATACTTAATGGAGAATATAAAATATATCCTTATTATCCTTACATTTTCCACTAAAGTCTAACTCATCCTCTTCTAAACTCTATATTTTCAAATTTATTCGCATGATCATCTAAAACTATATTAAATTCCAATGGAAATACCATTACAATTTCATACGGCTATATTCCACACTATTTTCAATCCTTAAACATTTCAGTTTACATATGGTCTCTTTTTACACCATGAATATCTGTTTAATTAAGGTTTTGGAAAATACATTTTTGTACTTGAAAAAACATTTCCACACCTTTTGTTTCATATTATAGATAAATATTATACATTAAACTGAACCTCTATGAGAAACTACTTCATTAGGACCCCATATATATTTATGTAAAATATCAAACATTTTATCATTAAGTATTTTTACTTCCATTCAGAATAACACCTTCCACTTCACCCCAAGAATACACTCTTATAATTTTCTAATTTCCATGAATTGGAGTATCATTATTCCTTTAGATTCTAGGACTTTCATACCTTTGTCATTTAAGTGATGAGGGTATTTGTTCTACAACATTTTGGATATGGTAGTTGTTTTTCTATAACGCACTACTCATTTTGAAGCTTTTGTTAGGTACAATGTTTCATCTTTGACTCATTTGGAAACTGCCATAGAACCATGTTTAACTTTACTTGATCCATACAGAAATTATGTATATGGACCCACATAATCCATCTACCTAATAAATTTAAAATTCCTTCTCAACCCTGATATGTGGTGCACTTATTGAAATTATTGCAGGACCATGTTCTACATTCAGATGGTAATATCACCATTTCAAATTATCTTGAGATATTAATCATATATAATTTTCAAAATGTTGAATCTTCAAGCTATATAATTCTTCATACTCCTCAGATATAGAGTTAAAATATATCTTATAGTATATGATTTAATTATCAAAAAAACAGGAAACACTCAAAAAATACAGCTTGTATAATCCGAAATCATCTTTGTGGATGCACTACCAAAATTAAATGATTCATATTTTAATCATTTCACACTCTAATATTTAATTTTATGGCCTTTCAACCAAAAATTCCATCATATGGGATGATCACTGAAAAAACACTTCAATTTTAGTTCATTTCCCCTCCCTGTGCTGCATAATTGGATGTCCTCTACCTTCCACAAAGAAAGTGTTTTTGTATTACTCAAGCACACATCTCCAAATACCTAAAAAATATTTAATGGTAAAATAAAAATGATAAAAAAATTCATGAATACATCTATATCCCATAACCAAAGCATGAAAAGAAAGTAATGGAAATCATAAAGGTCTAAATACAAGCCCACCGAAAAACCGTAAATGTGTCGAACCTGAAAATAAGTTGGATATTTTTGTCAAAAGAAACACCTGAAATTAACCATGGTCTTTCTTACTCAATTATGATACTCCTACTCCATGTCCTAATAATAATCTATAAAAGTTTTGTTATATACAAAAGACATGATATGTGTGGGGGATATCCCATACATGAGTTAGTATAACAATAACCTATAGTGCACCTTGAAATAACCAAAAATAAATCATCAAGAGAGTTATAAAATAATCACCATGAATATATTTAATTCAAAACTTGAGACATAAAAATAAAAAAACTAGATATACTCAATATAGACTCCTAGTATCAAAGAGGTCACCACCATACTTCCACCCATAGGATTCTGCATGAGGATTCAAGGTAACACTCATCCAAGAGAACTCAATCCATGATTCATGTTTTCACTAATGACACTCTTTTGAGAGGTCAGGCTTGTCATGAGTCATAAAATAATTACTTTCCAGAACATAAAATATCGAGATTACATGATAGGGGATCCCACCTAGGTCCTATGAGGTATAATGGTCCCTACATGGAATTACCCACTATGTAGGGGATCATACACTCATGTATATTGGTCACAATGTTTCATCAAACCCCACCTAGTGAAGAATAATAAATGATAGAGTATCACACCTAGGGTTACATGAAAGGATTATAAACTCTATCTGAGACTAATCCAATATAGGGGATCAAACTTCTATGATTAGGAATTATTACCTCACTGTACCCTCATTGGGATGAGCCAAGAGAACACACCCAACTAAAACTGTTCTATATTGAAGATATGGAGGGCCCTAACCTACCCTTTAGAAATTAAACATAATGTAAAAGGAGTAAATGAAATGTTCTCTTATTCTTGGAAGATCCTGTTTCTATTCTTGTGTACAACAGTCATGCTCGTTTACATTGGTCATGTCTAAGTACCTTGGCCATGTCTGAGTCCATTGATGTTCTCGTGTACTCTAGTCATTCCCATGTGTTTGGATGGGAACTTTCCCATGTACCCCTTGGGTACATCTAGAGTCTCCCACACTGGCTCACATGGAATGGCGTAGGTCCCACACAACATGTGATATTTAACTTCTTCCGAACCCTAGCTGTCATAGCCAATGCCCACAGGGAATTTTTTTTCAAGACTACATTCTAGGTAAATTGGGATTAAAAAAACTACTAGTTTCCTATGGTGTTACACTCATTCCAAATAATAATTTGATTCATCCTTCAATCTTTCTAGGAAATAATGGGATGGTTTTACCATACCCATTCATCATCGAAGCCTAGATTCTGACTATCAAAACTAGTCAAGAATTATTCATTGTCACACTATTCTTCCATCTCCACAAAAAAACTATGATTTTAGGTAGTCTATCTAAACATAAGGTTATTGATCTAAACCTCAATCACCCATAGTCATCACCACACCTCGATCATGTCAATGATCCTTATCCCAACCCCATGACGATGATCCATTGCACAAAAAAACTTTTCCCAATGAACGTCCACTGAGTATTTATCAACCTCTATAAAAAAAATGGAATGTCGATGATGAATGCATGAAGAATGGGGGGGGAATAAAAAAACTAGAAATAACTTCACCTCCACTATGGGTTTTCCATGATTCATTATCATTAGAACAAACAAAAAATAAAAAATATACAATAAATAATAAAATATATTCAATTCCTAATTGGAGGTAAATAAATCAATACCAGCAAAACATGATTAACTTATTAATCAATATGTTAGTGGATTTGATTTACGTTCATCGTGGTATAATCTAACAAGGATGAAGCCAATAAAAAAATATTTCTTACAATTGGATTAGATATATCCATAAAAAATAATGACCCATTGTTGTATTTGGAAAGATTCACAAGAACCATTGGCACGCCGATTGCTAACCCATTATCTATCATTGGTTTTTCAAGAATCCTCCTACAATGAACCTATTTCAATATCTAGTGTTATGAAGCTATACCTAGAAATTTTTCATTTTCATTTTTATATAGAGGATATTTCAGGTTTATAAATTAATACAAAATAAATATATTTCATAATTTTTTTACTATGATTCTGCTCATGACAGTGTTAAAGATGAACACACAATACACACAATGATTATGAGAAACCTAGGGTAAAACCCACCTTCTGAATTTAATGAAGGGATTATATTTCCTTTCTGAGACTCTTTGTGAGAGTTATCCAATTATTTCATAAGAACTACACTTTAATGATATTATATATTAATATTTTTAATATTTCAAAACTATGCTTCCCTAACCCCATGAATCTTGTGCTAACTTCGAACCTTGCTCGAGAAATATTATTTTAAACATCCCAAATATTTATAAGGAAATACATATTCATTAAATTATCCACACCTTGGGATTATTTTCTCAAAAAAACAAAATTCCTACACAAAATTTGAGGGTACTGGGCTTGAATTTGGTTCTCCCACTCCCAGGTGCTCTCCTGACGATTTTCATGTTGTCATTAAATATGCTCCAAGGGAATCAATCACCCACTAATGATATTCTGTTTCCAATCCTTGATCACTACTGGGTACTCTAGAAAGTAATATCCATCCTCGATTCCTAGTGTGCCTATGTCGATAAGACGTTGTGGGTTGTGAACATACCTCCTCGGCTATAACATGTAGATGATGTCTTGTACCCATTCTAACTACAGTGGTAGGGCCAAGAAGAATACCATATCAACGAACCTATGTAGTATATGGAATGACCTAAATAATCTTATATATGTCTTATTTTCTCATCCAAATATCCATAATCCATGATGATGTGATACCTTTACGAACATGTGGTTTCCCTTCTTGAACTCCAAAGGCCTCCATCGTCAGTCAATATAAGAATTATGACCACTCTTGGTAGCCATCAATTTCTCATGGATGACCCACACCATCTATTTCATCACTCACACAAACTCTTGTACAATTATTGTCATCTCCTATCGGCCAGTCTAGTATATTTTTGATATGAAGGGTCTCTCATACAAGGCCTATAATGGTTCTATAAAGATAGTGTAATGATGTTCATTTTTTTATGAAAAATTATCCAAGGATAGGTGATCCTCCCAATTGTGTAAAAATTCCAATATTCATGCTTGAATCATGTCCTCGATAACCTAAATATTTCACTTAGTCTACTCATCAATTTGGGGGTGGAATCCTAAGCTCATATATAACTGAATCTGAACGGACTCTTGTAATCCCCTCCATAATTCGGATGTGAATAAACCATCATAGACTAAAATGACTATTTACAGAACTCCTTGAATCCATATTATCTCTTGTACATTATGGTATCCCAATAAATCTATTGAACTCTACTCTCAGATAGCTAGGAAATAGACTGAATTGGTGAGTTGTTCAATGATCAAACATATGGAATTTATTTCTCTAGATAATTTTGGGAGCCCAATCAAGATAGATATACCATCCCACATCCACTCTACTACCTAAATGGGTAAAGAAAAACCCACTAAAACCTGGTTCTTAGCATTCACCTACTGAAAAATGAAGTATTGATAGACAAAAAAAGTTATAAAATTCATTATCCATGGCCACCAAAACTGGTGTTAAAGGTCATGATACATCATCACTACACCTGGATGTACCACCAATGAGGATGTATGAAACTCCCTCAAAATTTCCTCATGCAAAATCACTGATACCATCATCCGTCTTTTGAAAATGATTAAATACTCCCCTTCTTCATAGAATCTAATAGAATCATGTTTAACAAATTTATAAATAAGCAAGGTCTCATAGTCAGCATCTCCATGATGGGATTCCCAACTATGGAAAAATTCAATCCCGCATTTTATGTGGGATGACTTGGGCTTTAATGCCTTTGAGAAGCCATATAATAAGGGATATAAGATAGAGGTTCCAGTGTCACAGGGTCCAGACACACCAGTGATTCCCAACGTAACTACTCCCTTGACCGAAGGTTGATACCTGAACTAGACCCCATGAAATTTCCCAACAAAAGAAGAGTAATTAACTTATGTCCATGAATATATGGAACTAGGAAGAGTTTCAAGAACAGTGTATTAAATCTATAAAGGAGACCCAAACTCGGAGATGAGTTCCGAGGAGGAATCCAAGGAAGGAAGAACCTACATCCCATCATCCTGTTTCGATCAAGGAGAAAAAATCCCTAAAAAAGTGACGGATGTCGCCCACCTTTGGAAAGCGATAATGTGGGGAAACAAAATAGTGCCTTTTTTCCTCCGTAGATGGACGTGTGCACCCCAGAAGAATAATCAGAAACATTAATGTTGAACCCGACATGAAATTATTCTTATAATGCCCCAACCCTAGAATCCAGGAGTCGGTGCATTATTTTAATACTTTTGAATGATTACAAGGAATCAATTCTAAAAGGACCAATAAGTTTAGTAGTCTTGGAAACAAGATACATACAAAATTTCAAAACTACAAGTTGAAAATAAAAAACACTAATTTACTCCATTAGAAACATTCATGCATCCAATATTATTCCTGAAAGTCACTCATAACTAACTTCTTCATATCCAGGGAAAATGAATCATGATAAAGGGGTGATCTCAAATACTTTGTAAGAGTAAGAAATACAGTGTAACATAACATTAACATTAGGTATGGTGAATAATTGAAAACACATGACTTTACAAATAATAAACCTGAACAATTTATGGATGAAATATGAGATGAGTAAATAATTCCATAATAAAACATTTTCATGGGTATTCTACTAGTAAAATAACCACATTAAATATCAATAACTAATCTCATAATGATGGAATTCATAATTTCGGACATCATAATGACAGTCAAGGCCATGTTCCAAGACTACAAATAAGATTTTTTTCAAGGCCCTATGCCAAGATACTAGTTTGTCTTATGATAACTACCGATGCATCGAGGATATATAGTGAGCTCCATCTATAAATTAATATGTCCAATGAATTCCTCATATTAAATGTTTGAAACATGACATAAACATTCGTATTCAAACTATCATACGAAATGTCAATAATTTATCTACTAACCATGAATGGTATAAAAATAGCACATCTACAGTCAAACTTAACTCATTAAAAAAATATGGAAGATTGAATTGTAATAGATTAACCTCAATAAATAATAATGAAGTATATTGACATAGATGAAAATAATCATCAAAACTATTTGAGAGAAATATCCCCCTTTTTCTTGAAAACATTTAAATGACACATTATTTGTCAAGAAGGCGTTTAAAAATAGATTTCTGAATCAAAGTGTCCCATACCACTTTAAAACTTTTAAATGGAATTTTAATTTTAAAATATTATGTTCCATATAAATAATTCTTAAAACCCATTTTTAAAACATGGATAATAATGAGAAATATTTAGAAGAATAAATTTTTAAAACATTTAAAATTATATTTTAGTTAGAGTTCCTAACCAAATGAGAGACACTTGAATAAAAATAATTGAGGAATAATGTTTAATAAGAACTTTATAATATCATGAGAATAAAGGGATTCATGATATAATATTCCAAAGGTCAGTATATAGAACATATAAGATTGAATTGGTGCATAACAACAATGAAGTCTCAATGGAATGATATTTGAGACAAAATGCCTTATAAAAACTATATCCTTAGATTAAGGATAAATAATTTACATAATAATGTGTGAAAAATATAAATACACTCAATATTATTGGATATTTATTGTAAATCTATCATATGACATTCACACGTGTTTTTTAAGACAAAACCAATGACTTGGATGTTTAACTAAATGAATGAAAATTCAGTTAAAATTACTCTTATCAAGTTCATATCGATGACTTAAGAATTTATAAGTGGAGTGATTATGTGTATCAAAAGTATATCCACACACAGTGGAGTGGAAATTACAACATAAATAAATAAATATAGATTCCACACATAATCATAGTATGACATAATTAAGAATTACAAGATTAACCCAAGGAATAGAAATTGGGTTAAAAGGTTCCCTTACCGATTTGGTAACTTATGAAACATACAACCCATGAAAGAAGGATCATAAAATAAAGATTAAAATACCCATAAATTGATGTATATTATAAAATTAATACAATATTGGGAGTACATACACCACACAAAAAGAAATAGTGGGAAATATATCATGAATCTCACGGGAATAAAAAGTGAGATGAAAATCTATTACCATGTTGTAATCAATCGAGTTGTATGAAAAAAACTTAATAACCACCAAATGATTCACAAAATAACATGAATACAAAAATAAATAAACATAATTTATATCAAATGGAAGTACACAATACACCACATGCAATAAATTAGTGGCAATCATTGGAAATCTCACAGAATTAAAGGTGAGATATCAAACCCCCTTACTTCAAGTCCGACTTGTCTTGTATGTTCCTTATTCTTCAAGAATAATAAACTTAAGTTAATTTATAATTGATTAAGATAATTTATCAAGTTTATTATTCCTTTTATATCACTTATTACCTTTCTCTAACAATTAGTTAAATATTTGAGTTCATATTGGATATTTTATCGATGTTTGGAACTTGAGTCAAAAATGAACTTGTTATAATTACAATTTCTCCATGTGGTCAAAATTAAATTATCTCTAGAATGTTATAAATGATTTAGATATCATATATATATTATCTATCCAGTATATAAATCTATTTATAACAGTACATAACATTTGGAGATAAGAAATGAAATGTATCATTCATGGAGACGGTAAGTCGTACGTACTCATGAACGCTACTTTAATTTCTATTTTGTATTTTAATGGAATTAAAAAATATTTATACAAAGGTATATTATAATTCCTATATAATATATTATATTATATCTTTAATATCATCTTTTATATGTCCTATATAAGGAATTAACGAGTCATATCATTTTGAGGGGGTGGTAGTCCACAGTTCCACAAATGAAATTATCACGTTTTACCCATAATGGAATCCATAAAATAATGATATAAATGGAAAATAAATAAGCATAAAGAAAAAATAAACATAATATATATATATTATATAAATAAAGTTCTATCTTAATGTCCACCATGAGAAGCGGTAGGAGATAATCGAACAATCATCGTTTCGTGTGGCGTTAGTTTTCAATCCACAGAAACAGTATGTTTTTCACCCATTAGATGGAGGTGTGTGTATGTGAAATTTGAATCCTTCTCATAAAAAAATCCTAGTTTATTGAGGAAATTTATTATATTATAAAAAGTTAATAAAATGTTTTTAGGGTGTTGGAGAAGTAAAATAAAACAAAAGAATTTAAGGGAATGTTTTACCTTTAATTTGGGTAATTTCCTTTGGTTTGAACCAAATGGACTTCTTGAAGATCCCTATGCCTAAGATAAGAATTCCATGAGGAAGAGGTGGATCTTGATAGATTATTTTTTCAGGGTTTTGAAGAGGCAAGGGGCTTGAGAGGTGTGTGTAATGGTTTAGAAGTGGTGTCCTTTTATAATGGGGGGAGGGGCTCTTTAGGAAATTGTGAAAATATTATTTTATTATATAGTGATATTTGGTTTATAAAGGCCCGAAACTAATTAAAGTCAATGATAAAAAGACTCATGGTTTAAATAAAATCATACAATAGAAATTGGATAGGTTTTGAATATTATTTTAATATTAATAATTATATTTATTTCAATCATTTATTAATGATGTAAATTCTACATCATTATTGGGTCCTAAATAATTTAATTTATTTGATGTCTAAAAATTATAATAAAATTACCATAATGTAGGAAATATTTTTATCATTATAATGATTATTTATAATCGAAAATATTTCTTATATAACCCCATCTAAAAAAATTGATATACAAAAAGATATTTGTTAATGTCAATTTTGTCTTTACTTTAAGTTAATTAAAATAAAGTGTCCTTATCATTCTTAAGTGGGTCCATGGGGACCCAAAATCGACCCAAGGATGACCATATTGGCCATTATTCATATAATAAAGTTAGGACAAGTGTTAAGGTACTTTATTATTATTATAATATTCTTTTTAACTTGAATTGCCGTATTTATCTTTTTCCGCGGTAAATAAAAGTGAAAAGTTACTATTAACCAAAAATTATTTTCATCTTATTGAACCAAATTTTACTTACTAATAACAACCATGTATCTCAAATTTTCTAAATTCTATTCCAGAAGCGGTAAATGTTTATTTAAATGAAAAAACGGATTTTTAACTACAACTTAGTGGTTTCACTATTCATCAAAATTTGATGTTTTTCAGAAAAAAACCAAAAATTCAGCTTAAGATATATTTGATATTCTGAATTCAAATATTATGTGTATTTTTCCAAATTCAAATCATAGAAGTTGGATTAATTAATTTTAAATTAATTCCCGTAGTCAAAACGAATAGCATGTTTTTGAGAAATAATAACTATCAAAAGATTGACACTTGTTTATATATAATTTCGAAGTGAAATTAATTACAATGACTAAAATTTGATTAAAGGGTAAAAATATAATCTAATTACACTTCATAAAAAATTTAAAATATAATATAACCATATAAATAAATTAGATTATATAGCAGTTTTTAATGAAAATATATTATTTCTCACTATTCATAAAAAATGAATATTATTAGAAAAATACCAAAATTTCATCCAAAGTAAATTTTATGTCCCGATTCTAAAGAAGAATTTTATTTCTTCCATATTAATATGTAAGAGGGTCAAATATTGGATTTAAAAATGTTTTTCCATTAAAAGGTGGTAAAATTGAATTTTTTTGAAAAATACATTTTTTTACCTGAAAAATTGATTTTGTTCTTATAATATGTCAAAGAAACACAAATGTTAAAATTATATGGAGCATAATAAATTCAAAATACTATTAATATTATTCATAACCTCTTTTTAATGTCTATTTTGGTAAGTCATGGTGTGCTTGAACTCAGTGTTGCGGGAAACACAAGTTATTGAATTTAAAGAAAATAACTAACTATCAAATCATGGGGTATTACACTTCTCCTAAAAATGAAGATTAGTAGCACTCGAGGAATTAATGGATTAAAGTGTTATCGGATCCTGTTATCCGGTGCTCGGTCCCACTATGCAAATAGTGGCCCTGGCGTGGAACTTACAGAAGTTGGGGTAGTAGAAAGTTGGACATCTCGTTCTACGACGTTGTCAGCAAGGATCCCTCTTACCAGCCATGGAAGATGGGATGGAGCTAGGGCATTGGTCATCAATTTATTTTTCTTTTAATATTGGTGAGTTAATCTCCCTGCTTTTCAAGAATCCAGTGTCTGCTCCAGGGATGCGATCACTGCCTTTCCCTTGACGCAGGGGCAGGGGCAGCCCCAACACGGCCATTCCATGTGGATTCACCTCTACAACGACGGCCTCTACATCTATGACCATGGGGTGCCCACACCCCTCTCCCCATTTTAGTCCATTCAAAAGAGAGTAATCAACGACCTTGTGCGCCATTAAGAGGAGGATGGAAAAATCCCGACTTAGGATATGGCCCACCTGGATTTGGAGGGGTCTACACCTCATCGCCAACGCCGCCCCCGAGGGCCCTGCAGGGATCCACTGCTCCCCATGGTGACATATAACGGTTTTGGGAGCCTCTACAAGGAATTATTTGATGACTCCCTGCCTTACGCTAATGAGGCAGGTGGCGTCTGACCCATCCCGATCAGAGTCCCATTCTAGGGGCTACCTACGAGGGCTCCCACATGCCTGTATCAGTGGCATCGCCCGGTCTGGCTAGATGATGAGCAGGTAAGCTATGCACCTGTACCACCAGCCCTAGTTCGTCTGACCCGATGCCAGTGTCGGGCGCAAGATGAAAAGGAAACCCGCCAAGGGGCGTCAACGTCGATGGCTACTCTGGCCCAAGACACCACCGATGCATATCATCAGTTCCCTACATAGACTGAGTAGGGGAACTTATACACTTAACTAGGATTAAGGCCCCAACCACACCAAGGGAAGTCTGGGTCAACTCTCTTGGTTGTCGACATGAGCAGTGGTCACAGCAAGCTAACCCGTAGTGATGTCACCCAGTACGGAGGTCCTCCCCGTACTACTACCATAGAGAGCACGAGCCTCCCCTGCTTCAAGGCTCGGCATGGAGGTTTGCCCCGTTCCATCCTCAATCCATATGAAGGTCTCCCCGTGATGGTGATACTCGGTACGTAAGCCTCTCCCATGCCTATTACACTGGGTAGGGAGTCATTTCTCCTACCCCGACCGACGGTGTAGGGACATTTCATGTCCAGTCTATCCTTAATGTGGGGATCCTCCCCACGTCCTCTTGGTAGCTGGAAAAATTCTTCCTCACCTCATCAACCAAAGGGGTGAAGGCCAGCCTCACTCCACCTGCACCCAGCATGGAGGTCCAACTCGTGTTCAGCTAGACCGGTACAACGACCCTCCTCATATTGAGGTCTCTAGGAAAAACAAGCGTGGAGGTCCTCCCCATGCTTATACCAGATCTAGTTGAGGTCTTTCCCACTCTAGTGCTACCCATGCAGGCCCTCCCCATGTCCCCTTTGACATTTTTCTTGGTGCTCCTCACACCCCGTATTTCTCGGGTGGAAACCCTCTCCTCCCCAGCACCAGTGCTACTGCCATGTCCCAAAGATCCATCTAGGGGAAGGAGGGTGGGTTGCCACCGCTATAAGAAGAATTATGGGAAGGACTTGATAGAGATCAAATTGGTCGTCTTCACAGATTCTAAAGCGGAGTACAACTCAGCACGGGAACCCTCCTCTCGCTCATCTGAGTCAAGGGTTGAGGAAGGAACAAGGCACATTAAACTAATACCCCTGGAATGAGAGGTCCATCAGATTCCCTCCTCCCTCCACAGGTATATCCAAGTGGTTAAGGATCTGGAAAACTCATCGGTCATTGTCATCCAATCACCTCCATTTTCACCAGAAGAACTCTATACCTCGACAAGTGATCATGGAGAAATCTTCTAGGGACTGATGGAAAATGAGAAGCAGTGTGACCTATCGCCAGTAGTCCTGTACTTTGTGATAGGAACTACGGCCATCATACCATCTTATCACAATGTGTCGGCCAGGTTGATACACTCTTCGGATGACAACCTGAGATTTGGCAGCTAGTCAGCCTGTTCGCCATACTCTCCCTTGGCCAGCTTGTCTTCCCAGTGGTCTGCCTTAGTACTGCTGCTGGTTCCCCAACCACCCAAAATTGACGAATGAGGAAATCAAGGGATAGACCATGAATTTGATGCTAGGATTTTATAGAACATCCTCTTAGTGGACCACTTGCCTGAGAATTTTTGGCCTACGGTAGCAACGAATTTCTGCATACCGGAATCCCTAACCCTAGAGGTAGTTGGGTATTTCCACCACACCCTCTGGGAGATGCACATATTATTTCATAATCAGTGAGTGGTTTATCCTAGTATCCAAGTGAATTTTGAAGACATTGGTGAAACATTTCATCTATTCGGTATCACTTCGCTCTCTGTGACCTGGTGCACCGAGTCACCAGGCCACCGTAGTGTTCTCTAAGAGAAATTCGTTCATAGATTCAAGATACTATGCAAGATCATCAAGGAGGCTTCCACCCACATGCAAGTCCATGGCTGGGGTAGTTTTCTACCATCCTCTTTAGTCCTATCCGACAGTAGTCCAAATTGCTAGGCGATATTGAGGACATGCCCCCAGGAAGGGTCAAAGTTAACATGGACGACATCGAGGATGAGGAGGACGAGCTGGATCTTCTCTATGTAGACTTACCCCCTAAAGAAATGACACCACTATTGGACTTATCAGGAAGGACTACTAATCAAGAGAGGAACCTACATGGTCTCCCTAAACCCATCGAGGCATTGGAACTCAGCAGGAATTCTGGAAAGGGAAAAGAGCACGTCGGAGCTGCCAACCACTCTGACATGTCTACCTTAGTGCAGAAGATGGAGGATGACCCTAAGATGCCACATTTCACCAACAACTTGCTGATCAGAAGAATATGGTCAATGAACTCCTGGCTGAACACACCGTAGAGCGATGACCCTACTAAGGCAATCCTAGGCTAGTACAACAGGGGCAGGAACAACTTACCAATGACAAGATACCCCCAGGAAACCCTGATCGTGCTGCTCTTGTGGACAGGGTTGAAGCTGGAGTTCATGATAAGAGAGCACTATATGTCTCGCTAAACCCTCTAGAACATTTCAGTAATATACGGAACCCAGCTTGTGGTTCCCCTAGCTGCACTACAGGTCACCCCACAAGCCACTCCACGAGCCACTGAGCTGCCTTACAACATTGAAGAATCCGCCAATACACTCATGGTTAGGGATCCCCGTCAACACAGGGAACCCCTCCCCGATGATCCAATGGCAGCACTCATTGGGAAATCCATATCCGACCTGGGTGGATGATATGCCAACACCTCCGAGTTTTGGGAATCCCACCTTCCCCCCCTTTAATGGAACGGGGGACCCACCGTAACACCTGAACCACGTTAACTCAAGGTGTGGGTCCATGTTAGGGACTTCAGCGCAGGAGGAGGCTGCCAAGCCCCACTATTTTGTTCATGGATTGTAGGTCCGACATTCTTTTGGTACATCCATCTCATTATTAGATCCATAACCAGCAGAGAGTACCTTCACAGGCAATTCCTCTACTAGTTCAGCTCCACTACGTGGAAAACCAGCATCACAGAACTCTTCAAGTGCCAACGAAGGCCGTATGGGCGTGTCAGGAACTTTATCACCCGGTGGAAAGGGCTCGCATAATCCTTTTACATGCCACTGACTCTGTGGAAATTACAAATGATGTTTGTAGAAAATGTCAGGACAAAACTGGTTCCCACTTTGATAACCCAGAACTACCCCAGGAAATATCGATACCTTTCCAATAAGGCCTAGTGCCTAGAAGAAGCCTTGAAACAGTCTAGTCAGGCACGACCGTTTCCTCTCGCAATTCCCGCGAGAAGAGCTGTCATAGCTTATCCCGCCGTGGTGGCCCAAATAGAGGCTCCCTGACTGCTGGAATTATTACCAGTGGAGCCACATCTACAACCTCATAGAGGCCTACCAACATAGGTGTAGCCTCTATTCCAGCAGCGTCCTCCTCAGAATCGGCAGGTGCCCCCATAAAATTTGATTCCACCACCTAGGTGGGACAATCAGGGTCGTCCTCCTCAATAGGCTCCTCTAGATCCTCGTTAGGGCCAATCCCCAAGGGCCCCCTTCTTGGAAAAAATAAACTAGACCTAATCGTTCAAAGGGAATCAGTTTCCTGGCTATTTCTGAAGCTCCTTGGAACAAGGGATCGTGCGTTTTCCTGAGTGCAGAAAGCCAGAGGAGGCGAACCTTGCTGATCGCCCCAACTACTGCCCCTATCATCAAATCCTGGGGAACACCCTCAAGCAGTGCTATCTGTTCAAAGATTCGCTTCAAGACCAGGTTGATAACAATATAGTCAGTCTGGGCCCGGCCCCGACACAAGTGTCGGGTGTCTTCGTAAGGCCCGATAGCGAAAGCGATGACGAAGGGGAGTGGCACCATGTTTCCAAATCTGGGTCCCAGAAGTATGGTGACTGGATGGCCTGAAAAACAGTTTTCTGTTCCCATGGTATCATTTGTGCTTGCCTGAATTGGCTGGAGCCTTCAGAAGCCACAACCACCACTTCTACATCATCATCTCAGCCGGCTTCTTCCCAAAAGAAAAAGCATCGATGATGTAATGGAAATCAATGTGCCCTGACAATGCCACCGTCGTCCCACACTCCCATTATCTTCATGCCCACTAATATGGGGATTTCTCCCAGAATCCACCCAATAGTGGATGACTCTTCATGTGATAATAAAGGGTACACTTCGGTCAACACCATGGAGTTTGTAAACCCCTATATGACTCCTGACAACGGGGAGTGCCCAACGAACCTCCCCAACATCCCCAGCTAACACCAACGTCTATGGAGTGGTGTCCATATGGGTCAATGAGGCACATCAGTTGGAACCTCCAGTCAGTCTCTTCATACCACTAGGATAAGAAATCCAAGGAAGGAAGAACCAAAATCCCATCATCCCATTTCGATCAAGGAGAAAACGTCCCTAAAAAATTTATAGATTCTACCCACCTTTAGAAAATGGGAATACGGGCCAACACAAACGAGCCTTTCTCCCTCCATAGATGGATGTGCACGGCCAGACGAAAGCTTCTAAAATAGTAATACAATCAAATTTGTGAGTAATCAGTTGTATCTTCCTCTACATTATAAAATCCTACTCTACTAGAGTTTCTCTCTCCCCAAAAAAAGAAAAACCTCGTTCCATCCACATGGGTACACCACATCCCACATGAAACAATAAATTTGATCATGAACTATGGATAGTTCTTATATCCCTATGATGACTCTATATGGCATCATCAATGCTTTCAATAGATCACATAATAATCTCTCTTCTCCAAAATTCAGATCACATTTTTGACAGAAATGTTTGATCACTGAATTTCATCTAGTAGGAGTCATAAAGAACAATGGTCAATCCATGGACACAAATGGAATCTCTAAGTCCCAAAAAAGATAAATGGTGATAAAATAGTAGATAAAACTTATTTCTATCAGTATAGAAGAAAATGTAGAGAAGACATGTATCGTACCTCTAATCATCCTTAGAGCCTCAGGGTTATAGGCCTCCATTTCTTGCAGTTGTCCTCTTCCCTTCCCACCAGCTCTCTGAGTCTGGTGTGGAATAACTAGACGTGGAGGTGGAAATAAATAAAACCATTAGTCACCTCATGTTTCTCTCCATGGTCTTCTTCAATGTCTTCTAACTTCTATATCTACCTTCTCCTACCATTTTATTTTTCTAGGGGGGGGGGGTATATCAACCATCTCTCTATCAGCTACAAGGCGGGTCAAACCAACCCATTTGGGATATCCCTGACCATCTCAAGATAAATATCATCTTTCTTTAGGATAATTAGAACTATCCTGACAGCCCTAAATTGTAGATCATATATCTTGGTAATGTATCCTAAATCATATCACATTCCTAGATCCTTGTATCTGATGTTGGTTGTAGAGACCCGAAATCTGACGTACATTGACATTACATTACATTAGTGGAATACTTAGTACATAAAAAAAACACACACACATGGATCGTAATAGTTTAGTGTCTTTGGAAACTCGGAATATTGTCTTCTAATCCTGGTGAAAGATCTTTAAAATCTCCCATAAATATATTCCTTTTTTTATACCTAAAACCTTTGTTTATATCCTGGGAAAAAGAAAACATAAAAGGGTGAGCTCAAATGCTTAGTAAGGGTAAACAAAAGAAATATCAATCACATCATATACATAGCACATAACTTTTGGAAATCTTAACCTACAAAAGAGATCATAATTTCATAACATGGGATAAATCATGGCAGTGAAATGTAATCACAATAATCATAACATAAAACATGAAACATTTTGGCATACACACATAATCATAGAGAATAATTTCTTGTTAGTCAAGACTCATTGACAATACTATCTTAGTGGAAAAAGTCCCTTTCTGAACCGAGTCACCCTCGTTTCAGTCCTGTTTCACTGAACCGGTATAACCTACCATTCAAGCCATGTCTATCTCATGAGATATAAAATATTTACCCAATGCATTGGAGGGAGATATAGGTCCCACCCATCTCATAATGATACCATTCTTATGTGTGCCACAAAATCATAAATCATACATCATTGCATAACCCATGTAACACAAATGGAAATCTTAAACATCGTGACATCATAAAAAAATTCATATAAGATAAAGGAATTCCTAAAAATAATTCCATCACAACATAATCAACTCAATAGGGATAAAAATAGAACCCTTTATTATTATAGATGGAAAATAATTTTGATAAAACACTTGAACTCCATTCTTGAGGAAAATATCCTTTTTGCTTCAAAAACACTTTTCCTTTCTTAACATGTCGTACAATTATAAACTAAAAGAAGTTGATTAAAAATAAACTTGAAAACTTGTAAAGGAAGCTTATTGGAAATAATGTTTTAAAAATCCATTCATGCCGTATAGGTTAAAAGAAAACATTATTCTCGTACTTTTTTCGGAAAAGTCAAAAAGTACCTCGTACGAAAAACGACAAAATATTCCTTTCATATCTTTTACTAAAAACTCAACAAAGGGTAAAATAGGTTTTAAAAATTTGTAGGTGGATGGAAATAATATTACATATTCAGGTAACATGGATGTGGATGATAAAATACACCCCAGTAAATACCAAAGTATAAGCAATCTCGAATAAATATGAGATTGTGATATTTCCCTTACCTTAGGTCCGATTTTCTTCGTAAGTGTCCGAACCTCCTCTTCTATGAAGCGCCTCTTTGAGACCACCTTTTAGGGCACTAACATTTGTCTTTGAGGAAGACCAGAACCTCTATGATGTTTCTAGGGAAGTGGAGAAGGGGATTTGGCAGGGGTTGGCCGATCTTGAAGGCTCAAAGTTGTGTGAGGAAGAGAGGGAGGAGGTTCCCTTTTATAAGGGAGGAGAGGGGTACCTTTGGAATAACTAAAAATATTATTTTATATTAAGGTAAAATTCGGTTCATAATGGTTCCAAAGGGTCTTATTTCGAAGCTAAAGTGGGGATGGGTCGAAATCCTCTCATCCAATAGGATTTAGACAAGTTTAGGTTATTATTTTAACCTTATCATTTAGATTTAACTTTAAGTTTGATAATTTAACTTTTACCGTGTCTTCTTGTTTTCTTACACTATAAGGTTAATAAACATACTATAAGATACCAAACGAATCCCAAATTGTTTATTATTAATATATATTACCTTATCTAAGTCATTTGGCCGAACCATAGATTTTTAGTAATAAAATAACAATTAATAATATAATATTTGTTTTAAAAAACTATTTTATGTCAATTTTGACACTATTAAGTAATTGATTTCTGTGAAAATCATAAAATAATGATAAGTTCAAATAAAGTTAATTAAATCAATACTAACATGTCATATTAACCTAGAAAATTAGTTTAATTCATAAAAAGTCTCAAATTATATTTATTTGGGTATTTATAACATCAATTATGTCAATATTTCATTAATAAGATAATTACTACAACATCGTTGTGTCATAAATAAATTAAATTATATAATGTTTAAAAATTACAAATAAAATACGATTATGTAGGAAATTACTTTAGCTTTCTAATGAATATTTATAGTCGAATTTATATTATGTATAACCCCATATTAAAAATGTTTTAGTAAATAAACTTTGATTTTAACTCTTTTAACCCTTCTTTAAATAAATTAATAATAAATGTCCTAATCTAATCCAAGTGGGCCTAAATGGTCATATTTTATTCCTAATTTTGTTTTTGGTCGAATTAAACTTGTTCCATAGAATTAGGACATGTGTTAGGGTAATAATAATATCATTTCTACACTTAATTACCCTATTTACTTTTAACCGTGGTAAAAAAAGTAAAAAGTTACTATTCACCAAAAAAATTATTTTCATCTCATTGAACCACATTTTACTTACTGAAATCAACCGTGTCTCTCGGATTTTTGAAATTCCACTCACAGAAGCAGTAAAATTATGTTTTATGAACAATTCAGTTTTTTTAACTACCACATAGTGGTTTCACTATTAATCAAAAATTGAAAGTTTTCAGAAAAATACCAAAAATTAGGTCTAAGCTATATTTGATATTATGAACTCAAAAATGATTTCTATTTTACCAAATTCAAAACATATCAGTTGCATTAATTAATTTAAAATTTAATTACCGTCGTCAAAACTAATAGCGTGTTCTTAAGAGATAGTAACTATCAAAAGATTGACACTTGTTTATGTCTGGTTTAAATGTGAAATTACATCCAATTACCAACATTGTATTAAATTGTAAAAATATATTCTAAATATACTTTAAAACCACTCAAATTAATAATTTATCACTGTTAATTATTTCGATTGAAAAAGTAGTTTTTAATTAAAATTTCGTAATTTTCACTATTAATCAAAATATGAAAGTTATCTGAAAATCACCAAAATTTCACCCTAAGCTAATTTCGATATTACGAATACAAAAATGAATTACAAATAAAATTTAAAAAATTTCAAAAAGTGGTTATTACTATTCACAATGGCTAGTTTTAATAACATTTTAATAGCATATTGTTGTTTAGCGAAACTTGTTATTGCGTACTACACACGCTATCGAGGAAGTTCGCGATTACGTGTAATGCAAGGCAAGTCAAGGATGCGTGTCGTGCAAGCTCCTTTTGGTGTAGCGTACAACACAAGACATTAGTGAGATTAAAAAGAATATTTTTCATAAAATCTTGGGATGTTACATTCTACCCCCCTAAAAATGAATTTCGCCCTCGAAATTCGTCGGGGTTATAAATGGTTTACTATTCGAATGTTTCTTTAATAGAAACCCACATCGTAAAAAGGAATACCAAAACCAATCTTTAAAAGCAAAAGTATGAAACGTAACGGTTACCCAAATAAACTAATCACTGGGTTTCCACATAGGTGAAAATATGGATATGGAAGAGAAATCTAACCATTATGTTCTAATGGAGAGTGGTAGAGAACATGGCTATAGAAAATCCAGCAATCACCAAGCCATAAATTTGTGACGATCTAAGGTACCATCTGATTCATCAGATATAAGAGCACTATGACAACATTTTTGGTTTTCAATATCATTTCCCTAAAGTTGATGAAATTGGAATTAGAAGAAATACTTTCGTGATTTTGGTATAGTCTCACCGTTTGTCATTCTTTGGAAAATTTCCACTTCATCTCTTAAAGAAATGAAGTTGAATTTCTCATTCGTGATGTGTTAGCAGATCATGTGATAGAATGATGGGTCATTCCATCTCTTTCAAACAAAAGGTTAGCAAAAGTTATAAGTCCATCTTATGGTTAATCATATATGGTTCCAAAAATGAACTTATACTTCATATATAATACCGCTTAATAAAATAAAACTAGTTTCTACTAACCAGGGACTTCCTGTGGGCCAGTGGTAGGCAATAAAGGCCAGTCGCACTTCTGTTGTGGGTTCGATTCCCACAGCCTTGTCCGACGCGATGGGCTGTCGCCCGTCCTGTAGGTTGTCCTTTTTCTAAAGCTATATTACTATAACATCCCATCAATAATATCGAAAATCGTTTTATCCTAACTTATGTCCAACATAATCCATTACAATCTTTAGTCTTATTTATAATACTTCAGTCCACTTTCATAATATATTGAAAACAATTACCAGAGATTTAATACCATCATTGATCCCCATATATCATAAGATATGTCTTGTTGGTCACATTCCAAACATTCAAAGGCCTTAATAATGTATTCTCTTGAATACCCATTGAACCATAGTGAAAACTTGAATGCAGTTAAAAGTTAACACTTTTCACATACCAAAATCCTCAAAATTCTATATACTCAAACCATGATATCACTTAGTCCTCAATCATGAGCTCATGAATACTGTTAAACATTTCGTTTTCTCATTTTCCCTTCATTATGTGCATATCATCTTATTTCCAAAAATATCTCAATCACTTTGAATTCCACATTAGACCAACACATAAATATTCCAGTACTTTATGATACAACATTATTTTGGACTCCCATTACATAAATACTTAATCATTCCACCACATCGTTTTCATATTAAACATCACCAATAGTGATCGCATGTGACTTGCCTTTGTCTTTTGCCTTAAGTGGTTTCTCATGTTGATCATCACTAACCCTTGGATTAGGGAATTTATTAGCATAATGCCCCATTTCCTTGCACTTGAAGCATTGAAGTGTTGGTGGTGCATTCTCTGCAGTGTTTGCTTTATTCACATCATTAGAAACCATTTTTCTATTACCTCGACACTCAGCAGCTCGATGACCTTCTTTTCCACACTTAAAACATTTTCTAGTCCCTTTAAGACAATATCCACCATGCTTCTTTTCACACTTTGAGCATAAGGAAACATTCATATTCTTTTCACCATTATTTTAAGATTTCTCCTTCAACTCCATCTTTCGTTTATTTTCAAAACCATGAGATGGATATGTAACACCAACTTCCATTTCTACCTTCATAGCACAACGCACAATTTCTTCATAGCTACTGAAGTCTCTTATAGCTAATGCCCTTCGAAGACTTGGTTTTAAGCCACTGAAAAATCGATCAACTTTACTTTCAGGTTGGATGATAATGCCAGATGCATACCTTGCAAGTCATGTAAAATTCGCTTCATATATACCAACAGATTCATCATCCTTTTGCTTTAGTTCAAGAAACTCCTTCTCCATATTTGTTCGAAGAATACGAGGGAAGTACTTACTGAAAAATAAGTTCTTGAACTCGTCCCATTCCATGGACTCAATTTCATCCCTTTGCCTTGTATTCTTAATAAGATTCCACCATTGATCAGCATCACCTTCCAAACGATACACTGCTAAGATGACATTATCATGTTCAGAACATTGAAGAACTGAAAATATCTTTTCAGTGGTACTGATCCATTTTTCAGCAACAAGTGGATCAGAAGGCCCACTGAAAGAAGGTGGACGTTGCCTCATGAAGGACTCAATAGAATATTGTTCCCTTCTCTGCTCATTTGGAATCCTAGAATGATTCATAGCTTGTGTAAGTATCGCAATAATATTTTTCACTCCATCTCCCATAACATTTGTTTGTGCAGGAGGGAAATCATTGCATTGTCCGTTGCATTGATCAACACGGTTCCTTCAGGTTCCAGCCATCGTCTAAAACCCAAAAAGAATAGTGTGAGAGGCAATAATCATGCTAGGGAAAACAACATAATAAAGGGGTAGTAGATCAATGTCTAACATCTTAGGTTAAATTCTATGATCGTTACCGTAGTTCTAGGACAGTATCCAATACGTATACATATCCTTAGGGACATCCATAGACATACCATAGAAATATCTCTAGGGATCTCACTAATGTTTTCGCATCCTAGTTTCCAAAGGTTTACAAAACCATTCCTCTGATACCAACTGTAGAGACCCAAAGCCTGACGTACATTGACATTACATTACATTTGTGGAGTACTTAGTACATAACAAAAACACACACACAAGGATCGTAATAGTTTAGTTTCTTTGGAAACTTGGAATATTGTCTTTTAATCCTGGTGAAAGATCTTGAAAATCTCCCATAAAGATATTCTTTTTTTATACCTAAAAACTTTCTTTATATCCTGGGGAAAAGAAAACATAAAAGGGTGAGCTCAAATGCTCAGTAAGGGTAAAAAAAAGAAATATCAATCACATCATATACATAAGCACATAACTTTTGGAAATCTTAACCTGCAAAAGAGATCATAATTTCATAACATGGGATAAATCATTGCAGTGAAATGTAATCACAATAATTATAACTTAAAACATGAAACTTTGTGGGATACACACATAATCATATAGAATCATTTCTTGTTAGTCAAGACACATTTCCAAGACTATCTTAGTGGACAAAGTCCCTTTCTGAACCGAGTCACCCTCGTTTCAGTCCTGTTTCACTGAACCGGTATAACCTACCATTCCAGCCATGTCTATCTCATGAGATATAAAATCTTTACCCAATGCATTGGAGGGAGATATAGGTCCCACCCATCTCATAATGATACCATTATTATGTTTGCCACAAAATCATAAATCATACATCATTGCATAACCCATGTAATACAAATGGGAATCTTAAACATCGTGACATCATAAAAAAATTCATATAAGATAAAGGAATTCCTAAAAATAATTCCATCACAACATAATCAAATCAATAGGGATAAAAACCGAACCCTTTATTACCTTAGATGGAAAATAATTTTGATAAAACAGTTGAACTCCATTCTTGAGGAAAATATCCTTTCTGCCTCAAAAACACTTTTCCTTTCTTAACATGTAGTACAATTATAAACAAAAAGAAGTGGATTAAAAATATACTTGAAAAATTGTAAAGGAAGCTTCTTGGAAATAATGTTTTAAAAATACATTCATGCCGTATAAGTTAAAAGAAAACATTATTCTCGTACTATTGTCGGAAAATCCAAAAAGTACCTCGTACGAAAAACGACAAAATATTGCTTTCATATCTTTTACTAAAAACTCAACAAAGGGTAAAATAGGTTTTAAACAATTGTAGGTGGATGGAAATAATATTACATATTGAGGTAACATGGATGTGGATGATAAAATACACCCCAGTAAATACCAAAGTATAAGCAATATCGGATAAAAATGAGATTGTGATATTTCCCTTACCTTAGGTCTGATTTGCTTCGTAAGTGTCCGAATCTCCTCTTCTATGAAGCGCCTCTTTGAGACCTCCTTTAAGGGCACTAAAATTGGTCTTTGAGTAAGACCAGAACCTATAGGATGTTTCTAGGGAAGTGGAGAAGAGAATTTTGCATGGTTTGGCCGAGCTTGAAGGCACAAAGTTGTGTGAGGAAGAGAGGGAGGAGGATCCCTTTTATAAGGGAGGAGAGGGGTACCTTTGGAATAACTAAAACTTTTATTTTATATTAAGGTCAAATTCGGTTTATAATGGTTCCAAAGGGTCTTATTTCGAAGATAAAGTGGGGATGGGTCGAAATCCTCTCATCCAATATGATTTAGACAAGTTTAGGTTATTATTTTAACCTTATCATTTAGATTTAACTTTAAGTTAGATAATTTAACTTTTACCGTGTCTTCTTGTTTTCTTACACTATATGGTTAATAAACTTACTATAAGAAGCCAAAAGAACCCCAAATGGTTTATTATTAATATATATAACCTTATCTAAGTCATTTTTCTGAACCTTAGATTTTTAGGAATAAAATAACAATTAATAATATAATATTTGTTTTAAAACACTATTTTATGTCAATTTTGACACTATTTAGTAATTGATTTCTGTGAAAATCATAACAGAATGATAAGTTCAAAAAAAGTTAATTAAATCAATACTAACATGTCATATTATCCTAGAAAATTAGTGTAATTCATAAAAAGTCTCAAATTATATTTATTTGGGTATTTATAACATCAATTATGTCAATATTTCATTAATAAGATAATTATTGCAACATCGTTGTGTCATAAATAAATTAAATTATATAATGTCTAAAATTTACAAAAAAAATACCATTATGTAGGAAATTTCTTTAGCTTTGTAATGAATATTTATAGTCGAATTTATCTTATGTATAACCCCATATTAAAAATGTTTTAGTAAATAAACTTTGATTTTAACTCTTTTAACCCTTCTTTAAATAAATTAATAATAAATGTCCTAATCTAATCCAAGTGGGCCTAAATGGTCATATTTTATTCCCAAGTTTGTTTTTGGTCGAATTAAACTTGTCCAATAGAATTATGACATGTGTTAGGGTAATAATAATATCATTTCTACCCTTAATTACCCTATTTACTTTTAACCGTGGTAAAAAAAAGTTAAAAGTTACTATTCACCAAAAAATTATTTTCATCTCATTGAACCACATTTTACTTATTGACATCAACCGTGTCTCTCGTATTTTTGAAATTCCACTCACAGAAGCGGTAAAATTAAGTTTTATGAACAATTCAGTTTTTTTAACTACCACTTAGTGGTTACACTATTCATCAAAAATTGAAAGTTTTCAGAAAAATACAAAAAATTAGGCATAAGTTATATTTGATATTATTAACTCAAAAATGATTTCTATTTTACCAAATTCAAAACATATCAGTTGAATTAATTAATTTAAAATTTAATTCCTGTCGTCAAAACAAATAGCGTGTTCTTAAGAGATAATAACTATCAAAATATTGACACTTGTTTATGTCTGGTTTAAATGTGAAATTACATCCAATGACCAACATTGTATTAAATTGTAAAAATATATTCTAAATATACTTTAAAACCACTCAAATTAATAATTTATCACTGTTAATTATTTCGATTGAAAAAGTTGTTTTTAATTAAAATTTATAAATTTTCACTATTCATCAAAATATGAAAGTTATCCGAAAATCACCAAAATTTCACCCTAAGCTAATTTCGATATTACGAATCCAAAAATGAATTCCAAATAAAATTTACAAAATTACAAAAAGTGGTTATTACTATTCATAACGGCTAGTTTTAATAATATTTTAATAGCATATCGTTGTTTAGCGAAACTTGTTATTGCGTACTACACACGCTATCGAGGAAGGTCGCGATTGTGTGTAATGCAAGGCAAGTCAAAGATGCGTGTTGTGCAAGCTCCTTTTGGTGTAGCGTACAACAGAAGACATTAGTGAGATTTAAAAAAAAATCTTAAAATCTTGGGCCGTTGTATTGGTTACTAGCTCTCAAGGCCATTTCACCTGTATTAACACTATAAGCACTGATTTTTGGCATCTTCTCATCCAAAAATCTCTCCACTACCAAAATTGACTCTAGCACCCGTGAATAGGTAAGAATGTACAGGGAAATTAATCAAGCCCTGATATTTTGATACAAGACCCAATTAAATATACTTTCACATAAAAAATAATTTTAAACCATATCCATATAGTATCATGAGAGGTTTACGATCCTCATTTAATACTCTACCATAATGATTATGCCTTACTATAGATATAGAAGCTCCTAGATGTATACTGCTAAAAACATGGCTAAATAGAACACCTCTATGAAGAGACTCTCAAACTCTATCTGAGAGAGAAACTTATCATTCAAAATACGAGTCACTAACATCCAACACCACCCTATGGAGTGCTAAAGAATAGTCAATGCTTAGGATGACATCTCATTAGGAGGTGTCCTCAAAATGGGGAAAACTTAGGTTACTGCCTCTAGGAAGTCCTCTAATACATGTAGATCTAGATCACTTTAATCCTTAAGAGGTCATTGTCTCTGAAAATTGTGGAGTCTGCTAAAAATTCACACATCCTCATAAGGTGTTGTTTGTGAAACCTATTACTCCATGGGTGATGGAATGAATGGAAACCCACCCATTGGTACCACCTACAATACGTGATCCTATACTGATGCCTTTTCACTAGAGATATCATTATTGTGACATTGTTCTGGTATCATGGTTAACTATCATTAATGTGGAATCATAAAATAAATTATATGTACATTAACACCATGAGTTTTGATGAGTTATTATTTTTTTGAGTAAATTAAAATTATTTGATAGCTTTCATTGCTCGCTACACCAAGTTAATCTTACATTATACACACAAAAAAGTTAATATTTTAATAAAAATCCCTGATTTTATCTTGAAGTACATGAAATTAAATATTTTTATTGTGAGACACACTATACCAAATCCATATCACGTTACATGCATCATCGATATTAGCTTCTGTTACACACAACACAAACATTAATCAAAATGTGACATATTATTAAAATATTATAGTTATCAATTAGATATTGGAATATTAGGTATGAAAAATAATTAATTAAATTAATAATATATGGTTTACATAAGTAAATAAGATGAATTATTTTGTGACCTATTATCTAAAAATAACAATAAAACCCTTTTGAAAATATAGATAATCATTTTCTAGAAAAATATTTTTATCAAACATGTTTTACCTCAATAAATTAATAAATCCAATTTTTGTTAATGAATTAAATGAAATGAATATATTATATATTGAATAAATTATATATTTAATAAATTATTTAACATTCATCCTATGTGTTTTCTAGATAATTGATAAGAATAAATCCAATTTTAGGCTTAGAATTTTTATTTCTCTAAAAACTAGTTTTACCCCCTTTTAATGATGTACTTGTTTTGAAAAAAAATATTGAGACTTTTATAAATTATATTAGAAAAATACAATTCATTTATTAAAGTGTAATATTATAATTATATTATAGTAATTTATAGGTATTTTTCTAAGAAGTTTCATTTGTGATGAATAGTAAACATTACTGAATTTTATTTTCAAACTGACTATTCTTATATTTTATTTATATAGTTAAATTATATTTTAATTTATTTATAAAATATTATTATTTTTTTCATTTATCATTATATCAGATTTAGTTCATTGGAAGAAATTTCACATTGAAATAGTATAATAATAAATTTCAAACTTTTAAACATTTTCACTTTATAAACTTGTTATTTCGTCTCATCTGTGGGATTAATTTTAAATTAATTTCTACAAATTATATCATTGGAATTTAAAAAATGGATTAAATTTTAATAATCATCATAATTTATAATTCATAATGAGTTCAACTTAATTTTTTACAAATATGATTAATGAAAACATTTAAAATTAATTAAAGTGATTAAGAGAAAAAAATATTGCCAAAGGAATAAACATTAACTTAAGTGGTCAAATGACATAGAATACTATAAAATACTTATTAGATGGAAAAAATTATACCATATTCCCTATTTTATCAATAAATTTTCATTATTTTAGGCCCATGATGTAAGGGATACCTCCCAATAGTGTTTACCTTCTGGTATTTACAATAATTTCACTCCCCCTCCACTATAAAAGGGTATTCACCCCCCACAATTATTCACACCTCTCAAGACTTCTAGTTCATTGAAAACATTCGAAATTTACTCCCAGAATCTATCCTCTCATTATATAAGCTTCAGATTTTTTAAAAATCAAATCAAGGAAGTCCTTTGGTGAAAATTAAAAGGATTTACCCGAAGAAGAGGTATTGTTCTTCAATGAGAACTTTCGTTTAATTGCTTTCTCCACCCCTTCAATTATTTTAATATCATGATTTAATAATAACATAATTCTATTCAATACACATATATTTTTTTATTTTATTGTTATAACCTACACCTTCACAAACTTCCATCAAATGAGATATAAAATCATCATTCATGTGTACGACGAACTACCGCCCTGTGAACCAATGTAGTTCGTTCTTCCATTACCTCATCTCAAGGTAGGTAATAATGCGTTAAATACTATTTTTATATTATATATTTATTTATTATATTATATTAATGATTTTTATGCTTCTAGAATAATTATATAACACATACCTTCATTCTTTCCATATTTTGGGAATTTTATAACTTCGTTTGTGAATGTGTGGACTATCACCTCATCAAAGCGATGTGATTCATTCATGATTTACATGAAATGAATTGAGAATGAGTTTAATAAAAATATGTGATATACAGAAAATAATAATGCTAAAATAATTATAATATATATATATATATATATATATTTCATTTAATTTCATTATTTCGACATTGTAAAAAACATAAACAACTTTCATGCATACATATGACCCACCATCTCCATGAATAGTGTATTCCATTTCCTATCCCTAAATCTTATGAGTTACTATAAATATATATAATTAATATATATGATATTTATATAATGTTTTGCATCCTTTAAATGGTGAAATAATGATCAAATTAAGTAGAAAATAAATAACAAGTCAAAACTTGTATGAAAAACAAAGTGGTCATTACCCAAAATGAAACATTAACATGGTATTGTTAATAAATGGGTAATATAAAGTCATAATAAAATCATATATGGTATAATTTATATGAATTTTTTTCAATTAAATATATATAAAAAACTGAAATTTATTATACAATAAGTTTTAATGTGTTCAAAGGAACCCAAGACTTAAAGTAAGGGGATTTCTAGTCACACTTTTATTTCTATGAGACTATTTCCATATTCCCCACTCATTTATTTTTTATGGTGTATATAATTACCTATGACATTTTATATCATGACTTTAATTGATTTAATTATATTCAAATTTTATATTGATTTTCTTCTTTCATATATCCCTCGATTCAAAATTTACTCAATACGTAAGGTATTTTCGTCTCGTTTTTTACTATTATGAGACACACGCTATATTCACAAACTATTTATTCTATGTGGTGTATATAAATACCATGAACATATTTTATGATTCTTATTATGAAATTTATTATTATTTACATATCCATTTTAGTATCTCACTTTTATGTGGTTTACGGTTAAAATGTCATCAAAGTAGTAAGCATAATTTTGTCTCAATTTTCCTTCTTTGATATGTATGTGATGTTATGAACTTATATTCTTTCATGAGGTGTATATACCGACCCCTTAACAATTAATATCATTCTCTTTTTATACTAATGATATTTTTGGATTCATGTAATTTTATTTTGTCATGAGGATTTTTATTCAATGTTACCAAAGTAATAAGATGTTGTTTATAAAATACCATTGTTTATTACATTTGTTTATGATTATACTTCCATTGATGAAATATTATGATACATATCTCAAGAATACTCTTTCAATTTATTATTTTATATTATTTCATGATATATTTATTAAATTTTACCATTTAACACTCTTTTTTACTTTATATTATTAAGAAAATATTTTTACGAAAATCTGATATCATTTCCCTATTTGGTCAAAAATTTGTTTTAATCAAAATCCATGATCTCAAAAATGCATTAAATTTCTTTTATTTACCATTTAAATTTATTTTCAAGCAATTAAATTTTTAATTTTTAAAAAAATTTAAAAAGGATTTAAATTATTTTCAAAGGATCCTTTATAATTTTTCAATTTAGTTTCAAAGAAAAAGGTTTTTAAAATAAATTATATTTTAAAAGATGTTTTATCAATAAATAAAGGATATTTTCCCCAATATATGTTTGTAAATGATATTTCAAAATTATATGATATCTATGATGATATACATTGATATAGTTTATATTTAAATGGGGATATGATCCAACGATACCATTCTAATGGTTTCTTTTAATGGTTTAGGATTAAGATGACAAGTTGTTAATGAAACCTGTTTCCCTTCCACATGTAGTACCATGTTAAAATACTTATGAAACCTACTTCTTTTCATAGGTTATGATATAATGAATTTATTATGGAACATATATATTTTCCACATGTAATTATTTTATGAAATTATTATAATACCCATTTCATTTCATGTTTTATTATATGATGACTATTTTTTGATTTTATGGCACACATAAATATGTTTTTCATTATGGGATTGGTGGGACATTATATCCATCAAATGCATTGGGTAATGATAAATTTTCTATGATCTAAAAGGGATAAATGGGTGACCATCCCAATACTATAAAAAGAGGTTACATGGGAGGGAATCCCAAGATCGTTACAAGAGGTTGCACGGGAGGGCATCCCAAGCTCATAACAAGAGGGTACAAGGGTGGGCATCCTAAGCCCACAACAATAGGGTACATGGGAGGGAATCCCAATCCCAAAAAAGGGTACATGGGATGAAATATCAATACCATAGTACACACATGGGTGATTATCCCAATCCTAACATGTTTTGAAGGTCATGGTAGGTATCCATGACATAAGATTTCATATGTTTTTCTGTCTATGAATATTCCATGTCCTATTCATATTTTACAATCTCATGGATATTGTTCTTTGATTCCTATTTGATTCATGTCTTATTTACATACAATAAATTTCTAAGACTCGTGATTATGATCTTTGATATATTGGTTATGATCTTTAAATTTTATGCTCATGTTCTCATACCCTTATGTTCTTGTTATTCAAACATATCTCCTTTATTTACCCTTAATGAGCATCTGAGCTCACCATTTCATATGTTTCTATTCATTAGGTTATGAATAAAGGTTTTATGTAGATGTTATAAATGAGAATATATTTGTGGGAAACATTGAATATATTTCACCAATTTAATATATTGTGCTTCATGTTTCAAAAAACAGTAAACTATTATAGAACTAGTGCATGTAATTTTGTAATGTGATTAATATTTATAGAAACGATGTAATATAGATATATGTTAAACCTGAGACACTATATTTGGTATGAACAGAAATTTATATCCAACCATTATAATATATTTTGAGAAACCATTAGTGATATCTCTATGAATATATCTATGGACGTCCCTAATGATAAGTCTAAGGATCAATAAAAGTATAGAAAAATGACATAGAATTCTTAGTGAATGATAGAAATTTTTATTTACTTTAAATACATCACTTTATAGGTACTCAAGTGTATGTGGCTCTTTAATAGATATGAATAGAGGTAACAATCCCAAAAAAACACTGTATGGAGCTATACATTATCTAAAACTAGTGCATAAAAATAGACATTATTGCACACGAATTTTGACACTCTCATGGAATATTCTTTAGAAATTCAATAACTCTTTATTAACCATAATTAATTATTTAAATATATTATGACTATTAATAACTAGGATAAACCTAAGGTGTCATAAAGAAAAGAATAATGTTTTTTGATTTAGATTTAATTTATGTTATTTTTCATGATTATGTGGTTCCCTATAATTATTATTGTTTCCCACACAATTGATTAGGTGTTATTCAATGGCTGGAACCCAAAGGAACCGTGTTAATTCCAATTGTGATAAGGATTGCAATGATTGTCCTCCAAATCAACCAAAATATATGAGATATAGAATTCAAAATATTGTTGATTTTATCAAATGACAATATCAATCTATAAATACTACTGAACTTAGAAATTATAAAAAGAGAGAACAATATTATTTTTAGTCCTCCATGAGGAAACAACCACCTTCTTTCAGTGGGTCTTCTGATCAACTAGTTTCCATAAAATGGATTTGTACCACTGAAATGAAATTCTATATTCTATAGTGTTTGAAAAATAAAAAACATTTTATCATTATATGGTAAATCGTATAAATGGTGAACTCTTATTAAGAACCTGAGGGAACATGATGAAATTGAATCTATAGAATGATAAGTGTTTGAGGAGATATTTTCCAATAAGTATTTTTCTAATATTCAATGAACAATGATGGAGAAAATATTAGATGAGATTACTTAAAAGGATGATAAATATATTTGTACCTATGAAGATAATTTTACTAGACATTCAAGGTGCAATTATTGGTTAATCATCATCCCTAAAAGAAAAACTAATTTATTCATTGGAGGAATGAAACCTAGTCCTAGAAAGGTCAGGTATATAAGAGACTTTAGTAGCTATGAAGAAGTCGGTCGATGTGTACTAAAGGTAGAAATAGAAACTAGATATTCCCACCATTTCTAGAGATTTGATAAGAAAACGAAGATCAAGTCTCATGAAAACATAAAGGGGAGAATGAAATTTTAGGTATTTATATACCAAAAATATGGGAAGAAGCAATCAGGTCAATGCCTGAAAGGGAAATGAAAATACCATAAGTGTGAAAAGGAAATTCACTAATCATATAAATACTATAGTGATGGTATGAAGTTATGAAATTATTTAAATAATGAAAAATCTCTACCAAGAACACCTCTCACACTTTAGTGTTTAAATTTCATTGAGTTTGGGCATTATTATAACAAGTTCCCAAATCTAAGGACTAATGTTGATAAACATCCACAAATACCATTGAATACAAAGGAAAAAGGTAAACATTATTCTATCATAAAGGATTAATTGAACCTTTATAATTATAGAATAATTATCTTCCTCTCCATAGTTGGAAATTGCATTTTTTATTTTGTATGAATACCCCTTATGAAAATATATATTTTCATCCTTTAGTGAAATCTCGTGTCATTATCTACTTGGATTTGGAATTATTAAATCACATATTTTATCAGTACATGGATGAACTCAAGCTTCCAACAAAATTGTTTTTGTAAATTTTATGAACTTATATGAGGAATGAAGAATCATGTATTTATTCTATATGGTTCTAAATTAATTCAGGTTATTATTGTGTTTCAAGAAAATACATGATGAAGGTATTCACATGTCTGGTATGTGAAAATTAAAATCTAATTTATGATATTTGGGATATTAATGTTATGTTTAATTTTTATAGCTTTAGTAACCTACATTATAAGTTTTGAATGTTGAAAGGGTTAAAAATATAACCATTCATGAAAAAGTGTGTATTGAATGTTGGTTGAGGTTTTATAGATTAATGTATTACTTCACTATATAAATATTTATATGTATTGGAAAAAACTTTATAACCATTTTTTTATAATACCATAAGATAGATTGAATGACTTATCGATCAACCTATAGATCTTATGATTTTTTAGTGCTTCAAGGATAATAAATCCACCTTCATTTCTGGGAGTAAGTGATGAAGTGGAAATACATCAGGGCCTAACCAAAAGTTGAGATTATTTTTATAAAATGGAATGAAATCGAGTAATTATCTCCTTGGTAAAATTAATCAACAACAAGAAAAATATATAGAAACAAAACTGTTATCCTAGTACCTTTATTATCGATGAATCAAATGCTCCCTTAGATCATCCCATATTAATAGTTTTGTGATTGTAATATTTATCTGTATCAACCAGTTTATTTTGCTGAGTGATCTTTATCACTATCTAGGATTATTTAAATTTTTCTTCCATGTCCACATCTTCACTTTCCACCCATGTTCTTATATGTGGAAACATAGTTATGATTTACTTTGGGTAACTCTTATGTTTCAAGCATTTTTAAGGGAAGTCTTATTATTTATTTTTATGATGTGGGTTTCTATAATAGAAACCTTCTAGTATTAAACCGTTGATTACCCAGAATAATCTATAGGGTTAAATTCTTTTTATTATGGGTATAATGTAACACCCTATGTTTTTATAAATTATTATTTCATAATATATTAAAATTATTAGATGTCTTGCATTTCACACTCCACCTAGTTAGTTTTATTTTACTACACTCGACCTTGAGTTTCGCTTTTAGTACAAGGAAAACTCATTTTTTTTCTTGTGATACATGCAATACCATGTTTAGATTTCGTTACAAGAATCATTGATCATAACATTCATTACCCAGAACATAGAGGTTCAATAAAATGTGACATATTATAAAAATATTATAGTTATAACCTAGACATTATAATAGCCAATATGAAAATTATAAACTAAATTATGATAATATTTTTTACACATGTATATAATATGAATTCATTAGTGACCAATTTACTAGAAATAAAAGTTAAATCCTTTTGAAAATATAGGAAATATTTTTCATGAAAACAATTTTTATCAAAAAAGTTTTACATAAATACATAATTAAACCAATTTTGGAGGATTATTTTCCGTAAATGGATATATTATATACTAAAAAAATTATTTACCATTCATCTTAAGTGTTTTCTATACAATATATAATAATAAATAAAAATTTTTTCTTAAAATTTGTATTTTTCTAAAAGGAATTGTTACCAACTTTTAAGGGTGAAGTTGTTTTAAAATAAAATTTTGATTCATTTATAAATTATATTTGGAAAAATAAAATTCATTTTCAAAATCATAATATCAGAATTATATTAGGGTGATTTTTTGTTATTTTTCGGAAATGTTTCATTTTTTGAGGAATAGTAAAAGATAGTGTTTTTAAATAAAAAAAAGAATTTTCATCTAATTTATTTATATAGATAAAATATATTCTAATTTAGTTTTAATTTATAATTATTTAGATTATAAATAACTAAATACAATTTATTTATTTTGAATAAATTTCAAATTTAAATTGGATATAAAAACATTTCAAATAATTAAACATTTCAACTTTAAAAACTCGTTGTTTTATCTTGTCCATGAGATTAGTTTTACATTAATTTCTTAAAATTGTGTAATAGTAATTTTAAATAAGGAATTCCATATTTGAAATCATAATAATTTCTAATTTCTAATAATTTTAACTTAATATTTGACCAAAATTATTAGTGAAAATATTTAAAATTAATCATAATAATTGAGATAATAACAAGTTTACCAATGGACAAAGCTTTATGTTAAGGGGTGAAATGACCTGTTAACATGTCTGATTCCCATTTTATGGAAAAATTTGGACCATGTCCTCTATTTTATAGAATCGTTTTCATTATTGGAGGCACATGAAGTAATGGTTGCCTCCCAATAGTGTTTATTTTTTGGTATTTAGAAGAATGTCACTCCTCCTCCACTATAAAAGGGAACTCACCACATCACTAATTCACACCTATAAAGACCTTATAATCATCCAAACACTACCAATATAGATTCTAAAAATCTATCCTCTCATCCTATAAGAGTCACTTTGTGAAGAAATCAGACCATGGAAGTCCTTTGGTGGAAACTAAAAGGAGTTACCCAAATAAGAGGTAACATTATTCAATAAAAACTTTTTCTTTATTTATTTCTCCAGCCCATCAATTATTTATATATAATTATTATATAATAACCTTAATATATTCCATATAATGAGTTGTTTTAATGGAATGGCTCTGAACTACAACTTCACGCACTTCCATAAAATTGGATACACAATCATTGTTCACGTGTACAATCGACCACAACCTCATGAACTGATGTCAATCATTCTTCAATTACAACCTATAAATTTTGGGAGTAATATTAAAAATAATATATATATATTATATATATGATATTTATGATATATTTATTCTAATTTATTTATTATATAATTATAACTACATGCTTTCTGTTTTTTAGGAATACGATAACTTTGTTTGTGGACATGATGACTACCACCTCCTCCAATGAGTTTAATAAGAATATGTGATATATATGAAATCATAATTCTACTTTAATGATAATATATATATATATGTATTTCATTTACTTTTTTCATTCTATATGATAAAAAAATAGAAATAGTGTTCATGTGTACGTACAACCTACCATAAATGTTATAACAACACATAATATAAATACATTGATATTAATTAAAAATGATATATATTAATTAAAACATATAATAAATCCATGATAGGACCATATAGTTATAGTGTATTTATAAATTTTGAAAGATAAACAACTAGTTCAAAAAACATCTATATTGTCTCCCACTTATTTCTACAAAACTAGACTTATTTTGACATACCATACTTAATACCCTCATTCATGTCCTGGGGAAAAGAAACATATGAAAAATTCATCTAAAAATCTTAGTGAGGGTAAAAAATTGAAATATCAATCATATAATAAGCATAAGATATAATAACGTAGATTTTAGAAGTTTTATACTGCATATGAACGATCATGATATCATGTCATTTGATAAAGTTCATAATAATTATTGGAAATAATACTAAAAGTCATAATTTAAGACATGATGTTTTTTGGAATACACATAAGAGTACAAAATCATTTCATATTTTCCAAGGCTCATTTTGAAGACCATCATAGTGGACAAATTCCATTACTGAACTAGGTTTACTTTCCATTCAAGACCTATATTTGTAAACCATATTTACTTTCCATTATAATCATGTCAATATCATGAGATATAAATATTTAACTAATGAATTAGAGGGAGATATAAGTCCCAACCATCTCTCAATAAAATCATTATTATGTCTTCCACAAAAACAAAAACCATTAATCATAGCATAACCCAATGAATAAAATTGGTTTCTTAAACATCAATCCTTTGTAACATAATCCATGTAAAACAAATTTATTTCATAAATAACATTCCATCATAAAAATAATCAACCATAATAATACAAATATGTACAATATACTTGAAACATATCCTTAATCCTTGAGGGAAAATAATATTGATAAAAATATTGAGATTAATTTAGGAAGAAAATATTTTTTCTTCTTCAAAAACATTTAATTAAAAATAAACATGAAATATTGTAAAGTAATATTCATGTTAATAAGGCATTATAAAAGTGTGAAAAATCCATTAATTTCATATAAGTTAACAAAAACCCAGAAAAGTCAAAAGTACCTCGTATCGAATAAAGACAAAATATTTCATTCATACCATTTAATAAAAATTAACCAAATTTTAATATTAACTTTAAAAAATTGTAGAAGAATAGGAATAATATTAAAAACATAGAAAAGATGTACATGGATGATAAATATACCCTAGTAAATACTTACGTATAAATAATCTCAGATAATAAATAGATTTCATAATTATCCCTTACCTTAGCTCCAATATCCCTAGTATCTATCCAAACCTCATGCATAATGATTTAAAAAATGTTATTGAAATAATCTAGAATCATGGCATTTTTGATGATATCATATATGATTATATTATCATCCATTTGTTAGTAACATTTACATGTCACTCGTTATTAGGATATTAATTACTTTATGTTATTAAGAATGTTTTGTTTGATAAGTTCATGTTCCACTTCTTAGGTTATAGTTATATAATTTAAAAAAATGATATTATTATAAAATATATCATATTTATTCATTACGTTCATCTATAAAATTGTTGTTTAATGAAGACCGTGTAGAATTAATTGCATCACATTGTGGAGATGGTAGGTTGTATGTAGGGATGAGCGATGATATTCACTACTGGATACTTGAATTTTACCAACGGTCTCAAACCATTGGGAATGGAGTAAAAAACATTGGTATAAACTATACCAACAGTTTCTGAAACCATTGGCTAGTTAGATGCGGTGATAGAAATGTACAAACGGTTATAGTATAACCTTTGGTATGTGGCTCTAGAATTCACCTTATACCAACGATTTAAGCTAAACATTGGTAGATATTTACACCAACAGTTGATACCCATTGAAAATTAAGGCATTTCAGATCTATTCCAATAGTTTCAAAACTGTTTGAATAACCCTTTACAAATGGTTTACATAAAAATATTGGTAACTACTGATCACAAGTTCTATACCAATGGTTTACTAACCGTTGGTATAACTATATAACAACGGTTTTATGTAAACGTTAGGTATAAAGTTACTGATCACATATATACCAATGAATGTAAATTGTTGGCATAGCCTTTCTGCAATTGCAGTAGAAGTATAGCCTACATCCTCCTCTGCAATCCCTTGTGCACCTGGGAATTTAGAATTCAATTCAGAACCCAATTACCCAATGAAATACAGAATTCAGAATTGAATTCTCAATTGAATACATACTGAATAAATTTTGTACTAAATTATGAATTATGAAAGAATAACACATACAAAAATAAAAAATGAATTATGAATGAAGTACATAACTCAAAATTATGTATAGTGTATTCAATTTAGAACTCATTACATACATATTTTAAATATGTATAACACATATAGAATATGGAATGAAAAATTGAATTTAGAATATGGGGAGACTAAGGAGGTGGGGGCTGTCTGGGGGGGGTATCCAAGGGGTTGGGGTGTCTAGGGTGTGTGGGGGGTGTCCAGCGGGACTGTCCAAGGGGGTGGGGTATCCATGGTGTTGTGTGGTGTCTGGGGGGTGTCCAGGGGGTGGGGGGTTTTCCAAGGGGGTGGGTGGTGTCTAGGATGTGAGGGGGGTGTCAAGCTGTGGTGGTGTCTGGGGGGGGCTATCCAATGGGGTGGGGGTGTCCAGGGGTGGGGGGCTATCCATGAGGGTGGGGCTCCATGGGGTGGGGGTGTCCTGGGGGGTGTACAGTGGCTGGAGGTGTCCGGGGGGGGGGGGGGGGCTGTCTATGGGTTGGGGGTGTCCAGGGGTGGGGTTGTCCATGGGGTGGCGGTTTCTACGGGGTGGGGTGTCCACAGGGGTGGTACATGGGGGGGTTACATGGGGGGTGTCCATGGGGTGGGGTTGTCTAGGGGTGTCTAGGGGAGGGGGTGTTTAGGGAGGTGGGGGTTTCTAGGAGGGGGTGGTCTATCCATGGGGTTGGGGTGGGGGGGGGGTCCAGGGGTTGGGGTGTCCAAAGGGTAGGTGGTGTCTATGGGGTGGGAGGTGTCCATGGGTGTGTCCTGGGGGTGGGAGGGTGGGGGATGTCTAGCGGGTGGGGTGGGAGTGTACAAGTGTGTGTGGGGTGTTCAGGGGGGTGGGGTGTCCAAGGGGTGGGGGTTTCCAAGGGGTGGGGTGTCTAGGGGGCTAGGTTCCAGGGGTGGGGGGATATCCATGGGGGAGGGGGTGTCCATGGGGTGGGGGCTGTCCACGGGGTGGGGGGATGTCCATGGGGGTGGGGATGTCCAACAGGGTTGAAGGGCTATCTAGGGGGGTGGGGGAGGTTCATGGGTTGGGGGTGTCCAGGGGGAGTGGGAAATTCCAATGGTGTGGGGGTGTGCAAGAGGTGGGGGTGTCCAGAGGGCGGGGGGTGTCGCCAGGGGGGGGGGTGTCCAAGGGTGTGGGGTGTCCCGGGGTGGGGGTGTCTATGGGGGTGGGGGTTTTCCAAGGGCATGGGGGCCATCCATGGGGTGTTCAGGGGGTGTGAGGTATGTCCAATGGGGTGGGGTGTCCTGGGGGTGGGTGGTGTCTAGGGGGTTGTGGGGTGTCTAGGGGGTGGGGATATCTAATGGGGGTGTCGGGGGGAGGGGGGTCTAGGGGGTGTCCAAGGGGGTGGGGGTGTCTAGGTGGTGTGTGGGATTTCTAGGGGGTGGGGGTATCCTGGGGGGTGTCCAAGGGTGTCTAGGTGTCCTGGGGGTTGGAGGGAGGGGGTTTTCCAGAGGGTGGGGGTGTCCAGTGGTGGGGCTGTCAAAGGAGGGTGGGGTGGCCAGGGGTGGGGGTATCTGCGAGGGGGGATTCCAAACAGGGTGGGGGTGTCCAGGGCAGTGGGAGGGGGTGGCTGTCTAAGGGGGTGGGGTGGGGTGGTGCCCAGTGGGGGGCTGTCCAGGGGGTGGGGACTGTCAATGGTGGTGGGGGTGTCATGGGGGTTGGGCTTCTAGGTGTGGTGGTATCTGGGGTGCTGTCCAAAGGGGTGGGGTGTCCAGGAGGTGGGGGACTGTCCAGGGGGTGGGGGTTGTACAAGGGGTTGGGGGTGTCCAAAGGTATGGGGTGTCCAAATCATGTGTAGGGTAATTTACCTCATGAGTTTTCAACTGACGTGAAGCATAAGCAATTACCTGATCATTCTGCATTAGGATGCAACCAAGTGCTTTTAATGAAGCATCATTGTAGATAATGAACTCCCCATTCCTGGAAGGTAGTGCCAAAACTGGATCACTCACCAATCTTCTATTCAATTCCTGAAAACAATCATCACATTCTTTTGTCCAGATAAACTTAACACCCTTCCTAGTTAGCTTAGTCATTGGACTAGATAAATGTGAAAAATTTCTAACAAACCTTTGGTAATATCCTTCTAAACCATGAAAACTAAGAATCTCGATTACATTTGTGGGTCTTGGACATTCTTCAACAACCTTTGTTTTTGCAGGATCAACAGTTATTCCATATTTAGAAACAATATGAACAAGGAAAGAAATATGTTGCAACCAAAACTCACACTTGCTGAATCTCCCATACAATTTCTTTTCTTTTATGGTTTTCAAAATAACCCTTAAATGTCTTTCATGATCCTCTTTACTTTTATAAAACACCAAAATATCATCAATGAAAACAACCACAAACTTATCCAAGAACGCATGGAATATTCTATTCATAAGGTCCATGAATACAGCTGGTGCATTGGTTAGCCCAAAATGAATTACTACAAATTCATAATGGCCATATATTGTACAAAACGTGGTCTTCGGAATATCTATTTCCTTTACCTTCAACTGATGGTACCCCGATCTCAGGTCAAACTTTGAAAAATACTGAGCTCCCTGGAGCTGATCAAAAAAAATAATTGATATGAGGTAAAGGATATTTTTTCATAAGAGTGATGTTATTCAAGGCTCTATAATCAATCAAAGGTCTCATTGAACCATCTTTATTTTTAACAAATAAAACAGGAGCACCCCATGATGATGTGCTAGGTCAAATGAAACCTTTCTCTAATAAATCTTGCAATTGATCCTTGAACTCTAAAAGTTCAATTTGATCCATTCGATAAGGGGGTTTTGAAATTGTCTTAGCATCAGGAACTAAGTCAATAGTAAACTCAACTTCCCAATATGGTATTATTCCAGGAAACTCATTAGGAAAAACATCAGGATACTCATTTACCACTGGCACATCATTAATCTGAACATTTCCCTTGTTTTCAACAATATGTGAAAGGTAACATTCATTTCCATATTTTAAAAGTTTCTCAGCCTCTTGATATGTTATCAACAGTAAGGGTTCATTCTTGTACACAAACTGAAAGTCTTTCTGAAAAGAAAATTCTTTAGCTCTATAGTCAATCTAATCATGGTAAACAGAGAGCCAATCCATACCCAGGATAACATCAAACTCTACTAGAGGTAAATAAATAAGGTTTTCAAGTATTTTCTTTCCACGGATAAAGATATGAAGATTCTTATAAATTATTTTTGCCTCAACATATCCCCTGGGTCATTTTACCACAAATTCAGGAGTCATTTCTTGTGATGGTATTCCCATTTTACTAGAAAAGTTTTCAGATATGAAGGAATGTGTAGACGCTAAATCAAACAACACACTGGAATAATCGGAAAAAACAAACAAAGTACCTGATACCACTTCATTTGATGGCCCAACATCTGCTTAAGTAGTTGCAAAGGATTTCACCACCCCTTCCTTCTTGTAGTATAACTACTTCCCATCACTCGAGCTCTTTGTTGGACACTCATTTTCATAGTGACCAATCTCATTGCACTTAAAACATTTCACTAACTGTAAATAAAATTTGGACTAACCAACACCTTGATCGTTTTTAGTGAAATCATGAGCCTTATGTCCCATCTTACCACATCGGTAGCACTTTTCAGAATTCAGTAGGCATACCCCAGCATGCCTTTTACCTCATTTATCACAAACTGGAAACTTATTTTTCTTACCATCAGACCTTTTTGATGAATTCTTCCCTTTCTCCTGCCACCTCGGTCTCTTCTTCTGTTGGTTGTTATAGGACACTTGATCATCGACAAACTCCATTTCCACCTTCTCAACACATCAAACAAGATTTTCATAACTTTTAAACTCACGAGAAGCCAATCCCCTTTGATTTTTTGGCATTAATCCTGATTAAAAATGATTGATTTTACTATCAAGGTCTCAGATAAAATTTGGAGCATACCTTGACAATCGAGTGAACCTCTCTTCATAAGCAGCCACTGAGTCGTCCTCTAGCCTCAATTCCAAGAATTGTTTTTCCATACTATATCGAACAGCCTTAGGAAAATATTTCTCAAGAAACATACCATTTAATTCATCCCAGTCGAGAGAATCAATCTCATCAGTGTCCCTGATATTTATAACCATCGACCACCATTGATCTGCTTCACCCTCCAAACGGTAAATAGAAAGACTAACCTTTTGATTTTCTAAACAACCCATGACATCAAAAATATTCTACATTTCTTTAATCCACCATTCAGCTAGCACAGGGTCATATAATCCTCTGAATGATGGGGTATGTTGCATCATGAAATATTCCACCACTGACATGTTCTTCTACGGTTGATCTGGTTGATCTCGTGTACGGATACCACCACCATTTATCGCTTGAGTCAACTGCTCCATTACTACAACAAACTATTCAGTTCCAATTCCGACCATCTCAAGATGCTGATTCGGAAGGTTATTTCTTTCTGTATTCCTTCCTAGCACTACTTCCATGTTTCCTCTGCGAAAAATCATTCTGAACAAACATGTCTTAGATGAAGCAACATGGTAATCTTCAAATGCAATATCATTTCAATTTGACCATAAAAAAATATTTTTGGATAATCATTTAATAAAATTATAACTACTAATGTTATCTAAACCATCCTCTGATACCAACTAAAAGGTACCAGCCTTAAACTTTACTTAATCTTGAGATATTTCAAGAATACACACTGCGGATCTTTTCAGGTTTAGAGTTTTAGAGAATTAGATCATAAATCATGAATTACATTCCACATTTAAACAAAGTGGTTACATAAAAGATTGTAATCATTTTTCCCATCAATGGAAACATATTTAAAATAAAACATGGATTCTTTCTTGACACTTCCTTGACACTATCATCATATCATGTTCCTTTCCTTTGACCTGTGAAAAACATTTCAAAAACTTGGGATGAGCATAAAAACTCAGTATGGGATATAAAATTATGAAATGATAACATTATTCCTTGTATGAAATCATACATTACGCATAAAACATAAGCACTTTAACATGCCTCATCAAATCATGAATAAATAAAAGGAATCATAAGACATAAATGTAACTTGAGGCATTCATAACATTCTTACGTAGGGAGTAACCATCATGGTTATGTTTGGAATACCCATCACAATATATTCACTAAATCTCTTTGGATAATCCTAAACGTTTAACTCCTTCACGTTACCCAATGCATTGGAGAGCTATATCGGGCTCACTCGCCCTTAGTGTATCACGGAACCACCCATATTCATAAACAATGCCCAAGAACCATAACATAAATTGTATCACATAAAACATGCATAAAAGAAACATAGCATTTCCACATTTCAATCACAAGATATCAATAACACATTGATATAATAAAAACATTATCAAAACCATTTTCAATACCAAAACAAAAGAGAAGTAAAACATGGTATTTATTATTCATTTAAAAAAGTTATGGATTGTAGAGGAATCCGAAACTCAAATAATGGTCACTGTGGCGGAGAAGTCGTTGTCGCCGCATACGTATGACAAAAAAACATTCCCTTTTGTCATTTAGTAAAAATATTTGTATAAAAACGATTCCTTTTGAATAAGAATAAAAGAAAAAGGGGTTTATACACTGTATAAAAGAAAGTTTTTTATAAAAAAAATATGCCTCAATGAAAGGAGATTGAGACGAAGTCCCATACCTCGGGTCCGATTTGACACAATCGTTCTTTAACCTCCTGAATAATAAACTTGAGTTAATTTATACTTTCTTGAGAACCTTTTTCAAGTTCATTATTTCTTTTATATCACTTATTACCATGTCATGAACACTATGTAATTATTTATGTTAATAGTGGTCGTTTTGTTGATCATTGGTACTTGAGTCAAAAATAAACTCTTTATAATTAAAAGTTGTTCATGTGGTAAAATATCCATTATATACAGAATTAAATTAATGATTTGGATATCATATATATCATATATATCCATTATATTCATTCATTTATAATATTACATAACATTTAGAGGTATGAAATGAAATGCACCGTTCATGGAGACGGTAAGCCGTACATACGCAAGAACGCTACTTTCATTTCTATTTCGTATTTTATGGAATGGAATCAAAATGATATAAAGGTATATTATAATTCCAGTATAACATAGTATATAATATCATTAACTCAATCCTTTATACGTACCACATATGTCATTAACGAATCAAATCACTTTGAGGGGGCGGTAGTCCGCACTTCCTAAAATGAAGATATCGGGTTTACCCATAATGGAAACCATACTGGTATGAAATAAATGAAAAATACAGAAGCTTAAGGAAAACATAAACATATTATATATCATATATAAATATATTGACATATTAATGGCCACCTTTGATGGTTTTAGAAGAGTATTGAACAATCATCATTTCATGAGGCAGAAATTCGCCATCCAAAGAAACAGTATGTTCTTTAACCATTAGATGTAGGTGTGTGTAAGTGTAGCTCTAATAATTATTATAACAACATCCTAGTATATTGAAGATACTGGTGTTGTTACAAAATAAATGAATAAAAAGAGTATACGGTGTTGGAGAAGCAAAATAAAACTAAAGAGCATTAGAGAAGACTTTACCTTTGAATCGGGTAACTCCTCTTGGTTTGAACCAAAAGGGTTTATTGAAGAGATTAATGCCTAATGTAAGGCTTCGAGGACGAGTATAGGGATGTGGAGAGGAAAAATTAGTATGGCTTGGTCGAACCAATGGCTTGAGATGTGTGGGTATGGAGGTAGAGGTGGGGGCCTTTTTTAAGAGGAGAGGAGGGGCACTCTTGGAAAGGTATAAAATGTTACTTTATTTTCAAATTTGTTTCTGATTTTAAAGGTCCCACATTGATGTATTTTGAGGATAAGGTGATAAGGGTTCGAAATATACTCATCCAATAGGTCTTTTAAAAGTGCAAGTCTTAGATTTTATGTTATCATTTCATTTTATTTAAATCGTTAATTAATGAGGTAATCGTTGCATCATCCTGATGTCATAAATAATTTAATTTATTTAATGTCTAAAAATTATAAAAAATACAATGATGTATAAAATCATTTTATCATTCCAATAAATTTTTATAGTCAAATAGATCATTTATGTAGACAAAATTTAAAAAATTTACTCAGGTGATACATTCTTTGTTATATTTAACTTTCTTTAAAAATAAAAGGATAAAAAGTCAATTTCACTCAAAAGTGATTCCATGGGGTGCCCAAGATTGGCACAAGGAATCCCATGGTTGGACATGAGACAACCAGTTGCATTAGGACACATTTTGTGGTCAATTGTTATTATTATGATATTATTTTATTATCCATAACTACCTGATTACTCATTAATCAAGACAATTAAAGATAATTACCGTCGTTACTATTTATAATGTAAAAAACAAAAGAGTCTTAATTACATAATTTGGACCATATGATTCAAAATATGGAATCCATTTTACCAAATTCCAAACATATAAATTTCAATAATTAATTTAATAATAATTCTCGTTGTCATAACAAATAGTGGGTTTTTTTGAAACAATATCTATGAAAAGTTTGGCACTTGTTTATGCCCAATTCCAAAGTGAAATTAATCCCAATGATACCCATTGGATTACATGGTAAAAATATATTCTATTTAAACCATACAAATAATTATAAAGATAATCTATCCATATAATTAAATTAGATGAAAAAGCAGTTTTGATGTAAAATGCAGTATTTTCACTAATCATTAAAAAATGAACATTGTCAGAAAAATACCAAAAAAATTATCCAATGTAAATTTCAATGTCCCAATCATAAATAATAAGTTTATTTTGACAAATATAGCTTATAAAATTGTCAAAAGTTTGATTCAAAAATGGTTTTCCATCAAAAGGCAGTAAAACAATCTTTAAAAAATATTAGTGTATTCCATGATTAAGATTGGACTAATTCTCATTTTAAGCCTCTAAAACACTATTTAATTCATAAAGAGACATAGATAAGAATATCTATTATTCATTACTTAGGATGTTACATGTCTAGGGGGTCGGGGTGTCCAGGGGGTGGGTGGGGGTTCCCACAGGGGTGGGGGTGTTCAAGGGGTGTAGGGGTTGTACAAGGGGGTGGGGTGTCCAGAGGATGGGGGTTCCTGTGTGGGGGTGTCCAGGTGGGGGGGGGGGTTTCCAGGTGGGGGGGGTTGTCCAAGGGGGTAGGGTGTCCTGGTTCGTGGGGGATATCCAATGGGGTGGGGGTGTCTAGGTGTTGTGGGGGATGTCCAATGGGGTGGGGTGTCAAGGGGTTGGGGGTGTCCAGGGGATTGGGGTGTCTAGGGGGTGTGGTGTGTCCGGGGAGTGGGAAGTGTTCATGGGGGGGGGGATATCTAGGGGTGTGTGTGCCTATGGGGTGGGGCTATCAAGGGTGTGGGGGGTGTCCCAGGGGGTGGGTTGTGGGGGCGATCCTCAGGGGGGGTATCCAAAAGGGTGGGGGATGTTGAATGGGGTGGGGGTGCCGAGGGGGTGGGGGCTATCCAGGGAGGTGGGTTTGTCTAGGGGGTGGGGTGGGGGATGTCTAGGGGGTTTCCATGGGGTGCGGGTATCTAGTGTGGGGGGCTATAGATGGGGTGGGTGGTGGCTGTCTATGGGTGTGGGGGTGTCTATGGGAGGGGTGAATCAGTCACATATATTTAGTCACATCAAATCATCCAGTTATGTTTTATTATTTACAGATTAAGAAATTAATATATTGTGAAATTACTAATCACAAATATATTCAGGTACAAAAAATCATCAAACAAAAAATGTCAGTAAAATCAATAAAAATGTAATGGATCAATCTATCCCTCATCACCATCATTATCATCATTGTTATCATAAAACTAATTCTCTTCCTCAGATTCATCCCCATCATCATCCCTTGCCTCCTCAACTCCCTTCATCTTTCCCTCCTACTCCACCTCAGCCACCTCCTTAGCCTTTTCCTCTCCCTTTTCCTCCACCTCAGACTCCTCCTCACAATCCTCCTTCGCCTCGGGCTCCTCTTCTCCCTCCTCCTCCGCCTCAGCCACCTCCTCTCCTTCATCATCGCCATGAATGACACCATCTCAACCACCACTAGAACTACGACCTGGTGCACCATATATAGAACCCATCAATTACATATATTCAACACAATGTATTTTGGCGACTATTGGAAGGGTTGGACGTTCAAATTCAATCAGTTTCATAAATGCAATATTTTCCCTTGCAGACTGGTGTACCGTCTCTGTGGCCCTTTTTCAGCTTGTTATGCATGTTCCTTAACCTGCTAGAACTTGGTGTCACTACAACTCATATATGGGGATGTAAAATACCTCATCAGAACTATACTCTTCCTAGGTCGGTTGTGTACTCTGCCTGGGTGGTCATCTCCCAACACTTGATGTAAGTGATCATTTGGCCGAAAATTGTCAGGTTCCTGGGAATCAAGGGCCTCTAAAGCATACTTTGACAAATATATGTAGATTATTATGTTAAAAAAAGATATTAAAATTTTAAATCAACAAATTAAAACTTACAATTAGCTGTGAGTCGGTTTTTTAACCTCAATTCCATCTTCCTTCTACTTGAGAGAAATATTTTTGGTCGAGGCACACGTACTTCAATATTCAATGTTTTCCTCTAAAATGGCATTGAATGTAGGAAACCATAATTAAAAATATGTTACCAATAATTAATTTCATAACTAATATTATATGAAAACTATATAAATTGAATAAATTATCGAGGAAACATTAGAAAGTGAAAGTCCTATAGAAAAATTATAAACAACTCTCATACCTGCTTCCTCTCATGAATTTATTAGTAAAAGGTTATATTTCTTAAAAAATTTAGAAAGTTAGATTCATATCTAAAAATTTAATGGTGTTGAAAGCATTTTATCCCCTAAATGAGTCATGCATATAGTGGGTGAATTAGTGTGTAAATATTTGGGCCCATAACCACTTGAATCAGAATCTCCATTTGGAAGATTGAAATGTAAAACAAAGACCATCTTGTGAATTCTTAAACAAAATGTTAATACATCTAGAAAAAACCCCTTCCATTCAGAAAAATAATATTTTTTCACTAAACACGAACTTCCAAAATGGGAAAAAATATGATAATAAATAATAAAATAGAGGATTTACATTATTCTGAATTAGTTTTAATCCCCAAGGGGATTCAACATTTTTTTAAGAAAAATGGAAAATGATTATAACACTTAATATTTTTATACAAAATTACTAGTTACCATTAATTTATATGTAATGTCTAAAATAATCAAACAATGAAGTAGTTTCCAGCACCTTTTGATCTTCACAGAGAGAATGCTCTGTCGATCTAATCATCACAAGCATACCTTCACATGGTCAAAGGAAACCACCAACTTAATTACTTCTCTTAATGAATAGTGACATCTCTAAATCATTTACTCCAAATTAATCTCATGTAGATAATTGTATTAATCTTATACATCCTTTTCTTATTCCTGTTTACTCTTATGCAAGATTAGGTTTACTCTTATATAGAATCATCTTACTAGATAAATTTCTTGATTTTTCGATTGTTTTTCTTGTTTTTGGACTTTTTGAATTTAGTTTCATCACACCACCATATCCAGTTAGTTTCATTATTGAATTTCAGAATCAACCCTAAAAATTTAGCAAAAAATGGAACTCGCATTAGCACCACCTAACAATCCACCATTTGAGGATCATTTTTAGGCACTATCATCAGGTCCTTAATCTATAATTGTAACACTACTTCATTCTAAATCCCCATTTCTAGTATCATAGTTCCACCAAAGTTTTTTGGTTACCCCAACCCAATTGAGGAATAACACCACCCTGAAATATCCTAGAATAAGACCTTGGTCAGTATATCCATCATATTTTAAACGTCAGAAACCTTCCATATATTTATCAATTTTTCTACCAACAACATCTGGATGAAGTGATACATAAATATAATTATGATTTTTCATTAAATAAAACATTATATTTTTTTTAAGTGGGTTTCACTTTATAAATCACTAAATAGAATCTCAACCACCTTAAATCTTCCAAGATCCTCTAACAATTACTTCAACCAAATAAATTTCTTCCTAGCATTCATAAGTACAAAATACTCAACCTTTGTTGTTTAAAGTGGAAATAATTATTAATGTTTTATCATATAAATCACATTTTCTCCTCCATATGTGAACACCTTAATAGTAGTAATCATATTATTTTTCCATATCTACACTAAAATAGAAATCATAAAACCATGATTAAATTTCATCCCTTGTGAAACAGAATTGAAATATTTTGGAACTGTTTAGATTCTAGAGCATCCATATTATTAATTCCCCTTTTTGTATTCCAATATTAATCATGAACTGAATAAAAACTAAAATTAAATGTGGAATTTTTGGTTGTGTACAAACAAAGTTATATACCAAACTTCTTACAACCAATTAAAATCAAACATTTACCATGTAATGAATCTTTTCTTCCATTCTAGTTCCATTTCCTTACTCTACCTTATGTTTCTGACCAGGGGAGTGGTAACAGAATTAAGGTCACTCATTATAAAATATTCAACCAATTTTTGAACATATTTAGGCTAATTAGGTAACATTATTGTTGGCATTAATTCCCTTATAATTCCAATCACCAAAATTTGTTTTTATAGACTAGGATACTTCATTGAGAAATATCATGAAAATCCAACCTTCAACTCGTCATGTCAATCCTTCCTTGGTCATTCTAAGATAATTTCAAAAACATTGAGATGAAGGATGAAAAATCACACATCAAAGGCCACTTTTTAATAAACAAAATTATCCAAAATACTCAAGATAAACAGCAGTTATTCAATAAATGCATTAAACCACTAGTTCCAATTCCACTATGCTTATCTCATCTCATTAGAAAATATGTTGATATAACACACCGGATTATTTGTTTGATTCTATATTGAACCATTTACTATCTATATGCTAGTATATAAAAATGGCTTATCATTCCCTATTCCCAAGACAAAATTTTCTTGCCTATATAGTATTGTTTTAGATGATCTGTCTAAAGCATCATAGTGTTGTAGCAATGAAAAGTTTTAGCTCCGAGACGACCTAGTTTATTTTATTTTTTAATGAAAATTAAAATAGTTATTTTTATGATATAAATATGCATATAGATATTATATAATTATAACATGTATAATTCATGGAACCATCTATCCTATAAAAACCACGGAGCATACATGTAGAAGGTTTGAGTTTCCCCTACTGTGGGTTTTCTACGATTTTTTATTTCTTTTTTTTGGGTGGGTCAGGCTTTCAGGAATCCTTTTTAGTTTTTCTCCACTTCCCCATGTAAATATACTCTAAACAAGCCACATAAAGTAAATTTTATTTAATATATAGCCACTAAAAATGTGTCCTTTTAATGAAAACCATTCCGAGTACCATCTAAATCATTTTATGCCAAAAAACTGGAGAAAATAATTTAGTAAAATCTATAACGTTATTTTGTTGAAGGCCCTTCATGAAAATACATTACTTACACCATTCTCTACTATCTCTTTTTACATCAAAAATCCACTTGTTTTTAAGAAAAATAATCTAATAAGGTAATTATGTTAGCTCTCTTTATTTAGAAACATCTAATGAATCAATTTAATCCTCCATTTCTAACTCCCACTTACTTGAGTCACTCAGACTTTCTTCCTCTTATAAACATTCAGATTCTCCACCATCCACCAGAATCAAGTAATTTATGTTAGTTTTGTATCTATAACTCAACACAGAATCCTAGTATACATCCCTAAATAACTCTATGACTTGGGTCTTCCTAGAACAACTAAGTTCAGAATATCACATTCCAGAGATCTACCCCAAGATTCTATAGTTCATAAGTTTTTTAGTATTTACATACTTGAAAAAATTAATGAAATCAAAATTTTTACCAAAACTTATTCCAGACTATCTAATTTTTTTGGACATATCTTTCTCTTTAAATTATTTTTAACTTCCATATTTTCATTTGGATTATGCTCATATTTCTCTGGTTCATTGATCTCATCAATGATTTCCACTTAGCTCTTATTTTTTCACTAGATCAGTTTATTAAGGAGAAAATTTATCTTATTACGAGTATCCATAGTCCATTGTCACATATTCAAATTTCAATCTAAAATCATCTTGGATATAGATTGGTGAACTAAAAAATTTGAGATTGTAAATATTCACATTCTTTACAAACCAATAGGCTTCCAAAAGTTTCTTCCCAAATTTAGTGGAAATAAATACATTATAAAAATAGGCATAAAAATTTATATTTTTTTCCCAATTCTTCATGGAGAATGTAAAATATATCCATATTATCCTTATATTCTCCACTAAAGTCCAATTCATCCTCTTCTAGACTCCATATTTTTCGAATTTCTTGGCATGATCATCCAAAACTATATTCCATTCCACTAGAAATACCATTCCAATTTTATATGGCTATATTCAACACCATTTTCTATCCTTAAACATTTCAGTTTACATATGGTCTCTTTTTACAACATGAATATCCATTTAATTATGGTTTTGGAAAATTAATTTTTGTACTTGACAAATAATTTCCACACCTTTTGTTTCATATTTTAAGTAAAGATAACATTTTACACTGAACCTCTATGATAAAAAACTACATTAGGACACCATATATATTTATGAAAAATATCTAACTTTTGATCATTAAGTATTTTTACTTCCATTCGGAATAACACCTTCTACTTCACCCCAAGAATACACTCTTCTCATTTTCTAAATTACATGATTTTGAGTTTTAGTATGCCTTTAGAATCTAGGACTTTCGTACCTTTTTCATTTAAGTGATGAGGGTATTTGTTCAAAAACATTTTGGATGTGGTATTTGTTTTTCTATAACGCACTACTCATTTTGAATCTTTTGTTAGGTACAATGTTTCATCTTTCACTCATTTGGACACTGTCATAGAACCATGTGTAACTTTCTTTTATCCATCAAAAAATTAAGTATATGAACCCACATCATCCAACTATATTATAAATTTCAAATTCCTCCTCAACCCTGATATGCGGCACACTCCTTGAAATTATAGCAAGACCATGTTCTATATTCAAATGATAATATCACCCTTTAAAATTATCTTGAGTTCTTAATCATATACAAGTTTCACAATGTTAAATCATCCAGCAATATAATTCCTCATGCTCCTCTTATGTATATTAAAAGAGGTCTTATATTATATGATGTAATACTCAACAAAACATGAAACACTCAAAAAAATACAACTTGTATCATTAGAAATCATATTTTTGGATGCACTACCAAAATAAAATGATTCATATTTTAATCATTTCACACTGTAATATTTTATTATATGGCCTTTCTACCCACAATTACATCATATGGGATGATCATTGAAAAAAACACTTCAATTTTAGTTCCTTTCCCCTTCATGTGCTACATAATTGGATGTCTTCTGCCTTCCACAAATAAAGTGTATTTGTATTACTCAAGAACACATCTCCAAATACCTAAAAAATATTTCAAGGTAAAATAAAAATGATAAAAAAATTCCTGAATACATCTATATCTCAGAATCGAAGCATGAAAAGAAATTAATGGAAATCATAAAGGTTCAAATACAAGCCCACCCAAAAACCGTAAAAGAGTCAAACCTAAAAAGAAGTAGGGGATTACTATCAAAAGAAACACCTGACACGAACCATGGTCTTTCTTACTCAACTATGATACTCCTAATCCAAGTCCTATTAATAATATATAAGATGTTGTTATATATATAATACATTATATGTGTGGGGATATCCCATACATGAGTTAGTATAATAATAACCTATAGTGCACCTTGAAATAACCAAATATAAATCATAAACAGAGTTATAAAATCATCACCATGGATATATTTAAATCAAAAAACGAGACATAAAAATAATAAAAACTAGATTATGTCAATATATACACCTAGTATAAAAGAGTTCACCACCATACTTCCACCCAGAGGATTCTGCTTGAGGATTCAAGGTAACACTCATCGAGAAGAACTCAATCCATGATTCATGTTTTCACTAATGACACTCTTTCGAGAGGTCATTCTTGTCATGAGTCATAAAAGAAGTACTTTACAGAACATCAAATATCATGATTACTTGATATGGGATCCCACCTAGGGTCTCTGAGGTATAATGGTCCCTACTTGGAATTACCCACTATGTAGGGGATCATACATTCATGTATATTGGTCACAAAGTTCCATCAGACCCCACCTAGTGAAGAAGAATAAATGATAGAGTATCACACCTGGGCTTACATTAATGGATTATAAACTCTATCTGAGACTAATCCAATCTAGGGGATAAAACTTCTATTCTTAAGAAGTATTACCTCACTGTACGCTCATAGGGATGGGCCAAGAGAATACACCCAACTGAAACTTTTATATATTGAAGATATGGAGGGCCCTAACCTGCCCTTTAGAAATTAAAAATAATGTAAAAGGTGAAAATTAAATGTTCTCTTATGCTCAGAAGTTCCCATTTCCATTCTTGTGTTCAACATTCATGCTCGTTTACATTGGTCATGTCTAAGTACCTTGGCCATGTCTGAGTCCATTGATGTTCCTGTGTACTCTAGTCATTCCCATGTGTTTAGATGTTAACTTTACCATGTACCCCTGGGTATATCTAGAGTCCCCAACACAAGATCGCATGGAATGGTGTAGGTCACACACAACATGTGATATTTAACTTCTTCCAAACCCCAGCTGTCACATCCAGTGCCCACAGGGAATTTGTTTTCTAGAATACATTCATAGTGAATTGGGATTAAAAAACTACTAGTTTTTTATGGAATTACACTAATTCCAACTAATCATTTGATTCATCCTCTAATCTTACTTTGAAATCATTGGATTTTTTAACCTAATTCATTCATTATCGAAGGCCAGATTATGACTATAAAAACCAGTCAAGTATTATTCATCGTCACACTATTCTACCATCGCCACAAAAACTATGATTTTTAGGTCGTCTATCTAAACAGAAGGTCATTGATCTAAACATAAATCACCTATAGTCATCACCACACCTCGATCATGTCATTAATCCCAATCCCAAACCCACGACGATGATCCATTTCAAAAAAAACATTTTCCCAGTGAACGTCCACTATGTATTTATCAAACTGTAGAAAAAAAAGGAATGTTGATGATGAATGCATAAAGAATAGGGGACAAAAAATAAAAAAAATTGAAAGAACTGCACGTGTCCCATGGGTTTTCCATGATTCATTATCATTAGAACAAAAAACAAAGAAAAAATATACAATAAATAATAAAATATATTCAATTCCTAATTGGAGTTAAATAAATATATACCAGCAAAACATGATTAACCTATTAATCAATCTGTTAGGGGATTTGATTTATGTTCATCATGGTATAATTTAACAAGGATGAATCCAATAAAAAAAATATTTCCTACAATGGGATTGGATTTATCAATAAAAAATAGTGACTCATTGTTGTATTTGGAAAGATTCACAAGAACCATTGGCACACCGATTTCCAACCCATTATCTGTCATTGGTTTTTCAAGAATCATCTTCCATTGACCCTCTTTCAATCTCTTGTGTAATGCAGCTATACCTAGAAAATTTTCATTAGAATTTTTATATAGAGGATATTTTAGGTTTAGTAATTAATAAAAAATAAATATATTTTATAATTTTTTTACTATCATTCTTCTCATGACAGTGTTAAAGATGAAAAACCAATGCACACAATGATTATGCCATGCGTAGGGTAACACTGACCTTTTGAATATAAAGAAGGAATCATATGTCCTTTCTGAGACTCTTTTTGAGAGTTATCCAATTATTTCGTAAGAACTACACTTTAATGATATTATATATTAATATTTTTATTATATCAAAACTGAGCTTCCCTGACCCCATCAATCTTGTGATAACTTCGATCCTTGATCTAAAAATATTATTTAAAACATCCCAAATATTTATAAGGACATAAATATTCATTAAATTATCCACACCTTGGGATTATTTTCTCAAAAAACAAAATTACTACACAAAATATGATGGTACATGGATTGAATCTTGTTCTCCCACTACCAGGTGATATCCTGATGATTTTCATGTTGTCATTCAATATGATCCAAGGGAATCAATCACCCATTAATGATATTATATTTCCAATCCTTGATCACTACTGGGTACTCTATAAAGGTATATCCATCCTCGATGCCTAGTGTGCCTATGTCGATAACACATTGTGGGTTGTGAACATACCTCCTCAGATACAACATGTAGACGATGTCTTGTACCTAGTATAACTACGGTGGTAGGGCCAAGAACTATACCATCTCAACGAACCTATGTAGTATATGGAATGACCTAAATAATATTATACATGGCTAATTTTATCATCCAAATATCCATAATCCATGATGATGTGATACCTTTAGGAACACATGGTTACCCTTATTGAACACCAAAGGCCTCCATTGTCAGTCAATATAAGAATTATGACCACTCTAGGTAGCCCTAAATTTCTCCTAGATGACCCAAACCTTCTCTTTCATCACTCACACTAAATCTTGTCCAATGAGTGTTGACTCCTATCGGTCAGTCCAGCATATTGGAGATATGAAGGGTCTCTCATAAAAGGCCTATAATGGTTCTATACAGATAGTGGAATTATGTGAATTGTTTTATAAAAACTTCACCAAGGATAGGTGATCCTCCCAATTGTGGAAAAATTCCAATATTCATGCTTGAATCAAGTCCCCGATAACCAAAATATTTCACTTAGTCTACTCATCAGTTTGGGGTGGAATCCCAAGTTCATATATAACTGAATCTGAAAGGAATCTTGCAATCCTCTCCATAATTGGGATGTGAAGAAACCGTCAAAGACTAAAATGACTATTTAGGTAACTCCTTGAATCCATACTATCTCTTGTACATGAATGTATCCCAATATATCTATATAACTCTACTATCAGATATCTAGGAAACAGACTGAATTGGTGTGTTGTTCAATCATCACACATATGGAATTGATTCCTCTAGATGATTTTGGGAGCCCAATCATGATAGATATACCATCCCACATCCACTCTACTACCTAAAGGGGTAATTAAAACCCAATTAAAACCTAGTTCTTAGCATTCACCTACTGAAAAATAAAGCATTGATAGAGAAAAATAGTTATAAAATGCTTTATCCATGGCCACAAAAACTGGTGTGGAAGGTCATGATACATCATCACTACACCTAGATGTACCACCAAGGAGGATGTATGAAATGCCCTTAGAACCTCATCATGAAACATCACTGATACCATAATCCATCTTTGAACATGATTAAATACTCCCCTTCTTCATAGAATCTAATAGAAGCATGTCTAACAGATATCTAAACAAGAAAGGTCTCATAGTCAGCATCTCTATGATGGGATTCCCAACTGTGAAAAAAATAAATCTTGAATTTCATGTTGGATGACTCGGGCTTCCTTCCCCTTGAGAAGCCCTATAATAAAGGACAGAAAATAGATGCGTAGGTGTCACAGGGTCCAGACACACCAGTGATTCCCAAAGTGACTACTCACCTGACCGAAGGATGCTGCCTGGACCAGACCCCTTGACATTTCCTGGTATAATCAATGTAATTAACTGGTGTCCATGAAGATATGGAACTAGGAAGAGTTTCAGGAACAACGTATTAAATCTATAAAGGAGACCCGAACTTGGAGATGAGTTTTCAGGAGGAATCCAAGGAAGGAAGAACTGACATCCCATCATCCTGTTTCGATCAAAGTGAAAATATCCCTAAAAAAGTGATGAATGTCGCCCACCTTTGGAAAGAGGGAATATGGGGAAACAAAACTGCACCTTCCGTCCTCCATAGATAGACGCGTGCGCCCCGGAAAAATTATCACAAATAGAAATGGTGAACCCGGCGTGAAATTATTCTTGTAAAACCCCGACCCTAGAATCCATGAGCGGGTGCATTACTATAATACTTTGGAATTATTACAAGGAATCAAGTCTCAAAGGACCGATCAATTTAGTAGTCTTGGAATCAAGATACAGACATAATTTCAAAACAACAAAACAACACTAATTTATTCCATTAGAAACATCCAATCTTCCAAGATTATTCCTGCAAGTCACTCATAACTAACTTCTTCATATACTAGGAAAATGAAACATTAGAAAGGTGTGAGCTCAAATTCTCTATAAGAGTAAGCAATACAATGGAAGATAACATAATCATTAGGCATGGTGAATAATTGAAAACAAAGGACTTTACAAATAATAAACATGAACACTTTATGGGTGGAATATGAGCATAGTAAATAATTACATAATAAAACATAGTCCTGGGTATTCTAATAGTCAAATAACCATATGAAATATCAATAACTAATCTCATAATGATGGAATTCATAATGTCGGACATCATACCGACATAGTCAAGGCCTTTATCCAAGACTACAAATAATATTTTGTCATGGCCTTGTACCAAGACACTAGTTTGTCTCATGAGATCTACCGATGCATCGAGGAGCTATAGCGGGCTCCACCCGTCACTTAATAAGTCCAATGCATTCCACTTATGAAATTTTTGAAACATAACATAAAAATTAGTATTAAAACTAGCATAAAAAATGTCAATACATTATCTATAAACCATGAATGGTATAAAAATAGCACATCCATAGTCAAACATAACTCATTCAATACAATATGGAAGATTGTATTGTAACAGATTAACCTCAATCAAGAATAATGAAGTATATTGACATAGATGAAAATAATAATCACAACTATTTGAGAGAAATATACCCCTTTTTCTTGAAAACATTTGAATGTCACACTATTTGTCAAGAAGATGTTTAAAAATAACTTTCTGAATCAAAGTGTCCCATATCACTTTGAAACTTTTAAAATGAATTTTAATTTTAAAATATTAAGGTCTATATAAATAAATCATAAAAACCATTTTTAAAACATTTACAATAATGATAAAGATTTAGAAGAATAGATTTTTAAAACATTTAAAATTATATTTTAGTTAGAGTTCATAACCAAATGAGAGACACTTGAATACAAATAATTGAGGAATAAAATTTAATCAGAACTTTATAATATCATGAAAATAAAGGGATTCATGATATAATATTCCAAATAACAATATATACACCATATAATATTGAATTGGATCATAACAACAATGAAGTCTCAATGGAATGTAATTTGAGACAAAATTCATTATAAAAACTATATCCTTAGATTAAGGATAAATCATTTACATAATAATGTGGAAAAAATATAAATGCACTAAATATTATTGGATATTTAGTGTAAATAAATCATATTACATTCACACGTGTTTTTTAAGACAAAACCAGTAATGTGGATGTTTAACTCAATGAATGAAAATTGAGTTAAAATTACTCATATCAAGTTCATATCGATGACTTGAGAATTTATAAATGGCGCAATTATGTGTATATAAAGTATATCCACATAAAGGGGAGTGGAAATTACAACATAAATAAATAAATAGAGATTCCACACATAATCATAGCAAGACATAATTAAAAATTAGAAGATTAAACCAAGGAATGGAAATTAGGTTAAAAGGTTCCCTTACCGATTTGGTACCTTATGAAGCATACAACCCATGAAAGAAGGATCATAAAATAAAGATGTTAATACCCATAAATTTTATTATATTACAAAATAAATACAGTATTGGTTAGTACATACACCAAAACAAATAGTGGAAAATATAGCTTGAATATCATGGGAATAAAAAGTGAGATGAAAATCTATTACCATGTTGTATTCAATTGAGTCGTATGAACAAAATTAAATAACCACCAAATGATTCACAAAATAACATGAATATAAATAGAATAATGATAATTTATATCAAATGTCAGTACAAAATACACCACATGCAATAAATTAGTGGTGAACATTGGAAATCTCATAGAATTAACAGTGGGATAAGAAACCCCCTTACTTCAAGTTCGACTTGTCTTGTGTGTTCCTTGTTCTTCATGAAAAATAAAATTAAGTTATAATAAACTATATTTAGAAAGTTTTCCAAGTTTACTATTCCTTTTATATTACTAATTACCTTGATATAATAATTATTTAATTATTTGAGTTCATATTGGATATTTAATCGATGTTTGGAACTTGAGTCAAAAATGAACTTGTTATAATTACAATTTTCCCATGTGGTCAAAAGTACATTATATCCAGAATGGTATACATGATTTAGATATCATATATATATTACATGTCCAGTATATATATCTATTTATAATAGTAAATAACATTTGGAGATAAGAAATTAAATGTACTGTTCATGGAGACGGTAAGTCGTACGTACGCATGAACGCTACTGTCATTTCTAGTTTATATTTTAATGGAATTAAGAAATAATGACATATAGGTATATTATAATTCCTGTATAATATAATATATTATATCATTAATTTCATCCTTTATACTTCCTACATAAGTCTTAACAAGTCATATCATTTTGAGGGGGCGGTAGTCCGCACTTCCTCAAATGAAATTATCGTGTTTTACCCATAATGGAAACCATAGAATAATGATATAAATGGAAAATACAGAATCATAAAAAAACATAAACATAATATATATATCATATATAAATACAGGTCTATATTAATGGCCACCATGAGAGGCGGTAGGAGATAATAGAACAATCATCGTTTCGTGTGGCGTTAGTGTGCCATCCACAAAAATTTTATGTTCTTCACCCATTAGACAGAGGTGTGTCTATCTGCAGTTTGAATAATTCTCATAAAAACATCATAGTATATTTAGGATATTGGTTATATTATAAAAATTTTAATAAAAGGTGTTTTGGGTGTTGGATAAGTAAAATAAAACAAAAGAATTTAAGGGAAAGCGTTGCCATTAATTTGGGTAACTTCCTTTGTTTTGAACCAAAAGGACTTCTTCAAGTTCCCTCTACATAAGGTAAGAATTATATGAGGAAGACGTGGATCTTGAGAGAATATTTTGGAAGGTTTTGGATGATCCAAGGGGCTTGAGAGGTCTGTGAAATGGGTTAGAAGTGGCGTCTTTTTATAAGGGGGAGGAGGGGCTCTTTAGGAAAGTGTGAAAATATTATTTTATTATATAGTGATATTTGGTTTATAAAGGTCCAAAACTAATTAAATTAAATGATAAGATGAATAATAGTATAAATAAAATCACCCAATATAAATTGGATAGGATTTTAATATTATTTTAATATTAATAATCATATATATTTAAATCATTTATTAATGAGGTAAATACTACAGCATTATTGTGTCGAAAATAATTTAATTTATTTGATGTCTAAAAATTATAAAAAAATTACCATAATTTAGGAAATATTTTTATCATTATAATGAAAATTTATAATCTAAAATATAATTTATATAACCCCGTGTAAAAAATTGATATACTAAAAGATATTTGTTAATGTCAATTTTGTCTTCACTTTAAGTTAGTTAAAATATAGTGTCCTTATCATTCTTAAGTTGCTCCATGGGGTCCCAAAATCAACCCAAGGATGCCTATGGTCGTCCATTATTCATCCAAAAAGGTTAGGATAAGTGTTAAGGTAATTTCGTATTATTATAATATTCTTTTTACCTTGAATTACCCTATTTACCTTTAACCGCGGTAAATAAAAGTGAAAAGTTACTATTAACAAAAAATTATTTTCATGTTATTGAACCACATTTTACTTACTAATAACAACCATTTACCTCGGATTTTATAAATTCAATTCACAGAAGTGGTAAATTTTTATTTAAATGAAATTGTCAGATTTTTAACTACAACTTAATGGTTTCACTATTCATCAAAAATTGATGTTTTTCAGAAAAAAACCAAAATTTCAACCTAAGCTATATTTGATATTCTGAATTCAAATAATATGTCTATTTTACCAAATTCAAAACATAGAAGTTTGATTAATTAATTTAAAATTAATTCCTTTTGTCAAAACAAATAGTGTGTTTTTAAGATACAATAACTATCAAAAGATTGACACTTATTTATGTAAAATTTCAAAGTCAAATTAACTACAATGAAAAACATTGTATTAAAGGGTAAAAATATAATATAATTACACTTAAAAACAAATTTAAAATATATTATAACCATATAAATAAATTAGCTTAAAAGGAAGTTTTGAATTAAAATACATTATTTCTCACTATTCATAAAAAAATGAATATTATTAGAAAAATACCAAAATTTAATACAAAGTAAATTTGATGTCCCTATTCTAAAGAAGAATTTTATTTTGTCAAAATAATATGTAAAAGGGACTAATATTGTATTTAAAAAGGGTTTTCCAATAAAAGTTTGTAAAATTGATTTTTTTTTAAAAATACATTTTTTACCTGCAAATTTGAATTTTTTTCTTATAATATGTCTAAGAAACACATATGTTAAAATCATATAGAGTATATAAAATTCAAAATCCAGTTAATACTATTAATAACCGCTTTTTAATGGCTAGTTTTGGTAAGTCGTGGTGCGCTCGAACTCGGTTTTGGGTGTAGCGCAAGCTATTGAATTTAAAGCAAATAACTTACTATGAAATCTTGGGTTGTTACACTTCCCCTCAAAATGGAGATTAGTATCAGTAAAGGCATTAATAGATTAACGTATTACTAGATCCAATTATCTAGTGTCGGGTCCCACTAAGAATATATCAGGCCTGGCATGAAACTCACCAGAATTTGGGGTAGTAGAACGTTTGACATCCCGTTCTGCGACGTTGTCAGCATGGATCCCCCTTACCTGCCATGGATTACGGGATGGAGGTGGGGCATTTTTCATCAATTCTTATTTCTTTCAGCACTGGTGAGTTAATCTCCCTTCTTTTCAGGAATCAAGTGTCTGCTATATGGATGAGATCACCGCCTGCCCATCAACGAAGGGGCAGGGGCAGTGCCAACACTGCCATTCCACGTGGATTCACCTCTACCACGACGGACTCTACATCTATGACCATGGGGTGACCATGACCCCTCTACCCATCCGATGTCATTCAATAGAGAGTAATCAATGACCTCATGCACCGTTATGAGGAGGAAGGAAAAATCCTGACTCGGGATATGGCCTGTCTGGATCAGGAGGCATCTGTGCCTCATCACCAATGTTGCCCCCGAGGGCCCTATAGGGAGCCGCTACTCCCCACGATGACATATTACCATTTCGGGAGCCTCTCTCCGGAATGCTTTAACGACTCCCTGCCTTACGCGGATGAGGTAGGTGGTGTCCAGCCCAGCCCAATCAGAGTTCCATTCTAGGGGCTCCAAGCGAGGGCTCCCACCCGCCTACGTCAGCGCTGCCGCCCAGTCTGGCTAGATGAGGTGCAGGTAAGCTACGCACCTACACCACCAGCCCTAGTTCGTTCGACCCAAAGCCAGCTTCAGGTGCAAGCTAATGAGGACACACACCAAGGGTAATCAACGTTGATGGCTACGATGGCACGAGCCACCATCGAAGTATATAATCAGTTCCCTGCATACACTGAGTAGTGGAACTTATATGCCCAACTAGGATTGAGGCCCAAAATACCCCATGTTCAAGCTGGGTTGACTCTCTTGGTCGTTGACTTGAGCAGTGGTCACAGCAATCTAACCTACAGTGATGTCACCCAGTATGGAGATCCTCCCTGTACCACTACCACAGAGAGAAAAATCCTTCCCCGCTTCAAGGCTCGGCATGGATGTTCGCCCCGTTCCATCCTCAATCCAAATGATGGTGTCCCAACAATGGTGATACTCAGTACGGATGCCTCTCTCGTGCCTATTACACTGGGTATGGAGTCATTTCTTTTGCCCTGACCGACGGTGTAGGGACATTGCATGTCCAATCTCTCCTCAATGTGGGGATCCCCACTGCGTCCTCCTAGTAGCTGGAAAAATTATTCCTTGCCTCATCAACAAGAGGGGTGAAGGCCAGCCTCACTCCACCCGTACCCAGCATGGAGGACCTACCCGTGTTCAGCTAGACCGAATCAAGAACCCTCCTCATAATGAGGCCTCCAGGGAAAACAAGCATGGAGGTCCTCCCCATGCTTCTACCAGTTCTAGTGGAGGACTTTCCCACTCTAGTGCTACCCATGGAGGTCCTCCCCATGTCCCCTTTGACATTTGTCCTGGTGCTCCTCGTACCCCGGATTTCATGGGTGGAAACCCTCTCCTCCCCAGCTCTAGTGCTGCTGAAGGACCTCGTGTTAGAAATCTTCCCTATCCCGAAGATCCATCTAGGGTAAAGAGGGTGGGTCGCCACCTCCATAAGAAGAATTATGGGAATGTTTGGATAGAGATCAAACAGGTCCGCTTCAGAGACTCTGAAGTAGAGTATGACATGGCACAGGAACCCTCCTCTCGCTCATCCGAGTCATGGGCTGGGGAAAGAACAAGGCGCATTAGCCTAATACCCCGGGAATGTGAGGTCCTTCAGATTCTTGCCTCCCTCCACAGGTATATCTAGGTGGATAAATATCTGGAAAACCCATAGGTTATAGTCGTGAAATCACCACCATCGTCACCAGAAGAACTCTGTACCTCAATAAGTGATCATGGAGAACTATTCTAGGAACTGATGGCACGTGAGAAGTAGTGCGACAAATCACCAGTAGTGCTAGCCCCTGAGCTAGGAACTACGGCCATCATCCCATCTTATCACGACGTGGAGTCCAGGTCGCTATAGTCTTCAGAGGATAGCCTGAGATTCAGTGGCTAGTCAGCATGTTCTCCACACTCTCCACCAGCAAGCCTGTTGTCCCAGTGGTCTGCCTCAGTACCACGGCTGGTTCCTCAGCCACCCCCAATTGAATAATGGGGAAATCAAGGGCTAGACCCTGGATTTTAGCCAAGGATATTATGGAACATCCTGGTAGTGGACCAATTCCCTGGGAATCTCTCGCCTGTGGTAGCACCAAATTTCTGCATACCAGAATCCCTCACCCTAGAGGAAGTTGGGTGTTTCCACCACACCCTCTGGATGATGCACTTTTGATTTCATCATCAGTGAGTGGTTTATCATAGGATCCAGGTGTATTTCAAAGACATCGGTGAGAAATTTCATCTAGTTGGTCTCACTTCGCTCCCTGTGGCCCAGCACCCCGAGTCACATGGACACCGTAGGGTTCTCCAAGAGAAATTCATTTAGAGATTCAAGATACTCCACAAGATAATCAAGGAGGCTTCCCCCGACACTCAATTCTATGGTTGCAGGCATTTTTCTTCCCTCCTCTTTAGTCCTATCTGGCAGTATCACAACTTGCTATGTGATATTTAGGACATGCACCCAGGAAGGGTCACAGTCAACATGGCCAACATAGAGGACGAGGGGGACGAGCTGGAGCTTTTCGATGGAGACTTACCCCTTGAGGAAATTCCACCACTATTGCACCCATTGAGAAGGATTACTCATCAATAAAGGAACTTTCATGGTCTCTCTGCGCCCACCGAGGCATTGGTACTCAGCAGGAATTCTGGAAAGGGAAAAGAGCACATCGGAGCTTCCAAACACTCCGACCTATCCACCTCAGTGCAGAAGATGGAGGAGGACCCTAAGAATTCCACATTAATCCAAAACTTGCTCAGCAGAATAAGTTGGTGAAATAACTCTAGGATGAACACGTTGCGGAGCGACGACCCAACTATGGCATTCCTAGGCCAGTACAATGGGGGAAGTAACAAATTCCCCACGACGAGCTACCCCCAGGCAACCCTGGTCATGCTGCTCTTAGGGACAGGGATGATGCTAGAGCTCATGTTTAGAGAGCGCTATATGTCTCATCAAACCCTCCAGAATAGCATAGTAATCCAAGGAACCGATCTCGGGTTCTCCCAGTTGCACTGCAGGTCACCCCACGAGCCACTACATGAGCCATTAAGCCGCCTTATCACGTTGAAGAATCCGCCAACGCACTCGTGGTTAGGGATCCCCATCGAGACAGAGACCCCCTCCATTATGATCCAATGGCAGCACTCATTTCTTGCCTAGAGGTGTTAGAAACACGATATGTGGAAATCCCACATGATGGCAATCCATATCTGGCCTAGGTGGATGAAATGTTGGCACCTTCGGGTTTCAGTAATCCCACATTCTCCCCCTTTAATAAGACGGGAGACCCGCCGCAACACCTGGACCACTTCAACTCAAGTTTTGGGCCCATGTTAGGGACTCCAACGCAGGAGGAGTCTGCCAAGCCCTGCTGTTTTGTTCAGAAATTGGAGGGCCGACATTATTTTGGTACATCCAACTCTCTGTTAGAGCTGTAATCTGCTGGGAGGACCTTCGCGGGAAATTACTCTACTAGTTCAACTCCACTACATGGAAAACCAACATCACGGAACTCTTCAAGTTCCAATGAGTGTGTCACGAACTTTATCACCCAGTGGAAAGGGCTCGCATACTCCTTTGACATGCCACTGACTCCGGAGCAATTACAAATGATGTGTGTAGAAAATGTCAGGATAGAACCGGTTCCCTCTATAATAACCCAGAACTACCCCAGGAAATTTCAAGACTTTTCCGATAAGGCCCAGTGCCTAGAAGAAGCCTTGCAATAGTCCGTCTGGTCACGACCGTTTCCTCCCACAATTCCCACGAGAAGATTGGTCATAGATTATCCCGCCATGGTGGTCCAAATAGAGGCCCCCAGAAAACTATAATTATTACTATTGGAGAAACCTATACAACCTCGCAGAGGCCTTCCACCATAGGTGCAGCCTCCAGCCAAGCAGCGTCCTCCTCAGAATCGGCAGGTGCCCCCATGAGATGCGCTGCCACCGCCCAGGCGGGACAATCAGGGTCTACCCCCTCGACAGGCTCCTCCAACTCTTTTTTAGGGCCAGGCCCCAAGGGCCACCTTCTCAGACAGAAGAAACTAGACCTAATCATTCAAAGAGAATCAGGTTCCTAGCTATTTCATAAGTGCCTTGGAATAAGGGAGCATGCGTTTGGCTGAGTGTAGAAAGCCATAGGAGGTGGACCTCACTGATCTCCCCAACTACTGCCCCTATCATCAAATCCTAGGGCACACCCTCAAGAAGTGCTATGTATTCAAAGACTGGCTTCAAGACCAGGTTGATAACAATATAGTCAGTCTGGGCTCGCCCCCAACATAAGTGGCGGGTGACTTTGTAAGGCCGAATAGAAAAAGCAACGACGAAGGGGAGTGGCAGCAAGTTTCCAAATGTGGGTCCCAGACGTATGGTGACTGGATGGCTTACAAAACAGTTGCTCGCTCCCATGGTATCATCCATGTGTCATTTAATCTTCTAGAGCCTTCAGAAGCTACAACCTCCACTTCTACATCATCATCTCAGTCAGCCTCTTCCCAAAAGAACAAGCATCAGTGACGCAATGGAAATCAATGTGCCTCGCCAATTCCATCGTCGTCCCACACTTTCAGAAACTTCATTCCCACTAATATGGGGATTTATCCAAGAATCCACCCAGTAGTGGATGACTCTTCAAGTGATTGTCAAGGGTACACTTTGGTCAACACCGTGGAGTTGGTAAACCCCTATATGACTCCTGACTATGGGGAGCACCCGACGAACATCCACAACGTCCACAGCCGATGCCAATGTCGATGGAGTGGAGGCCATATGGGTCATTGAGGAACATCGGTTGGAACCTCCAGTCAGGCTATGCATTCCATTAGGACCAGACAGTAGGCCCAGTGCAGACCTCAGCACTCGCAGCCTCTTCATCCAGTGTCGTCAGGCCCGCCACCACCACCATTTGTGCTACTGGATCAGGAAAATCCCTTCGACCATACTACGACCAGCCTCACCCTGCTATGGGATAATATCAGTCATCTAGACCTCATCTGGAAGTTACTCTCCAGTCTTCGACTAGTGAACAACGGGACATACCTGGCACCAGCCAGCTGCCGGTCCAGCCAGTGGGGCCCTTTATGCCTCCTATCACATAACGGCCTTCTACATGCAGAATTTTGCACCTGGTGTAGAAATATGATGTCATCAAGCACCTTTCCAACATCCCAGCGAGACTTTCCATCCTCGAGGCCCTTCTCCTTTTGTTAGATATGTGTGAGGACCTCGCTGAGGCTTTAAGAAGCCCCCTCCAGTTTGACATGGAGGTAGCAGCTACAGAATGCTTTCATACTGAAGCGGTCAAGAATGCTAAATGTCAGGCCATCATTTTTTTCTATGGAGAAGATAAAGGCTCTCCTATACAGGGGCACATCCACCCATTTTACATCACCATCCAATTTAATGGCATGGAGGTTCTCCGCTATCTTGTTGACACCGGCTCCGAGATTATACTTACCCCAACACTGACACTATAGAAGCTGGGGTTATCTGATGATGACCTGACTCCCTCCGATTTAAGAATCTAGGGATACTATAGGACATAGCGGACCCCAGTCTATAAGATCTATTTGAAGACCCAGTTCTATGGCCTAGTTTCCAGCACCGAGTTTATGGTTTTCTATTAAGACACCGCATACAATGCATTGATGGGCAGAACATGGCTCCACCTGAACGTGGTAGTCCCCTCATCATATCACCAATGCCTAAAGTACTCCCTTAATGGGCGAGTAGGTGTAGTCAAAGGTGATTCATCTCCTTTCTTCTCTTGTGAATCCCACTACTTGGATGTGGTCTATTACAAGAGAAAGGATAAGCAGATTCAAGCTAGTGAGGTCGAACCCATCCTGGTTACAACTGAACACTGGGCAGGTCTGGATGCCGCTTATTTCTTCCTGATCCGTCAATTGGAGGAAACCACCCCCAACATGAGTCAATCTTTTGTTGTCTCTAGTACAAGAGGGAGGGATATTCCCAAGTCCAAGCGATGATGGAAAATCTCCTGGTACTCTTACAAAAATCAGGCTCATGTTATCCCAGAGCCTCTTACCCCCATACATTATCAGAATGTCCGCCCCATGGAAACCAAAGTACGTCATACATGTTTGTTTTGCCAGGCTGGAATTAACCGGCTCAACTCGACGCACCACTATTTCTTCGATATCACCAAGCATGGCCCCTTGGGCAGAAGACAAATGGGATCGGGTCAGCAACCATCATTGTTAAGTTTTCGGCAGTACCGGAATATCCCAATGTAGTGACCACTACTGATCAGGCTTGTACCAAAGAAGATGATTATGACATATACTAATGGAAAATTTTATCATTCTTGAAAACTATGAAAATTAATACATTCAAATTTTTAATTGGATTTAAGTTCATTTAGTAACATTTCTAAAATAATTACCCACATTTTCATAGGAATAATTATTTTATATCAATATTATTATTTATTCCTTGAAATATCCCACACATTTATACATAGATTTACCTACATTTGTAGAAAATGGTTGTAAAAATAAAAATTCATTACCCATGTTTCACAAAAATTTGACTGATTTTTTTATAAAACTACCTTATTCATTCTATATGATTTCCCCATGCGTGTCCACCAATCATATCACAACCCACCCTGAATCCCCTAACAACCATTGCCTACCTAATAAAATCTCTCGAAAATATCCAAACAACTCTTGATATCCCGGCACCAATAAATATGTGTTTAAATAAATGGATTATTTATTATGAAGAATGCATGTTTGGAAAAAAATTCCAATAGAATCATATTAAATTAAAAAATAAATCAGATAAATAATCATTTTAATAATTAAAATGTTGGAAATAAATTTAAAAATGTTTATATAAATTATTACATTTAAATAAAAAAAAATGGAATAGTGATTTTTTATATATTTCAATTATGATAATAATATACATGGGTATTGGTGGTTATCAATTATGTCAGTGGGATACTGGGGGATATGGAAGTGGTTGTAGGTTGTGGGGGGAATAATAGAGATGGTTGGTGCCGGGATATCAAGAGTTGTTTGGCTATTTTCAAGAGATTTTATTAGGTAGGAAATCGTTGTTAGGGGATTCAGGGTGGGTTGTGATATGATTGGTGGACACGCATGGGGCAGTCATAGAGAATGAATAAAGTAGTTTTATAAAAAAATCAGTCAAATTTTTCTGAAACATGGGTAATGAATTTTTATTTTTATAACCATTTTCTATAAATGTAGGTAAATCTACGTATAAATGTGTGGGATATTTCAAGGAATAAATAATAATATTGATATAAAATAATGATTCCTATGAAAATGTGGGTAATCATTTTAGAAATGTTACTAAATGAACTTAAATCCAATTAGAAATTTAAATGGATGAATTTTCATAGTTTTCAAGAATGATAAAATTTTCCATTAGTATATGTCATAATCATCTTCTAACCCAGAGGAAGCTCCTACCACTGGGTATCCCTCCACAATTGAATAAGATGATCTAGAGGATGCTCCCCTCGCATTTGAAGAGGGCGTCTACGCTACGGTTGATGAACGGTATAGGTGAATCTCGGTAGCACGGAGGACCCAAGACCCACATTGATCAGTGTCATCATGCCTCTCAAAGAGAATCGGTGGTACATATACTTTCTTGAAACAACATCGTGATGTGTTTTCCTAGAGTTACAACAAGATTCCAGGACTAGATCCTCATGTAGTCGTACACCGCCTCGGTCTCCCGACAAATCATCACGGGATCAAGCAACCTCCTAGGAAGATGAACCCTTCTCAATGTTCCATGGTATAGGCTGAAGTTGACAAGATTATTAGAGCCAACATCATCAAGGAGGTCTAGTACCCCATGTGGATAGAAAAAAATGTGCCTGTCAGGAAGAAGAACGGATAGATTAGTGTCTGTATTGACTTCTGAGATCTCATCTGTCAATGTCTGAAGGATGATCTTCCCTTTCTTGTGGTGAAATTGTTGATCGAAGCTATGGTTGGGATCCAATCCCTCTCCATCATGGATGGTTACTCTAGATACAACATGATCTGAATGGCCCCTGAGGATGAAGAGTCCATAGCTTTCAGGGTGCCACAAGGATCATTTTGTTACCTGGTTATGCCCTTCATCTTAAAGAATGCAGGTTCCACCTATCAGCGGGCCATGAACCGCATATTTAATCCAATCCTGGGGACATTGGTGGATTTCAATGTGGATGATCTGGTGATCAATTCTTTCCAACTCTAGGACTATATCAAGGACCTTTAAAAAGTGTTCGTCTTCCTCCGTTCTTGCCACCTGAAAATGAACCCGTTGAAGAATGCCTTCAGGGTCACCTTTTGGAAGTTCCTTGGCATTGTCGTCATGTACCGGGGCATCGAGATTTACCCCGATAAGATCAAGGTCATCTTTCAGATGCCTCCACCAAGCAATATTTGGGAGCTTCGAGGTTTCCAAGGCCACTTTGCCTACATACACCGATTCATTGTGAATCTAGCCATCAAGTGTAAGCCCTTTTCTCGTCTCATGAAGAAAGGCTCTGCCTTCGAATGGGAAGAAGAGTGTCAGACCAAATTCGAGGAAATCAAGTAGTACATGCTCTGAACTCTGCTCCTGAAGCCACCCATCTCCAAAAAACCACTGATCTTGTATATGAATTCCATAGAATGATCTCTCAACGCCCTCCTCACCCAGAAGAACGATGGGGGGACAACAAAAATCCTCTACTACCTCATCCGCATGATCCTTGATAAGGAGACTAGATACTACCCCATCAATAAAAGCTACCTTGCACTCGTATTTTCCATGAAAAAGTTGCGACATTACCTGTAGCACCTCGTGTTATAGATGGTGTCTCGGGTAGACCCACTGAAGTACATTCTGAACTTCCCCATGTCGACCGGCCATCTAGCACGGTGGGCAGTAATCCTCCAGTAGTTTGATGTCAGGTTTGTGCCTCAGAAGGCTATCAAGGGACAAGAATTGGTAGATTTTCTTACTGCTCATCCATCCCCCATGGTCCAATCCCTGGACTAGTATTTTTCTGATGAGGAAATCCTCTAAGTAGATCATGACATCCCGTGTTGGCAGATGCACTTTGATGGCAGCTCTTGAAGCCCCACCGACAGGAGGATCAATGATCCCAGACTCAATAGAGTAGGCTTGGGTATTTTCTTCATCACCCCGGCACAATCCATTCTATCGTACTCATTACTATTTTCAGAAAGCTGCACCAATAATGAGGCAGAGTATCTGTCTCTTATCACTGGCCTCAAGTTGGCCCTTGATATCAATGTGCCTTATTTTCATGTGAAAGGGGATTCCAAACTAGTCATCATGCAAATCAATGGTGACTACGTCATCTGAAATCCAGAGCTCGTACCATTATTGGAGCACACTCTTCAGCTAATGGCCCAGTTCCCCTCTCATCCAGAAGTTACCCATGTCCCTTGATCTCAGAAGAGTCAAGATATTCCCTAGCAAGCCTGGCTGTATCACTGGAAGAACCCAAGCAGGATTAATTGATTATACACGTGGCACATCAGAGATTCATTACTCCTATCACCCCAGATGATGATGATGGATCGCGGTTAATCCATCTTACCACTGCAGCCTCCATGCCAGGACCCCCAGGTTCCTCAGATGCAGTGTTTAAAGTGACTCCCAACTAGAGAACCCCCTTTGTTGAGTATCTCCAAAATGGATGCCTCCAAGCTAATCGGGGTGAGCGCGACCGAATCTGACATCGCACAGTGCAGTTTAACCTCCAAAGTGGTCCCAGTCTTGAGAATATCCTCTACAAACATGGGTTTGATGGTGTTATCCTCTATTGCATCCAAGGAGTTGAGATTTCTCAGGTCATGCTGGAGGTTCATACCAGTTCTTGTGGGGCTCACCGGACTTGGATGAATCTATCCCATCAGATCTAGAGGCTTGGGTACTTCTAGCTTTCCATGATCCATGATTGCATGGAGTTCACCAAGATATGTCATGTGTTCCAAATTCATGCTAACATCATCCATCGGCCTCCATAACGTCTCCACTCCACCATGTACTCTTGGCTATTTGTGGTGTGGGGACTCGATGTTCTGGGACCATATGCACCAGCGATAGCTCGCCAGTGCAGGTTCATCCCGAAAACCACAAATTTCTTTTCCAAGTGGGCAGAGTCAGTTTGGCTCAAGGAGGTCAAGGCACATTCTATCTTCGACTTCGTGAGCTCTAATATCATATACCAGTTTGGATTCCCTCACATCGTTCTCACTGATAACGGAACCAACTTCCAAGAAGTCGAGCTGAAGATATTGTACGCCAAGTACAACATTCATTCTAACTGTACCTACCGCTACCATGTGCAAGCAAATGGATAGATCGAGGAGTTCAAAAAAAACCCTCCCTAACATTCTACAAAAAATGGTTGGTCAGAACAAGAAGAGTTGGCCAGACAAGCTCCCTAATGCTCTCTGGGCTTATCAGACGACAGCTCGTAATTCCACCTAGGTGACCCCATATTCCCTAGTGTATGGAGCTGAGGTCGTCCTACCCATCAACATCCAACTGCCTTCATTACGCATAATAATCCATGACCAGCAGGTGCTAGATAAGGAAGCCGAAAATCGTTTGGCTGAATTAGTGGCACTTGAAGAGAATAGGATTCATGCCCTGCACAATCTGGAAAGGCATTAGAACAAGATATCTAGGGAGTAAAATAAGAGGGTTCACCTCCACTCTTTCCTGCAAGGTGACTTGGTATTGGCCCTCCGAACACCAATGATCACTGGCTGGAAACCACCCATGTTGGACACCGAAAGGGAAGTACCTTACCTAATTAAATGTGTTTACCCCAATGGTGAATACTCCCTTGTGATTATGGATGGTGATCATATAACTCCTCCCACCAATGCCAAGTTCCTCAAGAAAAACTTTTCCTGAGCCTTCTGGTCCTACGCAACCTTAAACTATTCAGTCCTGCATGACCCTAAACTGAATGATGGTCGAGCATGACCTTAAACTGTTCAGTCCTACATGACATTAAACTAGGCATCAACCTGCATGATGTTAAATTTAATCTCAATAACTATGTGTGGATTGATTCCCATCTTCATGGGATATGTAGGAACGCTCAAGCGTTTTATCTTGAGTCCAGGCCCAAAATCTTTTCATTGAATATCCTCCTGGGTATAGTTCTCTCATAGGGTCATTTCATGATATGGTGTTGGCTTCCTTAGCCCCACTCTTTCCAGGATTATAACAGTCACACCATGTGCCCTCTCCCTATTATTCTGTCCTCCCACGCCCTTACTGCAATATGTTAAACTGCATGGCCTTCAATAACTACATGTGGCTTGATTTCCATCCTCATGGGATATGTAGGAATGCCCAGAAATTTCATCTACTGGCCCAACCCAAATGCTAGAATCTCCCCTCGGGTCATGAAATATGGTGTGGTGTAGGCTTTTTCCCCAATTCACATTGAGCTCATCTCGATTACTCCATATATCCCACTCCCCATAGGTGTTATCCTCTTTCATAGATGGGTACAGCTATGATTCACCCACTCCTTTGATTAGGACTCCATCATCTTTCCCATCCAAAAAGGCCCCCGAATGGCAGGGATGTTAGGCCTAAGGGCTCTCCTACCCCTTCAAGCCAACACGCTCAATGATGTTGAGTAACAAATTGATACAAGTCCTGCATTGTGAATATGGTCAGTGGTCGATGATCATTTTTTATTCCCAACTCGAGTCACTATAGGGACGTTGTGTTTCGAACATGGTCAATAGTTATCCTTTGTCGTTAGATCCACCCCACGATGTCCCAAACATTGAGTGTATCAGTCCATTCTACCCTGTTGTATCTCCAAGAGATGAACTCCCTTTGGGTGATTCCAGCTAATAGCCCCCTACATGACAGGGAGATCCGAGTCCGGCTCCTTGTTTCCCACATCGAGCACTGATCACATGAGATTAGAAGCTGTGATGAGGCAATAACCACACAAAAGGTCGTATGACTACCATAGGTTGGGACTCCCAGCCTCAGGCCCCTTGGCCACCTCAGACCCCTTGGCCTTTTCAGGCCCCCATCCCAAGTTCCTAATTAGGGTTGTGTGGTGTGGAGCGGACTTATGTCCTCATTCACGTCGGGATATTTTGTCATGACACACATATCCTTTTAAGACATCTTTCCCTTCATTTATCGTTCATACCGCGAGCACAATCCCTACTGTGCTTCACGTTCCAATTTTTGGGCCCTAGACCTAAGTCTTAACTCTTACAGGATTATACGTTGTGGTATTGGATTATGTCCTCATTCATTTTGGGTTACTTTCCACGATGTACACATCCTTTGTTTGTGGTATCATACCATTTTCTTCGTCCTCATTGTATGACATTAAACTGTGAATTGACCGAGCCTTCCCATCTGAGGCCCATCCTCTGCCCCCTTGGCCTTTTCAGGCCCCTAGACCAAGTTTATATTTAGCATTGTATGGTGTGGTATGGGATTATTTCCTCATTCACGTCTGGTTACACACTGTGTCGTACACCCCCCCCCCCCCTTATTGGGATACCTTAACCCTATGTGTATCATTTCAAGAACTATGTGTGTCTTGATTCCCATCCTCATGGGATACGTAGGAAAACCCAAGCATCTTGTCTTCGGGTCTAGCCCCATCTTGGACCCTTGGCCCGCATTCCCCTAGAGAGAGGAATATATGGTGTACTATGTGATTTTTTTCTCACTCACGTCGGGTGTTGTAGAGACCACACCATGTACCTCCTCCTCCTAAGAGTTTTCCATACCCTTGTGCTATCCTCACCTTTTCAAATAGGCCACTCTCTAGATCAGCCCGTTGGTCCTCTTCGGTGATTTAACAATGTGCCTAAGGGTACTCTGGTCGAGTACCTGGAATGTCGGACTCTACATGGACATGCTTTCACCCATTTTTCAGGATTTTTGTCCCCCTTCATTAGGGCTTCCATCACCTTTCACATCTAAAGGGACCCCCAAATGGCATGGATGCTCGAACCAAGGGCCCTCCTACCATTACGGTCCAACATCTATAAGGGTTTCGAGAAACAACATGATACAAGTCCCATGTCACGAATATGGTCAGTGTTCAATGCTCATTTTTTGTTCCCATTCCAGGCTAATGTGATATGGATACTGTGTTTCGAACAAGGTAAATAGTTATCCTCCATCATCACGCCAACCTCATTGAGCTGAATGTGTCAGTTACATGACTCACACCCATCTCCACCTCATCATGTCCAACTAGAATTTTGAGACTCGAGGTACTATTCCTCAGTGCGCATCTGTACATTAGGAGGAAAATGCCGTGATAAGGCAATCATTTTGGGCTCCAACGATTTCCACTTTTCATGTATTTCACAAATTGCAAATACCTTATCCACCATTGTTTCATACAAAGATTTTGACTCACATAGGATTAGGGATTAGGTTAAGGTCTACCTTTACTTGGGATAGTCCTGCTTCTCCATGGTCCGCATTCTAAGACCTTAAACTAAGATCTTTTCATATTTCCCCTTTGTAGAACTACGTATAGCTTGATTCCCATTCCATGGGATATGTAGGAATGTCCAAACATATCATATTTGGGACCAGCTCAGTTTCTCAAATTTATCTCTTCTACTCTTTCTTTTAGGCCCCCACCCTTATAGCGCCACGCGGTGTGGCGTGTAAGGGTTTCTTCCCACATTCACGTCAGGTTTGCAAGATTCATGCCACATATTCCCCCTACTAGGATCTAGTCCTTCCTACCTATTGTCCTGCATGACATTAAACGGTATTTTGTTTTACAAGACATTAAAAGGCACCTTCTAGAACTATGTGTAGCTTGATTCTCATCCTCATGGGATACGTAGGAACACCCAGGCATCTTTTCTTCAGGTTTAGTTTAACTGAGAGCCAACCTCTCCTACTTCCTACCCTCTTACCTATTTTTGGCCCCTTGGCCCGAGGTTTCTTTCTCGGAATTGCGCACGGTGTGGTATGGGATAATGTCCTCATTCACATCATGTATGCTTTATTGCACCATGCACATTCCCCCTTTTAGCCTCATTTATACTACGACTGTGCCGCATGATGTTATAATTCATGGTCGTTCCCATCACATGACCTTAAACTGAGACAATATAGTCCTGGATGGACGATGAAAAACAGCACTGCGTTGTGATGTCCTCTCTCAAGGGACATCATGTTTGGTATCGGTCAAACCCCATACCATTTGAAAATTCCTTCCTTTGGCTTGATTCTTATGGCAATGTTGGGACTTTCTATCCTAGGATTGTCTCTTCACACAAATAAAACCTCTATTCACCCTAAAGGACAAACAAGTCTTATCAAATGCTACTTCTGTTAGTGCACGGGCCAGGCCTGCACAAACATTTATCCCTGTCACTTGTACAATACCGTTCCACCCCTTAGAACTACATATGTCTTGATTATCATTCTTAGGAGATACGTAGGAATGCCCAGAAACTTCCCCCACAGGCCCACCTTAAATCTCGTTTCTGGTCCCTCAACCTAATACCTTCCCTGGGAACACGAGGTGGTCAGAACCCCAGGTTCCCATTCACATCAAATTTTATAATTCCCCCACCAGGTGTCTCCCACATTTCCTACCATCCATGGTCTGAGCTCTATGACCATAACCTAAGACCACTCGGCATCCTTGTCGTAAGATGTTAAATTTCACAACATCTTCTAGAACTGCGTATCGCTTGATTCCCATCCTCATGGGATATGTAGAGACACCCAGGAATTTCTCCTTGGGTTTATCCCCATGAATCATAAATCCTGTTCCTCCTCAATTCTTGCCCCCTGGCCTAACCCCTTGTAGGGAACCATGTGACCGCAGCTTTTCCCTGAACAAATTAGGGATGCCCCGCGATGACATCGGGAAGCAGCGGCTCCCTCACTAGAGTGTTCCTGTCTAAAATAAGAAATGATTCATGATTAGACTAATGTGCCCATCTAATGTTCTTCCACCATGGTGGCGTAATTTCGAGAGTTTTGGATTCTGTTTGAACAAACCATCACTCCACATTCCACGCTTTGCGTGCCCCTTATTTGGACCCCCATCCTCTTTCATATCTAAAGGAACCCCCTAACAGTATGGATACATGGACTATGGATTACCTAATGTCCTGGGCCCACATTCTGGAAGAATAATGGATGATTTTCTTAGTCAGGCCTTGTGTTTCAAACACGGTCAGTAGTCGGCCCTTGTTTTTCATCCCCTTTTCAGGCTAATACAACATGGATACTGTGTTTTAAATATGGTCAGTAGTTATCCTTTATTGTCATTCCTCCCCTACAATGTTCCAAATTTGGGGTATTGCAATTCACACTTTTAATTCCCATATGTTCGTATTTATTCCAGCGCCCCTACTGTTACTCTGCTCATGCACAAGAGCACACCAGGAAAATGGTAATTTGGCTATTCTGAGAGATTCATTCTCTAATAGAGTCTCTCTATTCATTTTTCAGGAATCCAAATTGGTTGTTAGAACCTCGGGTTCCCAAAGCATGGTTGGTGCTCTTACAATCGAACGAAGTAATAGTGTGAGAATCCCTTGTTTCTTACATCGGGTATGAACCACATGAGCTTAGGAATGGATTGAAACTTATTTTAGGATTGTGGTCGAATACATTACACCAAATGAACAAGTAAAGAAATCTATCCATACATGCAGTTCAAAATAAGGGATGGTAAGGACAAATTAGTTTATGAGTTCAACCAAAATAGGGGCCTTAGGGATCAGCATCTTTGATAAATTGCTCTAGAGCCACTACCTTTTGGCTTGTGGCTTCCAAGATTCCCTCCCACCCCCTGAGAACCTTCTCTTCATCAGCGGCCATAGGGCGCAGTTCACTGGCCCTAGCCTGTGCTTGTGCCTACCCAGTTTGAAGTGTGGTCATTTGGTGACCCGCTACCACCAGGTGCTCTTGGGAATCCGCCAGTTGGGCCCTCAATTGTTCCACCTGTTCAGAGCAATTTTCAATGATTAACTTCTTCTACTTCATCCATTCTTCGAGACTTTGGACTTCTTGGTCTACCTTCAGAAAAGCTCAGGTACCCCCCGACTCCTCCTAACACCAGGCAAAGTCGGAGCTTTGGCTGCTCTTGCGCAGCTTCTCGGCCATGTAATCACTGACTGTCAAATGAAGGCATTGAGCATCCACCCCTCTTGCACAGAGAAAGTGGAACAAGGTGTGGATTGATCCCATCCACTTTAGCCATTTTAATTGAAGTTTAACGACAAATATCTTGATACACTTCCACTATTCATGACACGTCATCCAGCTTTCACTGGACACCTCCGAATCGGAATCATCTATCTCTTCGGGATCTGCAGGCCGATAGTTGGGGAAAGCAGCGAGGAGATCATTAGAAGGGTCTTCTCTGAGAATATCCACCTCATCAGTGACCTCACTCTTGTTGGGTTGGAGTTCCACCCAGGCGTCATTACCATCCCTCATTATGATCTCCGGATCACCGAGTACTAGAGTAGGATCGCTTAGAATGGTTGCTTCTGGAAAGGCTGACACGGTCATTTCCCATCATGCTCCTGCAGCTGTCCCAGATTTGACGGTTCATCATGCCTCCAACCATGCAATCTCTGCATCAGGGATCAGTATCCTGATTCACTGAATTCTCCAACAAAGATGGAAAACCAGTGAGAAAGGACTTACATGAGCCAAGTGCGGTGATGTCCAAAGGTTGTGTCCTAGTAGGGGGGGCACCACATGAGAGCCTTCGGCGCATATTAACTCAATTGTCGGTGTCAGCTCCTCTTGGAGAATGGGGATAGTGGGAGACCCTCCTCCTGGCTCTTCATCACCTAGTCCATCTGATATCGGTTCCCCATTACGCCTTGTCCCAAGGACGAACCCATGAGGTTTCTCCCTGGTCTCCACAGGCGTACCCGCGCCTTCGGTGAGGAAGACTTCTGAGGAACCCTTTCCCACATGTTCTTTAATAGGATTTTTTTGGTTGATAGATCGAGAATAAAAATGTTATGATGAAGACCGGTATGAGGTGTTAACCATACCTAGAGCAGCTCTGCCAGTTCTGCATTAGAGCCTACAATTTCGCCGCTCTCCCTAGAACTCCACAAGTGAGTGGGAGCTCCTGAAGTCCTCTCGACACCAAGACCCTCGACTTGGTCCTCCTCTTCCACTTCCTCCTCCACCTCCCCTTATTCTTCTTCTTCTTCTCCTCCTCCTCCTCCTTCCTCATCTACACTTTCAATCTTGGATGGTATCCTCTCTTGATCTTTTACTTGGCCATGCATTACATTCATTAAGAGATGCAGCTAGTCATATCTCCCCAACTGGCATGTGTACATGTCCATGACTGTGAGTTATGTGTGCCGGAGATGAACGTTTACCTTATACATTATCTAGATGTGCCCTATGTCTGGTAGATTGATCCTGGTACGCATTAACCTACACCATAACTCGTTGGCAGACTTGGACTATCACAGCGTTCTCCAAGTAGACCACAGAGAAGGGAAGATAGCATCGGCAGACGATGTCAGGATGTAACAGAGTTGCTTCCCTGGGAGGTCCCTAGTTGGACCTCGAGGCAGTGGACAAGACCACCCATCCCCGGAGGGCAAAGGCACACTTTCAGCCTACGTTGCCACTCCCAATAAAGTATCGGTCTACACCGCGCTAGCCCCCCGACCAGTTCTCTGCCCCACTTCCCCCGCGGCACCTCAACGACCTTCCTGCTCTTTAGGATCTGTGCTAGTTTCCTTGATTTTCTGAACATGATTCCAAAGAACCGCCTCAGGGTACGTCCTCATCTAGTGTTCAGCATACTCTGTTGACAGTCCGAAACTGACATCGGTGGGGGGAAGAGTAGTGATTTCACCCAGGCCTGACATCCTGAACATAAGCCATAGGTGGCGGAGAATGCAGGGATTACACTCTTCCCATTCCTCTGTATAGTCTATCTTTGATATCCATTTCATACACATGAACTACCTAGAAATTATGGTCGGCATATAGGGTTCACAGAAGATTTTTCCATCAATTTGGGCCACTAGCATGCCACCCCAGATTCTCTTTAGGTACTCCCTCTACTCTAGCAGAACCCTGCCATCGTCTACTATTTGGGTAACAGGGGTTCATAATGGGTGGAATTCAAAATGAGTGTGGCTGCCAATCTTGATCTTGACTCTGTCATCCCTGAGTGTCAATGGACGGATCTCGTCGATGTTCAAGATGAATGGTCGCATACCGTTTTTAGGGGGCGAATTGCATTCGGGAAGTCATGCCCACCACAGTGGGTTGTGACCCAACCATGAAGGATCTGGAATGACCCACATATCCTATGGGGTGTACATCCCCTTGAAATGTGTCCTACGATATTGTATAGCCTAGCCAATAGTGTTACCCCTAGGTAAACCTTGTTATTTTCCGCCATGATCCCGACCATCACAAGCGTCCCCAGGAGGACTCCCATCATCGTGTCCCACACAGTTAACATCCTCCCACTTAAGAATGCATTGAGGAACCTGATATATCTCACATTTGAGTCTTGACCTTCACTGATACCAAATCCCCATGATCGATATTCTCCTATCTCCAAAATCACCCAATATGACCCTGCCTCTCCCCTCTAAGATGTGTTTGGGCATTGCTTCCCTCGACCTGGCATTTTCATGATAGTGCCCTAGGTCAGGAAGAGACTAAACCATCTTGAGTAGGATATTTCCTTAAGGATATGTTTTATTTTGAGCTCCTCTTTAGAGAGCTCCAGCATGTGCGAAGACAGAATCGGGGTGCGGGTCCTATCCCCACAGACATTCTCTGTCGGAAGAAACTCATCACACTGATATACCTACAAGGGGATCCCTTCGATACAGTGGAAATCCTATGGACTGATGCCCACCTCCCTATGATGTAGGTGAAAGGTATTTGTATCAGGCGACCAGTGAATGAACATCACTTCTACTAAGTCCTATTGTCAGTAGAAGTGGAATTGAGGCATCCAAACGGCCTCGAAAAGCCCAATGGCCCACAACTTCAGCCCAAATTTCTCACATGTCTAGTGTATCCAGTACACCCATGCCCATACGGGGGTGAATTTTCCCCATATTTGAAATCCCACTCCTGTCAGCCCGTTGTCTCATCGACAATGCATCTTCTGAAAGTACTGGCATAAATAGTGGGATATTCCTGAAGAACTAGAACACTTCCTGCCACCATCCTAGTCTTAGGATATTTGATGTATATGGATGTATTATGTGTCTCCCTAGAAGGATATCTTTTGTTGGTAATATGAAATTGTGGAAGACTATCTTCGCGCGTCACCCATGACCACGGTGCGTCCGTCTCAAAACCTGGCATCAACACTTCTTCTAGAAGACCGAAATTCCATAGCGGTTGGCTGCCTCTTAGGACGTAGTCCTTTTGAGCTTGTGTCAACATGCTGAAAAGCATTTTATTTTCAGAAGTGATCCTCCTCACACTAAGAATCGTAGGGTTTTCGATCATTTGGGTTCTCCTTGTTGTAGTGGAAACTTCTCTCTCGGCGTCAGTCTAATGAGCAGCCATTTTTTGAATTCCAAAGGGGTCAGAGAAAATGATGGAAGAATCAGTGTGCAAAACTGGTGGTGGCACAAAAGACAGATGACATGTATATAAAAATTCCAGATGGCACACAAAACCTGAAGTCAATTGTGAAATCTTACGCACGGAAGAGGATTATTTTCGTGTGCGAGAGCAAGAAAGCCTATCGCGTAGAAAAAGTCAAAGTAGGGCCAAGGGGGCCATCAGCCTACTTATAAAGTGCGAACGTGGCTTCCTCACCCATGAAACCCAGTTGCGTGTGTAATGGTCATTTTTGGGTGCCACCAAGGAATTTTTTTCTATTTTTTGGTATAACCTCAGAATCCGACCTTCGGGTTCCCTTTCAGCTTCGATTCTGAGGTGGGGCATTTGTTGACACAAAAATCTAGAAGAGGGGCCACTTTGGATAGATTAAAGGGCTCCGAAGGAAGCCAGGATGATGAAAAGGATATCCCGAGGCCCCAGGGTGGGCACGCAAAAGATTAAAAAAGTGCAGGCAAGCGGCCATTGGTGCGTAAACTGTTACACGTCAGACTTCCCTTTGGCACCCAAAACTCTGCCCTGGGCGGCCGGCTGCTCCGGCCACAATTTCGCGCAGAAGACGGCGTCAAAAAGGGGTTTTCACGCACGAGCTAATTTTTTTCACCAAAGGCACGATGGAAGACCATTTACGCACAGGCCCATTCCACTCCGAAGGCCCCCAAAAATTACGGTTGTGTGGTCGGGTCCAATTATGCACCGAAGGCGGTGATGAATGACCGTTTTCACACCGGCCACTCCAGCCCCCGCTTCCGCGCCCAAGGCATCGTCGAAAGGGGGTTTTGACAGCATAGACAATTTCCGCACTTTCGACGACGTTTGTTAGGGTTTTCGCGCCAGTCCCTTGCGTGCCTGTACCTTGCACGACACTCTGAGTACTCCGGTAATAAAACAAACCATCTCCTCCCTCTTCGGGGATGGTTACCAAAGACGAAGTGACTCTCTGCTACGTGAAAACCCCATCTTCCGCGACTGCGTGAAAAACCATGGCCATCAGGTAATGGTTGTTGCACGATGGGTTGGGGGCGCCTTTAGAAGGGCCCTCAGATCCTCATAAATTTTCAAAGTTATTTGCGCACAAGGGTCTCATCTTTCGTGCGGTCCCCTCTGGGACATGTGTTTTTGGGCGCCACCTGTCTGACTTGCATGCAAGCCTACTTCTTGCGTGCCTCTGGTCAACTTGCATGCACGCCCCCTATTTTTCACACTGCACCTCCATCTTGTGCGCTACTGGCCCCACTTGCACACCACCCATCTAAAGTGTACGCAAGCTTTCTTCTTGCGTGCCTCTGGTCCAACTTTTGTGCCAACACTTCCTTTTGTACACAGACATTCTATTTTACCTCGGTCCATTCTCTAACATGCGTTCCATGTGCTGCCCTCACCTTGAGGCACCTTATTAAAAGCACCCTTACGTGCGACGCACCCACATCACACGTTCATTCACCGTGTGGCCCCTTAGGTTAGCACAAAGTAATTTTAATGTCCCAAGGATGATATTTCCTATTGCGTTGCTTCGCCTCATGCTTCTTCGTATAGGCGCGCTAATGGCTATCGCTTCTTCACATATCCACACTAACATGGACCCCTCAATGGGTCATGTAGCGACTCGGTTTTTTTCCCTATCAGACTTTGAAATATTTATACGAATAATTCCAGAGATGGGTGCGAAGACGACGTGCGATTCTGAGGCCCGGTGTGCCCAGAATTAATTTTATAAAAATATTAAGTATTTATATACTATGCACATGGAGGGGGTGTGATATCTCCCAAACGGTAGCTCATAACGGGAATATGAGGGTACGGTTGTGATTGAAACGTGTTGTTTACCCTAGGTGAGGAGTAAACATTGCTGGTGTGGGCCTGTGGTGACTAACGCCATGAGGGGCATTTTTGTAAATAAAGAGAAAAGTTTAATTACGAGCGTCGGCTCGAATAAATTTTGAATGGAGTCTCGGATCGAAAATACAAGTTCGTAGTTGAATTCAAAATGTCGTGTTTACCATAGGGGCGACCTTACATTTGTCTGCATAGGGTGCTGGGTCGGAGGCGATTTGGCGGGGAGTTAAATGAGTTTGTTATAAAAAAAATTAAAACAGAAATCAATCACCCCCCCCCCCAATTCCTCCAATGCACGCAGGTGATGAAACCCACCCCTCCCCTGTCCGTTCTTCGTCAAATCGAGCTCCGAGAGTCCTTTTTCAGCACCGTTCATCTATAGATCCAGCATCAGGTCGTCACGGGCGCCATTCTTCACCCAAAGTGTCAGTGATCCACCAACAGGTAAGCTGTTTGAGTATTACAATCCCGGATCTCATTTTGTATTGTTTTTATTCAAATTTCCATTAGGTTTGGGTAGTTCGGGTTCCGAGGTTTCCGAAAGGTTTTTTGAATCTGAATTTGGAGCACCGGGGTGCTCTCGGTGGCTCCTGGAAATTTTCTGGTGAAATCCCAATTTTCCAACGGTGATGGGCGGCAGCCATGGCGGAATCCGACGGCGGCGCGGTGGTTTCCGACGAGGCCGGTGGTGGTCCAACCAGGATTTTCCTAGGGTTCTTAAAACCCACGTAACTCGCAAACTGTAACTCCGATTTGCGATCCGTTTGTAGCGACGCATTCCTTGCGTCGAGATGGACCTTTTGAAATCACTTTGAGAATTTTCTAAGCCGGTATTTTGGCCTAGGGTTTTGAAACGTCAAAAAAAAATAATATTTTATTATTATTCGACTTCGGGCCATTGTATCTTCTACCTGGAGCATCTGGTTGATGCGCCATTAGTGGAATTGAAGCCCTGATGGTACGATGGACTTTTCTTGTTGGTTTTTGGGTGTTGGGGCCGAGAACGGGGTGCGGGCCCCATGAGGCTGGGTTTTGGCATTTTCGGAGAAACACAACTTTTCCACTAGGTGTCTATTTTGGACGAGCGAGTAGTCATTCCTGTGTGTTTTTCTGAGAGGATCAAAATGGTGCAATCCGTTCAATGTGTATCGGGATCGTGGCTGGGGTCCCAACCGGGCTGGCTTCGGTGAATAATGCCTTTTTCTCCAGGTGTCCGTTTCAGATGAACGAGTAGTCGATTCCATGTGTTTTTCTGAGGGGATCAATGTGGTATGATTCGTTTGATGGGTTTTAGAATCGTTGTGTAGGCCTCGCATCGGCTAGCTACAGTGAATAGTGTCGTTTTCACTGAATGTCCGTTTTAGGTGAGTAAATAGCCTATCCTGCGTGTTTTTAAGCGTAGATCATGATAGTGGCCTCGGTATCAGATTTGGAGGTGCAGGGTGTGGTGTTGTGGTAGGTCACTCGGGTTAGCGATGTTTGTACCAGCAGTGGTTGATGGCACTCCCTTGGTTCATTCCTATGAGAGTTCGCGTGGCATCATGACCTCAGTATAGGTTTGTGATCCTCTGGATGAGATGTTTAATCTGTTAGAGTTATGGCATCCCTACGGTGGGCCCGGAGCGGGATCCTCTGGCATCGTTACCCTAGATCGGGTTCTTGGTATCGTTGTGACCGCTTATCCATTGTCGATGATCCCCAATATATTAGGATAACCCCACAAGGTTTGTGGCATCATCGGTCATATGATCCCCTACGTAGTGGTCCATGCTCAGTAGGGTTGTGGCATCGTCGAGTATACGATCCCCTCCTCAGCATGAGGTGTTAGTAGGGTTGCGGTATCGTTGGTTATATAATCCCCTACTCAACGCTTGGTGTCGGTAGGGATGTGGTATAGTTGGTTATATGATCCCCTACTCAGCGCTTGGTGTCGGTAGGGTTGTGTTATTGTTGGTTATACAATCCCCTACTCAGTGCTTGGTGTCGGTAGGGTTGTGGTATCGTCGGTTTGATCCCCTACATCGCGATATGTACCAGATAGGGTTTCGGTATCGTCATGACCGTTGTGACATGGGTGACAATCCTCTATCTGCATGTCATGTTCCTGTCAAATTCCAGATCAGGTTTTGGTATCCTCGAGGGGGACCGTGGGAGTGATCCTCTATCTGTGAGATCTTCGTATACCAGTGTGGTTTCTGGTATCCCCTAGCGGACACTAGGAGAGATCCCCTATCCAAGGAGTCTGTTGTTCTTGTTGTTTCAGTTTAGTTTTCCTCAGTGACGCTATCCGACGAGGAGGATCTCTCGGGTAAGAGTCTGATATGTTTGTATGAAACCTGATGAAGTGTATCTCTCAGACGAGTGTCATCTGGGATGACAGTGATCATGGAGGGTGCTCTCTTATTTGTGGACAGTTGTTGGTGATGAGTTTTGTACCTCTTGTGGCTTGGTGCGTGAACTGAGTATATCTAAATTTTTCATGGTGTAAGTATGGTCATACACCTAAGTTGAGCTGAATAGTTGTGTTTATTCGAGGATGGTCACAAGATTGAGTTTCTCTCTCATTTGGGTTCCCTCTGGCTAGGATGAGCGGACAATTTTCTTTCTGCTACTCTCTTTTGTTTTTGGTTTTTGGGTTGCCTACTGAGTATTGTTATACTCACCCCTATATGGGATTTTCCCGCACCTGTTTGTGTATTGTTCAGACCATGGTCCTTTCGGCGGAGTCCTAGGAGGACCAGGAGCAGGTGGAGCTTAGTGAGCGGGTTTGACCGGGGTGTTTACCAGAGCTGTGCCGAGGGAGCATTCCGGCAGGTGTTTGTGGTAGCGTTCCCCTTCATCAGAGAAGGTTGGACGCACTTTATAGTTTTATTTTGGTTGGCCCTTTATTGTCCTTTTTGTACTTCTTCTATACACTGGTTGTGGGATAGTAGTTTGCAAGCATTTACTTTTTAGTTATATATATGTCTGCACTGTTGCATGAAGGTGTATATGGGTGCGTGTGTACAAGTAATTTAGGCTAATGCCTCCCATGTGTGTGATAGCCTACTTGGTGCTAGACGCCATCCCCTGGCCTATTGGAGGTGGGCTTGGGGAGTCAGGTCTCGAGCCCTGTTGGGTTGGGTCGTGATAGAGTGGTATCAGAGTAGGTTCTACCTTTGGGATCTCAAGCGTAATTGGTCTAGCTATGTGTTTGGTTTGGGTTTCACAACAGTAGTGACATGATGTTTTGAGTTTTTCTTTCAATCCATGGACTCCAGTGTTGGTGTGGCGGCCAAATTATCCATACACCAGGACTCGGATAACCTCCCTTTCGACTTGGGACATTCGTACACTGGTCGCAGGGACATAATGGAACATGTATCATATAGGACTGATTTTTGGGGTTTTCCTTGTCCTAATTGAGTCAGCTCACTAGATATAGTCTTTGACTGTGGAATGTCTGGATTTTATGTTAGTTTGCCTCCGAAACGACATCCAGCGATGGTTCTGTAGCAAGATTGTTGTAAAGATTCACCCCATGTAGAGGCTGTGGACCAGGGGCGCATGTTATGAGGCTGGACCTCCAGGTGGTCCACTAGTTGATCCACCACCTATCGAGCAGCTGGTTGTTATAACAGTGCAATATGAGGTTGCGTGCTGGCTGAGTACGCTGCACGAGTTCCAGAGGAAGCGACCTCTGAGGTTTCAGGGTGATCCAGACCCCCAGATAGCTAATGATTGGCTTGAGTCAGTCACCTGAGTTTCCCACCTAGTGAGGACACCACCAGATCAGATAGTGTTCCTAACGGTGAGCTTTCTGTATGGTTCAGTCGGGCGATGGTGGAGTTTAGTGTGCAGTCCCATAATGAGGAGACGCTCATGTGGGTTGATTTTGAGCAGCTCTTCAGGGAAGATTTCTATTGTATGACGCTGAGGTCAGGGCGGATTCAGAAGCTTCTATAGCTTCAGTAGGGGGTCATGACTGTGTCGGAGTACTTAGCAAGGTTTACAGACCTATCGTGCTACTCCCTGGATATGGTTCGAGACTCGTTATTTAGGGCTTAGAACTTCAAGCAGGGCATGCGCAGAGACATCTGGGCGGGTGTGGTTTCTTTGTGTCTGCCCACCTATACGGGAGTTCTAGAGCAAGATTTGGTGGTGGAGAGCTTTCTGTCTAAGCAGATCTCCCCTGTTAGTGCAGGGCATGTGAGAGTGGAGACGTCGATATCTGGTAGCCGATGGCAGACGCAGGGGTCTGGGTGTGAGCGACGTTTCAAGAGGTGACCCCAGGATGGAGGATCTGAGGCTCAGGGCTCACAAGCCAGTTTTGGTCAGCCGCAGTAGAGGCGGTGTTACACTTGCGATGGTCAGGGAAATATTGCTAGAGATTGTCCGACCTGTCATGCTGCTGAGAGGGAGTCGGTCAACAGACCGCCTTGGCAGAGGCAGCGTCTCGAGCAAAGAGTTATATAGGGTGGCAAACGTGGTGACTGAGCTGATGCAACAACAGGAGGTGGTCGGCGGTATCAGTTACCACCAACCCCAACCCCAAGAGAATCACACCAAGCTCAGAGAGCTGGTGGCTGAGGGAGAGGACAGCTGCATGCCCTAGGGTTTGTTGACCCAGAGGCTCCGCGGATGGATAGAGATGCGCCTTGTGTCTTTTATACTTTCTGCAGTAGTTTTATAGACACTGTTTAGCGGTACTCTTCCCTTTCTATTGCTTGATCTTGTTTTGTTCAGGGCGCTGGTAAGACCCTGTGTGGGTGTTGTTCGGCGTGCATCAAATGCATGATGAAGAGGGATCCATCCCCCACCGAGACGCGTTTTTGTGAGGCGATTAAAATAGTGTGTGTGAGTCAGTGCCGCCCAAAGTGGATAGTGTTAAGGTGTGGTGGATGAGTCCCTTTGACTTATGTGTTCGGGCATGGGTGTTTGTTGGCGAACTCGCTGGTGTGAGAGATGCAGTTGAGAGTCCTGTCCCTTTCCTTGTACTTATGACTTTTTGGGGAAGAAAATTATTAAGGGGGGAGGATGTAGCAACCTGGGTTTTAGCCCTATCAAACTTTGGAATATTTCTATGAATAATTCAGGAGTTGGTCACCAAGACGGCGTGCGATTCCAAGGCCCAATGTGCCCAGAATTAATATTATAAAAATATTAAGTATTTTTATACTATGCACATGTCATGGGTGTGATATATCCTAAATGGTAGCTGAAAATGGGAATTTGAGGGTACGGTTGTGATCAAAACGTGTCGTTTACCCTAGGCGAGGTGTAAACTTTGCGGGTGCGGACCTGCGGCGAGAAACACCACCAGGGGAATTTTAGTTAATAAATATAAAAGTTTATTTACAAGCTTCAGCTCAAATAACATCTGAATGAAGTCTCGGATCGAAAATCTGAGTCCGCCGTTGCGTTCAAAACTACGCGTTTACCCTAGGGGTGACCTTACCTTTGTTTGCATCGGGTGTCGGGTCGGAGGCGAGTTGGCAGGGAGTTAAATGAGTTTGTTATCAAAAAAATTAAAATAGAAATCAATCACCCCCCCCCCCCCAATTCCTCCAACGCATGTAGGCGATGCAACCCACCCCTCCCCTCGTCCGTTCTTCACCAAATCAAGCTCCGAGTGTCTGCTTTCAGCACTGTTCGTCTACTGATCCAGCTTTAGGGCATCGCAGGCGTCGTTCTGCACCCAAAGCATCGACGATCTGCCAACTGGTAGGTGATTTGTGTTTTACAATACTAGATATCATTTCTGTGTTGTTTTTCTTTAAATTTTTATAAGGGTTGTGTATTTCAGGTCCCATGGTTTCAAAAACATATTTCGTATCTGAATTTGGAGCACCGATGTGCTCCTGGAGGCTCCCAGAAGTTTTCCGGTGAAATCCCAGTTTTCTGGCAGCGATGGGCGGCGGCCAAGGAAGAATCCAGCATGGCACGGTGGCAGCACGGCGGTGGCGTGCCGGAATCCGGTGGCGGCGGTGGCAGCGGCGCGGTGTTTTCCGGGGAGGTCGGCGGTGGTCTGGCCAGGATTTCTTTGGAGTTCTTAAAACCCCCGTAACTCGCAAACCGTAACTCCGATTTGAGATACTTTTATGGCGACGCGTTTCTTGAGTCGAGACGGACATTTTTGAACTCACTTTGAGAATTTTTTAAGTTGGAATTTTCGCCCGGGGGATTGAAACATCGAATAAAATAATAATATTTAATTATTATTCGACTTCGAGCCGTTGTATATTCTACCTGAAGCGTTCGATAGATGTGCCGTTAGTGGCATTAAGGACTTGATGGTATGACAGACTATTGTGGTTGGTTTTTGGGTGTTGGGGCCAAGAACGGGGTGAAGGCCCCACGAGGCTAGGTTTTGGCATTTTCATAGAAACACAACTTTTCCACTAGGTGTCCGTTTTGGACGAGCGAGTAGTCAATCCTTTGTGTTTTTAGAGAGGATCGCAGTGGTGCAATCCGTTTGATGTGTATTAGGATTGTGGCGTCGGCCAAACTAGGGCTGGATTCGGTGAATAGTGCCCTTTTCACCAGGTGTCTGTTTATGATGAACGAGTAGTCGATTCCTTGGGTTTTTTCGAGGGGATCGCCATGCTATGATCCACTAGATGGGTTTTGGAATCATTGTGATGGCCCCGCACGGGCAAGCTATATTGACTAGTGTCGTATTCACTGGTTGTCCGTTTCGAGCGACTAAAAAGCCTATCCCGCATGTTTTTCCGCATAGATCGTGATCGTGGCCTCGGTATCAGCTTTAGAGGTACATGGTGTGGCATTGTGGTGGGTTGGTCAGGTTAGCAAAATTTGGACTAGCAGTGGTTGAGGGTACTCCCTTGGTTCATTCCTACGAGGGTTCGTGCGGCATCACAACCTCTGTTTAGGTTTTTGATTCTCTCGATGGGATTTTTAATCTGTTAGAGTTGTGGAATCCCTCCGGTGGGCCTGGAGCAGGATCCTCTAGCATCGTTACCCTACATCGGGTTCTTGGAATCGTTGTGACTGCTTATCCACGGGCGGCGATCCCCTATCTAGTAGGTTAACCCCATAGGGTTTGTGGCATCATCGGTCATATGATCCCCTATGTAGTGGCCCGTGCTAAGTAGGGTTATTGTATCATCGAGTATACGATCTCCTGCTCAACATGAGGTGTTAGTAGGGTTATGGTATCATTGGTTATACGATCCTCTACTCAGTTCTTGGTGTTGGTAGGGTTGCAGTGTCGTTGGTTATATGATCCCCTACTCAGTTCATGGTGTCGGTAGAGTTGCGGTATCATTGGTTATATGATCCCCTACTCAGCGCTTGGTGTTGGAAGGGTTACGGTATCATCTGTTTGATCCACTATAGCGTGAGATGTACCAGATAGGGTTTCAATATTGTCGTGACCGTAGTGACATGGGTGACAATCCTCTATCTGCGTGTCATGTTCCTGTCAAATGCCAGACTATGTTGTGGTATCCCCCAGGGGACCCTAGGAGTGATCCTCTATCTGTGAGATATTCATATATCGGTGTGGGTTCTGGTATCCCCTAGAGGACCCTAGGAGCGATCTCCTATTCGATAAGTTTTTTGTTCTTTCTGTTTTAGTGTGGTTTTCCTCAGTGACGTTATCCAACGGGCGGGTTCTCTCGGGTGAGCGTCCGAGATGTTTTTATGAAACCAGATGGAGTGTATCTCTTGGACGAGTGTCATATGGGATGACAGTGACCGTGGAGGGTGCTCTCCTGGTTGTGGACAGTTTTTGGAGATGAGGTCGGTACCTCTTGTGGCTTGGTGCGTGAACTAAATATATCTAGATTGTTCATGGTGTATGTATGGGCATAAACCTGAGTTGAGCTGACTAGTTCTGTTTAGTCGAGGATGGTCACGAGATTGAGTTTCTCCCTCATTTGGGTTCCCTCTGGCTCGGATGAGCGTACTGTTGCCTTTCAGCTACTCTCTTTTGTTTTGGGTTTTTGGGGTGCCTATTGAGTATTGTTATACTCACCCATACACGAGCTTTTCTCGCACATGTTTGTCTCTTGTGTAGACCACGGTCCTTTTGGCGGAGTCCCAGGAGGACCCAGAGCAGGCAGAGCTTAGTGGGCGGGTTTGACCAAGGTGTTTACCGGAGCAATGCCGAGGGAGCATTCCAGCGGGTGTTTGTGGCAGCGTTCCCCTACGTCAGAGTAGGTTGGACGAACTTTGTAGTTTTCTTTTGGTGGGCCATGTATTTCCCTTTTTGTACTTCGGTTGTACTCTGGTTGTAGGATTGTTTTATGCATGCATTTACTTTTCAGTTATATATATCTCTGCACTGTTTGATGGAGGTGTATGTGGGTGCGTGTGTACAGGTACTTTAGGCTAATTCCTCCCATGTGTGTGATAGCTTACTCGACGCTAGACGCCAGCCCCTGGCCTATTTGAGGCATTCTTGGGGAGTCGCGGCTCGAGCCTCGTTGGGTCGGGTAGTGACAGTTCGCTCCATAACACCCCCTAGCCACGACGTTTCCTGCCCCTTCTCTTCACTATGGTGCAGTGGGTATCGGTTATGTAAGTCCTAGGGGCGCAGAGAGGACCAAGATCATCTAATCTACAGGACATTAAACTTCCAAGAACCTTCATACTCAACACATGATGTTAATCTATGACCTCACCCCATGACTCACACTTGGGGTGCCCCCACCTTGGACATTCTTCCCACCCATTGGTCACCACGGGAGTGAGATCATTCCTCACATAGAATTAGATCCTCTTTATAGGAGCGGTGTTTGTCCATGGGGAAAGGGAAACCATCTCGGTGTAATACTGTATCCTTTCTTTTAGGAGGCAACATCCATGATCCTCTTATCTTCTTTCGTCCCCTGGACCAGGGGGATGGATGCCGGACCCCTTCTTTCTTTCATTCCAGATCTCTCCCCTGCTAGGCTTTGTCACCACCAGGCCTCCATCCTGGAGTATGTCCCAACTTCTCTTGGCTGTTAACCATGCATAAGCCCCTGTTTCCTCTTTGGGCTGCTAACTACATGTAATCCCCACTTCACCTCCCACGGACGCACCTTTTGCGACGTGATCATCAGGACCCTACTACCTCTTGTTTCTCACACCGAGCATGACTCACATGGTATTAGACCAAGCACCAAACATGAAATATTCCATGGACAACCTAGAGTATAATCCCCACCCCACATGAACTATGAGGTATTTGATCCTTGCCAAGGCAGGGTACGTAGGAAGCCTCCCTAAGGTTCAATCCCACCACCATCCATTGGTCTCAAACATCTTCACATTGGTTCACCAAGACCCCATAACCCGAACTATGTAGTCTTTGACCCTTTCTAATTCATGGTACGAAGGAAGCCTCCACGAGGTTCAATCCCACCACCCATTGGTCGCTCTGACCCCCTTCACATCTGTACACCAACACTTTGGGATGCCTTAGAGCGTAATCCCTAAATGCCCCCTGAACTATGAGGCCTTTGATCCTTTCCAAGGTAAGGTGTGTAGGACGCCTCCCTAAGGTTCATGCCTAACATATGTCCATTTCCCCCCCCCCCTTCACATCGATACTCCCCCATACTGCATGCCACAAAACTGTGGATCCTAATCAGTAGTATGCCACTGTTTCCCCAGTCAGCAGTAAGCTATTGCACACAAATCCTATCCTAAACTATGTGGCATATGATATTTTCCAAGTCAAGGTACGTAGGAGGCCTCCATGAGCTTTAAGACCACCATCCACCTGGACCCCTGGTCCCCATTTACATCGGTTCACTGACTCCTGCCACATACCTAAACTACATGGTCTTTGATCCTTGCAAAGGCATGGTAAGTAGGAAGCCTCCCTGATGTTCAAGCCCAACAACCAATGGTCCCGACCACATCAAGTTGGTCCACCACCATCCTGCATGATGTTAAACTGTATTCCACTTTTCTGTTCCCCATTCGATGGCAAGTCATTGTCACTCCATTCAGCGGTAATCCATTGTCAGCTTCTTTCAGCAGTAGGTCGTTGTCACTCCATTCATCGGTAAGCCATTGTAAACCTCTTTCAGTGGTAAGATGTTGTAACTCCATCCAGTGGTAAGTTGTTTTCAAGAAGAACAATGTTCACCAAACTTTGTAGACTTTGATTACATAACATGGAGATGCGTAGGAAGTCTCTTTGAGGCTCAAGACCTACTTCACTGTCGCCCATGCGATGGTCCTATTTCATTCCCCCTCAACTTCATTCATCCACCCATCATCCATACTGATTCTTATTGGGGCCGCCACATCCTGGAGAAATCATGCCATCTTATTCCCCATTCCCCTTAACAATGACTGGGAAGTCAACCATAAGTTTTCCCCAACATCAGTGTTCCCTCCAGGGGTTGCACCCATCTGATCCACTCTAGTTAGTGTTCTGATCAGTCTGATCTGTCTCCACTAGATGTTAAACATGTGACATACCCTGTGTTAAACATTGGAAGTTAAGGAAACCCTCATATACATGCCCACGACATATGATTCCCCACATTCTATGTGGGATGCCTCAGGCTTCCATGCCCTTGAGAAGCCCTATAGTGAGGGACAGAAGATAGACACACCAGTGTCCCAGCGTCCAAACATGCTAGTGATGCCCAACGTGACTACTCCCCTGACTATAGGTTGTTGACCTAACCAGAACCCATGGAATGTACCAATAGAAGCAATGTAATTAACTGGTGTCCATGAAGATATGGCACATGGAAGAGTTTCACGAACAACGTATAAAATTTATAAGGGAGACCCGGACAAGGTGACGATTTCTGAGGAGGAATCCAAGGAAGGAAGAACTGAAATACCATCATCCCATTTTGATCAAGGAGAAAAGGACCCTAAAAAAAGTGACAAATTCCACCCGCCTTTGGAAAATGGGAATACGGGGCAACAAAACCGCGCCTTTCTTCCTCCACAGACAGATGGGTGTGCCCCGACAAAAGCTTCAGAAATAGTAATACAAACAAATTTGTGAGTAATCAGTTGTATCTTCCTCTACAATATAATATCCTTCTCTACAAGAGTTTCTCTCTCCCCAAAAATAGAAAAACCTCATTCCATCAACATGGGTAGACCACGTCCCTCATGAAATAATAAATTTGATCATGAACTGTGGATAGTTATTATATCCCTTTGATGACTCTATATAGAATCATCACTACTATCAATAGATCATATAATAATCCCTCTTCTTCAAAAGTCAGATCACATTTTTGATAGAAATGTTTGACCACTGAATTCCATCCGGTAGGAGTCATAAATAACAATGGTCAATCCATGGCCACAAATAGAATATCTATGTCCCAAAAAATAGAAGTGGTGATAAAATGGTAGATCAAACTTATGTATATCAGTATAGAATAAAATGTAGAGAAGGCATGTATCGTACCTCTAATCATCCTTAGAGCCTCAGGGTTATCAGCCTCCATTTCATGCAGTTTTCCTATTCCCTTCCCATCAGCTCTCTGAGTCTGGTGTGGACTAACTAATGGTGGAGGTGGAAATAGATAAAACCATTAGTCAACTCATGTTTCTCTCCATGGTCTTCTTCAAAGTCTTCTAACTACTATATATACCTTCTCCTACCATTTTATTTTTTTTGGGGGGTCTATCAACCGTCTCTCTTTTAGATACAATGCGGGTCAAACAATCCCTTGTGATATATCCCTAACCATATCAAGATAATTATCATCTTTCATTAGGATAACTAGAACTATCTTAATAGCCCTAAATTATAGATCATATATCCAGATAATGTATCCTATAGAATATCACATTCCTAGATCCTTGTATCTGATGTTGGTTACTAGCTCTCAAGGTCTTTTATCCTATATTTCCACTACAAGCACCGATTTTGGCATCTTCTCATCCAAAAATCTCTCCACTACCAAAAATGACTCTAGCACCCGTGAATAGGTAGGAATGAAAAGGGATATTAATCAAGACCTGATATTTTGATACAAGACCCAATTAAATATACTTTCACATAAAAAATAATCTTAAACCATATCCATATAGAATCATGAGAGGTTTATGATCCACATTGAATACTCCACCACAATGATGATGCCCTGCTGAAGATGTAGAAGCTCCTAGATGTATACTGCTAAAATCATGGCTGAATAGAACACCTCTATGAAGAGACACCCGAATACTATCTGGGAGAGAAACTTATCATCCTAAATACAAGTCACTAACATACACCACCACCCCAGGGAGTGCTAATGAAGATTCAATTCTGGTGATACCATCTCTTTTGGAGGTGTCCTCAAAATGAGGAAAACTCAGGTTACTGCCACTAGGAAGTCCACTAGTGCATGCAGATCTAGATCACCCTAATCCTTAAGAGGTCACTGTCTCTGAAAATTGTGGAGTGTGATAAAAATTCACACTTCCTCATAAGGTGATGTTTGTGAAACCTAATACTCCATGGGAGATGGAATGAATGGAAACCCACCCATTGGTACCACCTACAATATGTGATCCTATACTGACGCCTTGTCACTGCAGAGATCATTATTGTGGCATTATTGTGGTATCATGGTTAACAATCATTAAAGTGGAATAATAAAATAAATGATATGTACTTTAACACCATGAGTATCGATGAATTATTATTTTTTGAGTAAATTAAAATTAATTGATATCTTTCATTGCTCGCACACCAAGTTAATCATTTATTATAGCAAAAAAAGTTAATATTTCACTAAATAAACCCTGAGTTTATCTTGAAGTACATGAAATTATATATTTGGATTGTGATGGACACTATACCAAATCCATATCGTGTTACATGCATCATCGATATTAGCTTTCAGTACACACAACACTGATTTTAAACAAAATGTTACATATTATTAAAATATTATAGTTATCAATTGGCTATTGGAATATAAGTTATGAAAAATAATTAACTAAATTAAGATGATATGGTTTACATATGTAAATAAGATGAATTACTTGGTGACCAATTAACTATAAATGACAATAAAACCATTTTAAAAATATAGATAATCATTTTCTAGAAAAATATTTTTATCAAACAAGTTTTACCACAATAAATTAATAAATCCAATTTTGGTGAATGAATTAAATTAAATGAATATATTATATATTGAATCAATTATTTAACAATCTTCCTATGCATTTTCTAGAGAATTGATAAGAATAAATCCAATTTTATGCTTAAAAATTATATTTTTCTAAAAAGTAGTTTTACCCCCATTTAATGATGCACTTGTTTTGAAACTAAATATTGAGAATTTTATAAATTATATTAGAAAAAGAATATTGTTTTATTAAATTGTAATATTATAATTATCTTATAGTTATTTTTAGGTATTTTTCTAAGAAGTTTCATTTTTTATGAATAGTAAAAATTTCTGAATTTATTTTAAATCTTACTATTTTTATAATTTATGAATATAGTTAAATTATATTTTAATTTAGTTATAAAATAAAATTATTTCATTAATTTATCATTAAATCCAATTTAGTTTATCAGAATCAATTTCACATTGAAATAGTATAATAATATATTTCAAACTTTTTAACATTTTCACTTTATAAACTTGTTATTTCGTCTCATCTGTGGGATTAATTTTAAATTAACTTCTACAAATTCTATCATTGGAATTCAGAAAAATGGATTAAATTTTTATATTCATCATAATTTATAATTTATAATGAGCTCAACTTAATTTTTTACAAATATTATTAATGAAAACATTTAAAATTAATTAAAGTGGTTAAGAGAAAAACAAGATTACCAATGGAATAAACTTTAACTTAAGTGGTCAAATGACATATAATACTATAAAATACTTATTAGATGAAAAAAATTATACCATATTACCTATTTTATCAGTTATGTTTTGTTATTTTAGGCACATGATGTAAGAGATACCCCCTAATAGTGTTTGCCTTCTGGTATTTGCAAGAATTTCACTCCTCTACTATAAAAGGGTACACACCCACCACAATTATTCACACCTCTCAAGACTTTTGGATCATTGAAAATATTCGAAATTAACTCACATAATCTATCCTCTCATTATATAAGCTTCACATTTTGTATATATCAACCCAAGGAAGTCCTCTGGTAAAAATTAAAAGGAGTTACCCGAAGAAAATGTACTTTTCTTCAATGATTACTTTCGTTTAATTTCATTCTCCACCCCTTAAATTATTTTTATATCATGATTTAATAATAACATAAGTATATTAAATAAAATTATATTGTTTTATTTCAAATTTATAACCAACACCTTCATAAACTTCCATCAAATGAGATACAAAATCATCATTCATGTGTACGACGAACTACCGCCCCACAAACCAATGTAGTTCGTTCTTCCATTACCACATCTCAAGGAAGGTAATAATGACGTAAATACTATTTTTATATTTGATATATATATATTATATTAATTATTTTTATTCTTCTAGAATTATTATATAACACAGACCTTCATTCTTTCCTTATTTTGGGAATATGATAACTTCATTTGTGAAAGTGTGGACTATCGCCTCATCAAAGCAATGTGATTCATTCATGCTTTATATGAAATGAATTAAGAATGAGTTTAATAAAAATATGTGATATATATAAAATAATAATTCTAATATAATTCTAATATATATATATATGTTTCATGTAATATCATTATTTCAATATTGTTAAAAACATAATCAACTTTCATGCATACATATGACCCACCATCTCCATGAATAGTGTATTCCATTTCCTATCACTAAATTTTTTCAGTTACTCTAATTATATATATAATTAATATATATGATATTTATATCATGTTTTACATCCTTTAAATGATGAAATCATGATCAAATTAAGTAGAAATTAAATAACTACTCAAAACTTGTATGAAAAACAATGTGATCATTACTCGAAATGTAACATTAACATGGTATTGTTAATAAATGGGTAATATAAATAAATAAGAAAATCATATAATGTGTTATTTTTATAAATTTTGTTGAATTAAACATTTATAATATACTGAAATATATTATATAATAAGTTTTAATGTGTTCGAAGGAACCCAAGACTTAAAGTAAGGGGATTTCTAGTCACACTTTTATTTCTATGAGACTATTTCCATATTCACCACTAATTTATTTTGTATGGTGTCTATAATTACCTATGACATGTTATATCATTAATTCAATTTATTTAATTATATTCAAATTTTATATTGATTTTATTTTTTCATAGATACCTCGACTCAAAATTTACTCAATAAGTAAGGTATTTTCGTCTCGTTTTTTTACTATTGTGAGACACATGCTATATTCAGAAACTATTTCTTCTATGTGGTGTATTTACATACCATTAAAATATTTTAGGATTATTATTATTATCAAATTTATTATTATTTATATATCCATTTTAGTATCTCTCTTTTATGTGGTTTACGGTTAAAATGTTACCAAAGTAGTAAGCAGATTTCTGTCTCAATTTGCCTTCTTTGATATGTATGTGATGTTATGCACCTATATTCTTTCACAAGGTGTATATACCAACCCCTTAACATGTAATATTAGTATTTTTTAATACTAATTATATTTTATGATTCATGTAATTTTATTTTCTCATGATGATTGTTATTCAATGTTACCATAGTGATAAGACTTTGTTTATAAAATCCCATTGTTTATTACCATTTTTTATGATTATGCATTCATTGATGAAATATTATGATAAGTATCTCAATAATAATATTTCAATTTATTATCCTATTTTAATTCATGATATATTCATTAAATTTTACCATTTAACACTCTTTTTTTACTTAGTATTATTAAGAAAATATTTTTAAGAAAATCTGAAATCATTTCTCTCTTCGGTCAGAAATCCGTTTTAATCAAAAACCATGATCTCAAAAAATGAATTAAATTTCTTTTATTTACCATTTAAAATTATTTTCATGGAAATTAATGTTTTATTTTTTTAAAATTTTAAAAACTATTTAAATTATTTTCAAAGTTTCCTTTATAATTTTTCAATTTAGTTTCAAAGAAAAAGGTTTTTAAAATGATTTATATTTTAAAAAATGTTTTTTCAATGAATAAAGGATATTTTCAAAAATAATTTTTTTTAAAAGATATTTCAAAATTATATGATATCTATGATGATATACTTTGATATAGTTTATATTTCAATGGGGATATGATCCAAGGATAGCATTCTAATGGTTTCTTTTAATGGTTTAGGATTAAGATGACAAGTTGTTAATGAAACCTCTTTCCCTTCCACATGTATTACCATGTTAAAATACTTATGAAACCTACTTCATTTCATAGGATATGTTATAATGAATTTATTATGAAACATATCTCTTTTCCACATGTAATTATTTTATGAAATGATTATAATACTCATTTCATTTCATGTTTTAGGATATGATGACTGTTTTGTGATTTTATGGCATACATAAATATGGTATTCATTATGTGATTGGTGGGACTTTATCTCCCTCAAATGCATTAGGTGATGATAAATGTTCTATGATCTAAAATTGGTAAATGGGTGGCCATACCAAGACTATAAAAAAGGTTATAAGGGAGGGAATCCGAAGATCGGAAAAAGAGGGTGCACGGGAGGGCATCCCAAGATCATAACAAGAGGGTACATGGGTGGGCATCCCAAACCCACAACAATAGGGTACATGGGAGGGAATCCCAAGCCCAAAAAAGGTTTCATGGGATGAAATATCAATACCATTGTACGCACATGGGTGATTACCCCAATCCTAACATGTTATGAAGGTCTTGGTAGGTATCCATGCCATAAGATTTCATATGTTTATGTGTCTATGAAATTTCTATTTCTTATTCATATTTTACACTCTCATGGATATTTTTCTTTGATTCCTTTATGATTCATTTCTTATTAACTTTGAATATTTTTCTAAGACTCATTATTATTATTTTTGATATATTGGTTATGATCTTTAAATTTTATTCTCATGTTCTAATACCCTTATGTTCTTGTTATTCTAACATATCTCCTTTATTTACCATTAATGATCATCTATTCTCACCATTTCATATGTTTATGTTCCTTAGGTTATGAATAAAGGTTTTATGTAGGAGTTATAAAGGAGAATAAATTTGTGGGAAACATTGAAAATATTTCACCAATTTAAAATATTGTGTTTCATGTTTCCAAAGATAGTAAAATATTATGGTATGAGTGCATGTAATTTTGTAATGTGATGGATATTTATAAAAAACTATGTAATATCGATATATGTTAAACCTGAGACAATATATTTGGTAAGAACAGAAATTTATATCCATCCATTAGAATATATTTTGAGAAACCATTAGTGATATCCCTATGAATATATCTATGGATGTCCCTAAGGAAAAGTCTAAGCATCAATAAAAGTATAGAAAAATGACTTAGAATTTTTGTTGAAGGATAGAGATTTTTATTTCCTATAAATACATCACTTTCTAGGTACTACAAGTTTATGTGGATCTTGAATATATATTAATGGGGTAACAACCTCAAAAAAACACCGTATAGAGATATACATGATAGGAAACAAGTGCATGAAAACAGACCTTGTTGAATATGTATTTTGACACTCTCATGGAATATTCTTTAGAAATTCAATAACTCTTTATGAACCATCTTTAATTATTTAAATATATTATTACTATGAATAACTAGGATAATCCTAATTTTTCATAAATAAAATAATAATGTGTTATAATTTATATTTCATTTAAGTTATTTTTCATGATTATATGGTTCCCTACAATGATTAGTGTTTCCCACACAATGATTTAGGTTTTAATAAATTGCTGGAACCCAAAGGAACTGTGTTAATGTCAAGTGTGATAGAGAATTCAATGATTGTCCTCCTAAGAAACCAAAATATATGAGATATAGAATTCAAAATATTATTTAATTTATCAAATAAAAATATCAATATATGAATACTACTGAACTTATTAATTATAAAAAGAGAGAACAATATTATTTTGAGTCCTTCAGGAGGAAACAACCACCTTCTTTTAGTGGGTCTTCTGATCAACTAGTTTCCATAAAATGGATTAGTACCACTGAAAGGAAATTCTCTATTCTGCAGTGTTTAAAAAATAAAATACCTTTTCTCATTATAAGGTAAATCATATAAATGGTGAACTCTTATTAAGAGAATGAGGGAACATGAGGAAATTGATTCTATAGAATGATAAGTGATTGTGGAGATATTTTTTAGTTAGTATTTTTCTAATATACAATGAACAAATATAGAGAAAGTATTATATGAGATTAAGTAAAAGGATGATTAATATATTAGTACCTATAAATAAAATTTTACTAGACATTCAAGGTGCACTTATTTGTTAATCATTATACCTGAATGAAAAACGGATCGATTCATTGGAAGCATAAAACCCAGTCCTAGAAAGGACTTGGCTACAGGAGACTTTAGTAGCTATGAAGAATTCGGTCGATGTGTACTAAAGGTAGAAATGGAAACTAGATATTCCCACCATTCCTTTGATTTTGATAAGAAAGGTAAGATCAAGTCTCATGAAAACAAAAATGGGTGAAAGAAATTTTAGGTATTTATATGCCAAATATATGGAAAGAAGCACTCAGATCAATTCTTGAGAGGGAAAATAATATCCCATAAGTGTGAAAAGGAAATTAATCAATCATATGAATACTGAAGTGATGGGATGATGTTATTTAATGATTTTAATAATGAAAAATCTCTACCAAGAACATATCTCACACTTTAGTGTTTCAATTTCATGGAGTTTGGGCATTATTATAATAAGTTCTCCAATATAATGACTAATGTGGATGAAAATACAAAAATACCATTGAAGACAAAGGAAAAAAGGTAAAACTTATTCTATCATAATAGATGAAATGAACTTTTATAATTATAGAATACTTATCTTCCTCTCTATTGTTGGAAATTTCATTTTTGATTTTGTATGAATACCCCCTATGGAAATATTTATTTTCATCATTTATTGAAATCACATGTCATTATCAACTTAGATTTGGGAATTATTAAATCACATATTTTATCAGTACAAGGTTGAACTCAAGCTTCCAAGAAAATTGTTTTTGTAAAATTTATGAACTTATATAAGGAATAAAGAAGAATATATGTATTCTATATGGTTTTAAAGTAATTCAGGTCATTATCGTATTTCAAGGGAATACATGATGAAGGTATTCACATGTTTGGTATGTGAAAATGAAGATCTAATTTATGATATTTGGAATATTAATGATATGTTTATTTTTTATAAATTTAGTAACCTACTTTATAAGTTTTGAATGTTGAAAGGGTTTAAAATATAACCATTAATGAAAAAGATTATATTGAATGTTGGTTGTGGTTTTAGAGATTAATGTATTACTTCACTATATGATGATTTATGTGTATTGGGAAAAAAATTATAACCATTTTTTTCTAATACCATAAGAAAGATTGAATGACTTATCGATCAACCTATAGATCTTCTGATTTTTTAGTGCTTCAAGGATAATAAATCCACCTTCATTTCGTGGAGTAAGTGATGAAGTGGAAATAGTTCAGGTCCTAACCAACAGTTGAGATTATTTTTATAAAAATTAATTAAATCAAGTAATTATCTCATTGGTAAAATATATCATCAACAAGAAAAATATATTGAAACAAAACTGTTATCCTAGTACCTTTATTGTCGATGAATAAAATTCTCCCTTATATCATCCCATATTAATAGTTTTGTGATTGTTATATTTCTCTAGATCAACCAATTTATTTTGATGAGTGATCTTTATCACTATCAATGATTATTTAAATTTTCCATCAAAGTCCACATCTTCTATTTCCACCCATGTTCTTCTATGTGGAAACATAGTTATGAATTAATTTGGGTAACTGTTATGTTTCAAACATTTTTAAGGGAAGTCTTATTATTTATTTTTATGATGTGGGTTTTTATAATAGGAACGTTCAATTATTAAACCTTTGATTACCTAGAATAATTTATAGGGTGAAATTTATTTTATTGTGGGTATAATGTAACACTCTATGTTTTTATAAATTATTATTTCTGAATACATTAAAATTATTTGATGTCTTTCATTGCACACTCCACCTAGTTAGTTTTATTTTACTACACATGACCTTGAGTTTCACTTTGTGTACATGAAAAAAACATTTCTTCTTATGATAAACGAAATAACATGTTTATATTTTGTTACAAGAAACATTGATCATAGCATTCATTACCCACAACATAGAGTTTCAACAAAATGTGACGTATTATAAAAATATTATTGTTATCACCTAGACATTATAATAGCTAGTATGAAAATGATTAACTAAATTATGAAAATATTTTTTTGCAGATGTATATAAGATTAATTCATTAGTGACAAATTTACTAGATATGAAAATTAAATCCTTTTGAAAATATAGGAAATCTTTATCATGAAAACTATTTTCATCAAACAAGTTTTATATAAATAAATAATTAAACCAATTTTTCTTGATGATTTTCAGTAAATGGATATATTATATATTAAATAAATTATTTAAAAATCATCGTATGTGTTTTCTATAGAATATATAATAATAAATTAAATTTTATACTTAAAATTTGTATTTTTCTAAAAGGAAGTGTTACTAATTTTCATTGGTGAAGTTGTTTTAAAATACAATTTTGATTCATTTATAAATTATATTTGAAAAAATAATTTTTTTTTTTCAAAATCATAATATCAGAATTATATAAGGATGATTTTTTGTTATTTTTCTGAAAAGTTCCATTTTTTTAGGAATAGAAAAAGATAGTGATTTTTAACTAAAAAATGAATTTTCATCTAATTTATTTATATAGTTAAATTATATTTTAATTAAGTTTTAAAATATAATTATTTAAATTATAAATAACTAAATCCAATTTATTTCATTTTAATAAATTTCAAATTTAAATTGGATATAAAAACATTTCAAATTAATACACATTTCAACTTTAAAAACTCATTGTTTTATCTTATCCATGGGATTAGTTTTAAATTAATTTCTAAAACTTATGTGATAGTAATTTAAAAAAAATAATTAAATATTTGGAATCATAATAATTTCTAATTTATAATAAGTTCAACATAATATTTGACCAAAATTATTAGTGAAAATATTAAAAATTAATCATAGTAATTGAGATAATAACGAGTTTACCAATGGACTAAGCTTTATGCTAAGGGGAGAAATTACCTATAAACATGTCTTAAACCCATTTTATGAAAAAATTTGGACCATATACTCTATTTTATAAAAACTTTTTCATTATTGGAGGCACAATAAGTAATGGTTTCCTCCTAATAGTATTTACTTTTAGGTATTTAGAAGAATGTCACTCCTCCTCCACTATAAAAGGGAACTCACCACCTCACTAATTAACACCTACCAAGACCTTAGAATCATCCAAAAACTACCAATATAGATTCTAAAAATCTATCCTATCATCCTATAAGACTCACTTTGTGCATAAATCAGACCATAGGAGTCCTTTGGTGGAAACTAAAAGGAGTTACCCGAATAAGAGGTAACATTCTTCAACAATAAATTTTTCATTATTTATTTCTCTACACCATCAATTATTTTTATATAATTATTATATAATAACCCTAATATATTCCATATAATGAGATGTTTAATGGTATGGGTATGAACTATAACTTCACACACTTCCATAAAATTGGATACACAATCATTGTTCGTCTGTACAGCCGACCACAACCTCATGAACCGATGTCCTTCATTATTCAATTACAACCTATAAAATTTGGGAGTAATATTAAAAATAATATATTTATATTATATATTTGACATTTATGATATATTTATGCTTATTTAATTATTATACAATAATAACTGCATGCTTTTTGTTTTGTGGGTATACGATAACTTTTTTTTGGACGTGATGACTACCACCTTATCCAAGTGATGTGACTCATTCAAGATTTACATGGAATTTATTAAGAATGAATTTAATAAGAATATATGATATATATAAAATCATAATTCTACTTTAATTATAATATATATATATATATGTCATTTACTTTTTTTATTCAATATGATAAAAAAATTGAAACAATGTTCATGCGTACGTACGACCTACAATCAATGTTATAACAAAACATAATTTAAATACATTGATATTAATTAAAAATTGATATATATTCATTACAACATATAATAAATCCATGACTGGACCATATAGTTATAGTTTATTTAGAAAATTTAAAACATAAACAACTAGTTCATAAAACATCTATATTGTCTCCTGATTATTTCTTCAAAACTAGACTTCTTTTGACATATCTTACTGAATACCCTCCTTCATGACCCGAGGAAAAGAAACATATGAAAAGTTCATATAAAAATCTTAGTGAGGGTAAAAAAAGAAAATATCAATCATATAATAATCATATGACATAAGAACATAACATTTATAAGTCTTATCCTGTACATGGAAGATCGTGATATCATGTCATTTGATAAAAGTTCATAATAATTAATGGAAATAATACTAAAAGTCATAAAATAAGACATGATGATTTTGGGCATACAAATAAGCGAATAAAATCCTTTCATAATATCAAAGGCTCATTTCCACGACCATCATAGTGGACAAATTCCATTATTGAACTAGGTTTACTTTCATTTCCAGCCCTATATTAGTAAACCAGGTTTACTTTCCATTCCAATAATGTCTATATCATGAGATATAAATATTTATCTAATTAATTAGAGGGATATATAAGTCCCAACTGTCTCATAATGAAATCATTATTATGTGTTCCACAAAAACATTCACCATTAATCATAGCATAACCCAATGAATAAAATGGGTTTCTTAAACGTCAATCCTTTATAACATAATCCATGTAAAACAAATGTTTTTTATAAATATAATTTCATCATAAACATAATCAACCATAATAATAAAAATAGGGACAATATACTTGAAACATATCCTTAATCATTGATGGAAAATAATTTTGATAAAACACTTGAGATTAATTCATGATGAAAATATGTTTTCTTCTTGAAATTTTTTTTATTGAAAATAATCGTGAGATATTATAAAGAAAGATTCATGTTAATAAGGCATTATGAAAGTGTAAAAGTCCATTCATGTCATATAAGTTAACAAAAACATTCTCCTCATCCTTTTTCCAGAAAATTCAAATGTGCCTTGTATCGAATAAAGACAAAATATTTCTTTCATACCATTTAATAAAAATTAACCAAAGGGTAAAATTAACTTTAAACAATTGTAGAAGAATAGGAATAATATTAAAAACATAGAAAATATGTACATGGATGATAAATATACCCCAGTAAATACATATGTATAAATAATCTCAGATAATAAAGATATTTCAGAATTATACCTTACCTTAGCTCCAATATCCCTCATATCTATCCAAACCTCATAAATATTGATTTAAAAAATGTTATTGAAATAATCTAGAATCATGGCATTTTTGATGATATCATATATGATTTTATTATCATCCATTTGTTAGTAAAATTTACATGTCAATCGTTATTCAGATATTAACTAATTTATGTTCTTAAGCATGTTTTGTTTGATAAGTTCATGTTCCAGTTCTTATGTTTTAGTTATATAATTTAAAAAATGATATTATTATAAAATATATCATATTTATTCATTGCATTCATCTATACAATTATGGTTTAATGAAGATCATGTAGAATGAATTGCATCGAATTGTGGAGATGGTAGGTTGTATTTAGTGACGAGCGATGGTATTCACTGCTGGAAAAATGAATTATACCAACAGTTTCAAACCATTGGGAATGGCCTAAAAATAATTGGCATAAACTATACCAATGGTTTCTCAAACCATTGGCTAGTTAGATGTGGTGATAGAAATATACCAACAATATAGTATAACCATTGGTATGTGGCTCTAGAATGAACCTTATACCAATGATTTAAGCTAAACGTTGGTAGATATTTATACCAATAGTTGCTACCCATTGAAAATTAAGGCATTTCAGATCTATTCCAACGGTTCCAAAATTGTTTGAATAACCCTTTACCAACGGTTTACATAAAAATATAGGTAACTACTGATCAGAAGTTCTATAACAATGGTTTACTAACCGTTGGTATAACTATATAACAATAGTTTTAAGTAAACTTTATGTATAAACTTACTGATCACACATATACCAACAGATGTAAATTGATGGCATAGCCTTTCTGCAATTTCAGTAGAAAGTAGGCCTACCTACCCCTCTCTAATCCATTATGCACCTTGGAATTTAGAATTTAATTCAGAACCCAATTACCCTATGCAATACAGAATTCATAATTGAATTCTCAATTGAATACATATTGAATAAATTATGTACTGAATTCTGAATTATGAATAAATAACACATATAAAAATACAAAATGAATTATGAATGAAATACAGAACTCTGAATTATCTATATTGTATTCAATTTATAATTCATTGCATATAAAAGTTAAATATTTATAACACATATAGAATATGGCATGAAAATTTGAATTCAAAATATGGGGCGTCCAAGGGAGGGTATCTAAGGGGTGGGGGTGTCCAGGGGGTGTGTGGGGGGGTTTCCATGGGGGTGGGGGTGTCTAGGGGGGTTTCCAAGGGGGTGGGGTGTCCATGGGGTGGAGTGGTGTCCCGGTGGGGGGGGGGGTGTCCAGGTTGGGTGGTGTCTGGGGGGGGTGTCCAAGGGGGTGGGGGTGTCCTGGGGGTGGGGGGCTATCCACGGGGGTGGGGGTCTAGGGGGTGGGGGCGTCCTGGGGGGTGTACAGGGGGTGGAGGTGTCCGGGGGGCTATCCAGGGGGTGGGGGTGTCCAGGGGGTGGGGGTTTCTAGGGGTGGGGTTTCCAGGGGTGGGGTGTCTAAGGGGGTGGGGTGGGGTGTCCAAGGGGGTGGGGGGTACATTGCGGGGGGGGGGGGGGGGTACATGGGGGGTGTCCATGGAGTGGGGTTGTAGAGGGGGTGGGGGTGTCCAGGGCAGTGGGGATTTCTAGTGGGGGGTGTCAAGGGGGTTGGGGTGGGGATCTACGGGGTTGGGGGTGTCCAAAGGGTTGGTGGTGTCCAGGGGGTGGGATGTGTCCAGGGGTGGGTCCAGGGGGGTGGGGAGGGTGGGGGCTATCCAGCTAGTGGGGTTGGGGTGTGAAAGTGTGTGGGGGTGTTCAGGGGGGTGGGGGTGTCTATGGGGTGGGGGTTTCCAGGGGGAGGGGGTGTCTAGGGGGTTGGGTTCCAGGGGTGGTGGGCTATCCACAGGGGCGGGGGTGTCCAGGGGGTGGGGGTTGTCCAAGTGGTGGGGGGGGGGAGCTGTCCAAGGGGGGTTAAGGGGTGTCTAGGGGTGGGGGATGTTTAGGGTTTGGGGGTGTCTAGGGGGTGTGGTGGATTTCCAATGGGGTGGGGTGTCCAAGGGGTGTGGGTGTCCAGAGGGTCGGGGGTGTCGGGGGGGGGGGGGGCTGTCTAAGGGGGTGGGGTGTCTTGGGGTGGCGGATTCTATGGGGGTGGGGGTTGTCCAAGGGCATGGGGGCCATCCAGGGGGTGTCCAGGGGGTGTGAGGGATGTTCAATGGGGTGGGAGTGTCCAGGGGTGGGTGGTGTCTAGGGGTTTGTGGGGTGTCCAGGGGGTGACGGGGGGAAGGGGGGTCTAGGGGGTGTCCAAGGGGGTGGGGGTGTCTAGGTGGTGTGGGGGATGTCCATCGGGTGGGGGTGTCCAAGGGTGTGTAGGTGTCCAAGGGATTGGGGAGAGGGGGATGTCTAGAGGGTGGGGGTGTCCAGGGGTGGGGGATGTCAAAGGGGGATGGGGTGGCTAGGGGGTGGGGGTGTCTGGGAGGGGGTGTCCAAGGGGGTGGGGGTGTCTAGGGTAGGGGGGTTGCTTTCTAAGGGGGTGGGGTGGGGTGGTTCCCAGTGGGGGGGGGCTGTCTAGGGGGTGGGGATTGTCCAAGGTGGTGGGGGTGTCTTGGGGTTGGGGCTTCTAGTTGTGGTGGTGTCTGAGGAGGGGGGGGGGGGGGGGCTGTCCAAAGGGATGGGGTGTCTAGGGGTGGTAGAATGTTCAGGCGTGGGGGGATTTACAATGGGTTGGGGTTGTAGAGGGGGTGGGGGGTGTCCAAGGGGTGTGGGGGTGTCCAAGGGGGTGGGGGTTTCGGGGGTCTGTCATGGGAGGGTGGGGCTGTCTACTGGGGTGGGGTTGTCCAAGAGGGTGGTGTTCAAGGGGTGGGGGTTTTCGGGGGGTGTCCAGGGGGTGGGGGAGTGTACATGGTGTGGGGGTGTCCAGGGGGGGCTATCTAGGGGGTTGGGGGTTGTCCACGGGGGTAAGGGTTGTCCAGGGGGTGTTCAGGGGGGGCGGTTGTCCAAGGGAATGGGGGCTATCCAGGGGGAGGGGGCTGTCAAAGTGGGTCAGGGGGTGTCTAGGGATGTGGGGGTGTTAAGGGGGAGGGGGTTTCTAGGGGGGTCAGGGTTTCTAGGGGGCGGTGGGGGTGTCCACAGGGGTGGGGTGTCCAAGGGGGTGTGGGGGCTGTACAAGGGGGTGGGGGTGTCCAGATGGTGGGGGTGTCTAGGTGTGGGGGTGTCTAAGTGTGGGGGGTTTCTAGGTTGGGGTGTGGGGGGGTTGTCCAAGGGGGTAGGGTGTCCAAGTGTTGTGGGGGATATCCAAGGGGGTGGGGTGTCAAGGGGGTCGGGGTTTCTAGGGGATTGGGGGTGTCTAGGGGGTGTGGTGGGTCAAGGGTGTGGGGGTGTTCATTGGAAGGGGGTGTCGAGGGTGGTTGTGGGGGGCTGTAAAGGGTGTGGGGGTGTCCCGGGGGGTTGGTTGTGGGAAATATTCTAGGGGTGTGGGTATCCAAGGGGGTGGAGGATGTTGAAGGGGGTGGGGGTTGCGAGTTGGTGGGGGCAGTCCAGGGGGTGGGGTCTTTTTGGGGGTGGGGTTTTCTTGGGGGTGGGGTGGGGGATGTTTAGGGGGTGTCCAAGGGGGTGTGGGTATCCAGGGGTGGGGCTATCTAGGGGGTGGGTGGGGGATGTCTATGGGGGTGAGGGTGTCTAGGGGAGGGGTGAATCAGTCACACATATATTAAATCACATCAAACCATCATGTTAAGTTTTATTATTTACAGATTAAGAAATAAATATACTGTGATATACCGAATCACAAATATATTCAGGCACAACAAATCATCAAACATAAAATGTCAGTAATATCAATAAAAATTGTAATGGATCAATTTATCCCTCATCACCATCATTATCATCATTGTCATCATAAACCTAATCTCGTCCTTATAGTCATCCCCATAATTATACCCTTCCTCCTAAATGACCTTCTTCATTCCCTCATACTCCACCTCACCATCCTCCTCAGCCTCCTCCTCTCCCTTTTCATCCACCTCAGACTCCTCCTCAGACTCCTCCTTCACCTCGACCTCCTCCTCTCCCTCCTCCTCTGCCTCGGCCTCCTCCTCACCATCATCATCTCCAGTAACGACACCGTGTCAACCACCACTAGAACTATGACCCGGTGCACCATATATAGAACCCATTGATTACATATATTCAACACAAGGTATGTTGGTCCCTTTTGGAAGGGTTGGACGTACAACTTTAATCAGTTTCATAAATGCAATATTTTCCCTAGCAGACTATTCTCCCGTCTCTGTGGCCCCTTTTTCAGCCTATTATGCATGTTCCTTAACCTTCTAGAACTCGGTGGAACTAAAAATCATACATGGGGAGGGACTATAGCTCATCAGAACTATACTCCTCCCAGGTCAGTTGTGTACTCTACCTGGGTGCTCATCTCCCAACACTTGATGTAAGTGACCATTTGGCCGAATTTTGTCAGGCTCTTGGGAATCAAGGGCCTCTAAAGCAACCTTTTACGAATATAAGAAGATTATTATGTTACAAAATATATATTAAAATTTGAAATCAACAAATTGAAACATACAATTAGTTGCTATGTCGGTTTGTTAACCGCACTTTCATCTTCCTTCTACTCGAGAAAAATAGTTTTGGTCGAGGAACACGTAATTCAATATTCAATGTTTTCCTCTACAATTACATTAAATTAAGGAAACCATAATTAAAAATAGGTTACCAATAATTATTTTCATAACTAAAATTATTTGACATCTTTAGAAATTGAATAAATTTTGGAGGAAACATTAGAAAGTGAAAGTCCTAATGAAAAATTATAAACAACTCTCATACCTACTTCCTCTCATGATTTGACATCATAGTACATCCCAATGTGTGGAGGTATTTTTAGGATCAATGTTTTTTTTGGATGATTCCTAAATAAAATTCAATAATACAAAAGATAGCATTAATGAAAAACATGAAAATGTTCATTTAGATGCCTCAAATATGATTAATTACATAAATTGGATATTCATCCAATGAGTAATCATCTTCTGATACTATTCTATCTGATAATGATCCATGACAGGTACCACTTCTAACTCTGTGGAAACTCTAGCATTCCATCCAATATACAAATTTTGATTATAGGCTCTCTAAAGCTCACCAAAATTCTTTAGACGTGTTGGTCATGCACCCTCACCATCGGGGAAATTAAACCGAAGTTGAAACCAAAATATTAATTCATATAAATACAAAAAATAATGTATTTCATTAAATACAAATATTTTTTACCCATATCTCTACCCATGCATTATCCTTGACTTCATTTGGAAACATTATCCATGAGAGATGGCTGACAAGAATGATGTTGGAGTATTTGTAAAGAATCACCAAAATGATGGATGGGGAGTGGAAATTATCATCATATATGGTAAAGATGGGAAAGGAGACTCAGATTAAAGGGTGGTGAAACATGGGAGACGTAAATATCCCGTCTGTCCCTAATGAAAAACCTAGATTAGAATGTGGGATAAATGGTATTTTAGTGGTAGGGGCAGGGGATAATTAGGCACACAGACCTGATCTCCTATCTCTCATACCACCCCCTCGTACCACCCCCTCGTACCACTGGCCTATGTATTGGGACCACTACTTTGATTCTCATCAAATAATTGTCACCTAAGAGATGGATCCTAAAAAAAGGTTTTAAAAAATTATTCATAGGAAATAATATATTATTTAAATATATATATTTGAAATAAAATACTCACTATAGGCACTTGTGGTTGAACTCCCATCTCAGCCATGCGATGATTGTTGTCCATAATATTTTTCCACTACCTCTCTTCAATTGGTTTCATTTCTTGCATTTGAAAAGAAATTTGTAAGTACATAGAAAAAGATAACTAATGTGTAACCCAAAAACCAAAATATATGAGAGGGAATATGGGTATTAAAGTATAATTTAACAATCCATTATTTTAGGTAAACATGAATTGATATATAATGAATTTGATAAATCTTACAAGATGTTATAAAGAAATTTAATTTTGATTCGGATGATTATTTACTAACTGTCACCGGTCAATTAAAATCATGTAACATTGATTATGAGGCTTTATTTTTCTGAACATCCAAGAGAGAGGGTATACTAAATTATGCCTCCAGAAAATTCCAAAAGGCATAAATCTTGAATGATTAAACCCTTGATATAGTTTGAAATGATGATATAAACATATGAATAGAGATAAGACATCTACCAGATTTAGAAGGGTTAAATCACTTGTCAAAATTATGGAAAAGACTAATTTCATTAGCCTAGGTAGATGGTACATGTTTTTATATACATGTTTTGAAAAATAAAAAAACCATCATGTTCATTATCTAGTGAAATTTCAAAGAGTGGTCTTAGATATATGATAATTTTTCACATGTTCAATAAAACATTGAAATTTTCACCAAGTTAGAAATTTTGGTTTCATAGGTTTGAATACAGTTCAATTCTAAATTATAAAATGCAATTCAAATAAAATTGAAACGAATAAACATTGAAAATTCACATAATTTTCTAGTCGCATAAAACATATTTGTAATCAATATTAAATAAATTTGAATAGTAACAACCTTAAAAACCCAAGTCGATGTAATCCAAAATAATTGGGAACATAGATGGAATATTCTATATATTTTCCACCTCAACTTCAGGTTCACAATCAACTCTGACAATTGAGCTATTAGATTCATCAAAAGTAATAAATATATTGTTTCCAATTTAAGTAGGGATTGTGTCAATTTCATCATCACCATCATAAAAAATATGTCTTGTAATTACTTCAATAATGACACCAAATTTAGGTCAATGATGGTCTTTGACATAAAAAACATGTTTCTCCGCTGATGCCAATACATATGGTTCTTCGATAGCAAGAGTGGAGTCATATCAATTACTCAAAATCCAAAATGATCAATAAATGTGTCATTCCTCATCATCGAATCAAATGACTGAAATTTGATCATCGTGACTCATCCTTGAGAGTAATAATCCAATATTTTTTTTTTCAATGACTCCATAATAACCTAAATTTTCAAATCGCACTCTACTATCTGATGCACTGGCATAACAGTCTTTTTTGGCAATAACCATAACACCATCATGTTGTGTTCTCATGTTCTTTTCTGGTTAAGTGATAATAAATCTTTACCAATTAATGAAAATTGATTTATAGTCATGAACCACGATATTAAGACCAAAATTCAAAGCTCTTAATTCCTTAGAAACAAATTCAGCACGAAAACTCAATACCAAAAATGTAAAGGAATATTAATCATAATTTAATATTAATTTTATTATTCAAAATAATTATATTTTTACCTTCAATTTTAACCAAGAAGAATCCTCTTTTCTATGAAAATTATCCCTCCATATCAAAGATAAATAATGATAATTTATATTTATCATTTCTTTATGTTCCTTGTAGATAAAAATAAGACTATTCTAATAGATATATATGTAATATATGCATATTCAATTTACATAATAGATGTAGTCATTGAACAAATCACAGTTTAACAAAACAATGTGATGTTCCATCTCCCACTCTTCAAGGCTTAATGTTGTCATTGTATATGATCTCATAATTCTTCTTATTTGAGTAATTGAAGGGGGAATGGGTTCAATTTTATAATACTATTCTTCTTTATTTCACATTTGTCTATTAATTCTTGTCGTAAGATTAGACAAATACATAGAGTAGCAATCCATACATTTATGATCCAAATAACAGTTCACAATAGAACATTTGGGATGATTCCTATTCTGGAAATAATAATTTAATGTGCACATATTTCTTTCAGTTGGATACATCCAATAAAACAAAGTAGGTCCTTCCAGAAGTACTTAATTTGGAATATGGAGAATCAGATTCAACATTCATGTGAAAAATTATGGTGGAAATATTTTCTCTAACTCACAAACAATTAATGGGACATCTACCAAATGAAAAACTGAAATCTTTCAATTCATTAATCACATCAGTTCTAGACATACGCTGATGTGTATCATCAGTCTCTGTGGTATTGTAAAATCTTCGACAATTATTTCTATATGGATAGTTCATTGTCAAGAATCATCAATGTCCTATAAAATTAAAACTACAGTGATTTTTTAGTCTTCTGGATCATGTATTCTTCATACCAAAGAGGAAATTATAGTTTTCCCTTTTTTCTCCACCTAGAGATCATTATATAAGAAAGAAAATCATTTATCATCCACATAATCACAATACATATATGAAATATGTCTTTCTAATATGAATCATATGTGCACACACCAAAATCCCAAAGAATTTTCAACTCTTTTAATGAAGATTTCATGTATACGTCTATATCATTGTCGGGATAAAAAGGATCAGATATGAGTATACTCATTAAAGTGAAATGTTATTTCATACAAAACCATGAGGGAAGGTTATAAGTGTGTATAAAAACAAGCCATGTGTTGTGTGAAGTAAGAATCTACCAAAACAAATTAAAACCATCACATGAAAGACCCAGCCTCACATTATGTTGGTTAGCTACAAAATCATGATATTGAGCATCAAATCTCTTCAATGAAAATCGATATGAAGGGTGAACTAACTCATCATTAGTCTTTTTTCTCTCAGTATCATGCCATCACATTTTTATTGATATTTCCTCAGACATAAAAAGATTCTGGAGTCTAAGGATCAATGGAATGTGACACATTACTTTATGTGGAACACAGGATGGAGTTTCATCAGCTTTTGTCTTCCAGTGGGATGTGACACATTTTATACAATCATATCATTGAGTAGTTTCTTTCCAGAATAAACTACAATATTTTGGGAAATTATGAATTTTGTTTCTTGAAAATCCATGTTACTCAACCAACTTCCATGCCATATAGTGGTTTGAGGGAATATCTTCATCAACTGGAAGAAATTCCTTCATGAAAGTAATAATGTAATTGATGGTAGTATTAGAAATCCCATACATAGTTTACCCATAAAACAATCAGATTAAAAATTCCAGCTTTTACATTTTACCACACTGTCGATATACTGGAGTCGTGGCAGTATCATTTGATTTTTTCACCCTGAAAACATCATCATTTTCATTAAACACATCATGTGTTCTCATTTCTAAGTCTTCTTAGATCACAATCCTTTCTTTTTCATGATTAATAATAAACAGAAATAGGTCATATAACAAATTCTCCACTCCATCCCTCTCGTTTTCATCATCAGCAATTTGAGATTTCATTATCACCCCATTGTGATACCACACATAGTAGTTTTCTTGAAAACCATTTTTGTTATGATAATTCCATCTATCCTGGTCTCGAACCTGAGGTGACGGTCTGTTGCACCAATGAATCATTAAAAAATGGTCATTTGTTGGTTATTTTTAGAACTGCCGTCCAAATTTAATGTCGATGAAGAAAGTGTGATGAATAGTGGGGGAAGGTACAAAACACAACAAGTGGAAAAAACCTTATCCACTTTTCAGGTTGGTCTCAATTAATTGATGTTATAATGATGAATGAAAACCCAATAAAGAAATATCCTTGATTATTAACCATAGGAAGATAAATAAATACCCATAAAACCTAATAAACCTACATATCAATCAGTTAATGGATTTGATTCGATTTCATCATGGGATCTTCAAATGAGGATTAAAATGATGAAAAACAAATGTAGTACCTCAGTTTTGTATTGATCCCTAATAAGGAATGGTCACACATCACTATTGTTGGTGAGATCCGGAAGCATCATTTGAACACTAATTCTGAAACCACGATATGTCCTTGATTATCCACGAATCCTCCTCCAACAACCCTCTCCCAATTCCTAGGGTTATATGGATAACCCTACATAATTTTCATAAATGTTGTTATATATAGTAGGGTTTATGTTTAGACTTTAATAAAAAAATTAATAAAATTAATAATTTATTTAATTATTGATCCACCCATGATGATGCTCAAGCCCATCACTAAACACCCACAAGACTTTTATCATTCTCATGAAAAAACCTATGTTCTAAATTTATTGGCGGTCTCCAATTTCTAATTTGAGACTCTATTCTAGAGTGAAACATTATTTTTGGAAAATATATGGTGTGTGATATAATATATTAATATTTTTATTATATCAAAACTAAGACACCTCAGACTCTGTAATCTCAGGTTAACTTAGCACCTAGCTCTAAAAATATTATTTATAATATCTTAAATCCTAAAAAGGATAAAATCATTACATAATGAGAGAATAATAAAATAAATAACAACACAAATTATTTGTGTGGGTTAGGATTACTCTCACTCTATTGGGGGAATGGTGAATATATTTTTTAGGAGAAATAGAATATTAAGATACTAAATAATATTATAAAAATTGTATAGTGATAAAGAATTTATAGTAAAATTCCATATAAACTATCTAGTTTGTCAGTTTCTACCACCTTTTAATCATCATAGAGAGAATTCCCACTTGATTTAATCTTCATGGGAATTAATTAACAAGGTCAAAGATAACCACTGAATTAATTCCCTACCATTATGAACAGTTTGAGGTCCGAATTTTCCTCCCCTGATTAATATTACACAACCCATTGATCTTATACATCCTTTGGATATTTCTAATTACTCTTATATATCCTCCATCTTCCAGGTCCATTTATTTATTTTTTGCATCTTTCGACGTATTTCTAGATATCCATGATTTTATACTTCCACACCAACATCTCCATCCAATTCTATTATGGACTTATAGAATCACCAATTATAGGTTTTCCAAGAGATATCCAAAAATAGTACTCACACAATTAATCCGGACATGAATGATATGTTTTTCAAAAATAACACATCAAATAGGATCAGTAACTTGTTAAAATTATATTATATTTTTGTATTTCTTATTTATATTGGTGAACACATCTATAAAAAAATCACAAGAGACACTAACACTGGTATTTTTTAATCAATATGGGTTACATCCATTTTTAGAATGTTTTTCCACCACATCATTACTAGTTCAAATGGGATCACATAAAAAGAACACATACCATGATACCTAAATAGAAACGACTAAGAAGGTTAAAATGAGTGGTGTATAATTTTTAGTGATAGATAACATCTTTGAAAAATCATTATTAGAATGTGTTCTAGCATTATAGGGAGCAATGGTCTTGGTGTATTATGATAACCATTTAAAAAGGAAGATGTTGATTTTGTGGGGGGTGTTCAATTTTTTGGTATGTATTTGTTTTCAGTTATGTGGATATTTATTTGGATTAAATATTATTGGTGTATTTAATGAATATTTAAAATTAAATGTATCATTTTCCTATAGCATATTATTAAAGAATATTTAATATATTTTTATTAAAATTAGGTGTGATTTTGTATTTATGTAATATATATTATTTTTAAAATAAAAGATAGTTATTCATGATTTCCTATAGTGCCACAAAATGATCAATAATTTTTTAAAATAATAAACATTTTAGCACTCGCTTATGACAGTTGTAATATGCGGCGACTACTAGTGGTGGTCACAAAAAAAAAATTGTGACCCACCCTACCTTGGAGGTTTGATAACTATAAAATTCAGGTTGGTTTTGGGTACATAGTGTATCAAAATTTAAATTCATTAAAATAAATTATTATCAATATGTTTCTAATAAAAATAGTAAGAATAATAATTCTAATATATATATTACATAAATAATAATTAAAAATATTTGGGGATTGAAAATTACAAATATATGAAGGAAACACACAACACACAATTGCAGGAAGCCATAAAGACATAAACTCAAGAGATTAAAGACACAACATAGGAATGATACCATTAATATTCTTCCTAAGGGTAAATATATAGTATAATAATAATAAAATAAAAAATAATAACGATAATACCTATTATTGTTGTTTTGGTTATTATTATTATTATTATACACCCAGTAGTGGTGTGGGTAATTTTAGCCCCAAAAAATAGTGTAAATTATTAATATAATGTTCTTATCCAAGTGGTTTGGGATAGGGGATATCATTAATATGGTCAAGTTTCATTTTTGCACCTAGATAATTCTTTTGAACAAAATTTTTAGCACATGGTGATGATCCATTGTGTCAAAAAATGATTGCGCAATGATTTTCCACCCGATATTCATCAAACCATCGACCAAATGGAATACCGATGATTAACGCATGATTAATGGTAGGGTAAAATCACAAATCAAAACAAGAGGAATGGGTAGGTTCCAAGTGCATCGAAAGCACATTGGTGGGTTTTCCCAACTTCAATTTTAACATTTAAACAATGTTCAATCTGAGATCTGTCACGATGTAAAACGCCGAATCTTTGGAATGGAATGAAGAATGAAAAACATAATAAGGAATCATGAAACCACAGATATAGGATCATTATATGTTGGTTATAATTAATTTAATTAATTCAAAAGAATTGCCTTGGTGGAATTCATTCTTAGTTGATGTCTTCAGTCATGATCCTGTGATCCGTCGTTGCATCGTAGAATCCAAGTGTAGGATTCCTCTAGCAGTGATCCACACATGTGCCACGTATCTTCGAACGTCACCGAAGGGATCTCCGGGTGCTAGTATGGAAGAACCTTTTCTTGTGATGTCCGCCTTCGATCACCTTGGTCTCTCGGTCTTGAGAGTGTTCTTGGAGAAAGACGTTCTTTCGACCTTGAAAGAATTTTTCAGAATTATTGTGCATAACGAATGAGAAAAAGTGTTAGGGTTATGAAGATATTTATAATCGGGTTTGAGGTTATAGAGTTATGACAATAAATAAACACGTTAAGCATTTTATTTATTTCATTAACTCTTATTGAAAACCGCCATGTCGAATTATTAATTCCTTGACATGCGCCCACACTGATTATAATAAATATAATTTAATAAAACAATATTATATCCTCAAAATCCTGACTGGAAAAACTACACAGCGTGTAATAATTAATACATGATGTGTACATGTTTTCTATAAAACTACACGGCGTGTGTATTTAATATACACAACGTGTACTTTTATTTTCCACTTTCCTTTATTTCCTCCTCCACATTTATTAGTCCTTGATTAATGGCTACTTATTTCATAAATAAATGTAACTTCATTACTCGCTAATAAATGTATTATTTCACCAACAATATATTCTCTCGAATTACTAGTGTCGAAATAAATGCAATCAGGCATCCTTAAATAATTATTAAACCAAAGTCGGGAAAAATATTTATTTAACTGAGATACATGGACACACTTAGTGTGTGGCCCACTAGGCCCCTTTCTTAGTGGCATTAGGCTAAGCCTGCCTAAAGTCCAAGGTTAGCATCTAGAAACATGCCAAGGCACCCATAGAGAAAGAAGTTAATGCTGAAATGATGTGTCACCTCATATGAACATTTACTGTGTAATATAATCCCTTTTCCTAGATATCTCTACTCAAGCGGGTTGCATGCTAGTGCCATCAACCCATGTTCTCGATTATTCATTCATTTACTATCTGGAATTGAACTCACCCATACTTTACCATGGATATTGATTTATTTAGCCTATATCAATTCCATAAAAGTGCCTGAGATATCTACTTCCATTATGGAATAGAAGGGACAAATCCCTTCTCACATTATCTATTAATGTAGTATTACTCGTGACTCACCCAACGTATCCTACATGACTACAAATAGTGTGTCGTCACAGTTTTCATTAATAAATCTAAGTGCGCGAGTTGTAATACCCATTAATAATAATCTTAAAGTCTAAGGAACAATACACATGTCTTCAGATAGGAACATCCAATGACACTATGAAATGTGTATTTCCTACTGGTGGGTCTTGTTCTCATAATATCATCCTGGATATTACCAAGGGAGAACACCATGAGAAGGTGCCTAAAATTTTTATAAGTCCTCACCCCTAATGACCTGTATTATTTTTGTCCCACAAATAACATCATCTGGCCATAGAAAATATATTCAAGAACAGTGTTATGGCCTTTCCAGGTTCTCATCATTGTAGGGATCCACTGTGAACCTTTAATACAACAGCTATCCATAGAACATTATCACATGCATTGTCATGCAGAATTACAATCAAGATGTGATAAGGATTTTATTAATGAATAAAGTACAAACTAGTTGGTTCTAGTCCACCAACTCTAACAGACTCCCACTTGGACTAGAGAAAACTGCTAACAACCTTTAACCCTCTAGATCTCGCATGATATTCATGCTTCTACTAAGATAGGACTTTAGTCACGGGGTCCACCATGTTCTCTTCTATGGACACTCTTCTCACTGCAACTTCACCCCTTTGATAGAAATACCTCAAGAGGTGATGCTTTCAGAGTATATTCTTTGTCTGTTGATGAGACCTTGGTTCTTTATCAAGAGCCAACGCTGCAGTATTATTACAATAAAATGTAATGGGATCTTTACTGCTAGGCACCAAATCAAGATCCTAGACAAAGTTCTGAATCCAGACGGATTCCTCAGGTGCATAAGAAGCCTCTATATATTTATACTCCACTGTATAATCAACGACAACTGGCTACTTTGAACTCTTCTAGCTCACAGGTCCTCCATTGAGACAAAAAAACATATCCAGATTGCGACTTCAGATCGTTATGATCTGTCTGAAAACCAGCATCAACATACCCTCTGATGAAAATCTCATCATCTCTTGAATACACCAGGAACATATCCTAAGTTCTTCTCAGATACTTAATGGTAGTCTTAATAGCAGTCCAATGTTGTTCTCCTTGATCTGCTTGATATCTGCCTACCACGCTCAGTGCATAGGAAACATCAAGCCTGGTACATAACATGGAATACAAGATGGATCCTATATCCAAAGCTTATGGGATCTTACTCATTATATATTTCCCTTGTTGTGTCTTAGGACACATTTTCTTAGAAAGATTTAGGCCATGTGACACTAGAACTAATCCCCACTTGCATTGTTCCATACTAAATCTCATTAGTATCTAGTCAATGTTTGTACCCTGACATAGTCCAAACAGCCTCCTGGATCTATCACGAATGATCTTGATCCCTAGAATGTAGGATGCTTCACCCAAGTACATCATGGAGAAACACTTGTTCAGCCAGTCCTTAACTAGCTGTAATACTGGTACATCATTTCCAATAAGAAATATTTCATCAACAAATACTATTAGGATAACAATCGCATTCCCATTAAACTTCTTATAAACACATGGCTCGCATTAATTCTTAATGAACCCAAATTCCTTTATGGATTCATCAAATAAAATTCTCCATGACCTAGATGCTTGATTTAATCCATAAATGGATTTCTGAAACTTGTAAACCTGTTTAGCTTCACCTGGTGTCACAAACCCTTCTGGTTGTGTCATATAGACATCTTCCTAAATTTTCCCGTTAAGGAATGTTGTTTTGACATCCATCTACCAAACATCGTAGTTATAGTATGCTTCTATGGAATGTATGATTCTTATGGATTTATACATGGAAACTATAGAAAATGTTTCATCATAGTCAATTCTTTGACGTTGTCTGAACCCTTTAGCTACATGCCTTTCTTTATAGGTGCTTACTTGACCGTCCATGTCCAGCTTTCTCTTGAATACCCATTTGCATCCAACAAGCTTTACATCAACTGGCTCATCGACCAGAACCCAGACTTGGTTATGATACATGGAATCCATCTCAGAATTCATAACTTCTATACATATTGCAGCTTCTGAGCTTTCTACTACTTCCTTTTAGGAGAGAGTTTCATCATTGTCCAACAATAATTATTCACCATCCTCAGTGAGTAGGAAACCAAATCTCTCTGGTTCCCTTTCCTCTCTTGAGCTCCTACGTAGTACTTGTGTTTTTGGAACCTCTTCCATGGGTAACTGTGGAACTTGTTCCTGTAAAAACTCTTATGTATCTTGAGCATTAACTTCATCGAAGTCAATCTTGCTTCCACTATACTTTTTGAGGATGCACACCCTCTCAAGAAAGACAGCTTGTCTAGTGACAGTCACTTTCTTGCCTTGAGGGTTATATAGGTAATATCCTTTTTTTTTCTTACGATATCCTATAAAGATACACTTCGTGTCCTGGGGTGCTAGTTTGTTTCTTGAGAAGGACTTAACAAATGCCTCGCATCCCCATACATGTGTATGCGACAAAATGGGTTTTTTTCCATTCCATAACTAAGAGGTAATTCCATTTGCCGCCTTAGTTGGTACTCAGTTTAATTTGTATGATGCAGTTTGTAATGCATATTCCCAAAAGGATAATGGAAGATCTGCATGACTCGTCATCGACCTCACCATGTCCAACAAGGTGCAGTTACTCCTTTCACTAACACCATTCCACTGTGGTGTATAAGGAGGAGTGAGCTGAGATAGAATCCCAGACTCTCGAAGAAGATCTATGAACTCTTGGTTCAGATATTCTCCACCTTGATCCGATCGAAGCTTTTTTATCTTCTTACCAAGATGATTCTCTACTTATTTCATGAATTCCTTAAATTTCTCTAAGGACTCTAACCTATACCTCATTAAGTAGACATAGCCTTATCTACTCAAATCATCAGTAAAAGTAATGAAGTAAGAATATCCACCTCTAGATTCTATTGAAAATGGTCCACACACATCTGTGTGTACCAATCCTATAAGATCTATGGCCCTTTCACCTTGTCCACCAAAAGGCGGCTTGGTCATTTTTCCTTGTAAACAAGCGTGACATCTATCATGTGGTTTTAGTTCAGTAGAGTCTAAATAGACATCTTGGCAGATCTCTGTCAAGCGCTTCTCGTTTACATGACTGAGATGGTGATTCCATAACTAGGTGATGAATGAGTCATGTGAGTTTTTTTGGTTATCGATTACCAACACTTGGTTTTTGTAATTTAATACATACAAACCATTATTTAAATGTGCCATACCATAACATACATTGTTCTTATAAAAGAGACAAACAATATTTCAAAATTTGAAAACAAATCCATCCATATCCAACAAAGATACAGAAATTATGTTCTTGGTAACACTAGGAACATAATAACAGTTATGTAAAACCAAAATCATTTCAGTCGGCAGTGAGAGGTGGTAATCGCCAAAACCAACACAGCCATCCTAGCACCATTGGCAGCTCAAAGATCCACCTCTCCTCTGGAAATCATTCAAAATATACTTGGTTCCTGCATTTGAATACATATGTGAGCCCCAAAAGCTGTATCTATTACCCAATGTGTAGAAATATAATGATTACACTTGATAACGAATGAACCATTAGCATACCCACGCTTCTGGGTGCAGTTCCTCTTCCAGTGGCCTTTCTTTCCACATGAAAAACACACCGCCTCCCATTCTTTACCCTGCCTCTAGATCATCCCCTTATTGGAAGGAGGGTGCTCATGGGCTTCAGACCGTTTATAATTCTTTTTTCCCTTTTCCTTATAATTCCTTTTCTTATTCACCATAAGTAATGAAGTTTTATCATGCCCCATGTCCTTATCTACCTAGTGAATCAAGGTTAGAAGTTCTAATAGACTCTTCTCATTGTTTCTCATGTTGTAGTTGACAATAAAGCTAGAGAAGGTCTTGGGCAGTGATTATAGGAGGAGATCTGTACGCAACTCATCTGAGAATTTAATCCCTTTGATGTCCAGGCGTTCAATGTAGGCAATAAGCTTGACTACATGAGGCCCTGCTGGCACGGACTCTCCAATATTAGTTGTAAACAAAGCATAGGAGATCTCATACCTCTCATGTCTCACCTTTTCTTGGTAGAGATCCTTAAATTGAGACATCATGCTATATGTATCCATGTTTTCATGTTACTTTAAGAGCTCATTGGACATGGACGATATCATGAAACACTGGACATTTGTGGCATCATCCATGTGTTTCACATAGAGAGATAATTCCTCATCACTGACCTCTTTCCCAGGCGCAACTGGAATAGGCTCTTCCAGCATATACAATTTCCTTTCGTGGTGAAGGATGACGCGTAAACGCCTCTGCCACTCTTGGAAATTGGTTCTGGTGAGAAGGTTTCCCTTCTCAAGTATGGTTCATAATGATATGTTTGATGTCATTTTCTTTCCGTTTATACAATTTAAGATGAGAAACAGTTTAGTACTTTATTACAAAAATGAGACAAATAAATTAATTACTACTTATTATTCTCCACTATTTTATCTAAATCCAATATCCCTCACCATTAACTTTGTAATATTCTGTTGCCTGAATATTCTAGTGGCAAGGATCCATATTGCCCTTCGCAATACCCCAACTAGGGTTGGACAAGCAACTTGAAGGGTTTTAGGTATGAATTCCAAATGCCAACTGCATTTAACTCGCAGCTCCTTGATCCGCTGAGTGGACACCCCAATCCTAAAATCCTTTTATTTTGAATTTCCTAATGCTTTTCCTCTTGGTCACACCATGTCCTGCTGTGGAAGTCAACCCTTGATGCAGACCAAGTCAATTCAACCCAAAACTTTGAATTAGAATTCCCCGATAATTGAAAACACCCCAACTAGGGTTGGTCATGCACTTTGAACTATGGTTCAATTCTAACCAAGACTATGGAAGGCTATACCGACTTAATATTTCTTTTGAGGGATTTTATCCTTATACGTAAATTTCCATTTTATTATCTTTGATTACATGCTTGTTAATATTATGTGGGATATACTTAAGTGATTAACCATGTCTACGATAATATTTATACATAAGTCGGTTTTTATTTTAGTTCCATATTGAATGCTTGTTTAATTCATTAACTATGTGATCATGCAACACACCTGCAATAAATTAACCATGAAACTAATAGAAATAAAATAAATGGTATGATCATGATCTTTTCTATTGGTTGGTTTATCTAGCGGTTGATAATCTAAACCAAGACCTAGGGGAGAAACACTTTGAACCTTGTGGGTTTGTGTTTACAGCTTTCCACCTGTCCACCTTTGTATCTCCTTGGATTGGTTTCACCTTGGCTCCTGACTTAAGCTGCCTACACTATCTTGGGAGCTCCATCCATTACTTATGTATTTATCTCACATGCAGGTGAGGGGTAAGAAGGGGTTTTACATAAAAGAATCCTTGGGTGCGTAGGCCCTACATATTAATGAGGAGAAGGCTTGTAGGCCAACAAATTTAAATAAATTAATTAAAAGAAACCATTCACATACAAAGGTCTTGGTCTAGCTCATGATCATCCATACATGCAACGATATTTACACATAAATAAAAATATCATTCAATTCTTTAATCATTCTTGCTTAAGATAAATCATGCTCGAATCAATTAATTATATTTAATTAATCAATCCTTTCATCTTAAATCTTTTTCTGAATTTCCTTGAGATTCTCATCCATCATAATTTTAAATAAATAAATTCATTTAAAATTATCCTTGTACGTAACTTGTACCTTGGAGGCAACCCGGTGAATTTCCATTTATTACGTAGATGTTAAATTAAACACATATATATAAAACACCTATCACGTTTTGTTCCTCATCTTTATGCCTACACTATGGTATACATCTCAAGGTTTTGTATAATATAATAATAAATTTTAATATATCTGCATAATTTGGGTGAGTACACGACGTGTAGTTCTGACTACATGGCGTGTACTTTTCTTCGCCATCCATCCAAAGTACACGCCCGAGGACATGGAGTGTTAATGTACTTCGGAAATTTTCAGAGTACACAACATGTACAGTGGGACACACGCTGTGTAGTTTCCGCGTTACATGGTTTCCAGCCGGGCATGCCTTGTACAGGGTACACGGTCCAACCCTAACCAGAAGAGACTACACACCATGTTATATTGGACCACACGGTGTGTAATCCGGAAACCATGTGCCACCTATTTCTGGTCAACATACAGTGTCATAAATGACTTAGATAGGATCAATACACGGCCTGATTTGGCAGACTAGTTCGATGCATAAACCTAGACTACATGGCGTGTACATCCAAATACATGCCGTGTATTCTCGTGTTATACGGAGAGGAACATTTGGATCCTCTGGATGACATCCCCTAAATTATTTTAATCAAAAAATAAAATAAAATTTCATTTCTGGACGGTGAAAGAGAAATGATAGAGGAGGAACGGATCTCGAGATTCAGATTTAAAAACTATTAACTAGAATTGAAACAACTAAATTATTTAATGTGTTTGTCAGCAATGAAAAACTAAATAATTATAATCAACGATATGACTACTCTAATACCAATTGTATGTTCCGAGCGTAGTGGAAGCACGTTGGTGGGTTTTCCCAACTTTAATTTTAACGTTTAAACAGCGTTCAATCTGAGATCTGTCACGATGCAAAATGTCGAATCATCAGAATGGAATGAAGGACGAAAAACATAAGAGGGAATCCTGAAACCACAGAGATAGGATCATCATATATTGGTTATAATTAATTTAATTAATTCACAAGAATTACCTTGGTGGAATTCATTCTTCATTGATATCTCCAGTCACGATCCTATGATCCATCCTTGCGTCGTAGAATCTAAGTGTAGGATTCCTCTAGCAGTGATCCACACGTGTGCCACGTATCTATGGATGTCACTGAAGGGATCTCCGGGTGCTAGTGCGGAAGAACCTTCTTTTGAGATGTCTGCCTTCGATCGCCTTGGTCCCTCAGTCTTGAGAGAGTTCTTGGAAGAAGGAGTTCTTTCAGCCTTGAAAGAATTCTCTAGAATTGTTTTGCACAACGAATGAGGAAAAGTTTTGGGGTTGTGAGGATATTTATAATCGGGTTTGAGGTTATAGAGTTGTGACAATAAATAAATGTGTTATGCATTTTATTTATTTCATTAACTCTTATTGAGAAAACCCCCATGTCGAATTATTAATTCCTTGACACGCGCCCATGCTGATTATAATAAATATCATTTAATAAAACAATATTTTGTCCTCAAAATCCTGACTGGAAAAAATACACTGTGTGTAAACATTAATACAAGGCGTGTACTGTTTTCCATAAAACTAAACGGCGTGTATATTTAATATACACCACGTGTACTTTTATTTTCCACTTTCATTTATTTCCTCCACCACATTTATTAGTCCTTGAGTAATGGATATTTATTTCATAAATAATTGTAACTGCATTACTCGCTAATAAATGTATTATTTCACCCACAATATATTCTCTCTAATAACTAGTGTCAAAATAAATGTAATCAGGTATCCTTAAATATTTATTAAACCATAGTCAAGAATAATATTTTTGTAACCTGTTAAATTAATATTTAACTGATATACATGGACACACTTAGTGTGTGACCCTCTAGGCCCCTTTCTCAGTGGCATTAGGTAGAGCCTACCTAAAGTCCAAGGTTAGCATCTAGAAACACACCAAGGAACCCATAGATAAAGACATTAATGCCACAATGATGTGTCCCCTCATACGAACACTTACCATGTAATATAATCCCTTTTCCTCGATATCTCTAATCAACCGGTTGCATGCTAGTGCCATCAACCCATGTGCTCGATTATTCTTTCTTTGACTATACAGAATTGAACTTGCCCATACATTACCAAGTCCATGGATTTATTTAAGCTATATCAATTCCATCAAAGGGCCTAAGATATCTAATTCTATTATGAAACATATGGGACAAATCCTTTCTCGCATTATCTATTAGTGTAGTATTACTCGTGACGCATCCAACTTATCCTACCTCACTATGAACAGTGTGTCATCACATTTTTCGTCAATACATCTAAGTGTGCGAGTTGTAATACCCATTAATAATAATCTTAAAGTCTAAGGACCAATACACATGTCTGCAGATAAGAACATCCAATGACACTATGAAATGTGGATTTCCTACTGGGGGGGTCTTGTTCTCATAATATCCTCTGGGATATTACCAAGGGTTAACACTATGAGAATGTGCCTCAACGTTTTATGAGTCATCACCCCTAATGACCTATATAATTTGTGTCCCTCAAATAACATCATCCGGCCATAGAACATATATTCAAGAGCAGTGTTATGGAACTTCCAGGTTCTCATCATAGCAGGGATCCGTTATGAACCTCTAATGAAATAGCTATCCTTTGGACATTATCACATGCATTGTCACGTATAAGAACCATAAAAATGTGATAAGGCTTATATTAATGATTAAAGTACAAAGTAGTTGGTTCTAGGACACCAACTCTAATAGAATGAACCTTGGAAATTATTCTAGTTAGGATCAATTTTTTCCATTATAATGATACATTAAGAACCAATAAAAAATCAATAATCGAATATCCTCAATTCCTAACCATAAGAAGATAAATTAATAACTGAAAAACATGATCAACATAGAAATAAATATGTTATTGGTGTTTACTCACTATAGTCAATGGATAAGTATATGGGGATTAAACTATTGAAATACAAACAACCTAACTATGGTTTGGATTGATCACTGATGAAGAATGATGGAATGTTGTTGTCGTTGGTGGGATGAATAATCATTATGGCGCACTGATTGTCAAACCTCTACTATAAGTCCCCAACCTTAAACCTTACTTAATCTTGAGTTATTACAATATTACACATTGAGGATCTTTTCGGGTTTAGAGTTTTAGAGAATTAGATCATAAAACTTGCATTACATTCCACATATAAACAAAGTGGTTACATAAAGATAGTATTCTTCATTCCCATCAATGGAAACACATTTAAAATAAAACATGGATTATTTCTTGACACATCCTTGACCCTATAATCTTATCATGTACCTTTCCCTTGACCTGTGAAAAAAATTTCAAAAACATGGGATGAGCATAAAAACTCAGTATGGGTTATAAAAAAAACATGGAAAGGAAACATGAGTTCATATATACATAAGAATGAAATCATACTTTACCCATAAAACATAGGCACATTAAGATACCTCATAAAATCATGAATAAATCATAGAAATCATAAGACATAAAGGTAACTTGAGGCATTCATAACATTCTTACATAGGGAGTAACCCTCTTGGTTACGTTTGGAATACCCATCACAGTATATTCCCTAAATCTCTTCGGAGAAACCTTAACGTTTCACTCCTTCGCGTTACCCAATGCATTGGAGAGCTATAACGGGCTCACCCGCCCTTAGTTTATCACGGAACAACCCGTCTTCATAATAATGCCCAAGAACCATAACATAATCATATCACATAAAACATGCATAAAGGAAACATAACAATTCCACATTTCAATCACGAGATATCAACACAACACATTGATATAACAAAAACATTATGAAAAACATTTTTAATACCAAAGTAAAACATGGTATTTATTTTTTCATTTTAAAAAAAAGTATGTCTTGTAGAGGAAGCAGAAACTCAAATAACGGTCACAACGGCGGAGAAGTCGTTGTCGCCGCATACGTACGACAAAAACATTCCGTTTTGTCGTTTAGTAAACGCTTCGTATAAAAATGATTCCTTTTGAATAAACGTAAAATTCAAAGGGGTTTATACACCATATAAAAAAAAGTTGTGTATAAATAAAATATGCCTCAATGAAAGGAGATTGAGACGAAGTCCCATACCTCGTATCCGACATGACCCGACAGTTCTTTAATCTCCTGAATAATAAACTTGAGTTAATCTCTACTTTATTATGAATCTTTTTCAAGTTCATTATTCCTTTTATACCATGTTATGAACATCATGTAATCAGTTAAGTTAATAATGTTCATTTTGTCGGTATTTGGTTCTTAAGTCAAAAATAGACTTCTTACACTTACATGTTGTTAATTTGGTCATAGGTTCGTTATATCCAGAATGATATTAATGATTTGGATAACATATATATCATATATATTCATCATATACATGTATTTATAATATTACATCACATTTAGTGGTAAGAAATGAAATGCACTGTTCATGGAGACGGTAAGCCGTACGTACGCATGAACACTACTTCCATTTCTATTTAATATTTTCTAGAATGGAATCATAATGATATAAGAGTATATTATAATTCCAGTATAATAACATATATAATATCATTAACTTTATCCTTTACACATCCCACATATGGTATTAACGAATCAAATCACTTTCAGGGGCGGTAGTCCGCACTTCCTAAAATGAAGATATCGTGTTTACCCATAATGGAAACCATAAAGGTATCCCCAAAATGAAAAAAACAGAAGCTTAAGGAAAAAATAAACATATTATATATCATATATAAAAATAGTGACATCATAATGGCCACCTTTGAAGGTGTTAAATGAGTATTGAACAATCATCGTTTTGGGAGGCCGAATTTCGCCATCCACGGAAACCGTATGTTCTTTTACCATTTGATGTAGTTGTGTGAGAGTGTAGCTCAAATAAATATTATAACAACATCCTTGTATATTGAAGATACTGTTGTTGTTACAAAATAAGTAAATAAAAAGATTTTAGGGTGTTGGAGAAACAAAATAAAACAAATGAACATGAGAGAATGAATTACCTTTAAAAGTGTAACTCCTTTTGATTTGAGCCTAAAGGCTTCCTTTGTAAGGATTCTGCCCAAAGTTAATCATATAGGATTAGGAGAGGGATGTGGAGAGAGTAAATGGGCAGGGGTTGGCCGAACCAAAGGCTTGAGGAGTGTGTGAAATGAGGTAGAGGTGGGGGGCCTTTTATAAGAGGAGAGGAGGGGCACTTTTGGAAAGTAAAGAAATATTACTTTATTTGAAAATGTGTTTCGGTTTTAAAAGGTCCCACATTGATATAATTCGTGGATAAGGTGATAAGGGTTAGCAATCCACTCATCCAATTGGTTTTGGCCATGTGTAGTTCATATATTTTACATTGTCTTTCCATTTTATTTAAATCATCAAATAATGATGTCATCGCTACATCATTATTATGTCATAAATAATTTAATTTATTTAATTTCTAAAAATCATAAAAAAATACTATGATGTAGGAAAGCTTTTTATATTTCCAATGACTATTTATAATCAAATATCTGATCTTTATAACCCCATTTAAAAATTGTTTTCGTGAAACATATTATGTTTGTGTCATTTTTACTTTTACATTAAATAAAAAGTTATTTATGTCATTTCTCAATTAAAATGTCTCCATGGGGTCCCCAAGTTTACCCATGGCTTTTCTTGGTCGTCCATGACACAACCAATAAGGTTGGGACATGTTTCTAGGTCATTTCATATTATTAAAGCATTATTTATACCTTAAACTACACTAATTACCACTAATCGCGATTAAAAACTTAATAAGTTACTATTCACCAAAAAATTATTTTAATCTCATTGAACCACATTTTACTTCTTAATGACAACCATGTATGTCGGATTTTCAAAATTCAATACACATTAGTGGTAAACTTTCATTTAACTGAAAAATCAGTTTGCCTGATTACCACTTAGTGGTTTCACTATTCATCAACAATTGAAGTTTTTCAGAAAATTACCAAAAATTCACCCTAAGCTATATTTGATATTACGAATTCAAAAATGAAGTCTATTTTACAAAATTCAAATCATATAAGTCACATTAATTAATTCAATAATTAATTCCCGCTTCCAGAGCAAATAGCGTGTTTTTACAAAATAATAAGTATCAAAAGATTGACACCAGTTTAAGTCTAATTTCAAAGTGAAATTTATTCCAATGACCACCATTGGATAAAATGGTAAAAATATATTCTAATTTTACTTCAAAACCAATTCAAAAAATAATCTAATCATATAAATAAATTAGATTAAAAAGCAGTTTTGATGTAAAATGTAGTATTTTTCACTATTCATTAAAAAATGAACATTGTCAGAAAAATACCAAAAATTCACACAAGGTAAATTTTGATGTCCCAATCATAAAGGATAAGTTTTTTTTGACAAACACAGTTTATAAAATTGTCAAAATATAGATTCCAAAAGGGTTTTCCATCATAAGGCAGTAAAACACTCTTTTAAGAATATTAGTGTTTTCTATGCTTAAGATTGGATTTATTTTCATTTTAAGCCTCTAAAACAATATCTTAATCATTAATAGACATAGGTAAAAATATCTATTATTCATTACTTACTTGGGATGTTACATCCTTCCCCCCTTTAGAAAATTGCGTCCCCACAATTTATTTACTTATCAAATAAATGAGGGTACTTATCCCTCATTGCATTTTCAGATTCCCATGTTGCCTCTTCAGTCATGTGGTTTTTCCACAAAACCTTTACCTGCTTAATCACCTTATTCCGTTACACTTGCTCCCTGTGGTCAAGAATCTGGACCGGTTGTTCCTCATAAGATAGGTTCTCTTCCAGCTGAACTACCTTTGGACTCAAAACATGAGATGGATCTGGCATATACTTTCTCAACATCAAAACGTGAAAAACATTGTGTACCTGAGATAAACTCGGAGGTAAAGCCACTCGGTATGCAACTGATCCAACTCTCTCCAGAATTTCGTATGGTCCAGCAAACCTTGGACTCAACTTACCTTTCTTACCAAATCTCATCACGCTTTTCCAAGGAGAAACCTTGAGAAAAACATGATCACCTACCTCGAAAGATAGATCCTTCCTCCGGTTATCCGCATAACTCTTCTGCCTGCTCTGAGCTGTTCTCATGTGTTTCTGAATCAGCTAAACTTTTTCTGTCATCTCTTCTACCAATTCTGGTCCCATCAACTTCCTTTCACCCACTTCATCCCAGAAAGCTGGAGTTCGACACCGCTTCCCATATAATGCCTGAAATGGTGCCATCTGTATACTGGAATGAAAATTGTTATTATATGAAAACTCAACCAAAGAAATATGTTGGTCCCAACTTCCCTGATAATCCATAGAACAAGCTCGTAGCATATCCTCTAATGTCTGAATTGTTCGTTCTGACTGCCCATCTGATTGAGGATGAAAAGTTGTACTAAAATTTAATTCAGTACCCAACGACTTCTGAAGGCCTTTCCAAAAGTTAAAAGTAAACCTGGGATCACGATCCGATACAATGGAGAGAGGAACTCCATGTAACCTGACTATCTCTTTAAGATACAAACGGTAAAGTTGATCAAGAGAGAATGTATCTCGTATAGCAAGGAAATGAGCAGATTTGGTCAAGCGATCAACAATAGTCCAGATCGCATTATTACCTCGAGATGTCTTCGGTAATCCAACAACAAAGTCCATGGATATATTCTCCCATTTCCACTCTGGCACTGGTAAAGGCTGAAGCATCCCTTTCGGTAACTTCCGCTCTGCTTTAACCTGCTGACAAGTCAAACACTTCACAGTATAATCAGCAATATCTCTTTTCATTCCGTCCCACCAGTAATACTCCCGCAGATCTCTATACATCATAGTACTGCCCAGATGAACTGAAAACAGAGAACTATGAGCATCACATAACAACTCTCTCTTCAACTGTGAATCACAAGGCACACACAATCTCTTCCCAAATCTCAAAACGCAATCATTATAAATGTTGAATTCAGGAAACTTACCTTTCTAAACCAGCTCTACCTTTTTCTGCAACTCACTATCTTGCTTATGTGCTTGCTTGATTCTATCTGATAGAGATGATCTCACTGATACCTGAAACAAAACAGAAGGACTTCCTGCACCAACAACTTCTATGCCAAAGTTCATCAAATCCTTAACCAAAGGATCACGTTCTAAACGCAACATTGTTAATGAAGCATTAATTTTTCGACTCAAAGCATCAGCCACTTGATTTGCTTTTCCCGGATGGTAATGAATTGTACAATCATAATCCTTGATTAATTCTAGCCATCTCCTTTGTCTCATGTTTAACTCTTTCTGAGTGAATATATTCTTTAAACTTTTGTGATCGGTATATATTTCACACTTTACTCCATACAAATGATGCCTCCAAATTTTTAAAGCAAAAACAACAGCAGCTAATTCCAAATCATGTGTAGGGTAATTTACCTCATGAGTTTTCAACTGTCGTGAAGCATAAGAAATTACCTGATCATTCTGCATTAGGACGCAACCAAGTCCTTTCAATGAAGCATCACTATATATAACAAACTCACCATTCCTGTAAGGTAGTGCCAAAACTGGAGAATTCACCAATCTTCTTTTCAATTCCTGAAAACAATCATCACATTCTTTTGTCCAGATAAACATAACACCCTTCCGAGTTAGCTTAGTCATTGGACTAGATAACCGTGAAAAATTTCTAACAAACCTTCGGTAATAGCCCGCCAAACCAAGGAAGCTACGAATCTCGGTTACATTTGTGGGTCTTGGCCATTCTTCCACAACTTTTGTTTTTGCAGGATCAACAGTTATTCCATCTTTAGAAACAATGTGACCAAGGAAAGAAATTTGTTGCAACCAAAACTCACACTTGCTGAATTTCCCATACAGTTTCTTTTCTTTTAAGGTTTGCAAGATAACCCTTAAATGTCTTTCATGCTCTTCATTACTTTTAGAAAACACCAAAATATCATCAATGAAAACCACCACAAACTTATCCAAGAACTCATGGAAAATTCTATTCATTAAGTCCATGAATACAGCAGGTGCATTGGTTATCCCAAAAGGCATTACTACAAATTCATAATGGCCATATCTCGTACGGAACGTGGTCTTCGGAATATCTGCCTCCTTTACCTTCAGCTGATGGTACCCCGATCTCAAGTCAATCTTTGAAAAAAACTGAGCTCCCTGGAGCTGATCAAACAAATCATCGATATGAGGCAAAGGATATTTGCTTTTAACGGTGATATTATTCAAGGCTCTATAATCAATGCAAAGTCGCATAGAACCATCTTTCTTTTTAACAAATAAAAAAGGATCACCCCATGGTGATGTGCTAGGTCTAATGAAACCTTTCTCTAATAAATCTTGCAATTGCTCCTTCAACTCTAAAAGTTCAATTTGTGCCATTCGATAAGGGGGTTTTGAAATTGGCTTAGCAACAGGAACTAAGTCAACAGTAAACTCAACTTCCCGATCTGGTATTATTCCAGGAAACTCATCAGGAAAAACATCAGGATACTCATTTACCACTAGAACATCATTAATCTAAACAGTTCCTTTATTTTCAACGACGTGTGCAAGGTAACATTCATTTCCATCTTTTACAAGTTTCTCGGCCTCATGATATGTTATCAAAAGTAAGGGTTCATTCTTGTAAACAAACTGAAAGTCTTTATGAAAAGAAACTTCTTTAGCTCTAAAGTCAGTCTTAGCATGTTAAATAGAGAGCCAATCAATACCCAAGATAACATCAAACTCTACTAGAGGTAGAACAATAAGGTTTTCAAGTAGGTTCTTTCCACAGATAAGGATAGCAAGATTCTTATAAATTCTTTTTGCCTCAACATTTCCCCCAGGTGTTTTTACCAAAAGTTCAGGAGTCATTTCTTGATATGGTATTCCCATTTTACTAGAAAAGGTTTCAGAGATGAAAGAATTTGTAGACCCCGAATCAAACAACACACTGGCATAATCTGAAAAAACAAACAAAGTACCTGATACAACTTAATTTGATGGCCCGACATCTGCTGAAGTAGTTGCAAAGGATTTCACCAACCCTTTCTGCTTGTAGTCTAACTGCTTCCCATCACTCAAGCTCCTTGTCGGACACTCGTTTGCATAGTGACCCATCTCATTGCACTTATAACATTTCACTAACTGTACATCAAATTTGTTCTTACCTTCACCTTGATCCTTTTCAGTGCAATCACGAGCCTTATGTCCCATCTTACCACATCGGTAGCACTTCCCAGAATTCATAAGACATTCCCCAATATTCCTTTTTCCACATTTATCACAAACTGGAAACTTAGTTCTCTTACCATCAGACTTTTTTGAATAATTCTTACCTTTCTCCTACCACCTCAGTCACTTCTTCTACTGGTTGTTATAGAAAACTTGGTCATCGGCAAACTCCATTTCCACCTTCTCAGCACATCGAACAAGCTTTTCATAACTTTTAAACTCACGAGAAGCTAATTCCCTTCGATACTTTGGCTTTAATCCTGAGTAAAAACGATTGATTTTACTATCAAGGTCCCGAATAAAATTTGGAGCATACCTTGCCAATCGACTGAACCTTTCTTCATAGGCAGCCACTGAGTCTTCCTCTTGCCTCAATTCCAAGAATGGCTTTTCCATCCTAAGTCGAACAGCCTTAGGAAAATACTTCTCAAGAAACATACCTTTGAATTCATCCCAGTCAAGAGCATCAATCTCATCGGCGTCCCTGATATTTTTAACCATAGACCACCACTGATCTGCCTCACCCTCCAAACGGTAAATAGCAAGACTAACCTTTTGATTGTATGAACACCCCATGACATAAAAAATCTTCTTCAGTGCTTTAATCCACTCTTCAGCTAGCACAGGGTCAGATGATCCTCTGAATGATGGTGGATGTTGCCTCATGAAATGTTCCACCACTGACATGTTCCTCTACGGTTGATCTGGCTGATCTCGTGCATGGATACCACCACCATTTATCGCTTGAGTCAACTGCGCCATTACTGCAACAAACTGTTCAGTTCCAATTCCGACCATTTCTGGATGCTGATTCGGAAGTTTATTTCCTTCTGTATGCCTTCCTAGCACTGCTTCCGTGTTTCCTCTGCGGAAAACCATTATGAACAAACATGTCTTAGATGAAGCAACATGGTAATCTTTAAATGCTATATCATTTCGAAAAAAAAAATTTCTGGATAATCATTTAATAGAAATCTAACTCCTAAAGTTATCTAAACCGACCTTTGATACCAACTATAAGGCCCCAGCCTTAAACCTTACTTAATCTTCAGTTATTACAAGATTACACATTGAGGATCTTTTCGGGTTTAGAGTTTTAGAGAATTAGATCATAAAACTTGCATTACATTCCACATATAAACAAAGCGGTTACATAAAGATAGTATTCTTCATTCCCATCAATGGGAACACATTTAAAATAAAACATGGATTATTTCTTGACACATCCTTGACTCTATCATCTTATCATGTACCTTTCCCTTGACCTGTGAAAAACATTTCAAAAACTTGGGATGAGCATAAAAACTCAGTATGGGTTATAAAAAAACATGGAAAGGAAACATGAGTTCATATATACATAAGAATGAAATCATAGATTACCCATAAATCATAGGCACTTTAACATACCTCATAAAATCATGAATAAATCATAGAAATCATAAGACATAAAGGTAACTTGTGGCGTTCATAACATTCTTACGTAGGGAGTGAACCTCTTGGTTACGTTTGGAATACCCATCACAGTATATTCCCTAAATCTCTTTGGAGAAACCTTAACGTTTCACTCCTTCGCGTTAACGAATTCATTGGAGAGCTATAACGGGCTCACCCGCCCTTAGTTTATCACGGAACCACCCGTCTTCATAATAATTCCCAAGAACCATAACATAATCATATCACATAAAACATGCATAAGGGAAACATAACATTTCCACATTTCAATCAAGAGATATCAATACAACACATTGATATAATAAAAACATTACGAAAACCATTTTCAATACCAAAGTAAAACATGGTATTTATTTTTTCGTTTTTAAAAAAAATTATGGCTTGTAGAGGAAGCCGAAACTCAAATAACGGTCACAACGGCGGAGAAGTCGTTGTCGCCGCATACGTACGACAAAAACATTCCCTTTTGTCGTTTAGTAAACGCTTCATATAAAAAAGATTCCTTTTTAATAAACGTAAAAGTCAAAGAGGTTTATACACCGTATAAAAAAAAGTTGTGTATAAATAAAATATGCCTCAATGAAAGGAGATTGAGACGAAGTCCCATACCTCGTATCTGACTTGACCCGACCGTTATTTAATCTCCTGAATAATAAACTTGAGTTAATCTATACTTTCTTATGAATCTTTTTCATGTTCATTATTCCTTTTATACCATGTTATAAACATCATGTAACCAGTTAAGTTAATAATGTTCATTTTGTCGGTATTTGGTTCATAAGTCAAAAATAGACTTCTTACACTTATATGTTGTTAATTTGGTCATAGGTTCGTTATATCCAGAATGATATTAATGATTTGGATAACATATATATCATATATATTCATCATATACATGTATTTATAATATTACATCACATTTAGAGGTAAGAAATGAAATGCACCGTTCATGGAGACGGTAAGCCGTACGTACGCATGAACGCTACTTCCATTTCTATTTCATATTTTCTGGAATGTAATCATAATGATATAAGAGTATATTAAAATTCCAGTATAATAACATATATAATATCATTAACTTTATCCTTTACACATCCCACATATGGTATTAACGAATCAAATCACTTTCAGGGGGCGGTAGTCTGCTCTTCCTAAAATGAAGATATCGTGTTTACCCATAATGGAAACCATAAAGGTATGCCCAAAATGAAAAAAACAGAAGCTTAAGGAAAACATAAACATATTATATATCATATATAAAAATAGTGACATCATAATGGCCACCTTTGAAGGCGTTAAATGAGTATTGAACAATCATCGTTTTGGGAGGCAGAATTACGCCATCCACGGAAACCGTATGTTCTTTAACCATTTGATGTAGTTGTGTGAGAGTGTAGCTCAAATAAATATTATAACAACATCCTTGTATATTGAAGATACTGGTGTTGTTACAAAATAAGTAAATAAAAAGTGTTTAGGGGGTTGGAGAAACAAAATAAAACAAATGAACATGAGAGAATGAATTACCTTTAAAAGTGTAACTCCTTTTGATTTGAGCCTAAAGGCTTACTTTGAAAGGATTCATCCCAAAGGGAATCCTCTAGGATAAGGATAGGGATGTGGAGAGAGTAAATGGGCAGGGGTTGGCCAAGCCAAAGGCTTGAGGAGTGTGTGAAATGAGGTAGAGGTGGGGGCCTTTTATAAGAGGAGAGGAGGGGCACTTTTGGAAAGTAAAGAAATATTACTTTATTTGAAAATTTGTTTCGGTTTTAAAAGGTCCCACATTGATATAATTAGTGGATAAGGTGATAAGGGTTCGAAATCCACTCATCCAATTGGTTTTGGCCATGTGTAGTTAATAGATTTTACATTGTCTTTCCATTTTATTTAAATCATCAAATAATGATGTCATCGCTACATCATTATTATGTCATAAATAATTTAATTTATTTAGTTTCTAAAAATCATAAAAAAAATTACTATGATGTAGGAAATCTTTTTAGATTTCCAATGACTATTTATAATCAAATATCTGATCTTTATAACCCCATGTAAAAATTGTTTGCGTGAAACATATTATGTTTGTGTCGTTTTTACTTTTACATTAAATAAAAAGTTATTTATGTCATTTCCCAACCGAAATGTCTCCATGGGGTCCCCAAGTTGACCCATGAATTTTCTTGGTCGGCCATGACAAAACCAATAAGGTTGGGACATGTTTCTAGGTCATTTCATATTATTAAAGCATTATTTATACCTTAAACTACACTAATTACCACTAATCGCGATTAAAAACTTAATAAGTTACTATTCACCAAAAAATTATTTTAATCTCATTGAACCACATTTTACATCTTAATGACAACCATGTATATCGGATTTTCAAAATTCAATACACATTAGTGGTAAACTTTCATTTAACTGAAAAATCAGTTTTCTTGATTACCACTTAGTGGTTTCACTATTCATCAAAAATTGAAGTTTTTCAGAAAATTACCAAAAATTCACCCTAAGCTATATTTGATATTCCGAATTCAGAAATGAAGTCTATTTTACAAAATTCAAATCATATAAGTCACATTAATTAATTCAATAACTAATTCCTGCTGCCAGAGCAAATAGTGTGTTTTTACAAAATAATAAGTATCAAAAGATTGACACCAGTTTAAGTCTAATTTCAAAGTGAAATTGATTCCAATGACCACCATTGGATAAAATGGTAAAAATATATTCTAATTTTACTTCAAAACCAATTAAAAACATAATATAATCATATAAATAAATTAGATTAAAAAGCAGTTTTGATGTAAAATGCAGTATTTTTCACTATTCATTAAAAAATGAACATTGTCAGAAAAATACCAAAAATTCACAAAAGGTAAATTTTGATGTCCCAATCATAAAGGATAAGTTTGTTTTGACAAAAATAGTTTATAAAATTGTCAAAATATAGATTCAAAAAGGGTTTTCCATCATAAGGCAGTAAAACAATCTTTTAAGAATATTAGTGTATTCTATGCTTAAGATTGGATTTATTTTCATTTTAAGCCTCTAAAACACTATCCTAATCATTAATAGACATAGGTAAAAATATCAATTATTCATTACTTACTTGGGATGTTACAACTACCCTTCTTTGATCATCTATGAATCCTCCTCCAATAAACCTATCTCAATTCCTAGTGATATGTTGTAAATCCTATGGATTTAAAAAAGCATTTTTTTAGAGGATGGTTTTGATTCAAAAATTAATAAAAAATAATAAATTTAATAATGTATTTAATTATTATTCTTCCCATGATGATGATCAATATGAAAACCCAACATGCGCAAAGATTATGTTGTTCCTTGAGTAAAACTTTTGTTCTATATTTAATCGTTATCTCATATTTTTGACCTATGACTCGATTAAAAATTTATCCCATTATTTCAAAAAAATGTGTGCGTGTGATATAATATTTTAATATTTTTTATATCAAAATAGATCCTCCACGGGCCCCAAAATTCGGCACTAACTCAGCACCTAACTCTGAGAATATTATTTAAAATATCTCAATGATTTAAAAGTAAAATATATAGTAATTACCCAATAAAAGAAAAATAAATCATGGAACAACATAATGTATCTATGTGGTTTAGAAATAGTCCCACTCTATGGGGGGAGTACCAAAAATATTTATTAAGAAAAATTGTAGATTACTATAACAAATAGTTATATAAAAAATTGTTAGTTCTTAGGTATTTTTTGAAAAAATACATCGAAAACATATATTGAATTGTTTTACACCACCTTCGGATCATTACAAATAGAATTCCCAATTTATCCAATTTTTATGGTAATAAATTCACATGGTCAAAGGTAACCCTGACTTATATCCTTCTCTTATTGAACTATTCGAGCTCTTAATTCTAAACTCTAGATTAATATTATATAACATTCCACTCTTAATAATCCTTTCAATCTTCCAAGTTAATCATACATATAATCCACCTTCCATATCCTTGTATTGATTTTATATTGTTATACTATATTGTCCCTAACTCCAAAACTTTTATACCACCAAACTACCATCTCCATCCAATTCCATTATATACATCATGAATCACTAATATTGGATGTTCCAGGGCATTGCCAAAAATGGTACTAACAGCATAAATCCTAACATGAAAGATACTTTTTTAAACATAACACTTCAAATATGATCAATAACTTGTTAATATTATATTTTATTTTCATATTTTTTATTTATATAAGGGCACACATAAAAAAAATCAGAAGAGACAGTGGAAATTATGTTGTTCACTAAATATGGTCTATATCCATTGTGAGAAAATTGGCCCACTAAATCATCACTAGATCAAATAGGATCACTTATAAAAAAACATACCCTATCACCTTATTATAAAATCCATGGAACCCTAAAATTAAGTGCACAAGTTTTTTGTTGATAGAGAACACATTATAACATTGGTGGTTAGCAAGTGGTGTATTGGGCTTGGGAGTGATGGTCTTGGTTCTTTATGATGACCATTTAGGAAAGAATGATTTTGTTTTTTGGGGTGTTAGACTTTATGATATGTAATATTTTTTATTTATGTGGATATTTTATTTTTTCTATTAAATATTGTAGTTGCATATAATGAATATTTTAAATTCAATGTATCATTTTTCTATACATGATAATTGATAGATATTTTATATTTTTAGGTGAAAATGATTGTAATTATATATTTATGTAAAATATATTATTTTAAAATAAAAATTAGGTATTCATGAATTGATATGGGGACCCTTAATGATAAATAGTTTATTAAAATGAAACCCATTTTATTTTCCACTAGTGGCTATTTCAAAAGGTTAAGACCACTTGTGGTGGTCAAAAATAATTTTGTTTGTGGCCAAACCTAACACATTAGTGAGGTAAACATCAAAAGTGGTCCCCCATTCATCGAAATGGGTTTTGTATCATCTTTTAGTAATCACCAAAGAATGATTTTTGATTAGTGTTTTCAAACATATGTATAATATTTTATCTTGGTTTCTCTTAATTGTATACAGTTTGTTACTTTTGGGACCTTCATTATATATGATGCATTTTCTTGATATATTACATTTTTTATACCTGGTTGTATAATTTTAGAAGTATGTGTTGATGTTTTGTTGTATTATTTCACTATATGAGACTGAGATAGGGCATGCAGCATGTTGGAATGAACTTATGTTATTTATTACATTTTTATAAAGGTGAAATACCACTTCCATCATGTGTAATTATTGAACCCCAACATTTACACCAGACTCAAGTGACATGGATGTGTGCCTACATTATTATGATTATGTGTCACTAGTTTATTTTAGGTATTTGAGTCACAATAATAAAATTATGGATGAAAATGGTGAGTCTATGTGCATGAAGATGTGACCTAAAAAATTTGACATGAGGACCAAGTTTCACAATCCATATATGTGATCCATATCAAAAGGTCACAAGTGAGAAACTCATAGATTCAACTTCAAGACAAATTTACTCAGTGGGAGGTATAAAATATAGGAATATACATAAAATTCAATAACTACATCGAGAACCTGGATGAAAGTTGAAGGAAGGTTGACCAAAAATGTCAGAATAGAAGCCATTTGAAAATTTTCATTATTCTTTATAGATATCCCAATTTTCTATATTTCTAATAGAAAAAACCTTTGGATGAACATGCAAGATTATTACTATTTGGAAGTCCACCTAATTTAAAAGCCTCTCTCATACACTTTATATTCTCTCCATGATGTCACAAAAGTGGAATACAAAAAGGTAGCATCTCTAAGAGAAGACCTTGGGGAAGGAATATGCATTGTAATGATTCCGTGAAAGACATCACATTATCCTCAATTGAAAAGAGTGGAACAAATATAGTGTAGTAGGTGAAAAATAATCCCAAATTAGGAAATTCGAGAAAATATTAACATCCTCGAGGCCATGTAGCATTCTGTAAGAAGAAGGGGTATGAGATACACATATCATATACAATGTTTATAGTAAGAAAATAGAGAAGTAAAGCACAACAATCATCCTATAAGTCCATTTGATCAAGATAATTGATGGTCATATATCGTATAAGAAGCGTTGTATGATAAAATAAACATAAAACTCATGGCACATTGAAACCAACCATTTTTTAATAATGAATACACCAAAAATAAATATTATGTCAATTAAAAAACAAAACATCAAGTTATGTTACTTTCCCACATTATATTAAAACATTACATCCAAATTAGAATGAATAATACAAAAAATCCAAAAGTAAATTGAACTTTTTTTCACATAAAAATAAATCCACTTCTACTGACATATAAACATAATAAAACTAATCATTACACTAATAGAAAGATAAAAACTACATGAAACATAATGGTTAAAGGATTTCAATTTATGATGTATTGCATTCCCAATGGGTCTATTTTGGTTGTTTACTCTCCAAATTTTTAAAATTAGGTGGCATCTCAGTAAAATTGGTTTGTGATGACGACACATTTGATCGAATGATAGGATGTGAGGTTTGATAATCCATTAATGAGTATTATTTTATAGTCCAAGACTCAAATATTTAAGACATATTCATGAATTCCTCCCGGTAACACTATTGGTGAAAATGACTAACTAAAAAATGAATTTATGAGGAAATTTCCCATGAAAATTATATTGTCTCTCATTTGATCTGAGAACTTCGTTACTCTATAGTTTAAATCCATAAAATAAGGAACTCTATAATTTACCTCCATTCAGGGATGTGTGGACTCCTACAAAAGGAGGGAAGATGTTGTAGATTTGGGATGAAAACCATGATAGGGGATTCTTATGTATCCCTATAAAGTGGATTAGATCCAATTTTGTTCATTGATATTTAATGAGGCATGTCACAGCATTCAAGGTCATATAATACGGACCATATTAGTGAATTTTAGAGATATGAAATAATGTACACTTTTAAGATGATTTGAGTCATGTAGAGTGTATTAGTAGGTGAAAGGTGCATATCAATGGTTTGGTGGGGGACTTATGCATGTATGATCCCCTTCTAGTTTAATATATCATATAGATCAGTTATGGATATTTTTGGTCACCAATATGATAATTTTGACTCAACACATTTTAGAAAAATAAGAGGAGATTATAGACGTGAGGTTCACTACAACAAAACTGGGCAAGGCAGGCGCCTGCCTTTATCAGCGCTAACATAAAAGAACTGATAAAGGGGTAAGACTTTATCAGCGCTAAAAAAGCGATGATAAAAGTTACATTTATCAGCGCTTTTCTTAGCGTGAATAATATTTATTGTATACATTAAATAAAAAACCCATGTTATAACTAAATATATTTCTATAATTAAATAATTATATGATTAATAATAAATATATTTATTATAATTATAAGATTTATAAGATTTATTAATTAATTATATTTAATATATATTATTATTGTATTTGTTTATATTTAATTTATTTGTTTTTATTTATAAATATATAATACATTTTAATATATATGTATAATTAAAATTATTGAATATATATGTGTTTTCCAATGAATTTGGGTTAATGAATATATCATACATTGGTATATATGTGCATGAATAATGTCCATTTATAGATTATAATTACATATCATGTTGATGTGTTTTTGATTTATAATTCATTATGTTACCCATATAATATATATGTTATTAAAAATGTACACTTATAATTAAAATTAAATTATATTGAAAAAATAAATATATATTTTCTTATATTTTCAAGGATATATATATAAATATACCTTTCAAATAATTTTACAAGTATAAATAGAGATATATTTATTTAGAGTTGTAATTATTAATAAATATATATATTTATCATAAATATCATTTTAAATAAATATATAATGATATAAAGAAATTATTAAATTTATACATTTATCAGTGCTTTTATTAGAGGTGATAAACTATGTCTTTATCAGTGCTACAAGAGTTGATAATGTCCAACCTTTATCAGCGCTAAAAAAGCACTGATAAAGGGGGTCTTTATCAGAGCTTTTCATTTTAGTGCTAATAAAGACCCCCTTTATTAGCTCTTTTTACTAGCGCTGATAAAGGTCCACGTGGGATTTATAAAATCCACCGGGTCCTCCTCCTCCTCCCCGCACCCTGTCAAGCCTTCGCAGAAGCCCTACCCTGCGCCGCTGCCTCCTCTCCACCACTGCCTCCTCTCCTCCATGGCCACCGCCTCCTTCTCCTTCTCCTCTGTCGCGACCGATGCCTCCTCCTCCTCCTACGGCGCGTACTTATCCTCCTCCTCCTCCTCCTCCTCCTCCTAAGCCACGGCCTCCTCTCCTTCGCTGCTGCTCCTCCTCCTCCTCCTCCAACGCAGCCTCCTCCTCCTCCTCCTCAATCGGCGCCTCCTCCTCCTCCTCCGCCTCCTCCGCTGCCTCCTCTCCACCGCGGATCCTCCAACTCCTCCACATCCATTGCGGCCTCATCCTCCTCCTCCTCCACCGGCGCCTCCTCCTCCTACTAATCCTACTCCTCCTCCACCTACTCCACTGAATCCGCTGCCTCCACTACTACCACTACCTCTGAGCTTCCTCCGCTACCTCTACTACCTCTGTGCTGCATCCGCGCTTCCTCCACTGCCTCCACTGCATAGTTTAGATACATTGTTAATAAGTAATTGTGAATCCTCTTAATGATAAGTTTTTTATAGTTTATTTTGAAAGAGTTTGAGTTTCATGGGTTGTACATAGTTTTATTCAAACCATGCAGCTCTAATGTGGAATCATCGAAGTCTTTATGAATCAATGATTCCTATCTTTTATAACCTTACATGGATATTAATTAGAGATGTTTGATTTTTATGATAATTGATTGATATGAAATGAGATGGTGTCCTTCTTATTTTGATGTATATGTAATTTTTTTGTTAAGATATACACACCAATTTTTTCCCTGGTTATGTTTAATGTGATAGGAGGCCCTTGAATGGGGCTTCCTCATGAAATATTGTTTAAAAGGCAAGGGATTCTTCCTTGGGGTGATTTGGCATGATTCCTGTGTGTGATGCTTGTGTGTGTGACACATGTATATGTGGTTGGTTAATTGTTTGATCTTGATTAGCTCTCCCCACTATAGACTTGTGATATAAACCTGAATAGAGAGAGTATTTTCTGTGAAATTTTGTTACACTAGATTAGGATTTCACTCCGTCTAGTGGCCCTTAGTATGGAACTTTTTCGGATTTTGGTTGCTACCCCATAGTTAGGCCAGGTAGTGTTTGAACCGTCCGTGTTGGTGAATTCATGTCATCAGGTGATGCATGCCAATGCAATGAGACATATGTTTAGTATGTTCTATATTTTACACTATATTGTACACTATTCTACTTGGGTTCGAAAAAAATGAACCTTAACAGGGTTTCCACCAATTCCATCCCACTACTGTATCTCTCTGGGTTGGGTCATATACCAATTTAAATATCACATCCTTTCTTATAACATAATAGTTCCACCAACCTATCACATTGGGTGTGATTCACATATCCTCTTATTCCACAACATATTAGCTGCTGCCCTCTCACTTACAGAGGGTCCCACCATCACATCACATAAAAACGAGGAGGGAATCTCTTTAGACAACCTCTCAAAAAACTACTCCAAACCAATACGAAGTGATCCCCATTTCTATAACTCACATCAAATTATCATAAAAAAAATGATCTAAGGAGGGAATCACAATATCCAACCTCTATCATGAGTCAAAATTCATCATCTATAGATGGATCCCATGAAAGTCACACACCAATCCCCTTTGACCAATGCATTCTCACTCAAAGTAGGGCCCTACCAACACCTTATCACTTAAATAAATTCCATCCATCTTGTCTCATGCCACAAAACATATAAATAGTAATCTATGGAGGGTATCTAGATAGCCAACCTCTCGTACTAGCTAAACCACATCATCAATAGGTGGACCCCATGGATGATCATACTTTAACTAGGTGAACGTCATATGAAGTCCCAATCTCTTAGTCGGTCAGACCATAAATGATAAAAGTCACCATCCATTTAGCCTTGCATAATAATCTCCTTAAAACCATCTTGGTTATACATGAAAATTATTTCCAACCTATCAACATTTTAATTCTGCCTATAAGGGAATCTACTGGGTTCTACAAACCTAACCCATCTCTACTCATTGATACCAACACACACTCATCTCTACATGGTAATGTCACAACCCATGATCTAGACCTCAATAGTCTAGTCTATATCATCTTCTAATTCCCACATTAGAACTCATTAAAACTAAATAATGACCATCCTAGGAAACTCACACTAAGAGCCTTGGATACCCTATGCAAAGTCATATAGAATATTACCATGACCCTCACTTAGGTACCATATCATATCTCCCCTTGGAGATATCTTAATCCAATTATAAGGAGGAAACCCTCTATGTCACACTTCACCAATCCCTATATGAAATATCTTACTCATCACACACACCATAACTCTTATATATCCTTAATAGGGTGTTCCACATCATACGTGAGATATAAAACTATCTGATCCATCTTCTTTAGGCCTAAGACTCTAATACTTACTCAAATAGCCTTAGAAAACCTAAATAGGCTATACAAATCTCAAACAAAACCCGATCCTTTCATAAACACAACTACTCCATGGAGACATAATCTCTGAATGATCACAAAGTCACAAACATTCAATAGAACCCTCACTCTAACTCTTGGTGGATCAAAAAACCCTATTTATTTACCTTGGTTGCTTGTGATTTCTATCCCTTTCACTGGAACACATATACTCATGCATGAATGCACAATCATGCATAAATTGGAACATGGTTTTGTATTATAGGCTCCAGCTACCTAGAAAAATGGAGTAACCCCCTCACCATGATTAACTCATCCTCAACCAAGACTATACATGACTTATCTTATATTGTACCAATGATTGAGACCCAATCTCAAGGAACAATTACCAAATAATTAATTATAGAAACTTATAATTAATTATTCACCTTAATATAATTAGGAATAATATTTTAAAAACTCATTGGGAAACACAACACCACCTAAACCAAAAAAAACATGGTGCATTCATCATACAAGGATAACCTCTGGCCAATACAAAAAAAATCTACATCATCTGAAATGATTTGAAGATGATATAGTGAAATCATAACACAAATCCTAGTTAAAATCATCCCAAATCGTAGGGAAATAAAGGATAATAGTAATATAGGAAATATGAGGTAAGAACTCACTAACGCATTATAAAAAACTCTCAAGAACCACCCCTCATCAGAGAGGATCGAAGAGAGGAAGAGAATGGTTGAATCCAAAGAACCACCCAAGATTTTCTATAAATGAGCACGCCCCCCAACCATTTTTGAAGTGTCTAGTATTTTATCTAAATTATACTCATATTTTTTATCCCCTAACCTATATACCCATCCTATGTATTTCAAATAGGATGAATATAAATAAAGAATTGATGAATTCCAATTGGTTGAAAAAAGAGTATGAAGAATGCATGAAAGAATTTATCATGATTTCAAAAGATCATGCATGTGACCCTTCTCAAATCCTTTATCCATGTTTACACTATCGTTATTCAAAACAAATTAGTCTATAGGAGTTGGAAGAACACTTGATATGTCATGGAATAGATCAGAGTTATACATGTTGGAATAAATATGGGGAAGTAAGAAATGTAGATAGTTGATGGGATAACACTGCATTTTATGGATCATCTGATATGATTACATACATGAACAATGAAGATGACCGTATGGAGTATGTGATTGCAGATGTGAAAGATAACGAAGATCATATTGAGGAAATGACAAGACCATTGAAGATGAACTTCGTGATTTCCCAAAATTGTTTGAGAAGTTAAAAGGTTGTGCAAAGACACCATTGTATGTTGGTTTCACTAAATATACAGCATTGTCAGCCATACTAAAGCTATATAATTTGAAAGAAGACAATGGGTGGAGTGACACCAGTTTTACCAAACTACTTGCTCTCCCAAATGACATGCTCCCAAAAGATAATGAGCTCTCGAGCTGAACATAAGATGCCAAACGAATGCTACACTCGATGGGTATGATCTCTGAAAGAATACATGACTGCCCGAATGATTGTATACTATTTCGCAAGGACCACAAATCACTTAATGAATGCCAAAAGTGTGGTGCTTCTTGATAGAAGAATAATGAATCCAGACCCACTAATTTTTTATGGTACTCTCCAATCATTCCAAGGTTTAGGCGCCTATATGGAAGTGTGGATACTGCAGGACAATTGACATGGCATGCAGATAAAAGAATTAAAGATGGGATACTACATCACTCGGTAGACTCTCCTTAGTGGAAGAGAATTGATCATGAGTATCCTGAATTTGGAAACGAGTCGAGAAACCTTTGTCTTGCGTTATCTACAGATGGAGTGAATCCTTTTGGTTTTAAAAGAAACAGTTACAGTACATGGCCGATTATGTTGGTAAATTATAACTTACCACTGTGGTTATTCATGAAAAAAAAATACATCATGTTATCTATCCTAATATCCGGACTAAAACAACCAGGTAATTATATTGATTTTTATTTAGTTCCATTTATCTAGGATTTCAAATTATTGTGGGATCCAGGTGTTACGTTGTATGATGCTTATAGAAAGGAAGATTTCACTTTGAGAGCCATATTGTACGGTATGATAAATGAATTCCTTGCTAATGGAAATTTTTTAAGATATAGCATTAAAGGAACTCAAGGGTGCCTTTTTTGTGAAAAAGGTACACAATCAATTAGGTTGAAACATTCATCAAAAACCGCGTTTCTAGGACATCATAGATTTCTACCCTGATGGCATAAGTACTGTTCTTGGATGACATCATTCGATGGAAGTTAAGAAGAACATACAACACCTTCTCAACTAACAGGCGATCAATTGATTGAGAAAGTTAAAAATGTGGGCACTAATTTTGGTAAACCAGCATCAAAAAACCTTATAAAAATCGGTTGGAAAAAGTGATCAGTTTTTTTTGAATTACAATACTGGTATTGTCTGTATGTCAGAAATTTTCTTGATGTTATGCATGTAGAAAAAAATTTATTTGATAGTGTCATCGGCACGTTGATAAATTAATATGGAAAAACAAAATATGGAATTAAGGCTAGGTTGGACAAGGTTGAGATGGGAATACGAGAAGAGTTGGCACAAGTGTAGGGTGAAAAATGAATATTTCTTCCTCTTGCTGCTTACACTCTTTCTAGGCAGGAGAGATATCAGTTTTTTAACTTCTTGAATGATGTAATGGTTCTAGAGGGGAATTCAAAAAATATCGGGAACCTCATGTCAATGAGCGGCTTGAAGTTAAAAGCTCTGAAATCACATGATTGTCATGTTTTGATGCAAGATATCATTACTATTGCTTTACGTTAAATTTTTCCCAAGAATGACAGCCATACATTAACGAAACTGTGTTTCTTCTTCAAAGCTATATGAAGCAAAGTTATAGACCCGACAAAATTTACAACTATGGAAAGAGAAATTGACGTCATGTTATGTGAATTAGAAATATTCTTACCGCCTTAATTTTTTGATATGATGGTTCATTTGTTGGTCCAATTAGTGATAGAGATTCAACTATGTTGTCCTATACATTACAGATAGATATACCCCATTGAATGGTATATGAAGATTTTGAAAGTGTATGTCAATAATAGAAGTCTGCCAAAGGGTTGTATTGTAGAGAAATATATTGTTGAGGAAGCTATTGAATTCTGTAACAAATACCTATCTGGTGTGGAATTCATTGTCCTACCGAAATCTCGTCACACTGGGTGGCTTGAGGGTGAATGAATTTCTAGATGACAGGTTGTCATAATCAATATTACAGATCGGGAGCATGCCCACCTTTATGTTTTTCATAACAGTTTCGACGTTGACCCAAATGTTGAAATCCAAAAAGAAATTCTTGGGTATTAGAATCCATCTAGGGATGAAAAATGGATATCAAATACACATAATCGGCAGTTTATAGGATGGTTTTAGGATCATATTTGTAAGAAGTCAGATGAAATCCAGAGTCAATTTTAGAACGACTTCGATAGCTAGCCGAAAGACCAAGTGTGTATGTATTATCTTACAATTATTGTGTAGTTAATGGTTATATATTTTATACTAATGAACATGATGAAGATAGTTCAATGTAGAATAGTGGGGTTACACTTGTGGCTGAAGTGATGCATGTTTCAGGTGATAAGGACAGAAATCCAATTTATGCAAATATATCATACATTGGCATCATCAACCAAAGATTGGAGTTGGATTATACAGAATTCCAAGTTCCTATTTTTCAATGCATGTTGGTTTATAATATGAGTGCTATTAAAATAGATGAATTAGGATTTATGAAGTTGATTTTAGTAAGGAAGGGTAGAAAGATGAACCATATATAATGGCATCACAGGTAGTGTAAGTATTTTATATTCCAGATCTCGCAAACTGAAAATGGTCAATTGTTCTCTTATAGACCAAAACAGCTAAAGGGTCAGATGAAAATTTGACGGATGATGACCCTTTAATTTGGAATTCGCAATCATTTCATAGTGGTCCCAATGTAGATGATGTTTTGTATGTCAAAGGAGACAACAATGAGGGGATATGGATAGTCGATAGAGGGGTCAAATCCCTTCAGCCATAAAAAAAGAGAGATTTCAATAATCTAGTTATTTTTTTATTGTAATATAGATTGTGTTACATTATGTTATTATTTGTTCGTTGCTTCTTTTATGTGATCTAAATTAAATGTTAAACCACTTCTACAGATAATGACTTCTGCACCTGCTGATGCACCCAATCCCGAGACACAACAGGTCTCTCATCCTATTGCAACTGGTCCCACTGCTGAGGTACAACATGTCTCTCAACCTATTTTAGTTGGTCCCACTGCTGAGGTACAACAGGTTTCTCATCCTATTTCTGCTGGTCCTAGTGATAATGCTAGCGCTTCGGAGGAACATAATGATGATGCAGAAAATGAGGAAATGGTAGGCAATGAAACCCCGACCGCACAAAAAAATAGGTGCGATGTAGTTTGACTCTTTTAGCCAAAATACTTAAGGAAAAATCAAAATGCATCAAATATGAAGAGGGATGGAATAAGCAAGGCCAGCATGTAAACCCCAACAAATCCATGATTAGTAGCTACATTGGATTCATCACTCAGAAACACATGCCAATTGATGTAGAGTCGTGGCACCATATTGTCAGCGGGATGAAAACATTAATGTGGGAAGAGATTACGATAACATTACAATATAATTTATTTAATTTATTAAAATAAAATAAAATAAAATACTAAAATATTGACTAACTCTTCATCATCTCTCGTAGAGTGCATTTATAGTAGATGTCTCGCACAAAGAATATGTATTAAGACTGGCAGCAAGGGTTTATAGAGGATTTCACACCATTTTAATGAAACATCATCAGAAAGATGTTTAAGGGAAAATCAAGCCGCACCTACATCCTCTTTATGCATACTTGATATCCCAAGGAGTGTGGGATGCGTTTTGCAACCGTCATGTGGAGCAGACTTTTCAGGTACATTGTGTTTAGTAACACGTTGTTTAACATTGCTTGTATTCATCACTTTGATCGATAGTTTTTTATTTATGAAATAGAAACTAAGTGCTTAAAATAATGAAGGGGCAGCAAAACCAGTTTACCCCTACTGTAAAGCATGGTTGGGGTACGCTTCAATTGAAAAACAATTGGTACGTATTTTAAAAGTACTGTAATACTTTTATGTGACATAAAAAACACTGTAACCATGTTTCTTTGTTTATATGTAGATTGATGAATCAAAATCCTTAGCCACTTATATCCCATGCCATGTGCTATGAAAGGAGGCTCGTGTTAATTAAGTGGGGAAACTGGTAGATGAAAACACACAAAAAGTGTGGGAAACATGTGTAAGAATGAGTTAATATAAATTTTTTTTTCTTTAAATCAGAATTACATAATGACGATTACTTATTTTTCCATATTTTTTATTTTACATAGTCACAGGAATCAACAAAACCCACACTGGATGTAGACATACTTTTAGCGGCATTGAAACAGCCAGAACTGTGTGGTCACGTCAGAGGTGTGGGTTTTGAGGTTACACCCTAGACATATTTTCAGAAAAAAAAACTAGAGGATAAAAAAACAAAAGAAATGAAAACGATGAGAGATAGAGTATCTACACTTGAAGAAAGAATAAAAAGTCAGGGAGACTTGCTAGCAACTTTGATGGGGGAGAGGCGAAGTGAACAAACAACTCAAGAACAACCCGCATGAGAAGATCTCGCCCCACCCCCACCATCTTTGAGGTGAGCCATTCCCCTCAAAGACCTGACTTAACTAAGGTAATAAATGTTCTAATATTTGTTTCTATGAAACATGAATCACATAGATACTGATACCTTTCTTGTAATGATATTCTACAGGGTTAAAATGACTGTGATTTATATCTATCAACTCCTACCCATCGCCTTGTAGTGAGGGCTACGATGTTCAATATGCAGAATGACACACTACACTCCAGACCACTTCCAACAGGTCATGTCAAAGTGTCGATTAAAGTATCGCATGTGCCGAGCTCTGAGATACCCGTGCCAAATGAAGATGATGACAATCATACGGTGAAAAAAGTTGTTGGAACATTCATTTCATGGACATCAAATCTTGTAAAAAAACATGTCGAACATGATTTATTCATTTTCAATTAATTTTTCAACCAGATCCTTTAACATTAAATTATAAAATGACCGAATCGATGAATGTTACTACAGAAGGACAAAATGTAGAAGCTAAAACGAAAGAGCGGCTCAAAAGGATCAACCAACCGATCAAAACGATCTACTAACAGCTCCTTCACCCCACCCATTCTATATCAACATTTAATATCATTGTAAGATCATGTGGATATGAAAATAAAAGGTGGGAAGAGTCACACAATTGTTTGTGAAAAATATATGTACAGATAGGAAACATTAGATTTCTTTAGTGCTAACGTTGTAGATGAAATCATCACATATGACTGGCTAGATGCCTCAGTTATAAATGTATACATGAGGTATGTTTTCATGATTTGATTTTACAGAAGCTGACATACTATGTTAATTATGGCTAAATAAATTTCAAATTTTTCACTGGCGTATATATGAAAAACAATTGAAGGGATTTTCCCATGAATACAAATTTGGACTCATTAGTCCTCAAACCATTTCTACACAATGAGAATAAATAGATATCAATTTTCAGGCTGAATTAATGTCAAACCTGCTCAGAACGTTTCAATGTAGAATTAAAACTGACAGACTCTTTTTAATACCAAAGTTGCAGGGGGTAAAACTCTAAATTTTAATCATATCAATTATATTTTAATTTTTATCCATACTTATTCCTTTTTGTGTCTTTAGGCAACATTGGATGCTCATTGCAGTCAATTTGGATACTCCAAAGATTTATTTTCTGGATTCACCGCATGGATATCCAACAAACCGACCACACATGATGGATATTGTCAATTTATAATACACTAGATCCAGAATTTTAGAACTAAATATCTAGTTATATAATTTATATTATCTTTTAAGGAGGATTCTGTTATGATTGGGTGGTGTATGAATATCTTCTAAAGGCTGGAATGAATCCAGGGCCTAAGGACGACAAGGAAAACAAGATCTAAAAATGGAGAAGTATCAGGGTATATATAATTATATTTCACTATCAAAATACATATCAAAACAGATTACTTATTTTTCTCGATGTTTCTACAGTGTTCGAAACAAACAAATGACAAGGACTACGGTTATTATGTTTGTAAATTTATGAAAGAGATCATATTTCATGAACAAACTAGCATCCACGAAGAGGTATTTTTGAAAATAATTACTACTTCATTTAAAATAATTATTAATCCTTTGTGTATTTATATTTTTTTAGTACTACTGGGACTGTCGCACAACCTCCTATTCAGGATATGATATAGATTTGTTTAGAAACGAATGGGCAGCGTACCTGATGGAAGAATGTAAACAAATATGAAAATGAATGTGAATTCCTACTACTTATGTTATATTTATATGATCTTTGATATACCCCTTGTTTATAGTTATTGATAATCTATGATCACCCTTTCTTATGTTTCATATCCTTAGATTATGAAGAATGGTTTTAGGAATGATTTGAGTTTCTAGTAAAAATAATTTAATGAGAGACTCTTATGAACTACTGACATATGTAATACCAAGAAAACGCAGTTGGATTGTTTTGATACTTTAGTGCAACGATCCATGATTCATTTTTGATGTGTAAGAATTGACGACACCTCAATCTGATGCATGGTGTGACTGGTATGGCTAAAAGTGTATGATATCAGTTTCAAATTGACATAAACTTTAGAAAACAAAAAAAGTGACATAAAGAAAAATGAGAAAATGCATTAAGATTTTTTTGATACTCTAGGAAAATAATTCAAGAGTTATTTTTGACGTGTACGAATTGACCGCACCTCAATCAGACGCACGGTGTGACCAGAATGGATAAAAGTGTATGATATCAGTTTCAAATGGATATAAACTTTAGAAAACAGCACTAGTGACATACAGAAAACCAAGAAAACATGTTTGGATTATATTGATAATTTAGGAAAATGATCCATGAGTCATTTTTGATCTGTACAAATCAACCTCACCTCAATTTGATGCACGGTGTGACTGGTATTGCTAAAAGTTTCTAATATCAGTTTGAAATGGACATTAACTTTAGAAAGTAACACTACAGAAGTATGAAAAACTGAGAAAGCACATTCGGATTGTTTTGATACTCTAGGAAAATGATCCATGAGTCATTTTTGAGGTGTACGAATTGACCGCACCTCAATCAGTCACATGGTGTGACCGGTATGGCTAAAAGTGTTTGATATCAGTTTCAAATTGACATAAACTTTAGAAAACAACGCTACTAACATAAAGAAAACCAATAAAAGTAATTTGGATTGTTTTAATACTCTAGGAAAATGATCCATGAGTCATTTATGACATGTAAGAATCACCTGCACCTCAATCTAACACACAATGTGACCGAAATTGCAAAAAGTGTCTGATATCAGTTTCAAATTGACATAAACATTAGAAAAAAACACAAGTAACATACGGAAAACTAAGAAAACACATTAGTATTGTTTTGATACTCTTGGAAAATGATCAGTGAGTCATTTTTGACGTGTATGAATCAACTGCACCTCAATCTGATGCACGATGTAACCGTTATGGCTAAAAGTGTCTGATATCAGTTTGAAATTGACATTAACTTTATAAAACAACATTACTGACATATAGAAAACTGAGAAAACATGTTTGTATTGTTTTTATACTCTAGTAAAATGATCCATGAATCAATTGTGATGTGTAAGAATCGACCTTAACTAAATCCGATGCATGGTATGACCGGAATTGCTAAAAGTATCTGATATCAGTTTCAAATTGACATAAACTTTAGAAAACAACACATGTGACATACAGAAAACTGAGAAAACAAATTAGGATTGTTTTGATACTCTAGGAAAACGATCCATGAGTCATTTTTGATGTGTATGAATTGTCCTCACCTCAATCTGATGCACGTTGTGACCATTATGGCTAAAAGTGTCTGATATCAGTTTGAAATTGACATTAACTTTAGAAAACAACACCTATGACATATAGAAAAACAAGAAAATGCATTAGGATTGTTTTGATACTCTAGGATAATGATCCATGAGTCATTTTTTACGTTTACTAATTAACTAAAATTAAATCTGATGCATGGTGTGACCGGAATGGATAAAAGTGTATGATATCAGTTTCAAATTGACATAAACTTTAGAAAACAACACAAGGGACATATGGAAAACCAAGAAAACGTGTTCGGATTGTTTTGATACTCTAGGATAATAATCCATGAGTCATTTTTGACATGTAATAATTTACTTCACTTCAATCTGATGCATGGTGTGATCGGTATGGCTAAAATTGTCTGATATCAGTTTGAAATTGACAATAACTTTTGAAAAAAACACTACTAACATACAGAAAACTGAGAAAATGCATTTGGATTGTTTTGATACGATAGTAAAATGATCCATTAGTCTTTTTTGATGTGTAAAAATCAACCGCACCTCAATCCGATGCACGGTGTGACCGGTATGGATAAAAGTGTCTGATATCAGTTTCAAATTGACACAAATATTAGAAAACAACACTACAGACATAAAAAAATTAATAAATCATGTTTGGATTGTTTTGATACTTTATTAAAATGATCCATGAGTCATTTGAGACGTGTATGAATCAACCTCACCTCAATCTAATGCACAGTGTGATCGGAATGGCTAAAAGTGTCTGATATCAGTTTCAAATTGACATAAAAATATGAAAACAACACATGTGACATACGGAAAACCAAGAAAACGTGTTCGGATTGTATTGATACTCTATTAAAATGTTCCATGAGTCATTTGTGACATGTAAGAATCAACCAAACCTCAATCTGATCACGGTGTGACCGCTATGGATAAAAGTGTCTGATATCAGTTTGAAATTGACATTAACTTTAGAAAACAACACTACTGACATACTATAAAACTGAGAAAATGTGTTCCGATTGTTTTGATACTGTAGGAAAATGATCAATGAGTCATTTTTGACGTGTAAGAATCAACCGCACCTCAATCTGACGCACGGTGTGACCAGAATTGATAAAATTGATTGATATCAGTATCAAATTGACATAAACTTTAGAAAACAAAACATGTGACATATAGAAAACTGAGCTAATGCATTCGGATTATCTTGATACTCTAGGAAAATGATCCCTGAGTCATTTTTTATGTGTCTAAATTGACTAAACCTCAATCGGATGCACAGTGTGACTGGTATGGCTAAAAGTGTCTGATATCAGTTTGAAATTGACATTAACTTTAAAAAACAACACTACTGACATCCAAAAAACTGAGCAAATGTGGTTTGATTGTTTTTATACTCTAGGAAAATGATCCATGAGTCATTTTTAACATGTAAAAATTGACCTCACCGCAATTTGACACACAGTTTGACCGAAATGGCTAAAAGTGTATGATATCAGTTTCAAATTGACATAAACATTACAAAACAACAAAAGTGACATACAACAAACTAAGTAAACACATTCATATTGTTTTGATACTCCAGTAAAACAATCCACGAGTCGTTTTTGACACGTAAAAATCAACCATACATCAATCTGATGCACGGTGTGACCGGTATGGATAAAAGTGTCTGATATCAGTTTGAAATTGACATTAATTTTAGAAAAGAACACTACTGACATACAGAAAATCTAGAAAATGCGTTTGTATTGTTTTGATACTCTAGGAAAATGATCCATTAGTCATTTTTGACATGTATGAATCAACCGTCCCTCAATCCGACGCACGGTGTGTCCGGTATGGCTAAAAGTGTCTAATATCATTTTCAAATTGACATAAACTTTAGAAAACAACAATATTGACATACAGAAAACTGAGAAAATTTGTTTGGATTGTTTTGATACTTTCGGAAAACTACCCATGAGTCATTTTTGATGTGTAAGATTCAACCTCAACTCAATCTGATGCATGGTGTGACCGGCATGGCTAAAAGTGTCTGATATCAGTTTTAAATTGACATTAACTTTAGAAAAAAAACATTACTGACAAAAGGAAAATCATGAAAATGCATTCGGATTGTTTTGATACTTTAGGAAAATGATCCATATGTCATTTGTGAGGTGTATGAATTAACTGCACATTAATCTGACACACTGTGTTATTGGTATGGCTAAAAGTGTTTCATATTAGTTTCAAATTGACATTATCTTTAGAAAACAACACTACGGACATACGGAATACTGAGAAAACAGATTTGGGTTGTTTTGATACTTTAGGAAAACGATCCATCAGTAATTTGTGATGTGTACTAATTAACCTCACCTCAATCCGACTCATGGTGTGACCGGTATGGATATAAGTGTCTGATATCAGTTTCAAATTGTCACAATCTTTAGAAAACATCACAAGTGACATACAAAAAAAATGAGAAAAAGCATTCAGATTATTTTGATACTTTAGGAAAATAATCTATTAGTCATTTTTGAGGTGTGAGAATCAACTTCACCACATTCCGATGCACGGTGTGACCGTTATGGCTAAAAGTGTCTCATATCAGTTTCAAATTGACATTAACTTTAGAAAACAACACAAGTGACATACAAAAAACTGAGAAAACACGTTTGGATTGTTTTCATACTTTAGGAAAATGATCCATGAGTCATTTGTGACATATAAGAATCAACTGAACCTCAATCTGATGCATGGTGTGACCGGTATGGCTAAAAGTGCCTGATATCAGTTTTAAATTGACATAACCTTTAAAAAACAGTACTACTGACATACGGAAAACTGAGAAAACGCATTCGGATTATTTTGATACATTATTAAAACGATCCATGATTCATTTGTGACATGTACAAGTCAACCGCACCTCAATACTATATACGGTGTGATCGGTATGGCTAAAACTGTCTGATACCAGTTTGAAATTGACATTATCTTTAGAAAGCAACACTACTGACATATGGAATACCAAGAAAACATGTTCGGATTGTCTTGATACATTAGGAAAACGATCCATGAGTTATTTTTGATGTTTACGAATCGACCGCACCTCAATCTGATGCACGGTGTGACTGTTATGGATACAAGTGTCTGATATCAGATTCAAATTGACATAAACTTTCAAAAACAACACAAGTGACATATGACAAACTGAGAAAAAACGTTTGGATTATTTTGATACTCTAGTAAAACGATCCATGAGTCATTTTTGATGTGTAATAATTGACCTCACCTCAATCCGACGCATGATGTGACTGGTATGGATAAAAGTGTCTGATATCAGTTTGAAATTGACATAAACTTTAGAAAACTAGACTATTGACATACGGAAAATTGAGGAAATGAATTTGGATTGTTTTGATACTTTAGGAAAATGATCCATGAGTCATTTTTAATGTTTATGAATCAACTGAACCTCAATCTGATGCACGATGTGATCGGTATGGCTAAAAGTGTCTGATATCAGTTTCAAATTGACATAAACTTTAAAAAACAACACTACTAACATACGTCAAACTGAGCGAATGCGTTCATATTGTTTTGATATTTTAGGTCAACGATCCATGAGACATTTGTGACATGTAAGAATCAATCTCACCTAAATCCAATGCATGATGTGACTGGTAAATATTTTCATTAGATAAAGAATCAATATTTATTAAATGAGATAAATCATCCAAAAACATATTGATTTTACATTATTCCAATTCATTGTTATTAGAATGAAAACATTTGAGTTTATCATTTTCATATTTTAGTTTCACATTTTCATATTAATGTATTATTTCATATTAATGTTTTAATTTATTTTATTATTGTATTACTAACATTATATTTGTTTTCTTATATAGGTGAATTTTTTTCCTTGAGTATGGATGCTTTGTTCGGCAAAAAATACCATTGATGACAAAATTTGAGAGCGGATCATAGATATCAAAGGATGAAACATTAATGTTTATAACTTTTTTTGGATAATTGTAATTGTAACCATGTAAAACATTGTTGGAAATGTATATTGCAGTGTGTTTTTTTGTATTCAGGATGTTAAGTAAATGTATATAGCATTGTTTGTCAAAATATTGTGTGCGGGTGCTATTTTTTGTAGGTGAGTAGGTGCTATTTTGTTCAGGTATGATGGTTTGTTCAGGTGTGCAGGTGTGTAGGTGCTAGTTGTGCAGGTTCAGGGGAAGGTGCCTTTATCCGCACTTTTCTAAGCACTGATAAAGGACACCTTTAATAGCGCTAAAAGAGCGCTGATAAAGGGACCTATTATCAGCGCTCAAGGTAGTGCTGATAAAGGAACCCCATTATCAGTGCTAGAAAATCACTGTTAATGTCGATGTAGATAAAGGGGGTCCCCTTTATCAGCGCTCTGAAAAGCGCTGTTAAAGGAGACCTTTATCAGTGCTAAAAAAAGCATTGATAAAGGGGATCCCCCTTCATCTACACCGGCATTAACAACACATTTCTAGCACTATTAATGTCGGTTTTTAGCATTGATAAAAGGCCAAGTTATAGTAGTTTTTTTGGAAACCAAGAATATAATCTCATCTAACAGTATATATGGAAACAAATAAGATAATCGCAAATCAAGGAATTAGAGAAAACCAAGAAGAGTATCTTTAATTATGTGTTTGAGGAAACTAAGATAAGAAACTAGACTTGAGATTTTTTTGGGGAGAAAGGTTTTGTTTGTAGGTATCACACCCCAAATCATGTTTGGCCTAACCTGAAATTTTCACAATGTCACTCTTGAATTTTCATGGGGTTAGTGATGGAAGTGGAGAGATAAGACTAAAGGGTAGAGGTAACAGGCTGTCACTGATCCAGAATAAAGGTGAGGGGTAGATGCCCCATAGTATGGACATACATGGTAGGTTCGAGCACCTAGGTAGAAGACCTGAGTAAAGTGGGTTCCCATGTAAGAGGCCTTGATGAAGTGGGAACCTAGGTATGAGGTATGGATGACTAGAACACTGAGGTGGGAAACATGGGAGAAGTGGAACTCAAGTAACGTGGAAAGAAAAATTGTTCATTGCCAATGTAGTTGGTGAGCAATGTGGTTGGTTCCCAAAGTGATCGATACGAATGCCTTTAATGCCTGTGGTAATTTTAACACATATGATTGGGTGCCCAAGTGGTACAACACCCTAGTCGTTTTCAGCAATTATGGTTGGCTTCCAGGTAATTATACACCCAGGTGGTTCGGTTACAAGTTTGATAATGGTGATGGAATTCGACAACCAGGTGATAGGGAACCTAGGTTTTATAGAGCCCTAGTGATAAGTGATCAAGGTAGTTAGTGCCTAGTTGGTCAAGTGGCTAGGATTTATTGTTCCAAAATGGTCAACTCTTATGGTGGTCAACATCTAGATTATCGAATACAAAAAAACACACTGCAATATACATTTCCAACAATGTTTTACATGGTTACAATTACAATTATCCAAAAAAAGTTATAAACATTAATGTTTCATCCTTTGATATCTATGATCCGCTCTCAAATTTTGTCATCAATGGTATTTTTTGCCGAACAAAGCATCCATACTCAAGGAAAAAAATTCACCTATATAAGAAAACAAATATAATGTTAGTAATACAATAATAAAATAAATTAAAACATTAATATGAAATAATACATTAATATGAAAATGTGAAACTAAAATATGAAAATGATAAACTCAAATGTTTTCATTCTAATAACAATGAATTGGAATAAATGTCTATATATATATTAAAATCATTTTTATTGGTATATTAATGTGAGGTGGTATGTGTGTGTGGCTAGGTATGAAATTATAGTCAGGGAACATGATTTCAAGCATGTGCATGGAGTATAAAAAGATTTCATCAAAAAACACCAACATTAAATGACCATAAATTTTTATTATGGTGACTTTTTTGGCTCCACGACCTATGAAAATAAATATTGTGAAATAAACTACACCTCTTGAAATTTGTTTACTCATAAATGGTGTTTTATATGGAAAAATAGTGTTAACAGTACCCTCAAAACAAAGTTTTATGCTTTTGAAAACCATTTCATCAAAAGTATCTTAAATACATATACTAATTTCAATGGTAGGTTCTCACCATCACATTACTAGACTAAGAATTTTTTTTAAGGAACACCATCCCTCTGTATATGAGAAATAACATGGCACATAGTGGTCACATTTGTGTCTTCATTATTGAGTGTGATACTACTTCCTCTCCAACTCAACCGATGTCATCTGAGTGAGGACCATATTATGTTTATCAAGGAAAATTGAACACCATATATTTCAGATCCAACAAGCCACCCCTCCCTAGGATTCAATTTATTCAAAATAAAATTAATCTAATTCTATGTTAATATAGGGAATTTTGTTATATTACTTGGAGTAGGTTTATTAATGTTGGTTCACCGAAAGGTAGATCTCAAATCAAGTCTTATTGATTACCTTAATGAGTATATTATCTCAAGAATTTTTGGTTTCCTAGAGAAGGATCTCAATATAGGGTTTTTTGGCACCAAGAGGAGAATCTCAACTCAAGGTGTCTGTATTGGCATGAGGAATTATTAACTTATGGATTTCATTTCACAATGTAAAGTAATAAACTCATGTCATTGGATACGAAAAGTGAAATTATTATATCAATCCATATCATTAAACTAAGAGGAATAATTTTCCAAATGAATTTGATATCCTAGTATAGGGTTAATAGAGTAAAACCCAATATTAATTTGTAGAACCAAATATTAGGTTGGTAGTGGAAATGAAATGAAATAGAAATTATCAGCTAGATATAGAATTGGTGATATATACATCACTACACATCCTAAAATAATATGAATAATTCCTCAAATAGTTATTATAAGAGATTCTCTATACATATCTTATATATATGTGTTAAAAAATGAAATTTAATGAATGAATAAGTTGGTTAAATTAGGAATACTTAAACCAGAAAAAGATTGTTCAAGATCTAAACTCTAAGGAGAGGGTTCCAATGAGGTATTGTGTCTAGCATCGAGAAATTTAATCTATATATCACTACACATCCTTTAAAAATAGAAATCAAACCAAAAAGAATTCTTAATAGGGGTTAGTTTCTTATATTAGACTCGATCATAGAAGAATGTATAATGGTTTCATACTTTTATATTGTTACTAAATAAGACTTTATGTGATCTAGTAAACACATATCCAGGGAAATCTTATGTATATATATTTCTTATATATATGAATTAGGTCACATAGAATAGAAAAATTTAATAATTTAAAGGGATGCAAGGATGGAGTATATTTCATGCAGTTTAATGTCATATGATAAGGACTATGTATGAAATAAGAATATTATTAGAGGAGAATATCAACTCAAGGCATTAAGGTTCCCAAGAGGTGTATCATGACTTGACGAATTTGGGATACTAGGAGATTTCTCACAACTCAATGCATTTAGGCTGCCATAATGAGTAACCTAGCTCATGAAATTTTGGTCTTCATATAAAATTAATACTCCAATATGAAAGGGTACTAAAGTCGGATGTAATAATATTTCATTGGCAATGGGAATAGTGCACGAATGTAAAAAATAGAGGGTATTTAAATTAAATTTACTAGATTGCTTATGTATCCTATAAATCATAACATAATAATGTTTTATTCAATGGTAAATGGAGATAAGTCGGAATATTTTAACCATTCTTAATCAAGAGAATACTTCCACACAGTTTGGAAATAACATGTGGGTTAAATGATATTCTCCTCAGGATAAAAACATACCTCTAGTTGGAAAGCTATATGGAAAACATAAGTTCATTACCAAGAAAAGGATTTCTTTTGGGGATTAGATACAATCATTACAAATTGAAACAAATGGGTGAACCATGCAGATATGATCATGGCTTTTAGATTCTGAGAGAAGAATATCAAATCAAGGTATATTAATTTATAGTGATATAAACATCAAATTAATGAAGTATGTTCATAATGAAAATGATATTTAATAAGGTTTTGAGCACCATAATGGTTACATCATAGTGTTTTTAAAAAATATTCAAGATAAAAAAAGGAAACAATTCATAGAAGAGTAAAAGGGAATAAACAAAAGAACAAGAAGAAGATCACAAGCCAAAAATATTTATGTGGTTCAGGGAATGATCACTACATCCATGGAGAGGCATAAACATAACTATGATTGGGTATAAAATTATTTGGAGATTATCGTAGTTCTACACACAGAATCCTAACATGAATGAGCTAATAAATTAAATAATGCATTGTTACACAAATCGAATAGCAGTTACACTGTGTTATAGTTCCGCAACAACCCAATCTTGTACTGCTACAGTGTCATCTAGGATACTATCATTTAGACCAAATTCATCAAAAATAGATTAGGCCACACAATTCTAATATATATATTGAGAAAATTATCTTTTAAAAAGGTATATAATATGAAATATCTTGATTACATGTTCTTATAAAATAGAGGGCATTCTAAATGTTAAGAAGTAGCCTTATCATAAATGAAAATGTACCCATAGAAGAGTTTAATATCACATGAAGGGGGAAAGGTCCAATATATAATTTGACTGGGCTAGTGGGTTTAGTGATCATAGATCTAATTTTTCTAGGTATAAGTGTTGGTACCTAAAATATTTATTCCTTTTACAAATTATTATTTGTATTTTTATTTAACTATGAATAGGGAGGCCTTAGTGAGTTGATATTTGACTTTCTATTAGGACTTACTTAATTGGATTTAAACCAAAAAAGTATTTATGTCTCTTTAATTATTTTGTTACAACTATTACCTAATATATTAAAGGGAAATTGTCAAGGAGAAAATACATGAATTCAACTGCCTCACATTATGATTTTTCAACTTAAAAAGTATTTTTCTCTTTTGATATTTCTTAGATATTACTTTTCCCCAAATCCATTAAAATATAAGGTTTAGTGATAAGAGAATTGACTTTTTACGTCACCTCCCCTTATAGATTTTCATCTTGAAAATCCTTTATGCCTCTTTCATTTAAATTTTAAGTTACAAAAATTTGGGCCAAAATCATGTAAATGAAGTTTATGTTTTTACAATTTAAACCAACAGTGGATAAAGATTAATGTCATATAGCCTTGATCAACCATGAGTTGACATATCTAGTGATAGAGTTGAAATTTACCCAATGTTTTTTTCACCATTTTGTCAAATGGATGTCTATTTAGATGATTCAATTAACCAAGTAAAATTTTATATGAGTGGAAAAACCAAGGGGATATTCATAACATTTTTAGTTCCCAAGTGGAAAATATCAACTCAAATCCATGTGTTTCTAAGATAAGAATGGTGACACAAGAAATTTTACATCACAAAGAAAAAAATATTTTGAGAATTTTTTGGTCGATGATTATGAATACACAAAATTCATGGAATTGTTTGTGTGAAAGCAGTGATATACAAAAAAATTAATACTCTATAGTTCCACCATCATGAGTTTAGTGGGACAATAGATATAAAGAACTATAATTAAGGTGTGTTATTTTTTCATTAAAATATATAACAAATTGATTGATATGAATTCATTAAAAAAATTAGATTGGAATAGTTTCAATATTTTTCAACTAAAAATGTAGCTTCCTACACTTTTTGGTATCATGGTGCATTTAATGGTTCATTTACTATGAAAAATAATTTTTCTGGACCTTTATGTCTACATTAAAAGTATCCATTTAAAAGTTATATAATGATGATGAAGGGGAGTCTTAAGAATTAATATCGACCAGAAGCATCCATTGGTGATAAGTTAATTTATGAGGAGGTTGTAGAGTTTTTTACAAACTATGATTATGTAGTATTGAACATAGGTTTTCCTGCATCTTTATATAGAAGAGTGAGTTTTGGGGAAAGGGGATTCGTGGATTGAAATTAAAATCATTAATAGGTGGAAGGATAAATAAGGTAAATTTATACATATTGAATAACATAGACGATTATCATCCATTTATAAAATTGTATGTTAATGTGCTAAAAAAGTGTTATCCAATGGAGAAATATGTGTATATTGAATGTGCATTAAAAACATTTTTTCATGGATTAAAGTGACCATTCATAGTAGAACAGATTTTTTTAGAAGCATTGAGATAATTAGTAGATGACCCATATTAAAATATAATAATAGTGTATAGGTATGACATTAATGGATCTAAATTTTATAATAATAATGAGGAAAAACATTTGTAGTTTTAAATAGTATTATATTCGTGTTCTTCAAAGCATTTCATTTTTCAAGTGTCGAAGACAAAAAATCAATATATATATCATGTGAATATTGTAATGTTATTTAAGAAATGTGAGAGATTGATGACATTACACTTTGAGTATTTGTGAATAAATGCAAATGGGTAATCAATAACAACAATGTTAGACAAAATAAATTTAGTATGAAACTAGCGAATCTAATTAGTTTGGAATACATGGTTGATCAGTTTATCTTCATAATGTGAAATGTTATGTAATTTTACCTAAATAAATAGTATATTGGTGAGGAAAAACATTATGATGATGCAAATTTATGTGAGATACCTACTTCCAGGGAAATTTGTTTAGATAAAATTAATGATCAAATCATAGATATGTTTTTTTATATATGGAATGATCATGAGTAAGGAATATTGGAAAATGATTCTTTAGTAATTTCTTAATATTATAAATAACCTATATTTATTTATTTGTTTATTTATTTAAATATTTTATATATTTATTTTAATTTTATTAATTAAAATACATATTTTAACCAATATTATTTTTTTATTTTTAAATGTTTACTTTTGTTTGTATCATTTTTCAATTATTCATCTTTATATGTAACCGTTGGATTTTTATAAATGATTACTTAATATTTTTTTCTTTTCACTATAACCTTTTATGATTAATAAATATTGTTCACAGTATCTTAAAATTATTTACTACTGATGAATATGAAAAAAAATATTGTTTGTATTCTTTTCAACATTTTTGTTAACTACTTCAATGAATATGATGAACAGTGGTTTGTTTTGATTTTTTTTGTATCATTTTATCATTTTTATTAAAAACTTTATGTTATTATCTGATTTGTACAATATTTAATTTAAATTTTTATTTCCTATGTATATATCATATCATCTCTCATAATTGTTGTTATAATTTTGGTTAGATACATCAACCAATATAAATATAAATGTGTTTAGTTTAGTTTGATTTTTGTTGGATTGTTTATTAGTTTTTACTTAATTTTATATGTAATTTTTTTATTTGTATATATTTAAACCAATTTTTTGTAAATTTTATTTTTAGTATAATTTTATATCAAATAGTTGGGTCACCCTGAGATTCTGGGGAGGATAATACAAAAAATTTCACAAATGTTCCTCCTCAAGCTTCTACATAGGATCCTTCTTCTTACAAAGGGGTAGAGAAGGCTTCTATGGTTGGTTAATGAGGCAGCAGATGCATACCAAAATTTTCAGTTAACAATATCTAGGACCAGAGGATATATGATAAATATGAATATAAAGATAATCCACGCTGTCAAAATTATAAAATTATTTAAGGCCTTTGTTTCAATGCCGGATCGGAAAAAAATATATGATTTTAATTTGGGATAAAAAAAATTGTTCATTATTATAAAATATCTACACTACAAAAGGTAACTTGGGTATGAAAATTTATTATTATTTTAATTATAACATTTTTTTACTGATATATATATTTTTAATTCATATAAGTTGAAATTGGATATACCTTATAGTAGAGAAGTCAATAATAAATGTTTTTCTTTGGATGTTAGTATATAGAGGGACATTGAATCATCCCTCACATAAAAATTTGTTGTGAAAATACTAAATAAAATCTAAGTGATATATATCCTTTCTTAAATGAATAAACATGGAATTGGTTAGTTTAAAGTTGATAAAAATAATCAGTTTTCATAAGTCCAATGTTATCCTTTTGGATTTTTATTTAAAAATGATCATATTAATATGTATTTTTATACTTAATATACAGAAACTTGGAAGTCTTGTCCGGATATCCACTCCAAAAATTTATATCATTATACTTTATCTTGTAGAGAGTATATGTAATTGGAAGAATATATGATTGCATAAAATTTTTGAGAAGTAAATGTTGTGTCTTTAGGATTTATAGAGGTTAAACCCCCATGGAAATATATAATGAATTTGAGAGGGAATGAATGAGAAAAAAGGGAATATGTCTTACCAAATAGTTGAGTGTTTGGGATGAGAGGATTGTAAGGAGTTATTTTAGGTATTTTATTTTATTTAATTTATTTCAACTCTATATATTGTGATTCAATCTTGATTTTTTCAAATATTCTATATATGAATCCCTTGAAGAGTAGAACACATATATGTTCATACCTAATAATAGGAATGATATTTTAGATTTTTTATTGGGAAATCTTGAACACTTGGGTCACATTTGAGGATATGTGGTGGGTGTATTAGTTAAAAAAGTGTTTGATCATTTTGGAGCTTATTCATTGTAGGATGTATATAAATGAAAAATAGATTCACGAGATTCTAAATTTTAGGAGGTGAGTGAGAGGGGGAGGGAGAGTATTAGAACTTCTGTATTACTGATGATTATATAAATTCATAGATATTTTTAGGATGAAGATCACACTCCTCCACATTCAGCTATATATCCCACTCCTCCAAATCCACCTATATATCTAACTCATAACCCTCCTCCTCTACAAGTTCCAATATATTTTGAGTTATATGTTGAGGATCCCTATCATCATATTGGTTCATATGAGTATATATATTATATTTGGGATACCATTCATCATCAATCGATAGAGATGGAATAACTAAGGGGAACATTAAAGGATATTTTAGATAGATCAGTGAAAGTAACATTTTCTATAGATGGAGTCACTACATTTGGAAAATGTATCAACCAATTTATTAGTTTCTCTATCTATAACTATCCAACAAATTCTAACTAAGGTATGTATATATAATGTCATTTATTTCATATTGGTATTTTTTTATCATTTTAATATTTATATATTTAGCTGTATTTTTCCACAAGAATACCTTTTAGGTAAAGACATACTGGTTAAGAAAAAACATTTATAGGCCACTATGAATTAATATACTACTTTTTATATACTTTAAAATAATCAACATATTCATATATTCTTGTTGAGAGTTTATATGATTCCAATGGAATCGAAAACTTTGGGGTGTGAAATTACCATGATGATTTGAAAGAGATATATCATGTGGATTATAAATCGAGGTTTGTTAGGAATCGACATGATGCAATTATATTCTAAATAAGTTCATTATTAGATTTATTTCAATTATTTTAATTTAATAAAACTTAATAGTTATTTTGGTTTTATAACCTAAATTTAAATAGTTTATATTTAGTATGATTCGACATTAGTATATTGATTTTTTGAACAATAATTTATTTCATCAATAATAAAAAAACGTAATGACATAGAAATAATAATATATTTTTATTAAATATTGAAAAATAATGCAATTATATGTTGGATAGTTCCTTATATTGAAGGTTATAAGACATATATTTCCTAAAGTGTCATTTATCTTAATTGATTACCCACTCGCAGTAATTTTTTTGTATATAAATTAAAATTTGATGTTGTGTGTGTTTTTTAAAAGAGAAGACATTTTACTAGTTATTCCAAATATATGGTTATGTGTGGGTATATTTTCACAAAATATGGGACATGTACATTTGATTATTTGAATAATTTTATATTAAATGTATTTTAATATTATTTTATTCATATAATTTTCTAATAGGGAAAGATATTTCTTTAGATATACATTCAGAAAGAGTACAATAATGATCAAGTATGTGTTTGAAAATATGACTCCGCATTTATAATTACAATATTCTTTCAGGAGGTATATAAAATGTTATTTTTAATTGAAAACATAATTTAAAATAAAACTCTCAAAACTGATAATAAGTAAAGTAATGTGGATATTATTTTATAAGATTTATGTATGATGAAATTTCAACTATGACAGTTACAAAATTCCAAAATGTTAAATTTCATTACAATTTTTCCTTTAATTTATCCTATAATAATATTAATAATTCATGTTAAATTATTTCCATTTATTTTCTATTTTTATGATGTCCCTCTCCTTTATTTTTAAAAAACACTAAATCACTTACAAGGAGAATGAGTTGATTATTTCATAGGTACGATTGTGTTTTATTTTATTTGTAATATATACTATAAAGAATAAATTTAAAATTGTAGCATTAAAATGATTTTAAATTTTGTTGTTTTTCTTGTTCTGTTTGTGTGATTTTTTGGGATTTTTTATATAACATTCCATGTTTTTAGAACGGGGCGAGAACCACAAGCTTTTTTAATTTTTGAAATAGTGGATATAACTTTTTTTAATTAATGATCAGAACTCAATTCCAAGAGTTTCATAAGCTTTATATCATGTTTTTTGTTTTATTTATAGGCATAAAGAGTGCCTTGGTGTTTCAGTTTGGTTTCGGAAGCATTGGAGGCCAAATGGAATGTTTTGTATTGTAGGAGATAGGTGTACAGTTTAGGGGAAAATTGTGTAGCCCCTTTTAGGTAACCATGAGGCCCAGTTTTGAACTACCGCATACTTTAGGTAAACTGTGAAAGGGAGGTATATAGCCATGTGAGGGATTCTGCAGTAATTGTAGAAGATTCCACGTGGATTGCACATGGTTATAGAAAACATTGTGGAATGTTCCAAGGGAACTAAAACTTGAGAATACTTATAAACTGTAGCTCACATGATTTGTGCATGGTTTGGAAAACTGTGTGGGTAAATCATGCTACATGTATTGGGTGATTGTTTAGTTTTTCATTATTTTTCTTTTTTCATTCTTTTCTCCTCCTTTTTCTCCATTTTCACACGAATAGTAGAGGGTTCACCCTCTTCTCTTCCATCCACCAGATTTGATCCCTCTTCTCTGTCGGTGGTCTATTCATTATTTCCTTGGGTGTGTTGGAGTCATACTAGTAAGGATAACCTCACCCACCCCTCATCCCTATTTATAATTTACCTAACATGCCACTATTTCTATCTGAGATGATTTTGTGGTTTTGATGGAAACTCAGATCTATTCCAATATTCTTCTAATGGAAGCTTAATTTCATAAGATCCTATATCTACAAGTATATGGAAAGTGGTTCATATCTTTTTGGGGTTTTCCCGATGTTTGGGGTTCATCTTTGAGCGTTCATTTGGGTATTTTAAGAGAGACATGTTTATACATTTTTCTTCTTGTCAATTTAATCATGTAACCCATGAGATATCATTTGGAATGGAAGATACATTTTTTTTCTTGAGCGAGGTCGGGTTAGAGGTTGTTTCTCTTTTGGGAAAATTTATAGGTGTGTTTATCTTTATAAAATTCAATTACTTAAATTGATTTTATCTAGTTATTAAAATATAAGGAATTCAAGACTTATTTAATGAATTTCTATGTTTATTCTGTTAATGAAATTCAATTGGATTAAATTGGATTTGATTATTTATTTTGAAGTGATATGTTCAATTCAATTTCATTAAATTTATTTATTATTCAAATTGAATTATTCAAATACAATTTCTTCTGATAAACTATTGAGACCCAATGGGTCATGACGGGCTCAGCCCAAGGTTGAGTTGGCTAGGGCATTTGGATTGAGGTGATGTTGATCATCATGATTGTGGTGTCATGTGCCATAATATTGGATGGCTCAACCATAATATTTTAGTGATACGGTCTCAGGGGAACGAAGTGCCGATTTGATGTGGATTAGGTTATTTATTTGGTGTTTTCCTCTAACTTTTGATGGACAAAGTGGATAATTGAATCATGTTCACATAGTATGATGTTGTTCATGTTGTGTTTTTGACCACTCAAGTGGGTAGAGGCCCCTGGTAGTGTGTCTTATAAATATTTTTGGGGTGCTTTCATTAAAACCCAAGTGGGAGGTGAGGAGCCTTCAGTTGATAGTGGTGACACGATCGGTTGGGGATTAAGTCTCGTCGTGTTTGAGGCCATGGGAATAGATTTATTTTAAGGATGTGTATCATTGTTACTCCTATTTTCTGGCCATGGTCCGATGTGTTCTTCTAAGAAGGGGTCCCAAGGATTGGTGACTTGTTCGGGAATCCATTTGAGATGTCAATACTATTATTTAGACACAAGGAGTCAGGAGGCATGTGGTGTCGGGCTACCTGATGTGACCCCTGAGGGTTCACCTGGTCCATATGAAATTAGGGGTACCTTGGGCCTTCGTCCAAGGATCCTCTTTAATTATGAGATTGTGGTGTTGTCCAAAGTAGGTGAGACCACCCTGCTAGATAGTGAGCACCAGTTGAGTTTTTGTTTTTTTATTTCATTATAATGACTTTATTTATTTTTTCATGCCTTCTTAAACATATATTCTTTCTATGCGCCATTGGGTGGTACCCTATTGAGATTTATCTCACACATTGCGTGGTTCCTTCCGGACATGTTTAGACAATATAAACTTAAATTCACATTAATGACTGACCTTAAGAGATGGATCTTAGTATCTTCTTGGATAAAGATTGGATCGGGACCTTGTGGTCATGCTATTTAGATATTTCTGTTTGATCAGTTCTCTTTTTATTTACTCATTTGTATCTGCATTCTTATTATTTATGTAGCTACCTTAGGTTAGTCATTGGTGACCCTTTTGTATATTGACATGTAATATATTTTATTAAATGCATGATTGTTCTACTTAGTTACTACAAGTGGTTTTCTAGAACATTGATATGTTTACATTCCCCTGGTCCTTTATTTATTGATTCCAATATTTGATTGATATTGAATATTAATCTGCAAATGGCGGGTATGGTTCGAGTCTAATGAGTCTTATTTATTTAGATGCATGCTATATATTATTACTCGGACTGGTATATTATATTTCCCATAGGGTATAATGTCACCACTATACATCTTTACACCATCAATATTAGTTTGAATCCTTTTGAATTTGGGGAGGTTAGCCTAAGGCCAGTGGAACCCAACCCGATAATAGTGATCACAGGGAAAATCGGGTTGGGGATGCTACAAATGGTATCAAATGATTCTATTCTACCTACTTTCTTAGTATTACTATTTTCGTTATGGTAGGATGGAGATTATGTGATGTTAGAACTTTCTTTATAATGTGTGTTTGGGTTCCTAAAGTCATATATATGAGGGACCGACTCAGTTTCCTAGGGTGGGAAATGCCATTTTATTTTTATCAAATTAGGGTTTATATGATTTCCAACTCAGTGTCTTATTTCTATAAATATTATGTTATTGGATTTGATGTGTGACCCTTGTCCAGGTGAGGTAAGGGATATATTGGACCTTTTCCGGATGTGGCATGGTGTAATTGCTTCATTATTGGCTTTTTATTGGAATATTTTATTGTATTTCAATTTTATAATTGTGTGTATTCTTTGTAAAGTATTTATAAAATGCAATACATATCAAATTCCATGTGAAAATGTGGAATTTTATTATAGAATTTATTTTATATAAGATATGTGATATACCATGTGTATATATATAATATATACAATGGAATGTAATGTAAAATGTGTATCGATCTTTTAGGATCATACAGGTACTATGGTTGAGGTGATTTTGATCACAAGGATCGGGAAACTTAGTAATTAGTTTAAAGCAATGATGGTTGTGAGGATGGGAATGTCCTGAGGATTATATGATACTTGGCTCTATTGAGGGTGGGTAAGGAGTCCATGAGGTCGGGATGTCGTGTGTCTTGGTTGTGGTGGGGGAGAGTAAGGGTAGTAAGGATGTGATGCCTTGTACTTATTTCCCTATTTGAGTTATATATATATCTGTGTGTTATATATATGGGTTGTCTAACCATTTATGGTATTTAGGGTTCTGCCCAGACAAATTAGATGGAGCATCTGGTGGGTGATGGAATAGTTCTACATGAGAATGAGTAGGTTCGCACTTCTAAGTGTTAAGTAGAAAATTAGTCATAGGTACAGTCTTAGGGGTAGAAATAGGATCTAGTGTAGGTGGGGTAGCTGCTAGATCTTACTACATTTGGGATGTGGCTCGATGAGAAGCCCCAAGAGATCTTGGTTCAGGTTTTCTAGGGCATCAAATTTGGTTCTTAGGGATTAGATTCACCGATGGTGTGTCTGATGTGGGAGTTCCAGTCACATAACCCACTTCTTTTTTAGGGTGAGGGCGGTCTTCAATAGGCTGAGGGCTATATTGAGATAATGGATATGATCATTGAGAGTATCAAGACGCCTCTACTGAGGAGGTTCAAGCTAGAAATGTACATGGTCATAGGACCATCTAAGCATTGGTGGGATGTGAAGGTTTAGTCCGGTCAATACAAGGGTTTTTCCTGGAAGGATTTTGAGGGTAAATTATTTGAGTGTTTTTAATGGAGATATTGAGGAATAAAAGGGATCATGAGTTCCTATTCCTTTAGCAGGGTGACATTTTCTTCATGGACTATATAGTGATGTTCACACATCTGTCTTGTGTTGCACCTGGTATAGTGAGTGAAGAAACCTCTTTGGTGAGGTGCTTTAGGGATGGTTTACGAAATTCCATTAGAGAGAAAGTAAACATATTTAGATTGTCCACATTCTCTATAGTGGTGAACTAGTCACTCATAGTTGTGAGAAACCTGATAGAGAGGTTGTACATGATCTGAGTAGTGGAATTGGGTGACTTCAATGGCTACACTTTTGATGGATAGAAGTGATCTAGATACGAGTTCCAGCAGGTCGTTTCGGATAAGGACATTATTATACCACCTCGTAATGAATTCTCTATAGTTTTCTTTCAGTATGGGTATCCAAGACACGTACATAATCAATAAGAGAAACCTCCAAAGAACTATTGGGCATGTGATATAGTCAGAAATCTAAAAAGGTTCTCAATGAGGCCTTCTTGTTCACCCAAAGATCAGGTTCAGATGAAAACACATGCCTTTGATGTCAGTTCAAGATCGGTACCAAGTGAGGGTAACCAGGGATCAAATGTACATGGAGTTCATGGAAGAGATAATGAGCCACATAAGTAGGGTAAATAGCTAGTGGCAAGAGTAGAACCATTAGAAAGTCAGTCTTCAGGAAGTCTAGCTTCAGGACTGGTGAACACTATGTAGCTTCCAGGGGATGATATGGCTAGTGATCCGATGATGGTAAAAGTTACTCAATGGGTGTGGCTGTGATTTGTTTTTTATTTCTTTTGGTATGTCCTATTGAGGAATGTCTTTATGGTTACACGAGTTTCATGGGTTTTATATTCAATGAATAGATTATGTTCAGTATCTTGGCATCATATCGTATGAAATATATATATATATATATGAGGTTTGAGGTGCTCGGTTTTTATATATTGAGCATCATTGGATGCATGAATTTTGGGATGCAATGGCATTAGGATCAATGAAGAGATGTGGGAATTATTTGGGGAGCAAGGCATCTAGGCACCGACGCGGTGTGGTAATTGGTTAAGGTGAAAGGAAACAGGATTGATTTGATCACATTTTGAGATGTGGGACCTTATAGTTCTATTTTTTTTTCATGGACTCATGGAGGGAATTGATGTGGTGTTGGATTTGATTCTGTTTCTTGAGTGGAATGAGAGCACCTGGTGAGGTGTGGGAGTGACGATGTGTCATAGGAGGACCATGGGTCCAAGAATTTTTCATTGGTCCTTTGTGTGATCTACATTTTGGGTCGATTGTTTTTGGATTTGGAAATTCCTATAGTGGGGAGACCATGAAGTAATTCACCTATACACATTACATTGGGGTAGTATTTGTTTATTTATAATTGTATGTGTAAGTTTAGTACCATATCCATGTTTTTTTATACCTCAGGGATGACCTATGTTAAGGTGGGGGGATTTTAACATCTTGGGTTTTATAGAATGGGTCAAAAACAACTCATGTTTTAAAATATTGAAATTATGGCAATACCATTTTCTAGACTGATGATCAAAACTCAATTATTAGAGTCCTATAAACTTTATATCATGTTTTTGGTTTGGTTTTAAGGCTTGGATATTTCCTTGGGTGTTTTAGTTTGGTTTTGGAAGCATTAGATGCAAAAAGTGATGTTTGGGTAGCATGAAAAAAGCGCATAGTGTAGGGGAAATCTATGCGGCCCCTTCAAGGTAGCTGTGTGGCCCAATTTTGAACTACATCATGATTTGGGTAAACTGTGTGAGGGATGATCATAGCCCTGTGATGGGGTCTTCCTTAATTGTAAAGGATTCCACATGGTTTTCTCATAGTTATAGAAAATCATGTGGAATGTTGTACATACATTGCCACTTAACCAATACCTATGAACTATAGCACACAATGTGTGTGAACCTTTTATAAAGCCATACAAGTAAATGGTTCATACTTTATAGGGTTTTTTATTTTTTCTTTCTTCTTTTTTTTATTTCTTTTCCCCTCATTCTTCTCCTTTGTCATCTGAATAGCTAAGGGTTCACCCTTATCTCTTCCTTCCACCAAATTTGACCTCTATCCTACATCGGTGTTACATTATTCAAGTCATCAAGTGTATTGGAGTCATAATGGTAATGCTAAAATAACTCTCCCCACTTCCCTGTTTATCTTTCTCCTCACACGCCTCTATTTCCATCTGAGAATATTTTACAGTTTTTTATGGGAACAAAAATGTACACCAATACACTTCAAATTGGTGCTAAATATTGGACGTTCCTACATATAAAAGTCTAAGGTAGGTGGTGTATATATTTGTTTTTAGATTTTGTGGATGTTTGGGTGGTGTTTCTTTTAGCACACATTTGGGTATTTTGAGTGAGACTCATTTATACATGTTTCTTCATTTAAATTTGATTATGTGACCATGGGAGACTATTGGGAATTCCCAATACCATTTTTTCTCGATCAAGAATGGGTTAGATTCTATTTCTATTTGGTAAACTATTTTTTGGTGTTTAATTATTTTAAATTGAATTGTTGAAATTGATTTCATGTGGTTATTTTAAAATATGTAATTGAAGACCTCTTCACATAATTACTACGTTTATTTTGTTGATTCATATAGGTTGACTCCATTGATAAGGTGGTCTTGACCACTCAAGTAGGTAGAGGACCCTGGTAGTGTGTATTAGAAAATGTTTTGGGGGTGATTGTCGTAGAAATCCACATGGAAGGTGAGGATCCTTTTATTAATAGTGGTGAGGAAATTAAATGCGGGCTGAGACTCACCGTGATTGAGGCTGCATTCCATGATTTATTTTAAGGATAGGTATTGTTGTTCCTCTGGTTATCCATCCATGGTTTTACATGTTCATTTGAGTAGGGGTCCGAAGGAATGGTGTCTTGTTTGGGTGGGCCTCCAGAAAGTCAGTACTATTGCTAAGGCATGAGGTTTCAGGTGTCACATGGTGCCAGGTTAGTTGATTGATGTGGAACCTGATAGTTCACCTGGTCTATATGACATCATGTGTACCTTGGGCCATTGTAAAGGGATTCTATTTACTTATGAGATTTTGGAATTGGATGAAGCAGTTGAGACCTCCCCGGTGGATGCTGAGCACCAGTAGGGGTGAGTTTGTTTATTTCATCATATTGTTTTTATTTATTTTTTCACACCTTCCTAAAAACATATTATTGGTATGCACCTTTGGGTTGTACCGTACTAAGATTAACCTCACTCTTTTAATAGGTCCTTCAACATGTGTGTATACTTTTTGATTTTATTTTTAGGTAAAGGATCAACCTCGTGAGTTGGCTCTCAGTAACTACTTGCATAGAGTTTGGCATGAGACCCTATAATTCGGTCATTTAGAGATTTCATTTTGATCAATTCTTTTTTAGTTTTCCATATTGTATGATCATTATTATTATGTATTTAGTTACTATTGGTTATATATTAGTTCCCCTTTTGTATATTTACATTTGAGACTTGTTATGAACTGCATGCTTGTTCTGTTTAGTTACTACAAGTTGTTTTTTGGCATGCTGATCTGTTTAATTTTCGCTACTCCTTTATTTATTTCTACTAAAATTTAATTGATATTGAATTTTCATCTTCCAATGGCGTTTTTGGTTTGAGTCTACTAAGTATTATTTGTTATTTTTCATGCTATATATTTTTACTCAGACCAGTATATTATCTTTTTCAGAGGGTATAACCTCCCCAGTATACCTATTTACACCCTCGTTTCTAGTTGTCAGCATTTGGCATCCAGGGAGGTGAGCCTAAGGCTAGTGTAACCTAGACCGATAGCACTATTTGGGTGTATAATCGGGTTAGGGACACTATAGATTATGTTTTCTTACTATTTGGATAATTTATTTTATTTTTTAAAAAATATTTACACATCTTTTATTGTATGAATAATGTGAAATATTGAAAAAAAACTATTTTCACATCAGTTATTCTATAACTAATGTGAAATATAGGTTATAATGTTAATTATACAATAACAAGTGTGGGAACCCCTTACCATTCTAATTTTGTTTGCTTATTTCTATAATGTTTTATTAAAAAAGCATTGTGAAATACGGTTTTCTATATCGGTTACAAATAACCGATGTGAAACACCTATTTGTAATGCCACTTACAATAACATATTTAGGTAAACATACTAAAAAACCAAAAAAACTAATGTGTTGTTCACTAGAGCCTTTGTTTTGGAAACATGATACTCCATGGATCATTGAAGATCATTAGAACACCACGACATAGTTACTCCTTGTGGCATGTAGATAATAGATTAGGTAACATTGTTTTTTTATTTCATTCAATCCTATAGGATTTTATGTCACAAGATATTTACACACCATAATTAGTTTTACGAGTTAAGAGGTTATAGGAGACTGAGGTGTGATTATAGGTAGTCCTCATTGGGGCCTTCTGTGTGATAAAAATGGACCTTTCTATGGGAAGCTGCACTATAGAACATGTGACCATGACCAAAAAAATTGACTGAATCCACCTTATACACCATAATAAAGGAGTATATATTGTGGTGTTGCTCTGTTCATAGGATCCAATGCTGCAAAAGGTAAATTCATGTTATAGATTATCAGTTATATTCAATGATTAAAAGTTTAATAGTGAATTAATACTTTAGATTCGAGGGAATTAATGTTAACTAAATGGTCATTATTCACCACCTATAAGTGGGAATGGAAAATTATATTATCCTAAGAGGGTATACGAATATTTTATGGATCCTAACCCTTTAATTAAGTATTTGGTTTCTCCTCAACCACACATAGTAGTTGTATAGAGAGAAAAAGAGATATACTGGAGGAAGGTGGGTTGGGAGGCTTCACAAGATAATTGATAGGGATTTCTAGACATGCCATAATATTAGAATGTTGAAAAGTATGTGGATAAAAAATGAGATTTATATCCCTAGAACATCATCATGTTTTGTAGAAGATACACACCATTCTAGGTTTATTTTTACACACACGCTTCATGAAGATTAAGGGTTTCATGAAAAAATAAATGTGTTTCTATTCATGATAATAGGTAGTATGTTATTCTCACTTTTGTAAAAAATGATTTCAATGGGTCATTGAAAATTCTAAATTTCATAAAAAATATAATCAATGTGCTTTAGTGTTTTAGGTGCATAGGAACATCGTCTTTTCATGCTCCTTGGACTATCCAGGTTAGGGTGAACCAAGTAAAAATCACTTTTATGATTTATTTCTTTCAACACTCATAGAGATAATGTTAGTGATAAAAATAGTTTCTCCTCACATTGAATGAAAAACAAAAAATTTACAGGGCAAAATTTTTAAATATATATTATGAATATTCACCCCTCCCCTACCCCCTCCCTAGGGTATTCTCCTGGATAAGGGGCCAATAATTAGTATCAATGGTAAGGATATTAGTGTGATGTTTTAACTTTATCATAAGCATGGTATTGGTATAAGTTTATATTCACCAAGGAAGCCCAATTTTTAAAGGAAATAATTTTTAGTTTTGGAAGAATGAGATGAAACACTATTTCAGGTCATTGTGGATGGAATTTTACACAACATCTATTCATTTTATATTAGAAATATTAGAAATTGGGGCTTTATTAGAAATAAATCACATGGAATTAGAAGTAAATGAAAATAAAATCAATACCTTAGGAGGTCTAGTGATAACCCAATATATAGAGGGGTAATTTATTGAAAAACCATTCATGTCATGTGGGAATTTTTTTTAAATCTATAAAGAAGATTCTAAATATTGAGAAGAAAAACAATGACTGTTGTGGAATAAGTATAAATATTTTAGGATGAGACCAATAAAAATTATTGATGCATTTCTAGACTATATAAACGGTATTTTGTAAACTATTTGAGTCCTTGGTGAAAATATTGAATATGTAAAAAAAAAACATATAATAACCAAGAGGAGAATACCTTAATGTTTTAATGATAATGTATCTATAATTAAAGTGAAATATCTAAAATATGGTTCTTTAGATATATTTTATAGTAATTATTTTGTATATGAAATTAGAAATGATGATAATAAATACAAGGTGATGTAGAAATCATATATGGTTTCATTCAAAGTGATAAAGAATATTTCTATAACAGAAGATCTAGATAAATATGAGGTCGAGGGAATGATGTTTTTACTTTACTCTAATATTAAGAGGGTAAAGGAAATTTAAAACGAAAGAATAGGGTTTCTTTCTTGCAATGTGGTATGCTAGGATATCTCATTACTAGGTTCTTTTAAAATTTTGATGATAATGAGGATGAAGAACCAGTGAATAATCCCTTCACGGGTAAAAAAGTTGGTGAAAACCATAACATAAATTCTTCAAGAGGGAAAATATGTTATACTATAAAGATAGATGCTCACATGATTTAGATGTGGAAGAAGTTATGTATTATAGAAACATCAAAGAATATTATTTAATATATATGATTAATAAACCATAAGATGATTATAGTGATGGATAAATGATGAAATTAAGGGGAAAGTTGATCTTCCGGTTGACCATGATATATCCCTGGAATAAATTGACAAATAGAGTGATAAAACCAATTGATATATATATTTTATATCAATATTTTCTTTTGTTTTTATGTGTTTTAGTATAATATTAAATAATTAATGTTGAGATTTATGATAGATATTTATTTTTTCTATATTCTTATATAGGACTGACATGTGGAACAATAGAGAAGAAAATGTATCAATTAAAAACCATAAAGGCACTTCACACTAGGATCAAAAAAATATGATAAATTTTACATTGATGATTGAATCCAAATGGATCAAAAATATTTTTTAAATATAATTTTTCATGATTATAGATGCTTACATGAGGTTTTAGAGGCCCAAAACTACAGAACCAGAGAAAAATGATAATTATAGTGCATTACATTGACATTGCACATTGTGTAAACATATTACACAACATTAAAATATTTAAAATTGTGTAATTAGTTCATGGAATAAGGTTATGAAAATATTCCAGAGTTCAAAATCACACATTACAAGTCATGTAAACATTAAATTCCATGAAGAAGTCGTACATACCCCAAAACAGTTATTTTTTACATGACTTCCACGGGAGATATATCATTTAACTATGTTAATCATTAAACACTATGTTTGACCTAAGGTTATCATAGGATGATTCCATATTTATAAATATAAGGTTTCATTGAGGTAAATTCATTCCATTCTAGGTGTAGAGAGGCTCGACTACCAGGAGGCTGCCATAGGGTTTCGACCCTCCATTCTTCATAGATAATTTTTCTTTATGCTTTAATCTTTTCCATTTATTTATTTAATGTAATGTTGAATCCATTATAGATTAAATCCAACATATCTACTTTATTAATTCTCCATCTCATTCTCACTCATATATTCTATTCCTTATCAAATAAGTATTATTCATTGTTGGTAATTACCAAACAATGATTGCGTAAATCTGTATTGAACAATGGAATCACTCAAAATGGGTGGGTAAAAAAAATTAATTTTTATTCTTCACCTTAATGATGTCTTTTTTAAATTGTTATTGTGTTTTGATACTCATTTATCATTTATTTATTTAAATCTTGGACCAAGTGTGTTTAATAGTTTATGAAACCCACCACGATTAAGATAGATAATTCAAGACCATTGAATGTGATTATTATTTTATAATTACAATCTAATCTTAATTTACTCTTTTTATTTTAATAATTCAAAAAACCATTAGTTGAGATTATATGGTAAATTGATAAGTTTTTTTCAATATATCCAATCTATTAAATATTATTTCTTATGCAAACAATGATTATTATCATTTTAAAATTTTAGACATGATTTCATTTTAGAAAAATTACCATTGAAAAATTATTTACTTATATTATTTTTTTATAGTTGAATTGATTAATTTACGAAATTTAATTATTTTAAATAAAATGAAATTAAAATTAGAGTGAATTAATCTTTAGTTTCGACTTTTCAAGCCTGTTTTCTCTGCTCTCAATAGGATTAAAGAAATACATCTAATTTATTGTGGAATTGTTGTTTTTGTAGTTTGGGTTTCACATAAATATCAAATTTTATCATGCCTAGAGGATTTAATGGAATTTTTTGGATGCATCACCAAGAAGTAAAATATAGTTTTTCTATGACTTTAAACTCAACATATTATAGCATGAGGAAGAAATGTTTTAACTAAAACTATATATCTACAAGAAGAGATTTATAATATCTAGAAACTTTGAAAAGGATGTCAAACTCAAGCTCAAAGTGGAAGAACAAGCTAAAATCATTGATGTATTGAAAAATAAATTGAAATAAAGGGTAAAATAACTATATAACTCAAAGAATAAATCGTTTCTTGTTTATGAAACTATGAGGATTACAAAATTATTATTATACCTAGAATGGTATCATGTTTCTTAATAACACTTGTCCTAGTTTGATATGATAATGTCCATGTTGTGATTGTTGAAGAGTTTATTCCTTTATCACGAGTGTGGAAATTTAAAAACAAAGGGAAATGTATAGTGAATCATGATCATAAGTAGAATATATCTATGCATCATGATAGACCAAAATCATTGACACCTTGAAATAAAGTGGAGTTTTAAGTAGCTCAAGATTTTTATAATCATGCAGAAAATGATATAAATATGATTCCAAAAATTATGTGGTGTTGTTTTGGAAAATCAGGTCACATTATATATTTGTGCTCCATTACAAAAAGGTTTTCTTAAGAGAATCAATGCTAAAGATAGGCAATAAATTTTTCAACATCCATTTTTGTTTTTAATGGTTATTACTTATTGTGTGAAGGTTTTGAGCACATAACAGCTTGTTTCGATATAATGGATTAGAGGGAAGTAACTTGTGATACATAGAAATGAGGATATCAATGGAAAGTAACATTGACATATAAACATAATAATGATAAAAAATTATCAATTTTGCATGAGGAGGTGTAAATTATTGAACTCGGGGAGAAGAAGACATATCAGTAATCAATAGAAGTTCCCCAATAGTCATGGAAGAAGAAGAAAAATGGCATTAGAAGGGAAAAATTATTGATATCTATTTGAGAGAAACATATAATCCTAGTTTATGTGTTTCGGATAAGGGATGTTTAATACACAAGATCATAAATGGAAATATTATCATCAACATCAAATATGATAATGGTGGAGTGTCCTGATTCTATGGAGGGACTCAAATACATTGTCTCTATGAAGTCTATGGTTGGTGAAAATTATCTCATAAAAAAGTGATGTTGGTGGAACGACATCGACCCAATTTTCTAAGTGTGATTCATCTGTGTGAATTAATACATTCTATGTAATTTGGAAAAAATGAGTTCACTATTTAATCTAAATATGGTTCACTTGTTCTATAATTAAGACAAACCAAAATTAATCCTTATCATATTGGTCAATAAAATTGGTTCCCGTTATATGAAGAATATGAATAAAGTCTTTGGCATAAAAACCTAGACATATGAGCCAAAGATCCTCTGAAAAGTAGGTAAAACTTTATCGAGAATGTGATTTTTCTAAACTCACATGTGAAAATTCCCATTCATGTGATTCATGTAAAAAGGGTAAGACTTTTTGGAATACCTTCAATCCAAAAAATGAAAACAAATCCAGAGTAATGGATTTATTTAATCTAGATGTATTTTGACCAATTACTTCTAAATCATTTTATGTAAAAAATTATTATGTATTTTTTTATGATTTTATTAGGAAATATTTGTTTATTGTGGTTCCCCACAAAAATAAAGTTTACAAGTTCATAATTTGATATCAGAGAGAAGATGAAAATAATTTTTGGTGTAAAAATTCAAAATTCTCACTCTGATAATGGTATGGAATTTATAAAACCAAAAATGAAACTATATCTAAAAAAAGGATTCAAGGCCAAGTGTCAGGAGTGAGGAGTTCTCAACACAATAGATTGGTTGAGGGGATAAATTGTATTATCAACAACATGTCCATATTAGTGCATAAATAATCACATTTATCTAATAGGAGGGTTTATCATAACCTATACATAAAGGGCTATGGGCTGTGGATGGTGGAGCTTATATATTTTTCCAACATCGTCTTTGGAGGATTAGATGACGCCCAATGCAAGTTGTTTTCAGAAAGGATGATTTATGAATTCTAGATGACTCTCATCATTGAACTATCATTTTTCATTGATTTATTGGTATTTAGAAGAAATGATGAGACATTTATTTCCCAAAAACAAATATGCAAATGTGGTTTTAAAGTGGTTTCAGATAGATGATTCTAAACCAATGGGTACACCAATGGGGGATCAAATGAAATGGTTAAATAATAGATAATGTGAGGATGTTTGTGTGACAATCTATAAGAAAATTTCTCGTAATTTACTTTAATTTAAATACCCATGATAAAAAAATTGTGTTTTTTTCATGACAAGAAATTCATTATAAGAGTTGTGCAAAAAACATATGATTTATATGAGACTATTACTTATATTACTCAAAATATAGTGTTTTTTGGGATGTATTATTAATGAAATTCATATAAGATGTTTATAGGGTATATATATTCTAATTGGGCGGGGATAATTTTATGTACAAAAATAAATTTTTGGAGTTATTTTTTAACATGAAATCTGTTGAATTTATTAGAAAATTACAAAAATAAAGAATATATATCTTTAGGCACTGTATAAGCTGAATATGTTGTATTAACTCAATCTTGCATTCTCGTTGGTATGGATGAACCAAAAACATTAAAATATTGATATTAAGAGCATATCAAATATCTATAATATGTTTTTAAATTCATGTGATATATAAATTAGCAATAACCCCATTCAATAGTCAATAATTAAATACATCGAGATCAAATACCATATCTTAATGGAGAAAGATGAGTGATTGGTTTTGAAGATGGATTTTTTGCCTACTAAATATCAATTAGAAAACATCATGACAGGTGATCTACCATAGGTAGAATTTGAAAGGTATCGGTTGGATTTGGGAATCCAACCAAATTCATCTCTTTATATAGACTTGAAGACATACACCTCCCTCCCCAGTATATATTTATTTTTGAGAAAGGTAACATTTTCTTCTAAAATTCATTATTTTAATTTCTAACACTTTCTTATTAATCTTCAAATATGTTCTTGATGTGTTCATTTAAAATGAGAATAAAGTGTTCATGATCAATCAAAAAATAGGTGAATGTTATGAAAAAGTGGTAATTATATTAAGGGGGAGTGTTTTATAATTTTGATGAGTTATTTTAAGGGGTTGAGAGAAAAGTGTCACGTGGTTTTTTTCATGTGAATTATTTAATATAACTCTTATTTCACACACTGATACATTACACACATGATCTTAGAGTTTGTGATTTATGAATCATTAATCCACTTCTATAATGAAATAAAACTAGAATGTAGCTTCAGTTATTTTGGTTCTAAATTTTTCCATTCATGTTGGAAAATATGTGTTAGCTATCAAATTCTCAGAAAACCCAAAGGGGGGATTAGTGAACACAATCCCTATGATGATTGGTGTTTATTTTGTTTGGATAAAATAAAATATATGTGTTGAAGCTGTAGAATATTGTGTATAATAAGTGATTATTAGAGGATTTTTTTGGATTCATTAAATCTAAAAAGTGTGTTGATGTTTGAGAAAAAGTGCCTGGGAGATAATCACCATAGCATAACCCATTAGGCCGCACAATAGGATCTTCTAGATTCATTGTTCATGTACCATGGACAGAGGCTTGATTTATAGAATTTTTGAAGAAGTGATGACTTTGTAAAATGGTTTTTGACATCATAGAGGGTGTGTATTTGAAAGGGTGATAGTTTCTAATTTTTCTCCTTGTATATAAGAGGATATGTTGCAACATGTCAGGCTATGCCATATGGATTTATATATGGGTAACTAGTTAATTTTTAATATATCTATAGTTTTAAGTATGCCTACCCTTAGGGGATAGGTTATTCCATAGATCCTTGAATAGAAGGGTACAACCACATTATAGTTACACCTTGTGTGATGGAGAGTGTGGATTATGAAGCATGATTGTTTTGATTTCAAATAACACTATTTGAGTTCAAATTAAAGGAGACTTCCATGTCGAATTTAGTTCATTGATTCCATAGGTTAAAAGATATTTTAGTGTGATCATTGGTAAGATACAAAGGATCATTATGTGTGATAAAAATAGACATATTCATAGGAAGCCATGATTTATAATAGGAGACCATGAATTTAAAAAAATTATTAATGCCCTCTTCTCTACTGTAATAAAGGAGGATGTGTTGTGTTTTTTCTCTGTCTGGGGGGTCATACACCATAGGAGGTAAATTCATTCCATATTCAAGTTGTTAAATTAAAAATCTAAAATTTTTAAGGGGATTTTATACTCCATATTTTTGGACTTTAATTTTGAACTAAATGGTTATTACTTAACTCTTTTTTTGTGGGAATGATACATGGAATGATTGTGTGAGGATAGGGGAAAAGATTCTTGATTTTAACCCACAGATTAAATTAATTTATTTGATTACCCAAAAACTTCACATAGTAGTTTTATATATAAAAATAGAGATATTCATGCAGGAGGTGGGTAGAGAGTCTCAATAGGAACATTGAAAGGGGATTCCTCGACCTTCTATACAATTCAAAATTAGAGGGGAAATATAGAATCTATGAGATTTATCTCACTAGAACATCATCATGTTGTTCATAAGAGACACTCTGTTCCATGTTTATTTTCACACACTAATGTCACAAATAATATGAATTTCATGGAAGGATTAGTGTGTTCTTATTAATTGTGAGTGGTAGTGTGTTTTTGTCATATATGTGAAGAGTGAGTTTAAAGGGTATCCATGACAAATATATTGTGTAAATGAAATAAAATAAGTGCACTGTAGTGTTTTTGATTCATAGGCACATTACCTTTGCATGGTCCTTAAACTAACCCAGTTATGGTGGCCCATGTAGAAATATTCTATGTGATTTATTACATTCATCACTCATAAAGAGAAAGTTGGGGACAGAATGATGCATTCCTCACATTGAGAACAAAAGATCAAATTCATATGATTTTTTTTCAAATACGTATCACTATGATTCAACCCCATCTGAAGGGTAATCTCCTTCATATGGGACCAAAAGAAAAAAAAAATCATCTTCTACAAGCTTAACATAAATATGTTTTTTATTTTAGTAATGGTATGTGTTATTTACAATACGAACTTGATGTAATGTAATATATAGTTTAATATAATACTTTATTTAATATTATTACATTTAAACCATATAAATGGATTATTAAATTTTTAATTATCTTAAGTGATGTTTTTCTGTTCTAATACAACTTCTAATATTGCTCCCGTATTTTGACAATCCATCATGTCATTATGTTCAACATTCGAACTAGTATCCATGGTCGAAACATAAATTTTGAATAACACGGGAGAATTACAAGACCCTGAAATCAATAATACCTGAAATAAACTTTATATTGGATATGTAGTAGTGATATTTTATGTGTCAGTGTGATGAAATTCGAATAAAGTTGAGTTTTTCTTATAAATTTGATGAAATGATAAGACAATGTGCAGATAAGATCGGTGATGTAATGGAATGGTCCCATATTAGTAAATGTCCAAATCCTTATATGCATGATCCATGTATAGTAAGGGCACCAAAAATTGAAAGCATGTCATACACATGGATCATGGAGCACAAGTGACAATTTTAGGGGAGAATTCACAATTGAGAGCACCACTTAGGTTCCTTAGGCCAATTTTGGTTTACAAACTTATTAATATATGTGTTTTTGAATTAATTTTTCTCAATTATATATATTTGGTTAGTTTTTTTCCTTTGTGATATATTATTCTTGTTCATATTATATTTTAATTTTCTTCTTGGCCATATACTTTTACCTGCTTCTATGAATGGTTTTTCATATGTTAGGGCTATTTGAGATAGAGATAAGTCAAAACACATGTATGCACCTTACTTAACAATGTATTGTATTTTTATAATGGGGCATAACCACCTCCAAACATCTAATGATTAGTCATTAGTATTTATACAGGCCTCTAATGACTAGTAGGTGCACATGAGGTTTTATGATTATGTGGAAAGCATTTTGTTATGATATTTGGGTCATATATGTTACGAAAAGGAATTAAAGAACACTACAGTCCCTTGGTTATGGGACATGATAATATATGTAAGAATAGGACCATCGAGAACCAAGAAGCAACTCATTAATAATCTTGAACAATATAATTATAGTGGGATCCTGAGTTTCTAAGGGTGGTATGTGATTCCTCTTCCCTGCCTTTTCATTTCTTTTAGTTATTCCTTAATTCTAGAGTATCATGGATCATATTAGGTTTAAATAGGTAAGAATTAGTGGGATAACATTTCATAATGTGGGTTTTCCTATTATTGTTTATCATGTTATTTTTTGAACCAATTGTCTACACATATTAACTAATATATAAAAAATAAATATATTATATATATATATATATTATTAATGAGTTAGTTAATATGGTGTAGAAACTAATTCATATGATTTATGGTCTCTTTAAATTATTTATTTATTTTTATATCTACATCATACTGTTACCTGTTTTTATACGATTTATTGAGCATATAAATCTATTTTAAATTGATTTATAATGATTTAAATAAAAAACATCTTTAACAAATGAATGTGAGGGAGAGAAAAATGGGGTTAGTTCTTTTCTATAAATTTTATATAAGATTTCGGTTTTTTCCTTTTTGGAACAAAGTATTGATATCATTATCTAATTGATTCTAGAAAATTTCATCAAGAAAACTACCTTATATTTACTAGGAAATGGAAGATGAGATGGAACTACTCATTCAACCTATAGTTCGAATATATGTCTGAGAAGGTATTTATCATTTAATTTAGGTAGATTTTCAATGTTATAAATGAAAGAAGATTACGTCCTTCAATTTCCTTGGGGGTTTTCCATTTCACCATCATCTAATATTTTGGGGTGACTTATCTACTCAAGAACTTAATAAGTGTATTAATCATCTCAAAAATATTTTCAACAGCATTGAAACACTTAAGAAACAATGAGTTAGTCTTCAGACATTCATACTTGATGTTGTAATGTGATCAGAGTGGGATGTGATTCTTGAGCCTAAGAAGGACTAGGGACTCACCCATGCTATGTTTAAAGAACCCTTTCTTAAAAAATTTTACCTTTATACCCATGGTTTGGAAAAGGGAAAATATTTTAATAACCTCTAGAATGTTTCTATATTGGTCATTGAATATTTCTCTTCATGAATTGTTGAGTATCTATACATCACTAAATATCTATGTGAGGATGATGATTCTAAGGTAAGTCAATTTGAATTGGGTCTTAAGAGGCCTCTACAAAATTAGGATATAATCTTTAATCTTTAAACATTCTCAAAAGTGGACATGAATTATTTTCTTTATAAATCATAGCACTAAAGGAAGTTTAGGAGTAGAAGTAACACCACCTATTCAAACCCAATTGGATATAACCTCAATAAGTTAGAAGAAATAGTGAGAGCAGATGAGCTTTGGTGGATCTCACCAAGGAAGCAAAGGTGGCGGTATACTGTCATCACCTAGTTCGGGGAGGTCTATTGTACAGTGAAATCGAAGTAGATAATATGCCCATTTATGCAACACCATGGTATTTTAGAATATAATTTTTTAATTTAAATAAATTGTATGTGATCGAAACCTTGCCTTACATGCAACCCCGAGTGTTTATGAATTGTAATAATCAGATTATGAAAAAAATATGTGTAAAGGTTTTAAATAATTCAAATTTATTGATTAATTCATAACACATAAGTACTCGATTTTCAGTTAAACCAATTAATGCTTCAAAAATATATTTTCTTAAAAAATAATTTTTATTTCATTTTATACGTATATATATTATAAATATTTTCTTCCCATTTTTTGAAATTTTATTTGAAGAAATTAATATCATTATTTGAAATCATCATGTTCAAATAATCTTAAGGTCAATATTTATGATTTTTCTAAGAACACATATTTTCCATTAAATGTTCAAAAATACTGATTTTTGTAAAACATGTTATTTATTTTGAAGTAAATTTACATTATGTTTTTAATCTGATCTTAATGTAACATTATATTACTTAAAATTTAAATAATCTTATTAGTTTCTTAAGAATAACCATTATACATGGTTTTTTTATAAGTTTTTTTTGGTTTTAATTTTTTTTTCTAAACACTATTTTTTTAGATACAATGTGTTTATATAATAATAAATTAAATCAATCACTATTTATTTATGTTTTTAAGTAAATTTATAAATTATATATTAAGTCATATTTTTTAAAATCCATTTTATGGTTTTTAAAATGAAAGGAATGTAAGTAAATTTTGATTTAGGTTAATGAATCGTTTTTTTATAATGAGTTTTTTATTACAGGTTGTACGCTTATTTAAAATTAAATTAATCAATATATAAAAATTGAATCTGTTAAAATGGAATCCATATTTGTAATATTAAAAATTAATAAAATATATTTGTCTTAACTTTATTTTTTTATAGTGAATAATTAAAATCGTAAAATCTTGTTACAACAATTTAGGTAAAAATGAGTTTACCGAAGGTTAAACCAAGATATAAGGGTTATATTACAACCCACATCTTCTTATTTATTATTGGTTTGAGATATTTTCGCATTATTTTATCATAACTTTTAATCTTAATGAATTTGGAGAATTTTCTCATCCAAGTGACCATATATAATTTAATTATTTTATGAAATTCCATGTGTGTCCCTCCCCCAATTTATAAAAGGGATCCTATCCTCCTCCCTTATTCACTAAATTTTAGCCTTTTATCTTTGAACATATATGATAAAAACATATTTTTATCTTCCTTTCATCTTATATTTTATGGTCTTATCCTATGAGAAATATTTATCCAAAGGGGGTCTCTCAAAGAAGATGTATAAATATTAACCGAAATCTTTCAATTTTATTTATTTTTAAACCTTATCTAAAACTATAGTATCCATAAAAAATGATTAATATATTATCATAATTATACTGAGATTCTATTATGATGATTACACAACCATTTTCTACCCATTATCTATCAAATAGGAAATAAAAGCATCGCTCCTGTGTACATGTGGACTACCGTATCCATATAGAGATATGATTCATTTCCATCACCATCTTTCATAGGTGGTTAAAATGATTTAATTAATTTTTATATATGATATTTATTACATAATTATTATTTTTTAACTATAATATATTATCTACCTTCTTACTATCTAATCCATTGGTAAACAATAATGTTGCTTGAGTGTACATGTGGATTATCACCTCCATGAAATGATGTGATTTGTTTATCTTTTACACTTTAATTGGATTGTAAAAAGGGTATAATTAATGAAAATATATGTTATTAATGATAAATTATTTATTCTTTAAATTTTATTTATCATTTATCTTTCTTTGAATCCTTCCATCAAAATGTTTAAATGTCACTAATGTGTACGTATGGATTAATGTCTCCATGAAGTGATGTAATTAATTTTTCATCACAACCCGATATGAATGGTTATAAATATTTATATTATGAATATATATGTAATTTATATCAAGATTAAAATTATTTATATATAGGAATCATAAACACAACTCAAATACTATAACTACCAAACTAAAATATACATGAAAAATGAAGCAGTTAACACCCAAAATGAAAACATTAATTGTGATTTATGAACAAGAAGGTATCAAAATGATATAATTGGATCATATATGATATTATATGTATTATTATTAATTCTATATATAATCATAATAAATTTATATTTCTTATATATTAAGTTAGAGTGATTACAATTCCTTTATGATATTAGGTAAGGGTTTAATCGTAATTTCTCATCATCAAGAAACATTTTAATATTATGCACCAATTAATTATTTCTATAGTGTATAAATTACACAATAATTTTTTTTGGAATAAACTATGATTTATTGAAACTATTTTATTCAACTATTTTATATTCATTCTTCCTATGATATTCATTTCAAAAATTACATAATTCATAAGGGTTCACTATCCCAATTTTTTTCATTTAGTCATTTTTGATTGTGTACACCTAATTTTTTAATAAGGTGTATATACTTCTCCATTTATATGATGTATCATTAATATCCTTATGTTAATGATATTTAAATTTTATTTTGATGTTATCTCTTTCATTGGGGTCATGATTTAGAACTTACTACCACAGTAAGGCTATTATGTTACAGTATCGATTATTTACTGGGATTGTTTATGACTAAATTTACAATGATGAAATTATATGATATATATATCCATAATAAAATATATTTTATTCTTATATGTTTCGTTTTGAGGTTTTTTAACTTACATTTTAATCACTTTAAGTACACAAGAGACTTAAATAATGTTTTAAAGAAAAACTGACTTAAGATTTCTCTCCGGTCAGTAACGTTTTATTCTATGACCATATTTTATTTAAAATTTTCTCAAAAATGATTTTACTATTATAAAATTATTTATTCAATTCATTTTACCCATGTTATAATTTTTACAATAAAATTAGAGGAATATTTCTGTGATTTTCCAAAAGATTTACTTTTGAATTATTTGGTGAAAAATATGAATGGAATTTTGGTTTTGACATACACTTCATGAGAAACATTCCATACCATCATGAATACACTTTTTAGTTAATATTCCTTTATAATTTTCCATTTTTATTTCAAATAAAATTCTTTCCTTAATATTTTATAAATTTTTATATCTTGAATAATATATTTAAAAATGAAATATGTATTTTCCTAAAGAAAATATCAAGTGATTTTTAAAGGTATTTTTCATTTATAACAATACAATTTGATGTTTCTTATTATTTACAAAGATATGATCCAATTTTTTGATCATTATTATTTCTATTTATGGTTTATATTTATGATGATGAAATTTTTATGAATGTTTTTTTCTTTCTATGGGCTATGCTTTGATGTAATTATTTTATGTCATACAATGAATTTTGATTATATGATGGGTGGTTTCATTATGAACCATGGATGGGTGGTTATGTGATCAACCTAGGATGGGTGGGTTCGTTATATCCCTCCAATGTATTCAGAAATGATGATAGAGTTGAGAAACACCTTAGAGATGGTGTAGTTATCCAAATAGAAGTTAATCATAATAGAATGTTGGAAATTAGTAGGTTGGAATTTCCATTATGGGACTTTCTCCATAATGAAATACTTGAGGGTGAAACTTGAATAAGTGATTTTATAAGCTTATAGATAATGTTTTTAATTATGTTATTCATAATAAGGGTTCTAGTTTTTGATATCTTAATTGGAAATTATGTATATCATTTATCTTATAGTTGTTTATGTATCGATGTTTCCCAATACAATAAACCATTATGGTTCTAGCATGAATAATATTGATATATAATGGATTTTTATTCTAATAATATTTATTATTTATCTATGAAAAGTTTTGGGAAATGATAGTTGAAAACATAGTATGTTTTATTCATTTTTGGATACTGTTATTGTATACATTTAGATAAATATCTTAATATAAGCCTACGTATAGAGAATAGCATGGGTTGTGGTAAAGAAATGAGTGTGGTTTCCTAAGAAAAGACATCCCATCCATTATACAATATGAAAACCTGGTTTTGAAATAGATTCATCTATTGGTAATCAACCATAAAATAGTTGGTCGAGTATATGATAGATACCAGCTATGACACTTATAAATAATAACGGTTATGGGGTACTTATTGAAGGAGGAGAGGTTATAAGAAAGGGAGAGAGAGTTTATAGGTATTATATTGTGGGGCAAGGGGAATATCGTAAGAATATTCTATAAATACCTCTAGAAAATGTATTAATGGTAATTTTATAGGGGAGGAAAATTGTTCTAAAATGAGCCTTCCATTGTCTTGGACTATAGTCATTATGATTGAGAGATATTTTAGCTTTGGATCTTGAGTCTTCTCTTACCTTGTTCTTTTTCTTCTTTTACAATCTATAATTCTTCTAATAGTTCTACTAATTTTATATATATGGTATTCTATCCAACTATGATTATGATTATGTATATTTTCATTTGTTCCAACCATACTCTATTCTTCATCACTTCTTCCAAAACATCATCCATTTCCAACAATTATCCATTTCAGGGAGGTTTGTATGACTTATTCGTGGCCAATAGTAGTGTGCACCACTTTTTTGTTTCACCAAGGTGTATGAAATCCATTTTTGTTCATTATTATTATTGTATTTCCATCTAATATGAAGAATTATTTGGCATCCTACATGAAGCAATCAGAAAAAACTCCCATGACTACTTGTCTGCATCAATCCGGGTAGACACTAGCTGGGTTTTTTTCATAGGTGATGTAACCTATTGGATCATGTTCTCAGGATACATGTTCATCTATATCACATACAAAAAACCCCTGTTACAGTGTAATAGGAATCCACTGCTACTATTATTCATAGGTTTCCTTCCTATGGAGTAGGTTCTCTTTAGGATCTCCTCCTAAGCCAAACTTCACCTCTTTTATCACCTAGTCCTAGTTTATCCACATTTCCACTAGGTGCTTCACTACTAGATCTTCTTTTATGGGAATTGTAATGACCCTATACCCAACAACCCAAATCTTATGCCCTAATTTATTACATTGGAATGGATACAAGAATCATTAACTAAAGGAATAAATAGTTTAGCTATTTTGGTAAACTATATTACATAAATGATATTGATTTTACATTGGGATGAAAAAATAAAACATAATACATAAAAAAATAAAATTTTCATCATCCATGAAAACACAATAAAAGGATTACTCTTCATAACATGGGGAAATAAAACTAAATTAGGGTGATCTCAAATACTTAGTAATGGTTAAGTACAATTGAATATGTCATGAATCAATAAACATAATCAATATGGAAAGGTAAAAAACTAAACACATATTACATTTAAATAACATTACTTATATGGTGAGATAAGGTAGAATCAATATGGAATGATAAATAATATAAAACACATTCCATTTAATCAATAATCTAATAATGAAATGAATCCATAGGTTTTTTTTCATATTGAAAATATCATAGAAAACAGTAATAACTAAATTCTTAATGAAGGTAATGCATAATTATTAGATTCCATGTTTTCTATGTACATTGTTCCATTACCGTCGTGACCATCGAAATGATGTTTTAGTATACCAGGTAGAAACTCATCTGATTTGGCCAACTGATTTATCTCATTAGACTTTTGATGAATCAATGGGCATACATTAAATAGTACCCAACCCATTTCATTCAATTCCAAATAATTCCTCATATATTGAATAATATATTTAATTTTTTTAAAAAAAATATTATCCTAAAATATATGTATTGTGTAAGGAATACATATTTACAAATATTTCCCCAGTTAATCAAATAACATTCAATATAAACACCATATGTAAAAATAAGTTCAAATTTTCAGAAATAATCATGAATTGATATACATAAGGAATTAATAATCATATAAATCATGAATTAATATGTTTATTTAAGATAAATATAATTTATAGGAAAATAAATATTTCAATAACATGATTGTTTCATGAAAATGTTAACAATCAGAAAAGAATGTGGGATTTCACAATAACTTTTACCACTTGATAATTTTGAAGTCAAATCAACTTTAATGAAATGATTCAAAGTGAAGATTAAAATATAATTAATTATGAATTAATCATGGTATTACATTTATAATGTACGTATATACACCACATGATTGTGAATTGGTAAATAATAGCAATTAAGTCTCAATGGAAAGTCATTTTAGACAAAATCCCTTACCATATGCTCCTTTTCTCTTGAAATCCCATTAAACTCCTATATAATGGTTTTAAGAATGTTATTAAATTAAAATATTATACTATTAATTATTATTATATCATATATTATTCTTTTCTAACATCTTATCTCTTGTTTGGTAATAATAATTTATTATTTTTATTATTTTCGGGTGTTAATTGCTTTGTTTTTCAAGTATGTTTTGACTTTTTATTTTTTTCCTTTTAATTTGATCTTGATTTAATCATATCCATAATGTTAACCATAATTTAAGTATCATATATATTTATTATATATGTATTTAATGTAATCCATAAATTTTGGTGATAAGAAATTATAAATGCATCATTCATGGAGACAGTAGGTCGTACGTACGCATGAACTATTCTACCATTTTCTTATATTATTAATTAAGAGAAAAACAAATGATATATATATATATTTATTATAGTATAATAATTATGTGATATATATCATAAATATTTATTAAAAATACCCTTAATAAATTCCACATAAAGCATGAATTAATTACATCACTCTGAGGAGGCGATAATCTACACGTCCACAAACGATGTAATTGTATTTACAGAAAATAGAAAGCATGAAGTTATGTGTTATATAATAATTAAAAAATCATAAATTCATTATAAATATCATTTATATAACTATAAATCCATAATTATTCCCAACCGTGAAAGATGGTAATGGAATAATGAATGGCATTGGTTCGCTAGGTGGTAGTCCTCTATAAAAATGAACAATGATTGCAGATCCCATTTTATGGAAGTATATGGGGGTGAGGTTGTACCCTTAAGATGAATAAATAACATTATATTTTTGATATTTATGTTACTAAATATGAAATATATAATAACAATTGAAGGGGTGGAGAATGAAATAAAACAAAAGTTCACATAGAAGAACATTACCTCTTCTTCTAGTAACTCCTTTTGGTTTATATAATATTACTTAATTGGTTAGATTTATGCCCAAAGTTTGGATTCTTGGATAAGGAGAGTGAATTTTTTTAAGTGATTTGGTAGGGTCTGGTATAGCCAAATGGCTTGAGAGTTGTTAATGGGCCCTTACTGTGCACCTATTTTGACACTCTTGGTAGATATTCTTGGGTTAATTCACATATTCTATATAAAGTATTATAAAGTATATAAATAGATATTGAAAAAAAATTCCTAGCTTAAAAATAGTCTCATATTTTAAATATATGTTCTTGTGGTGTATATATACTTTTAATTATTTTTTATTATTATATGATTACTCAATCTTATTAATTTAACTTTTGTTTTGGTTTTAATTAATGGTTGGAACTAAGAAGAATCATTTTAATGCTGAATGTGACAAAAAAATAAATTATTTTCCTCATGAAAAATCAAATGATATGGGATATGGAATGAAAAAACCTAAACTTATTTCCAACCATCTATCTCCTCATATTATTAGAAACCTAAACAGAAGTTTGTTTTTAAATTATCCAAATAAGTGAAAAATGATGTTTCATAAGGGTCGTAAGGGAATGGCATTTTTGTTTCCAACATGTTCGAAATGTGGGAAGAATAAAAAGGGGAAATGTCTCAAAGGATCATAAATTTGTTTTATGTGTAAACAATATGGGAATAAATTAATTAATTTTTCAGGAAAGATGAAGGGTTCAATAGAGGTAAATAAAGTGCATCCGAATTTACCATTTTTAGTTCAATGGATTTTGTTTAGGGAACTTAGGAATTATATTATATAATTCCCTAATACATGGGCTAAATCATAGACCAAGGAAATACACTATTTTCATCACTGAAGTGGAATAATTGATGCTTTTATGTATTGGGATTTTAGAATTTGGTTATAGAAGTTTTTTATTATTAATATTTTGGCTATAACAATCATTAAACGTCTTGAGATTATATTTTAGTATTCTTACTTTAGGGATTTATAGGAATATTTCAAATTTTATTTATAACATAGAAAATTTGTTTAGTGGTAAGGTTATATTTTCGTAAAACAAATTATTGAGGGATATATAATCCTTAATATTTGTCTAAGGTTCACAAAATAATTCTTAGTTGGAAAAAATTGGTGACTTATATTAATAAAGTAAATTGGATAGCTTTTTTGACCATAAAATTAATAAGTGATTTGAGGACAAAATTATTTATGTAATACATGATCATGTTAATTAAAATTTTGGATTTATAGAATAAATTAGATTGCATATGACGTTATTTAAGGAATAAGTATATAATTAATTTTTTTAAGCATATATATTTTCATAATAGTATATGAGAGTATATATCATGAGAGTATATGATCAAGTATGAACATGACTGTTGTGTGACAATAAGATCTACATTATTTAATTTGGGGATAAATGTAAATGTAGATCTTGGAAAATATGTGATCAAACTTTTCAAAAAAAAATTGTTTTTAATGTTTTCATATATATTTTGGAAGAGTTTTAAGATTATCCTTTTGTGGAATGGTTTGAATATAATTTTGGGTGTTATTTTTTAGGCTATATTGAGTAATATATTGTTTCATAATATGAATATTAATCCATATTCGATAACATGTGCTAACCATTTTGGTTATAGTAAAAATATATTTAGAGAAGTAATGAGTTTCCAATCATTTAAGAATCTTTTGATCTATTGAATGTTAATTTTAGTGCATTGGACATTAAAATTGCATATTGAATATTGATTTCATGGAGTAACAGATTAGATAGAAGTGAAAATTGATTAAATAAAAAACAAAGGATAAAAATATGCTTATGAAATAGAAACAAGTAAAGTGAGTATATATTCTGATATTCCATGGTGAAATAATTCCTCAACTAAATGAAAAATAATCATGAAAATGAATTTTTTTCCCCTTTACAGTAATTTCTGTGGTGTTGATGGCCATTTTTACCACTCATCGATTTATGGATTTGTAGTCATTAGCTTTATCATGGTCATATTCTCTAATATTCACTATTATTATTTGGATATTATCTTTGTTCTCTATATCCATATTTTAAAAACACATTAATTTTTTCCTTATCTCGGAATTTTATAATGTGTTATTTCATATAACCATTTTGTTTCCACTTTCTTTTTTCAAATGAAGTTTTATTGCCCCTTTGTACAATGTGGGTTTTTAACAAAGGTATTTTTAAATATTAAACCTTTTATTACCTCTATAAAAATTTTAAGGACAAAATTTATTTATATCGTGGATAATGTTTCACCATAAGTTTTTAGAATATATTAATTCATTTATTTACAAAAATTGTAATTGTTCGATAGATTTATTTATAAGCATCCTCGGGTCCATATGAACTGTGATATAGTAATCCATTATAATTTTTCTTTATTTTAGATGATATTAATAGTAATAAAAATATTGTGAAAAATATTTATAATGGTTATAAATAATTAAAATGTAATGATTAATTAGAAATAAATTCATACACAATTTTCAGTGAAATCATTTTATGCCTAAAAAATGTGTTTTCATCCAAAATCGTTTTTGATGCATTTTATGAACATAAGAAATAAAATTAATTTATATAATTTTTAGAAATTTTACTTGAGAAATTGAATAACATTTGTGAAATCCCCATTCTAATATTATTTTAAGGGTAATGTTTTTTTTCTAAAATGATTTATTTTTTAATGAATAGTGAAAATACATATTTTTATAATAAAATTCATTTCTTTTCAATTAAATGTCCCATTATATTTTTAATTTTATCTTAAATTAACATAATTATAATTTAATTTGAAATAATATAATTAATTACATAGGAATCATCATTATGTTTATTTTTGTATAAGTTTACTTTTGTAAATAAATAAAAAAATTTCCAAAAATTGTTTTTATTTGTGAAAAGTGTTCTTAAGTTAATTAATTAATATTAATATTAATTTATTATTTGTTTAATTAAGTTTATAGATTATATTTTATATTTTATATATTAACATCCATTTTATGATTTTTATAATGAAATTAATGTAAGCAAGTTATGTTTTATGCTTAAAGATTAATTTTTCTAAAATATGTTTTCGTAGTGTGTTGCAAAATAATTTAAATTTAAGTTATATCACTTATTGTAATTAATTTTTTTTTTAAAAAAAAAATTAATAATAATAATAATAATATTATTATTATTATATAATAGGTTCATCTTATTTCTTTCATAGTGAATTTTAGAAAGAGTATAATTTTATTACCATATTATGGTTAAAAAAGGTTTACTTGGTTGCTTAAAAAAAGAGATAAGGGTAGTATTTCAACCTATACCTTTATAATTATTATTGTATGAGGATATAAAAAAATATTATCATAAATTTGAAAACCTGGGCAATTAGATCCACTTTTCCAATAAATTTAACTTACATCATTGAAATATTATATGAAATTTCATGTGTATCCTTCCCCTCACATATAAAAATGAACATATCCTCCTCCCTTATTAACACATTTTTTGGCTTATATATCATCTGATACCAAATAAAAAACCATTCTATAATCATTACTAATATTCTAGTGATTTTTTTATTCTCATAAGACCAATATTTCAAGTCTTAGGGTGTAATCCAAAGCAGGCCACTCAAAGAAGAGGTATAAATATTACCCAAACTCATTCAGTTTAATTTTTTTACACATTATATGAACCTATTGTATCCATAAAATTTTATTACTATGTTATAATAAATATAATTAAATTTTATTGTGATGTTGGAATAAATTTTTTTCACATATTCTCCATCAAATGGAAAATAAAAGTATTGCTTGTGTGTACGTGTCGACTACCACCTCCACATAGTTATATGATTAATTTAACATCAACATCATTAATGGATGTTTATAAGGATGTATTTAATGTTTATATATGATATTTATAATATAATTAGGCATTTTGAATTATAATATCCTATTTAAAATCTTACCATATAATACATTGGAAAACAATAATGTTTCTTATGCATGCATGTGGACCACCACCTCTAAATAGCGATGTGGTTTGTTCATCATTTACACTTTAATTGGATGGTAATAAAGTATATTTAATTTAATTATATGTTATTAATTATGTAATAATTATTTTTTGATGTTTAATTACCATATACCTTTCTTTCATTCCATCCATCAAAAAGTGGAAACACAACTCATGTGTACGTATAGATTATCATCTTCATGAAGTGATGTCATTCATTTTTCATCAACACATAATATGAATCATAATATATATATATAATGAATATATATGGTATATATATCATGATTACCATTATGGATATTGATGAACCATGATTAATGTGAAAGGACTATTACTAATGAACAGAAACATACATGAAAAACAAATCATTTAACACCCGAAATGACGAATTTAATATAAAGTTATTAATATACAGACATGGAAATAATAAAATTGGATCATATATGCTATTATATAATTTAATATGTATTTATAGGATTATTTTTAATAATTATAATAAATCCAAATTTTTTATATTGGAGGTTTGAGGTATTATAAATCATGTTCGATATGTGGTAAGAGTTTCATCACAATTTCTCTTCATTGGGGCATGTGTTAATGTTATGGAAAAATTTCTTATTTAAATGGTTTATATACTGACAAAAATTTATTTCTTAATACTAAATTATTTAATTCATGATTTTTACAATATGATTTTTTAGCTTCTAATGAGTGTAGTTTTAAAAATTACTAAAGTTATAAGGGTTCTTCATCTCATTTTTGTTTCATTGAAGAATGTTAGATATTATATACCTATCTTATTTTAGGAGGTGTTCATAAACCCCCATAAATATTTTTTATCATTAATATCCTTATGTTCATGAAATTTAATGATTTATTGTAATTTATTTATTTCAAGGGGGTTATAATAAAAATTTTCATACAAGAGAAAAGGTTTTCTGTAACAATATCATCTTTTATTCATATTGTTTATAAATAAATTTACAATGAAATAGTTATAAGATTTATTTCTCCCAAATATTATTTCCTTTCTTCCCCTTGTTTATTTCTAGAGATAACATTTTTCCCTTTCATTTTACCCTCTTTAAGTACTTAGGAGACAGAAATGAAATTTTGAAGGAAAACCAAATTATTATTTCTCTTTGGTTGGGAATCTAGTCTTCGATATCAATATTTTATTTAAAATATTTTAAATAATAATTTTACAATTATCCAAGGATTTATTAAATTTATTATTACTCATGTCTCAATTTATAAAAAAATTAAATGATTCTTCTTTTTATTTTCTAAATGAGGTACGTTTTGAATCATTACAAAAAATGTAAAAGGAATTTTTGTTTGAAGATACACTGCATGAACCGCTTTCCCCACCATCATGAATAATATTTTCCCAGAAGTTTCCTTTATAATTTTCCTTTGTTATTTAAATATATAATTTTTTCCTTGATATATTGAAGAATTTTATATTTTAAATAAGTGATTTCATAAATAGAAGGGTATTTTCTCAAGAAATATTCCAGCAATATTTTGAGGGTATTTTTCATCTATAACAACATACTTTGATGTTTATTATAATTTATAAAGATATAATACAATGTTATCATATTTATTATTTATCTATAAGGTTTATGTTTATTATAATTAAATTTTAATGATACACATTTTCTTTCCATGGGTTAAGATTTGATGTATTGCTAAATATTTTCATGATATTATGGCATATATATTTACGAATTTTGATTATAAGAAGGATTTTTCATTTATAAACAAATTATGGGTGGTCACAATATAAAAGACGGAAGTTTTGATAAGTTATATCCCTCCAATTAATTGATTAATAATGAACGAGATGATAAACTTCTCATAAATGGAAAACTTAATAAAATCCAAAGTGATAACAAAGTTAATGTGATGGAAGAAATTCCTAATTGAATGTTGGAAATGACTGGGTAGGAATTTTCATTGTGGGACTTTATCCTCAATAATCTTCATGGGAGTGAAACTTGACTAAAAAAGTGATTTTATATTCTCATTTTAATGTCATGAATGTTTTTCTTCTCTTATGATATTTTCTCATGATTCATGGTTGATTAATGATACTTATATTCTCTTATGTCTCATGTATTTTGATTTACTAATCATTATTTTATGTTTCATGAATACGACCTCTTAATTTATGAGTATGATTTTATATATTTAAACTCATATTGTAATAATATTATTCTAATATTATGACCATTTATGATCATTAATTGATATATCTTACTTTACCCTTACTGATTTATTAATAACACCCTTTCTTATGTTTCTCATTCCCAGGTTATAGATATAGGTTTTATGTATGTTATGTTTGAGAAGTGTTCTATTTGTGAAAAACATAATGAGAAATGTTATCGTTTATTTACATAATAGTTGTTTATGTATCTATGTTTCTAAATAAACTAAACATATATGGTTCTGCTATGAATTTTATTGATATTTAATGAAATTTATTTTTCTAACAAGATGAATAATTTATGTATAAATGGTTTGGGTTAGTAGAACATAAGTCATAATTTTATCTCTGAGGTGAATCCATTCCACAACCATTTCAAAAATAGAAGTATTTAGTTATTATATGGATAGGGTATATAAAAATTTTTGAGTGGCATATTCATCTAACACTCGAGTCCATGGAATTAGTTTAATAGTTTAATGGTGGACGTTATCCACTACTTAGAAGATATTTTCCATGTATTCGACATGTAAATAGAGGCTAATTAGCATAAATATAGTTTTTGGGGAAAGTATTTTCATCTCAAGGATAGTATATGGAGGAATGAAATATATATACTACAATGAAACCTATAGTTAAAGTTGGAAGGGTATTTTATGATTTCCATAGGATTAATACTATTCTTGTATGACCACTTCACAGATTCCAAATGACATATCAATCTTTAGGGATTTGATATAGGTTATTTTATTTGTCAGAGTGGGTAGTTTAGAAGATAAAAACAAATACAAAAATAGGATTCTTGACTCTATTAAGAAAAATGTATGATCTAAATGATTATAACACTCAATAAATGCTCATTAGTTATTCCCCTTCAAATGATTCAATTATCCCAACATTTCCCTTTGTAATGAATGCCCACATATCTAGAGACTACAATGAATTATTCTTCAACTTCTCTTAATTTTTTTATTTTATTTTCATATAATTATTTTTTTATGGTAAACAATTTTTTTTTATATTTTTCCTTTTTTAATGGAGTGAAATATAGAAACGAATTATTATAATTAGTTTTTTGAACTTTCCTATGTAAAAATTGATGTAACCCCTTAAAATATTTCCAACATTGAAACAATCATCCCATGAATCCCATGAAATAGCTCTTTACCCCCCACTTGTGTCTCATGTAATAATGAAAATTTCTCAACAGTAGGTTAGGTATGGATCTTAAGCTTGTAATGTGCCTTCCTAGTAGTCTATTAATGTCTTCTAAGGGCTCATGAATGTGTTAATTGAGTGAATCCCTCAAGAGAGGTTGATATTTCAAGCGGTCTTTATAAAATCATATAACATTCAGTTTTAACACATCCCCTGGTCTATAATAAAATTTACATATAAATAAATATCAATTTTAGGTCACATATATGAATTTGAGACTCTCAAAAAACAAAAATGTAACAATATCTTCAAAAGGATTAGAAATGTCTCAGTTATTTGAGTTTCAAATTAGATAACACTTGCGCCCAATGGTTTCAAATTTGAAAAAAGATTATTAAATGTTAAAATTTCAATTTAGGGAGTAATGAACATATCAAAATTCATTTTAATACACATATTCTCAAATTAATCAAATATTCAAAAACATTAATGTCAATATACATTTCCTAATGTATTCTCGTTTTAGGATTAATTAATCTCTAAAAAAACTACAAAATAAAAAAAACAACAAAACATATAAACCTTACATGAGATTGTATTTCAACCCTAAAATAATCAATTTACCACCAACTTATTTGGTTCAAATCTGATCATTTAAATTTTTTACACAGAATTTAATATTGGTAAGCACAAAAGTTAATGTAAAGCAGTGGTACAACCTAATGGTTATTATGAAGTGGGATGCTTCTCTATGTTTTCTACTTATTTTCTGGTTTTAAAGGTATTTTGGGTTTCAAAATGTGTTTAATGGTTTATTAATGGTTTTAAGGGTGTAGCATGGGGTATTAAGCATTTAGGTAGTAGGGTTTACGATTAAAGGGATTAGGATTTGGGGTTTGGGTTTTTTAGGGTTTTAAAATTGGTTTTAGGGTCATTAATCGATTTTTAGGGTGATAAAATTGGTATTTAAAGGTATTAAATGGGTTATAAAGGTTATGTAAGTGGTTTTAATGTTAATTATTTTTTATCCTCTTCAAATATTAAAAGGAGATAAATAAAACATATAATAGTTATTGAAAATAATTAAAAATATGGATTGAATGATAAGGATAAATAAAAGGTTATTTCAATCCATAAATGAGTATTATGTTTTAACAACCCCAAGATAGGAAATACTAGATGCAATAACAAATTTTAAGGGGTGTTTTAACTATATAGTATAAACCATCACTTATTTTTTTCTCCAATTCCATTTACCTTTAAAATGATATGGATATCCCAATAAAAACATTGCTCAATGTCCTACTCTATTGTATTATACATTTTTTGAACTTTTAGATGTATGAAAGGGATGAATGGGTGTTTCCTTTATTCTTTAAATAGATGATTTGTGGAAATTAGGGGTGAAATTTTTTTAATATATATTTTTTTATTCTAGTTTGGGTTCAAACATTGAATATTTAATTATGTGGAACTAGGTACTATCATCCTGATATGCACTAGTATACAACTCAAATGGATCCTACAACATATTCTCAAAAATGAACATCTCTTAATTTGCCTTATCTTCCTTATATAAAATGGTAACCACTATCATTTATGAATCTAATGAATCAAATTATATAGTATTAGTTTTCAATGAAAATTTATAAAAAAAGAAAAGAGTCTGGAGTTTTTTCTTCTCCCTAAAGATGTTCAGTTTGTATCTATTATTACTCATTGATTTCCCTATATAAGTACTGAATATGTTTTGGAAATGGTTTTTGTTCAAGTTTTTACATATCCTATTAGATAAATAATTTTAAAAAATAATTGAAATAAAGTCTCTCGGGTTCCTATTCCATATGTTGTAATTATAGAAATTGTTTTGAGAGTTCACCAAGATATCAGACCATATATTCAAGGAATAATGGGATGATATATATTATGATCTCTATACGGAATTTAATGAATAAATATGACAAAAAATGGATAGACTAACTCCTATTATTTTTTTGGCTATGTAGTTCCACTATTTGATAAAAAATATATGGAGAGAAAAAACAAACTTCCATTTCATTTGGAAGTTTTTTTATAAAACTAAAACTATATTAACAGAGTATAAAAAATTTGAGTTTGACTCGCTCAGAAACCCAACAATGTTTCAAAAAATTGATGGTAATAAAACCATATAAATGATTTTTTATCATCAATAAAAAATTAAATGATCTCCCATGAGATAAATGAATGATCTAACCATGGGTTTGTTTCCAAAGTTCCAAATAATTTAGCCATGGTCCTTTTCACTTGTTTATATTTTTTAAAATTTTTAATATAAGAATGAAAAAATTGAAATTAGGTGGTGTTGTGTAAATAAATAATTAAAATATTAATTTTTCCATAAAAATAAAATGAATTAATGAAGAATAAATACACCCCTAAATTCAACATAAATGAGCTTCCATTGTATAACTCACTTTGTTTCCCTTATTTTAACTCATTATTTTTTAACAATCAATTATACATTTCCAAAAACCATAATTAATTTGAACGAGAATCATACTGAATACATCAATGTACTTTTCCCACTTTTATATGAAAAACAGAGATAAATAAGCACTTCAATTGAGAGTACATCCATCACTGCATCAATTAATCATAATCATAATTCCACACACCATGAAAGATATTAAACCCATTATAAATCAAACATCAAAAACTTAATAAGTGTGATAGAAAATGGATTTTATTATGTTAAAGGAAATGGGGTAATGATAAGTTTGAATCCCATACACGCACCTCATCTTTTCAATCACCCATTTCCTCTAAGTATAAAACAAGGAATTAAAAATGGAATGATGCATAGACATTGGAATCATCTGGTTTCATCTAGGTAGTTCCCCTTGAGAAATTATTTCACCAATAGTGGGATCTCAATATATCTCTGTTATCAAAATAGAAAATATATGGAGGATTCATGGACACCAATAAACATATAATTCAATTATAATTCCCATAAATGTGTATAGAATTTTATTAAAATCCACCATGGTGAACCCATAATAGTGAATTGTGATTTTATTTATATATATTTCACCCCCATTTATTTTCTATGGCTCAAAAATGTGAAAATAAGTTTCACAACATCCATCCATTGAACTATTCCAATTAGATCATAAAAGAGGTAATGATTTCTCCCTTTAAGGTCAATAAATGAATATTCTCATCTTTACCATTATTTTACATGATAACTATCTGACATAATTGAAATATAGATGTTTTATAGGATATTTAGATGAGACTTTATGGATTTAAGAAGACAAGGAGAATAGAGAGTTTAAATTTATGGTTTAAGATAAATTTACTTGTGAAAATATGATTTTAATATCACACAAGCATAAAAATTTTGAGTTCAATCTAATAAAAGCTATTCTAGAAAGTCATGGATCAATATTGAAGTTAATCGCATGTAGTACTTGGTCTATAAGTGTTAATCGTACATTTAATATGGTGCAAACTAGTTAATATGATTAGATATTGAAAGTACATATTTTATTAACAATCATCCTATGGGATTTATCATTTATTCACACACAACTCGAAATTTCTTATCAATAGAAATGAAAATGTGACATATGGATCTATCTAAATATCTTACATAAGTGGTTGAATTCCATATGTATCAATTAATCATTGGAATAAAATATTTTGTATGGGTCATTTATCATCTTCATTAAAGGAATTTTCCTTTTGTAACACTTTTATCCCTAGATTAGATATTTCATATCATCTAATTTCTCCTCTATAGAAAATGAAAAAATCTTACATATCATTTAGAGGCGAAATTTTATTCTTCTATATAATTTACAATTACACTTTTTATCTTTTTTATCATATGGTTCTCATACATAAGGTTTACTCCATTACCTACAAAAAAAATAAACACCTATGTTAATGTGTATATAAAATTCTAATAAATCCATTGAATGAAATAAATCAATGAAATCATTATTTTAGGATATAATTACAAGATATATTAGAATACAATTAAAAATAATTTTTTTTGTAATTATGTTATTATTATGAAATTCTCAAGGATTTTATTATTTTATTATAATAAATAATAAATATTTTTTTCAAAATTTTTAGTATAAAAATATATCCCATGGATTGTTAATTGATTCCATACATGTCAACCAGTAGTGTTAGAGTGACAAAGGCTTACAGGAAATCATCAGCCACTCCTATTACCAGAATGGGGGTGGTATGAGTTCATTTTAGACCTCATTAATGCCCTACGAAGAACATTGAGTAGTCAAAACACGATTTGGTTAATTGTGTATCTAATTGAGAAAACAACTTTTTTAATTATTAAATAAGATTTCTTTGTTGTTGAGCTTAGAAATATATATACCAGTAAATTAATTAAACTTGATGAAATCCTAGAAAATATAATCTTTTACAGGGATCCTAGGTTCACAACTAGGTTTTAGTAGGGTCTATAAAGATATTTAGTCTAATAATTAATGATAATTACTACATTCCCCCCCCCCATATAATGATGGATAGTTTAATTAGAATGTTTTTATTTTGGAGGATATTATTTTACCATGCATCTTGGAATTCAGTTGCTCATTGGTTAATCACATATCTTTTTTGTAATTATCCAAAACAATAGATATCACTCTAATATTTATATTTCATCCTTTAAGGATTTATATGGGATATCATTTTGTTCTCCCTTATTCTAGAAATTAATAGTAAAAACCTTTATAATTGGACCTAGTATTATCCAGGTGGTGACCGAGCAGGTAAAAATGATAAAGAAGTTCCTTATAACTACTTAAAGTCTCAAAAATCCTCTCTATATAATTGAAGGAGACCCTTTGAATTTTAATTAGGTGATATTATTTTTCTATGAATCATTCAAATGAAAGATTATAAATGAATGGGATAATATGGGAAGCTAACTCCGTATTATTTCAAACCTTTTGAGATACTATCTCAAGTTGGGTAAGTGTATTATCATCATTCATTGACTCCCAATTTTAACATCATGCATAATATAGTTCATGGACATAATATAAGGAGGTATATTTCTAACCCTTCACATGTGATTTGATATAATATTGATCTGGAGGCCACTTTATCTTATATGAATCACCAAATAAGTATTGTAAACTAGAGTTAGAATATGTTACATGGAAAGGTGATTCCTATGGTTTGAGTAAAGTATTAGTATGGGTAGCATTATGACACCTTGAAATTTTAATTCATTAATTAATTAAATTTATTTATTTATTTATTGTCTTTTATTTTTTTGGAGTGGTGGGGCCATTCATATTAATTTTTGATATTTTTTTAAAAAAATTGTTATGTCACAATGTTAGTGATAATCATACGATGCCCATGAAAATTGATTATGTGAATGAAAAAGTATTTTTTTACAGTTGGAACAATGCTTCGTAAACTATGCAATCCAATATTGTGCGATTCCTCGACTTTTCTAGTAAGAGGAGAATATTTGAATCAAAGTTTGGGAAACCATGTGACCAAACCATGTGATGTTTTGTCTAGTGACTTAGCAACTAAAAATTTACCAAAATTTCCCCTTCCCATTATGACCCCATACTACTCCCCATTCTCCTCTCATACACCATTCATGGCCAAGAAGCCCATAGGGCATGCGCCTCCCTCCTCCAACCTCCTACTTATGGTTATTTTTTTATATAATTTAAATGGGAAATCTATACAAGAAAGTGATATACCTCTCATTATTTCCTATATCTCTCTCTATAACCCTCCATCCCTCAATCCCTCCCTCCCTCAATTAATTTTCTCACCCCCTTGTCAGGTTATGATTCTGCCAAATCCTATAAGGGGTTTTGTATTCTAAAATCATATGTGTTATATTTATAGGGTGTTATATTTCACTTGGAGCCTTTATATTTCCATTATTATTGGTTTCATATCATATATGAACATTATGGGTTGGAAATTAAATAGAGTCCCATTTTTTCCGTGTTATAATTTATAATATTTATATATGTATTTCCAGCGCTATGAACTGAGACAGCTTACAATTCCGAGGCCCGGTGTGCCCAAAATTAATTTTATATAAATATAAATCATATTTTATACTATAAAAAAAATAAATGGGATATCTATTAAATGGTTAATTATATCAGAAATCTGAGACTACCATTGAGTCTGACATATGGCATTTATCATAGGCAGGGGATACATATTGTTATCACGTTTCTTCTATAGAAAAAGTAATCAATGATGTAACAATAACTAAAACAATTAAATTAAATAATTTTATTTCAGACATTGTTTGAAATAACTCTTTAACAGGGACTCGGATTGGGAAGCTTGGACCACCATTGAGTTCATAATGTGGTGTTTTACCTAAGCACGACCTAAAGTGATAGGGCGTGGGATGTTACGATCTCACAACCATTGGTGGGTGACATAATTAAATGCTATAAAAAGTTCATTATGTAAATTACCTATGTTTTGAATTATAAACCTCCCTCCTATGGTGGAACTTCCTCCCTTCCTCCCCTTATAAAATCAACACTGAACCTTTGATGGATAATGGAAGTGCTAGAGATCTGTGCGAATCAGACTGTGCCAAATGTAATGATTGTTGGAGAGCATGTTAATCGATGATGAACAGATCCAAAAATAGGTAGGATTATTTCTTTTAGACTCTGAATCCCTTACTGAAATTCTTGAATCTTATGTTTTGTTTTTTTGTTGTCCTTGAACATCAATGATAATGGTCAAAATAACATGATCATGAACCCCTGTTTTCCTCCATTCTTCATGTGTTATTCATATTCTAATTTTTGATACAATGAACTACAAATGGATCATTAATCGGGGAAAGGATCTGTTTAGATTTGTACCCAAGGATTGTAGATCTATATTATTTTCTTCATTTAGAGTTGTATTTGAGGTATAGCGGTTAGCAGAAGCTGGAGTTGGTCCAACAAGGTGGCCCGCGGTGGCATGGGGAGGTTGTTGGAGGTGGTCTTGTGAGGTGTAGCCTGGATAGGTGGAGAAGGTTGTGGCATGAAGTGGCGGTTTGTCGCAGCTCTGAAAAGTGGGGTCGGCGCGAGCTGGGTGGTCTATTGAGTGGGGTTAGTGCGCGCAGGCATCCTGGGTAGGAGGTGTCCAGAGGAGGCTACAAGCAGAGCATCCTAGGGGTGGTGGACATATGGTCAAGTGGGGGAGGAGATTCATAATTTTTATTAAATAAAAATTAAATATAATAATATTATTATTATTTTTATTAATAAAATGGTTAATCTTCAATAACTCCCCCATGTGGCATCCAATTGACGCATCGTTATCAGTGATGGGACCCTTTCTTTGAGATATAATTTTTAAGACCAATGTTGGATACCTTTAGTGAATTTATTGATCGAGTCCATGAAATTCCCAAATAATAATAATAATAATAATATATTATTAAAAAATTGACCTGCCAAAACTCCCGCATGCGGCATCAAATTGACGTGACATTAGAAGCGTTCTGAACCTGACATTGTGGTAGATGTTTTAAGGCTAGTTTGGAAAATTAAATTCAGGATCAAGGTGTGGGCACCACGAAGCCTGGTTCGGGCGTGATGTAGTGACATATGACTTTTTATGGGTGTCCAATTTAGAAAAATTAATAGTTGACCCTTTGTGTTTTTACATTAGGATCATAATTTTCTGATCCGTATATTTTTCAGGATCGAGATGTGGGCCCCATGGGGAATTATTCATGAACAATGTTGTGAAAATAATCTTCTTCACTTAGTGTCATATTCGGGAACATGAATAGTCAATCCTACATAATTTTCCATAAGGATCACAATGGAGAGATATATTTAGTTATCTAGCACCATTTTATGAGTAATTTTAGTAAGTTTATTTTTTCCATCTATCAAATGACGAGCATCATGTGTTCGTTGGCCTTTTGTCCAGATGTTCCATGTGCTTTGGGAGTACACTGGAACACCTAAGTGTACTTGTTCATAGTTTGGTAGCCAGGTATGTCTTAGTACATGGCCAAGTGACAAGGCGGGCTTACACATCATGTGCTCCCCATACACGTCGTGTTCCTCTTCAGTAATCTTCTACCTCTCGTATATCCTTCTTTTGTACTCGGATTTTAGTCCGTGAGTAGCCTATATTTAGTTTTTTTCTTTTACAATATGATGGTACCATCTGTAATGGCTTTACAGATATGATGTGAGATATTTTTTGCATGATTTCTATCTGAGGTGATGCTCGATAACGGCTCTGATCAGGGAGAATCACTAGAGGCTTCTTCATAGTGGAACCCCCCATAAGCATGGGTGTGGGACCTCTATAGTTACTTCCAAGTAGAAACCCCATACTGGGTTGGGTGAGGGTCCTCGATGGCCAAGTGTGAAAACTCTTTTTGGTACCAAGGCATGGGTCCTCTACCTTCCAAGTGGACCCCCCCCCCCCCCCGACGCACTACAGTTTGGTTCCTTGATGAAATCATAGTGGAACCCCCCATCGACATGGTATTGGGTCCCCTGCCTTATAAGTGAACCCCCTAAACATATTAGGGTGTGGGTCCTTGATGACTAGGGGAAGCCCTTATATACCAGGGCATGGGACCCTCTGACACTAGAGTGGTTCCACCAATCATCGTGGGTACGATTCCTCTACAACTACTATTACAGTGCCCCCCCACCCCCCGCCACCCGACGCATTAGTGCACGAGTCCTTTACTATGAAATTGTGATCTGACAATTATGTGAAATAGTTATGAGATGTTGTTTGGAATACCTTTTGACTCATAAGAAAGATAGACACTTTCCCCACCAAGATATGTCCTTAAGACATGACCTAAAACCATGTGGGCGAGTAGGTTCCACCCAAAGAGGATAGTGTAATGGTATGGTGATTGAGTCCCTTGGAATTCTATGTTTAGAGCATATGTGTTAGAAGATGGGGATCCTTGTGGACTTTCGGAACTGTTAGAGACCCTTTTCCTGGGTCGTGCTATGAGATGGAGATCTCCTAACTATCTTATTTGGACATCTTTGACTGAGCATATATATACATGTCCTATTTAAGTACCCACTATTTGGGTTTTTGTTACTCTCTTTCCAGGAGAGGTGAAGACGCACATGGTATGCTACTTGATTTCCATTTCTATATTCTCATGTTCAAACGAATTTCTTATCCTACTATAGGTAGAGAAGCCTCGATGATAAATTAATCTTATAACTACTTAGAGATACTTGTTTTTGGATGAGTTTAATTTCACTCACTTGTTGGGTTGAATTATACTATTTTATTGTACCTTGTTCTATCTACTACATTCCTCTTTAGTGTGTCTCTTACTTCTCCCACTTTTCCTTTTCAGGGAGTCCTACTAGTTATGTTTATACCCACCCCTGTGTGGGATTTTCCCACATGTGTCATGCCTTATGCAGACCAATGAAAGGTTGATTGTGACTTTAGAAGAGCTTAGGGATATGGGGTGCTTGGACCGAATACAGTGGTTGTGGTTTGGGATCCATGAGTTGGGAACTCTTAGCTATTTTAATTTTCTTGTTTCTTTTCATTAGGGACACTTTTATAGTTGGGTGTTTCTTTTTTCCCTTTTATTTTTAGTTTAATTCACCATACTTATATTGTTCTGAGGTCCATGCATGCTTTATTTATTTATAGTAGTGTATTATATTTTTTTCCTTTTCCCTCTACACTGTTTCATTGAGATGTTTCTATAAAAGTGTACAGGTACTTAAGAAAAGGCCTCCATGAGTTTTTTGTTCCTTTGACACTTGTCACTACACCTAGCCTATGGAGGCAGGCTTGGGGTACTAGTGTCTCAAGACCCGACATGGGTTGGGTCATAAAAAATTAGTATCATAACATGTTCATTCATTAAGACATTATTTGGATGTTTCCAATTAATAGGGATTTATTGGGTTAATGGACTCAATTTCAACATATATCGAGTGCGGCCCTCAGGCCAGTGAGTCCAGTGATGGTGTGGCAGCTGATGTACCCATTCATCAGGACCTTGACTACCTTCTTGTTGACCTGTCAAGCCTTGACATTTATTGTTGGGATCAAAGGTATATGCATCACATAGGAATGATAATTTGACTTTACTTATTGAGTCAGATCCCCATTTTGGTTATCAATATATATATATATATATATCTGTGTGTGTGTGCGTGTGTGCGTGTGTGTGTGTGTGTATGTGTGTTTTCTCATCTGACTGCGGTACTCCTTGATAACATTTAGGATGCCTCCACGATGATAGCCATCAAGGATACTAGCTCTGGTTCATGATGATATCCATGTGAGCGATGAAGCCTCGGTTTAGGGTTCATCATGTGATCCCCTTCATCCGTGTGGGCAGGTATAAGTACCTCTGATTGTTTATTAGTAGATATTCCTTATAGAGCAGGCTGAGGATATGTGCAGGCTGAGCATACTCCATGACTTATAGCATCAGAGACTGTTGAGGTTCTGTGATGAGCTAGGTCCTCATGCAGTGGAGGATGGTATAGATTTGGTGGTCTGAATATTCAGGTTTGTTTAGACCCCAATAGATAAGATGGTGAATTTGTTAGCTAGTATTTTCCACGAAACAACTGGACATTGGTGGATCTTGGTTACTTTGATGCACAATGAGACAACAATCTCATGGATCAAATTCCCACAGCTGTTTCGTGAGGATTACTACACCTCATGCTTATGCTCTGTTTGGATTTATAAGTTTCTAGAGCTTCAGTAGGGAGGGATGATAGTGGTAGAGCACTCTTCTAGTTTCACAGACCTTACCTGATATTCTCTAGACATGATCCGAAATGACTACTTCTAGGCATGGATGTCTGAGCAAGGACTCCATAGAGATATTTTTTCCCACATAGTAAACATGTTCATCCCCACCTATTTCTTGGTGCTCGATCTAGAATTGTTGAAAGAGAGATTTCTATTAGAGGGATGTTAGATATATGGTTTTGGCAGAGGGTGCAACAGAGTTGAGTTGTTTGACATAGCTAACAGACATCCGTTGAAAAGGCCTCGATGTAGGAGACCTACCCTACATCATACTTAGGGATATGGTTAGGTACAACATAGAGCATTGGGATAACCTAGTGAGGGATTATTCTATGCTTTTGATGGGTGTTGTCACATGGCATACAACTACTCAACATGACCTGTTGAGGAGTGAATGCAGATAGGTTATAGACCTCCATAACAGAGACAACTCCACAATCATAAATCTCCCAGGTGGGGATAGGGTGGTCTCCATGGAGTTGGTGCTTGAAAAAGAGTATAATGAGCTATGGGTTGTAGACATCGCTATCATATCCTTCCACTACCACTACCTGGTGGCCCACATTAGGCACGGGGAGCTGGCTGTTTGGGTCATAGATAGCTGAAATATTTGGATGTCCATGATCCTATAGTGCATGAGATGATAATAAGTATGATCTATTTCACTTATAATTCTTAGAGTAGAAATTTTTAGACATTGTGTGTGGTACTCTTTTCTCCCTATTTCATTCTTGAGGTTTTACCGGGGTGAAACTGGGCATCGGTGTAACCCTATGCCGGTGTTGTTTGACATAGCTTTTAATGGAAGAGGAAGAGGGGTTCTTCCCACACCGAGACATGTTTTTGTAATGCGAGAAAAACTATGAGGGTAAGTTAATTCCACCCAAAGAGTATAGTATTGGCGTGTGTTAGATGAGTCCCATTGACTTGTGTGTTTAGGGAAATTTTATGCGATGGAGTTTTAGAGCAGGTTCTGGAATTTCTAGTGGAGTTATCCTTCTTGAAACTTTTTTCTTCGTATGCAGCTCGTGGTTGTGGTAGAGTTTATGGTTTGGGATTACTCTCCTTCTAATAGAGTAAAAGACACATGACGTATGCCACATTCTTTCCATGTCTAGATTCTCACTATTGGATGAGTATACTCACTCACCTTGTTCGTTGGTACCTTTGTATTCTCAATGATAACCTTGATACAGTGACAGATAGTTGCCGAATAGAGGCCGAGGTAGCTGATACCCCATGAATAGAACTATGATAAAAACTAACTAGTGAGGGAATTAGTATTCTTCACCCTAAGAATGTGGAGACGTTGTGTTCTAGGATTTTTTTTTGTGGTCTACTCAGACCACCGTAGGTTTAGTTACATATCCACCTAAAGAGACCTGAACCTAAGGCAGCTGTGGAGGTTGAAGTTCCTATAACACAATGATTTCGAGATAATATATACTTTGGGAAAGGGAAACATTTTAGGATATTCCCTTAGTAGGAATTCCCAAGCTTTCCTAGTGCGGGAAGTTTTAGAGCAGTTATCTTCCCTATAGCAAACTCTGGAAGAGTAGGAGGGTAACATTTTTCTTTAGTTGATGGTGTTGAATCCTTCAATTCTTGAGCATGAGAGAGAGTCTCAGTTAGGAGACATTGACTGTGAGATATTTCATGACCATATATCCTTAGGATATTCACCCTATGGATTTTCTGAAGAAGGTAATCATGCCATCCTTTTTTATGGACGAAAGGTGATTTTGGCCTTGATGCGAGAGGTGGTGATGAGGGAATTTTACACTTGTCCTTTGACTATGCATCCCGGTGTACATAAGAGCTAGGTGCAGGCTCAGTTTCCGCACCAATTTTCTTGGTTTATTATTTTTATTGAAGAAAATATTTGAATATGGAAATGATGTATAGACCCAGTTTTTTCCTTGTAAGACTTTGAAATATTTCTATATATTTCTCTAGAGCTACACGCTGAGACAACATGAGATTCTAAGGCTCGATGTTCCTGAAATTAATTTTATTAACATATTAAGTATATTATATACTATGAAAATTAATGAAGATGGATATCTCTAAAACCATTGACCATATTAGAAAATGAGACCACTATTGAGTTCGAAGAATGCAGTTTTCCCTAGGTGGGACATAAGTTTTCTCGACACATATCTTCTATAAAAAAAGTCAGCGATGCTATAATCATAAATAAAATAATTAAATTATTTTTATTTTTATTTGAGAGGTTTTTTAAAATTACTCTTGATTGGGAAATCACATTGGGAATCCAAGAGCACTGTTGAGTTTGTAATGTAGTGTTTTACCTAAGCGCGACCTAAAGTGAGACGGTGCGAGATGTTCTGATCCCGCGACCGTCAGAGGGTGACCTAATTTAATGCTATAAATAGGTCATTATAAAAATAAACTAGTGTATAGCTCAAAAACGTCCCACCCATGGGGGAGCTTCCTCCCATTGGAAAATAAATGTCGAATCCTAGACAGATCACAGTGGCATTGTAGATCATAGTAGATAAATGTGCAGTAAATACAAAAATGGTTGGTGGGAATTTTCATTGATGACAAACAGATCTAAATCCAAGTTGGTTTTCTCCTTTTGGATTCTACATCCCAAGTTGAAATTCATGAATATAATGTTTTTTTGTTGTCAAATGCATTGTCCATTAACATCAATGACAACTTAAATACTAGCACGACCATTGATAGATCCTTATTTTCCTCCGCTCTTCACGCATAATTCATCGTTTACTTTTTGATATGATGAAACATTAATGGAATGACGAGTGAGATAAATATCTATGTAGATCTAGGCCCAAGGATTCCAAATCTACTTTCATTTCATCATTTCAAGTTGGATCGGAGGTACAACGGTGAGCGGAAGTGGGAGGCGATCCGGCGAAGTGGCCCACAGTAGTAGGGAGAGGCGAATAGAGAAGGTACTATGAAGTGTGTTCTAGATATGAGGATTAGGTCATGGCATGCAGTGGCTATCCAGTATGGCTCCGACAAGAAGGGTCGGCGCGAGCAGGCAGCCCGAGCGGGAGGCGGCTGGCAGAGACTGCAGGCGGAGTGGGGGAGGGTGGAAGACTCGCAACCAAGTGGGGAGGAGATTCATAATTTTTATAAAATAAAAATTAAATATAATAACTATAATAATAATAATAATATTATTATTATTATTAAAATGGTTAATTTTTCGTAACTCCCTCGTGTGACGTCCAATTGATGTGTCGTCTATGGCAATATGAGCCTATCTTCGAGACAATATTTTTAAGATCAATGTTTGAGACCTTTCTTGGGTTTGTGGATCAGGTCCAGAAAACTCCCAAATAATAGTAATACATTATTATTATTATCAAAAAAAATTCCCGACATAACTCCCACATGCGACCTTCACTTGGCATGTTTTCAGTGGTGTTGTGACCCTAATGTTGAGGCAAACGTTTTGAGGCGAGTTTGAAAATTTTAATTCAGGAGGTACGTGCCACATGAAGCCTGATTTAGGTGTGATGTGGGGAAAGGTGATTTTTCACTGGGTGTCTGACTTGAACAAACGAATAATCGATCCCAATATTATTTATGTGAGCATCAAAGTGGTGTGATCTGTATATATTTTTCATGGATTGAGATGTGGGCCCCATGATCCACTATTCGTGCAGAATTCTGTGAAATGAAACTTCTTCATCGGGTTTCTGATTTGGGTGAATGAATAGTCGATAATGTGTACTTTTCTGCAAGGATGACAACTGTATGATATGTTTTGTTATTTGAATCCATTTGAGGAGTCATGTTAGTAATTTTATGTTTTTTCCTTCAAAAAAATGACAATCATCGTGCACTCACTAGCCTTTTGGATAGATGTGGTAGGTACTCTAGAAGTATACCAGAATGCCTAGGGGTACTTGTTTATAGTTAACTTCTTGAGTATGGATAAGTATTCATCCAGGAAACCAAGAGGGGTCACAAATCATGTGGCCCCAATACACATTATGTACCTCTTCATTAATCTTCTACCTATCGTATCTCCTTTTGGACTCAGATTTTGGATCTTGGGTAGCTTATATAGAGTGTTTTTTCATGTATAACAATCTAGTTCCTCTATAGTGGATTTAGAGATATGATGTGAGATGTTTCAGGAATAATGTTTATCTGAGGTGACACTCAATGGTGGTTGTGATTAAGAAGAATAACCAAAGGTTTATTCTAGAGTGGAACCCCCCCCCCCCCATCAGCTTGGGTGAAGGTCCTCTATAGTTACATCTGAGTGGAACCCCCTTACCGGTAGAGTTTGGATCCATGTGGCCTAGAATGGAACCCCATTATGATGCCAAGGTGCGGTTCCTTTACCTTCAAAGTAAATCCCCCCTGACACACAAGGGTGTGGGTCCTAGATGACATCAGAGTGAACCCTCCCGCCATCAACATGGGTGTGGGTCATCTACCTTTTGAGTGGAATTCCCTGAAACATTAGGGTGTGAGTCCTCGATGACCTGGGTGGAACCCCTTGTTGTACTAGTGTGTGGGTCCCTATGACACAAGAGCAGAACCCCCCACCCCTCATCTTGGGTATGGTTCCTCTACAACTACTATTAGAGTGGATCCCTCTCTGCCTGATGCATTAAAATGTGAGTCCTCTACTATGAAATTTTGATCCTTAAACTCTGAAAAAAATGACAAGATGTGTTATGACATACCTTTGGACTCACGAGAAAGAGGGACACTTTCCCCACTGGGATTCATCCTTGTTACGTGACCTAGAATTGTGCTGGTGAGTTAGTGTCGTCCGAAGCAGATAGTGTCAAGATGTGGTGATTAAAGCCCTTTGACTTGCATGTTAAGGGAAGATGTGTGGGATGTTGGGAATAATTGTTGGACATATAGAACTATTAGAGACCCTTTTCGTAGGATAATTTTTGAGATAGATAACCTATTACTCTTTTCTTCATGTTTCTTTAAATGAGAATATATATATATATCTTATTTCAGTACCACTTCCTTGGGTTTGAGTTACACTCCTTCTAGAAGAGGTGAAGACGCACGGGGTATGCCACATTCTTTCCATGTCTATCTTATCATGCTTGGGTGAGTATACTCTCCCACTATAGGTAGCAATGACTTTAAGAGATGTTTATCTTCTCATCGTTTTGAGCTCCTTGTGTTTGTATGAGTTTACTTTCACTCTCTTGGTAGCTTGAGATTTACTCTTTCACCGTACATTGTTCTATATACTACTTTCTGCTTCAGAGTATCTATTACTTCTCCCCCTTTTCCTTTTTGGGGAATCCTATTGGATATGTTTATACTCACTCCTACAAGGGTTTTCCCTGCACGTGTCATGCCTTATCTAGACATAGACAGGTTGATTGTGACTTTCGAGGAGCTTAGGGACACAGGGTGCTTGGACCCCGTACGGTGGTTGTAGCTTGGGATCCCAGAGAGGGGCTCCCTTAAATATTTCACTTTTCAAGTTTAAGTCAGGTTGGGACTCTTTTCTGGTTGGGTATGTATTTTCCCCTTTTCTTTTTATTTAACTTTACCATACCTATATTATTCATAGGACCATGCATGTTTAGTTTATTTATAGTAGTGTTTCATTTTTTATTCCTTTTACCTCTGCACTTTTGCATTGATTTTTTTGTTTCCATGTTTACATATACTTAGGTAGAGTCTTCCCTAATTTTTTTGAGCCTTTGGCACTTTTCATCACCTTAGTCCAATGGAGGAGGGCTTGGGGTAGTTGTGGCTGAAGCCTCGGTATGGATCGGGTCGTGACAGATTCCAGGATTTGGAGTTTCATTAATATATTGCATATTCTTGGGAATTTTAAATTGCTTCATTTAAATTTGTAAATGATAGTATGATTTATTAGAATTAAATTTATATGTTATTCAAGGTTTTTAGGTGATTTCAAATGATTTTGAAATGGTGTTTTTTAAATTTGGATCTTCTTTTGATCTGGAGATAAAATTAAAATATTTTATTTAATAATATAATTTTTTTTATGGTTTTTAAATATTAATTGGATGTCTAAAAGTTATTTGGAATAGTTTAAATATTTATTATTAAATAAAGTGTGGGTTGAGTGGTGAAATGGTTTGAATTTCTCTACTTATAGAATTTTACTATGTTAATTTTTTTCTCCATTATGTGATTCACCTATAATTGATGTTCTGAACATTTTATTTAATTTTATGCATTCATAAACATATTCGTCATAATATATATATATATATACTTCAACACATATTCACATGATAATATGTGAATATGTGTGCTGTCATCTCTTTATAAATATATATTTGTAATTGCATATGTTTATAATATTTAAAAATAAATTATTAGGTCATTAAATTGATGTTGGATTTCTTTTTTCTAAAGAATTATCAAAAGATTGTTTTAAATGGTTTATTCTTATTATAAACTCATTTTAGTTTATTAATTGTTTGTAAAATGGATTTGAGAAAAATGATTGTTTTAAAAATGATCCTTAAACGTCGTTTAAAAGATACATGATCATTTCTTTATTTTTTAACTTGTTTGAGGGTTGTTATTGATAATGAATGTGATTATTGTTTAGTGGTTGACACATGCGAGACCATAGGTATGTCGGTACAAGGATGAGTTCTATAACATTCTCATTTGAATCACAAGGTCTAAGTTGAAATTCCACATGACCTTAGGCGCACCTTCCTTTACACAAGAGGCTTTCAACTAGCAACAAGAGTCTTGAGTAAAACCATGGGGAGACTATACCCTTTATCAGAGTGCACAATAATAATAAGTAACCCGACATGTAAATTGTGTTCAATCAGAGTAAGCAGAAACCAATAACAAAACAATTATATGAATGTATGTGGAAATAACAAACACAAACCGGAGTACATGACACTGATCACCCATCGGGACGATCACATATACAAATAAGAAAACAAATCGGTAAAAAGGGTTATAATCCGACTAAAAAGACACACCTCATCATGGTATCCATACTCATAGTGAGATATCATATTAAACAATAAACCCATGCCTCATCCCAACTTCTACGGACAGACAATTAGGGCTTCTATGGAACCCAAGTTCCAAGGCCACCCAATCAGGGTGCCAGTATGTATTTATGTATTTTGAAAATATATATGTATGACAACCCTGCTTTTTATTACAACTTAAACATGCTTTATTACATAAAACATCACTTGATACAACAAAGAAGATCGAGAGGTTTAGTGTCTTTGGGTCTTAGGATCATTACATAAAAACATTAAACTTGAAATATAACATCCTTATTGAAAACTTCCTTTACATGACCACTACATTCCTTCGTACTTAGCATTGCATGGGATAACCTGAGGACATGCATAAGAAAAGGGTGAGCTATAAAGCCCAGTAAGGGAGTACATAATGAATAACATGAGGAGTAAAATACATGTTAGTAAATAGGCATATCAATAGAGCATAAGAGAGACATGAACATAAAGGCATGATAAAGCATGATAATCATAACATGGAAATGTGGCAACAACACTTAACATTGAATTAGCATGAGCCAAGGCTCATTGCACATGGAGCATGAGTAAACCCTCATTGCACTTGAAGCATGAGTCAACCCTCGTTGCACTTGAATTAGCATGAGTCAACACTCATTGCACATGACGTATCATGATACTATACTTTACCCAATGCATTGGAGCGCTATCAGGGCGCACCCTTCTTAAACATTTCACTTCATGCATAAGTGTGCCACATGGATCATAAAACATGGATTCATAAAACATAATCATTTCTTCCACGATAAAGGAATGTGGAATTCATACATGAAACTTTACAATCAATACGTATATGTGCATAAAGGTGAATACCCTTGATGGAGAAATGGGCATGGTATTCACTACACAAAGACATTGGCTTAGAAAATTGGTGCGATTTCGGCAGCGTAACGGCGTGACATAAGAATTCATAAAAAAGGTTGATGAGAGAGAAAGGGGTTCCTCATCATATTTACATGTATTGGATAGTAAGGAGATCATATATATACATGTCCCAACAATAGAAATCGAATTTAGATTCATGATACAAAAATATTGCATGAATGTAAAAGAAGAGAGAGAAGTTCCTTTCGGAATTTCGGCATAGTAACGGGTGTACATGGGAGGCATTTAATGAGAGATAAAGGGTTCTCCCATCATTCAAACAATAAGAGGGCAGTATGGGGGAGGTGCGAAACCATACCCCAACATTCATAATTGAAATAAAAAGGGCAATACAACTTAAAGAAAATTGACAAAAAGATGAGAAAGGAAGAAAAAACCCTTACTTGGAAGTGTGCTTCCAAAGGCTAGAGAGATGCTTGTGAGAGGCTTCTTGGGAGCTTCGGGCACCTTGAGAGGATTCTAGAGAGAGTAGGGCAGAGGTTGGACGAACTTAAAGGGCTTTGAGTGAGGAGGAAGTGGGAGCTTGGGTGGGTTTATATAGGAAAGGTGAGAGAATTCTTTATTATTTAGGTTTGAGACCCCTTATATTAAAATAATCCAAACCACAAACCATCCCATGGTATTTGCCCATGGTTTCGGGAAAAGGAAAGAGGAAAAAAATATTTTACAAGGCCAAGGTCCGAACTTATTAAAAAATTAGGGTTGCTTATGTGGAGGTGAGTCACACTCCCATGGAAATTAATTTAAAAAGGCAAAGTGTTGAATAAGTCTTGAGGGCTCCATTAATGCTTTGAAAAGTGAGTCAAACAAACCCAAAACCTCATTATTTTAATGATAAAACACATATTGGCCGAACATAAGGATTATGGTATTTTATTACATCACCATTGGGTCATTATGATGTCATAAAACACATTATATATTTAAATGGTATTTAATTTTTACCCAAAAATTTGACTGTCTCAGAAAATTATGAAAAATTCACCGTTGGATAATTTCGACGTCCTGATTCCAAAAATAATATTTATTTTATCTAAATAATTTTCTATATATGTGAATTTTCACTTTTAAAATAAAAACCGACATTTATAAAAAATTCACGGGTTTTGACAGAAATGGCTTTCAAACCTTAATAAAAATTTTAATTGCATTCATAAATTTATAAGACCATTTAATAAAAATTAATTTAATATTAATAATAATATTTTATTAAAATATTATTTAATTCAAAAATTCTTTAATTTAATAAAATATAATTCTTAATTAAATAATAACTAAAAACACCGTTTGTACTTTAAAAACTAATTACAATGTATCAAAAATGACTAGAAATTATATTCATTATTATATACAAAAATAATGTACATGAACATGGTGCTACTTATTTGTTACATAACCCCTTAAAATAGCCGCATAAGACCTAAGGGTAAGGTGTGCGATGGTGACAGACTCTTGGGGTTGCTCGGATAACATTGCTCGAGTGGTAATCTCTATCAACTTCCATTTTTCCCGTAGACGATCACGTTCGAGCTTGACTTGATGAATCTCAGCTTGGGCTTGGTCAAGGGCAAAGCCCAAAGACGCCACCTCCTTTCCGAGCTCCGACAAATGGGCTTCGTAAGGGGAAATTCTACTGGATGAGGCCATCGCTTCCTTTGTCTGAGTAGAAAATTGGTTCGTTAAAGCCTTATATTTAAACTATCCAGATGATCACTGTTCAATGGCTATAAAAGTAACGGTCACAAATCTTAACATAAAACTAAAGAAGTTGACATCTTATAAAAACATTTTTCTTTCATAAAGAAACATTTAACTGGATCAAGGGGGATTTTCCATTAATGAAATTTTGGGTCGTTACAATATGGATATAACATAATTATAATATATATATATATATAATTATTTTAATATGATTATATATATCTATGCTTGTGTATAACAACAACAACAATATTATTATTATTACACCTATTTTTTAAACTATAAAAATTATATGTTGGTTTTATAAATTCTATACGTTTATTTTATGATTTATATTATACATATATTATATTAAAAACCATTATTATTATATATTTAGGTATGTAATTAAATACATTTATATTTTATAATGTATACAAATATATATACACAGAAAATTAAACATTCATATAATTAGAGATATTTAAAATAACCAAATCATATATATATTTACTAAATTAATTTATAATTAATATGGTACTGAAATATATATAGTATCATTATATAATATAAATAAATCTTTATATAACAAAATATTTATAATATAAGATATATAATATAATTTTAATATATATATGTTTAATTTTGTTTATATTATATATATTTTTATAACTAATATTATATAATTATATTTATATTTAAATATATAATTAAAATGTATTAAATATAATATTTTTATTATATAAATCATAATATAATGGTATAGTATTTATAAAACCATAAATAATATTTATATATTAGAATAAATAATTTTATAATCATGTTTATATTATATATATACCAATATTTATATATGTATACATTTTTATTTATATTTTTAATTATTTATTTAAAATATTTATATAATGTATTTATCAATATTGTTTTATAATGTATTAAAATACATTTATATAATGTGTTTATGTAATATACATTCACACACATGCGTTCACATATATATTATAAAATTTTAATTTGGTTGGAAAAAAATTAAAGGGGGTTAAAACCCCCTATAATAATTTTAAATTAAATATACATATAAGTTAGAGGTCTTTTTGGGGGAAACACAACTAAATTAAAATTCAGCGGTAGATTTCAAAAAAAACTACTTTAATTTATTTCAGTTTTATTGAAATAAAATTAAAAAATATAGGGGGTTAAATCATCCTCTAATCTAAATGATTAGTAGTGGTTCATGTACTCCACTAATTTCAGAAATTATAGCGGGATTAAAATCCCCTCTAATGTCATTAATTATTTGGGGTTTGGAAACCTCACAGTTTTCTTAAAAAAAATATTTTTATATATAGTACCTCTAAAATCCATATATATATATATAGCCTTTGAAATCCAATTGAATATATAATATCAAATCTAAATTCATTTTTATAAACTATTATTATTAATGTTTTTTTAAAAAATAGATAAAAATAATAATTCTAATATATATATATATGTATAATATATATTAATAATTAGAAATAATTCAGGAGGGTAAATTGAAAATCTAAAATGGAAACACACAATACACACTTGCAAGAAGTCGTGATGACTTGAACTCGATACCTATTAACACCACAGATAGCTGCTACGACCGAGCTGCATTCTAGAGGTTTAACATATATGATAATAATAATAAAATTAATAATAATAGTACATATCATCATCATCATCATCATCATCGTAATTATTATTATTATTATTATTATTATTATACACCCAATGGTGATGAATTCACTTTTACACCAAAACTATATTGGAAGTTATTAATATTATGTTTTTATCTAAGTAGTTTGGGATGGGGTTAATTAACAAAGGGGTCAAGGTTTAAATAGGTATGAAATTTTTTAGTATTAAGTCAGGTGTAAGTCAAACATTGAGGGTGGGAATTCTCAGGGAAGTAAAGAAGTTATTAGAGTGAACAAATTGTGGACCAATTAGATAAAATAGTGGATCTAGGATTGCCCCATGTAGTATTATGTCCATCTCGGTTAAGTGAGGATAAAATGTATTCTTATAGATAACAAAAACCCAATTATCAATAGTTAGGTAATTGAAAATGTCATTAGTATATGAAATAATAATAATAAATGAATCAATTTGACTTCAATTAAGACTTGGGGAGGAAATTTATTAACTCTTCATGGACCCTCTTTCAATTGGGGGTTAGTGTGTTTAATTTTTTTATAGTAATTCCCTATACTGACTAGTAATTATTTTTATTATATAGTGGATTTAGGTACATACTGTTAAATGTGTTTAGGGCTTCCATGAAACATGTTTTGTTTCTAAATAGTGTAGTACTGAGATTTAGATTATTAATATACTCTATGAAAGTAACTAAAATCAAAAAATAGAAGTCAAGAAACTGAAAAAAAATAAACAAAATGCTTCAAAATGGTAAAGAAAAGTGCAGAACCTATATGAGTACATAATATACTTAATACCAAATTATTCTTATATGAATGTTTAGAACATCACTTTAAAATATCATTATTATGGAAAATATATAATATTATTCTTACAATAGAGAAGGGAAAGAAATAATAAAATGCATTGGAGCACATATGCTATCTGACAATATAGCTCATAGTGCACTAGGATATGGGATGAACTCATGATTAGGATGTGTCTTATACAAGAATCCTAGATAGACACACCCTTGAACAAAGGGATGATAAAAGAAGTCAATACAACATATAATGTATGAAAAATACATGAACATACTTATAGTCCCATAACTACATCAATAACCTGAACAAAAATGGATGGAAGGATGATCAGAATTGACAGCATCAAAATCCTTTAAAATGAGTCATCATCATACATACAACTTCTAGTTGTATAGATCTTTAATGGAAAAAACCTTTGGATGAACTGGTGTGAATGGAAATATTATATATTCCTATGGATCCAAAATTGACTCTCAGGCACTCTATATTCTCTCAGTTGTAAATGCAAACCATAAAGTTGTCTATGGATTCTTCCTAAGTAGCCCATGTTTCCCATGGAGCATGTATTCTCTATATTGTTTTCCCCGCGTTGTTTATCCCCTCATGTATATTTAATTTTTCTGTTTCATTTCATTGTAAATGACTATAAATTTATCAAAATTGTAGTTTAAATAGAACATTCAATAAAAGAAAAAAATCTCTTTTTGTGTTCTATTACATTTTTCTTCCTATCTTTTCCCAGCTTGTATCGCCCACAAACTGGTATCAGAGGTCAGTTACCAAGGCTTCCCCCAATTTTTTGATGATGGCTGTAATCCAGATGCAAGTTCCGAAGCTGTCTATGGAAAACTACAAAAGGTGGTGCATCCAAATGAAGGTGTTATTCGGGTTATAATAAATCTGGGAGATCATCATAGATGGGTATATTATACCCTCTATAGAGGAAGAATCCACCTTCACAATTGAAGAAAATATGGGTCTCAAAAATCAAAGGAAGAAAGAAAAAAAGGCATTGTTCCTCCTTTATCAAGGGTTGGATGAATCAACATTCAATGATATTATTGAAGAAACTTAAAGTAAGAAAGCTTGGAATACTATTTGTACCAACTTCAAGGGTTTTTATCAGGTGAAGAAGGTATGTCATCAAACATTAAGAGTGGAGTTCGAAGTAGCACACATGAAATAAGGTGAGTGTATATATGACTACTTCTCATACATGATGTTATTGTTGACAATTTGAAATGGAATGGTGAAAAGTGGAGGACATTTGAGTTATCGAAAAATCACTTTGATCTCTCACAACCAAGTTTCATCATGTGGTTGTGGAAATCAATGAATCCAAGGATTTGGAGAAACTGTCCACTAAAGAAATGATGGGGTCATTGCATGTTCATGAAAAACAAATTCAAAAGAATGTGGTTTCAATTCTAGATCATGTATTATAGTCCAAGTTGACACTATAAAAACAATAGAATATCCATCCACAACGAGGCGGTCATCATGCAAGAGGAAAAGGGAGTGGATATCATCCAAGCTATCATAAAAAACAACAACACTGTAATAGTTTCAATAAAAGAAGAAATGATTGAGGCTGATTCACACATGGTCGTGGAAACATAAATAACATCCAATTCCAAAATTGCAACAAAAAACGGCCATTTTTCTTTGGAGTGTTGGAGAAAATGGATCATGAGGAATGATCCAACTATACTGAAGCATCTTATTGTGAAGAAGAAGGCACCACACTTCTCCTCACATAAGAAAATTCATTTGAATGGCCTGATGTGTGGTATTTTGACATGGGTGAAAGAAACCATATGATTTCTAACAAATAATTATTCAAGGAACTCACAAAAGAAGTTCATGGTGACATGAGAATTGGTGACTCATCACGCGTACCCATGACCAAAAAAGGTAAAATAAAAATCTATCTGACAGCTGGTGAGTTAAATTACATTTCTAATGTGTATTATGTACCTATCATGAAAAGTAATATAATCAATATATTCAAACTAATTGATAAGGAGTATGTCATACACTTGGAAACCTCTTCTTGGCCTATAAGAGATATTCATAGGAGGCTTGTTGCTCAAGCACAAATGGTAAATAATCACATGTTTCTGCTGCATATTAACAAAAAGGAAGAGGAGTGTCTCTTGGGACTCATGAATAATGACTCATGGGGATGGTATCTGTGCTTTGGGAATCTTCATTTCATAGGCCTTATACTTATATACTCATAAACCATGGTTCATGGATTTCTAGTGATTGATGTTCCAAATCATGTGTGTGAGGAGTGTACACTCAGCATGCAACAAAGGAACTCCTTCCCTAGTGTAGTGTACAAAATAAAAAATGAACCACTTATGTTGGTTCAAATTGATATTTGTGGACCACTTGAAACACCCTCACATGGAGGTAATAGGTATATTATTACCATAATTGATTATTTTTGCAGGAATATCAGGGTGTATTTCATCAAAGAAAATCTTCTACTTTTACTCTCTTCAAAATTTCCGAAGCTCATGTTGAAGCTAAAAGTGGTAAACAAATAAAAGTACTCAGATTTGATAGAGGTTTAGAATATACTTAAAATTCATTTCATGATTTATACAGGGAATAAGGAATCGAGAAACAATATACCACTGCATGTATGCCACAATATAATGGCATTTCATAAAATAAGAACTGCACAATCCTCGACATTACGAGGACCATGTTGAAGGAGAAAGGCTTTCCAAATAGCTTCTGGGACGAAATAGTGGCATGTACTGCCTACTTGCTAAATAGGTGTCCAACCAAGATAATAAGAAACGTGACACCACAAGAGTCATGGAGTTGCTACAAACCAAGCGTAGCACACCTCATAATCTTCAGGTGTGTTACCTATGCTCATGTTCTAGAAGCAAGATGAAGGAAGCTTGATGATCGTTGTAAAAAGTGCATCTTCATTGGCTATAGTGAAGAGTCTAAACACTATAAGCTCTATAATATACTAATTAATAAATTATTGGTGATTTTTGATTTGGTCATTAGTGAAGAAGATTCTTTGAAATGGAATGATGATGTATCAAAAAAATAGATTCCAGTAGAAATAGAATATCGTGAAGAGAGGCATGATCATTAGGAGAAAACACCATTTACACCTTCCTCAGGAACATCATTAGAAGACAGAAATTTGGGAGTATGTTTCATCACTTCTGAGATTACTCCATAAAGTCAAAATTTGGTGAGCTCATCCCCACCCATGGTACCTATAAATACTAAAATCTTAGCAAACATCTATGAGAAAACTGAAGAGGTAAATCTTTTTTTTCTGTATGTAGATCATGAGCCTCTAACATTTCAGAAAATACATAGGAGAAGAATTTTGGATAATCTCTATGGAATAAGAAATTAATTATATAGAAGAAAATGACACATGGGAGATGACTACACTTCCTAAAAGTTACAAGAGCATCAGTGTCAAATGGGTGTACAAGATCATGTGAAATTCTAATGGTGAGATCGATTGATATAAGGAAAGGATCGTAGAAAATGGATAAAAAGAGACATATGGGGTGGACTATGAAGAATTATTTTCTCTTGTTGCTGGCCTTGACACTATGAGAATGATTATCTCCCTTACTGTTCATCACAGTTGGATGATCTACCAACTGGATTTGAAGTCTGCGTTTCTTAATGGAATTCTTGAAGAAGAGGTCTATGTTGACTAGCCTAAAGACTTAGTTATGAAAGGGGATGAAGAAATGGTGTATCATTCAAGGAAATATCTCTATGGGTTGAAGAAATATCCATGTGCTTGGAATGCACTTAGAGACAACTATCTTCAATATAACAGATTCCCCCAATGTTCATATGAGCATGAAGTATACATCAAGAAGAATGGTCATGGAGATATACTTATTCCATGCTTTTATATTAATAATTTTCTATTTATAGGGAACAACATACCATTGTTCTATGAATTCAAGGGTTCCATGTTCAAGGAGTTAGATATGACAAACATAGGTCTCGTTTCCTTTTTCCGGGGTATAGAGTAAATCAACAAAATGGTGTCATCTAAATATCTCAAAAGAAGTATGCCAAGGAGATTATTGAAAAATTTAAGATGGAAAACTACAAAACTATAAAACCCCCTATTACAACAAGATTAAAACTGAAAGAAGATAGAGAAGGAATAATAATTTACTCAAATTGTTTGAAGAGTCTAATTGTGTAATGACCCAAACATTTATTAATGAAAATTTCTCTTTGTATGATCAAATTTCCTATTATATAAAATGGTTATATAACATATGAAATTCCTCAGTTTTTTGTTTTTTGATTTTAAAAGACCATTAAGAATTGTGACCATTTTTAATATATTAGTTGAAAAGTGATCACATGATTAGTATAAATATATGGCTTTAATAAATCCAATTTACTCAGACAAAGGAAGCAATGATGCCATCCAGTAGAATTACTCCATACAAAGCCCATTTGTCGGAGCCCAGAAAGGATGTAGTGTCCCTGGGATTCACTCTTGACCAAGACCAAGATGAGCTTCAACGTGTTATGGTAGATCAAAATGGTATATGGGAGAAGTAGAAGTTGATAGATATTACCACCTGAGTGATGTTATCTGAGCCACCCTAAGAGTCCATCACCATTAAACACCTTACCTGCATGTCACATTAGGGTGTTATAAGGGGTTATGTAACAAGACCCTAAACTATTATTATGTGCATTATTTTTTTATAGAATAATGAATATATATTTATTTTATTATTGTTATTTTTTAAATAGATTTTAAAGGCCAAATAGTATTTTTTTAGTTAATATTAAATTTAGTAATCTATCTTGATTTATTATGGTTTTATGAATTAGATAATATTTTAATAAAATTTTATTACTAAAATTACTTTTTATGAAATATTAATGATCGTATAGTATTTATGAATACAATTTTGATTTTTATTTAAGTTTGAATACCATTTTTTTCAAAACCAATTAATTTTTTATAAATTTAGATTTTTATATTAATAGTAAAAATTTAAATATTTATAAAATTATTTAGATAAAATGACTATTATTTTTGGAATAATGATATAGAAATTATCCAATGGTAAATTTTTCATAATTTTCTGAGATAGTTCAATTTTTTGGGTAAAACATAAATACCATTTAATTATATAATGTGTTTATGACGTCATAATGAACCAATAGTGATGTAATAAAATGCTGTAAATTTTATTTTCGGCCAATATATGTTTTTACATTAAAATAATGTTATCTTAGATTTTTTTGATTAATTTTATGGTGCCTTAGTGGACCCTCCAAGACTTATAAAACATTTTAACTTTTTAAATTGATTTCATTGAGAGTGTCACTCACCTCCACATAAGAAAGCATAATATTTTACGAATTTAGGCCATTGTACATAAAAAATATTTTTCTCTACTCCCCTTTGGCAAAAACCATGGGTTGGTTTGTGGTTTTGATTAGTTTAATGTGTGGTTTCAAAAACCTAAATAATAAAAAAAAACTTCCTCTCTTTTCCAATATAAACCCAGCCAATACCCCACTTATAATCACTCAAAACCCTTGGAGATCATCCCTAATCTTCCCTCCAATATCTAGTATGCTCCCAAGGCGCCCCATTATAATAAGAATCCTCTCTCAAGCCCCTCCCAAGCCTTTGGGATCACACTTCCAAGTAAGGGATTTTTTCCTCTCTCATTTTTGTGCAAGTTTATTTAAATATATATACCCTTGTATTTTCAATTACCATTGTTGCAGTACAATTTCAAATCTCATCTATACTTATCTTCTTGTGTTTGAATTATTAGATACCCCATTCTGTTTAATTAATTCCTCCCATGTACAACTGTTACCATGAAAAGATTCTGTAAAGGATTTCACTCTCCTCATTTGATTTCTAGTATTTTTTGATATTATGAATCTAAATTACATTAAAAATATTGGTAAATGTATCTATATGACTCTATTTTTGTCCATATCATGTAAATATGATGATATAACCCATTCTCTATCATCAACTGTTTTTAAGAAAAAAAATTTCACGTTGTTATACTGCCGAAATTGCACTACAATTTTCCAAGCCAAAGTCATTTTGTAGTTAATACCATGCCCATTTATCTATCATGGATATTCACCTTTAGGAACATTTACTTATTGATTATATAGTTTCATGTATTAATTACACATTCCATTATCGTGGAATACATGACGATGTTCAATGAATCCATGTTGTATGATCTATGTGGCACACTTATGCATGAAATGAAATGATTAAGAAGGGTGTGCCCTGATAGCACTCTAATGCATTGGGTAAGGGTTAGTATCTTGATATGATAAGTGAAGTTAGTGTTTATTCATGTTCTATGTGCAATTATCCTTTTCTCATTCTTATATCATGTTAATTGTTTCTGCCACATTTATATGTTATCTTAATTATGCTATATCATGCTTTTATGATCATGTTTATCTTATGATCCATTGATATTACTATTGCCAAACATGTACTGTATTTTTTATGTTATGACTTTCTTACTCCATTTTCAGTATTTATAACTCACCCTTTTCTTATGTATGTCCCCATGTTATCCCATGCAATGCTATGTATGAATGAATGTGTGCGGTCATGTAAAAAAAGATTTCAATAAAGATGTGTATTTCATGTTTGAAGTTGTTATGTAATGTTCCTAAGCCCCAAAGATACAATACCGCTCAATATTTTTTGTTGTATCAAGTGAATTTTTTATGTGATAAATTATATTTAAGTGTGAAATAAATAGAAGGGTTATTATTGTTGGTATCAGAGGATAGGTTTAGTTAATTTTGGGATTTGGATTATAAAACCCTAGTGAAAGCCTTAGGAATATGACTGAGTATAATTAAAAAAACCCCTAATTTTTTGTGAGGATTGAGTAAGTGGTTTATCAAAAAAATACATCCCTATATAGATATGAGAATTTAGAGGCGGCTCTGGCACATATCTATCTAGGGTTTAAACCCCAAAATTCCGCTTTGAGATAGACTCAAACGGAAACTGGTTCATGAAAACGGGCCTCGCTGCACTCTCATTTATGACATTCCCGGCAGATATGATTTGGTAAATTCATCTGCTTAGTACAAATCATTATTAAGGGTATAAAAAAGTTCCCCTAAGAAAATATGTTGGGAAGTAGATCATGGATAACATAGATTAATGTCTATAAATTCATAAATTAAGGAAATAAAAGTAATTTATAAGTCACCAGTTTTTGTATTTGTATTACCCTTTATGTGTTACCACTAACATTCCTTCTGTTCCATCCAATGATAGGAAATAGGAGGAATCAGACTAAATACCGATGTGAAGATCAATGTGACGACTGTTCTAATGAGATTCCCAATCTGATGGGAGCGGGAATCCCAAAAATTGTCAGGATAATCTCTTAGCTAACTCATGTTTTCAAGAAGAACATGGGTCAAAAGGAACATTCTACCCCCCTAAGAAAAAATTAGTCACAATCAAGAGCTTCTTAAGACAAAGGCCTCCTAATTTTAATGTATCATATGATCCCTCAATTTCCAATCAATGGATCAACTCCATTGAAATGATCTTATCCATATATAAATGTTATGAACAAGAGAAGGTTATTCTAGATTATTATCATATGGAGGGTGAAGATGATCAATGGTGGACATTGATCAAAAATAAGAAGCCCGAGGATGAGATCTATGCATTGGAATTGAAGAATTTATGGAAAAAAAATCGACAAATATTTTCTTCACACCGTATGACTTAAGATGGAAAGGGACTTACTTTCCCTCAATAAAAAAGATGACAAATACATCAGAACGTAGTAAGAAAACATCACAAGGATTTCATGATCCACCTTTGACTTTGTCGTTACCCCCAAATTCATGGTTGACCGCTTCTTTGGTGGGATATAACCAAGCATGTGGAAAGCCCTAGCGATCCGTGACTTTGACATATATGTGGAAATTGTCTGACGTTCCCTCAATGTTGAAATAGAGATCTAAAAATTACAAGGGTATCATGGGGATAAGAATCCTATATAGTACTTTAACTCTAGAGGTCTGATGGATAAATCCAATGGTGCTAAAAAACCCAACACCCCACTTGCCAAAGGTGGGGAAAAGAGAACACTAGAAATTGCCTAAAGAGGATGAGGAAATTCTTTAGGTGTAGAAGAGGAGGGACCTGACCATTAAATAGAGAAAATAAAAATTATTGGATGTGACAGTGGAGAGGAATGCCTCGTTCGACCCTCAATGTGTTGTTCATTGCTTAAACTGCAAAGAACCAGTGCACTTTTCAAACTAGTTCCCTATGCCAATGGTTTTCGGAGGCAACCAACAACCTCCAAGGCAGCAAGGGAGAGATATTTCCATCACCTCTACCAAAGTAAACCTCGACAACGAAGTGGTGATAGGTAAGATAGTTATTAATTCAATAATTTAGAACCTACATTTTGATTATGGTTCTATGAATTCTTTTATATCCTGAATGTTTTGTAGAACAATCCCAACACCACCACAAATCATGGAAGAAAATAAGTCAGTGAGAATAGAAAATGGGGAAGTCATTGCAACCCATGAATATAACTCCTACCATATCATAATTTTTGGATTGAAATTCGAAGAAAACCTCATCATTCTTCTTCTAGTGTAATTTGATGCAATTATTGGTATGGATTGGTTTTCCTTATATAGAGACAAAATAAATTACTATCAGAGGGAAATCACTCACCATTTGGAGAATAGACCCCCGATTCTGTATAAGTTCAAGGAGGAGGATGAATCTTGCTTACCAGAATCATCTCAATCATGGATATTATTGTCCTATGGGAATGAGTATCTTACTTAGATGATTGAGTTTAAAGAAGAAACCATCCTTGAATACATGACTATTTTGAGGTAATTAGTTGAAGTGTTTCTAGAGTAATTTTTTGGTCTTCCGCCTAGAAGATATTTTCAATTATTAATTTATCTTATAGATAGGGAGTTTCCAATATCCCAGACTCCATATAGAATGTCTATTGTGGAGCTTGAGGAGCTGATGAAACAACTATAAGAGAATATGGATAAAGTGTTTATACACCTAAGTGCTTCACCATGGGGTACACCAATCCTCTTCATGAAGAAGAAGGATGGTCAATGTGCGTTTTTATTTATTATCATGAGATCAAAAAAATCATGGTAAAGAACATGTATCCCCTTCTCCAAATTGATAACGTGTTCAATCAGCTACATGGATCACAATACTTCTCCATGGTGGATTTCCAGTCAGGGTATTACCATGTAAGGGTGAAGGAGGAGGATATCCCCAAGACTGCATTTTGGACAAGGTATAAGAACTATGAATTCATAGTAATTCCTTTAGGACTCACTAATGCTACAAAAATCATCATGGAACTGATGAATGGAATCTTTAAATACTACCTAGAAAAAGTTTTGGTTGTCTTTATAGGGTACATTATAATATACACCAAAACCATGGATGAGCATGAGGAGAATCTAAGAACTATACTAGAGACCTTGTGAAAGGATAATCTCTATGCAAAGTACAACAGTTGTGAGTTCTAGTTAAAGGAAGACTTATTAATAGGCCATTTCATCACATTTAATGGGATATCTATAGATCCTTACAAGAAAGATTCAATTGAGTGATGTCCTAGGACAACATTTGTAATGGATATCCATAACTTCCTCGAGTTAGCTTGATATTATCACCAATCTATGATAAATATTTCATGATTTTCTAACCCTCTTACCAAGATAACTCAGAAGGAAGTAATGTTTACATGAAGTGATGAATATGAATATAGATTCATGGAATTTAAAATGAGGATTATCACTATGCCCGTGATCACACTACCCACAAGTGGATAACCTTTTGTGGTATTTTGTGAGGCTTTGAAGAATGGTCTGGGTTGTGTTTTGATGAAAAATGAAAAATTCATTGCCTATACTTCAAGTTAATTGAAAGTTCATGGGAAAAATTATCCAACACACTATATGAAGTTGGATTTAGTGATATTTGGTTTAACAATTTGGAGAAATTACCTCTTTGGGGAGAAGTTTGAAATATATACAGTCCATAATAGCCTCATGTATATGTTCACATAGAAAGAGTTGAATATGCGCCAACAAAGATGGTTAGAGCTGATCAAAGACTACAACTGCTCAATCCATTACCACCTTAGTAAAGGAAACATGGTGGAAAATTATCTATGTATAAAAGACCCAAAAATTCTATCATTGATGATAATTAAAAAGGATACAATCTTCTTATAATTTATGAATATGGAAATTGGAATCATAAAGAAGGTAACATCATAAATCCATTCACAAATTATTACTCAACCATTTTTTTTGAAAGGATAAAGGATGCTCAAAAGGATGATGTGGGAATTCAGAGGAAATTGGAAACTATTATAAAAGGGAAATCATTGGAGTTCAATGTTAATGAATAAGGAATTTTGAGATATGGGCCAATACTATATGTTTCATCAAATACATAGTTAAAGAAGTAAATTTTGTATGATGCACGTAGTTCAAATTTCTCTATTCACTCAAGAAACACAAAGATGTATTGGGATCTCTAAGTGCATTATTGGTGGGATAACAATAAGAATAAGATCATAAAGAATACATAAAAGTTCTCGATATGTCAGAAAGTGAAGGATTAGAGGAACAAGTCTAAGAGGATGATGAAACCATTACCCACCATCATGGAAATAGGAGAACATGACCATAGACTTTGTCACAACACTTCTGAAGAAATCCAAACGAAACCATTATCTCTGGGTTATTATGGATCATCTTACAAATACAACACAATTCATTTAAATTCAAGAGGGTTTCTCATTAGATCAACTGGTATAGATATATATGAGAAAAGTGGTAAGGCTGCATGGAGTACCACTATATATTATATCTGATGGAGATCCAAGATTCTCCTCTAAGTTCTGGAGGAGTCGTTAATATACTCTGATTACTATGTTGAACTTAAGTATGTCTTATCATCCTCAAAATGATTTACAATCTGAGTGGACTATCCAAAAACTTGATAACATGTTGAAATCATTCGCAGTGGACTTCAAAGGAGGATGAGATCAACATCTTCCACTGGTTGAGTTCTCTTACAACAACAATTTCCACCCATGCATCCAAATGGCTCCTTATGAAGTCTTTTATGGGAAGAGGTGAAAAACACTGGAATGTTGGGGTGATTTTGGGGAGAGAAAACTCTGAGGTCCAGAAATGGTCAAAGAAACGGTGGAGAATGTTAACACCATCCAGAAGCACATTAAATATACTCAGAGTCAACAAAAGATCTTTGATGATAGTCATCAACGAGACAAAGATTTTGATTTTGGAGACATGTTATTCCTTCTCATATCACCGTGGAATAGATTTATGATATTTGGGAAGAAGGGAAAGCTTAGTCCAAGGTAAATTGGCCCTTTTGAGATCCTTGATCGCATTGGAGCGGTGACCTATCGACTGGAACTCCCACCGAACCTATGTCATGTACATGAGGTATTCCATGTATCAATCTTGATGATGTAAATACCTGACCCATCGCATGTACTCAAAACAATGGTGGTGCCACTAGATAATGACCTCTCCTATGAAGAGAAGACGGTGAAGAACTTAGATCGTAGGTAAAAAGTTCTTCGAAATAAGACAATACCCCTCATCAAGGTATTGAGGAAAAACCACTAGTTTTAAGAGGAAATGTTAGAATTGGAGTAAGTGATGAAGAAAAGTTACCCACATCTGTTTAGTGTGGGAAAAGGAAATTTCGAGGGAGAAATTTCTTAATGGGGGAAGATTGTAACAACACAAACTTTTATTAATGAAAATACCACTTGGTCTAATTAAATTTCATATTTTGTAAAATGGTTATATAACATATTCACTTCATTATTTTTATGTTTTTTAATTTTAAATCACCATTACAAATTTTTACATTTTCTAAAATAGACATTGAATAGTGATCACATGATTAGTTTAAATTTAGGGCTTTAACAAATCCAATTTACCCTGAAAAAGGAAGCGATGGCCTCATCCAGTAGAATTTCTCCATACGAAGCCCATTTTTAGATCTTGGAAAGGAGGTGGCATCACTGTGATTAGCTCTTGACCAATCACAAGCTGAGATTCAACACGTTAAGCTTGAATGGAATCTCCTACGGGATAATTGGAAGTTGATAGATATTACCACTCGAGCGATGTTATATAATCCACACCAAGAGTCATTCACCATCGCACACCATACCCTTAGGACATATGTGGGTGTTATAAGGGGTTTTGTAACAAGACCCTAACACAATGACTATGTAAATTATTTTTGTATAGAATAAATAATATACATTCATTTTTTTTAAAATAGTTTTTAAAGCACAAATAATATTTTTAGTTAATATTCAATTTAGAAATCTATTTTGAAAATAAAAAAGATTTTTGAATTAATTTATATTTAAAAAAATTATTATTACTAAATTAAATTTTATTAAATATAAGTGATATTATAATTTTTATGAATACAATTGTGATTTTTATTATGGTTTAAAAGTCATTTTTTTGAAAACGCATGATTTTTTTATAAATGTTGGTTTTTATTTTAAAAGATAAAATTAAAATATTTAGAATATTATTTTGATAAAATTAATATTATTTTTAGAATCAGGATGTCAAAATTATCCTACCTTGAATTTTTCATAATTTTCTAAGACACTCTAATGTTTTAGGTAAAAATTATATATCCTTTAATTATATAATGTTTTATGACATCATAATGACCCAATAGTGATGTAATAAAATACTATAAATGGTATTTTCGGCCAATGTTTGTTTTAAAATTAAAATAATGTGATTTTAGATTTTTTATTAATTTTATGGTGCCTTGGTGGACCCTCCATGATTTATAAATCATTTTAACTTTTTAAATTGATTTTCTTGAGAGTGGGACTCACCTCCACATAAGCAAGCCTAATTTTTTAAGAAGTTCAGACATTAGACATTTAAAATAATGTCTTCCTCTCCCATATTGAAAAAACATGGGCAAAAAACAAGGTTTTATTGTGCTTTTTATTAGTTTAATGTGTGGCATCCAAAACCTAAATAATAAAGAATTACCTCACTTTTCCTATATAAACCCACCCAATATTCCAATTCTATTCACTCAAAACCATTGGATCACATCAATATTATTACCTCATCTCTCTATTATCGTCCCATGGTGCCCCAATCTCCCATGAAGCTTCTCTCAAGCCCCTCCCAAGCCTTTGGGATCACACTTCTAGTTAAGGGATTTCTTCCTCTCTCATTTTGGTACAAGTTTCTTTATGCTTTTATACCCTTCTATTTTCAATTAAAAATGTTGGGGTATTATTTATCACCTCCGCTATATTGTCCTTAATATGTTTTAATGATGATATACCCTTTTATCTCTCATTAATTCCTCCCATGTACACATGTTACCATGCGGAAATTCCATAAGGGATTTATGTCTCCTCATTTACCTTCAAGCAATTCCTTTATATTATGAATCCAAATTCGGTTACATATGTTGGTACATGTATCTATATAACCCCCATTCTTTCCATTTCATGTACATATGATGAGACACCCCTTTCTCTATCATAAACAATTTATATGAATTCTTTTTTCACGTCGTCATGCTGCCGAAATTACACCGTGATTTTCCAAGCCAAAGTCATTGTGTAGTGAATACCATGAACATTTCTCTATCAAGGGTATTAACCTTTATGCACATTTACTTATTGATTATAGTTTTTCATGCATGAATTCAAAATTCCTTTATCCTGAAATAAATTATGATGTTTAATTAATCCATGTTATATGATCTATGTGGCACAATTATGCATGAAATGAAATGATTAAGAATAGTGCACCCTAATAGCACTCCAATTCATTGGGTAAAGGTTAGTATCATGATAAATCAAGTGCAATGAGGGTTTCATAATTATCCATGTGAAATGAGCCTTAGATCATGATTATATCATGTTAAATATTGTTTCCACATTTCCATGTTATGTTAATCATTCTATATCATGCCTTTATGTTCATATTTCTCTTATGCTCCATTGGTAATCATATTACCTAAAATGTAATGTATTCTTTACATTATACTTTTTTTACTCCCTTACATGGATTTATAGCTCACCCTATTCTTATGCATGTCCCCATCTTATCCAATGTTATGCTAAGTACGATGGAATGTGTGTAGTCTTGTAAAAGAATTTTTTAATAAAGATTTGTATTTCATGTTTTAAGTTGTTATCTAATGTTCTTAAGCCACAAAGAGACTATACCCATCTATCTTCTATATTGTATCAGTGAATTTTTTATGTAATAATTTATAATTATGTGTGAAATAAAGACTATGGTTGTTATAGATCTGAAGCCTGAGATATCTCACAATCACAAGGACAAATATTGTCTACAGTGTTGGGCTTCTAAGAAGATACATGTAAGCACTGAAACAGTCACACTGGCTAGAAGAAAATAAATCCAAAGGAACATGAAAGGAATGGTGGATTTTGGTCTATTTGTTCCATACAATGATGAAGAATATCTATATGGTTATATAGAAATTTATTGGGTAGGTCACCAAGATGAAAGAAAAAGCACCACTGGGTATGTATTTTTTTCTTGGATCGACTTCTTTCATGTGGAATTCAAGGTACCAGAGTGTGGTCACCTTATCCACATGTGAAGTATAGCACATGGTAGCATCATCCACTTTTTGTGATGGAATATGGTTGAGAAATATGTTTAAAGAGATTAAGCATCAATGGATGGATCCACATTAATATATGTGGATAACAAGACGACAAATGAACTTGCCAAAAAAACAGTGCAACATAGAAGAAGCAAACATATTGATAACCAATTTCATTTTTTTAGAGATCATGTGAAGAAAAAATGATAAAATTGGAATATTCACATAGTATGGAATAGGTCGATGAAATTTCACAAAGGAATTACTTACAGATGCATTCAAAAAACTCAGAATGATTCTTGGGATGAATCTGGTTTGGGTTTAAAGGGGAGTGTTGGAAATGAAAACCATAAAGGTGTCCACAGTTTCTTCCCAAGTAGCTCATGTTTTCTACATAGTGTGTATTATCTATAGACATATTCCACCATATTTTTTCTAATCTTGTGTCTATTTAATGTGGATGTTTTATTTCTTTAATGTTAACATATAATTTGGTTGTTTCATTTCATTGTAAATGCATAAAAATTATGGGAAATTATAGTCTGAATAAAAGATTCAATACAATATGGAATGCTAATTTTGTGTTTTCTTCCATTTTTCTTCTCTCTCTTTTCCTAAATTATATATCCAACACTATCTATGATGTCATATAAGCAGAATACAAAAGGTAAGTATGTCAAGATTATTACTTGGGGAAGGAATATGCAATATAATGATTTCATGATAGAATCCTCATTAGCCTAAACTGAAAAGTGAGTAATACATATAGTGTAGTAGGCTTAAAATCTTGTAAAATAACATATTTGAAGAAAATATGAAAAATCATAGGGCCACATAGTATCCTGAAAGAGGATGGGGCTTAGAGACACATATCATGTTTAATGCTGAGAGTAATAAATAATAGAAAACAAGCACAATGAGAATCCTATAAGTCCATTTGATCTAGTTAATTGATTGTTATATATCATATAAGGATAAAACTATGACTAAACAACCCAAAAGCCTTATGACACATTGAAAACAACCACTTAGTAATGATCAATACACCAAACAGAAAGATTGCGTCAATTGAAAAAATACCGCATCATATTTTGTTATGTTCACACGTAAGATTTAAACATGCCCCCCCCCCATATTAGAATGAATAATTGAAAAAATCCACAATTAAATTGAAATGTATTTCATGTAAGAATAAATTTATTATGAATAACATATATGAATAATAAACTAAAACATTTCATGAATAGAAAAATAGAAACAACATGAAACATGATGATAAAAGTATTGCTGTTTTTTATGTCTTAATTTCCCCACTAATTTATTTTGGTTGTTTTAGGTATCACATGGATCTACCAATTTCCAAAAATGGGTGGCCTCTCAATCACATTGGTTGGCGATGACGACACATTTGGTGAAATTGGTTAACTGACAATATGAATTTAAGAGTATATTCAACATGATAATTATATTGTCTCCCATTTTATCCAAGTATTTTGTTTCTCTATAGTATAAATCCATATAATAGGTCACTATCAAATTTATCTCTATTCAATAAGGTGTTGGATTCCTACAAAAGGATGTAAGAGATGTTGTAGAGTTGTAATCAAACCCATGAAAGGATCTTTCTATATATATTTGTGAAAGGAATTATAATCCATTTAGTTTGGTTCTATTTAATGAGGTACGTCATACCATTTAAGGTCATGTGATAAATACCATATTTGTTCCTTTTAGAATTATGTAACAATTTCCACTGCCAATAATTTTAAAGCAATCTAGATTGGATTACTCGTTAAAAGGTACATATTGATGGTTTGGTGGGGGACTTATGAATGGATCATCCTTTTCTAGTTTATCATAACATACAAATCATGTTTTATTATTTATAGTCACTGAGAGGATAATTTTGACTCAAAGAATTTTGGAAAAATAATTGGAGAATGTCGAATTGAGTCCATTTCGGAAACCAATAAGAGAATCTCACCTCATGGTATATGTGGAAACAAATTGGATAATATCAACCCAATGAATATTTGAAAACCAAGAGAAGTATCATGACATAATGTTTTTGAGGAATCCAAGAGAAGAAACTCAACTTAAGATATTTTCTAGGAGAAAGGATGGTGTTGTAGGGATCACAACCCAAAAAAATGTTTGACCCAACATGAAATTTTCATGGTGTGACTATTGAATTTTCATGCCATATAGTTATGGAAGTTGAGAGATCAAACCAATTTCAAGAGACTGCAGGCTATGAATTATCCCAAATAAATGTGAGAGGGTGGATCCCCTATAGTACGTACATACATGATAGGGTTGGGTGCTGAGATAGATGACCCTAGTGAATTAGGTACCCATGTAGGAGGCCTGGGAGAAAGGGGAACCCATGTAAAAGGTCTAGGTGAATGGCATGCATATGTGGACAACTTGGGTAATGTGGAACTCTAGTAAATGGGCTAGATGAAGTGTTCAATGCCCAAGTAGTTGGTGAGAAATTTGGTTGGTGCCAAAAGTGATCAAAACTAGTGTGATGAATGCATGTGGAAATTGGAACCCATATGATCTGGTTCCCAGGTGCTACAATACCAAAGTGGTTTTATCCTAGAGTGTTTGGTTCCAAGGTAATCAGATTTTCATGTGGTTGGGAGACCAATTGGAAAATGCCCATGGAATTTGAAACCCATGTGGTAGGGAACGTAGGTTGTCCGAAGCACTATTGGTATGTGTCCAGGGTAGTTAGAGCCCAAGTGTTCCACTGGCTAGTTTTTCCCATGTGGACAATGCCTAGAGTGGTTGATGACTGGGTGATTGGGCACCCCAGTGTTTTGATACCCAAGTGTTTTGGCACCAAGGATGTGGCTCCAAACTGGAGGGACTAGGCATGAAATTTTTTATCCCTTATCCTTAGGTATAGATTCAAAATTCACTTGAATGAGGGATCTATGAACTAATGTCTATGATCATGTGCCTTGATAATCAATTCTGTACTTTGTTTTTCATGTTTATAATAGGAGGAAGGGGGCCTTTTATAGTAATATACTAAACTGGGTGCCCAAACATGAGTGATAAATTTATATAATTGTCTTAAAATCCTAGGTATGGGTATAGGCGTGTGAGGTGGTGTGCATGTGTGATTGGGAAAGAAAGGTAGATTTTTTTCATTAGGAGACATGATACCAAGCATTTATATGGACTCTAAAAAATATCCATCACAAAACACTATCTTTAAATGAGCATTACTTTTTATTTGAGTGTATTTTTTGGCTCTATAACCTATCAAATTGAATCTTGTGAAATGAACTAATCCTCTTGCTTCTGGGTTTAATTATAAATGTGTTTTTATATGGAATTTTTTTTAGCAGTAACAAAAAATACATATTTTTAAGATTTGAAAACATTTTCATTAGTAATGGATTAAATACATGGACTATTTTGAGTGGTAGTTTCTCATCATCACATCACTAGACTATGAAATTTAATTTAAGGAACATCGTCCCTCGATATATAGGAAATCATAGAGCAGATAGAGGTCCCATTTGTGTCTTCTTTATTATGTGTGATACTTCATCCTCTTTAACTCAACTGATTTTATCTAAGTAAGTGTCATATTATGTTTATCATGGAAAATTTCATTCCATATATTTCATTTCCAACAAGTCACCCCTAACTAGAATTGGATTCATTCAAAATAAAAATAATATAATTATAAGGTAATATAGTCCATGTTTTTATATTAATCAGAGTAGGATTATTAAAGGAAGTTCACTAAGAGGCAGACCTCAGGTAGAGACTTTTTTATTCCCTTGAGGAGAATATTAAGTCAATGATTTTTTATTTCATAGAGGATAATCTGACCTCAAGTATTTTTTTGGTACCAAGAGGATAATATCTACTCAAGGGGTTTGTATTGGCTTGAAGAATAATTGACATAAGGGTTTTGGTTTCACCAAGAGTATTAGAATCATGGATTTTGATAAGCTAAGAGTAATAATAGAATCAAGCCTTCTCTTTAAAACAGAAATAATAATATTCCCAAGTAATTTGATATCCTCGTGTGGGGTTAATCAAGAAAAACACGACATGAATTGGTAGGTCCAAATACTAGGATGGCAGATGGAAGGGAATTAAAAAAAATTCAACCGTATCTAAAATATGTGATCTATAAATCAGTACACATTCTAAAATAATAGGAATCAAGGTACAAATTGTTCTTAGAAGATATTATCCACAAAAATATTATGCATATATAGGATAAAATGAAATGTAATGAATGAATAACTAGGTGAGAGAGAGGATAATGAAACTAGACATAGATCAGTAAATGTCTCAAATTTAAGGATTGAAGGAAAATGGGGTATTATGGATAGTTCTAGGACATGTAGTCTAGATATCACTACACATACTATCTAAATAGAAATCTGTCCACACATATTTCATAATATGGGACCATTGTATAGATTAGGATTGTGAATGGTAGAAAATTAAATGGTTTAATCATTTTGTATTGTTATTGAGGAATAATCTATGTGAACTTGAAAACCTGTATACATGGAACTCTTATGTATATATGTCTATTATGTATGAAAATTAAGCCACATAGAATAGACTACTCTAATATTTACAAGGGATTTCAGAATAGATCATGATCCATGTATTTTAATGTCCTATGACAAGGACTGTGTATGAAATTATAATATGCACAGAGGATAATCTCATCTCAAGGAGTTGGGGTTTCCAAGAAGTGTATCTCAACTCATGGAATTTGGGATTTTGGGATAGGTTTCACAACTCAATGAATTAACACTTCCAAGAGGAGTGTCTTGACTAATGACATATATTTCTTAATATAAAATGCATCCCCATATATGAATAGTTAGAAAAGTGGGATTTAATAATATTTCTTTGACAATGGGTATGGTGCAAAAATGTGTAACATTGATGACATTAAAATTAAATTAACTTGATAGGTTATGGAATCCTTAAATCATAACATAATAATGTTTGAGCCAATTTAAATGGAGATAAGTTGGAATAAGTTAATATTTCATAATGAAGATACCACCACCACATAGTTAAGAAAAAACACATTTCATTAATTGATATTCTCATCAGGGTGAAAACATACCTCTTGTTAGAAGGCTGGATAAAAACATTGATTTGTTATCAAGAAGATGATTACTTTTGGAATTAAATTCACTCATTACTGAATGATATGAATAGGTTAACTAAAAGATATTCTCAAGGTTTTGAGATTCTAATAGAAGAATCTGAACTTAAGAAAAATTGGTTGGTGGTGAATTATACATCAAATTAATGAAGTAGGTTTATGGAGAAAAGAATATTTAAGAATGGTTAGAGAACCCTAATGGTTACAGTAAAATATTGTTACATAATCATCTAATACAAAAAAAATGAAAAATAATTCACATAAGAGAAAATAGGAAAAAAAATAGAACGAGAAGATCACAAGACACAAATATTTACATGGTTTTGGGAAATTTTCCCGACATCCATAGAGAATCATAAAAATCACTATTATAGGAATATAAATATTGGGAGATAATACAATTTTCACACATAGAAACCCTATATTGAAAAACATAATAATGAAAAAAATGTACTACTCCACCAACCGTATAGAAATTCCACATTGATATAGTGCCACAACCACCCAAATTTTCAATGATATAGTGTCATTTGGGCCACTAAAATTTGTCCCAACATCATCAGAAATAGTTTTTGCTACACTATTTCACCATATGTATTGTGAACATTCACAAGGTGTTAGGATATAACAAGAAATTTCATGAGTAAATGATCATATGAAATATAGGTAAAACTCAATGTGATGAATTGGCCTTTCCCTAAATGAAATTATACCCATGGAAGAGATTAAGCTCACATGAAGGGGGAAAATACCAATCTAACTTTTTTCCTAGACTAATGGGTCTAGTGATCGCATCTCATTTTTTACTAGGGATAATTTATGGTTCCTAAAATATTTATTAATTTTCTATATTTTTCTCTATCTTTTTCTTATATCATGAAAGGGTAGGACTTAATGATTGAATAATTTACTTTTTTTAGTAATTCTTTTATTTTCTTTTAATCGAAAAAGTATTTACATAACTATCATTAATTTTTTATAAAGTTTACCTAATCCATGAATGGGGAGTCTCAATGACCCAAGACATGAATTTATCTTTTATATACTTTATGGTATTTCAACATGAAAATTATTTATCTCTTTTCAAATTTATTAGACTCTAATTTTCCCATAAACCCTAAAAAGAGATGTCTTATTTAGGTGAGAATTGGATTTTTCTAAGACCTCCTCTTACGGGTTTTCATCCTAAAAATACTTTGTGTCTATTTCATTTTCATTTTAGGGTTCTAAAATTTAGTCTAAAATCAGTTGAATGAAGTTTGAGGTAGTAGATTTTATACCAAAAATGGATAAACTTTAAGGTCACATAACATTGATCAAACATGAAATGACATATCCAGTGATAGGGAATAAATTTACCCAATGTGAATGAGAGACCCAATTATAGACATGAAACCTTACTAGAGGAGAATAGATAACCTGATATAAATGATATATCACATTCCAGTGTAGGGGGAATCAATGGGGGGGAAACATGCATATATTTTAGGGACATACTATTAAATCGAAAGGGCCAATACTAAAATATTACAACATTAACTAGTAGTGAGGTTTCATGTCTGTTAGTAAGGTATGGGTTAACTAGGTGAGAATGATGAGAATATAATCTATAAAGGGGTTTGATGATGAAATTTAAGGTTGTTCCCATATTGGGAGATCTGAAATCACTATGTATCACGTGATAAAATGAATCAATCCATTCATAGTTATTATAAGGAAATTTCATACATAGATTTAGATCTTGTGTAGAAGTTAATGCGAGAAATGTGTGGGTTATCTGGAGAGATAATGAAGGATTAAACTATACATGAATCGGTAAAGGTTTCTTCCTTAGGGTCGAATAAAATCATGGTTACTGAATCTATGATTAGGCATCGGATGTGATATCCATATTTCACCACATCTTTCATGGTAATGTGAATCAATCCACATGTGCTTTTGGTAAAGGGAAATTTTTATCATTGGTTGGGTGATCTCTAACAATAGGTCTAGTAGAAATAGTCATATCCAACAAATCTCATAATAAAGAGAACTCCCGCCTAGAAAAATATATTATGTGGGGAGGTACTTTAAAATTTTGGTAAAATGGAATTTAATTCTCTAAGTTGTTTATGGTTGCGAATGAATTTTCATTATTATAGTTTAAGGTCATAATACACTAACCAAAGTGTCTTTTAGTTTATGGACTTATTATTTGGAGCCTCCTAAATAATTTTTGTGATCCATAAGGTAAAAAAATAAATTTATTTTTTATTAATTTTAAAATGAGGAAACAAATGGGGAATATCATGTCGTAAAATATCTGTATCGGAGACAATGGAATGTTGACTAGTAATAATAGTTTGACCATTGGTGATAGACAAACCACCACCACATTTAGAAAGTAGTGCCTGAATTTTGGAAAACACCCTTTCAAGAATAAAATAATTCCCTAATTGTTTCTTATTATCTCAATAGAGATTTTATTTTTCACAATTTAGTCATAGGGAGGTCCATTTAGATGAGTCTATTAACCCATTAAAAATTTATATGAGAGGGGAAGCCAAGGGGATCGCCTTTGGTTTTGGGTTTCCAAGTGTAGAATCTTGAATCAAGGTTGTGGGATTCCAAGAGAATAATATTGACATGAGACCATTAACATCACCATATAAATAATATTGTTTTTAGGGGTTTTTAGATGGTGATGATTTAGACATTAAAGTCATGAAACTAGTTGGGTAAAATTGGAGATTTCCAAAACATTTTGGAATACTCAACAATTCCACCATCATGTGCTGGGAAAGATATTTTGGATAAAGGAATAGACTTTAAATTAATAGTATGGAAAATAAAACCTAAAAAAATGAAGTGATGTCTCAAGATGTAATGGGGGGATCTTGTCCATTGGTTACGTAAATCCCATCATGTTCAAGTCAAAAAAAATATATTTCTACATGGATTTAAAATATATAAAATAAAATAATAAGGGCATATTCAGAATGATCCCTTACTCAAAGGGAGTCACTAAGTTTAAGGTCATCTATTACTAACCACTCAAACTAGATTAAGTTTATACATAATTGACTGTGCATCACATAATTTATTCTCATGTGGTAAGGACATCATGTCATGTAGTTTAGGGTCCTATGAAAAGGGCCTTATGTCATGAGATTCAAAGTCTTATGATGATGCCTTTATGAAATGTAGTTTATTATCATACATAAAGTTATTCATGAAGCTATTGGGGTTATTTGGGAAATATTCTTCTCTATAAGAGTGAGAATGACACATGTGAGTGTTTCATGCATCTCAGGATTCTCCAACTTTATCAGGCTTTCATCAATCTTTATTTTCAATCAATACTTATAGAAAAGAATCCTTATATTTTTTTATTGATGGGTTCGAGGTATAAGAAGATACATGCCTTCCTGAATGATTGATTCCTATATAGTATTAAATATGAACGTTTTTCAGAGTTTCATAAATGTGGGACATCAAGATATAATTTGTAAGAAAAATCATAGTTTTATTTAAAATTCCCCAAGAATCCTGGTATATAAATTTGGTATATTTCTATGGTTCCTCATTTATATAATTTATTTGGAAATTACAATGATTCAAAAAATTTAAAATGGAATGAAAGATAATAAAATATGTGATGGAAAATTACAACATCCAATTGATTATCCGTAGTGGAAGAAAATTGATCAATAATTTTATACCTATGGAAATGACATTATAAATCCTAGACTTGGACTATGATCTGATGGAAAAAATCCATATCAGTTCCTTTGTGTAAAACATAGTTCATGTCCTATTTTATCCATAACTTGTAACTTATTTCTTTATTTTTTTATGAATTCTAAATATATCATGTTGAGTTTAATGAATTACAGACAAAAAAACCTGGAAATGATGTTGATGTTTTTTTCACCGTTAATTGATGATTTGAAACTTATAAAGGAGGGATGTATCAAAGTGTATGATTTTTATAAAATGTAACATTTGAAACCATAGGAAATGATTATGTTAAATACGAATTACTTCATGACATATTATAATTTGTCCAGATACACTATTAAAGGGCATAGAGATCATCTTATTTACGAAGGATGGACATCATATTATCAACTAAAATATGAGATGAAATTATTATAAAAGGATCATAGAAGGTTTTTTATGGATAAATATTATCAAATATTAAACAAAACATTAAATATCTCCTGAAAAAAAGAAATTTATTTAAAAAATCAACTGATTAGTATTTTGAGAGGGACAAAATATTGATATCACATTAGGAAAGACACATAAATCTTATAATGATAGAAATATTTATAAGTAATGATCAATATAATTTGAGCATCGGTATTAGAGATATCATGGGTTCACACATAACATTGATGTAAAAAATGTGAAGAATAATATCTTTCAAATTTTCATTAGAACATTGTTAGATATTATAGGAAATACTATAGATTGGTTAAATGAAAGATTGAACTTCTTATCAATGAGAATAAGTTTGGAGTTATCTTCTAATCCTAATGGAATATGAACATAAATACCTCATATTTTTATACATTATCAAAGAGGGAGGAAATTATTCTTTATCAATTACTCCATCATGTCGAAGTGAAAAAAAGTAATTATTTAAATGTAAAAAATTTGGTTTCATTAAATGATTTTTTGTTAATAGGCATGAAATATCATGATTGAAACATCATGATACAGTAGATCCAACTAGTTTTATTATGTGGAATACTACTCATCCATTTATTACTAACTATCATTATGGTGTTTTATTTTTTTTTAATTCAATTTGAATGAATGTTATTATTCTGAATTCATTAATCAATTTAGAGGATGATTCAGTTTCCATACATTATCAACTAAAAATGCATTTTTCTATTATTTTTTATATCATGGTGTATATAATGATCTATTTATTGTTATAAGTAATGTTTTTTTAATTTGTATATCTATGTTTGGTGTATCCTTTTGAAATTTATATGAAGATATTTATGGTATATTTTAATAATTCACAGCTGCTAGAAGACTCTATTATTGAGAATTATAACTTTGATGAGGTTGTAGAGTTTTCCAGAAACAAATTTTCTATAGTATTACACATATTCTTGCCTATATATCTCTATTGATGAGTCTGTTATGGGGCAAATGGAATATATAGCTTGAAATTAAAATCATTTATTGGTGAATGGATAAAACATTTAAATTAATACATCTTCAATGACATAAATCATTTGTGTCCATAATTAACATTGACTAATAATTTTTTAAAACATTGTTATACAAAGAGTAAAGATATGTGGATTTTGAACAAGCATGAAAAAACATTTTTTGATGGTTTAAGGAGACCACGCATGATAGATCACATGAATCAGAAACATTGAGAAGTTTTAGTGATGACCCAAGTTTAAATTTGATAATAGGGTTCAGGTATGGTGTTAATAGATATATAGTTTATACCAAAGATCAAGAAAATTTTAGTGTTTTGTATAATATTAGTATATTGGATTCCATATAAAGAATTAAATTTTCATGTTCCAAAGAAAAAATCCTAATCTATGTATCAAGTTCATATTGTAGCATTATTGAAAGAATATGGAAGATCAATTAAATTAAATTTTGAGTTTTAGTATTTAACTCATTTCTGGAAACATGAATTATACTAATGGTTTCCAACCATTTGGAAAGGCCTAGAAACCATTGGTATAAACTATACCAAATATTTCTCAAAACCTTTGCTAGATAGCCTTGGGGATAGAAATATACCAATGGTTATATTATAACTATTGGTATATGGCCCTAGAATGCACATTATACCAACAGTTTTAGCTAACCATTTTTATATAAATATACCAACAGTTGATACCCATTGAAGATTAAAGAATTTAATATCAATTCCTACAGTTTAAAAATAGATGGAAGAATCCTTTACCAATGGTTTGCATAAAATTGATGGAAAAGATTGATTACAGGGTCTATACCAATAGTTTAATAACTGTTGGTATATATTTTCACCAATGGTTTTATTTAAACCATTTGTATAAAGTTACTTTTCACATATATACCAATGGTTTACAACCATTGGTGTAGCCTTGCTGTAATTTCAGTAGCAGGCCTGCCTGCCACCCCCTCTGCAATCCCCTATGCACTAGCCAATTAAGAATTCAATTAAGAACCCAATTACCCTATGTAATACAGAATTCAGAATTTAATTCTCAGTTGAATACATCTGAATTATGAATTAAAAATACATAAAAAATGAATTATGAATTACATACAAAATTATGACAGTGTATTCAATTCAGAATTAATTACATAGAAAATTTAATTAGGTATAACACATATAGAATATGGAATACAAAATTGTATTCATAATATGGGGGTGTCCATGGGGGTGGGGGACTATCCAATTGGGGGGGATGTACCAGGGGGTGGGGTGTCCAGGGGTTGGGGTGTCTAGGGGTGGGGGGCTATCCAAGGTGTGGGGGTGTCTCGTGGGTGGGGGTGTCTAGGGGTTTGACGTGTCCGGGCAGGTGGGGGTGTCCATAGGTTAGGGGTGGCTAGGGTGGTGTGTGTGTGTGGGGGGGGGGGGTGTTATCCAAGGGGGTGGGGGTGTTTTGGGGTGGGGTTGTCTAGGGGGTGGGGGTTTTCCAAGGGGGTGGGCGTGTCTAGGGGGTCGGGGGGCTATCTAGGGGGTGGGGCTGTCCAAGGGGGTGGGGGTGTCGGGTGTCTAGGGGGCTATCCAGGGGGGTGTCTAGGGGTGGAGGGGGGGTGATTTCCAGGGGTTTGGGGGGATGTCTAAGTGGGGTGGGGTGTTTAGGGGGGGATATCCATGGGGTGGGGGTGTCCAGGGGGGTTGTCTAAGGGGTGGAGGTGGGGGTTGCCTAGGGTGTGGGGGCAATCCAAGTGGGTGGGAGTGTCCAGGGGGTGGGGTGTCCAAGGGGTGGGGGTTTCTAGGGGGTTAGGGTGTCTGGGAGGTGTCCAGGGGTGAGGGGATGTCCAAGGGTGGGGGTGTCCAAGGGTTTGGGGTTGTCTAAGGGTTGGGGTGTCCAAGGGGTGTTTAAGGGGTGTGGGGGCTATCCAAGGGGGTGAATTTGTCCGGGGGTGGGGTGTCCATGGGGTGGGGGTGTCCAGGGGGGTGGAGGCATGTATAAGGGGGTGGGGTGTCTAGCGGATGGGGTGGTGTTCAGGGGGTGGCGGGGTGTCCTGGTGTGGGGGTGCCCAGGAGGTGGGGGTAGGGGGTTGTCCATGGGGGTGATGGGTGTTCAGGGGGTGAGGGGTGTCAAGGGGGTGGGGTGTCCAGGGGGTGGGAGGTCTATCCAATGGGGGGTTAGTGGGTGTCTGGGGTTGTGGGGGGGTGTCCAGGGGATGGGGGTGCCTGGGGGTGGTGAGGGGGGGTTTTTCCAAGGGGGTGGGAGTATCCAGGGGGGTTTTCCACAAGGGCGGGGGTGTCTAGGGCTGGGGGCTGTCCAGGGGGTGGGGGATGTCCAAGGTGGTGGAGTGTCTAGGGGATGGATGAATCAGTAAAACATATATTCTATCCAAGAAAATCATCAAGTCAAGTTTTATTATTTATAGATAAAGAAATAAAGATAATTTGACCTACCTAATCACACATATATTCAGGCAAAAAAAATCATCAAATATAAGATGATAGTAATATCATTCAAAAATGTAATGGATCAATCTGTCCTTCATCACCATCACATCACCGTCATCATCAGCCTCATCCTCATCCACATTTTCATCCCCATAATCATCCCAAACCTCCTCAACGACTTCCGCCTTGCCCTCATACTCTGACTCGGCCTCATGTTTTCCCTCCTCCTTCGCCTCAGACTCCTTGTCCTCCTCCGCTACCTCGACCTCCTCCTCGCACTCCTCCCCTACCTCGGTCTCCTCCTCACCATTATCATCGCCACGAAATACATCATCTCTACCACCACTATAACGTACACCTATCACAACATATATATAATGCATCGATGACATATATTAATCACAAGATGTTTTGGCCTCTTGTGGAAGTGTTGTACATAAAAATTCCATCAGTTCCATAAATGAAAGGTTTTCCCTAACAGACTGTTCTGATATGTCTGTGGCCCATTTTTCAGACTATTATTTGTGTGACTTAACTTTCTAGAACTCGTTGGCACTACAATTAAAATTTGAGGAGTTCCAATACCTTGTCGGGGTTATACTCTTACCAGGTCAACAACATACTCTTCCAGGGTTCCCATCTCCCCAACACCTGATGTTTGTAATCATTTGACCTAAAATTGTCAGGTTCCTGGGCATCAAGGTCCTCTAAAGAAACCTGTTACAAATATAAATATATTATTAAGTTACAAAATATATATTAAAATTATAAATCAATAATTTAAAACTTACAATTTGTTGCTGAGTCAGTTTGTCAACTTCACTTCCATCTTTCTTCCTTATACTCAAGAAAAATAGTTTTTCTCGAGGTTCACATCCTTCAATATTAAATGTTTGACTCTAAAATGACATTTAATTTAGGAAACCATAATTAAAAATAGGTTACCAATGATTAATCCCATAACTATAATTATATGAAAACATTAGCAATCGAATAAATTATGGAGGAAACAGTATAAAGTGAAAGTCATAATGAAAAATTATACACAACTGCCATACCTACTTCCACTCATGATCTGACATCACAGTACATCCCCATGTGTGGAGGTATTTTTTAGAATCAACATTTTTATTTATTCTAGAGGGCTCCTAAATAAAATTAATTAATAAAAATAATAGTATTAATTAAAAACATGAAAATTTCCATTTAAATACCTCAAATGTGATTAATACCTTAAACGGGATAGACATCCAATGAGTAATCATCGGATAATACTATTCTATTGGACAATCATCCATGATAGGTAATGCCTATAAATCTATGACAAGTCTATCACAGTATCCAATGTACAACTCGTGATTATAGTCTCTTTAAAGCTCACCTAAATCTGTTAGATGTGCTAGCTGTGCACCCTCACCTTTAGGGAAATTAAAATAAAGATGAAAATAAAATTTTAATTCATATAAATAAAATAATAATATATTGCATTAAATAAAATAGATTTTATTACCCATATATCTGCCCAAGAATTATTCTTGACTTCATTTGGAAACTTTCTCTATGAGAGCGGGATGATAGGAATGATGTTGGAGTATTTGGAAAGTGTCGCAAAAAAACTCTTACATTGTTGCCCTATTTTTTCAATCATTTGATTGTCTTCATTGTAGTCCACCATCAACTGTGTCCAGAAGTTCCACACCACATGCTTATGTGTACACCCCCACCCCCATCTTCTATCAGTAGATATATCTATTATGAAATAAAAACAAATATTTTATCAATACATGTTATAATGAAAATAAATAATGGTATAAAACTTTGTTACGGTTATATAAATATAACTATTACAGTCTGGCCAATGGGGGTTGTTGGATCTATATAAACTAAAGGAACACCCTTTAAAGTTGGAGTGGGTCCTAGTTTATTCTTTGCAGGTACAAACTATGGCAGAGCTGGAGTCGAAAAAGATGGAATATAGAAGCTCAGAGAGAAGGAAGTAGAAGTAAAAGAGTATGGCACAAATGCCTAGTCAAATGCTGAATGGGGTTTAGGAATCATCATCGGATATGGTAAATATTGGTGAGGATACACAGATGTAATGTGTGGTGAAAACATGGGAGGACTAAATATCCCGTGTGTCCCTAATGACACACCGGGATTGGAATATGGGATAGATGATTTTTCAGTGGGAGGGACAAGGTTTAATCAGGTATGCTGACCAGATCACCTAGCTCTCGTACCACCGACCTCATATGAACACCCGGAATACTGAGACTACTACTAGTCATTTAATCAAATAATTTTTTCCTTAGAGGTGGATCCTGAAAAAATTTAAAAAAAAATTCAATCACCTAAAATTATATATATTATATATATATATATGAAATAAATTACTAACTACAGGCATCAGTGGTGGAATTCCCATCTCAGCCATGCGGCGATTGTTTTCCATCATCTCTTTTCATCACCTCTCTTCAATTTGTTTCATTTCCTGCATTTCAAAACAAATATGTAAGTAATTAGAAAAGTTTATCTCGTGTGTAACCCAAAAAACAAAATATATGAGATCGAATAGGGGGATTCAAGGATAATTTAACTATCCATTATTTTACGTGATCTTGAATGGATATATAATTAATTCCATAAATCATAAAATATGTAATAATGAAATTTAATCTTTAGTAAGATAGTTATTTACTAAGTTTCATAATTCTATTAAAATCATGGAATATTGATTCTGGGGATTTATTTCACTCAAAAACTAAGAGAGAGAGAGAGAGCATATTGAATTATGCCTCTAGAAAATTCAGTAAGGTTTATATTATGAATGATTAAAACCATATGGTAGTTGTAAATGATGATATAAACATATGTAAAAGGATAAGTTATATACTATATTCATAAGGGGTAAAGCACTTTTCAAAATTAGGGAAAAATTTAATTTCTTTAGCTCAGGTTGATTATACATGTATCTATACAAGTTTCACAGTACAAGAAAAACCTTAATGTTCATTATATGGTGAAATGTTAAACGTAGGAATTAGGGTTATAATAATTTTATACATGGTAAATAAAGCATTGAAATGTTCACCAAGTTAGAAATTATTTTTTTAGGATTGAATACAGTTCAATTCCAAATTATAAAATGAAATTAAAATAACATTTTAACCAATAAACATTAAAAATTCACATAACGGTCAAATCGAATAAAATATATTTGTAATAAATATTATATCAATTTAAATAGTAACAACCTTAACAACCCAAGTCATGCTAAACCAAAATAATTGATAACATTTATGGATGATTCTATATATTTCCCACCACAACTTTAGGTTCATAGTAAACTCTAAAAATTGAGCTATTAGAGTCATCAAAAGTAATAAATGGATCGTTTATAATTTCTATAGGGATGGTGTCAAGTCCATTATCACTATCATCAAAAATATTTCTTGGAATTACTTCAATAATTAACCCAAATTCAAGTCAAATATGGTATTTAACATAAAAAATTGTCTTCCATTGATGCTAATACATATGGTTCATCGGTAGCAAGAGAGAGAGTCATATCAATTACTCAAAATCCAAAATCATTAATAAATGTGTCATGCCTCATCACAGAATCAAAACACTAGAATTTCATCATCGTGACCCGTATATGAAGGAAATAATCCAATATTATTATTTTTTCGATGACTCCATAATAACCTATATTTTAAAATTGTGGTCTACTATCTCATGCACTTGAATAACAGTCTGTTGTGGTAATAACCATAACACCATCATGTTTTTTCTCATGTTATTTTTTAATTCAGTGATAATAAATTTGTACCCATTGATAACAATTTATTTATAGTCAAAAACCACGTTATTAGAACCAAAATCCAAAGATCTTATTTCCTCAGAGAGAGATTTAGAAGAAAAAATCAATACCTAAAATATAAATGAATATTAAACTTAATTAAATGTTGATTTAATGATTTTAAACAGTAATATTTTTATCTTCAATTTTAACCAGGTAGAAAAATATTTTCTTTGCAATTTCTCCCTTCATCTAAAAGATAAAAAATGATTCCTTCTATTTATCATTAATTTATGTTCACTCTATATAAAAATATTAATAGTTTAAAAAATATATATGTAAGATATACATATTCAATTTACATACCTGATGTGGTCATCAAAAAAATAACAGTTGAACAAAACTGTGTGATGTGACATCTCCCACTCTTCAAGGTATAATGTCACCAATGTATTTAATCTAGGAGTTAATTCTATTTGAGGAAGTGTTGGAAAACTAGGTTTAATTTTATCATACTGTTCTTATTTGTTTCTCATTGGTCTTTCATTCTTGTAGTAAGATCAGATAAATACATAGATCATAAATCCATACATTCTTGAGCCATGTAACCATTCACGATAAAACCTTCAGGATGATTCCTGTTTTTGTCAAAAGACTTTAATGTGTACATATTTATTTTAGTTATATATATCCAAGGAAAATAAATAGGTCCTATGAGAAGTATTTTATTTGGAATATGGATGGTCAGATACAACATTCATGTGAAAAATGATGGAGGAAATATTTTCTCTAACTCACACAAAATTAATGGGTCATCTGCCAATTTTTTTTACAAGAAAGTCTTCGAAAACTTCTTAGAACAAAGATCCCTAAACAAGTGGCACAACGGAATAACAGACACGTTTACATTATTGGAAAAAAGTTGACAGATTTCTATTGGAATAAACTCATATAAAAGTATGTGATAATCTAGAGTCTTAAAAGATTTTTGCTTCAACTCTCTTCTATTGACCTGTTTAGATATGTTTCTTGAATAGCCATAAAGAACATTAATAGTCTCTAGTAATTCCATAAATTTTTTTCTATAGGTTTCATCGCATAAGAATCACTTATAACTTTCAATTTATTTTCACTGATATGAACAGGATGCAATTCATGTCTGATTCCCTAATCCACCAAGTCACACCGAGACCGTAAATAATATTTTGTATTTCCCTTAACATTTAGAAAAATCAAAATAAACACTTTATATATATTCTTTTCAATGTGCATTACGTATAAGAAATAATGTAAAAAATTGGTTTTCCAATAAGGTAAATCAATGAAGATATTCATCTTCTTCCAATTGTAACAGGTCTCAGGGGAAACATTATTTCTCTTTCCAGATTCCATTTGACCCTTACCAGATGAAAAACTAAAATCTTTCAATTCATTAAGCACAACAGTTCCATACATACACTGAGGTAGACCATCAGTATCCCTGGTATTGACAAATAATTGATGATTATTTATATATAGATGGTCTATTAGCAAGAATAGTTGATTTACCATAATACTAAAACTACAATGATTTTTCAATCCTCTATATCGTGTATTATTCATAAAAATAGGACATGATATTTTTCCCTTTGTGCTTCATCCAGAAATCATTGCATAAGAAGGAAAATCATTGATCGTCCACATAACCGCATCACGGATATGAAATATTTCTTTAGAACATGCACTGTATGTGCGCACACCCACATCCCAAAGAATTTTAAACTCTTTTATTAAAGGTTTCATGTATACATCTATATCATTTTTAGGATCAAAAGGGCTAGATATGAGTATATTCATGAAAGTGAAAGTTTTTTTCATGCACAACCATGTGGGAAGGTTATAAATGTGTTTAAAAACCATCCATATGCTTTGTGAAGTAATAATATACCCAAAAAGATAAAAATTGTCACATGAAAGACCATGCCTCCCATTACGCATATCAACTATAAAATTAGGATATCTAGAATCAAATATCTACCATGAAAATACATATGTAGGGTGAACCAAATCATCATTAGTCTCCTTTCTCTTGGTATAATTCCATCACATTTTTATTGAAATTTCAATAGACATAAAATTATTTTGGAGTTTGAGGATAAATGGAAAAGTTACACATTACTTTCTATGGCACATGAGTGGTTTTCCATTAGCTTTTGAATTCCAATGGGATGTGACATATTTTGTAGAATCATTTCTTCCTACAATTTTATCCCAGAATAAATTGTAATATTTCAGTAAATCATGAATTTTGGTTTCATGAAAATCCAACTTCCTTAAATAAATTCTATGTCATATAGTGGTTTGAGGGAATATCTACGTAATCTAGAATTAATTCCTTTAAGAAGATAAGAATGCAATTGATGGATGTATTAGAAATCCTATACATAGATTTACAATAAAACATTCGGATTAAAAATTCTATATTTTTCATTTTACCACATTTTAGATATCCTTGAGTCGTGGAAGCATCATTAATTTTTTCCACCCTAAAACATATTTAATTTCATTAGACAAATCATGTGTGCTCATATAAAAGTATTCTTGGGTCAGAATTCTTTCTTTTTCATGATGACAAATAAATGGAATCCTAACATATAAAAAATTCTCCATTACATCCCTCTCATTTGGATCAATAGTAATTTAGGATTCCATTTTCTCCCCATTATGATACCACACATAGTAGTTTTCTTGAAAACCATATTTGGTTATGTGGTAGATGACCTCTTCACAGCTCAACTAGCGTCTTCCAACACAATTGTAATATGGGAAGTGTATGAAACCACTATCTAAATCATTGTGAAATGAAAATTCTAAAAATCCGTCCAGTTTTTTTGGAAAATCATTTGAGATCTAATCAGTTTTATACATACATCTTCTTTACATTATGTCGTTCCAGAGTGTTAATTTTCATTATTTTCATTTCTGGTTCACTTGTTTTTAAGTAATGGAGTTTATGTGGAAGGGATGTAAATATCCAGATTTTAAATTATATATTATTTATGAACATCAATAAGTTTTAATGGTCCTTTATATAACTTGGTTATATGGAATGAGGATGAATTATTATATAGAACTTTAATGATAACTATTTCGGTTAATTTGTGGTTTTTGATTAAAACGGACTCCTTTTTTGTTATAACTTAATACCGTTGTACAAAGGGATTACAAAACCATAACCAGGGTATATTAAATATATAATAATATGGTTAAACCATAAAAATAATGGTTTCATTACCAAAATTGAGAATTATAAAAGAAATTTAAATCACATCATCCTTGAATGTGGTAAATTGACACATCTCAGATGGTGTTATTGATACTAGTATTGAAGAAGGTAAAAGGAAGAGATGATGATAACTTATTAAACTATCATGAAAACATTCCAGTACATTTATGGTATTGTATTCATCAAAAAATTTGTATAATAAGAGGTAATAGAAAAAGAAAACAAATTAATTTGAAAGGAAAGACAATGAATTGAAAAGATGAATATACCACTTGAACCAAAATTCCTTGAGAGCCTCTTTAAGGGAGAGTTTTTGGTCTTTTTATGATAAAAAGGATTTCTGGACATGGGAGAGGTGTTTGGGAGGATATTTGGATAGAATTTGGTGAATGCAAAAGGCATGATAGGAGTGAATAGAAGAGGGAGTGAGAGGGGGTTTTATAGTGAAGGGGGGAGGGAATTTCTTAATTTTATATTCATTATTTTATAATATCTCCTCAAGACAAGGAATAGTGAGTCTTCCATGACCAAGAATTGTAATTTTATCATGTGTGTTCGAACCAAGTGTACTTGCATCACTTGTGATGTCATGAATATTGTATTTAACTGATAATTTGTATATACGGTATTTTACCATATTTCACTATTCATAAAAAAATTCATGTTTTTTAGAAACATACCAAAAATTTACCAAAACCATTTTTTTATGTGTAGAATCCAAAAATGAAGTCCATTTTTTCAAAAATAATTTTCTAAATATTATTAATTTAATATTTAATAAAATAATTATTTATTCTAAAAACAACAGTTTTAAAACATTTATTTACTTAGTTTAAACCATAGGTATATCGTACATTCACTTGAATATTATTTATATACTATCATATGTAAGTTTAATATTCATTAGGGTATATCAATATTCATAAGGGTATGTTGCTGTCATAAGGGTAGGTTATTATTGACCAAAAAATTAGGTTTTCCCTATCGGACTCCAAATAACTTTCTCATCACAACCCTGAATGTCAGATTTTTGAAATTCACATCACAAAAGTGACAAAATTATGTTTACATGGCTAGGCTATAAAAAATTGGTGTTTCTAGAGACTCAGTTATACAATCATTCTATGACAAATCAATTTTTAAATTTTCATGGTGTTACAAGAACTCACCCCATGAGCCATTCTTTCACTGATGATACACAACCAAGGGGTTCTGTTAATCAGGATTTTCTTGAAAAGTACCATCGGAACTCAAAATATAATGATTCTCATATATTGGATCTCACCAAAGAATTTTGGGGTATATCAAGCCCAATCTAGAAAAACCATCTATGTAAGGAATCATACACCTATATCTGTTAGTCATGAATATTCCTCAAACCCCACCTAGGAAGAAAACAATTACTGACAATCACACCTAGAGCCATATGGAGGGACTACCAAACTCTATCTAAGACAAATCTCATAATGGGGATCACAATCCTATGATCAAAATTTAATGCCTCACTGTACCATGTTATGGATGAACCAATGGAATGCAGCCAACTGAAACCATTCTATATTGATGAGACGAAGTCCCTCAACCAACCATAAAGAAAGTAAAAGATATGTGTTTCACTATGCCTGGACCTACCCATGTCCATTCATGTGTTCAATAGTATTTCCCAGGTACTCAGTCTATTTCCGAGTTCCCAATCCATATCCGAGTACGTGGTTATGCTCATGTACTCTGGTCGTTCTTGTATACATTTTCATGTGCATTCCCATTTACCACTAGGAAACACATCAAGCCACCAACAACATCCCACAAAATGTGTGGTAGGTTTCATATGATGTTAGATATTTATGTTATCTATAACCATATCCACTACAACCAATGTTCCACACAACATTTATTCTTTGATCTACATGTCGTGTATATTCGGATTTCTAGAAACTAGGGGGTGTTCCATACAGTTTCACTCACACCACCTCCTACATTGATTTAATTTTTGAATCTCATCTTGAAACTACTAATCTTGTTTGATGGAACCTAACCTTCATTAGAGTCTATATTTCATCCTTCCAAATCTCTTAGGAATCATTCTTCATCGCACTACACTGCCATCGATGCACCAAACAATGAAATGTGGGTCTTTAATATGATTCCTGATCATCCATGGTCATAAACACATCTTAATTCTTCCATGAATCCCAAACATAAACCAGAGGTGATGATCCATTTCACCAAATAACAATCAGGGAATGGCCATCTATTGGGTATTTTTTGATCTTTTATCCAAATTGAATGTTTATGATGAACACATAATGAGTAGTGGGGGAAAGGAACAAAACACGATTGAAGGAATGAACTTCATAAATTAGTATGGTTGGATATAGTTTTTTGTCATTATAATGAATAAAGAATAACCAATAACCAATAAATAACTAAATATCTTCAATTCATAACCATTGGAAGAGAAATCAATACCCACAAAACATAATCCACCCATAAAAAAAATCTATTGATGGAGTTGATTGAAGTTCATATTGGGATAATAAAATGAGGATTAAAACAATTAAAAACAAGTATTGTACGTCATGTCTGTATTGGCCACTAATGAATAATGGCCACAGATCATCATCGTTGGTGAGATCCATAAGCATAGTTAGAACACCGATTCCCAAACCATGATTTTTCATTGATCATTAAAGAATCCTACTCCAATGAACATATCCTAGTCGTTAGGTTTATGTGGATAACACAAGGTATCTTTCATAAAAAAAATATATATAGTAGGGTTTACATCTTGGATTTAATAACAAATAATAAAATTTAATAATTTATTTAATTATTAATCCACCCACTTTGGCACTCAAGAAGAACACTTGATTCTACAAATATTATATCATTATTATGAGAAAAACCTTGTTACAAATTTATTGGCAGTCTCAGATTTCTGATCTGAGGCTCTATTCTAAAGTGAACGCATTATTTTTGAAAATTTTCATGTGCATGACCAAATATATTAATATTTTTATTATGTCAAAACTGAACCTCATCGGCTCTAGATTCTCATGCTAACTAGGTGTCTAGCTTAGAAAATATTATTCAAAATATCTCAAATCTTTACAAGGAAATAAATTCATTACACAATGATAGAAGATAAAAATAAAGAAAAACATAAAGGATTTATGTGGTTTAAAATTGTTCCCACAATATGAGGGAAATTCTAAAAAAAAATATTACGTGATATAGAATATTTCTATACCAAATATTTCTATACCAAATGGTTAGTGCTAGGGTATTTCTAGAAAAATTCCACAGCACCATCCAGTCTGTCAGTTTCCACCACCTTCAAGTCATCACAGAGAGCATGCCCCCATGATATAATCTTCACGGGAAACAATTCACATGGTCAAAGGTAACCACAAAATTAAATCCTTCTATTTCTGATAAGTGAAAACCCTAAATTATACACCCCATATTAATCTTACATTGCCTGTCAATCTTACACACCCTTAGAATCTTAATAGTCTTACCTCTCATCTACCTTCGAGAATCTTATATTAATATAAATTTTTTATTTTATCTTGATCAAAACAAACAAACTTTTATACTTACACACAACTATCTCTATCCAATCCAATTATAGACTTTTAGAATCCCCAATTTAGGAAGTTTAAGGACATATCCAAAAATGGTACTCACACCGTTAATCCTATCATGAATGGTATATTTTTCAAATATAAATATTCAAATATGATTGATAAAATGTAAAAATTATATTCTATTTTCATATTTTTAATTTATATTTGGAAAAGAATATATAAAAAATCATAAGAGACACTATAAATTACATTGTTCACTCAATATGGGTTGCATCCATTGTGAGAAAACTTTTCCACCAGATCTTCACTTGATCAAATTGTCTCACTTCACAAGAACTCATAACTTTATACATAATTAGAAATTACTAGGATACTTAAAATGATAGGATGTTTATTTTTATTGATAGATAAAACCATTGAACTTTCAATGTTTGAATGTGGTCTTGCAGGTTATGGAGTGATGGTCTTAGTGCATTATGATGAGCATTTATCAAAGGAAAAATATTTTTTTTGGGTGTTATAATTTTTGGTATATAGTTGTTTTCAGTTACGTGGATATATATTTTTGGATTACATATTTTACGTCCATATAATGAATCTTTTAAATTCAATGTTTCATTTTTCTATACATGGTTATTCGTGAATATTTTAAATTTTTTTAAACATGATTGTGATTTTATATTTAAGTATTAAATAATATTTTTTAAATAAAAAATAGATATTCTAATTTCCTATGGTGACCTTTAGTGATCAATATTTTAAAAAAAACCATTTTAGCAATCTCTTGTGGAAGTTATAATAATTGGTGAAATCTAATGGTGATGAAAATTATGTTTTTTACCCATCCTACCATGGAGATGTAGTGACCATCAAAAGCGGTCTCATATTCTACCAAAATGGATTTTTTATCCACTTGTAGAGAATGATAAAGACTGATTTTATACTTTTGTTTTCAAACTTATGCATAAGTTTTTTGGATTGGTTTCTCTTACATGTATATAGTTTTTACTATTGAGACCTTTGTGATATATGATCAATGTTCATGATATATTTTATTTTTATACCGAGTCATGTACTTCAATCTACATTTTTTGTTTGTTGGTTGTATGCATTTACTATCCAGGACCAAGATACGTAATTTTACATGTTGTCATGAACCTCACCAGTTTATTATATTTTTATAAAGGATTAATACCACTTCCCACATGTGTAAATATTTAACACCAACATTTACACTAGACTCATGTGACTTGGATGTGTTCCCAAGCTACTGTGATGATGTGACACTATTATTGTTCATATATTAAGGCCATGAACATAAAATTATGGTTTAAAATAGTGATTTTAGTTCTATAATGAATTTATCTTCAAAACATTGACTTGAGGACCAAATTTCACCATTAATAGATGTGATCCATATCAAAATTTCACAAGTGAGAAACTCATAACTTCAACTTCAAGATCCATTTACTCATTAGGCAGTATAAATTTTATATATAAAAATGTTTTATTTAAAATATAAAATCATACATTTTCTATGAATTTTACAAAATTTATCTACTCATTATCAAAAAAAATATTTTTATATACAAGTGTAAAATAGGCATATAAATGATGAAATAATTTAATGTTTCAAACTTTAATTTTTATTATTTTTATTTTTTATATGAAATTTATCCTACATTATAGGTGAATTATATTTATTTTATTTATAACAGAGATTAATTTTATTTACATTAAAATGATTGTAAAATAATTATTTTATTTTCCAATAAAATACATATTATTCGGTTAGTGAAATAAAAGGTCATTTATTTTTGTGAAGGTGTTGGTATAATGTGTGGGAAATGAATTCATTATCATCACAATATTATAAAATATATTTATTGATAAATTATTAATGGAAAATAATTATTTTATTATGCACGATTATCAAAAATGATTAATTGTTTATCTGGTAGAACCTTACTCGATTAAATCAGATTTATGTAAATTGAAATATAGGATTATTTTTTAAATGTCTAGTTGGGTTTGGGGACATAGTATACCAAAATATAAAATCATTTCTATAAATTATTATTATTAAATTTTAAAAATAAAAATAGAAAAAATGATAATGATTATATGTATAACATATATTATAACAATTACATATAGACGGGGACAGAAAATTACAAATCTATAAAGGAAACACACAAAAAACACTTTTAATAAGCCATGAAGACTTGAACACAAGAGCTTCATGACACCCCAGAGGGCTGATACCAATGATTTTCTCCCTAAGGGTTAATCATAAATGATAATAATAATAAAATTAATAAGAATAGTAGAAGTTTTAGTACATTTTTTTTTGTTTTTATTATTATTATTATACAATCAGTGGTTGTTCATGTAATTATACCCCGAAGTGATAGTGGAAATTATTAATATTAAGTTCTTAGACAAGTGGTTTGGGTTGGGGGATAACATTAAATTTGTAAAAGTTCATCTATACACCTATATAATTATTTTTATCCTAATTATAATCCCATGGTGATGATCCATTTCTACAAATAATGATTGTGAAATGATCATCCACCTGGAATTTTTCAAACCACCAACCAAATAGAATACTGATGATGAATGCATGATGAATAATGAGGAAAAAGATAAAAACAGAAAAATATGAATGAATCTAGGGAATTTTTTAGTTTTTAAACTATTCATTAAAATTATAATGATAAATGAAGAACCAATAAAAAATCAATAATCAAATATCCTCAATTCATAACCATAAGAAGTTAAATCAATACCTTCAAAACAAGATCGACTCACGAATCAATATGTCATCAGAGTTGATTCATGCTCATCATGGAATAATTAAATGGGTATTAAAGGAATTTAAAAATAACCTACCTCGACTTGGGATTGATCACTAATGAATAATGTTTTAATGTCACTATCATTAGTGAGATTCGCAATCACTGTCGGTACACCGATTGTCAAAACACGTTCTGTAATTAATCATTCAAGAATTCTACTCCAACAACCCTCTCTAAATCCTAGGGCTATGCATATACCCCTAGTGATTTTACATAAGAGTTTTTTAGGTGGGTTTAGGTTTATTATTTAATAATAGATAAAAATAATTTAATAATTTATATAATTATTATTCCACCCATGATGACGCTCAATCCGAACACTCAATGAGCACAAAGATTATGTCGTTCCTCAAGTAAAATCTATTCCATTAATTTAATGGGCATATCAAATTTCTGATCCAAGTCTCCTTTTGGGAGTTATCCCATTATTTCAAAAAAAATATTAGACATGATATAATATATTAATATTTTTATTATATAAAAAATGAGCCTTCGTAGGCCCCAAAATCCTACGCTAACTTAATGACAAGATCTAGAAATATTATTTAAAATATCACAAAACATTAAAATGAAATAAAAATTCATTAGACAATGAAATAGAAATGAAAAAAAAAGAACATAAAGGATTTATGTGGTCCATACTTAGTCCCACTCCATGGGGGGAATGCTGTAAATATTAAGGAAGATAAATAGAAGATTACTAGGCTAAATAGATCTATGAAAAATAGAAAAATTACTAGTTATTTATAGAAAAAAAATACGAAAAACATCTGATAAATAATTTTCCACCACCTTATGATCTTCATAGAGATAATCCCCACTTGATCTGATCTTTATGGGAATCAATTCCCACAGTCAATGGTAAACACCAACTTAATTCCTACTCTTGGGGGCATCAAGCCATCAATGCACATTCTAAGTAGGGGTTTCTATGCATTGGATTTTATTTAATATAATCCATATTCTCATGAATATTAAATTGATTCCTTTAAATTTATAAATTATAGTTGGATTGAATAAAATTAAATGTGTGAGTCATTCAAGGTTTTAGGTGATTTAAAATGATTCTGATGTGGAATTTTTGGAAATTTGACTCTACCTTTGATCTGTACTTAAAAATAAAATGTGGTTTGCCTAATAAAATATTTCTAATGATTTTAAAGAGGAATTGCGCGACTGAATATTATTTGGGATCATTTAAAGACTTATTATTAAATAATGTGTTAGTTAGGTAGTGTAATTTCTTGTGTTCCTCTACTTTATGAATTTTACAGTGTTTATTTGTTCACCCTTAAGTGATTAATTTATAATTGATGTTGAGAATGTTTTGTTATATTTTAAGTTCTCATACACATATGCATGATAATATATATATATATATATATATATATACTTGTACACATATTAACATGATAATAAGTATATATGTGCATTTTGAAATGTTTATAAGTATATTTTTGTAATTTCATATGTTTATAACATTTACAAAGGAAACCATTGAGCTTAAACTAGATGTTTGATTTGGATTTTCCAAAGTATTGAAAAACATATTTTTAATTGGCTTCATGATTATTTTAAAATTGGTTGAGTTTATGATTTTTTTTTTCTAAAATTTATTTGTGAAAAAGAATTATTTTAAAAGGGATCCTTCAAATTGGTTTTAAAGAAAGAGGATCATCTCTTTATGTGTTATCTTATTTGAGGGATTATATTGATGATATATATGATGATTTTTTTATGGATGGAACATGGGATACCATATGTTGGTGGGTAATATGATGGGTGTTATAAAAACCAAACCCAAATCTATGGGCCCAATATGGATTTCCACATGACCTTAGGTGCGCCTCCGCAAACACCATAACATTTAGACTAGTAATAAGATTCTCAAGAGGAACCATATGCAGACTATATACTCAATTAGATTTCACAATAATTATAAATGAACCAACATATAAATATTATAATATAAAAGTAAGTTGAAACCAATAACATACCAATTGTATGAATGTTTGAGGAAATAACAAACTTAAACTGGAGTACAAGGAACTGATCTCCCACTGGGCTGATCACATATATATATATACAAAAATAGCAAGGTATAAAAGGATATTCTCTCACTCCAAAGCCACATATCATCCCAGTATATAGAATAGATGCAAGTTATCCTGGTAGATGATCAACCTATGCCTCATCCCAACCATTACTTGAAACCAGTGAGGGAAACTCAGATACCCATGTGCCATCGCTATCCAAGAAGGGAGTGAGTAAAAATCAGTAGGACACCACCAATGTGGTCTAATATCCAACCAGAAATATGAAATGTAAAAGCATGTGATAATATTAGTATAAATTAAACATGAAATATTGTTTAAAAAAATAACATATAATCACCAAACATACACAAACAATAACAATCATGTGATGAGTGGTTGTGTGCTAACCAAGATTCCAAGATCCCTAAGCATACCTTCATCATCTTTACATTTGAAGGATAAACATAATGGAAGGAAGGAGTAAACAAAACAACCATAGGGATATTGAATCTGTCACACTATGAACTTGTTATGTTCTGTGTAAATGTGACTCGACATTCCCTAGGCCTAATGTATTACATGATACACATCATAAATCTAGGAATTAATCACACTACATGAAAGTTCATTGGGCATTAAATAACATGGGAAACAATTATGACATGTTACTTATCATAACACCAATCATAAAGTTTTATACTTGATAATTCACTGGGCATTAAATATCTTGATACTTGGTATCCAGAAATGGAGTGAGTTCTCCACATGAAAATTACTTGAAATCATCTTATCCCAATACTGTGATCAGATCAATCATCTCTATCATCAAATTTCATGTTCACACACTCACTAAGGGACAATCATGTCACAAAGGTCCACCTATTTCGAGCACCAAAGACAATGCCTCCAAATACATAGTAATGTACATAATAAGGTAGATCATATGAGTCATGCATAGAATAACATTACATCATGGGTATTAGTAATAAGAAACAGAAACATTTGATCATCTTCAAACATGGAAAAAAGCTATAAAGGTTTTTTCAAGGCATGAAACATCATATAGGTTCTCACAGGATACACACACTCCTACATGTGATCACAATCAATCATAGTTAGCATGTTTTTACAATAAAGGTAAAAAAACTAGGAAAAATAGTGAAAATATATCAGATCCTGGCATGTCATCATGAGTTGTTGCAAGTACACATGTGATGAAAATAAAACAAGTTTTATCAGTATCTCAATCATACTCATCTCCTAATCAACATACATGGCCTCATATGGATACACAAACAACAAAGATGTGATCTAATAATCAAACATTGTCTCATGGGATCCAAGATTCATGTATCACATCAACAGACCTCCAGGTGTCCATGTACTCTAAGGCATTCATATGTGATCAAAATTTAGCCATAGGTTGTTCTTATCAGGCCAGTGCACAAGGGTCTTCTAGTGGCCTTGACACTTTGTACCATTGCATTAGGTAGGGTTCATTTAATTAATTAATCCTCAAGACTTATTAATTAATTAAGAATTTTTATTATTCATAACTCATTAAAAAAGTAAGATCATTCCCTCCAATTTAGTGAAATTCACACAACATGCCATTAAATGTAGAACAATACAAAGGGAGTCCCATAAAATCCAATCCATGAAAATTCCAATGACTTTGTCCGGGGCCATCAATGTTCATTTGGAATCCATTGGTCTCCATGGGTTCTTATCTCTATGAAAAGCATTCCAACATGATATATTATAACTAAATTATAGTTATTAAAATGAATACAAGTGGAACCCATAACCGAGTGTGAAGACACACATCCATAAAGGCATTCTAGATGTTTCAACATATCCAAAACCATGATAAACCACCCATGGAAGGTTCATCATGTCTATACGACATCAAACCTATAAAAAACACTATTTAATGGTAAAAAAACAAATACCAATTTAATATAATTAGATTATAAAAATACCGAAACATTCAAACTAATAACATACCTTCTCCAAAATTCCAATCAACAACATATGTCCATCATCATGTGACATCCTCTTTCTATGTTGATCCAAAGTTTCATCATACTCAAACAAATGTTTCATGATTCAGTGATATTTTCCATCTGATTTCTCAAATTGGAATCAATCCATGATCAAAATATTAAGGAGATCTTGGAGGTAATTGGAATTATCTAGATATCTCAATGTCTAAAGCTTTTCAAGAGGGATATATAACAATGGATGATGCTTCAATCGATGGAAAATTGTGATTGGAGGGTCTCCCAAAATCCAAAACCTAAAATCCCATTAAAAATAATCATAAGGGATTCAAGGGAATGGTATATAATTGGTATGAATTATTCCCTACACATTAGATCCTCAATAAAGCTAACTAGGATAAGTTCAAAACATAAAAAATGGTTTCATGTTTTTATTTTTCATGGAAAAGAACTTATTGGGAATATCCAACATGTTCCATTGCATGACATTATGTCTCATGTTTTTATTTATTTTTAAATGTCTACCGACGCTATTTTCACATCTAAAACCATTTTTCAACACCCAATAAACCCTCCTCATATTGTGGATACCCTATTCAAGATGTTAATTCCCTACTTTATCCCATTTCAGTAGTCATAAGCCCAGATTCACTCCTCCAGTGGACTCTCAAAGCCTCAGTTCATCACTTGAACCTTGAAACATATCCAAAAACACCATTTTGAAAATATAAAACAATCATAACAAAATTAAAATTTCGGGTTCTTGAAAATTACCATTTTGATAAATAAAGGTTCAAATTTACCTGGTAAAATTCCAAAACAAAATGGCCCGAACTGTTATAATCTCCTCATTATAACACTTATCATCCTCTATAAATTATGGTATAATTTGAATCACTCATCCTGGTCTGCAATGAAATTAATTCATGAGTATTTCTCTCATATACAATATCTAAATGACAAAAATCACATCCTGGTTGTGCTTACACTGAAAGACAATCATGACACCATTGCATGACCCTATTGATGTATAGGGGACACTCCCAATTAAGAGAGTTGATTGAGGGAGGATAGTTAGAAACATACCCATTCAACTTCATTGAAACTAGTAATGTTAAAATAACAAGCGGTGGGAGTTTTTTCTACGGTTGATCCACCACCAAATAAAAAACCCCTTGACAGTATCTATAAAACATGATTGATTCCAATGAATTGTAATCAGGTAAAAAATATGTTGTAACACTATTGTGTATCCTCAGATTATTTTATCCCAATAGAAGAAATAAAATCGTCCCCCCATCTCCCATGGATGTGGGAAATAATTTTCGAACCACGTAAATCTCGCTATTGATACTTTTTTTGCTTCCGTTTGTTCTTTTTTCTTCTCCATGAACCAATATTGTCCCAAAAAAGTGGTATCAGAAAAAATTACCCCTAAAGTGTAGTTGAGGAGATCCACCAAAGAACGAAAACTGAGTCATAGATACTCACCACATGATTATGTGATTCTGGATGATGGGGGAGATCCAGACAGTTATAATGATGTGATCAAGAGTCAGTAGAAGATGGAATGGAAGAAGGAGATGCAAGAGGAGATGAAATACTTGCATAAGAAATCTACATTTTATTAGGTAGAATGCCCACATTGAAATAAGGTACTCAAGAAGAAATGATTATATAGAATTAAAAGATAATATGGCATCTCACAACTGCACAACAAAGACAGAATGGCTATGAAGGGATTCAGTTAGAATAAAGGGGTTGACTTTGATGAAACCTTTTCTCCTATGGTTAAAATGTCTTCTATTAGATTTTTTTTGGATTGGAGAATATTATGAACTTTTAGGTTCAACAATTGTATGTAAAGAGAGTGTTCATACATTTTGATACTGATAAGGATATATACATGCTGTAGATAGAAGGATTTTAGGTGAAAGGAAAAGAAAACATGGTATGAAATCTTAAGAAAATTTTATATGGTCTAAAAAATCACCGAGGAAATTGTACAATAAATTTCACTCATTCATAGAGAAAAATGAGTACAGGTGGAAAATTCAGATCACAGTGTTTTCATCAAGGAGTTTTATAATGGTGATTTAGTTATCTTATTGCTTTATATTGATGATATTATGATTATTGGAAGAGATATCCCTATGATTGATAGGTTTCAGAAGGAGTTAAACAAGTATTTTGAAATGAAGTACTTGGGAGATGCTACTCAGATTCTTGGTATGATGATTACTCATGAAAGGTGGAATCACAAAAAATTTTCTATCTCAAGAGAGATACATTGAGAAGGTTCATGAAAGGTTCAACATGATAAAGGTAAAACAAGTTATCACTCCACTTGAATGTCATTTCAGTATCACAATAGTTTAGAGTCAATCAACTAATGATGAGAAAGAATATATGGAAAAAGTTCTGTATCAGTCAGTAGTTGGTAGTCTTATGTATACCATGGTGTGCACCAGACCATATATTTCTCACACTATTGGCATTGTGAGAAGGTTCTTATCAGTTCTAGGAGTGGAGCATTGGAAAATGGTCAAATGGATATTGATCTATCTCCGAGGTACATCTATTTATTAATTATATTTTGGAAGTGAAAAAACGGTTTTAAAATGATACACAGAAGAATATATGGCTGAAGATATTGATATTCCTAAATCCATAACTGGGTACCTAATATCATTTTCAGGGGGAGAAGTCTCATGGAAATCACAACATTAAAAGTGTGTTTCCTTGTCCACCATAGAAGTAGAATATATCTCGGTCACTGAGGGATGTTAGGAGATTTTGTAGAGAACGAAGTTTTTACAGGACCTGAGATAGAATCAGGGGAATTATATTCTCTATTGAAATAGTCAGAGTTCTTTTCATCTCTACAAGAACCAAACATTTCATTCCAGGTCCAAACACATCGATGTGTGATATCACTAAATCTGAAATGTTTTTTAAGAAATATTGTTGAAAGTTAATAAAATTGAAACCAATGATAATGGGGCAGAAATGATGATGAAGGTTCTACCTAAAGAGAAGTTGGACACCTGAAAGGAGACAACATGCCTAGATTCTAACCCAAATTGGTTGTGAGGGGAATATTTGGAGGGGATCCCAATTAAGGGAGTTTATTGAGGGAGGATAGTAAGAAACCCACCCAGCCTACTTCATTGAATCAGCCAATGTTGAAACTGCCGATAGTGTCAGTTTTTCCTAAGGTTGGTGAACCACCAAAGAATGAAACCCATGACATTATCTATAAAAAAAGATTGATTCCCATGAATTTTAATCATTGAAAAATATAATATAACTCTGTTGATTATCCTCTAATGATTTTATCCAGACATATGATATAAAACATTCCCCCTTCTCTTTTGTGTGTAGGAATCAATTGTCAAACCACATAAATGTCAATGTTGATCCAGTTTTTCCTTAATTTTTTGCGTTTTTCATCATCAATAAACTCTAATTTCCCAATAAATTTGATGCTAGAAGTTGAGAAAAAATCTCACTATCCTCAATTATCCAGAATGCAATTAATTCCTTCATTGAACCCAACACACCGTAGTTTCCTCAAAAGATTCCTCTTATGGCATTAGGATTTCCCCCACCATAGGAATCACCATAAGGATAAATTTTTTTATAATTTCAATGACATGACTTGTGGGGTTTAGTCCATCATGGTAGACCAACGCAAGACGTGAGTTAAAATTTGATACCAAAACCTAATTCTTGATTCCAAACCAATCAATAAGCCTCTTCAGACTAATTCTACTAGAACAAGATGAATTTTGTTAAAAGGTCCCAACTAATTCTAAGAAACTCATTCATACCTTGTACGATGAGATCGATGCTAATCCGACCAACCATATTCTAGTTCATGTTAAACACATATAGTTACTTTTCTATCCATCTACCAACAAATGTTCTCCGCCTATGAAACTAACACCCAAAAACCCATAGATAATAATACCATAAGCATCATAGGCACTGTTAAACCATTCCAATATCCTTATTGAAGTTGGTACCAAATACTATGGAATTTATCTTCTTGATTCATCAACCACTTGCCTCAACCACAAGGTTCTCAATCGTGCATCAAATCAATAATGAGCTGAGTCCCTCTTAGTATGCACCAAATCACCCAAGTATGAAGCCTACATATGGTTTATATCTATTTCAAAATCTAAAACAACATTTTTAATTTCAAATAGGACCATATTCTTTTGGTTACACTACACATCTTACTTTTTGGAGTCTCTGTGATCTTCTAACAGTTAGTCTTACACAAACCATGACCCTTCTAACAAGAGAGGCAATTTCACATGCGACGGGTAGATTATACCCATCATAATATTATCCTTAAAGATATATTGAAAATCCCCATAATTATAAGCATCCCACAATTAGTTAATTGTCAAACACAATTACAAAATTTGACCATCTGACTGAATAGATTGTTGAGAAAAACAGCACAGACTAGGTAAACTTGAACTGCTTGTAATGTAGTCCACTACATAAAATAATCCATTCTCAATGTATGTGAAATCCATTAGTAGACTATTTATAGGTTATAAACTCTTTTAAAATGGGTATCATCCCCTCATCGAATCCTTTAAACACAAAATGACATCTCCACTATTGAAAAACTTAAGTTGAACACACAATCGTATCCTAATCCATGACTGATATTGTCTTCCATCACAGACTCAATTCTGTAAACATTGACCACTAGGCCAACAAATCCAATGAGCTTCATTCCTTTTGTTTTTATGTTTTCAAATTTAAAATGTTTTCCATGAAAAAATTATATTTTTCTTATTATTATTATTATTATGTCAATGTTTCTATGGGATTATTAGTTCTTAAGCCTCTATTTGGGGCTTCTGCTTCATGGGGCTTGTTCTGGGCCATGGTTGTTTACTATTCCATTCCCTCGGGGCTTCTTCGTTGGACCTACTAAGCTTTTCTACTTACCACCATGGTGATCCAATTATCCTACTTCATGATAACCATTGATGATCAGTGATCTCGCTTTATGTGTTTATCTGATTCCACCCCTACTCCCATAACCATCCACATGTCATAGATTATCTGGGGTCTATTTAAACTACCTATCTATCTCAATCCTTCGGCTTGACTTCCACCTACTTCATGAATCCACATATGTCATGCCTGTAATGTAATCCCTTTTTTTCTTCCACTACTGTTGGTCGGAGTGGATACTCAAGAGGGGGTGAATTGAGTTCCAAATAAAATTTCTGTTAAAAATATTTCTAAAAAAATCACCCAATTAAAAGATAAGTTAAATTGTAGTGAATTTGAAAAACTGTAAGGTTTTAGTTAGGTTCTCAAATGATTTATTAGGTCTCTGGTAATTTAATCATAAGATTAAATTATCTTTTTAAACTAACCTACTGATTTACAATAGTTACAAACACATGCTAGATTAACTATCAAAGTAACTTTAAAACAGTTTGAATTTCAAAGTAATTACTAGAAGAATATAAAATATATAGTATAATTACGACATAATCTATGTTGCACAGTAGATGTAACCAAGAGGTTCAGTCTCAAGCCGAGACTTAGTCCTCTCAAAAAAATTATATAAATTTGATATGCACCCTAGATCGGGGTAAACAACAGTAGAGAGACTCTACAGGTACTAAGACCTCTACAACAGTTCTTCATGGGAAAACAAAAAACAATAGCACAATAGTTCTCCAGGTCCTACTTGACCTCTACCACTATACACAGTGGGATACAAGAGAGTTACAGAAGGTTTTTGGGCGGATTTAGAAATCCTCCAGCTTAGCTCAGGAGACAGTGTGTGTATAAAATATACAAAGTATGCACACTACTCAAAATGTAAATAAAAGAATAACTGAGAGAGTATATATGAGTTTCAGAATACTCTAGTGATTTGAAGTGCAGCTCTGGACTCCTTTGATTAATCGGGAATGCTACTGAGTCCTTCTATAGTTTTTTTCTAAAAAATAGAGGGTTGTTTTCTTCAGGTTCAGTTTTATCAGCTTGAGTGCATGAAGAGCTCATTGTAGTTCTTCACTCCTTGACTAAAGTTCAGATTGTGTTCTCTACTTGAGTAAATGGCTTCATGTATATCCAGTTTTCTTCTAGTATGGATGTAGCATTTCTTTACTATGTGAATGCATTATTAGTCAACCACATTCAGGCCTTATTTTCTCACTTTACGCATCTTCTCATTCAATTTTGCGCCCGGTCATTGTCCTTCCTTTTATATATTTTAGCACCAGAAACATGAATGATGACCTTTTTATTGGTAAAAGGTACAGTTCCCTGACATTCCAACAACTATCATTAAATAACATTAATTTCATTAAAGTCATTAAATATGACCATTTCTTAATAAATAAATAATATTGAGAGTATAGATTTTTAATTAGCAATGACTGGTATGTCTTTTATCAGTAGCTGTCTATCAGTGGACTTATAACGATGGAATCTGTATATCAGTGAGCTCCTATCGTTAGATATTTTTCCTTGCACTGGTAGCTTCTTGTATCAGTAGCTGTTACTCCGTGTATCAGTAGCTCTATGTACTAGTGACTCCTTCTATCGGTAGCTTTTGTCTATCAGTAGCTTGTCTGTACCAGTAGCTTGTTTGCATCGGTAGCTTGTTTGTATCGGTAGCTCCGTTCGGTTCCAGTTCTAAAGTGCATATCAGTGGATCATTTTTACTAGTAGTGGTAGCTCCGCTTCTATCGGTAGACCTAATCTATCACTGTCGTGCTTATCGGTAGACTTATACATTCCAGTAGCTCTGTTCTGTTTTAGTGACTATCTATTCAGTCTATCAGTAACCTTTGTCTATCAGCAGACTAAGTACCAGTAGGTGTATGTTTGTCTGTATTAGTATCTATGTGTATACCAGTGGACTTAACACTTAGTTGTTCTATGCAACACATATTCCGATTGAGTTATAATTATTTCAATGTTCATACAATCATAGATAAACTTTGATAAACATATTTCAAAGTTTATTTTAATATTATTATCAACTTGATAATAGAACGTCATAGATTTAAAGAATTAATATATAGATAAACATTATTTTGGGATTGTAAAAGTATGTGAAAGCATAATTGGGAGTATCAAAACAGGTGAGGTCAACAATCTCCCCCTTTTTGATAATCACAACTTATGATATTATAATCCCAGAATAATTAGTAATGTATCAAAGGATATGGAATTAAATACAATTTTATCAGAGAAAACAATATATTATAAAACACATGTACTAAAGGTAAAATATAAAATAAATGTACCAGAGGGAAATGAAATAAATGCATAAAAGATAGTATTTCTCCACCTTTGTCATAAAAGATATTATTTCTCCCCCAGATATGTTTCCCTTAGATAGTATTTCTCCCCCTTTGTGATGAGCAAAATGTGGGACACAAAGTAAATATAGGAGAATAGAAGTAACAACGAGTAAAATAATGTAAGATCATATATATTGGGTGGATCAAAAAGATACAAAGAAATACATAAATTAAACAAAAAAAAATACAGGTGATTCCTATCAAAAATCCTAGACACGGATCAATCCACATCTTCAGAATGAGATTTCCCCTTGGGATCAGAAGAGGATTCTGGGGTGGTGGATGAAGGTGGAGGCTTAGGAATAGCAGAAATGATCAGAGGAGGCTGAGCTACTGAAATTTTTCTTGGACTATACTTTTTTTCTCTCTAAGGGATCATAGGAGTAAGGCTTCAGATAGATTGGGTTGGAGTCATCTGAGTAGGAGAATAATCAGAGGCAGAGGCACGTAAATTTGTAGGTATAATCACTGGTTGAGCATCAACATGTAGGAAGAAAAACAAGAGATTTATGAAATCCATAATGATTCCTCCTCCTCTTTCCATGGCAGAAATGAAATCCTCCTTGTTTTCAATGAATGTTTCCAATGGAGGGGTTAACTCTCTGAGCATGCAGACTTGTTCTCTGAAGGCTTGATTGATTGGTGGTAGCTTCATGTTTTCTAACATAAGCTTGAAATGATTATTGATTTGATGCTTGGTGTAAACCCTTTGTAAATAAAAAACTACCTTGTCTTTCACCTCTTTCTGAGAAGCAGAAGCTTCTCTCATATAGTCTTGAAAAATCTTCATGATATCTCTAGTGGCATCTCTAGTAGAAGTTACCACTTTGGTTAGATCAGATGAGTCCACAGAGCCACTGGTTAATGCTGAACCAAGCTCCTACTTCATCAAAGCTCTAATCTAATCCAAATCCACTAAAGGTCTGGAAGCAAGAGAACCAATAGAGAAGGTCAAAATTTCTTTGAAAATCTTAGTTTCCGATTAATAATATTTTTCACTGCAGAATATTGGGTGCTAACATGCTTCGTTATGGAATACTTAAACTCCTCAAAACCTGATACCATTTGACTAACCACACTCTTCACATAAGCTAAATCCTTGTCTGCTTGGGATTTAGAACTCATATAGGATTCCAGAGAGATAACTGATTACTTTAGAATTTTAACATTATCTGCCAGTCTAGATACTTGAGTCTGGAAAGCTGTAACTTCATTCACTATCTCTGCCACAAAGGATGACACATTACAACCAAGAGAGAGTTTGAAGGAATTTTCCATATTTCTCATCTATTCAACAAAGAAACTCTTTAACTCAACAACATAAGCACTCAAAGACTCTTTCATCTCATCCTTTATGGATTCAGGATCACCCCTAGTGATGATATTTTCATATACAACTGCTGGTGTTCTTTCAGGCACAATACTGGTCACAGAGTCAGTCATAATTGATTGAATTGATGATACTAGTGATCTTTCCATTCTTCTAACTTCTCCAACAAAACTATCTTTAAGATCTGACTTCAACTTATTCAGATCGCCTCTTCTGACCACATATTTAGGTAACAACTTAGACTAAATATCATAATTGACTTTTGGTCTATTGAGGTATGGCTCATTATCAGAATCGGGATAATATAATCCACAAACCACAAAACCTAGGTATTCTACCTAGTCTTAAATATCATTGGCTACTGAAATATTGCCATAATTGGTAGGAAGCTCCCCCTATACTGGTGCATTCTCTCGTATAGAAAGATCACCCTCATCAACTCGGTCTTCCTCATCAGAATCTTGCACAACTATCTCCATTTCTCCAACAGCAGGAGGCTCCTTAGGAATAAGAGTAGGTCTATCAACTTCATCAAGAACAAACTCTAAAGGCACAACAGAACTTCCCATCAGTGGACTCAAACTTAAGGTGGCAGAAGGAGATGCTTCAGTTTCAGATTCTCTTTCTTGTTCCTCATTCTCTTGGGTAGCATTTTCTTGATCTGATCTGTGTTCGTCTTCCTCAACTACAGGTCCATCTTCATTTCTTATACCCACAACAGTTTCTGTACTAGGTAGGTTCAAAGAAGTACTTCCTTTTTCTTGTGATACAATTTTAGGAGTTGGTCTAGGAGGAAAGTAAGGATCTCCTCTATTTGCTGTAGAGGAATCATTCTCTTTTGAATCATCACTATACTATGGCTCTTCTTCATCAGGTCCCAGAACTGGTCTATCCTCTATTTGAATCATTAGCAGCCTTCATAGATTCACCTTCACACCATGTCTGAAGAAATGTAACAGTTAGATATCTTGATATCTAAAATTTGAAAAGTCACATCTTCTTGGACTTAGCACATGTTGCACAAATTTGAACATCAATATGTTCTCTCCATCCATTTTAGTAGCCACCACCTTTCTCTTCTTTCCACTACCAGTGAGCTCCTCTGAGGAAGTCTCATAATCGAACATGTCACTAGTAGGTGGTATGGTCTTCGATGAATATCCAAAAACTCTTTCATGTGGTACTATCAGGTACTCATCCCACTCAACAGATGAAATATATATTTCCTTTCCATTCACAAATAAAATCATTCTGTTATCATCTTTTGATTTTTAAAAACTCACAAAGTCGGAGAAACGTTTTACCAGCTTCGGATAGTAGGGGCCATTGTTGTTCGGAAAGCATTCTACCCACTTCTGATTTTCCAGCACCTCTAGAACTAACAATTTACTAGACAACATACATTCCACACATAGCTCTTTTTCAATCACAATATCTCTATTTTGTAAATGCAGGTTCATTGGTCACCTCCCCGACCTTGTTCTACTAACACTGTTACTTGCTTCTGGCTCTGTCTTCTACTTCTTCACATTTGGGTCATCAATGTCATCTCTAACAGTAGGGAGTTTGGTTTTTTCCATCTCTGGTTCGGGGAACATAGGGTTTTCCCAAGATTTAGGAGCTAAGGAATGAGGGTAAATGAAAGGTTTGGTGGATTTAGAAGTAACCAGGATTTTGTTTTATCATTTAGGAATCATAAAATAAATTGTTAAAATATAATAACTAAAGTATAAATGATACAGATTCTGGTGGCAGATAGAAGTTTAAAACAGTGCATACTTAACGTTTGGGTATACCGGTGAGAATTCCTAATGGTGAGATCCCCTAATCAGTGAGGTATATCAGTGAGGTCCATACCGGTGAGGTATAACGGTGGGGTTTCATATTGGTGAGGTATAACGATGAGGCTTAATATCAGTGAGGTATAACAGTGAGGTTTCATACCGATGAGGTATAACAGCGAGGTTTCGTATCGGTGAGGTATGACGGTGATCTATCATTCCTAATTCTTGTTTAATGTAACTTAACATATCCGAACTTAATGGATTTGGGAAAATATTAGCTAATTTATGTTCAGTACCTATAAACTCAAGAGTAACATCACCTTTTTTGGTAATGATCTCTTAAAAAGTGGTGCCTTACATCAATATGTTTGGTCCTAGAGTGAGACATAGGGTTCTTTGAAATATTAATTGCACTCGTGTTATCACAGTTAAAAAAATACATGTCTAAATTTATATCCATAATCCAAAAGAGTGTGTTTCATCCACAGAATTTGTGCACAACAACTACCAGCAACTATATACTCTTCTTCATCAGTAGAAAAAGCTACATAATTCGGTTTCTTACTACACCAAGATACTATGGATTTTCTCAATAAATGACAGGTTATAGATGTACTTTTTCTATCCAACTTGCAACCAAAAAGTCAGAATCAGAATAATTTATTAATTCAAAATATTGTCCTTTTGGATAAAAAAAACCTAAATATGCAGTAAGTTTAATATATTTGAAAATTATTTTACCAACATGTAAATGAGATTCTTTAGTATTAGCTTGAATTATTACACACATGAACACACTAAACATAATATTTGGTGGACTAGCAGTAAGGTAAAGTAAGATTCCAATCATACCTCTGTAATTTGTTTGATCCACTGGTTTCCCAGTTTCATCTACATCCAATTTACAGATAGTACTCATAGGAGTATCACTTTAATTAATACAATCCAAACCAAAACTTTTTATAAGATCTTTTTTATATTTACTTTGATTCAAAATAATACAATTTTAATTTTTTAAAAATTGAAATCCAAGAAAATATTTGAGTTCTCCCATTAAACTCATTTCAAATTCATTTTTCATACTCTATGAAAAATCAGTACATAAAGACTGTTTAGAAGATCCAAAAATAATATCATCAACATAGATTTATACTATCAAAATATCTTTAGAAATTATTTTAATAAAAATAGTTGGATCAACAATCCCTTTAGTAAATCCTTTTTATATAAGAAAATTACTAAGTCTATCATACCAGGCTCTTGGAGCTTGTTTCAAACCATATAAAGCTTTAGATATCTTGAAAACTAGATTTGGAAAATGACGATTAGTAAATCCAGGTGGTTGTTCAGCAAAAACATCTTCAATTATCAAAATAATTTAGAAAAGCGCTTTTAACGTCCATTTGATATAACTTTAAATTCAGATTAGCAGTATAGGCAAGTAGAATCCTTATAGCTTCTAATCTGGCTATAGGTGCAAAGGTTTCCTCGTAGTCTATTCCTTCCTCTTGACTATAACCTTGTGCAACTAGCCTATCTTTTTTTCTAACTATATTTCTAGACTCATCAACTTTGTTTCTAAAAACCCATTTAGTGTCCATGGTCAAAGTGTCCTTAGGTATGTCAACTAATTCCCAGACTTTGTTTCTTTCAAATTGATTTAATTCTTCTTGCAAATCCATTACCCAAATTCATCATTGATATCATCATAGATATTTTTAGATTCTAACTATGAACTAAAGGCCTGATGTTCAACCTGGTTTCTTAGAGAAGCTCTAGTCTGTGTCCCTCTTTTATGATTACCAACAACAGCATCCAATGGATGATTTTTTAGAATCCTAGTTGATCTAGTAAAAGTGGGACTAGAAATTTCAGGCACTTCTATAAGTTCGGCTTCTATAGAAGCAGATCCTGGGATATGCCCAAAACTAGTTGCCTTTACAACAGGTTCATTGATTTTATTATTAAGGTCCAGAATAGATAGATCTTCTTCAATATTTTCAAGAGAAGACTTAGGTTCATGTGGATCAGTTTCATCAAAGTTTATATGAACAGATTCTTCCTCACATTTGGTTCTTTAACTGAAAACTCTATAGGCTTTTCTAGTAAAAGAATGATGAAGAAAAATTCCTTCATCACTTTTGGATGCAAACTTGTCAAGATTATCCTTTGTATTGAGAATAAAAACTTTTCAACCAAAAACTCTGAAGTAATTAACCTTAGTTTTTCTATTGTTCATCAACTCATAAGGGGTATTCTTGAGAATGTGTCTAATCAAGACTCTATTGATTATATAACAAGCTGCATTTACAGCTTCAAACTAAAAATAAATTGGCAGGTCATATTCATTAAGCATAGTCCTTGCAATTTCTTGTAGGGTTCTGTTTCTTCTTTCTACTACACCGTTCTGCTGAGGTGTTCTAGGGGCATAAAAGTTGGGACTATAGTCATTGTGTGAGCAATAAGATTTATACTCATGATTTTCAAACTCACGACCTTGATCACTTCTCAGGGTCTTAATATTATATCCACTAAGGTTCTATATAGACTTGGATTATTTAATAAAGTATGAACAAGATTCACTTTTGTGAGCTAAGAAGTATACCCAAGTATATCTAGAAAACTAATCTACTAACACATAGACATAGTGCTTCCCATTTAAACTAGAAACTCTAGAAGGTCCAAACAAATCCATGTGAACCAACTCAAGAGATTGAGAAGTTGAAGCTTCTTTCATTTATTTAAGAGAAACTTTATGTTTCTTTCCCTTTTGATAGGGATTACAAACTTGGTTAGTTGGGAATTTAAGTTTGGGTATGTCTCTAACTATGTTTTTTCCTAGTATGTTTTCTAAGTGAATAATCATCGTAGTGTCCTAATATTCTCTGCCATAGCCAATACTCTTTATGAAAATCATTTAAGAATGTAATGTTTTGTTTAGCTAAAGAATTCAAATAAACAGCATAAACATTTTCATTTCTCAAAACATAAAATACTAAAACATTTTTAGAATTGAAAAAATTAAAAGAATCATTTTCAAATTTAACATTGAAACCATCATCACACAGCTGATAAATAATTAACAAATTATATTTATTTCTATCAACAAATAAAACTTTAGAAATTAAAATTGAATCAGTGTTACCAATCTGGCCTAGGACGATGATATTTCCTTAATAATTATCACCAAAGGTGACATGGCCTCAATCAACTTTGAATAAACTCTTGAAGCGTGAGTAATATCCTGATATATGCCTTGAACATCCACTGTCCAAGTACCATACCTTCTTACAGGAAAATTTCAAGAAATTTTCCTACAAAATAGATTTACATGGAAAATTATTTTGGTACACATATTCTCTTAGGTCCAGACAGGTTGGCAATCAAATCTTTAGGTACCCATATTTGTCTTATGGGTCTCAAATAATTTACCGAATGAATATATTTTGAAAGATAAACTTTATTTGATCTATAGCCATATGAATAACTAGTTAAATCATATGAATTCTCTTGATCTGGAACTAGCGGCATTCTGTCTAGATTTAGGAATAAATCTAGTTTTAGCAATCTGTCATTTTCAAGGCTGATATCCAATTCCAGTGGTATATTTTTATTCCACTTGTTTTCTTAACATTTGTGTAAGTGTATCTTTTCCATTTGTTAATTTTTCTAAGCCCTTCCTCAATTTATCATTAGACAATTTCAGTTCGGTATTTTCCATTAGTAATTGAGCATTCTTTTCCTTCTCTACATCAAGTACAGATTTTACAGAGCTGGTTAGAGCATGTTGTTTCTTCAAGGTCTTATACATTTCCTTCAATTCATTACAAGTTTCTTCTAGCATATTACAGTATTCAAATAACTCTTCACTAGACATATTTTTAGATTCAGAATCGGAATCAACTCTATAATAATATTAATTTAAAGCAGTAGTATCCAATGTTACCTTAGATGTGTTTGTCATAAAACACATGTTAGCTTTTTGAGATTTTTCATCCTGAGTAGAATCGGAATCACTTGAAGTGTCTTGTGAAGCACTCCAAGTTTCTTTCATAGCATTCTTTTACTTATTGTCCTTGTAGTCATGTTTCTTCTTGAACTTCAACTTTGGATAGTCTAATTTCTCTAATCCATTCCTTTTGCATTCATAGCAGAAAGTCTCATCACTCTTATTAGGCTTTTTCCATTCCTTCTTCCAATGACCTTTATTGTCATAATTTCCTTTATAATTTAATTTTTTAAATATATATAATTATATAAATATATATATTTATAAATATATAAAAATATTTATAAAAATATTTATTATATAAATAATTATAAATAAATATATATATATAAATAATTATAAAATTACAATAAATAAATTTATTATAAGTTTATACACATATTTATTTATATTTAATATATAAAGAAATATTTAAATATATTTATGATTATATACTCATATTTAAAAATATAATTATTCATAATTATAATTATTTGAAATTAGAGGATGGTTTCGGTTTAAAAGATCTCTACCTCTCATCACTCTGATGGATATTAGGGCTTTATCTATAGCACTATTTTTCATGCTTCAAAGGTGGGATCTCTCCTTTTCCAAGGTAGGTTTGACTCTCATAAAGCCTTAGTATAAGGTGTTGGGATCTCGTCTCGTCTGGAAAGACATTTTGGGAGAGCCGGTATGTCCCGTCTGATCTGAGGGACATCACTCATTTTGCTTCTACAAATAGAAAGGTCTCTGAAAGGATATTTAAATGGTGTAATTGGTCACACATCTATGTGAATCAAGATGTTCATTTTGATTGGTTTAAGGCCTATAAATCCTCTATGATTGTGAGGTTGGTGTTGCCTTTAGGATAATACACATGGAAGACCGTTGACATGGTTCGAAAGCTTTCTACTAATTGGGGATTTCATGATTATAAATATATACCAGTTGGGTAGGGCTAATTCCATATCATATTCCCATCAATTGATTTGAATCATAAGTCATGGAGGCTCAAACTGATTTTCCTCAAGTTAGGTATGGTATATTTAAAAAATTGTCATCCAAGATTTAACCCTCTTGCACCGCGTAGAACAGGGACCCAATTTTGGGTTCACATTTATGGAATGAAATGGTTCTAGTGGAATCCTCAGATACTCTTTAATATCATGTCATCAATTGGAACACCAATTAGATTGGATCATACTACAGAAGCACAATATGGTTTTTTTCACATTTCTGGTCGAAATTGATCTCACTTCAATCCCGATTGACACTGTGATTATTTCCACTACTGATTATAACATTTATCTTACAATTAGATATGAGATATTACTCCCATTTTTCTAAAATTGTAAATCTGTTGGCCACTCAAAGGATAGATGTAGGTAGGTGGTCGAAAGGAAGTCTGCAATAGATGGAATCATGGTTCGTGATAAGGTTAACACTTCCCCCATTCCCATGGTGGGAATGCAGTGATTACTGATGAGAAATGAAAGGAACTACCTAAAAGTAATTAAATAGGGACTTTGGTCTTTGGTCTAGATGAGAAAGTGAAGAATAAAATATGGGCTAACATTATTGAGGAAGCCCCTATATTTGATGTGTAGATTGCTTCTCTTGAAGGAGATGGGAAGATAGAAACATCTATAGGTAGGAGTATACCTTCCTATAAAGAATAGTAGTTATATATATTGGGTCCCCCTCCACAACATCAGAAGTTAACAAAGATTCAATTCATGACTCTTATCATCCTGGGAATGGAACATTTGATATGGATGTTAATATAGTTAAAGAGTCAATGCGATATCAACCTCTTGTTGAAGCTTCCATTCAGGACTCTACTGACTAGCAGATTATGGAAGAGAAAAATATTGTCACTAGAGACCATAAAGGGGATGCTCACTCTTACATTGATGATACTAATCATTATCAGATTCTTTTGTAGGGATGCACAGTGGATGTACGCACATTGTCTCCTGAGCTAAGCTGGAGGATTTCTAAATCCTCACACAAACCTTCTATAACTCTCTTGTATCCCAGTGTGGATAGTTGTAGAGGTCAAGTAGGACATGGACAACCAGTGTGCTATTGTTTTTTGTTTTCCCATGAAGAACTGTGGTAGAGGTCTTAGTACCTGGATAGTTTCTGTACTGTTGTTTACCCCAATCCAGGGTGTGGATGAAATTTATATAAATTTTTTGAGAGGAGTAAGTCTCAGCTTGAGACTGAAACTCTTGGTTACATCGACTTTTCAACTTAGATTAAGTCTAAAGTATACTATATATTTTATATTCTGTTGCTAATTACTTTGAAATTCAAACTGTTTTAAAGTTACTTTGATAGTTAATCTATCTAGTGTTTGTAACTATTGTAAATCAGTAGGTTAGTTCCAAAAGCTAATTTAATATTCTGATTCAATTACCTGAGACCTAATCAACCTTTTGAGAACCTAACCGAACCCTTACAGTTTTAAAAATTCACTATACTTTAACTTAGCTTTTAATTGGGGGGTTTTTATAGAAATATTTTTAACAGAAATTTTAGTTGGAACCCAATTCACCCCCCTGTTGAGTATCTACTCCGACCAACATTTGGTATCAAAGGATTTCTTGTTTATCAAATTTTTTCAAAACACTCTGTTTTTCAACTGTGATTTAGTTGTATATTAAAGATCATAAATTTCTATTAGTTCTAAATTTTATCTCTTTATATATATATTTGCTAAAATCTAGTTATGGACAATAGACTAGAAGGTGCTGCTACCAACATGCCACCCTTCTTTAATGGTACAAATTATGCTCAGTGGAAGATTAAAATGAAAATTTATTTAGAGAGCATGGGATTTGATATCTGGATGGCTATAAAAACTCAATATAATATTCCAGAGACTGTTAGAACTACTTTGGATGAACCTACTAAGATATATTACAAAAATAATTGTAAATCAATGAATGCACTATACTGTGCATTAGGAGATGAAGAATTCAATCACATATCTACTTGTAAAACTACTTATGAAATTTGGGATACCTTGGGTGTTTCTCATGAAGGAACAACCAATGATAAAGAAATGAGACTAAATACCTATACTATTAAATATGATAATTTTAAAATGAAGTCTAATGAACCGATTTCTGATATGTATCCCAGGTTCAATGAGATTGTCAACACTATGACCTCACTTGGAAAAGTTGTTCCTACAATGGAGCAGATCATGATAATATTAAGATGTCTGCATGACAAATAGAGAGGCACATCAGTTTCAATTAGAGAATCTTGTGATATTGGTGTTTTACTTGTTAAGGAATTAATTGGTAAGATTAGGATGTATGAAGAAGAACTAATGCTAAATAAAGAAGAATATGATGAACCAAAAAGGAAGTTGGTAGCATTTAATTCTACTGCCTCAAAGAGCATGGATAAGAAGAAAGTTCACATACCAACTAAAAGATCAAGTACCGATGAGAGTACATCTGGCAGTGATGCTGAGATGGCTCAAATAACCAGGAGATTTAGGAAGTTCTTTAGGAAGAAGAAGTTCTTCAAAAAATTAAATTATAAAGGAAATTATGACAATAAAGGTCATTGGAAGAAGGAATGGAAAAATCCTAATAAGAGTGATGAGACATTCTGCTATGAAATTTTGTTATCTTAATTTGAAAGATACAGATATTATAGCCCAAGCACATGTGGTATATCCTGATTACTAGTCTGTAGAATTTAATTAGTTTCCAACCGCTTTGTTAGAACAATACAAAGGATCTGTATAGTCTTTTTACTGGGTTCATAGGACTGTATCAACTTTTCTTTGTGGGGGAATTGTGGTTGAGAAAAAGGGTTTTGTGGGATTCTATAAGTCGTTATGTCATAGGTGGATGAGTCTTTAATTTTCCAAGATAACTCATGTTTTTGGTTGTTGTGAATGTTTCTACTACCTGTGGATTATTTTTGTATTTTATGAGGTTTTCTTTGTTTTATGGTTCGCTATATTTTACCCTTAGAAAGGTTGTTTCGATGTATGTATATGTATTTAGGGAGTTTCTAACTATGAATAAAACCAAGTTAATTATGGGGTAAGCTATGTTTTGGTGTAGTTTCTTAGTAAATTAAAATTTTCTAAGCATGTTAGTAGTATTTAAGTAGTAGATGTGATGTATGGGTAGAAAAAGTTATAATAACAACACATGCTAGGTGATATTCATGCTGGGTGGATATTGATAGACCTAGGTGTTTTTAGGTTTTATAAAATCTGCTCACAATTCTTAATATTTAATGGTAGTTAGTTTTTTTCAAGAAAACCATAGATATAGTTTTATTTTAATATTGAAATGGTGGAGATTTTTTTATGTTTTTGAAAATTAAAATGTTTTCCATGCAAATTTTTTTTTCTTATTATTGTTATTATGTCAATGTTTCTGTGGGGTGTTCTATTCTCGGGCCTCCTTTTGGGGCTTCTTCTTCATTGGGCTTGTTCTGGGTCGTGGCTCTTTACTAGGCCATTCCTTCAGGTCTTCATTGTTGGACTATATGACCAATACTTCTTGCCACTGTGGTGATCTACTTATCTTACTTCCTACTAGTCATTGATGATTTGTGATCTAGTGGTCCTATTTTGTAGATTTTTGTTTATATGTTTCCGTCCATGCTCCTACAACTGTCTGCATTTCCCAGATTATCCGGGGTCAGTTTCAACCATCTTGCATTCTCGATCCTTCAAACCACCTTCATCATGTTTCATGGATTCTTGTCCATTACACCTGTCAAGGCATCCCTTCATTTATGATGCTGGTATTACAAGGGTGCGAGTTTGTTTTCATCTAGGGCATGCTTGGTCTTCCTAGATAGAGAGCGCCGAGATATATCCTCATTTCTATGAGACCCACCGCCTTCACGTCACCTTCTTGATGCCATTCTGGTGAAGAACACGTCTTTTGTGAGTTCTGTATAGGCTTCTTAAGAATTTAAAACATCCAACCCCGGCAGAGGATTGTATTATTCAGTGCTTCTTTGTTGTGAGCTCTTTCTTTTTTCAATTTATTATTTTCATTTTTTGTTCTTGTTTCATGCATTGGGATAGATCATGGAGTTTAGTGTTATGTTCCCAAGTCCATCTATATCAAGGGAGTAATTTTCTAAATCCGAGTCAGAATTCAGCTCTAGCTCTTCGAGTGGATAGGTTTTTGTTCTCATATAGTTTTTGTGGTTCTTGTTCGTGGTCTACTTTATTTCGATTCTTTGTTTGTGTGTGCTATGTTTCATTCATTTTTCATAAAAATAAGAAAGTTTGTGGTGGTGTTATTGCCATGGAATAGGACAAAATGGGTCCAAACCGCATAAATACTCATGTTCCTTTTACATTCAAGAATTTTTGTTTTCCATTCTTCTACTTTGTTAATAAAATGTCTCATATCTTGTTGAGTTTACTTCGAACCAACCTCTGTAAACTGCAGTAATTTCACAACAATTCTAAACACACAACTCATAAACATGAAGGGTGACCCTAAAATGAATTTTTCAGTGTCCAACCATCACTAGCTTCATTGGTTTCAACATTTTAATAAGATACATTCCCATCAGTATGCTCACCACCCAGATTCCAACAGTTCAACTGTTCTTATGCAACCATCGCATGAACCCTCATGCATTAAGATGCTCCCAATAATTCAAGAAAAGATTTCTTGTTATTCCAATAGAGTGATTACCCCATAAGTCAGGGTCCTCCATGTGAGGCCCACTAATATTTTCAACTATCCATGCACCATAAGGTGGTGACTCTACCAAGCCTGAGAAATCTCAGTGCTACTTTCCAAGGAAAAAAACTCCTTGCTCTCAGGTTTCACCGGGAACCACCCATCTCACGGGTGTCATCTCAAAATATTTTTCATTCACCATGCTCTTTAAAACTGACATTGTAACTTAATTACTAGGAATATGGTTGATTAATACTCCAGGAATTCAAGACAAATTGAAAATAACTTCATCTAATCCTTTCAAAGGTTAATCACATGAAAAGGGAATTTTCATCAAAGATAACAGCCCTTCATAATTAACCTTGAGTATTAATTTACAGGGAATATTTCCACTATGGTTACTTCCAAGTAGTACGAGACACCAACCTACTAGTAGATAGAGCCTTATTTTTATGGCTCCAAGGACTTCCACAACCAGATCATGAATTCACTATGGGTTGGAACTCATGAAATGTCATTAAAGAACATCTCCAATGACATACCACAACGGCTTCATCTTGGCACTAACCACATCGAGAGTATGTATATACATAATTTGATTAAATAGAATTCCACTAGGTTCTAGATAAATCACTCCAAGTAGGCTATAATAGGAACCTTTATCAACTGGACTGATCCATTGAGTACTCGCACAAGTTTCTTACTATGGAATTTAATGCCCGATAATGAACAAACAAGCGCAAGATACCAACTATCCACAGAGAAACTGCATCATCATCACCATCATCATCGCCACTGCCTGCCCTTGAATACCCATGCCAGCACTGACATGTCACTAGTACCCCCTGCTTGATGTTGTCATTTTGTTCCACTACCATAAATCAGTGAAAGGGATGCACCTTCTTTTATCTACGCTAAACAAAATTTGATGGTAAAAGGCGCACCTTTATCAGTACTAATTAAAATCATTGATAAGGGTAACATTTATTAGTGCTAAACAAAGCATTGATAAAGATGTATCCTTTATCTGGGATTTCATTAGCACTGATAAAGCTTATCTTTATCCGTGATATTCTTAGCACTGATAAAAGATTTTAATAAAAAAATTATTAATATATATATATATATAAATATAATTATTATATTTATATTCAAAAATAATGTTCACTTATATACATTATATAAAAAATGAATGTTTATAATTTTTATAAATATGATAAATTAATATATAGTTTCTAATAATTAATATATATATATATATATAATGTTTTAAAAAAGTAATAATGGGATTATAAATAAATACATTTATATTTAAATTATTATAAAATTATACTAAATTATTTAAAATAATAAATATATTTATTTTATTTATAATTGTATATGTATAATTATATATATAAATACTTTTTAAATATATTTATTTATAATTATCATTATTAATATATATTTATATTTATATTTATCTCCAATGAATTGATTCAATAAATAAATATATATATATATATATATATCATGCGATAATGATGATATTCATGCATGTGTTTATGTTCATATATTAATATGCGTGAGTTTAATTGACCCTAGTTGTGATCAAAAGCTTATTTGTGGACATGATTGGGTTGATATATATGTTCTAATTGTCATATTACCAATTCTTATGATGGAACATGAATATGTTATGTATTGAAGACTCAAAAAATGTTCATTTATACATTGAAACCCTTATTATTCATGCTTCTATGTATGTGATGAATCATTTTTTATGAATTATACTTTTCATTCATGTTGTACCCAATTACTTATTTATGTTCTCATAAATAGTTATAAAATTACAATATATATATATAATATTTATTATATTTATAACTTTAAAATATTAATTTTATATGAATAAAATTTAAATATATTTAAATATAATTATATATATATTCATATTTAAATAATTATAAAATTAAAATAAATACATTTTTAAAATTTTATAAATGTATATATTTATATATTCATAAATATATATATATATATATAATTATATTAAAATATTTATAAATATATTTATTTATAGATATAATTATATATATATTCATAATTGTAATTGTAAATAAATAATTATATATTTCAATAATTATAAAATTATAGTAATTACATTTATTATAATTTTGTTTATATATATATTTATATATTAATAATTATAATTATCTATAATTATAATTATAATTATATATATATTTAAATAAGAATAAAATTGTAATAAATATATTTATTATGTGTATAATTTTTTAAATATATATAATTATATAAATATATATATTTATAAATATATAAAAATATTTATAAAAATATTTATTATATATATAATTATAAATAAATATATATATATAAATAATTATAAAATTACAATAAATAAATTTATTATAAGTTTATACACATATTTATTTATATTTAAGTTAGAAGAGTTTATGTTAGATATGTTGTCCCATGATTTTCAAATTCATGGTATGAAGGAAGAGTCAAGTTCTATTAAGAGTGAACCTCAAATTATGTATACTAAAGATCCTATGAAAAATTAGGGTTGGAGAGACGAGAACCTGTTTAAGGGATTTTGGGGTTTTGAGTGAGGAAATATCATCCATATAAAATTTTTTATCCTAATTTGAAAGATACAGATATTATAGCCCAATCACATGTGGTATATCCTGATTACGAGTCTGTAGAATTTAATTAGTTTCCAACCGATTTGTTAGAACAATACAAAGGATCTGTATAGTCTTTTTATTGGGTTCATAGGACTGTATCAACATTTCTTTGTGGGGGAATTGTGGTTGAGAAAAAGGGTTTTGTGGGATTCTATAAGTCGTTATGTCATAGGTGGATGAGTCTTTAATTTTCCAAGATAACTCATGTTTTTGGTTGTTGTGAATGTTTCTACTACCTGTGGATTATTTTTGTATTTTATGAGGTTTTCTTTGTTTTATGGTTCGCTATATTTTACCCTTAGAAAGGTTGTTTCGATGTATGTATATGTATTTAGGGAGTTTCTAACTATGAATAAAACAAAGTTAATTATGGGGTAAGTTATGTTCTGGTGTAGTTTCTTAGTAAATTAAAATTTTCTAAGCATGTTAGTAGTATTTAAGTAGTAGATGTGATGTATGGGTAGAAAAAGTTCTAATAACAACACATGCTAGGTGATATTCATGCTGGGTGGATATTGATAGACCTAGGTGTTTTTAGGTTTTATAAAATCTGCTCACAATTCTTAATATTTAATGGTAGTTAGTTTTTTGCAAGAAAACCATAGATATAGTTTTATTTTAATATTGAAATGGTGGAGATTTTTTTATGTTTTTGAAAATTAAAATGTTTTCCATGCAAAATTTTTCTTCTTATTATTGTTATTATGTCAATGTTTCTGTGGGGTGTTCTATTCTCGGGCCTCCTTTTGGGGCTTCTTCTTCATTGGGCTTGTTCTGGGTCGTGGCTCTTTACTAGGCCATTCCTTCAGGTCTTCATTGTTGGACTATATGACCACTACTTCTTGCCACTGTGGTGATCTAATTATCTTACTTCCTACTAGTCATTGATGATTTGTGATCTAGTGGTCTTATTTTTTAGATTATTGTTTATATGTTTCCGTCCATGCTCCTACAACTGTCTGCATTTCCCAGATTATCCGGGGTCAGTTTCAACCATCTTGCATTCTCGATCCTTCAAACCACCTTCATCATGTTTCATAGATTCTTCTCCATTACACCTGTCAAGGCATCCCTACATTTATGATGCTGGTATTACAAGGGTGCGAGTTTGTTTTCATCTGGGGCGTGCTTGGTCTTCCTAGATAGAGAGCGCTGAGAGATATCCTCATTACTATGAGACCCACCGCTTTCACGTCACCTTCTTGATGCCATTCTGGTGAAGAACACGTCTTTTGTGAGTTCTGTATAGGCTTCTTAAGAATTTAAAACATCCAACCCCGGCAGAGGATTGTATTCTTCAGTGCTTCTTTGTTGTGAGCTCTTTCTTTTTTCAATTTATTATTTTCATTTTTTGTTCTTGTTTCATGCATTGGGATAGATCTTGGAGTTTAGTGTTATGTTCCCAAGACCATCTATATCAAGGGAGTACTTTTCTAAATCCGAGTCAGAAATCAGCTCTAGCTCTTCGAGTGGATAGGTTTTTGTTCTCATATAGTTTTTGTGGTTCTTGTTCGTGGTCTACTTTATTTCGATTCTTTGTTTGTGTGTGCTATGTTTCATTCATTTTTCATAAAAATAAGAAAGTTTGTGGTGGTGTTATTGCCATGGAATAGGAAAAAATGGGTCCAAATTGCATAAATACTTATGTTCCTTTTACATTCAAGCATTTTTGTTTTCCATTCTTCTACTTTGTTAATAAAATGTCTCATATCTTGTTGAGTTAACATCGAACCAACCTCTGTAAACTGCACTAATTTCACAAAAATTCTAAACACACCACTCATAAACATGAAGGGTGACCCTAAAATGAATTTTTCAGTGTCCAACCATCACCAGCTTCATTGGATTCATCATTATAATAAGATACATTCCCATCAGTATGCTCACCACCCAGATTCCAACAGTTCAACTGTTCTTATGCAACCATCGCATGAACCCTCATGCATTATGATGCTCCCAATAATTCGAGAAAAGATTTCTTGTTATTCCAATAGATTGATTACCCCATAAGTCAGGGTCCTCCATGTGAGGCCCACTAATATTTTCAACTATCCATGCACCATAATGTGGTGACTCTACCAAGCCTGAGAAATCTCAGTGCTACTTTCCAAGGAAGGAAACTCCTTGCTCTCAGGTTTCACCGGGAACCACCCATCTCACGGGTGTCATCTCAAACTATTTTTCATTCACCATGCTCTTTAAACTGACATTGTAACTTAATTACTAGGAATATGGTTGATTAATACTCCAGGAATTCAAGACAAATTGAAAATAAATTCATCAAATCCTTTCAAAGGTTAATCACATGAAAAGGGAATTTTCATCAAAGATAACAGCCCTTCATAATTAACCTTTAGTATTAATTTACAGGGAATATTTCCACTCTGGTTACTTCCAAGTAGTATGAGACACCAACCTACTAGTAGATAGAGCCTTATTTTTATGGCTCCAAGGACTTCCACAACCAGATCCTGAATTCACTATGGGTTGGAAATGTCATTAAAGAACATCTCCAATGACATACCACAACAGCTTCATCTTGGCACTAACCACATCGAGAGTATGTATATACCTAATTTGATTAAATAGAATTCCACTAGGTTCTAGATAAATCACTCCAAATAGGCTATAATAGGAACCTTTATCAACTGGACTGATCCATTGAGTACTCGCACAAGTTTCTTACTATGGAATTTAATGCCCGATAATGAACAAACAAGCGCAAGATACCAACTATCCACAGAGAAACTGCATCATCATCACCATCATCATCGCCACTGCCAGCCCTTGAAAACCCATGCCAGCACCGACATGTCACTAGTACCCCCTACTTGATGTTGTCATTTTGTTCCACTACCATAAATCAGTGAAAGGGATGCACCTTCTTTTATCTACGCTAAACAGAATGTGATGGTAAAAGGCGCACCTTTATCAGTACTAATTAAAATCATTGATAAGGGTAACATTTATTAGTGCTAAACAAAGCATTGATAAAGATGTATCCTTTATCTGGGATTTCATTAGCACTGATAAAGCTTATCTTTATCCGTGATATTCTTAGCACTGATAAAAGATTTTAATAAAAAAATTATTAATATATATATATAAATATAATTATTATATTTATATTCAAAAATAATGTTCACTTATATACATTATATAAAAAATGAATGTTTATAATTTTTATAAATATGATAAATTAATATATATTTTCTAATAATTAATATATATATATATATAATGTTTTAAAAAAGTAATAATGGGATTATAAATAAATACATTTATATTTAAATTATTATAAAATTATACTAAATTATTTAAAATAATAAATATATTTATTTTATTTATAATTGTATATGTATAATTATATATATAAATACTTTTTAAATATATTTATTTATAATTATCATTATTAATATATATATATTTATATTTATCTCCAATGAATTGATTCAACAAATAAATATATATATATATATATCATGCGATAATGATGATATTCATGTATGTGTTTATGTTCATATATTAATATGTGTGAGTTTAATTGACCCTAGTTGTGATCAAAAGCTTATTTGTGGACATGATTGGGTTGATATATATGTTCTAATTGTCATATTACCAATTCTTATGATGGAACATGAATATGTTATGTATTGAAGACTCAAAAAATGTTCATTTATACATTTAAACCCTTATTATTCATGCTTCCATGTATGTGATGAATCATTTTTTATGAATTATACTTTTCATTCATGTTGTACCCAATTACTTATTTATGTTCTCATAAATAGTTATAAAATTACAATATATATATATATAATATTTATTATATTTATAACTTTAAAATATTAATTTTATATGAATAAAATTTAAATATATTTAAATATAATTATATATATATATTCATATTTAAATAATTATAAAATTAAAATAAATACATTTTTAAAATTTTATAAATGTATATATTTATATATTCATAAATATATATATATATATATATAATTATATTACAATATTTATAAATATATTTATTTATAGATATAATTATATATATATTCATAATTGTAATTGTAAATAAATAATTATATATTTAAATAATTATAAAATTATAGTAATTACATTTATTATAATTTTGTTTATATATATATATTTATATATTAATAATTATAATTATAGATAATTATAATTATAATTATATATATATTTAAATAAGAATAAAATTGTAATAAATATATTTATTATGTTTATAATTTTTTAAATATATATAATTATATAAATATATATATTTATAAATATATAAAAATATTTATAAAAATATTTATTATATATATAATTATAAATAAATATATATATAAATAATTATAAAATTACAATAAATAAATTTATTATAAGTTTATACACATATTTATTTATATTTAATATATAAATAAATATTTAAATATATTTATGATTATATACAAATATTTAAAAATATAATTATTCATAATTATAATTATTTGAAATTAGAGGATGGTTTCGGTTTAAAAGATCTCTACCTCTCATCACTCTGATGGATATTAGGGCTTCATCTATAGCACTATTTTTCATGCTTCAAAGGTGGGATCTCTCCTTTTCCAAGGTAGGTTTGACTCTCATAAAGCCTTAGTATAAGGTGTTGGGATCTCGTCTCGTCTGGAAAGACATTTTGGGAGAGCCGGTATGTCCCGTCTGATCTGAGGGACATCACTCATTTTGCTTCTACAAATAGAAAGGTCTCTGAAAGGATATTTAAATGGTGTAATTGGTCACACATCTATGTGAATCAAGATGTTCTTTTTGATTGGTTTAAGGCCTATAAATCCTCTATGATTGTGAGGCTGGTGTTGCCTTTAGGATAATACACATGGAAGACCGTTGACATGGTTCGAAAGCTTTCTACTAATTGGGGATTTCATGATTATAAATATATACCAGTTGGGTAGGGCTAATTCCATATCATATTCCCATCAATTGATTTGAATCATAAGTCATGGAGGCTCGGACTGATTTTCCTCAAGTTAGGTATGGTATATTTAAAAAATTGTCTTCCAAGATTTCACCCTCTTGCACCGCGTAGAACAGGGACCCAATTTTGGGTTCACATATATGGAATGAACTGGTTCTAGTGGAATCCTCATATACTCTTTAATATCATGTCATCAATTGGAACACTAATTAGATTGGATCATACTACAGAAGCACAATATGGTTTTTTTCACATTTTTGGTCAAAATTGATCTCACTTTAATCCCAATTGACACTGTGATTATTTCCACTACTGATTATAACATTTATCTTACAATTAGATGTGAGATATTACTCCCATTTTTCTAAAATTGTAAATCTGTTGGCCACTCAAAGGATAGATGTAGGTAGGTGGTCGAAAGGAAGTCTGCAAGAGATGGAATCATGGTTCGTGATAAGGTTAACACTTCCCCCATTCCCATGATGGGAATGCAGTGATTACTGATGAGAAATGAAAAGAACTACCTAAAAGGAATTAAATAGGGACTTTGGTCTTTGGTCTAGATGAGAAAGTGAAGAATAAAATATGGGCTAACATTATTGAGGAATCCCCTATATTTGATGTGTAGATTGCTTCTCTTGAAGGAGATGGGAAGCTAGAAACATCTATAGGTAGGAGTATACCTTCCTATAAAGAATAGTAGTTATATATATTGGGTCCCCCTCCACAACATCAGAAGTTAACAAAGATTCAATTCATGACTCTTATCAGCCTGGGAATGGAACATTTGATATGGATGTTAATATAGTTAAAGAGTCAATGCGATATCAACCACTTGTTGAAGCTTCCATTCAGGACTCCACTGACCAGCAGATTATGGAAGAGAAAAATATTGTCACTGGAGACCATAAAGGGGATTCTCACTCTTACATTGATGATACTAATCATTATCAGATTCTTTTGTAGGGATGCACAGTGGATGTAGACCAAGCATCCTCATCCAAAGGAATCAGTGAGGGATTGTTTTTGGATTTCCCTCATCTTGTGCGATGCGATGAAGGGCTGTCTTCTAAAGGTATTTCGCAATCCTATGTAGAGAGGGATGAGCTGGGAGAGGCTTGGAAACCAGCCAAGACTTGGTAGGGGGTCGGCATCCAAAAACCCATGGATCGAGATGTGGTCATGATGATTGGCATGGTGCACGAGGGTGTGGTCATAATGTGTCTACCAAGTCTTCCAAAGGGCTCCCTATGGAGCATTAAAAGCTCAGAGGGAATTACTCTTTACTATTTAGTCAAAGGAACTCACAGTCAAAGTGAGAAACTACTAATGAAAATGATGACTCTGATCGTGATTATGGGAATGATCGTTTTATTTATTTGTAGCTTACCTTTCTGGATGAGGGCATGTCTTTGTGTCTAACCCTGTCCATCCTCTTTTCTCTGTCAACTTTTTCCTTTTAATAAATTTTCTAGGAGAAAACTCGCTAGTCCCCTGAACCTCTTTAGTATAATTATATATATAAATAAATATATTGTTAAATAATTATAAAATTAAAATAACTAAATTTATTATATTTATAATTTTATAAATATATATAAATATATGAATATATTTATAAATATATACAAATATTTATAAACATATAAAAATATTTATATATATACAAATATATATATATATATTAATAAATAAATTTACTATATATACAATTATAATTAACATATATTTAAATAATTAGAAAATTATAATAAATACATTTATTATTATTTCATAATTATATATAATTATATAAATATATATAAAAATATAAATAAATATTTATAAATATATATAAATAGTTATAAATATATTTATTATATATAAATTTATAAATATAAATATATATATATATATTTAATAAAATATAATCAATACATTTATTATAATGTTATTAATAAATATATTTATACATGAATTAATAAATAAATTTATTTATTTATAATTATATAAAAATATTTATAAATATGATGTGATGGAAAATTAGGTGGTTGTCGCAATAGGAAACAATGTTAAAAGAGAGATGGAGTGAAAAATATCATGATAATACATACTCAATATTCTCAAGAAATTAATAATAATATAAACCATTTGAAACTCCCAAGCATTCTAAGGATGAAACAACTCACCATGGATTCATTCATGCGGTAATTCCCTCTAAATGTTTGTGTTCCCCAGATCAACTAATTTTGAAGAAATGGATAACCATTTAGAATTTGGAAGGAGAAATAGATAGATGGTGGGTGCTGATTATAAATATAATGAAAAACTATAAAGATCATAGTTTGAAATTGGAGGTGTTTAAGGAAATTTTCTTCCACAAATATTGTCCTTGAACTACTCACAAACAAATAGAGAAAGGTTTCTTTAAAATATATATTCATTTACAAATTAAATATAATTTTATACTTCTATATACATTTCTAATTTTATATACTAATATAAATATATATACATTTTTATTTTATACTTTTATACCTGTATTATTTTTCGATTTATCAATTGTTTAATACTTTTATGATTTCATAAATTCAATGTCAATGTTGGAAATATTTTGAATAATATAATACTTTCTTTTTTTATTTGTGAAACCATTATTATATTCAATAGTCATATTATCTATTATGAAAAGGGTTTTCAAAAAATTTTATGGTTATTTTTTTCATATCCATTATTTCATACAATAGCCACATTTCATTTGGTTTTTATAATGTAAATGTGATTTTATACATCATTTATACTCATGAAAAATGGGGTTTCTTTCAAGAAATTCATGAGATTATCTTAAATTAAACATCTTTTGTGCACTTATTTTGTTAAATATTAATATTACTGAATCAAATATGATGGATATAAATTTAGAATGAATTAATTTTAATCATATGACAAAATAGTTTGAATATGTGGAGACAAATTTCATCAAGTTTGCAAAATATAATGCATATGAACCTTCTAAAATCCTTTTTTGATTTATGTTGTTTTTATTTATGAATAATCAGTCCCGAGGAGTTGGAAGAAAACTTTATCTATCATCGAATTGATAAAAGATAAAAAAATGTTGTATTAAACTCGAGGAAAAGTTAATGTAGTTAGTGATTGTGATACCACTGTGTTTTATGGATCATCTGATATGATTACAAGTGTGGAAAACGAAGAATATTGTATCAAGGATGTTATTATTGGTGTAAATGATGATAAAAATCTTATTTAAGAAATGAAAATGGAAGTTTAAGATAAAATTTGTGATTACAAAAAATAGAACTTAATGAGTTGTGAAAAGATGTTATTGTATGTTGGTTTCACTAAATATATAGCATTTTCATTCATACTAAAGTTTTATAATTTAGAAGCTAGAAATATATGGATTAACACCAGTTTTACTAAACAAATTTATCTATTGAATGATATTATCCCAGAAGATAATGATCTCCCAATCCAATAATATGATTCTAAGTGAATTCTATGTTCGATGGGTATAATATCTAAAATAATACTTGTATATACAAATGATTTTATACTATTTCACAAGGACCAAAAATCACATAAAGAATTCCCAAATGCAGTTCTTCTCGATACAAGAAAAATTAATTGGGACCTATTAAAGTTGTATGGTATTGTCCAATCATTCCAAGGTTTAGGAACCTATATAGAAGTGACGAAATTTCAAGACAATTGGTGTGGCATGAAAATACAAGATATAAAGTTCGGAAAATTTTTCACCTGGTAGAATCTCCTCAGTAGAAAAAATTGATCATGAGTATCCTGAATTTCAAAAAGATATGAGAAACCTTTGTCTTGAATTACATATAGAGTGAATATTTTTTGATTTCAAATTAGAACTCACAGTACATGGCTGATTATGTTGGTAAATTATAGTTTTCCACCATGGATGTGCATGAAATGAAAATACATTATGTTATCTATGATTATATCAAGACCAAAACAACCAGGTAATGATATTGATTTTTATTTCTCTCGACCAACGTGCCAGATGCCACCCTTCTCTACCGCGGCGGATGGGCCACAGCCTCCTGCTCAACCGGCAGCACAGAAGCGTGCCGCCCTACTTCCATGTGGTCGGCCGGTGTGACAGGCACTGTCTTCCCACCGCTCTGGCCAATGGTCCATGGCCTCCTTTCGCTACTAGTGGCATGGACGTGCCGCCCCAATTCCATGCAGCCAACTGGGTGTCGTCCACCCCCTTTCTCTGCCGTGGTCAATGGGTCGCAGTCTCCTTCGGCGGAATGGTTGTGTCGCCTCCATCATCTCTACCCAAAAAGAACACATCAACATTAAATATGCGAAGGGATAAGGCCATGTTTTTTTGGTCTACACCCTCCATGTTAGACCAATAGCATACGACATCAAGGAGAAACTATCAACATAAAACCATGAAGAACAACATAAACACACCCCTACCTCGATCGTCCATTAGATGTGTCTTGAGGAGGAGGATGATGGTGGTGACATTGACATTTCCTCAAATGTTGGTTCATCCATCATTGGAGATGTTCGTTATTGTAGGAGGTTCTCCGACCAATTTCCCCTCTCCACAAAAATTTATCTTCTGCCAATGTTTCCACCAACCTCGAGAAAGGTGAGGAGCCAACTTATTTAATTACTATATCAGTTATTTTTGTCTCATTAATTGGGATAATTCCAAAGGTTTCCTCACATTAAAGGGGAGGTCGGGTGGTCCCCATCACCAAATATTCAAATGAGAGGTGGGAGGATAAGTTTTTAAAATAAATTATATTTATTTTATTTAATACTCTATGAAATATGAAAAAACCAACTTCCACCCTCGACCTACTGCGGTTGAGGTGAATGTATCCCTAAGTGAATATAGACACTGTGAGTTCAACGACGTCCTCAGATTTCAATTCTGAGCACTGGTTCAAAAGATACATTTTCCCGATTGCACGTTAACTAAACATACATTAAATAATGTTTGGTAATTTATTCCGAGTAGTCTGGGCCTCAAAATCACGCACCTTAAAATTTCAAGGACTCGTAAAATTTCCATATAATTAAAAAAATTACATGGAAAATGTAGGTTTTTAAAACCACTCCAATAAAATGAGTTGAGGGAGGAGAGGTATTCCTTGTAGTATAACTCCCATTGATGGTCCATTTTAAGTCAATAAAAAATAATATAGGAATGGAATAGGGTACTAAATTTTCCACTATATAATCATTCGGTTTCCAACAGAGTTCTGGTGGGGACTTTTGAGAATTTGTTTAGTTGGAAAAAATTGATATTTTATTAATTTTTAATCTAAAATTACAGCTAAAATGAGGGGTATTTGGAAATAAACCTCATTATAAATCTATTAACTTCATATAAATATCTCCCTCTCCTCTCAAGTTATCTAAGGGGGTCTCTCTTCTACCTTGGTCTATGGAGATTTGATCTTTCAATAAATCTCTCTTTTGATGTGGTATGGTCATGACTCTCCTTTAAGTCCCTTATTTCCACTTTTTTCATGAAAGTGGGTGTAACCACCACTCTCTAATTCCATGGAAATTTAGATCATTATTTCTTCCTAATTTCCATCTAGTTCAGTTGTTACAGGAGTTTAACTTTCAAAATATTGAGTTATTACCGTAGTTTCCTCCACCATTTTTAAATTTTATAGTAAACACTTCTCAACCTATAATTCCTCATTACTTCTAGATTGACCTAAAAGTTGAATTGGTATCTTGTTCTTAATACTAGGATCCCAAAGATCTGCCTAGTAGTTAAATAATTAGTCATAAGTGCTCTCCCTTTTACTAATCATAAGGTTTTATCCTGAAAATATTCTAGGGTTTGGTGGACCTAAATAAAAACCCTAGGTTTTGACTAATAAGGATTTTTCCTAAATATGCACATGGTTAAAGGTGTTTTAATTCCATTTTGATTATATATGACTCGTTCATTAAGTCATATTGAAATATAGTTACCTATTCTTATCATCCTTGTTTTTTTATCCAGTTTACTACTTATTTTTGGTTTATAAATAATTTATATAATTTAATTCACTTCATTAGTTGTTTTCTATTATTTTTTTAAAATATGTACTCAATGAAGTCACATTCCACATAGGTTAAAATCTTCATGGTTGGTTTCCATAATATATATTTATTAAGGAGAACATTTTGGTTTCTAATGACAATCCATAAATAATTTTCCCATAGTTTAAATCTAATGTCTTAATTTTCATACCCTATAAAGAAACACACAATGAAATTAACCTCTAACATATACCTTTCACTAGAATCATCATGTAAATAGATGAGTAAACAAAAAACATTGAGATGGTATATATTTACTTTTTTCCCATCCTTTAAGATTATAAAAGTTACTTTCCAAATGGAGAATAAGGAAATCCAATTGCCAAGTAGGTGTCATAATTAATATCCCTTTACCAAAAATCCATGGAGAAACAAAAAAATATCTCTATGCTAGTAACATTCTCTAATAAATTCTAATTAACCCTCTTTTTGACTCTATTTTTTCCCAAAATTACTTGTATGGCCTTTTCAAACAGTGTACCATTCCTCTAGTAGAACCTTCATAATTCCCTGCATCTATATTCTGTATCATTTTCTAAACTCAAACATTTCAATTTACATGTTGTATCCTTGTATACTATATATATACATTTAATTAAGGTATTAAAAAAATTCAGACAAATGTTTGAGTAAGAACATCTACACCTTTTTTCGCATCTTGGATGAAGATAAAATATTATAGTGAACGTCCATAAGAAAAAAACTATTTTAGGACCCCATATGTCTGTATGAAAAAGCTCTAAATTTTTATCCTTAAATGTTTTTCTCCCATTTCAAATAGCACCTTCCTATTATTCCCAATAATACACATTTCTTATTTTTCAAATTCCATGCTATGAAGTTTCATTATGCCTTTAGTATCTTGTAATTTCATCCCTTTCTTAGTTAAGTTACCAGGGTGTTCGTGCCACAACATTGTGGATCTATAAGTTGTTTGTATGTAATGATTTTATCCTTCAAAATAAATTTTTTGCACAAAAAAACACATCATTCAACTATTCTATCAATATAAAATTCATCCTCAACCCTACTAAGTGGTTCACTCTTTTAAATTATATTATTCCCCTATTCTACACCTGAATGGTAATATCTAACTTTCAAATTATATTGAGAGATTTTTCATCAACAAGATGCACCATGTTGAATCATTAATATGTAAAATTCATCATACTAATCATATTTAGTGTAAAAAACCCCATATTTGATTATGTAAGAAGTAAATAGATTTTGAACACTAAAAAAGACTATTTATATCTTCCAAAATATGATTTTTGAATGCACATTCAAAAGAAAAATCCTTCAAAATTTAATCATTAATCCCATTAATCATTCTTCGTATGGAATGTATACACATAATTCCAATATGTGAGATTTCATTTGGTTGGACTACTTTAATTTCAATTTTTTATTCCATTCCTATTCATGTGACGTATAACAGGATGTCCTCTATATTCTATAAAAAAAGTGTTTTTGTTGGAACCAGGGATGTCTAACCTCAAAATCTCCTCACAAACACCAAGGCATTATTACCCCCAATGTTTTTTATGCACTACCAGAAACCGGACCTATACCAACAGTTTTGGAGGAACCGTTGGCATATATACCATAAAATGACCATATACTAATGATTTTGAAAACTTAGTTGGTGTATATTCAATAAAATGACCCCAAACCAATGGTTTTTACAAAACAAATTGGTACAAGTGATGGATATACCATCATTTTGGATAATATCATTGGAATATCCTCTATTTGACTCCATATTCCAATAGAATTTCCAAAACAATTGGTATAGGTCCCAAAATTCAAAATACATATACAAATAGTTTTCAAAACGTTGGTATAGGTATTTTGATTTTCAAGGGATTATTTTATCAAATAACATTAAATACACTAAGAATTAATTTACTTATAAATAAGCATATACATATTGATCATATTATGTTTCAGACAACATTAGAGCCTAGTGATTTGGCCATTGAGATATAAATTGAAGCTTTGGGGTTCAAAAATGGCTAAGTTTTTTTTTTGAATTACCTATACCAATGGTTTTTAAAACCATTGGTATAGGTCTATACTGATTCCAAACAATAAAACAACTACCCAAACCATTGGTATAGCTTATACTAATAGTTTTGGGACCTATACAAGTGGTTCCAAACCATAGGTATAGGATTATTTTATAATAGTGATGGTAACCATTTTATCCTAATATTTTAGGAGTTATTTTAGAAAAATAAACAACCACATTGAATATGAAAACTTTAACTTTATAGATTCTAACTAAATTTAAATAATGTTAAATGATGTTTTCATGTATAGCCATTGGATTTCCCTTCGACATTATAATGCCAAATATACCTCCACAATAGAAACACATTGTTCATTACTATATCCTTTTTATAGAAATAAAATAATATATTCACATGTTCTTAATCTATCTTATGTTAATAGATATAATATTACATATTCTGAGGAATTATAATCCAAATAAGTTATAGTGATTTTTTGTCAAGCCTTTCCCATTTTTCCTTTTTCGGCACTAATGGTTTGACACCCATAAATAAAATATAAAAAACATCTATAGTTGAAAATCATTTATTTTCATTTTTCAAATCTAAAATTTTTCCCAAAAAACAATTAATCAAAAAAATTCTATCATCCAATTCCATCCTTTGTAAATAAATGAATTCCAATTGAATCTAAAACACATAAGAGGGACGATGAACTACATAATGGACCTCTCTTAAAATGATGAGGGAAAATTCATGCTAATGAATAGATCTTTGAGACACCTTATCCAGGGTTTGGTGGTGTAGAAATATACAACCAAGATCTAATTCCACTTATTGTGTTTAGAAATTCTCTAACTGGAAGCACCCTCATAAAACATAAAATTCAAAACAAAGTTATGGAACTCACAGTTCTGAATGAAATGGTGAATATTATGTGTTAGAGTTGAGAATATAATTAACTAAAAACTCACACTACAATTCCGCCATACACTAGGTATGAACATTGAAAATGAAATGTATCATGACCTAACCCACCAGGGCCCAACATATTGGTGGTATGTAGACTGTGAAATTGTAATACCAGCTCTAATAGGCTATGGGTTTTAAACCAGAGATGATAATACATATCACACACATGAGAAACCATAGAATAAGGTCCTTGTATACAAAAAAACATCTCTAAATACCCACACAATGTTGAAATGTTAATTAAAAATGATATCCAAATATAATGATATGTCTATATCATATAATTAGAAAATTAAAAAGTGCTAGAAATCACAAAGTTTCAAATAAAAACTCAACAAAATACTATAAAATCTTCCAACCATTAAAATATAGAGGTAACTAATATCAAAAGATACACCTAGCTTGAACCATGGTACACCTTTTTCAACTATTATATTCCCACTCTTGTTCCTCTTTGGACTCCATCGAATGGTCATTAATATTCATAAGACAAGACATGTGTGGGGAAATCCCATATAGGGGTGAGTATAACAATACTTAGTGGGACACCCAAGAATTACAACACATAAAGCATCAAGATAGTAATTATATCATCACAAAAAAGATATGAAAATCGTAATATGAATAAAAATAATAAGAAAACATAGATATACTCATGATATACACCTAATATCAGAGTTTTAAACCAAACTACAAGCCATAGGATTTTACTTGAGGATTTAGGGTAATTCACTTCTGAGAGAACTCACTCCATGAGCCATACAATCCATGATGGACCTCATCTAAGAGGTCATTCCCATTAAAACATCCCAAAAAAGTACTTTCTAGAACTCCAAATATCACTATGCTCGTATAGGGGTCCTCAACTTGGGCCTCTGGGTTATAAAAATCACTAATTAGAATAAAATTCTATGTAGGGGATCATACAACTGTGTATGTTGGTCATAATGATTCATCAAACCTCATCCAGGGAAGAACAAGAAATGATTGAGGATCATTCCCTGAGTCACATTTATGTATTCATAAACTCAATCTGAGACTAATCCCACCTTGGGTATCCCAATCTTATGATGAGGACATAATTCCTCACTGTACCCACACAAGGATGGAAAAAGAGGAACGAAACCAAATTAAACTTTTATATAATAAATAAATAGAGGCCCTTAACATTCACTGTAAAAAAACAAGGTGTGTATTAGGAGTAGAATTCGTATTCTGATAAGCCCAGATCAGCCTACGTTCTTTCCAATGACCAATATTCATTCTCATGTAATGTGGTCATGTTTAATTACCATCACTATATCTGAGTACCCAAACATGATTGTAAATAAAATTTTCATTTTATTTATTGAACATTTTAATAAATATATATTTTCTAGATTGTGAATAAAATATTTATTTATGAATAAAATATTTATTCAGTTTTTAATTAAACTCTAGAGAAGTTAAAACGGACTAATACTAAGTCTCTTGACAAATATTAATTAACAAGGTTGTTACATAATATTTTTCATTATGAAAGTGAGAATGCACCACAATATAATAATGATGTCATTATTATTAAATGGTATGGTGTGTAATAAAGGTAATAAATGTTTTTTAATGGCTGGTATGCAATTAAATAATATTTTATCTTAAATCTTAACAATATAAATAGATGACTATTTCAATTGTGTAGACAATCCAAAAATTTAGAATAGAAAATTGTTACGCCCAAAAAATTCTCGCTCAACTCTTTCTCTCTCCCTCTCAATAACAACAACTGCAATAGAGATTAATTCAAGACTAAAGAATGTGCGATCAAGAATGAACAATGAAAGATATTCAACTCACCACGCTAGCACCCAAAGATCGAGTGTCATTTCTCGGAGATCATAGGAGGACGTGTGGATCACCACTAGAGGGATTCTATCCATGTATCCTCATAGCACAATGATGGTAAACTGAAAGGGTCTTTTTGGATGATCAACATTCACTAATGAGGAATGTTCTAAATCCTAGGTATTTATTTCGTCAAATATTAAATAAACTAATTATAAATTTGTCGTGAAAAATCCTGAAAAATTTATTCAATCAACGATTATTAAATGATATTTTAATATGTGACCCACCTATGCACTCTTCTACTACACCTATAACCATAAAGTGGTTTCAAAGGGATATTAAGTGTAATATTATAGTTATTTATTTGATTATTTATCTATGCATAATTTTATTTATATTTTCATTTCATGGTATTCGTTCTTTCATTATATTTAAATTAACATGTTTTCGACATATTAATCATATTCCCTGGTGTTTAATTTTATTAAAGGTTTAAGAAAAAATGAAGAATGACTGGAGATTCCGTCGGGATGTTCCAAATCTTTGGCTGGTAAAAATAGGTTACACAATGTGCGGCTAGATCACATGCCATATACCCATATGCACTGTATCAAGAGGTGCTGAGAAATTAATTACATGTAGTTATCTTATTATACACTACATTTTGTCTGAGCCAAACTCACACATCAGAAGTGGATATAGATTGTGTAACTAGCATTTACACATCATATAATCTTGTCAAGTTAACATGATGAATCCCCATGCATGTGACTTGGATAAATGACAACTGAGGTACATGGCTTGTAGCTAGATGTACACTCATTGTAGTCTCCCATTATAGAAAAAAAATAAATTTATATTAAATTTAAAAATATTAGAATTAAAACCTTATTTTATTGATTGAAACACCATTTTGTATTTGGAAATTTAATAATGGTTTTAAATAAATTTTAATGCTCTATTTATATATTATAATTAATATGTATTTATTGTTTCTATCATTTATTTTCCGTTAATTCCATTATTGATGGGTATATCCAACTAATATAGGATGATCATTAAGATTAAAGGGAATTTATATATTAATTAATACTGGCATGTTTCTCTTAAATAATAAAATTACAAATAAATAAATTGATGCTAGACATTTACTTTTGAATATTTGTTTTATGTACGACTATTTATGATCTTGACAAAGACCTTTGTATGTGTTGGATTTAATAATTAAATATATTATGTAAGTTTTCAATTATTTAATATTAAATTAAATAATGGTCTATCAGTCATCCCTACATCCATTAGTATGTAAGACCTGGGTGTCCAAGGATATTTATGTAAACCCCTTTAACTAACCCTTTTCTTCCCCTCAACTTCATGTGAGTAATATATATTTATAATTAACGGAGAATCCCAAGGAATATGGAGGTGGTTCATGAAATATCCATTATGTTGAAATACTAAGTGATACATAAGTGGACATGTGGAATGATGCAACTAAATCCAGAATCAACAATAGGAGTAATTTCCCCGATGTGAAAGGTTGGTTTAATGTAATTTCATTAAATAAACTATTAGATAAATCTCATGAACAATACATTTAATTAATTATATATTTATGTCTAATTAATTATTAATTTTATGGATTCAAGGGCATGATCACATAAATAAATGATTTAATGTTCAATGATGGAAATTAAATAAATTAATTATGTGTAAATGTTTTATCCATCTTGGTTAGTTAAGTAACATCTACATTATATTAAAAAGAAATATAAATGATAAAAAATATAAAATTTAGGAAAAATAAATTAAAATCTATTAATAAAATATTAATAAAAACTAATACATCCATTACTTGACTGGGGATTAAACAATAGAACTATGTTTAGTACATGGCCAAAGTTTGAGCACTTACTTTTAACAGGGAGTTTTTATGAGAGTTTCAGTCCAACGTAACTGAAATGTTATTGAGTTTAATGTCCAAGGTCTATTCAATAAAAATTTAGAGTCAAATGTCTAAGAAATACAAGTTAGGATTTCTGGATAGGGGGATCAACTCAACAGATCATGGAGTTAAGAGTTCACAATTATAAATACCACCTACTTAATTAATTTATGATGGTATTCATGCCAAATTTATCCTCACAAAAAATTTGCTGGGGATCATTTCCACTTTAATTATAAAGAAAATAGACATTCTGAGTTTAATGGTGAGGACTGTTGAGACTCGAAAAAATAGATGGATATTTAATAAATAAAAAAATAATCATTTAATTTATTATATCTCACTTATTTTGAAATCATGAAAATTAATAATAAACAGATATTTGTAATTGTAGAATAAAATGATAATTTCATCATCCAACCTGTCCCATTGATCAATATAGGGGAAATATAACCTCATAACTATTAGTAACCACATGGAGGGGTTTATATTCCTTCGGGTTTTGTTACGCCATGAACAAAAATCCTATGTTCTAGGATACTCAATGCATGATCCACCTATTAAAGAGGTGACTGATGAAGAGCTCATTACTTATAAAATAAATTGACCGATGTGGTCTATGTTAAATGTTTGATTCTTTCATAAATGTATAGTGAACTATTAATGTCTCACACAAATATGGTTGTTCATAGCATGCTTGAGCACCTCAGTGGTCTTTACTAGGAGAGAGGTAGACAAAAATGGTTTGATATTTCTAAGGTTCTATATCAGAGTAACCATAGATATGGTTCCCAATATATGCCTCATGTAGTTAATCTAATTGGATACATTAAACACTTAGAGGTTCTATAGTTTAAACTCCACAATTAACTGGGAACCGAACACATTATGGTATCACTCCTTTATAACGTATATAATTTTTTGTGAATTTTAATATGAAAAAAAATGAGAAGTCTATGCCATAAGTTCTTACTGTTCTTCTCCAAGGAGACAAGGACACAATGTGTGAATAATATTCCATCCTAATAATGAACAAATGGAAGGGAAAAATGAATAGATTTAATCCCAAATATTCTTTACACCCTTACAAGAAGAGGAAGATCATGTTGAAGTCCAAGAAAAAGATGTTGTCTATTTCACATGTAGAAAAAAGTTCCATTGGAAGAAAAACTACAACCAACCAAAGAATCAAGAGGAATATTTAAGTGAATTTATTATCGACTAAAATTTACCTATTTTTAAAAATTGGGTATGAAATATGACATATGGTGATAAAATATGTATTCAAATAAAAGAACAAAGTAGATTCAGAAAATATTGATCGAGGATAGGTAGATGTTCAAGCATTCAATGGATCTAAACATGATAATGTAGCTATCGGGGACTACCGCATCACAATGCTGACTAGAATGAACATGGTTTTAACGGGTTGTTATTGTGTTCCTTCAGTTATAGAAAAAAATATTCCTATCTCTAAACATGATACATTTGGATTTATATTCAAATTTAGGAATAAGTTTTTCCTATTTAACTTAATAATACTCATACTACACTCAACTTTGGCATCACTGATTAGGTCATGTAAATGAAATGCAATTGACTAAATATCATCAAGATGGATATATAGATTCTTTAAAACTAAAAAAACATGGTGTATGTAACACATGTTTACATGAAAAAATGACCAAATCCCTATTTAGTGAGAAATGTGAAAGAGCTAAAGGGATTCTTAAATTAGTTCATACCAATGTGTTTGGAACATTTCCAATAGAAGAAAGGGGTGCGTACTCATAATTCATAACTTTTACTAGTGATTTTAGTAGATATGAATATGTTTATTTATTGATGTATAAGTTTGATTCTTTTGATAAATTCAATGTATACATGAATGAAGATGAGAACCAGATTAGTAATAATATTTACAAACTTAACCTAGACCATGGTTGAGAATATATGAATGAATAATTCACTGATTATTTACAGGAGTTTTGGATTTTTTTCTCAACACACTCCCCCTTATATGCCTAAGTGTAATGGTGTAAGTGAATAAAGGAGCCACTCTTGGTTGGACCTGGTGAGATTAATGATGATTCATGTGAGTATTTGATTATCCTTTTGGGGATATGCATTATAAACAGCAACATATATACTAAACTATGTTCCAACTAAAGAAACAGACAGTACACCCTACCAAATATGGAATATAATGAAACCCATGTTGTTTTACATAGATGTGTTGGGTTAAGAATCATTTTTTAAGGCCTATTTAGTTAAAAATCATTAACCCTAAGGCACACAGTGTGTCTAGATATGAAATCTCAATGAAACAAAGGGACACTACCTACACAATCCTTCAGACAAAGAATTTGTTGTTGAAAGATGAACCACATTTATTAAGGACGATATTATCTCTAAAAGAGACAGAGGGAGAAAGATAGACATTGATGATATCCAGGATTAAGATACATGAGGTTTGGAATAGAAACAGATTCCACAAATCCCCATGAAATAATAATTTATTCTAGAGACACAATTACTTTTTAGGAGTACTAATGAGTTTAGAGAATTATAATGGTATGGTTTTCTAGTAACCAAGGATGGTGATTCATTATTATCTGCTAAAAATGATCCTCTAACCTACAAGAAATCATTTAGTGGCATAGAAGTATCTAGGTGGAAAGAAGCTCTAAATTTTTAAGTGAATTTCATATACCAAAACCAAGTTAGGATTTTGGTAAACCCTCCAGTATATGAAAGCCCATTGGTTGAAAATGGGTATTCAAGAAGAAAATGGGCATATATGGACAAGTGAGTGCCTATATGGTGTGACTGGTTGAAAAAAGGTATAAATAGAATCATTTGATTGACTATGAAGAAACACTTTTTCCATTTTCAATGTTGAAATCCATAAAAATTCTACCATCCATTGTGACATTACATGATTATGATATTTGTAAAATAGATATCAAAATAGAATTCCTTAATGATAACCTTTATGAAGATATCTGTATGACACAACCCAAAGGGTTTGTGTCTCCAAAGGATTTAAAAAAGGTATATAGGTTTCTAAGATACATTTATGAATTACAGAAAAAATCTCAGTCATGGGACATTTTTCTTGAAGAGGCCATCATGGAATTTGGTTTGATAAAGAATTATTGTGAGCAGTGTGTCTATAAAAAAAATTTGGTAGTGCATTAATTTTCATAATAGTATATTTTGATGAAATATTACTCATTAATACCAGTCTTATAGTCTGTTAAGGCACGGTTGAATAAATGTTTCTCTTTGAAGGACATGGGTGAGGTAGCATATATTCAAGGGATCCAGATCCATTATGATAAATCCGAGAGGTTTCTAGGCCTATGTCAAAGTACATGCATTGATATGATACTAAAGATATTCTTTAAAGAATAATCAAAGAGGGGATTGTTCCCAATTCATATTTCTATGAAAATATTCCCTCAAATACATGAGGAAAGAAACGAAATGATAAGTATTACATACACATCAGAAATTGGGTTAGCCATTTATGCAATGTTATGTACTAGGCTTGATGTCTCCTATGTGTTAAGAGAGGTATGAAGATAACAAGATAATCTAGGGAACCACCATTGGATGGTAGTCAAGAATATACTTAAGTAACTGAGGCATACTAATTATATGTAACTAGTTTAGGGAGGAGATAAGGAACTAGTCATCAAAGGATATTTAGAACATGGTTTTCAAAATAATCAACATGACATGAAGTCACAAACCATATACATATACATATTTAATTGAGGTTCTGTGAGCTAGAATGTCTCAAAGAAGGCGGTGGTTGTAGATTCTATAGTAGATTTTGAGTATATCGTGGCTTCTGAGGTAGCTAAAGAAGTATTATGTATTTGTAACTTTGTAAAAGATATTGATTTGGTATCTAGCAGTAAAGATCATATCACACTCTTTTTTTGATAATAACATAGTGGTGGATCTTTAAAAAGAGCCAAGGTGACATCAACGGATGAAGCACACACTTTATAATTATCATCTCATTAGGTGTTTTTATTATAGGTGTGAAGTTTTTGTGAGTATTATTTCCAGAGAATAAAACATGGCTGACCCCTTGACTAAATCCATGATTAATCAGAAACATGACTATCATGTGAGGTCTAGAAAACTAAAGGTCGTAATCAATTGGATCTAGTCCAAGTGGGAGTTTTTTGGAGTTTGTATCCTATGACCAACTGTTTATACTTTTATTACATGTATATTTGATGTATTTAATATTAATAAAAATTATTATCACATATTGTTTTTTTCTACATTACTCTAATGTAATAATTTCCTAGAGTATGTGTCCCATTGATAAGGTTATAGAAGTTCCCCGCTATGATGATAACCTTGATGTGCTATGAAAATATTTTAAAATAATTTTTTGTGGGTGTATAACATACTATGATGGGATGCATAATAAATGTACTATTAGGTGAGAGTAATCATACACAAATGAGGCTTCTTCTCAGGAAGTTTCCATATGGTAGTATACAAGATGGTATATTGTGAGAACAAACCTACTAGTATGAATTATGTATATTTGGGTGTCATCAAATATTCCTATCTATGAGCGTGTGTAATGGTCCTTAGACTTTATGATTATTATTAATTTATGTTACAACTCAAGTACATAGATGTACTTTTAAAATGATGATGATAATAGTTCATGGTGAAGTTGGATATAGTGGGTGCATCATGAGTGGAATTTCATTAATGAATAAGTTGATAAAGGATTTATCCCTTCCATATTTATGGAATATGATATATCAATTTTTTGATTTGAATAGTACCATCACATTAAATTTATTGTCCATGGTATAACGACATGTTTATTTCAGATTGTCAAAGAAATACACATCAAGCATGTAGGCTGCAAACATGGATGTATAACCAGATTGATGAGATATTTTTACAAAGGGAATATATTAAACAGTTACCATTCATATGTGGTTGTGGAAATTGATACATTATGTTATTTCTCTTGGGTTCCTTGACCTATATCTAGATAATAATCCTGGACTTTAGGCATTCCTACCTAATGCCAATGAGAAAGAATCCTATAGGGTCACACACTCAGTGTTTTTTTATCTTGATTAAATTCTATTTGAATTTAATGTATAGATTAAATATTATTCTTAAGTCTGAGGAATAATTTTATTCAAGTTTTACTGATCACATAAATTAAATAAATATTTATTTACAGTCCTGTGAATAAAATATTTAATTTATTTACTGAATATTTTATCTAATATTTATTCTCTAGATTTTGAATAAATAAATATTTATTTGGGTGTTCAATAAATTCAACAGTAGTTTGAACAGACCAAGACTATGTTTAGTGACAAATATTAATTAACAAGACTGTTACATAATATTTGTTATTGCGCAAGTTAGTGCAGACCAAAATATAATAATAATATAATTATTACATTTTATGGGGTTTATTATAGGTAATAAATGTTATTTAATGGACAATTTACAATTAAATAATATTTATACTTAAATCATAACTCTATGAATATGTAGTTATGTATATTTTGTAGAGCATACAAAAATTGAGAATAGTGAATTTTTACATACAACTAAATCTACCTTAACTCCTTATTCTATTTACCTCTCAAGAAAAATAAGTGAAAGAGATATTTATTCAAGACTGAATAACAAGAAATCAGGAAATAATAATGCAATACATTCAACTCATCGTGGTAGCAATAAATATTGTATGGGGTTTCTCAAACATCATAGGAACACTTGTGGATCACCACTAGAGGTATTATACCCTTGGATCCTCATAGTGCAATAAGGGTTATCATAAATGGTACTTTCAAAAGATCAAACTTTAAAAATGAAAAAAGATCATAAGCCTGTGTTTTCATTTCCTCATATATTAAATAAATTAATTATAAATTTCATGTGAAACAATATGATATTTTTAAATGTTGAATAAAATTAAATTTTTATCTTTCACACTACACCTATGATCAATATTGGAGAAAGATAACCTCCAAACTAGTAGTAACTTCTACGAGTGGTTTAGACACAATAAGGTTGTACTATGCTAAGAACAGATGTCTTATGTGATAGAATCCTTAATGTATGATCATCATGATAAAGAGGTGAATGATGAAGAGTTCCTTGTCCATGAAAAACATTGGAGTGATGTGGTCTATGTTCAATTTTTGATGCTTTCATTGATGTCAAGTAAACTAATGATGTCTTGTGAAAACATGGATGAATATTGAAAGCATTAACAACTTTGTGGTCCTTACCGAAAGAGAGAGATATAGAAATGGTTTGATACTTACAAGTCACTATTTTTGATAAATCATATAAAGGGTACCCCAAATGGGCCTCATATAGTAAATCTCATTGGCTACATTGAAAACTTAGAGGTTATATGGTTAAAATCCACAATGAACTAGGAACTTACTTCATTATGGCATCACTCCCTCAGAGCTTCTCTATTTTTTTTTGAATTTTAATATAATGAACATTGATAATTCTCTACCATATATTCTAACTCTTCTTCACCAAGTATATAAGGATAAAAATCAGGAAAATCCTTACACACTTATGGTGAAAAAATGTAATGGGAAAGCAATGGTATATAAGATCAAAGGACAAGAAAGGGAACCAAATTTGGTTTCTTTCACATGTGGAAAGAAGGGCCATTGGAAAAAAAATGCACCGATCAACAAAATCATGGTGGAACATCAGGTGAATTTTTTTCATGTAAATTTATCTATTTCTAAAAATTATTTATTAGATACAGATTGTGGTATTCACATATTTATTCAAATACAGGTACCAAGTAGATTCAAAAAGACTATCCAAGGATAGTTAGATCTTTGAGCATCCAACAAATATAAACTTACAATTTTGGAAGATAAAGTGGAAGGGGCTAGCTGAGCATGAAGGCTCAAAATGGTGTGAGGAGGAGAGGGACGAGGTGCCCTTTTATAAGGGAGGAGAGGGGCACCTTTGAAATGTTTGAAAATATTAGTTTATTATAAACTTATCTTCAGTTTCAAAAGGTCCAAATATAATTAAAGATGAAGATACGATGACTGATGGTCGAAATAAAATCATCCAATAAGAATTGTACTTGTTTTGGAAAATATTTTAATCATTATAATCTTATTTATTTAAATCATTTATTAATGAGGTAAATACTGCATCATTATTATGTAATAAATAATTTAATTTATTTGATGTCTAAAAATTATAAAAAAATATCATCAGGTGTTAAATCTTTCTAGATTTCCAATGAATATTTATAGTCAAAAATATAATTTATATAACTCTTTATAAAAATTAATTACTAAAATATTTTTGTTAATGCCAATTTTGTCTTTACATTAGATTAATTAATCTAATGTGTCATTGTCTTTCTTAAGTGGCTCCATGGGCTACCAGAATTGACCCAAGGATGCCCATGGTCATCCATTACTCATCTAATAAGTTTTGGACAAGTGTTAAGGTAATTTTGAATTATTATAATATTCTTTAACCTTGAATTACCCTATTTACCTTTAACCGTAGTAAATAAAAGTCAAAAGTTACTATTCATCAAAAAATTTGTTCATCTTATTGAACCACATTTTACTTCTTTATAACAACCATGTATGTCGGTTTTTTGAAATTCAATTCATAGAAGTGGTAAAATTTTATTTAAATGAATGAATCAGTTTTTTTAACTACCACTAAGTGGTTTCACTATTCATCAAAAATTGAAGTTTTTCAGAAAAATAGCAAAAATTCAGCCAAATATATATTTGATATTCCGAATTCAAAAATTATGTCCATTTTTTCAAATTCCAAACATAGAAGTGGAATTAATTAATTCTAAAATTTATTCCCGTTATCAAAATAAATAGCGTGTTTTTAAAAATAATAACTATCAAAAGATCGACACTTGTTTATGTCCAAATTCAAAGTGAAATTAATTCCAGTGACTAACATTGGATTAAATGGTAAAAATATATTCTAATTACACTTTAAATCTAATTAAAAATATAATCTAACCATTTAAATTATTAAGATGAAAAAAGTTGTTTTTAATTATAATATAGCATGTTTTTACTATTCAGTTAATACTATTCATAATGGCTAGTTTATAATATTATAATAATATATCATTGTTTAGTGGAACTCAGTATTGCGTACTACACACGTTATCGAGGAAGGTCGTGATTGCGTGTAACGCAAGCCAAGCTACTGTTGTGTACCATGAAATATTTATTTGATGTTTTGTATAACATAAGACATAAAAAATACTGCTCATAAAATATTATGGTGTTACATTCTATCCCCCTTAAAATGAATTTTGCCCTCGAAATTCATCACTTCGTAACAAATAGATGAGGATACCTCTCCCTCATTAAATCCTCAAGCTCCCATGTAGCTTCTTCTAATTGTTGGTTCCCCCATAAAACATTAACCAAGCGATTGGTCTTGTTCTGTAGAACTTTTTCACTATGATCCAGAATCTTTATCAGTTGTTCCTCATAAGAAAGATCTTGCTCCAGCAGTACAACATCTGAGCTTAGTAAATGTGAAGGATTAGGTATGTAATTTCTCAGGAGAGATACATGGAACACATCGTGAACTTGAGCTAGATTCAGTGAAAGCGCCAATCAGTAAGCTACCCTCGCAACACGATCCAGTATTTCAAAAGGACTGATATACCTAGGGCTCAACTTGCCCTTCTTTACAAATCTCATTACTCTCTTCCAAGGAGATACTCGTAAGAACACTTTATCACCCACTTCAAACTATAGGTCCTTTATTCGGTTTTCGGCGTAACTTTTTTGTCGACTCTGAGCTGCTCTTATTTGTTGTTGAATAGATCTGACCTTTTATGCTATCTCATTAACAAGATCATGTCCTAATAGCTTTCTATCCCTAAATTCATCCCAGCGAGTTGGAGTTCGGCATTTCTTTACATAGAGAGCTTCATAAGGATCCATCTGAATGCTGGTGTGAAAGCTAATATTATATGAAAATTCCACCAAAGTTAAGTGTTTATCCAAACCACCTTTGAAATACATAGAGCAAGATCTCATCATGTCTTCTAGAGTTTGAATTGTTCTCTCAGACTGACCGTCTGTCTGATGATGATAAGCAGTGGTGAAACTCAACTCTGTATCTAGAGTATGCTGAAGTCTTCTCCAGAACTTCAAGGTAAACCTCAGATCCCAATCAGATATAATGTAAAGTGGTACTCCATGAAATCTTACCACTTCCTTTACATATATCCTGGTAAGCTCATCCAGAGAGAAATCTTCTCTAATAGAAATGAAGTGTGTTGACTTCATAATATGATCAACTATGACCCAAATATCATTATTTCCTTTGGATGTTTTAGGAATTCCAGTGAAAAAGTCCATAGTGATGTTTTCCCATTTTCATTCGGGTATGGGTAATGGTTGTAACATCCCCTTAGACTTCTGTCTCTCAGAATTAACTTGCTGAAAAACAAAGCATCGAGAGACATATTCCGCTACATCTCTTTTCATTCCATCCCACCAGAAGTACCCTTTCAGGTCCCTATACATATTTGTGCTTCTAGGATGAATAGAGAATGAAGGACTATGAGCCTCGTCCAGTAGATTTTTCTTTAATTCTGGGATGGTAGGAAGACAAACCCAATTCCTAAACCTTATTATCCCATCACAATCAAGGTTGAATTCAGGAACATTTCTCACCTTCTTTTGTAACTCTACATCTTCTTTTTGTGCCTCTTTAATCATCACATTTATATATGGTTGAACATTCATTTGAAAAGGATAAGACTTTTCCCCTTCCATTATAATTCCAAGATCCATCCTTTGTAAATCCATAAATATTGAATCTTTTGTGATCCTCATCATGGATAAGCTAGCATGGTCTTGTCGACTTAATGCATCTACCACCTTGTTTGATTTTCTAGGGTGGTAATGAATTGAACAATCGTAATCCTTAATCAGCTCCAACCATCTCCTTTGACATATATTCATCTCCTTTTGTGTGAAAATATACTTTGAACTTTTATGATTAGTATAAATATCACACCATTCCCCGTAAAGATAATGCCTCCAAATCTTTAATTCAAATATTGCCGCAGCTAACTCCATATCATGAGTTGGGTAATTTTGCTCATGTATTTTCAACTGTCATGAGGCATAAGCTATCACCATATCATTTTACATGAGAAAACACCCCAATCCCTTCTTGGATGCATCACTGTAGATCACAAACCGTTCTCCACTACAAGGAAGTGTGAGCACAGGTGTACTGGATAACCTTCTTTTCAACTCCTTGAAAATTTTTTCACACTCCTTCGTCCACACAAACTTAACTCTTTTTTGAGTAAACCTGGTGGGTGGATTAGATAATCATGAAAAATATTTCACAAAAAGTCGATAATATCTAGCCAAACCAAGAAAACTTCGGATCTCAGTGACTATTGTTGGTCTCGACCATCTTTCGATAACCACTGTGTTTGCTGGATCCACAGATATCCCCTCTTTTGAGATTATGTGACCCAAAAATGCAACTTTTTGAAGCCAAAATTCACACTTGGTAAATTTGGCATAAATATTCTCCTTTCTCAGGTTCTTCAATACAATTCTCAAGTGATCTTCATGTTCTTCCTTCCTCTTTGAATAGAAAATAATATCATCTATAAAGACCACCACAAACTGATCAAGATAGTCTCTAAAGACTCTATTCATTAGATCCGTGAAGATATCAGGGGCATTATTAAGACCAAATGGAATCATTATAAATTCATAGTGTATATACCTTGTATAGAAAGTTGTCTTTGGTATATCCTCTTTTTTGACCCTTAATTGATGATACCCTGAACAAAGATCAATCTTGGAAAAGTATTGATCTCCACGTAGTTGGTCAAATAATTCATTAATGCATGGGAGAGGATATTTGTTCTTGATAGTGATCTTGTTAAGTTCTCGATAATTAATGCAGAGTCTCATTGATCCATCTTTCTTCTTAATAAACAGAACAGGTGCTCCCCAAGGTGACGCACTAGGTCATATGAATCCCTTATCAAGATTCTCTTGGAGTTGCTTCTTCAATTCTTGCAACTCAATTGGGGCCATTTTATAAGGTGTCTTTGGAATCGGCATAGCACCTGGTATGAGTTCTATTGAAAACTCAACTTCACGATTTGGTGGAAGACCTGGCAGTTCCTCCAAAAAGACATCATAAAACTCCTTTACAATGGTCATATTCGTAATCATGAGTTTATCTCCAACCATTTGATATAAATAACCTTCATTTACTGGAATCAAGACCCATATTATGGAAGAAATATCAATTGGAAGGTTATGATCATCCTTGCATCGATAGACGATCATAGATTGATCTGGAATATGAAATGTGACTTCCCTTCTTTGTAAATTGATATGAGCTACATATAAAGAGAGCCAATCCATGACAAGAATCACATCAAATTTCACTACAGGAAAGATCGCAAGATTTTCATGAACCACTTTCCCACAAACTTCAATCGGAGAATAGTTGTAAACATTTGATGCAACTGTCATGCCATTAGGGATTGTCACGGCTTACTCAACATCTAATTATTGAGGTAATACGGCGATACCCTTAGAAAATTCTTCATAAATAAAAGAGTGGGTTGATCAAGAATCAAATAAAACATTTGCTACTTTAGAGTGGATGGTAAGTGTACCTTTCACCACTTCATTATCGTACTCCACATCGTCGATACTAATTGCATGTTTCTTTCCTTTGTCTTTGGCCTTAATAGTTTGTTGACGTCAGTCATCAATAACAACCCTTGGATTTGGTCATTGATTGGCATAATTCCCCATATCCTTGCACTTGAAACATTTAAGTGTAGGAGGGGTATTCTGTGTATCCCTTTCTTTTTTCGCATCATTAGACATATTCTTCCCATTATTTCGACATTCAACTGCCCGATCACCTTCTTTTCCTCACTTAAAACATTTTCTTGTCCCTTTGTGATAATTCCCTCCATGTTTCATTCCACAATTTGAGCATAAAGGAAAACTCATCTTATTTTTATTGTGGTCTTTAGATTTTCCTTTGAATTCCATTTTCCTCTTCTTATCAAACCCATATGACTGATGGGTTAATACAATCTCTATCTCAACCTTGAGAGCACATCGAACAATTTCCTCGTAGCTATTGAAGTCCCTTATGGATAACTCCCTTCGAAGACTTGGTTTTAAGACACTAAGGAATAGATCTATTTTACTCTCAGGTTGGATAATAATTCTTGAATCATACCTTGAAAGTCTTGTAAAATTTGCTTCTTAGGTACCAAAAAATTCATCATCTTTTTTCTTCAGTTCAAGAAACTCCTTCTCCATCTTTGTTTGAAGAATACGAGGGAAGTACTTATTGAAAAATAAGTTCTTGAACTCGTCCCATTCCATGGACTTAATTTCATCTTTTTTCCTTGTATTCTTGATAAGATTCCACCATTGATCAGCAGAACCTTCCAAAAGATACGCTGCTAAGATGTATTTGTCATGTTCAGAACATTATAGAACTAAAAATATCTTTTTAGTGGTACTAATCCATTGTTCAGCCACTAATGGATCAGAAGACCCGCTGAATGAAGGTGGACGCTGCCTCATAAAGAATTCAACAGAATTTTTCTCCTTCTTTTGTTTGATTGGAAGTCCTGTATGGTTCATAGCTTGAGAAAGTTGTGTGAGCATGGCTACAAGATTTGGCATTTCAGCTCCCATAATTTTTGGTTGCTCAGGGGGACAATCATTGCATTTCCCGTCACATTCAACATTAACATGGTTCCTTTGGGTTCAAGTCATTAACTAAAAACAACAAGAATAGTGTGAGAAACACTAATCATAATAGGAAAACAACATAATCAAGAATAAAATTTCACACTTAAGGTCTTATCATAGGTTACTCATGGCCATTTCTAAAACACAAAGATTGTGTTCTATGCTTAGACTTATCCTTAGGGTTCTTACTAAGGATTTCAAATCCTAGTTTCCAAAGGTTGACTATACCTTTCCTCTGATACCAACTATAATGACCCATACTTCACATACATGGTTCTTACTTCAAAAATTGAATCATACTTATTACAACATATAACAAAACCATGAAAGGACTGTATAGGTATAGTGTCTTTAGAAACTGGGAAACATAAACAACTGGTTCATAAATCATCTATGTTATCTCCCATTTATTTCATCATATCTAGAGTCCCTTTTGGCATATTCTACGTAATACCCTTCATCCAAACCTTGGGAAAAGAAAACATACAAAAGGGTGATCTCAAATGCTTAGTAAGGGTAAACAAAAGAAATATCAATCATATCATATTCATAAGAACATAACATTTTGAATATCATAACCTGAAAAAGATATCATAATATCATAACATGGGATAAATCATAGTGGTGAAATGTAATCCCAAATATCAAAACATAAAACATGATACTTTGTTGAATACACAAATAATCATAGAAAATCATTTAATATTATTCAAGACCCATAGCCAAGACTATCATAGCGGAAAAATTCCATTACTGAACCGAGTTCACTCCTCCATCCAGTCTTGTATCACTGAACCGGTTTAACATGCCATTCCAGCCATGTCTATCTCATGAGATATAAATCTTTACCTGATGCATTTGAGGGAGATATAGGTCCCACCCATCTCATAATGAAACCATTCTTATGTGTGCCAAAAACTCATAATTCATACATCATAGCATAACCCGTGTAATAAAAATGGGATTCTTAAACATCATGTCATCATAACATAATCCATATAAGATAAAAGGACATAATAAAAATAATTCCATCATAAAATAATCAAATTAATGTAAAAATAGGGGTATAAATAGAACCCCATATTATCTTATATCTAGAATAATTTTGATAAAACACTTGAACTTTATTCTTGAGGAAAATATCCTTTCTACTTCTAAAACATTTTTCCTTTCTTAACTTCTCATAAAAGTTTAAACTAAAAGAAGTTGATTAAAAATAAACTTGAAAACGTGAAAGGGATATTCATGGAAATAATGTTTTAAGAAATCATAAAATCCATTCATGCCGTATAAGTTAAAAAACAAGTTTCTCATACTTTGGCCGAAAAAGTCAAAAAGTACCTCGTACATAAAACGAAAAAAGATTCCTTTCATATCTTTTACTAAAACTCACAAATGAGTAAAATTGGATTTAAATAATTGTATGAGTATTGAAATAATATTACATATTGAGGAAACATGGATGTGTATGATAAATACACCCCAGTAAATACCAAAGTGTAAACAATCTCAACTAAAAATGAGATTGTGAGATTTTCCTTTACCTTAGGTCCGATTTGCTTCGTACATGTCCGAAACTCCTGTATAATTATTTAAATAATGTTATTGACTTATTCTAAATCTTACTAATTTTTATGATATCATATATGGTCATATTCCTAGTTTCTTATTAGTAATATTTCATTGTTACTTGTTATTCAGGTGTTTGTTGCTTTTTTTGTTCTTATGCATGTTTTGTCAAATAAATTCTTAATATTATTTTTTGGATATAGATACCTCATTTCCATAATGGTATTAGTTTAATATATATCATATTTATTCATTAAATGCATTTATATAATCATTATGCAATGAAGATCTTGTAGAACTAGTCGCATCACATCGTGGAGACGGTAGGTCGTACGTACGCACGAGCGATGATATCATTCCCATGATCGTGGAATTGTATTGAAGTTTATGTATACTATTTCAGAATCAATATAACTTTACAATAATCATATATAGTTATTATTTACACCATTATACCCATCCAAGTATGGTGGTGGTGGAAACACTGATTACAACACGGTGTGGAGACGGTATTCCGTATGTATGCACACGTGGTGATTTCGTTTTCCGTAGGATGGATAGTAGTTGAAATGGGGTAGTTTCATATTTATAATAAAATATAATTATATAATTAATACTGATGTTATTACTTCATAATGAAATAACTAAATAAGAATAAGTTGAAGAAAAAAGAAATTGGAAAGGATCAGTAATTGATATTACCTCTTCTTTGACGCGCCTCTTCTTAACCTCCTCTTAGGGCACTCAGGCTGGTCTTTGAAGAATACCAAGACCTCTAGGATGTTTATAGGGAAGTTTAGAAGAGAAATTGGCAGGGTTTGGCTGATCTTGAAGGCTCAAAGTGGTGTGAGGAGGAGAGGGAGGAGGTTCCCTTTTATAGGGTAGGAGAGGGGCACCTTTGGAAAGTGTGAAAATATTATTTTATTATAAACTTATCTTCGATTTAAAAATATCAAAAAAACATTAAATATGAAGATGAGATGACTCATGGTCAAAATAAAATCATGAAATCCGAATTGGACATGTTTTGGAAAATATTTTAATCATTATAATCTTATTTATTTAAATCATTTATTAATGAGGTAAATATTGCATCATTATTGTGTCATAAATAATTTAATTTATTTGATGTCTAAAAATTATAAAAAAATATCATCATGTAGGAAATCTTTTTGGGTTTCCAATTAATATTTATAGTTGGAATTATAATTTATATAACTCCTTATAAAAATTAATTACTAAAATATTTTTGTTAATGCCAATTTTGTCTTTACATTAAATTAATTAATCTAATGTGCCATTTCATTTCTTAAGTGGCTCTATGGGGTCCCAAAATTTACCCAAGGATTCCCGTGGTCTTCCATTACTCATCCAATAAGTTTTGGTCATGTGTTAAGGTAATTTTTAATTATTTTAATATTCTTTTAACCTTGAATTACCCTTTTTACCTTTAACCGCAGTAAATAAAAGTCAAAAGTTACTATTCACCAAAAATTATTTTCATCTTATTGAACAACATTTTACCTCTTAATAACAAACATATTTTTCAGATTTCTGAAATTCAATTCACAGAAGTGGTAAAATTTCATTTAAATGAAAGATTCGGTTTTTTTAATTACCACTAAGTGGTTTTACTATTCATCAAAAATTGAAGTTTTTCAAAAAAATACCAAAAATTCAGCCTAAGCTATATTTGACATTCCAAATTCAAAAATGATGTCCATTTTTCCAAATTCAAAGCATAGAAGTGGAATTAATTAATTTTAAAATTAATTCCCGTTATCAAAACAAATATCGTGTTTTTAAGAAACAATAACTATCAAAAGATCGACACTTGTTTATGTCCAAATTCAATGTGAAATTATTTCAAGTGACCAACATTGGATTAAATGTTAAAAATATATTCTAATTACACATTAAAACCAAATAAAAAGATAATCTAACCATATAAATTATTGTGATGAAAAAAGTTGTTTTTAATTATAATATAGCGTGTTTTTACTATTCATTAAAATTTGAAGGTTATCAGAATAATATAAAAGATTTATCCAAATTAAATTTGTATATCCTGATTCGAAATAAGAATTTTATTTAGTCAAATTGAACTTATAAACCTGTCAAAAACTATATTTAATGTGGTTGCATCATCAAAAGTCGGCAAAACTACATTTTTTGAAAAATATTTATTTTACCCAACAAAATTATTTTTTTCTCATAACATGTTCTAGAAAATATGTAAGATGAATAATAATGTTATAAGATTTAAAATTCAGTTAATACTATTTATAACGTCTACTTTATAATATTATATTAATATATCGTTGTTTAGTGGAACTCGGTATTGCGTACTACACACGCTATCGAGGAAGGTCGTGATTGCGTGTAACGCAAGCCAAGCTAGTGTTGTGTGCCTTGAAAGATTTCTTTTATTTTTCATATAACATAATACATAAAAAATACTTCTCATAAAATATCAGGGTGTTACATATATGTTTTTAATTATTATATTTAATTATGTATGTATTACCTATCAGATGTTGAAAGAATAAATCTCACAAAGTCTCGTCACAACAACCACCTTATGGGCGAAGGGATTTCCAAAACATATCTTTTTACAATTACCTTGACAAAGTGTTAGAAATCACATATTTATATATTACATAATAGTGAATATGTGGATCTATATATTGAAACCCATAAATAAATTCTATGATATTTTAATCCATTAAGGTCCGAAGGGTATATATCAAATACATATAATCCATAGTTTATGGGATGGTTCAGAGACTAGAATTATAAAGAGTAATCTGAAAATATGAATTTGTTGCCAAAAAACTTCAATGGATAGCCATAGGATCTAATGAAAATGTTATATCTTAAATTGGTTTTTTAATCAATGGTTATACATTCTATACAAAATAAAATGATGACTTCAGTACGATGAAAAATAGTGGTGTTATGCTTATGGCTGAAGTAATTCACGTATCTGGTTCCAAGGATATAAATCCAATTTATAAAAATATGTCATATTTTGGTATTATGGAACTAATATATGAGTTGGATTATAAAACATTTAAAGTTACACTTTATCATTGCAAATGGGTTTATAATATAAATGGAGTAAGTTGATGAAATGGTATTTATGGAGGCGAATTTTAGTGTGGAAGGGGAAAATTTGAGTTGTTCATAATGGTATAAAAATATTGCAACTATTTTATGTCTCTGATCCAATAAATAGGAATTGGTCTATTGTCCTACTTCCGACTAAAAAAATGTAGATTCCAATGAAAATTCAATAGAGGATGAAATTTTCCATGGGAAATCACAATCAGTGCAAGCTAGTCCCAATGTATATAATGACTTGTAAATTAGAGGGGACCAAAAAGAGGGGATTTGGATTCTCGATAGAGGAACCAAATCATTTAAAACAGTAAAAAAAATATGGTTCAATGAGAAGGTAAAAGTTTTTTTTAATATATTATGTTTTTCCTAATTATATTATATTTTCTCTACTATATTAACATAATCTAAATAAAAATTTTCACTACTCATGCCAAAAATTTCTTCTTCACAAGACGATATTACCTATCCCTTGGAATAACAAACTATAAAGAAGGAAACACATTGGAAAGATGTACAGGTAATGTTATGATAAACTTTCTCTGTCTTACTGAAATATTATATAAGGGAATGTTGATTTAATTTTTATTGTTCTGTGTAGTATTTGTTTTTTTTTAAATACTTCTGTCAATGTGTAATAACATTGCAAGAAGTGAAGAAACAATTCTATATCTGCTCAATCACTGATGTAATCTTGATATTTTCATAGTAAAATCATTTTCTATAGAATTAATGTATTGTTTCATATTTATGTTTAATTAATTTCTTTTTAGTATTACTCACATAATAATTATTTTCATATAAATGTGTATTCTTTTGTTAGAGTTGGTGTGATTTTTCTATCTTTCATTCCTTTCTGCACCAAAAAATCCATATACATCATATCCATCAAAACCTTTTCACCCCTAAAGTGTTTCATCTATCACTTTCATTCAGGTTACCTCCACTGCCTTCTCAGGAAGAGAAATTATGGTGCCTCTTCTCAATTATAGAGGAAATCGTGATGTTTTCATAGTAAAATCATTTTCTATAGAATTAATGTACTATTTCATATTTATGTCTAATTTATATCTTTTTAGTATTACTCGCATAATAATTTTTTTCTTATATAGGTGGATTATTTTTTTTAGTCGGGGTGCTTTGTCCATCATTCAGGACTTTATGCATCAAAACATCCATAGACTTCTTCTCCCTTAAAACCTTTTAACCCATACAGTCGTGTATTCAAAACATTCCTCCAAGTAACCTCCACTAGCTTTGTAGGAAGAGAAACGACACTGTCTCTGCTCAATTATAGAGTTAATCATGTTGATTTTATAATATAACCATTTTCCATAGAATTAATGTATTGTTTTATATTTATGTTTAATTTATTTATTTTTAGTATTACTAAAATAAAAATTAGTTTCTTATACAGGTGGAATCTTTTGTTCGAGCTGGGGAGCTCTACCCATCTTGCATGCCATTCTATACCAAAAATTCCACAAAATTATTCTCTCACTAAACATTTCACCCCCACAGTGTTGAAATTTATCACTTTACATCATGTTCCTTACACTTCTCAATCAAAGAGGTAATCTGGACTTTTTGATAGTAAATTATTTGCCTATAAAATTAATTTATTATTTCGTATTTGTGTTTTATTTATTTATTTTTAGTATAACCCATTATAATTGTTTTATTATACATGTGGATTCTTTTTATTTTTGAGTTGATGTGGTTTGTTCAAATCTTCTCATTAAATTTTAAAATTTTGATAAAGAAATTCAATATAAATAATTGTTACATTTATATTATAATTTTTTTGAGACTTTGGGATGTGTAGGAATTATCCACATCTCAATATGACACACGATGTGACCAGTATGACTCCAGGTACTTCTTTCTATTTAAAATTGATGTTAATTTTAGTAAAAAGGCAAATAAAAATCTCAAATATGATCTCAAATATTCATATTATTTTGATACTTTAAGACAATAATCTATAATTCTTTAGTTATGCATAATATTTGGCCACACCTCATTATGATACACGATTTTCCAGATATGATTCAATGTGTCTTTTATCAGTTTAAAATCAACATTTGACTTTAAAATGTGTCACTCACTAAAAACCAAGAAAAAAAACTCTGAGTTTTTTTCATAATTTAAAGAATTGATTCATAAATCATTTGTGAAGTGTTGGATTTGGTCTCATGTTAAAAGGATACAAGATGTGATCTGTATGAGTCAAAGTGCGTTTTTCAAGTTAAAAATGAAATTTTAGTAAAAAATAAAATTGATGTACTCAAAACAAGAAAATCCATTCATATTTCATTGATATATTAGAAAAACGATCCGTATGGGATTAAGGACATTCATGAATCAAACGAACCTCAATCAGATGCACAGTGTGATCGATATGACTCAAAGTGTGTGTTTTTATTTGAAATTGAAATCAATTTTAGTTAAAGGGCCAACTGACCTACTTAAAATAAGATAATGAATTCAATTTTTTTAAATAATTTTTAAAATGATCCATAAGTCATTTTTGATGTGCATTAATAATTTGTACCTCAATCTGATACACAATGTGATCGGTATGATTCAATGTATATGTTCCAATTTTAAAATAAAATTTTAGTAAAAAAGAAAAGTGAAATACTCAAAACCAAGAAAATGCATTCATATTACTTTGAAACATTATAAAAATGATCCATAAGTCATTTGGGATGGGTATGAATTAGTCTCACCTGAATCTGATGCACGTTGTGACTATTATGACTCAAAGTGTGTCATCTTATTTAAATTTATCATCAATTTTAGTGAAAAGGTCAAATGACCTACTCAAAACTGAGTAAACACATTCACATTTTTTAAATACATTAAAAAAACTCCACAAGTCATTTTTTATTTGTATAAATCACCTGCACCTCAATCTGATTCACAATGTGATTCGTATGAGTAAAATTGTTTGTTTTAATTTTAAGATGATATTTTAGTAAAAAATACAAGTGGCTTACTCAAAAATGAAGGAGAAAATTAACGTTGTTTTGAATCATTAGTAAAAAAATACATAATTCATTTGGGACATGTAGGAATTATTCGCACCTCAATCTGACATACAGTGTGATCGGTATGACTCAAAGTGCATCATTTTATTTAAAATTGTCATCAATTTTAGTAAAATAAAAAATTATCCTACTCAAAACCATGCAAAAAACATTTGGATTGTTTTAATACTTTATAATAATGATTCATAAGTTATTTATGTTGTGTAGGAATTAGATACACCTCGATCCAAAAAATTATGTGTCTGTCATGACTCAAAATGTTCATTATTAGTTTAAAATTGACATTTTAGTTCAAAAAGTTTCACTCAATGAAATCCAATGAAACGTGATCATATTTCCTTAATAATTCATGAAAATTATTTATAAGTCATTTGTGATTTTTAAGAATTTTCTTTACATCAAACTGATACACAATTAGATCAGAAAGTGTTTAAAGTGTGTGTTTCTAGTTTAAAATGTCATTTTAGTAAAAAAGACAATTGATGTACTCAAAACTGAGAAAACACATTCATATTGTTTTGATACATTAGTAAAATGATCCACAAGTCATTTGAGATGTGTTGGAATCAGCCACACCCCAATCCAATTCACTGTGTGACTGGTATGAATCCAAGTGCGTATTTTTATGTAAAATTGACATCACTTTCTATTAATTTATTTCTTTATATTATTACTAACATAATAATAATTTTATAATATTGGTGTGTTATCTTTTTCAATAAGGTTTGGTTTATTTGTAAATTTCATGAGTCGGGTCAGGATTAAAAGATAAAAAAATTGATGTTTTTGAATGTATGTAATAATTTGTATTTATGTAATTGTTTAAACTAATGTTTGACATGTCTATAATATAGTTTTTTTCTTATTTTTGTGTTTTAAATTTCATTTCATTTAAATCCTATATTGGTATTAAATTTTATTTTTATCTAGTGTCTTTATGGTGTTGTTGTGTGCTATTACAACAAATTACAGTGGTATTGCAGTGTGGTGTTACAGAACACTACAGTATGGACCTTTATAACTGCTTTTAAAAGCTCTGATAAATGATTCCTTTAGCGGTTCTAAATTAAAACACTGATAAAAGACCATGGATTTTAACCTCGCTCCTGTAGTTAGTGATTTTCTAGTACTGATAAAGTTTATTTCTAGTGCTATTAAAGGAAAGGTTTGTAGTAGTGGATAGCCTTGAAAAATTGATGGGATGACAAGAAGAATACATTATAACACTTTTGACTTTCCTAATTTCTTTACATGTGGATAATTATGGAATTCTAGGTTAGGACACCAAATATTTGATCTGACTTTGAAATTAGACACTAACTCTATCAATATTGCATAATGATGAATCAATGGGATTAAAGACTCCTTTGGAGGCACACGAGGTATCACTAAGATATTATTCACCATTTTTAAGATTATAGGATGGGAAAACATATTTTGATTTAGAATATTATATAATCATTCAATTATCTCTTTCTAGAGTTCACTCATTAAGGCTAGGTAAAAATTCTTCAAATATGGAAGAAATTATGTTGATGAAAACAGATAATACTATTTAATAAAATTTATAATTCACTGCACTTTTCCATCAATCAAATAACATTAGCTATGTCAAACTAATTCTCTTAATCAAAAATAGAGTCCATGAATGTTTCAAATTGTTTTTAATTACTTGTGCAATCATCTTGCACCTTGTCATGTAAATAAAAAATTGTTGAATGTTATGAGGTTGAGAAGTAAAAAGTGTTGTTGTTGGAGCTATAGAGGGATTTGATGTCAGGAATATTTGATTAAATCATTCCTTGATGATGTTATAGGAATAATTCACTAATTCTTGACCATTTAGTTATCCATTTTTTATATATTCCCATATGGATAATTTTCCCTTTTTTTCAAATATGTTGTAGCGAATGGCCAATCCGCATATCACATAATCCCTCGGGTAGTTCATTGATACATTACAATCAGAAAACATCTTTTTTGTAGATATTATATTTTAATAATCCATAGATTATGTGACCTATCATATAATGATATGGGTACAAATTCAGGTGATCATTCCACCTTGATTCATTCGGTTTTTGACTAATTTAAAGATGAATTACTCTAGAACATGATCATTATGAATGTAATAAACTTTTTTCATTTTATCTTCAAAGTCTCATAACCTTATCCATATTTTTATGAGGTTGAAACATCAATTTTTTTTTCCTATGACCTCCTTATATGTGATGGTGTTTCTTGATGAGGTCTTTGGTTGGTTCTTCAAATAACATCATCTTGAAGTTTTGTTATAATCATAAACTCTTAAAACCCACCAGAGTATTCCATAGGGATGATCATGCTTAGTAACTCAACATGTATTTTATCCATAAATATATATAGTAATTATTCATAGGGAATCTTTATTTTAAAGGAGTATTTCATACCCATCCATCTTGTAATGAAATCCATTAAGTCCACAAATCCCTAATTCTCTCACTAATTGAAATTGGAGATGTAAATGATTGTTTTTTTCATCAGTGTAGATTTTAATCGGTGGAGTAATAGCTAAAATAGATCTTTCCAAATTTTAATAAACCTGACTATATAGATTTTATACCAGACAAATACATTAACTTCTAAGGTCTTCATGAATCATCTGATCTTAGCAACCTCTTATTATTCTAGATTTTCTATCACTGGGATTCACTATGAAGAAAATTTTTTGATGTGATGTTATTGATCTATAATTTAATCAAATATTGAGAATTTTAGATTCCCAACTTCAGGTGGAGGAGTAAAATCTAACCACTTGGGATTCAACTTCCTCTATAGTTGTTTTGATGCATGAAAACGTTCTGTAACAACTATAAAAGGAGAAATAAGATCAAATAATTCAAAGGATAGGACAAACTAATATTTCCTTTGGTAACATTTATGAACTAGTGGTGGGAACTCTTGATAATCAATTAGGAATATAGTCAAATGGGTTAATTGATTTGATTTCAAATTGACAAGGTGGGTCGATTTTACCTTTGTTGATTGAGTAATATTTTCTCATTGAAGAGGGTTATTAGAATTAGTTAGAGAATCAACTTGAAAATCATACCAAGTAATTATATGTCCTTATATAAATTTATAAATAACAATATAAAGATTATATATACTTCCCATGATGTAAAAAATATATTATTTTTACTGAGAATATCTCATTGTCTTCAGGTGATAAGTAGGCAGTGGATATGGATTCTACTTTCACATCTTCTTTAGTAGAAACCCATTGAGTGTTTGGTAGATTAATATTTAGATGGAATCCCAAATCATGGGATTCTATTTGATGTTAGATATGTACTCTTTTCTTTCATATCCTTGTGCGAGTGACATTCTCAACATATGCCTCCTCTTTAGCATGTTATTCAATAGAATCATGTTCTAAAACATATTTAGGGTAAATAATGATGAAATTTATTGATTAGGAACCTATTTAATGAAATAAATATCTTTTTTCTAGAGTTATATCCATATTCTAGGAGAATTTGTCCCCAATGGAAGATATAACAGATGATTTTGTGATTAAAAATGCTTCCATCCCTATGGGTTAGGATTTCCCCAAGAATTTTGTAGTAATTGGTGAAACTCTCCTCACTTCTTAAGATTGTATTCCACCAAGAGTATGATTTTATAGCATACAATTGTGTGAAACGATGTTGACATAAATGATCTCCCTAGTTGATGAGGGATGTTTTTAAGTAGTCACCAATTCTAGGTTTGATTAATTATGAATCTTCTGGTAAATGGTGACCAAGAATTGTCCATAAGACACTATCAGGATATGTTTTTGGGCCTTAGGGATGTTCCTAGATGTAATAATTAATGTTTTTTATGCCTAGACTCTTCAGATATTTCAATATATTATTTTTTATTTTTCAATGGAGTTGGAGTGGTGTTACAGGTGTCTTATCACCCTAGAATTTATATGTTAAATATATTAAATATATTAAATTATGGGCACAAGTATTTATAAGAATAAAGTATTTCTTCTAGAACAGAGCCTCAATGGGGAAATCAAGACCACCGTTTGTTTCCAAATGTGGGTTTACCCCATGGATGACATAAGTTGTGTTTTAATTATACCTCTAGTAGTTTCACAATCATAGGCACATAATTAAGGAAATAAATAATTTAAATTAATTTAATTTTTCTATAGGGATAAACCTACCAGCTAACCCATTTATAACTTCTTCTATAGAAGTTTTATAGGGTTATCCGCACAACCCTAAATATTTTTTAGAACCACCATTGATAGTATCTTTGAAAAATGAACATGGAAGGATCATGAATCGATGAACGGGTCCCATGAAACACATAATCAACATCAACACAGAGCTATTCATCATCAATGATTAATCTAATATTGAGGTAGGGCTCTTAATTTGTGGATTTATTCACTAGTATTTTTTATTTCATGAATTGATTATTATTTCTTCTTTGGATCCCCAATTTCTTCCCTTTTAGCATGATCTCATTGGTTATTTCTCCTTTTCTCCTAAAAAAACCATTGTGCCAAATTTATCTTCAATTTTAACATTAAAACATGAGATCAGTGGTCGAGTTCAAGATAACCATAGATTAATTCAATTTTTTTATAATGAATCTTTATCCTCTCATTCTTCATGACTTCATCATGGGCCTATAATAGGACAATGATTCGACTACTGGTCTAGTTCGAAGCATCATCAAACCTTGGATCAGAATATTTTTTTGCGACCAATGGTGAATAAGGTGATTTTTAAAAGTGATGAAGATCAATGGTGTATTTTGGATTGAATCTGAAAGGTAAAAGCCTCATATGATAATAGATGATGTGATAGACTCTATGTGGGTTGATAGAAATCCTAATTTCTAACCATTGGAGGCCAAATATTGATGACCAAAGGAGTTTACTTCTATTTTGCAGCCATAGAAAATATACTTGTGAGATTTATGAAAGGATCAATGGAAACTACAAATATTTGTTATGAAGATGAACTTTTTAAAAAATTTCCAACCATACACCTTCTGTTTTGGAAGAACACAGACCATGTCATCAACATTATACAGCTACTTAGGTTTCCAGCCATGTTAAATATCACATGATTGTGTGGCAGGCCCATATGTTATGTAACCCTACTTGGATAGCGTATTTGTGTATAGAGAGTACACGCCTAAGACCCTAGGTGGATCCACACATAATTTTATCTAGATGAAATTCCATGTATATTATTTTTCACATGCCATGATGGCTTGTAGGAAATGACCAGGAAATGATTTGGGAGTAAACTCATATACACCAGGTGACATGTTATGTACTATTCTATATATGTTCTGACTCTAATATTTCCTTCTTAGAGACTTGGAATTGGAACAATGATTAGTCCTTTCAAGATAGTTTTTCATGTATGATGTTATAGTGAACTTTGATTTATATCATATATATAGCATGAGGTAGTTCAAGTAGTTCACTTCTTCCAGAATGGTTGGATAAAGTTGAGACTCAAGTGTAATCTCAAGACGGATAGTGAGGTTGGAAAACCCCCAAAGAAATGAATAGGATTGGTTATAGCTTCCCCATTTCTTGTAAAAGTATGATTTAAAATCCCCTTGTACACAACCTGGGGAATGAGTATTCTTTATATAGAGTTGAATCCCCTCATCAATGAGCAATGATGTGGTGTGGGTCCTCTAACCTATTGTGCTCAGTTCCCCCTCAATTGTGACATTCCATCTATGGGGAATGGGTCCCTTATATCTACTGATTATTAAATTAATATAATAGCATCAAGATAACACTAACTCTTGTATCTATTGATATAATCATCATATTTATCATTCTATGAATACAGATTGATTTATCTCTTTCCTCATTCAGTTACATCTATGATCATATCTATCTTTTGTGTTTATTCTTCCTTTTTCAGGTTGATATGATGATCTATTTCAGGTTATTCCCTATTTGGATTTTTGTGGCATCCTACACGGTATCTATATCCTCACCCATTCATAATATTTACTCATACATGTCGTGTCTTATGAAGAAGAATGATTATTTGATAGTGGCCATGGTGGGCCATGTATTGTTAGTGATTAATAGTACAGTTTAACGGTGATCATAGGGTATGGCTAGTTTTGATCTTAATGAGAAGGAAACTCACTCCCCCATTGTTGTTAGGTTTGGAAACCCTTTTTTCTATTTTTTTTTAATTTCATACTTTGGATGTATTTATATTGTTAAGATCTAATTTTTCTAATGGGTTTAAAATTCATTTGTTTCTATTGGTTTCATTCAAAAAATTTATATTTCATGATTGTGATGTACTTAGAGGTGTGAGTGTGTACTAATTCATTTATATAATTCCTCTCATTTATGTGATGTGACTACTTGACGCTAGTACCCAACCTCTAGCCTATAAGCGGTAGGCATTCATTTTCACTCTCGGATTACCACCAGTCCAGGTGGTGCCTTGATTTTTCTGGTCATGATTGAGTGGTATCAGCATGGTCCATCCCAGGATCAAATTTTAATGTTATATATATTGTGATGATTTTTTAGGAACTTAGGGAAATAGTTTTATAGTGTTTTATGTTCAAATTTTTGTCCAGGGGACCTAGTGTTGGCGTGGAAATTGATGTATCAAAATACCAAAACATTAATAACCTCCTTGTTGACTCGGTATAATGAGAAATCAATTTTGGGGAAACCAATAGTACATGCATAATGTAGGAATGAGTATTTTAATTATATTTCCAAATTAATTCAGCAGCCCAGATATGCTCATCTAACTATGAAACCTCTTGTAAACTTTCAGGATTCTTCCATGATGACGACCAACTAGGATTCTGAGATAGGGTCATGATTATAAAAAAATTGAGTGATGAGGAATCAGTATAGGGAAATTTTTTGAGATGTTCCCTCTATGTGAGTAGAGAGTAGTGCTTATACTCAATGAGGAATGTGGACCCACTTCCAATTGTTCACGATGAAATTCATCTATATGTTGAATAACTTATTACTTTAGTAGGGTATGATGATGATGTGCACAGACTAAGTGCACTGCATGTGTTTTAGTGAGAGAGATCATTCAGGTTTTATGGGGCGCCAGACCCTCATGAAACATAGGATTGACTAGAGTTGGTGGTTAGAGTTTTCCATCTCATGTAGATGCTGATTGATCATATGGTTGAACTTGTGAACATTATTTATCATATAGTTGTAGGGATCTATTTGAGTCTATTCACCTAAATCCATGATGATGAAACACTGTCAAGGATAGAGTTTATGCACTTATTCCATGATGAGTAATGTCCTTCAGAATTTTCCTAAGTGAGGACTTAAGAGATTTTAAAGATACAATAGAGTGATATGACTACTACAGAGTACATGTTGAGGTTCACCAGCCTCATGTGCTACACTCTCGATATGGTTAATAATGAATACATATTGGCATCGATTTTTGAGAAGGGACTTTGTAGGCACATCTAAGATAACATGGTCTCTCCATGAATTCCCACTTATGAAGGGGTGATGTAGTGGGGATTGGTGATATAGATATTCTTAGAAGAGTGTCAGGTATCATGAGATATCAATTAATGTAGAATATTAGAGTCTTATTTTATATCCAATGAATATTGGATTTCAATTTCTTAGCATTATAGGTCTTTTTTCAATCATGATTAGTCTCAAAGACCTATAGTATATTGATCACCCTAGGGATCTAGTCAATTGAGGGTCATAATGTATTATTCTTTTGAAAATAGGGTCACATGGATCATATATATCTTACTCAGATCACTATAGATGTTTTTAAGACAATGGATGGACCTATATGGAAGAGGAAACATCAAGATCAAGGATCTATAAAGGATGGTTATAATATACCCCAGGGAGGATTTGCTGAAAAAGGTGTTGGTGGAGCCTTATGAGGTAGAGATTCGAGTGGAGGATGATGTTATGACTTACTTCCACCACCACCCTATATGGTCCATGATAGGCTCTTGGGACTAGTGGTAAGGGTTTTGGTTAGCTACAACCTATTTAGGGATATGATCATGCTTCATATAAGATAATTCAAGGTATGATATGTATCATCTCTATTTTATCACTAGTACATACAAGCATAAGTGTGAGTCATTATTTCATTGACTTATCCCTTGTTTAAGAGCTAGATAATCTTGTGGAACTTTTATCATATAATTTTTTTTCTAGAGATTCATGTGGGGAGAAATTTCAATATTTCACACATCTACCAATTGTTTGAGCTAATTCTTAGTGGAGAGAGATTCATGTGGAACATGTTGGTAGTTTTGGTGAATGTATATAAATTAATTAAAGGTGTGGATTGATTTTTCATGGTACATTATCAAAAGACTATCACTGTGGTAGAATTAGGTTGTTATGGGTGAATATGATAAGATTTCCTTCAATGGAGAGAAGGAACTACTGGTGGAATGAGTGGGGCCTGTGAGTAGGAGGATACAACCTATACCTCATTAGTTGTAAGGTTTGGAATTTAGTACATCATGATCTTTAAACACTTGGTTTCCCACAATATTGGATGAGTACATGGATGTTTCCCCAAAAATATCCTAGGACTACCTATTTGTCAAGAGTTGTAATTATACATTGAATTTCACCTCAAGACCATACTGATATCTTATATGTAATATAAAATGGACCCTCCTATGATTTTAGGACATAAGGTATAATTAAAGGATATATAAGATAAGGGTTTAATTCAACAAAGTATTCCCCCTAGGTAGCTCTAGTGTTTTTCACTAAAAAGGTTGATGGGACTTTGAGGCGATGTGTTCATTCATGTTTCTTGAACCAAGTGATGATAAAGAAACAAGTACCAATTACCAAGGACCGATGACCTCTTTAACCATTGGAAAGGTGTGACATGGTTCTCAAATATTAACCTCGGGTTTGGCTACCACCAGTTTTAGGTTTATGAGGAGGATATTCCAAAGATAAAATCTCAATATCGATATAAGAACTATGAGATCCTGGTGTTTCCCTTAGGTGTAGTTAATTTCCCCACTATCTTCATTATGCTTATAAATAATATCTTTTAGTCATTATTAGATCACTTCATTGTTCTCTTTATCGATGATAATTTTATTTACTGAATGTTAGAGGATTATCACATAGAGCATTTGAGGTTGGTCATGGACTCACTCTGAGAGTACCGGCTATATAGTAATATCTCAAAGTGTAATATTTTTATTAGAGAGGTTCAATTTATAATGGATTTCATCATTGATCATGGTTTATGGGTGGATGACAAAAATATAAACAGTGCTAGCTTGGGACCCTCCCAAGAGATTTTCTAAGGAGAAGAGCTTTCATAGATTTGATGGGTACTACTAGAGGCTTGTGGAAATATTATCTAGTATTTTGGACCATTTGGATATATTTTCATGAAACAGTCATCCATTATCCTAGATTGAGTAATGTAATAAATCCTATGAGGATTTGAGATGATGGTGAACCAATGCTTCTATTTTGATAATTATAGAGGAGGGAGTTGAGTACATGGTCTTCTATGATACCTACTGAACTGTGCTCAAGTGTGTGTTCATGTTGAGGAAATTGGTTATATATTATGGGTCAATCCAGTTAAACCTCCTTGAAAAGAAAATTATGACCATGACTTGGTGTTGGCAGTGGTAGTCTTTTCCAGGAAGATGTGGATGCATTATCTTCTGGGTAAGAATTTTCTAGTTTACTAGAACTACCATATTCTATGGTATATATTTTCCTAAAGAGATCATAACATGATAATTATGTGGTTGCTAAATTTATTATATGACTTCATCTTTGATATAGACTATAATTTGGTGATGATCAATGTAGTAGATGAGGCCCTTAGCCGTATATCCAACTCTATCATGGTGGAATAGGCATCAAAGTAGTTTTCTTCTTTACAACTGACCCTAGTGAAGCATAGAAGGAAAACACACCTATAGTCGATGGTGGTGACTTTTCTTCTTATTTTTATTTTGATGGATTCTCAGTTGTGAGACATTAATTATAATGTTCTATATGGTTCAATATCATAGGTTAATGAACAAAATTAATTATCTGAAGGTGGGGAGAACATCATCATTTTCAAATGATGGAAAGTGATTATGTTTTCTTTACATGAGGAGTTTTTTAGGGATTTTCATACCTCCATTTTGGAATCACATACTAGAGTTATAAATATATTTTATGACCTTTAGTGGTATATTTGGTGGGTATACATATGGAGGAGTGTTTTCGAGTTTGTTTCTTGATACCTCACCTATCTACAGGTGAAGGAGTAGGTAAAGGGATAAAATATTATCTCAATAGACCTGAATCAACCTATTGAGATCCTAGAGTGAAATTTGGATGACATGTAAATATTTTTTTAACGGGTATTCCAATGATAATGAAAGGTCACAACACTATCTGATTGATTTTCAATCAACTTACAAAGTCGGATCACTTTCATTCCAAATGGGGGTAGAGTATAGAGGAGAGTTTGAGTGCTTGTATTTATAGAAGAAGATCCAAATTCATGGGGTACCCTTGAAGATTGTATCTAAATATGATGTGTGGTTCACATTATGGTTTTTGAGAGGTTTTCTAGAGGCCTTCAGAGCCCAATTATGTACGAGCACAATGTTTCACTGAAGAGAAATGGGAAGAAAAAAATAAAACATCCATGTTTTGGAGGAAAATATGAGAGATACAATATGAACTTTAATTAGAGTTGGGAGGGTCACATAAATTTGCTATAGTTCACTTACAATAACAATTATCACTCCGCTATCAGTATGAAACAATTATAGGCTCTCTATGAGAGACATTGTAGGTCACCATTGTACTAGATAGAGATAGAGGAGTCATCACTAATGGGACTAAAGCTCGTGCAGGTGATGATAGAGGAAGTTCAAGTGATATAGGAGTGAATGAAGACCACTATGAGCTGGTATAAATATTACAATGACTGATGTGTTAGACCCTTGTAGTGAAATAAAGGTGAAAATTTGTTCCTAAAGTTTTTTCCCTAATAAGGTTTGTATAGGTTTGACTAGGGTATCAAGCTATCCCCAAGGTTCATCAGTCCATTCAAGGTCTTACATAGGGTTGGATGCTTTACTTACCACATATCTTTACCTCTGGTTTTGGATCAGGTGCATGACTTATTCCACAATTCAAAATTAAGGAGATATAGGTTGATACACCCAAATACATCATTAATTCCTTATGTAATGGATACAATTATAAATTTATTTGTTCCCAAACAATACTAACTATAAAGGGTTAGTATAATAGAAGTAAGGGGTCAATCCCATAGAGAGTGGGGAATGAATAAATGAAATTTTTTGTCTAAATGTAAGGCTGATCCAATTTCAGTTTGATTCATTTAAATTAATGAAGAAATTAAAATAAATAACTTCTAATATGAAAGAATAATATAGGGGAATGAGTTTCTAGGGGTGGTTTTAGAAAATTTATTCACCTTTTTTTAAAAAAAATCATATTAGATAACTGCACAATCAAATAGTTTTATCAATAGAATAAATGTTCATTCCCGATCAATCTACCCTAGAATCCCAATTACTCATTGTTAGATGAATTAAAATACCAGGATGAATTATGTTTAGGCTAAAAAATTAGAATAATAATTCAATTCAATGGTCAGGAAAAATTCATCGCAATCATGTTGGGGTTCATTAATTGTTGAAAAAATATAGTCAATGATTCAATAATGAATAAAATAAACACATAGGAACAACATGATACTATTTTATAATGTCCTATTTACGAGTAAAGGAAAATCGAACTATGATGGTACACACCACCATTAACTGATTCCTCACTTCGGTATGGGTTTTAGCCAATCATCATCGGGTGATCACAATGAAGATTAAACCCAAAATCATTGGATAGAGATTGAGAAAGAAATAAAGAAAGAGAAGCGAATAAATAAAATAATAAGAAAAAGATAGATATTGGAATTAAACTAAAAACCATTCAAGGTTACATGAAATCAGAAGAATGAAATGAAAAAAATAGAATATAAAACCTATTTATGGAAAGTTATAATCCTATAGAATCCTCTCAGTGGTCGAGCCTCATTCATAGAATCGAATTACAATATCTTTAATATAACCCTCATTTTATAATCTTTTGTTCCATCCATGGGCGTCCATAGGTTAATGAAAACATTTAATGGCCATTTTAAGTTGTCAAGGATATGAAAATATCTATAAAGGTATACTAGAATCTTATTTTATTAATATTATTAGGAAAATTTATGTCATGTAATGTTTTACATGATGTGTAATGTGTGGGGAATTTCACATCATGTAATGTTTACACAACATGTATCTTCAACTTCCAACATTGTAACTTCCATTTAGCCTTGATTCTTAATTTTTTTCCTTTAGAATCTCCCTTGTCATCTTTGGATTCAATAATCAACCTCGGATTCTATATAGTTTTCCATTGTTGTGCTTCTCTTATTCACATATCAGTGTGAAGTACCATTATGTTCCTCAATTACCATGTTTTCCTTGGTATTTCTATAAAATTCAGTCTTACATAAGAATACACAAAACTCTAATATCAAGAATATATCATATATTTAATCAACAAAACATCCAATGGAAACACATATAAAAACCCATCAAAATATAGATGAAAAATAGATATATCATATATAAGACCCCCACATGTTATTGACTGGGGTGAGCAAGAAATTGAGGGTGAGACAACTTTTTTGGAGTACCCAATGGTTATTGATAAGCTAAGAGATAATATCCTTCATGGGGAAAATTTCCTACTAGTGCGAGTACTTTGGTAGCATGAAAACCTCTAGGAGTTCTCTTGGGAGCATGAGATCTGATGCGACATCAATACTCTAACCTTTTTGAGTGGGTTTCTGGTTTTTGAGGATAAAATCATTGATGGTGGGGAACATTTAACAACTACAGTTTTTCTGTTTGGACTCTTTGGATATTTCTATACATTAATAAAATATTTTATATAGAGTGAGCATGGTGTTATGTGTATATTTGGGCCCCTTAAAGGATATATTAAATATATTAAACCACATGCATGAATATTCATATAAATCATGGATTTTATCTTAAATCTTGTCTCTGATGGGAAATCTAAGACCATAGTTGGTTTCAAAATATGATTTTTACCCCATACTTGATATAAGGATTGTTCATGTCAGACCTCTAGTTGATATACAGTTACAAGAGCATAACAAAGGAATTAAATTAAATTAATTAATATATTTAATTTAATTTTCCTATTTGGATAAACCTTGTATATAATCCCTTGATGATATCTACTAAGAAAATTTTCATGGTTTGGTCACATAACCATGGATATTGGGAGATACAAAGTTGAGAGAATATTTGATGAATGGACATGGGAGAATTTTGAATCGATAATCAGAACCAACAGAACCTTCCATCTATGGAAATACAAAATCATTCATCAATAATGAATGATCCAAAATTAAGGTGGGGCTTGATACTTGTGGATTCTGACCTTACTATTTTAGATTGCTATTATGGATTATGATTTCTACTTTGAATCCCTAATTTATTCCCTTTTGACATGATACCATTGTTCATTCCTCATTATCTCTAATAAAATCATTTTACTAAATTTATCTTCTATAATAGTTTTCATACTCATGATCCATAGTTTTGTTTTCAAGGGATATTAATGAATGTAGTTTGTTTATCATTTCTTTCTCCCTTTTCTCTTCATTTTTTCATCATTATCCTATGGTGGGTCAGTAAATTTGACTACCGATCTATTTTGAAGTGCGATAAAACTTCGGACCCTAATTTTTTTGTGTGATCGATGGTATAGATGGTGATTTTATGAAGTGAAGATGATCCACAGTACATTTCATATTTATGTTAAAGAGTGAAATCCTTGAATGAGAATATAATAAACGAAGAGATTCAATTTGGTTGATGAGAATCTTGATTTATGGAAACTGAAGGTCAGGTATCGATGATTAGATGAGTTTCCTACCATTTCAGGGATAAGTGTAAAGCTATTTGTAATATTTACAATGCGGTTTATAGACACAGTGAATATTCTAGAAGAAGAATAATTTTCTATGAATTTTTGAACTTTAGGTTTTGTGTTCTATAATAATGTATCCTATGTAACCATCTTTCTATGGAAACTAGGGTTTCTATCTATGTTAAATATCACATGATCATGTGGTTGGACCATACATTGTGTTACCATATCTAAACAGTCGATCCACGTACATGGATTATATTCATGGGACCTTGATTGGTCCCACATGCCATGGTCCTGGAAAGAGATAGAGTGTATATGGTTTTTCACATGCCATTCCAGGCAGTGGGACACAACCTGATGAGGAATTAACAATACACCCCATGTAAACCAAGAGACACACTATGCAATTTTCTTCAGATGTTCCACCTTCTATATCTTCTTCTTTGGGACTCAGAATTGGACCCATGAGTTGTAATTTCTAGATATATTCCCATTTATTACATTATGGTGAACTTTCTATTCATATCAATTATACAAAATGAGGTAGGGTGATTGGTTTTCTTTTTCCAGCATGGTTGGATGATGTTAAAACATGATTGTAATCTATGGAGTGATTGAGGGGTTGTAAAAACCCTAAAAACATGCATAGGTCATGGATTGGGTCCCCCATTTCTTGTATAGTTAGAATTTTCAACCTTCACCCCACCCTCGTAGACACCTCGAGGTGTTGGTAATCTTTTATAGAGTGGAACCCCCTCATCATAGAGTACAGATGAGGTATAGTTCCTCCACCCTCATGGGGTCAACACCCCCTCGGATGTGAGATGCCATCAGCAAGGCATGGTTCCCTATATCCAGTGAGGTTTAAGTTGGGCTACTAGAATCAATATAACACTCACTCTTTGTAACTTACTATGTTTTAGGAGCCATTAATATTCTTCCCTATAATAATACTAAATGTTTCATTATTAATTAGAAATAATTAACACTTGATCGTGGATTAATCCTTACAAGATATGAAAAAATCTAATATCAATTTATTCAATTATAATGTAATACTATGATGATGGTATGCGAATCCATGTATCATATAAAATGGATTATAATACATCATGGATGATTACATCCCTTAAAACTACAAAAACTAAATGGGGATAATAAATTGAAAAGAATAATAATTTTAGAACTAAAAACTCCCCTAGACCACCACCACCTTTAAGAATTACTAATTGTATAAAAAAACTACAATGAAAAATAATTCCATGAAATTATAAATCATGTTGTGAGATCTAAAATGACTATTATGGAGATGGTATGTTTGAATGAAATAATTTTAGTAAGGTTTTATATATGGGACCGAAAGATGGCCATTGCAAATATGGTCATTGCAAACATGGTCATTAAAAATGTGCACATTGTTGATATGGTCATTGGGAATATATATAATAAGTATATTGAAGTATTGTATTTTTAAGTATAAAAATTAAAATAATATAACTCATAATGAAATAAAAAAGTATGCTATTAAGGGATTATAACTATATATATGTGTGTCATATATTAATATTATCATTATTATTATTAAAATATAATATAATATATATATGTGTGTATATTTAAAACAAATATTTTAATTCTAATGAGTTAGTGAAATTAAATTTTATAAGATAAATAATAAATTTTAACTATATTTGTTAAAGTGTATTTAGTATAATAGTAATATTTCTTTTTTTTCTTCTTCAAAGAACCATTTTGTTAATTAGTGTAAATTTTATCCAAAAATATTTAATTAAAAACATTAAAATTATTTTATATGAACTAATTTATTAATATCTTTATAAATTATAAATTGATATGAAATAATACGTAGAAAAATTAATGTTTAAAAAAATCATTTTTTAAAAAATTAAATTTTTATTTATATTTTCTATTTTCATCAAAAAACTAAATTTTTAAATATTAGAATTTGAATTATATATAACTAAATTATATTTTTATTTTGAATATAAAAATTATGTTATCATGAATTATTGATATTTTTCTATAAATTCTTTTTTCCATCAGAATAATGCGATATATTATTTTTATAATACTGCAACTTTTATGCCATAACTAGTATATAAGTACGACTTTGAACTTTATAATAAAAATTCATCAAAAAAACTATTTTATAGTTTAAATTGTAAATTGTAAATTATTTTTTATAATTTACAAACTCATGATTGATATTTTAGAACTCAAGTAATATTTTTCTCAAAAATCATTTTCTCACATTATACATTTATTATATTAAAATTAATTTTTAATACTTTTAGAAAATTTATTTTTAAAAAATTTATCTCAAATATATAATCATTAGTTTCAAATTTTTTATTATGTTATAATTTACTTTTAGGCATAAATATTAAGATACGTAAGGTAAAAACAAGTTACCGTAGTAAAGTCATAAATTAAATAAGTAACAATTAAATGGATAAAAGGCTTCAAAAATGATGAAAAATTGTTTCTAATTGAGTAGTTGTGATATGATCTACCTTATCTCTCCCTCTGCGCAAGTATTGTATATTTTTCTAGCAACCTGACATGTTTAACATGTGATTCCTCTAAATTGAGTTGATGTATTTATAAAAATTCAATTATCACCACTTATAAAAGGGGTGTCTCACCACCCCTTCAATACCAATCTAAAAATTTTGTTTTCTCGTAAAACTCTATAATATTTTGTTACCCTATAATAATTTTTCTCTCTCACAATATTCTAGTTACAAGATATTATCCGAATACCTTCATTTCCAAGGAATCATCTAAAAGAATCCCAAAGTGTTCTACATAAGTTCAATAATTTCACTGACATATTTTCCATTCACCATTCAATTTAAAATTTTTTTTCCAAATATTATATTATGAATCAATTTTCTATATTATAAGGAATGTATTTATATTTTATGAAAAAAAAATTTACCAAATCTCCCCTTCCCCTTTAAGAAAATGAAAAACGTGAATTGTGTGTGTGCGGACAACTTCCTCCACGAACAAACAAGATCTTTTTTCATTACTGCATTTGGAATCTAGTTATAAAGATGGTTTTAAATAATAAATTATATATTTATTATATTAATAACGTATGAGTAATATTAATTTAATATCCTCTTAAAGTTATGAATTGTAAACAATTGTTAATAAATTTACCTTATTAAACAAACGAACTAAGAGGAAAACAATTTATTCATACTATGAAATTTTTCTTATCCATCACTTATTCTCCTAATTATTTATAACTATGATATATCACACTGGTTAACACTAAATTATATCATTATTTTACTTGTATAATGATATTGTAACTTAATCACCTCATATTTATCCATTAATCAAGGATGTTCATGTTATGGTAGGTTTACCACCTACTTGAACAATGATGTGATTTTATATCATGAATGATTATAAAAACATAATTACTGGTATAATATGATATAAATTTTTATATAATTATTTCTTTTTTTATGGAATCAATACAACATTATTTAACTCACTAATTTAGAAAACAGCCTTTGTAGGTTGAAAATCACCAAGAAAAATTATCTTTGTCGATTTCTTCTTCAATGATAAAGACTAGAGTTCTAATAAAAGGAGATTTATACTTAATAAGTAATTATAAATAATCCATTATAGTAACTTTAACTATATTAAAATTATAAACTTTTTAATAATAATATATACTCATATCACTCCTACGAAACTAGTATAACAAATTAAAATTATAAACATCTAATGTGGGAGAATAGGTAAATGAATAACTAAAATATATTTATATGTAATGATTATCAATGAGGAGTATAAATTATTATAATTATAAATTATTTTCTTTGTTATTTAATTAATATACATAATTTAATTATTCAAGATATTTGGTGCAAGTGCATAATTATGAGGACTAAGGTAAGGTTTCTCATCTCAAATTTCACTCTTTGAGACATGTTAGGTATTATGAACCTATTTTATTATATGGGTTTTATATTACTACTAATTGAGATATTATATCACCAAGTACCATTTATCATATAAATTTAATTTCAATTTAAATATCTCTCTTTTAAGTGGTTTTATTTAAATTCTCCCCAAGTTGTAAGGATTTTTGTTGACTCAATTATTATTCATTGAGTTATAATTGTTATTATAAAATATAAGTCATATAGGTTGGGTAAATTTATCTTATGATTTTATTATGTGGTATTTTATCTTGTTTTATGGGGATTTATATTTTTACCACATAGACCCATGGTCAAAATTTTATTACTTCATGAAATATGTTCCCCATAAGGGAATTTGATAACTTAAATCTCTGACTTTGAGTTGTATAATTTATTTGGAATTTACTGAATCATTATTTATTTTTCTATTGATTTTACATTTTATATGTTGTTATATTTTAAATTTCTTGGGAAAATTTCTCTTTTGATTCCAATTTTCCAACATAATTATTCTCTCACCTAAAATTATAATGTTATCAATAATAAATATGAATTTATTAATTGGATCTTTATTTTAGGTTCATATTTATCTTCCTACCAATATTGTCTTATGTTTTTGGAAATATGATATTTATTATTTTCTATGATTCTAATAATTATTGTTACCCCTTTTAAAAAGTAAATTCAAAACTATTTTTATGTTGTGGGTTTTCAACAAGATTATTTCAAAATGTTCAAAAGATTCTCTTTCTATGCTTTAAAAATAAATGGATTTATCTTCCAATACAAATTATGTTTTGATAACCTTTATATATTTTAAAATATCCATTCCTGATTATTTTTTTAAGATTACGTGTTTTCAAAGTGTTTTCACTTTTCCGTTTAAAAAATTGACTTTTGAAAGTGACCAAAATTTAATTTTTTTATGCCAAAGATAAAATCATTTTTTAAAAACTCTAATGATTTCACCAAAATTTTCCTCTATATATTTAATTGATTTATTTATTTAGAAATTATTTTTTAAGAATCACCTTATAAATTTTTTTATGAAATAATCTATTGGGATGATTTAATTTTGGGTATCAAGCATTTATATATTTGAGGTCAATTTCAATGATACCATATTGAAATGTTGTGAAACCAATTTTTCATTACCATGGGTTCATTATGATATGATAAATGAAAATAATTTTATTTCTCCTGGATATTCATGGTATGTTGATTGATTGGAATATTGTAACAATCATATGTATGTTTGATTATGGATGGTTCCCTATATCACCCTCCAATCCATTGGTTATGATTTTATATATCATGAGATGATGATTTTCTATGTGGGTATAATTTCTTTTTATCCATGATCACAGGGTTAGGTGTGGGTATAATTGCGGTTTATTTCTGATCACAAGGTTGTTTCTAGTTATAATTATTGTTTAGTGATTCTCACAAGGTTGTGTGTTGGTATAATTATGGATTAGATATGATCACAAAGTTTTGAATGAGTATAATTGTGGCTAATTTATGCTCAGAAGTCTATGAATAGACATAATTGTGTTTTATCTATGTTCAAAATGATTTAATTTCTTATTAATTTGTTTTTCTACCCTCTTATGACTATTTTATGCCCTCCTATATCATGGTTATTTACTAATGTTTCCATATTTTTTATTCACATCTTATATTAAAAAAACAATTTGATAACTCGTGATTTTTTTCTGTGTTTTATTGGGTAATATTTTCTTAGGTATCTTGATCATATACAAATGATCATCTAATATTCACTCATGATATTTGATTATTATCACTTATGTTTACCCTTACTAAGAATATGAGCTCACCCCTTTCTTATGTTTCCATTCCCCAGGTTATGAAGATGATTATAACTCATGATATTTCTAGAAGGAGTCTAGTGTGGCTCAATTATATATAAATATTCACATGTATTGTAAAATAAATTTTGTTATGTTCCTAGTCCTCAAAGTCACTAAAACTTATGTTATATAGTTTGTGTGATTATTTTTTAGATATATTAATTTAACCATGGAATCAATGTACTATTTATATATGTTAATCTTGGGTATCTATACTCTTGAAGTTACTTAAAGAATTATCATATTTAACTACCTATAAAGATCAAGAGCTTCCTCTATCTATCTTTATTCAGTTTCCTCTATGAAAATATATGTTAATTAGGATTATTCTCTTTTATTATGGGTTAAACTAACTTTCGATTTCTCTTTCCTCCCACTTTTTATTTTTTTCAATCCTACTTGGTATATATATGCTCATCCATGTAAGGGATTTTCTCACACAATTCTTGTCTTATGTTGATGAAAAAAATTATATGATGACCTTTGAAGGCCTAGTATAAGTGGATCATACAAATATAGGGTGACATTGATCATAGGTGGTGGTTGGTTTTGGTGTTCATGAGAATTAATCACCATACCCCTTTTATATTATGTTTAGTCTCTCTTTTTTCTTATTGGTAATATATTCTCCCCCATTACAATTTGGATATATTTATATTTTTCACTCTTGTTTTTCTAGAGGTTATTACATATATTTATTCATGTTGTTGAAAAAAATTATTTTTTTCATGATTGTGATGTACATTAAAGTGTGTGTGTAAAGTTTTATAGGCTAGGAACTCCCATTTATGTGATATGCCTAGTTTATGCCAATTGATATCCTTTGACATATTAAATAAAGGCCTGGGGTGTCTCTATCAGCATACTTCCGGTCTAGGTGGGGCCTTGGTGGGTTAGGTCATTATTGTAGTTTAAGGTATGTAGACCTTCTCATGAGTTTTAGTGGTTATCTTCCCCCTATGAGATCTCCTTATATGTTCTCTGATATGAATTATTGGGAATGGAAATATTTCTATGAGTTTTCTTAATTAATTGGTTGTAGTGGGTTTCTAAGATGTGGTGGAAATCATTCTCCACCTTCCTAATATAAGTAATATAAGAAATGTTCTTCGATATATTTTTTAAGTGTATTGATGATGAGATATGGTTTGCTATCCCCATGCTATTTTTTTCAAAGGGTATTCCTTCATGACTTCAAACCCTTTATATTAGAAAGGATTGTTCAAATGCTGAAATTATTCATTCACAAATGTACTCATGTACTATTACATTCACAATTTAGAATTGTAGAAATTGGTTATATGAAAATATAAGTTGGTTCCATAGAGTTGAGGAAAATAAAAAAATAACAAAAATATAATATTATCAATGTTATAGCAACTATAAGTTCATATTAATACTCACTATTGTGAAATTTCCTACAAACTAGCTGGTGATCCAAATATCTCACGGGATTTTCATCACAGATTCCACTTGGATTTTGTAATAATAACAAGAAACCCATCAGTATAATATCACCAATAATAATTCATGGTCCATCAATATCTTTTTAAAGTAAATCATTCACAATGGGATAAAATTTGTATTTCTAATAGTTTCAATTTCCCACAATCCCTTTTTTTCAAGTCTCACAAGAAACTTTGTCTTTCTAAAGGCGGTTGTCTTCTCGATCACTTGGGATGGTGATGATGAAACCCTTTGTCTAATGAGAGGATTATAGTTTTACTCGTCCCCTAAGGGGTTTTTTCACAGTTTGGGCCTCTCTTAAAAATTTAATTTATATTCATGAATCCCTCCAAGGATCACCATTAGTGAAATTGATATATTTGAAACATTAATTAATCAGGTCACTGCACATAAGAATTATCATGTCTCTCAGTTGATCCAAGTATTTGGTTAATCTATATTCTAAAGTATTGTAGGAGGTAACTCTATAATTTATCACCATCAAATGAGGATTTATACTCATAGTAAAGGTTAGGGTTATAGGTATCTCAACCCAAATAATGTTTGCATAGAGCTAAAAAGTTATTGGTGAGACTATTTATTTTTAATGGGGTCAATGATGTAAGTGGAGAGATTAGGCTAAAGGTTACATACCATAGAACATCATTAATCCAAACTCAAGATGTGAGGGGGAAATATATCATGGTCTAGAATAACATCGAAGGGATGGGTACCCAAGTAGGTGACATGGTTAAAACGGTTGCCTATTTTGGAGGCTTAGGCGAAGTGGATTCCTTGGTAGAAGGCCTAGGTGAAAGGTACACTCAGGTGGAAAGCTTGAGGGATGTGGTGCTCAGGTAGGTGGTCTAGGTGAAGTTCTCAATTCCCAAGTAGTTGGTTCCAAATGTTTTAAGCTCCCAAAGTGATCGGTACCCATGTGTCCCATGCCTAGGGTCATCAGTGCCAAGGTAATTGGGTACCTAGGTGGTTTGATGCCTAGATAGTCAGAGCCTAGGGCATTCAGCGCCTTGTTGATTGGGTGCCTAGGTGATTTGATTCCCAGGTGGCCAAGAACCATGGCTATCAGTTCCCAAGTGATCGGTCACCCATGTGGTCAAATGCCCTAGTGGTTAGTGTTCAAGATACTATGCACCTAGGTGATCAAGTACCAAGTGGTCTGGGGCCTAGGTGAATAGTTCTTGGGGTTGTTAGTACCCACGTGATTAGAAAAAATGATTAGTTTTCTTTCGAAAAAATAATTCCTAAAATTTTATAAAGAAAAAATAATGAAAAAAAACTCATTTTCTATTTTTGTATAATTGAATTGGTATATATACAAGGCCTAAGAAGTTAATGTTATCACATATATGTTTTCATCGATTTTAAGGGATATTAAAGCTCTGACAACCTTGTTTGACCCATAACACGATATCATAAAGTTGTTGTTCCACTTAGTTGGTTAGATCACATGGTTTATGGTTAAGAGTTCCATGATCTTGTAAAAATATATCTTACATGAATCATCAAAAACGAAGCTAGATTCCATTTTTAACTTGTTATTCAAGGGAAGATAAATTATTAAAAATATGTAATAAATCTTCAATAAAATCTTGCATATCCTAGAAAATTTAAAATGTGTCTCAAAATGGTGGGGGTAATGGTTGTGTAGAAATATATTCAACCTAGACCTTATCTACTTCAATTACTTCCTTATAAATTATGTGTCCCAAAATATTTCCCTTCTCCCCCATGGAATGACATTTTTTCAATGTTTAAAACCAATTCGTTCTCAATGAATTTCTTTAAAAAATCTAGGAATTCAAGGAATGTCTCAAATATTATTCAATAAATAGTAAAAAAATTAAAAAATAACCTTATAAATATCACAATTAGGTCTGAAAATATACTTTCCATGAATCGTTGATAATTATATCCCAGTTTGTTGCACAATGGCTCAAAAATGGTGTGAATTATGATCTAAAATTCCAAACCCTTTTTTTAGAACTTCCTTTTCAACATTAAAATTATTGTGCAGTATAATAAAATAAATTACGATAAAGGATCCTATGATATTTTATAATGTTTTTGGGAAAATATATCCCATAGTCCACTCCTATAATACTCTCTAATCACGCTTGGTGATTTTCACTATGTCCGGTCCTTTTCCTAGGGACTAACTGAATTGATTTAGAATATTCATCACTTATTATAAGTAAGAAAAGAAATATATTGCACTAGTCCCCTATTACAAGACTTATAATAGCCTTCACCCATAGTCAGTACAATGAGAGTGCACTTACATAGGAGGAAAAAAATAGTTAGAAAAAAATATTTAGATTAGATGCACAATTAAATGTAGCATCTTACTATAGATATGTATTCTAGGATAATAAATATTTTAATCAAGTTAGATCTAAGAAAAAAATATAAATCCAAAATGATGTTTTTTAATGGACACGAGTATCCATATTTGAGAAGAAAAATCTTCTTTTTGGATAGAACAGAGCTAGTTATAGTGTGTATGAATAAGATGTTATATTTTATAAGGATATGTAAATTTTATAACTTCTATATTTTATTTTCTTTTGAAAAAATTTATAAATATCATTGTAATAAAATTAAATCAAGGTACTATAATTTAAATTCTTATAGAAAATATTTTTTTCAAAATTTTTATTTATTTTATTTCTCTAAAAAAACATAGAATCATAAATAAGGTATTTTTTTTACAATTCATGAAACTTATAACAATTATAGAAGTCATCTATACCTTATTTACTAAACTCTTACTCTAATATATCAATAAAAACACTTAATTTTCTTAAAAAACTCCAATGGTAATAAATACCTCAAATAGTAGTAACAAAATTGTAAAAAATATTAGAGTAATAAAAATCAACTTACATGATATCACATAGGTAAAATATAGCCACAAATCCAAAACTGCATATACAACTAGTTCATGTAGAAAAAAAACATAAGAAAAAATATCCATAAATCCAAATATTCTACATAAACGATTTTACATAGCTAAAATAATCACTTATCCAGAAGCATCAAATATTATTACATGAATTGAAAAATATACATAGCTAATTTTTGCATTGATTAATCCATCATGTAACCAATTCAGCATAGCTGAAGTATCTATGTTAGAAAATTTCATATATTAAATATTTCTATGTATACAATTTCACATAAGCAGATAAAATTCATAATATAATTTACATAGGAACACTATGTCACAAATGTGAATTCACATACACATATTCTCATGTAAGTGATTTTCACATTTATAAAACATCCAAGAAAGGGAATTTTTTCAGACATAAAAAAATTAAATTAAGGAATAATTAACTTCATTAATGAAAATATAATTAAAACTTATTTGAAAAATATAAATGGAGATATATTAGAAACATATGAATTGGTTTTGTGGACATAATAACATATGAAACATGGTATATGTTGGAATAACATTAGTAGTACAAAAATATCCCAATTTTTTATGATCACAAAACCTATAAAGAAAAACATACAATTTTAAATGGTTTGGCAAGAGAAAAATATATTAAATAGAATATAAAAAGACTTAAGCATTCTATTTTTTCCAAATCTACACACCCTCTTTTATGATATCAAAAAGGAATACAATTGAATGAATAAAAACATAATCTATATGGAACACAAGTATACAAGACTATAGGAAAACGATACTGAATTGAATATAAACTAGAAATTGGAATAGAAAAAAATAAGATATTAGAAAAATAAAAAGGGAAACAGTAGTATACACAATAGAAATATGGAAACATGAATTTCATTAAATATCTACAAGTCTACAAATCCTTTTGTATCTAGAATGTGGAATAGTCTAAAAGTCATGTTTTGGTCATGGTGTGGGATTATTGAAGATAAGAGAAAAGGATGAGGTAGATGGAAGTTATAAAGAGGAGTAATAATTACTCTATGATCCTCAACTTTATAATGAATCTCTCCTCCAAAAACAGTTCTATCAAAATCACAGAACCTCACATAAGTAGCTCGTATTTTCTTATGGTGCTATGAAGCTACATTGAAGTTATCCATTCAAGAGTAAGTGAACAATATAGGTTTAGAAGTATAAAAATGTAATTCTGGTCTTTTAACATCAGGTAATTTCTCATTCTCTTATTGGTAAATGATGGAGGGATTAAAAACTTGATCCAACTTCAATATTTAATTTTTGTATCTATCAGGTAGTGTAGGTCCAAAAGATAATCTATTTCTATGATGAAACAAAAAAAATTGAATGAAAATACTCTTGATGATATCCTCCTTTAAGAAGTGAAGAATGGTCTTATACCCTTTCAAATTTTACTGAACAAGCTTTGCCTGAGAGAGGTTCAATATGATTTTGAAATCTTCTATCTGAGCCACTAAAAACCAGTGAGATGAGAAAAAATATACTATGAAGAGTTGGATACTATAATATTAGATTTCCCATTTTGGTTTCTTCTAACCTCCTCAACATAAGCATTGAGATTTACTAGATTATCATCAAAAGAATTTATTTTCCAATATAAATTATAAATCAATTGAATCAACACTTATTCCAGATGAACCACACTATCTATGAAATGTTGTGGTGCTGAAACTAATTTAAGTACTAATATGGAAACAATATTGGTAGACACTAAAGGCAACGGTGAACTAGAAGGCATCATGTATATCCCAATTTTTATACCCTTTTTAGAAACATGTGTACTGGGTACTACTTGAGAGGGTGTTAATAAAGAGAAACTGGTAGAATGTCCATTAAATGTGTGAAAAATATTCGTAAATTATTTTTCAGACATAATGACCAATTTTCTAAATAATTTAAAAGATAATTGGATAAATCATTTCATTCCATAACTTTTGATTGAATGGAGGGAATACACTCTTGAAGGAATATAACAAGGCTAATCATTTTTTATTCGGTTCCAATGATTTTATTTTGAATAAGATTCTTCACTTATTCAAATTATATGTGCAACTATTTCTTGAAATTGAGAAGAATTATTGGAAATATAAAGTCATAAAAAATATATTTTTATTGCTAATTTATAAAACCCAGATCATAAAATATATTTTTAAACTACAATTGGATATCTAGACAGAGTATGGGACTAAAATAGGGCACTCTTGAATGGAACCCCTTAAAAATTGAAACTAACTAATCAACATTCCTTTCAGTAAAATAATTTTATATTTAATATAATACCTCACTCTTTATGTTTCCTTGATCACTTGTTCAAAAAATCTAATTTCACCAAATATATATTCTTGATTAGCTCAGATTGAGATGCCACCAACACACTTAGCCCATTAAACTCTGATCATGTTCTTTAACTAAAGTACATATACCTTTAAGGATCTAAACACCTACTCTAAATTAGAAAAACATAGTTTAATAGGTTATATGTTCTTAAGAATATCATTTTAGATATCTAAAAACTCCATCATATTATTAAAATAATTTTTAGAAACTATATTCTCTTATATTCTCTTCAGTTTGACTTAAGTGTCTTTGATCTCACCAAATGCATCTTTTATATTTCCAAACATGAAGATATGTGAAGAAAAGGCTTAAAAATTATACTTAAATCCTATTATATATTTATCATTTTTCTTCAAATTTGGTTCCTCATGAGTGTTATATCGTAGAGATTCATCCACCAGCTTCATATTCCTTTCAAAGATAGAAGAATGTGTTGTCCTGACAATAGAGTCTTCTAGCACTTCTATATTAGAAACTACTTCATGTTGATGGACATAAACAAAACAAATTAATCAGGATTTGATAATATAATAGGTAGATTAAGTTACAAAGAATAAGGTACATTATCTTCACTTGGATACTTAAGAGAATTAAAATTTTCATCCTTATCTTCTCATTATACCACCACAACTCTAACTTCAAGTTCTTCATGATCAACATATGTAGAAAAAACATGTATGTCTTTTACTTCAGCACTAGAAACTTCATTTGTTTCATATATGTTTCATATAGCAGGTTACACATATTCTTCCCTTGAAGTCCCCCCTCAATGGGTGCTACATCCTGATAAAGATTAACTCTATAAGACTCCCTCAAAATAGGTACATGATCTGTTATTACCAAACCCTATTTTCCATTATAGTGGACACCATCTTACTAGAAGATAAGTCCTAAGAGTGTATAAAATTATTTAGAAGAGTTTATATGAGAGTATAAAAATTATGGAACTTAAAAAATTCACCCTCATTTATTTCCACATCTTTATTTTTGAATAGAAGCGGTTATATCCCAAAAAATGCATAATAATTCTACTTTCCATTTCCATGGTAGTAATTATGCAAGAAATATATCATTTTTATGGGATGGTTGATTTTATTATGATTCTCTATGTGGTAGAACAAATAAATTTCCTAGAAGAGTATCTTTTCAAACTCACTATCTAATTGGATGATACTATTCTAAATGAACTTACACTAAACTTTTATTTTAGGCTTTATGTATTTAACTGTTTTATTCTCAACCATTTTTTGTACAAGAATGGATTTTATAAGATTATCATGGTCAACCTCATCAATATCCACTAGGTTATGGCTAAAGTGATCGATCCTATCATGAGTATAGTGAATTATTTATTCCATTTCTTCACAAATAAATTGAAAACTCTTCTTCATTTACTTTTAAAGAAATTATATCCCCATTCTACATGAAATGAAACGATTCATTTCCATAAAACTTGAAAATTTTCTTTATAAACAAAAAACCACTTTTCTTTTAATCAAACACATACTCCCAAACATTAAATATCAAGACTTTATTTTAAAAAATATCTATTCAATTCAAACAACTAATATTTATGACCTTATGAGGAAGCACTCAGTACAATAATCCGAGAGTTTTGGATTTCTTTGGGTGGTCTTGAGGCCCCTTCCTCTTTTATCTTAGATTTCCCCATATTAGAACTAGGCAAATAATTTGTTAAATCATGTGTGTAGAAGGATATGATGGAATATTGAGGATATTCAGTCGAGGTTCATCGCACATAATTGAATCAAGTGAGTAGAAAACATTTATAGTCTCGGGGAAAAAAATATGGGCTTTGGTATATAATGTTTTCTAGGATTTGAGTCATATATTCAAACATAGAATAAATGAAATAAAATATCATGAGTATTGAGTCTATAGTAGTAAAAAATAAATATTTAAAATAAAATTAAAATGAAATTGTATAAAGCATCATTAAATAGAATCACTAAACACAATATTTATAAAATGCACAAGAAAATATGAAGCAGATGAAACTAAATCATAAATATATTTTTAAGGCAAAACAATAATATTATAAATAAAATAATTTGAACTCAAATAAATATATTCCGCTTAATAAAATAAAATATATCATATTATATATTCCTAGTAATGATAACATCTAACCAATTTTTAGTAGAAATAAATTCAAGAGAATATCACATTTTTTAGTGTGATATCTCAAGAAATGATTTCTTTGATCACAGATCTTTGTTCAAGAATGGTTTATGAGTTTTTTAGAAAATTTTATAGAGCTTCTGTTATAAAATTTGAATGGTAATCTATTAAAATTATATTCAATGTCTATTAAGGTTTATTTAATTCATAATACTTGTGCACAACAACTACCTGTTACACAGTATTTTTATTCTATATAAGATAATGAAACTAATTGTTACATATCGCTTAACCATAAATCTTAAGATTTACCAAGAATTTTTTTGGAACCTAGGGTTATTTTTATATATACTCTATAACTGAAAAAATTAGTATCTTAATATGATATTAAATTAAAATTATAAAATTTTAGAAATAATATAGAAATTGAAACTGAGCCTTTGAAATAACTTAAAATTATTTTGAAATCATTCAAATTGGATTTTGTGGGGATTTTCTTAGAATCCAACACATAATAATACTAAAAGAATAATGCATATTCTACTAGTCGTAAAATACAATAATCTCCCAATTATTACTCAATACAACATGTTGTTAACTAGTTTCTCGACTACAAAAAAATCAAGCTTTATATTGAAACTCATAGGTGTTTCTTGACCCTTTCTACTTTCAATTCCAAACCGCATAAATAAATAATGTATTTATTTTATTTTATTTAAAAAAATAAAATATTAATATTAATATATATGACATCTAATAAAGAAATTTAACTCATACATCATGTTCATTTGAAATTATTCCTCAATTAGTTTTGAGAAATCATTACATAATTTTTTATTGGTTGAGACAGAATAACATAATGAAAATATATTTGAATAAGTAAAATATCCTTTGATGAAGTTTTCTAAAAAAGATAAGGACATTCTAAACCAACCAAAAATCCATTTGTTAAGATAAAATATTTTATTTTTATAACATGATCTAGAGGATTGTTTACGGTTGTATAGGGATTTATTAATCCTGAAAATATAAGTTGGAGAAAGAGAATTTTTCAAAACTAGGAGTTTGTTCAACATAATAATCCTCTACAAAGAATTTTTTTTGAAAATTTAGTTTAACATCCATCTGAAATAATTTATAATTCACATGAGATGCATTGGAAAGGAGAATCCTAATAGATTATTTTCAAACAACTGGGGAATATGTTTCCTCAAAATATGTTCTTTCTTATTGATTATAACCTTTTGCAATAAGTTTATTAAAATATATAATGATCAAACCATGACAATTTTACTTATTTATAAATACCCACTTAGTTCAGATAACAAGATAATCAAAGGTTCTATCAATTAATTGTCAAAACATGTTCCTTTTGATATTTTTGAATTCTCCTGGCATTTCTAATACATAATTATGATCCATTAAGGCTTATTTTAGGGTTTTAGGTTTATGTTGAGATATAAAGGAAGAGAAATCAATAAGGAATCGTACACTTATTATAGTTTTTAATCATTTATCATAGATCCCTATAACTATATTTAAAGGGTGTTATTTTAAGGTTCTCAACTATCTCGGTAAAACACTTTTAGGTTCAATTTTCTCTATCATTTTTGGACTATTTATTTTAAAATCATGTTTCAAATAATCATCCATTTTAGAGTTAAAAAGAGGGATAAGTCTCATGTCTTACAAAAAAATTACATAACACATAATCATGATTATTATTGTGATCAAAAGGGCCACATTCATCAAATTTCACATGAGATTATTCTTTAACAATCATTTAATTTTTATTGAGTAATTTATAAGATTTATAATTTTCATAATAAATATGAAATATTCCTTTACGATCCATTTGATCAAATTTTTAAATATTATCTTTAGTGTTAATAATATAAACTTTACATCTAAAAATATTAAATTATCCAACTTTTGGTTTTCTATTATTCCATATCTTATAAGGTGTCATTAGTGAGAAAGGCTTTTAGACATTGGTTTAGTTATTTATTAACATTAGTTAACAAGTTACATCATTAAAATCAATGTTGTAAATATGTTTTTCATGTCGGTTATTGTTAACCAATGTGGAAAAGGTATATTTAATATTAGTTATTATTGAAAGTTTTCATAGAAATAAGTTAAAAAATTCAAAATAAGAAGGGTTTATCATGTTGGTAATTAAAAATAACTGATTTAAAAATCAATATTTCATGTTAGTTATATAATAAAAAGCTTAATTAAAAAAATTAATTCAAATACAATCACCCTGTTATATAACAACACAAACAAAAATAGAAATAAGTAAAACAAATTGAACTATAAAAAAACAAAAAAAAAATACAATGGAAAAACAGAAATATACATCACAACTTTGATCAAAACTTGTCAACATTACAATTTGAAATTTATGATTTAAAATATATTATTCAAATAAATTAAAAACCAATAAAACCTATTAAATAATCCTACCATTTTCCTTGTAATTGATTTAGATATTTTTCAAAATTAGGCATAGGGTCACAAAAAATATATAAATTAATAGTAAAGCATTTTACTTGTATTCTAAAAATAATAATAAGATGAAATAAAGGAAGGTTTATAATAAAATTTAATATTTTGCAGTTTTTTAACTATCCAATTTAACATTATTTCAAACATTAATCTTAGAAAAAATTACCAATATTACCAAACTCCTTGTTAATGGTGAAAATTTGGTTTCAAAATATTTTTTCAATTCAAAATAAATTTTTAATTACTTGCATCCAAAATATAGTAATGATAATTGGGAAATCACCTCTACATACACATATTTTTTACTTTATTTTCTTATTTATTATTGTATCTCTAAATTAATATTATTCCCTATTTGAAAATGATATGTATGGAAGAAAATTATAAGTCTTTATAATATATAAATGTTCAAATAATCAAACATTAATGTCCAATACTTTGTGAAAATTTCTCACACGTCATCATATAAAGATCATAACAAGTAAGTTATCTTCTCTTTTGAAAAGAAACACACAAGATCCATTGGAAAATAATATATATATAAAATATAATGTGAGTGGTTATTTATTTAAGAGACTTTAATAAATATATGTTCCAAAACCTTTAAGGTAAGGAAGAACCTAATACCGAATTTCATTATTTTGAAATATTTTAGAAATATGTAACGTTCTTTTTGTATCTTTAATTACATTCATTATTGCTAAAATAAATTTTGTGTTTAGTAAATCCATATACTGATGTTGTATCATACTGAATACATGGTGTATCATATTGAATACAAGGTGTATAAATATACCTAATAAAAAATAAACATAAGTAATAATTTTCATTAGATTAAAATAATTTAATGAAAAATGATAATCCACATATCATGTTGATACCCTATAAATATCTATTTAAAATATCAATGATATCTCTTATAAGAAACACCATATTAATTTCACACTGAAAATTTATAGAGTCCGTTAAAATATCATAAAATCCCAACAAAAAATATTAATATGATGATAATTTATAAATTCTAGATTAAGTAGTATCTGAAGCCATAGAAGCCTGGAAATTTCGTTGTCTGACTAGTATATATTTATAATTTAATTATTCAAATAAAAAAATATAGTCAAATATATAAATTCAAAAATGTTAAAAAAAATTACCACTAATAGGGAAAAAAGTATATAATATATAAATACCTCAGCATTAATTTATCAGATAAGTTAAGATAGCCAAACTATAATGTGGTGGATACTTTTTCATAAATTAAGTGACCTCATCTGTTGAAAATAATACTCTTTCAGCTCAATATATATTATCCTACATAGTGACCCTAAGATAATCAAACTCTATTTTATTATGATGAAAAATATCTCGAATATAATTTATAATCCCATATGAAATAATATGATGATGGGGATCCTTAACATATAACACAATGTAGATGAGATGTTTTTGGAGATGAGGTGTAAGAGTTGGATACGCAAGTGAATGTGGAGGAGTGGAATACATAAATGAACATTGATTAGAGGGATCTGTAGATAGAAACTATCAATTTATGTCTACAAATTTCTATTGTCCTTATTTTCTAGTCCTATCCTCCATCATCTCACCCATCTCCTGAACATTAGCTTCAAAAAACTATATTTTTCCTTTATATATATCCTCCTTTAAATAAAATTTGAAATGACCAAATACTTTTTTGATCAATAAAACCACCCTGTATCCTAACATGTCACCCAAGTGTTTTGGATTTACTAAGTTAGTAGATAAAATATCTTTCTTACCCTTAGGTATAAATGTAAATGGTGTACTCTATACCTCAATGGATTCTAAAAGAAAACATTTTAAAAAAATTATTAGTAAATATAATTATATAAAGAGGTGAAATAACATAAATAACTCAAAAAATACTTACAATCCTCTCAGATACCACCCTATACTCTTCAATAATATATCTTCTCTTTTTTCTGTTTAGGGCATTCACCCACTTTTCATGTCTAGTGGGGGGAGGATGGTTAAATTATGCAGAGCCTGAAGACTATACTCTCATTTTTTAAAAATTCGCATCCATCATTTGGTCTTCTAGCAACAAATACCCTTCACAAGATAATGTATGAGGGTATATATTTTTGGATTGGATATCTTGATGATATATCCTTAGTTAAAGTAAATTAAGGATAAAAAATCATTAATATGATCAATAATATTCAAAACAACTTCAAACATTTTACATTTCACTTACCAAAAATGATTATTTTCATCTATTTTCAATAAACCACTTCCATGTATCTTCATCTAGTAATGGATATATATTACATAGATTTTTATTTTATATTACCCCAAAAATGAAATCTGATATAAAAGTTGATTGAAAATCCCTCCATCTCTAAGAAACAAAAGATAAATTTTTTTCATAACTTCTCTAATGTCATGTATATCATATTTCTTATGATAAAAATGGAAAAAAACCACATTAGTAAAATAATATCATGATATGTAAAAAAATAAAAATGATCCTAGAAAAAATGTCTACTAAAATTGAGAGATTTTCTCTTTATTTACTCTTCCAATTACAAATACAAATAACAACATTCGTATGATCTTTCATTGTAAAAGAGGTTTTAAATTGTTTTGAATTAAGTCCCCCAGATTTATCATTATCCTTAAACTCAACAAATATCCTCTAGTCCTGACTATGGGAAATTATTAATATTGTTAAGCATGTGCTACTATGTTTACCAACCCTGATAGCCTTCTCTTCCCCCATATAAGTAAAAGGTTCCTTTTTAGAATGTTGAGGACGCTCCTCAATAAAAGTTTGTATACATTCATAAATAGAATATCGAGGTGGACTAGCTATTTTATTTAAAATTATCCTATAAAAAATTAAAAAATAATTAGTACAAAAATATAAAAATCCAATTATCACATATAAAATTAAATAAAAAAACATAAATGATCCAACAAAATTTAAACTAAACTAAAAAAAATTATTCATATTTTTTAAAGTAGTTAACTAAAATGTTGAAAAAATTAATGAGAGATGACATGATATAAACAAAGGAAAAAAACTAAGTAAAATATTATACAAACTGGACTCTTACATAAAAATTGGAATAACAATTATAAAATGATACAAACAAAACAATACAATATAATATAAACCACTCTTTAATATTTGTTACATTAGTTAACAATAATGTTAAAAATAATACTAACAATATTGTATATCATATTCATTATTATTTAAAATTTTAAAAAATAATCATATTTATGAAACATAAAATTATATAGAAAAAGTAAAAAAAATATCTTGTAAGAATTTAAACAAATCCAATAGTTATATATAATGTTTAATAATCAAAAATGATAAAAATATAACTCAATTGATCTAAGAAAAAAATTAATAATCTTATTTAAAATATATGTATTTAGTAAAATAAAATTTGACCTTATACATCTAACATTTTACAAAATTTAAAAATAAAAACATGTAATAAATATATGTTACCTGTAATATTAAAAAATTACTAAAATATTATTTTCCTACATCCTTACTCATGATCATTAGGTATGGAACAAACCATATATGTGATGTGGTCATCAATATTATTAGATACTATTTCCACAGAAGTAGTTATATCACATAAATTACCAACATTTTCAAGTCTTTCATCAACAAAATGTTGTTCTTTTCCTTGCATGATGACTGACCAATGAACATTTTATGGATCAAGAACAAGGATTTTTTTCACAAGTTTCTTTATGATCAATGGATTATTTTTGTATTCCAATATATTTATATTAACAACTATTATATCTAATACATCTTGTCTGAAACTATTAATATTGATTACCCATTTACAATTAAACACTAGGACTCAAAATTTAATGTAATCAATCTTCCATATTTTTTTAATTACTCAGTAATATGCATATTATGCAGAGATTTATTTTTTGTATTTTTCACTCAAAAAATTATTTTCTTCAAAAAACAAAAATATACTACTATTCTGAAATTCAATTTTATTTTCCTAATCTTTAGTATAAAATGTATAACCATTAATTTCATACCTGAACCATCTAATCTAATTTAAACATAGGTTTACTTATAACTCTATCAATGTTTTTGATGCATCTGATTCACCATGCACTGTCTCTTTAAACCATGGAAAAAGAATTTATCTTTCTCATTCAATATCTAGGAATCTTTATTCATTGGATAACTTTGTTTAAAAAATTAATAATAAATTTTATATATGGGTGAGAATCGTCTATATTATTTAATATGTATAAATATTCCTATTTTACATATTCACTTACCAACAATTATACTTCTAAACCATGAATTCCCTTTCCCCTAAAACTAACCCATTCATGGAAAGATGTAGGTAAACTGATTTTCTCCACTATAGACAAATAGTATATACAAAACTCTGTAACCTCTTCAGATTTATACTTCTCAATAATAAAGTATTTTGGTCAGTATAAATTTTTAAATGATCTATTAAATTTCATTACATATATTTGAAAAGGATATATCCAAAATAGATATACAGGCCTAGAAATAATTATTTCCAACACCAAATGTACAATTAAATTCACCAGTTATCAAAAACTGATTGTGTTAAGTATGTTTTTAGTTGAAAAGGTATAGAAATTATGTCATTATAAAAAAATTCATTGAATTTAGATCAAATCACTTTGTTACAAATTGAATTGAAAAAGTACCAAACCTTCATGATGGTCATAATTTCATGAATTGGAAGTATTCTATACAGTGAAACCAGTATGAACTATTGCATCATTATGTAGAAATCATTAGATTTAATTCCTGTTGGCTTCAAATATTTTGGTGAAATGAATTTTTTTACATTTAAATAATAACCATGTGGTAATTGGATAACATGGAGGAAGTGGAAAAAAATAATTTTCTCCCTCATAGAAAATGTATGAAAAGCTTAAGGAAGGTATGTTTGTCTCCCATTAAGAGTGGGAGCTAACTCCAAATTCATTTCCATTAAATATAAGTCTAATATTTCATTCAAGTCATCCTTAGTCTATCCTTTAGTATCTAACAGTATCCCAATAAAACTATCACAAGTATTCTTCTTCACATGCATTAAATTGATATATGTCTGACTTAAGGATAATTCCAATATATATGCTCAAAAAATATTGACCATTTATTTTTAATATTTCTATTATTATTATTTTTTCTGTCTTTTTTAATGTGATGTAAATATTTTTCACCCTCATTACTACAATTTTAGTATTATTCCTCGCTAGCTAAAATCCATGATATAGGTTTCCTTTAACAGTTCTTTTTTTAATCACAGATAAAGGTTAACTTTTTTCATCGCATTTTCTAACACTGATAAAGGCCGACTTTATCAGCTCAAGTTAAAGAAATGAGAAGACTAATGCATGAGTCCCACATCTATAATACAGACAGTTATATTATTGTTTTTATATCATCATGTGGCATCACGATTTCAGAAGCCCATTTCATGGATAGCCTCTCACATACATACTCTACACACACTAATATTAGTCAGTGCCTACATGCATGGACCCCCGTGGGCCTCTTCCAACCCTATGCTTTAGTGGGGTTTGGCTAGCCCTCTGTTTAGTAGGCCTTCTCTGTTAGGCTATCTAAATGGATGGCCCTTTATGTTAAGGGCTAGATAACATAAATTTTTTTCACAATTAATTTTTTTATTCTATATAAAAATAAATATTGATATACACGAATATATTAAATATATGTAATTATTTATTAATATTTATTTGTGTTATTCATTTTTTATAATTAAATTCCAATATTTTATATAAAAATATATATTTCTATATATAAAAATATATTCATATATACTAAATATTGTTATATTTAATTTTTTAATATATTCATATATATATATGTTTTTTATTTTTTTATTTTTTTTATTTGTATAATATTTTTTATAATTTATTCATCTTTAAAATTTATTTATATATTTTTTATTTTTTTATAATTTGATTCTTATTTCACATATAAATATAATATATTAATTTTCTATTTAAATAATTATATAATGTATACATTATTATATTTATTTAAATATATTTTTTTTTAAATATTAAATAATTTAAAATATATGTACATGAATAACTGTATGTATATATGTTTATGTGTGAATAGATGTGTATGTGTACATATGAATATTTTTAATGTGTATATGTATGTGTGTGCACAAATCTGTTTATTGATTTAATATTATTTACTCTTTTTTAATATCTCACCATTTTTAGAATTTTCTATATTTATTAATTTTTAATATAAATTTATTTTAATATATTCATCTTAAATATATGTGTGTGTGTTTAATTTAAATCTATTTAATTTAATTAAAACTAATTTAATTATTATTACTTTTGTATAATTAATACAATTCATTTTTAATAATTTTGTTGTTTATATAATTAATATCTTCTATTTATTAATTTTTTCATTCTTTATGTGTCTTTAATTTATAGAAATGTTACAAATTCACTTTTCAATATTTTTTTAATTTATTTAATTTTGTTATTCAATTTTTATTATATATACATTAATAATGTTAAAAATACATTTAATCATTTGTAATATTTATCTATACATTTATTTATTTACTATACATGTAATATTTTCAGTTTGTTTTTCATTTATATGAATAATACTTATTTTTTTCATTGTGTTTTAACATTTAAAATGTGTTTCATATTTATATAATTAATATATTTAAATTAATTTTTTAATACGTTTTTAATTTAAATAGGTAATTATAAAATTATTAATATGTATTTTTTTAAAATTATATGTAAAATTATAAATGATTTTACATATATATTTATTTATTTATTTAAATTATTATAAAAATATAATAAAAATATTTAAATAAAAAATATATTTATCTTTATGATAGAGGAGATGGGACCACGAGAGCTTCCCTCTCTAATTCTTGATGGGATTTAGGGATTCCTTCTCAAGGAATCCTCGACTCATTCCACTCTAGGTGAAACATTATTCACTCTAGGTCAATTCGACTCCCACGAGGTTGTTGGTGCTAGATCGGAAAGTTGGAAATTAGTTAATGGTAGATCTGTTATGGTTATTTCAACTACAAAAAATTTCCTTAATCGATCTTTGTCTATCTACTAAGGGTATGCCACTAGTAACATTCAATAGAAAGGAAATTTAGCTCATGTTAAGGATATCCTAGATATTATCTTGGACTGTCTTGAAATTGGTAATTATTTTTTTGTTTGCATATATTTTTTTACCAAGGGGATCAAATCCTTAGAACATTATGGACTTGGTTGCAAGACATTCTGATTTTTTGGGTTTCTAAAATTGGAAGTGTGTTTCATTGGGTATGTTTTTTTATATTATTTTCCCTTTTAAGGATCTAAAGATGAGGGCTTGGGGTTTTGGTTTGACAAATCTCAATCCAGAAATTCTACACATTAGGGATTGGAATCTGAATTTCAATCTATTGGAGCTGAAAAATACCTTTGTTCAGTTGTGGTACATGGTTTAAAAATTAAATCGGGTACCTTGGAACCCTAAGATTATATATGATATTACAATGAACAATGGGATTCTGTTAAAATTGGATAAGGAAATAGAGCTAGCCAGATTCTGTCATTATGCTCATTTATTATTGGAAATTGATTTGTGATATACTTTAGCTGATATACTGATTCTTTTGACTAGTGGTGATGAGTAAGAACTATATATTAATTATGAAAAATACCCATGATTCTTCCATAATTATAAGGTCATTGGATATGATATTTTGAACTATATGAGATTTTTTATCTATATTTTTTCTCTCTTCGAGGACATGAGTAATGTTTATATTTAAGAGGTTAATTTATGAAGACCCACTCCTCATGGTGGTCTTGATAAATCAAAGTGTTCTTAGCTTCAAGATGGAGGAGTGATCAATTAGTGAAACTCTTTAGGATATAGTCTCAGTCGTGAAGTTGGGCATAAGCTGGGAATACAATCGGCTTGTCTAAATTGGGATGGATCTACTGATATGTATCTTGTTGATTCTCATGTTGGATAAGGGTCCACATTCAAGGAAAATATCTTCACAAGAAGGAATTATCCATTTATTTAGTTTTTTTAGGTGATCAAAGCTAGTATTCCCCACCTAGCATGTGAGAAATAGACATTAGTTAGTAAATTCTATGAGATCTTTGGATGACATTGTGGAAGTGGGTTTGGATGTTTAAGGAAAAACATTTGATGGATTGATTTCACAAGAAACCATAGATCAATAACTTTCTTCAAGAGAAAATGATTTCTTCTATAGCATGGAAAGATAAGAAAAAAATGGTTGATGAGGCAACATTTTTCTTAAAGACTTGGGAAGCCATTAAGATCAAATAATTGAATGATGTTGCATCGAATAAGGGTTTTTCCAAGAATTATGATATTTTATACTTGATTTTGAGTCCAGATAATACACTTTTGGTTGGACTGATTGACATGAACATCAATAACCTAGATTATGGATCTTCTTCCCATGATAATCAGAATTTTTTTCATTCCATTATGGTTTAATGTAAAAGAGGTAGGCTTCATGAAGCTGTAAATATAGAGGAGACATCTTATATGAACTATCCTACTAATGATCTTCTCATGGTTGTTGTGAGTGAGGATGAAGAATTGACCATGAGAAATGTTGTTGATCTAGAATTTCTATTTGAGTAAAGTATTTCCACTATAAAAGAGAAAGGTAAGTTTTAAATGTTCAATTCTATTTCAAAAAATAGAAATTTCTATCCGACTAGATCTTCCTGGATTCAAAAGAGCCCAGGTCCTATTTTCAATATTAGTGAGGTGAAAATTCCCAATTTTAATTAGATTTGGAGTAATAGTGGCTCAAATATTGTCGCTGGGAATAGAGTAGAGGCTGAAAAAGATAAGGGTGAGCACCAGGTAAGGGATCACTCAATTAGATTGCTTGAAATTTTACATAGATCATAACAGGTATGCTTTCCTTTAGGAATTCTTAAATTCTCATGTTGTAATGAAATTCTCTAATCCAAAGATCTTATTAGAGAATTTAGTTATGGATGGTGAAAAATAACCTCAACATCTTGAGGATTCCACCCCACTAGATGACAACTTTTACCCTTTGGTTGATGATGAATATTTGTTGAAAAATCTTAAAACCTGCATAAGGGGTCTTCATATGATAGGTAGGGGTGGTGGTCAATCTTAGTTTACAAGATTAACTATCTTCTCTTATTTCTGGTGAAATATCATTCCTTTATTTGTGGTAGTGGTTTGTCATTATTTTCCACAACTATATCTTTTGTACTTTTTACTTTTTGCTTGTTTTATTTTTACAAAATATCGAGATCATGGGATATATATATATATATATATATTATGTTCATAGTTGTATAATTATATTTAAACATACACACAAACACCTCACACATAGGTCATAAAGGTAAGCCATGTCCCCTTAAGGGGATATCCCACCCATCAAGCTTTATATATTTAGTACGTGGACCATAGGACTAATAAGAATGATGCCACTTACAAGGAATGTATGCCCAATGGGCATGAAATCCTAATTCATGGCCCTGAAGTCCCAAATTTTTGTCCCAAAGTCCATCTGTTGAATAGTGTGGCTACAGTACCTGGGATGCTACAATACTTGCTACAGTGTTGTTCCCACTACAATTCCTACTACGGTGCCCACCACTACTATAGTTCCACCAGTGCTACAGTCCCTCTATTACTATAGTCTGCTAAAATACCTCTACAGTTCTTCTATAGTAACATTCACCCAATGGGTTTTGAGCCCCCAACCTCGATGTAGTATTACGGGGTACTTTACCACTAAGCTAAACACCAACTACAGCATGGGATATAACCCAAGGTTCATGCTGTTTTGAGTAAATATTTCAATAATAAATATATTTATTATATTTATTATATTTATTATATTTATAAATATAAATATTTCTATAATAATAGAAATATATAATTATATAAAAATATTTTTAAATATATTTATTTAATGAAATAATTATAAAATTATAATAAATATATTTAAATAATAATAATATTAAATATATTTATAATTATATATATTTATATATTTACATACATATATATATTTATATATTAATATATCTATTTATTTACATAAATTTATATAAGTATATATATATAAATATATATAATTATATTAATATATTTATAATTATATAAAAATATTTTTAAATATATATATTAAGTGATTGGGGGTACAATGGAAAAGAAACACATTCTCATCTCACACCTACATGCCCAATGGGTAGGTCATAGCCCCCCCCCTCCCCCCCCCCTAAGGGGTAAACCACCCATTGAAACCCTCTTATTTATATATTATATAAGCACGCATGCCCCTATTATATAGGCCCAAAGACTGTTATAATTTTTCCCCAAAAGGCCGATTTGGGTGTACGAGATGCTAATTTGGGTCTTTGGGCCATAGGGCCTTTAGGCCACCTCATGTCATAGGTACATAGGACCTTCGAGCCACCAAAAACTTTCAGGACATGGCCTTCCAGCCATAAGATCTAAGAAGTAGCCTAGACATACCACACAGGAGAGGGCCCCAGAAGAGCTTTCCATGAAACTAGTATCCACCAATATAAAGCTAACAGGATTAGAAAAATGACAGAGTATTGCAATAATCATCAGTACCAAACATAGTGCAAGTCTGTATGGGGAGATACTAGATAATAATTCATATAAGGTGGGGAGTAAGCCTTAAATTATGTAGATGAAGGGGATGGGTAGTTCTATATTGTAGTTTGGATGGGCCTTTGGGTCATGTATTGGCACTATGCATCAGTTCCATCGAGTCATGTACTGGGAATTGTACCACTGGGCCTACGAGTCACGTATGGGTTCCTTCTAAACCCAGTTTAAAAGGTGATTATCCAAAATAAATAAATATATAATGCCTTCATTCTATTCAAACATTATATACCACAAGGGTATCTCACCTAGGATCTATTACAACCCCAGGCACCACCATCGCATGCCCAGGCCCTGTGTCGCCACCACCAGGCTTATGCCAGTCCATCTCTATGTGATCTATTGAGGAAACTACTACCAGCCAGCCAATCCATCATTTAAGCTCTCTATCGTGACTAGCATCCACTATCAAGGTGTCTCACCCAAATTCAGAATAGAGGTGGCCCTCCACCATGCAAGGTAACTTCCAAATCTCACACCTCCAAGAACTACAGCAACACAAGAAGCCTCATGAATTTTAGTGTAGGACGATGCCTAAGGTCACATTGATCCCCCATAATCTTCTACAGTGGTCCACCTTCAAACACCGTCACTGTTAGATCTACCTGAACCATCCATCATTCCTCAATGGGCCTCCTGAACACCACCAGATATATCCCCCTTTTATCATCTTATCACCCTCACCATTTTCCCACCTAAGGTCTACTAATGATTCATGTTGATAAGAGATTCAGTCATTGGATTTGAAAGGAATAATATTCCATTATTACAAATAAACATCTATCCCATAACATTTCAATGATTCCCACTCACATGCACCTTGAATTTTTCATACATCAGTGCTCACTGCCCCACTTGCTACTGTTGCTTTTCTCTCCTCCACCACAGCTTGAAGCCTCCATCAAATGTCAACCCAGATAATTTCGTCCCTCTAAATAGATTTTTAATTCTTTAAATATTTAATTAAAATTATACACATTTAGTTTTTTTAATTATATTAATTATATTATTTAAATTATGTCTTTATTAGTGCCTTGTTAACATAGATAAAGGTTCGTTTTATCACTGATTTCTATTTTAGCTCTGATAAAACTATTATTTATCAGGTTTTTTTATATAACTGATAAAATATTCCCAAGTATTTTAAATATATCCCTAATAGATTCATCACTGGCATTGTCCAAGATCTCATGGATATGAATCCCTATCGTCTCTCCCTATCAATCATTTTAGATGAATCAATGCCTTCACAAGCCAAGGTATGTGATCACTTGTGATCTTTATCTCCCCCTCAAATATCTTTGACAGTGTTTATTTTTATGAAATTGATTGAATAGTGAGTTCAAAGATCATTGTTTGGATGTGTCTAGGTAGACTCTTATCTAACTTTCATGATCTCGTTTCCTTCTCACCCTTCAATGTTTTTCACCACCATCTGTCTCATTCTATGATTGAATGGACTCTATGATGTGGTTATAAATATTGTTTCTAAAAAATTATTTTGTAGTTCATAGTCTCTTTTCATTCCCAAACCAAAACATGTTTTTCTAAAATATATTAGTATGATATAAATCTAGAAAATTGTATTATTAAATGGAACTCTATAAACCAAAACATATTCTTTGATTATTAATTTAAATTTAGATTTTTGAGAGGAATATAGAAGGTACTGTGTTATTAGTTTAAGAGGAGCACATTATACAATCATCAAACTGATCTTCAATGAGATAAAATGACAAAAAAAATTCAAAAAATGTCATTACCTTGTGTATTTTATTTTTAGTGGCCATTAGAGTATAATCTTTCAATATTATTTTCTTTTTATGAAACCAAAATATAATGAAATATGGTTTAATTATGGACCCAATTTTTTTTTGATATTGATGGACATTTTATTTTAGGATTCATTAATAAATAGGGTATTTTATTTATTTTGTATTAATTTTATTTATTTTTTAATATAATTATCAATATTCTATGAATTAATTTTTTATTAATATATTATGATTAATTATGATTTTTAGAATTATATTTTTTGAATTCTAAATTCTTTAGTTTTACCTAAAATATAATATGCATGTTTTGAATATAAAATATTATTTTCAAAATATAACATATGTTGTATGTTTAGATATATATTTATTGATGATTATTTATATGTCATAAATTTATTATATATTTTTTTAATATATTAAAACATGTGATTTATGAGTTAGGACATATGTTATTTGGAAATTATTTTATAAAAGAAAAAATTTAAGAAAATGGTTTATGGTTTATTATGTCATAACATTTGTTCTTTACATGTATCTTGTATTGAAAGTTTAATATATTTAATTATATTTATAAAATATATTTATTAATAGTTTATTATTTGATACAGAACATGATTTTTTGGATATAACAAACCATTTTTTATATTTATAGTATTCTTTTTTTGCTCTATATTCTTACAGAATATTTTATCAATATATAATTATTTGTTCTATAAATTGTTTTTTGTATTATAAAAATTATATTTTATATATTATATTGTTATATATTAATAAATTTATATATTCTGTATATTATGTTTATCTTTTTTGGGTTATGTAACCATTATTTTGAATTAAAGTTTTTATAAGGTTATATATGGGGAAAATATTTGATAAAAAGTTAAACTATCATGCTTTACAATTTCATTTTTTGCATTCCTTAATTTTTATTGTTTACTTTTAATGATATAAGTTAATTTTTATTATTATTGGTATATAATTTTTTATTTTACACTTTTACCTATGTCAATGAATCCTACATTACTTAAATGGTCTCATTTGAACGGAAGTCAATTGTGATTTAATTTTTCACATTTTTTTGTTTTCAAGGAATATTCATCATATAAAAGGTATGTTTTAGTTTTTACAATGTCTTTGGATAGTTTTATGTTAGAATTATGAAAAATGGGAAACAAATAGGCATTTACAGCTGAAGGTTTTTTGTGTTTTCCTTTGTTTATATAGGTATTGGGAAAATTATTATTCATATTCATTTTATTATCTAGTTACTTTAAATATGAGTAGTGGAAAAGAAAAATTTCATCCATGGTTTGAGGTGTATAGGTATGTATAAGTTTCATCTTTTATTTTTAAAATTCTTTATTTTGATTAATCCATTCCCACAGTATTATTATTATTATGTTTTGTGTATAATTAGGAATGGTTTGAGTGTAACCCAAAAAACGTTCTAATTTAAAACATGTTTATCTTGGACACATACAATATTAGAAGATAATGGAAGAATTTTATAATGTTTATTATAATCTCTATTACCCATACATGTGGAAAGGATTTTAATAAGAATGATTGTACTCTTTTGGATATACCAATGATGTTTTGACTACAATATGTGAGAAATTACTTATAGTGATTTTTGTCATTGTTAGAGGAGGAATCAGAATGTTTTGGATCTCAATGATGTGAAATTCATTCAAACTAATTTTTTGGAATTTTTATTAATGGGCTGTATTTTTTGGTTATTTTAGGGAAATTGAATAGGGGTTTTGGATATTGTAGTATATCAGAAATATACCTAAGATTCATAACTTTACTATTTTTAAAATAGGGTTTCGTTAGTGGGTTAGAGTAAAAATAAATTTTCGGGTATTCCTATAATACATGGTCTATAATAATCTTTTGAAAAAGAGAGTAACATGAAATCCAACTTCACTTGTGATATTAATAACAATTTCATCCATTTGTTTTATCAAATTCCATGTTCCTTGACTATGTGTATCATTTTTAATGGTTTGAATGCCACCAATAAAAAGTTCTAATTTACAACACATTTATCTTGTACACATATAGGATTGGAAGACAGTGGAATAATTTTATTAAGTTCATTATAATCTCCACCAACCATACATTTGATATAGATTTTATTAATATTGATTATACTTATTTGGATAGACCTACAAAGGTTTTAACTAATATATGTGGGAGATATCTTGTCATGATACATCTCTACCAAGATTAAGTAATTTTAGTAAAATGTTATGTATGAATGGAAAAATATAGTTATGTAAATGTTAATTTGTTGAATAAATACTATATTTTCTAAAATAATTATTTTTAAATGTTTGATAAATGCATAAGAGTATGGTCATGATGAATTGAGGGTCTGGTGTTGAGAATTATATAAGAATTTGACATGATTAAAGAAACATTAATTTATTTATTTGATACAAATGATATTTAATGAATCCATGGGTTAATGCATGACGTGAAATAAAAAAATATAATTGGGATATGGAATATGTTAGATTCAAAATTTTATTAGAGGACTATGTGCAATTATAAATATTAAACCACAATACTATTTATTCATATCTTATATCATTTCACATAGTGGGATAAATATCATTGTTTACAATAACTTAACCCAAATGAATTATCTCATGAGCATATCCAGGGTTATCTCAAGACTAAGGGGATATCCACCACCATATTCACACTAAAGATGAATATAAGTAGAGAAAGGATCATCAAAATCAGTGGATCACTTATTATGATTAGCATGAATGAAACACGGTAATTGATACCTTCATGATATCTTCCATAGATTAATTGAAGATTTTATGTGATCAAGGATCATGTGTGTTTCTCCCGTAGAGATATTAGATCCTCATTGCAGAATGGTGGTACGTCATGAGTGGGGTTTTAATGATCAATATCTTCTTCAAATAAATATTTATAAGACTGATATAATTATTCTCATTAAATAAATTATAAGTTTAATAAGATGAGATACTCTATATAGTGTTTTAGGATCCATTCATCGTGTTTCTTTGGGTTAATTCATGAGACATGATGGTTTAACATCATGTTTATATAAGTTATTTTTTTCCAGACAATGAAACACATCATTGGGTATAGTCCTCACAAGCTCTCACTATACCCAGATTCCACTATCCCCATAACATTCATCCCTTGATGAAAATATGATTTATGGTATCTATAACATTTACCTCGGTAATGGATAAAATACATGGATTGCTCCTAGTGGTAGGATCTCACCACCATTTCACTTAATTGAAAACATTTTTAAGGCAATTCATCCCATGGTATGTGAAAATTTATACAAAACCTGGAGATCCCATGTGTATCTTCTTCATCAAGTGTGGAAATCCTTTCTCTTCAACTTAACTTATATCATCCGAATGATGCTCATAATAATTTCATCATGGAAATGTGCACGCTATATTTTTTTGGTGAAAATAAATGGAATCAAAAATTCAAAAAATATTAAATAATTTTAAAATATAACATACCAAAAAAATATACACCTTTAATAGGTAGATGTTCTTAAAATCCAACCTTAACCAATATTATTATCAGGTTTAGATAGATTTAAATCAATATAAAAACCTAATATATATTGTAATCATCAATTTTTTATTATCTATTTAGTATGTAAGATAATGGAACTGTCTCCCAACACCACCCCATCTACTGTTAGAAACTTCAAAATATTCTATAAAATATAACATATTCTAAGAAATAACATTAAGTTGAGATTACAAAACCCATATATTGTAGCCTTTACCTGGATTGATTTCACTAAAATCATCATAGTAATATTTAATAGATCAAATTAAATAAAAAATAGATGGTAAAACCTTCCATCAATAGTTAAAAGGTTAATCTTAAAACCTAAAAAAATAATTCTCAAAAAAATTACAAGAAATAAAGGAGTAGAAAACGCATAGAAATAAGTCACAACAAGGCTAAAGGATATATGTATAAACCTACACTTAAACAAACTGAGACACCTAGAACTACTCACACCATTCCTTCCAAATAGACCCCCTGTAAATCACATACAGGATTACTGCTAGGATAAGAGAATAAATACATCCTAGAGATAGACCTAACTCTACTCTATGGGATTATAAATAGATTCTATAAGACATCAACATTAACTAAACCATGGTAAAAAAAATTATTCTAGGTCATAATATACCTAAGTTACTTATCATGGAAGTATCTCTTCGTATATCTGTTTTTAATACATTGATAACACCTAAAACTCATAAACCAAATTCCACCCTTCTTCTATTTTATACTGTTCTTAGGTTGACTCCTAACATTCATCAAATTAGGTTCGGTCTTAACCCTACCAACCTCCTCTTTCAGACTATGGGTCAAATATAAATTAATTCCTTATCTTCATATAAATTAATAGACTCCCAAATATACATCATATATTCTTTCACAGAATTAGAATAATCATATAAGGATGTCAAAAAAATGATGGTCCGGTATTCATCTCTTATTTTAACATCTATGTTACCCAAATCTATAAATTCAATATGAAATTCATCTAACTTGAACTATATAGATGTACCAAGATATATCATAATGTTATAAAGCCTTAACTTCTTATATAAGCCACCAAAAAGATTTTTATTCATGTCTAACTATTCATGTTTCATCCAAATAACCTTAGTAGTAGTATCATAGGCAACTTAACACAAGAACTTTTCTCCTGTAGTAAAAAATAATATATAAGGGGATTTTTCAAGAATACTAGGATCAATATCAACATAATTGGTGGTTGTATATCCATTAGAGAACATTATGGTGACAAGTTTCTTCATGCTAAAAAAATTATACATAGGTCTATTATGGATAACAAATGATTTCATCTTAACTCTCCATAAAAAAACCCCTAACTCCATTGAACTTCTCAATGTCAAACTTAATATAATACATTATTAAACTCTATAAAAATATATAATACCAATTTTTGGGGAAGATATTCCCAATAAATATGGTTATTCACACAACAGAGGTGTATTAAGTCCGAGTTTACTAATATAAATTAAACAATAAATCGAAATTGAAAAACATAAATCCTGAAATGGAGATAAAAGAATCAAGAAGCCTCAAAAAAGAAATGAAAATTGAGGAAAGTAAAGAACAAGAGTATTTAATTTTATTCAACCCACATTGTTCCTTTGTGTGTGCCAAGAATAACACACAAAAATCCTATTATATTGAAATATAAATAATACCAAGATTACAACAAAGATGAGAAATAAAGAAAAAACATATTGTAATACAAGAGTTTTTTGAGGATTATGTTTTTTTAGTTCAAAAAATTGAGATGAAATTAAGAGGAGGATGTGGCGTATAAAAGTATTCTATATGGACATACCCAAGCACACAAGGGTTGAGAATTGAAAACGTAAATATAACTTATAATCAAAGAAGAAAATATGAACACACTGACAATCTTATTCCTATTAAAAAACTAAATGAAAATGGTGAGAAGGATTAACCACATTTTACTTGTCTCATTCCATTGAAATTAATTTTTATCCTATACAGAGTTTGTAATGGTCAAGATCTATATTTGGAAAACCCTTCAAAGGAACTGGCATGAGTGAAACTATAAGGAAGACCTCCAGAGCCAAAACCCCCATAATATCTATCTATATTTTCTCTATGATATCAAAAGTATATAAGAAAAAAAGATGGTAAGTCTATGAGGGTGGCTCAGAGAAGGAAGAAGTGCTTTAAAGATAGCATGGAAGGTGCCCTCTCAACCTCAACAGAATAGTATGACATGCTTATATGGGAGAAAGCATAGAAACTTTTCTATGAAAGAGCCTGAAAAAATCCAAATAACCATGAGGTCACATGACATGATACAAGAGGAAAAGGGTCATCCAATTTAAATCACATCTAATATTGAAAATGAGATATCATAGAAATAGAACACACCAACCTTCTTCTAGGATTGTTTAATCTAAATAATCGATGGTCACAGATCATCCAAGGAGAAACATATGATTAAACATCCTAGAAACCTCACATCAAATTAAAACTAGTCATTTCATAATAATAAATCCATTGAACACATGAAATGTGGAAGGTGAAAAAAAACACATAAAATGATACATATCAGATTAGGTTCCCCAGCAATGTAGGATTAAAGCACACCCCTTGTGTTAGAATGAATCATCCTAAAAAACATCATTTAAAGTGTGCTTCATCACACATTATTATAAAATCACTACTACTAACATATATTCATTCTAAAATTAATCATAACCTACATGAAATAATAGAAACCCCATGCAATTTTAATATAAATAAATACTATCAACATGTAGAAAACTACAATTTATTTAGTAATAATAAAATGTTAAAAACAAAAAAAATGATTTTTTATTTTATCTAGTTATATTTGATGTAGTTATTTTTAAAATTATATTTTTTGTTAAATATTTTTTGTTTTTAATATTAGTAAACACATTTTTTTCAAATTTCGGAATGTATATTTAAGGTATTTTGCTTTTTGTATTATTTTAAATCAAGTATATGAACATGGGCGACACATAACTATGTCCAAAATTCAAAAGAATATATTATTTATATGTATTTTTTAAAAATATACTTATTTATGGATGATACTTTATTATAAACTGACTAATATAACCCCATGGGTGTGACCTAATGGTTAGGGTTGTTTAATAGATTCTTTAGAGTTTAGGGTTTTAGATTCCCACTATTTACAACTTTCCATCATAATTTAATCTTCTGTGATTTTACTTCTTGATAGTCCATCATAGGGTGAGAATTTTTATTTTACGATGTTTCAACCACAAAGTTAAGGGGAGGACCAAAAACCTTTAACTAATTTATCTAGGATGATCTATTTTATTGGAAGCTTAAGATATGAAATAATGGTCTTGGATTTATATAAACAATTATTTATTGATAAGGGGTGTTAGGTTGGGTTTTATGGATAGTAAATCAGAACTAGGGAAGGTTCCACTATAAATATAAACAATTTTTCATTGGATTGTACAGTAGTGAGGAGCATTTAAAAAATTTAAATGGTAGTATTAAATATTCTAGCACAATTTATTGAAAAAATCATACTTTCTACTTTATATTTATTATACATATAATTATATTCAATATAATATAATTGTATTAATAATTAGAATAAGAAAAAAATTATATAAATATATTTATATAATTAATATAATTATATATATAAATATATTTTTATTTATATTAATATATAGATATAAATATAATATATTCATATTTATAATATAGAAAATAGATAAATATAAATATATTTAAAATAAATATAATAAAATTAATCAATGTAGATATATTTATAATGTTACGAAAACGGTATAGTATGATTCCTAAAAACCTGAACATTTATTAAAAATGAATGATAAAGAAGACCGGAAAGTAAGAAAATAGATATAGTCATACAAAGAGACATGTCCTCATCAATAAAATAAATATATGGATAAAAAAAGTAGGATCATCCCCATAATCACAATAAGTATCATCAGCAGCAGCAGTAGTCTCCCACTTCGACTGTGAAATAACTTGATTGAGGATCCCCAAGATCCTCTCCTTGTACCTTTCCTACAATTGAGTGAGTTGGATCTTTGATTAATTGGAAGATGATATGATAGACACATTACTAGGAAAATTGGAATAATCATACTGTATCCTTATTTTTGAAGGAACGAGAACTACACTAACCATACTTCCCTTTCCATTTAAAACAACATCCTTAAAAGTAATAGTCTCACCAATTCCTGTAGAATATATATTAGTGGTGTCTAATAAAACCTTCCACTCCTCCTCATCACTTCCATAATCTGAAAAACTATATATATATATATATATAATTGTTTACAATAACTATTTTGGATGGTGATTCCCCCTTGATTTGTCAAAGGGGGGGGGAACAACTCCTTTGGTGGGTGGTCAACCCTACCAACCCCCAACAAAGGAGAGGAGAAAAGGTGAGGTGCACATTCCTATGACCTGCAAAGGTTTCCTCTAATTGATCACCAACAAGCATCAATAATCATATCATATTTGAGTATCCAATATTTTTGAGGTCTTTTTTATCCATTTTTTAAGAGAAATAATTAGAAGGGAAGCCTCCTTATAATAGTCATAGAGTTATTGTACTTTAATTTAAACAAAATGAGATCTTTCTTTTTCCCATGGGATTTCACCCCTTTTCATTTGGGTTTTTTCACTTTACACATGGTGTCCTTTTATTTCTGTATTTTTTACTATATTTTTATCTCACAATTATTTATACACCAAAATTCAATCCATGTTTTTGGTCCCAACAAGTGGTTTCATAGTGAGGTTCTGTCCCGGTTCTTTTCCATTTTTTTGGTATTAATAAATCTTGAAATTTTAGTATGCTTTGTGATTGAAGATATAGAAGATATTTCATATAACAAAAATTTTAAAGATATTATTAAATACACCATTGGAAAAAACAAAATTTGGAATAATGATGCATTGATATGGTGGTGAAATTTGAGATCAAAAAATCAATATAAATAATCATTTCATTCTAAAATATGAAGATGAAAGTGCTTTTATGTAAGGATTATTTCCTGTTTAAGATTAGTGAAAGACTAATAGGTGTGGTAGAGAAGAAATATAATTTCATAGATGAAAATGTTATTGAAAACATCTATTTGGATTTGGAATATGGTGTCCTATCATGTAATTAAAAGAAAAATATGGGGATGGAAATTTAGGATACTTTGATGAAGTTGTACGAGGCCAAGTCCCAACAAATTTTTTTTCCTCAACTGTAATTTTTTCAATATTCTAATGGAAGATTCATCATCATTGACAAACCACATCAAAACCTTGGATACCCTATTTTCATATCTCATAGCGTTGGTTTATATAATTAGTGAAACTGAACCTGGGAAGATTCCACAAAAAAGTTTTCTATAATCATAGGATCACCTCATTATCAATATCACCAAAAATATCATGATGGATATGCATCTATTCAATTACATTTCAACAATAATTATTACATAAGAAAACTGGGGAAATAAAAATAAGGATAAACATAAAAAATCACACCTAGTAGAAGATCTATCAATATATAGAGTAAGGAAGAGGGAGATTGGTTACATTGGGATCCAAAATGATGTAAGGTCCCAAAAAATAATATTAAGAATAATAAAACATGTCACAATTGTGGAAAAGGGAGTATTGTTAATAATAACTATATAAACAAGAAGAGTGGTGGGAATAAATCTCAAGAAAATGTGGTGATTACTTCTATAAATGGAGGCATACTACTCAATTATGAGGTCATGACTAGTAAATGTTGAAAACATATTAACGATGGATATATAATTGAATAATAGAAATAATGTATCATTATATCTCAATGGTAATGGTTTTATCTATATAAAACTATCCTTGTAAGAATTTTTCACATGGGGAACGATCACACCATTAATATCATTAGAATAAGTACTATAAATCTAAAGATATGAAGTTGTGTAGTTTGAATCATTAAAGGATTAAAACATGTAGTGTTCCTAAAGAAAACATATTATCTTAGGAAAAATTTTGTGACATAGGGTATAAGACTCACAGGAAGAAATGATTTATGTGAATTGTAAAGTGGATTGTTTCATTACTATTTAACTAAGTTCCATCTAAATTAGTCATAAAACACCATATGACATGTAAATTAAAAACATATAGTTATGTATTTTAAGAATATTTGGGGGTTTTAGGCACATGTAGATTGATTGGATTATGAAAATCTTGATCCCAATTCATAAAAAATGCTTATTTATTGGTTATCTATAGGAAACTAAGGAACATTATTTCTATAATCCTATTGAACACAAAGTGGGTGTATCCTTGATAGGTATATTACATAAGAATGAATATATAAATCAAGGATTAAATTAGTGGAATGTTAAAATTAAATAAGTTCAAGAACAACAAATGGGAATTATTTATAACATACAAGTTTAGTTGTTTCCACAAAGTGTTGTAGAAGAACAATTGACTCATGTTACAAAAGAACCTTACAGATCTAGTATGATTTTCAAATATCATAAGAGATATGGATTTATTATGGAAAATTATGATGAAATAGACTTCATAGGAGATGAACCTACTATATACCTAGGGGATATTGAGAGTTCTAATTTTGATTAATGATTAAAATTGAAAGTATATTAAATGAACTACATATACACTAACCCAGTTTATAACTTTTTGGGTGCACTAGAAGGGGTTATACCGATAGGGTGTTGTGAGTTGTTCAAATTAAAATTAGAATTTATGGTAGAGTTTCTACCTATAAATCATTCTTGGTGAAAAAATGTTATAAGAAAATTCATGGTATTGATAATAAAGAAATTATTTCACTTATTACGATGATAAATTTGATAGAGGTTTTGATAGTCATGGTATCATATTTTGATAATTATTTATATCATATATAATCAAAACTACTTTACTTATTGTGAATTTATTATATGATATATATATATATATTATATCCTGGTGGTTTTGAAGTTATAAATGAGTATTTTAAAGTATAAACTTTTCAATAATCCTATTATGGACTGAATAAATCTTCTAAATGTTGGAATTTTCAGTTTGATGATGCAATAAAAGAGTTTAATTTTATAAAAAATAATGATAATTACTATGTATATAATAATATTAGTGGGATTATTTTTGTTTTATGATATTTTATGTAGATGATATCTTATTAGAAATTACATCCCAACTTTACACACTATAATTATATGGTTATAAATATTCTTATATTTGAAAGACATTGGGGAAGTGGCGTACATATGAGGTATGATGATATATAAAGATAGATATAATAGGCTTCTTGGACTCAATCTTGACACCTTGGTAAAGTTCTAAAGTTATTTATCAAGGTGAAATATAGAAAATTTCCTTTACCATTTCTACATGGAATGAATATTAGAAAGATTCAAGATCCTTATAAAAAGTTAGAAAGGATAGATATAATTCCATAAGAATCCTTTATAGGTTCTGTCATCTTTTCCATGATTTAGACTCAGTCATATGTCACTTATGATTTAATAATAACCAATAGGTACCAATACACCCTATGTGAAAGTCAGTGGATTAATATGAAGAAAATATGATTATACAAAAGAAATACTAAGTATATATTATTAATAAATAGAGGAGAGGAAGAGATCTCTATAAAGGATTACACAAATTGTAGTTTACAGTCTAATAAAGATGACATGAGATCAAAATATTACTACTTATTTTTATTTAATGGAGGAATAATTAGTTGTAAATTTTCCAAATAAGACACTATGGAGGACTCGAAAACTAAATTAGAGCACATTACTACATCAAATGTTATGAAGGAAGTTTTTTCGATCAAGAATATCATTGATAATATTAGGGTAGTTCCCAATATTAATGAAGTAATCAAGATTAAATTTGATAAAAATATATCCAATTCTCACGATAACAAACCATGGTTATACTAATGGATTAAATACATCCTTCTCAAATACTATCTCATATGAGAAATCATGGATATGGTTAGTGTTAAGAGCTATTGGGTTTCAACATTGGAAAATATAGAAGACCAATTGACTAACACATTACTGTAGAAGTAGTATAATGGTCATGTTAAATATCATAGAATATAATACATAAGATATTTATTTAATGGTTTTAAATATAACATGATTTTATAAATAAAGTATTTCTCTATTTAACAATCATTAATGTAGGATGAAATTTATTTTACATGAATATTAAAATTTTAAAATGCACTTAAATTATGACTTTGATTTGTCCCTAATCAATGATCATCATCGAATATCATGGGCTATGATGATATTATATGGTTAACATGAATAAAATGTTGTAAAAATTAAAAATATTTTTATATAAGAGATTAATAATAGATTCATTTGGTAATAAGTTAAGATATATTACTTCGACTAACGGTCCAAAGTATATCTCATGGAATGTTATGTATTCATCTATATACTTAGGGGTGAATGTTTATTATCAATCCCCATTACATTAGTTTGATTATATAAGTATCATGATAACCATAATACCTTTATACCTTTCATTTTTAAGAATTTAGGAATGGATAATCAAGGGATAGTTGAGTATGTTGTTTATCATGTCCTTGGTTTGAGCATAAATAAGATTGGATTTTCCCACTTGTATGACATGTTAAGAAACTTAGTCCCTTGAATGAATTAGACTGAGGAAAATCATGTTTGTTCTCATTTTAGTCACATATTATGTTCTTAATGACTTGGATGAGGTAAATGTAGTGTGATCATATATTATATGAATTGCATGTGATGTATTCATCAACTTGGCCATTCAATTATGGAGAATCGAAAAAAAAAAGATTTATCCTATATTAGATTGACATTTTCCACATCTAGTGTCACTTGATTTCATGGAATAATGGATTATATAAGTACAAATATGATTTATATAACATATCTTCTAGTTGATAAGTTCATATAGAGATATAAATATGTTTTATCAAGATCACCATAGACCTATTAGTATCTTGAGTAGAATTTATTCTTTATTGGGGGTTTTGTTTCTTTAAAATATGAAATTAGGATTTAATATATTTTTCAATGCCAATAAAAATCCTAATAACATGTATTTAACCCTTTATATAAAGATTATTTTTTAAAAAAAATATTCTAAAATTGAGAGTGTTTCATGAACCATTTCCAAAATGATTTTTGGATGGATTCATAATGAGTTGTAAAGTAATGCCTAATGTCCTTATAGGATTTTATTGAAATTGTGATGTTGTTAGGTATAAAATAAAATAAGGATATTTTATTCTATGATATTCCAAGATTCATAACATGCGATATACATGATATTCATATCATATCTTATGATATGATCGTCATAATTGGTCATGGGATTCTTTTGTTGCATATATCATATTGTACCATAGGTATTGTGATTTACTAGAATGAAAGTTCATGTATTACATCCACATAATCTCACACAGTTTCATTCGTAATAAATAAATATTATTAATTTGTTCATATATTTACATATTAGATAAAGGGTTTAATGAATAATAATCTAATAGATAGAAATTATCAACTACTATGAGATAGAAGATGATGCTCCAATTTTTTTATTCTATAGTGAACCAACCAAGGCTGACATGGCCTGTCACTCGAGTCGGCATTCCATATAGACTGAAGAATGTTTTCGATCACCAAGGCCTAAAAAAATCACCATAGCATAATCAACAACCTATTTGGAATTTTTTCACTTATTTTAAACCAACATGACCTATATATGACATTAGATGACCACACCAACATGATAAGATTCAACGTAAAATAATCACACATCTAGAGTAATATAGAAAGAGACATATAAATGGTCTCTCAAGAAATAATATCAAACCCCCAAAATAGGTATCAAATACTAAAATGAAAATACATACATATCAAAGGTACAAAACACCAAAACATCCCTTTATGAGGTGACCTGGTGATACCGCATCTCCTCTATTAAAATAACTGTGGGAAACCGTAATCAAGATGACCCATTGAAATAAATGATTCCATTTCCTTTACTTATGTCCTAAAAACAAGGTTTACATACACTCAAAGGAATATATAGGATGTGAGAAACAAATAATAGTAGGATACTACCTTTAATGTAATTAACATTTTTAATACATGAAAACTAATAAACAATTTTGAAAACTTATATTCTAAAACTATTTCACTGTGAAAACATTTCACATTAAATGAATACTTTGAAACACCTTTGGTTTTTTATTTAAATAAAAATTTCTTACAAAACAATTATAAACATGGATTTAGTAACTAAATAAGGCAATATGGAATATAATGATCAATATATTCAAAAAGGGAACAAAAAAATAGGTAAGTATAAACATCATCATATAACAAAATAAGTAGAAATGGGAATAATAAATGATATCAAAATTAGACAAGAAACTAACATCATTCATAAAATCATATAAATCATCAGGGATATGTAAATTTATCCATGGGATCTAATAATAAAATTCTAATGTGAGTGACCCTAAAACTAAATATGTTTTCTTTATAAAAAAAGTTGAAGCACTCATGGACTTTCCGGGCTCTATCTCCCAAGATCTCTCTTGGTGTCTTGGTCAATAAATCATATTCTATTTTGACCTTCCTAAAGGTCCCCTAAGTCCCTTGGAAATAAATAATAATTCCCACTCGATCTTACTCCCAAAGACTCTCTCAGTACCTTGTACAACACCCCTACACCCTAGGAATCCCATGTGCTAATAAATTCAAAATATATCAATATCACAAGTAACATACATAAGATCTATCCAAATTCCATTTTAATAAACAAACATTTAAATTTTGATAAAACTCATTCCTCAAGGTAAAACCATTTCTAAAACATCTTCTTAAAACTAATTAAAACCAAAACACCACTTTTATCCATTTTTTCAAAAAATTTGGGTGCACCTAATCCACCTCCCATTGGGAAACCAACTTTAAACCATAAATTGAAAATTTATGACTATGAAACTTAAAAACATGGAATAAACAACTACCCTAAATCAATACAATGGTAACATAACTAAAATAAATAAAAGGTGATTAATAATTCTATGTAATTCCATGGAAAATTTCTTTAAATAGAAACACTTACCTAAAAATGGTTCTGAACTTATCACCTTTGATGAAAACCACCTGATATAGGATTTAGAAGACCTCAGACACCTAAAATACAATTAATCAAACCAAACCCGCATGGGAACACCCTAGGTTCCTCCAACCCACCAACTAGGGTTTTACACTTCCATAAAAATAGATTAAAAATGCATGATATGGGGTAAATAAGAAGATATTTTTAAGTGGCCTACATTAAGTAAAAAAGCACAAAGTATCCAAGGAGAATCCCCAAAAAATAGATAGGAAGAATCTACAATTCCAAGGGAAGTAATGTGCTTAAAATGGTATAGAAATTAGAGAGAAATATTTAAATTCATATAAGGGGATTTTGGTAAAATCTAAACATTTTAATGACCTGAAAAATTCTCATAGTTTTAATACACGGTTAAAAAACAGTGCACCAGCCAGGAGGGTGCTCATATCTCCAAATAACCCAAACCACACAGTTACTTTTAACCTCACATAGTATGAAAAACCATTCTAAGACCATGTAAAATCACACTACCCCCAAAAACTCACCCTTACGTAGTTAGTCTCACAGTGACACGAACTATTTACCAACTATTTATTAGAGTCAATTTTATCCAAAAACTATGTTTGAACCCTCGATGATAGAGAAAATAAAAAAATAAAATATAAATATAAATAAAACACCAAATATACAAACCAGTGACCCAATTAGTGACACAAACCACCCCACCATCCACCTTATTCCCCTAGAAATTTTTCGTGCATCCTCCTAAAAAATAGTAGAGTACATTGCTCCCTTAACAAATCTACTCACGCCCATGTCTCGTGGTTATCTCCACCACACTCTCAAAGAACATGAACCTAGTGGATGGATTTACCATAGAGAACCTTACTCTTATAATCCACGATATGAACAAGATACTCCATAATGAAAATTTTAAGATAAACATACAAGTATTTTAAATCTATGAAATGAGATGGGTCTGGATTGTATCTCTCATACTAAGAAATATGAAATACATCATAGATCGAGGTAAACCATGGTGTAAAATTCAACATATAAGATACATCCCCAAGATGTTCCACAACATGAAGTGGACCAACATAATGAAGTAATAGATTCCCCTAATTCTACAAGGGATTGTTCCCCAACCGAATGGATACCCAAAAAAACACTAAATCCATAAACGCAAACTCTATTGGGTTATAATTCTAATTGGCATAATATTTATGAAGTCTTTAAGTTTTCACCAATCTATTTTAAATTAGACTAACTTTATTTATAATATCCTAGATGATACATGGTAATAATAATGAATTATCACCCACCTCATATAAAAACAAAGAGTACAGGAATAAACACACATACAATACCTTAAACAAGGTGAACCTAATCGGGGACAATAACTATTATTATAAGAAAAATCCAAAAACGACTGGTTCCTTTTCCATAAACCCTTGAAGTCAAGAACACATGCTCAAGACATATCCTTGAGAGTATGGATGGTCCAATCAGGTTAGTCATCTAACTTTGGGTGTTATGTAGTCCTCAATGGTAAATTGGTTCCCAAAGATTCATGAAATTCCTTCCAAAATCAAGAAGTTAAATGAGAATCATGGTTAGAAAGTATCATTGGGGTCACTCCAGGAATTTTAACAACCTATAAGACATATATGTTTTAGATCTATAGTACCTTCACTGAATCCCTTATGGTAATAAAATGGGTTGACTTCATCAAATGGTAAAAAATAATCTATATAGAAACTTTCACATCCAGAGTAAGAGGTAGACCGATCATGAAATCCACAGATATCTCACCCAGATTCCAAACTAGAATATAAAGAGGATAAAAACCCACCAAGTCTATATAATTACCCATCTTGATAAACATTAACATTAAATAACTTTTACGAAATACTTTAAACATTATATAAATAGATTCCCAAAGATTGTAATTGGTCTAGTGCCTTTGAAAACATGGAAACATGAACACTTGTAAATTAGAAAGCTACATTATCTCCCACTAGGTTCTTCATGACTAGAACCACTCCTAGACACATCATAATTAATACATATCTTTATAACATGGGGAAGGAAACAGAAAATGAGGTGAGATAAGATGATCCATAGGGGTAAACAAAGGAGACATTTAAGCATAAAAATGAGCATAGGGGTATGATAACATGATCATAACATTATAATATCATACCACTCATATCAAATATCAGAAAAATAAATAATTCTATATAGATTAGAATTTCATAAGACATGAATCACATAGAAATTAATAATATAATACATGATATTATATCATAGGAATAAGGCATGGAAAAATGCCATATATAAACAAGTGATATCATTCCCTATAAGCCAATATGCATTGATAGAACTTATCAATGCACTTCATGGGAATTGCACCAACTGGGTGGGACACACCAACAGCCCTAATCACAGTACTTTCCTTGTAAGGTATTGGGTTTCCCCATCTTCCCATAGTGGATCGTGTTTCCCCATTTTCCTATAGTGGATCATGTTTCCCCATCTTTCATCTTCATGGTGACTACACCTACTGGGAGAGACACACCACATTCCCTAGATGTTTTCCTTTCCTTATAAATGATCAGGGTTCCCTATCCTTCCATATTGGATCAAGATAGTTGACCTTATTCACATATGTATCTAATAAGATATAAAGCTTTAATAAGTTAATTGGAGGGATATATAGGTCCCACCCATCTTATACTAGAATCGTTCATACATGTTCCATAAAATTATAAAACATTCATCGTATCATGACCTGTGAAAAGAGATGGATTCTATAAACATCAAATCATAACCCAAAAATGAAATGGGTATCACTAACATTTAATCACATCATAACCTATTGAAAATAAAAAGGTTTCATAATCATTTAATTGAACAATAACCCATGAAATGAAGTAAGTTTCAAAATAATATAACTCATGAAAGAGAAACATGTTTCATATGCATCATTCTGTCAAAACATAAACCATTAAAGAAGGAATATGAATGGAACCCTTGGATTATTTATTATAAGGGATTGATTAACATCAATGGATGTCATATTGTATGGAAAATAATTTTTAAATAACTTTTTAAATCATTTCATGTGGAAAATATCCATTCATCTTTGAAAAGTTCTCTTTAAAACATAAAACCTTGTGAAAATAATTTTCATTACAAAAACATAAATGCTTATAAAGAAATTATTGAAAACCTTTTGGAAACCTTTATCTTTGTAAACATATAAATATATATTGAGAAATTTTTTGAAAACATTTTACTTCAAAACTTATTAAAGGAGATTGAAAATGTTTTGAAAACTATTATACATGAAAACTTATAAAATAAGATTGAAAAAAATTAAAAAATTTCCTTTAAACTTATAAAATATGGTTGAAATATTTTGAAGACAATTTGACTTGAAAATTAATTTTAAAAAAATGTTAAAAATTAAAAATTTGAAAACACAAAGGAAGATTCCTAGAAATGACGATTAGTAAATCCATACATGCCAAATGTGGTAAAAAGGAATATTTTTTTTGCATGGTAAAAATGTAAGAAAAATGTATTGTTCGAAAAGATACGTGAATATTCCTTTGAAACAATTGGTAAAATAAAAAAAGGGTAAAAATTTCAATTAAAGATTATAGTATAATAGTATAATATTCTTAGAAACCATTTTGGAAAACATAGTTTTTAAGGAACACATATTTCTGATCGAAGAGAGGGTAAAGTCGAGCTTTCAAAAAAACCCATTCTTTATAATATTATATACCAAAAAGTGGAGAAATGGTGACATTACTTGTATATAATATTAATTAATAGAGGGTAATAAATATCATAATAGTTCTTGAGATATGGATCATAATATTTCATCAATTGGAGAATAATCATAAACAAACTCGATATATAGTGAGATTGTAACCATAAACCATTACCAATTTGGTAACATTGGATCATAAAAAAAATGGAAATAATAAAATTAAATAAAGCTCAGAATATCATGAAAATAAGGAGATTTTTTTATATAACATTTCAAAGGTAGTATATACACCTCTTGGAAAAATATAGGGGCATAGCATGGCATGTGTCTCAAAGAAGGTAAATTGGAAAAAAATCACATTACTGATTTGGTAATTTTTTAAACATAGAACCCTGAAAAAAAGAAGATAAAATGAATTTTTAGATTATCATAAATCAAATTATAATAATCATAGAATTCATCTTTGGTTATTATAAACACCACAAAATTAAATGAGTGCAGATTAAGGCATATATCTCATGGAAATAAAAAGTGACATGAAATCCCCTTACCTTGTATCTTGAATATCATTGTACTCGTTCAAAAATCCCGTATAATAAATGTATGTTTATTATACATATAGAAACTTATTCATATATCTAATACCATTTATGGTTTTATTATTACTTTATATCACCCTCTTGTTTACGCTTTGGGTAATATTCGCTTTGTTTTTCGCTTGTGCCTTAATTTGTTATATCTTTGGTCCATATACTTATATCATGATTTTATGAATTTCAAAAATTATATAAATATATTTTATATTAATTATATTATAATTATAATAATCATTGGAATATATAAGTATGAAATAGAATACACAATTCATAGAGACGGTGGGTCATACGTATGCACGAGTGCTGCCTCTGTTTTTTATTTATTTAATGAATGTAAGTAAATGAAATATATGTATATTTATTTATGTATATAATATCATTAAATTTGAATTATTATTTCATATATATAATATATTTTCTCTTAAAATATCCTTAATACATTCCATGTAGTGTGTGTATGAATAACATCACTTTGAGGGGCGGTAGTCCACACTTCCTCAAATGAAATTATTGTATTTTTACAAGATGGAAAGCATAAGGGTAAGTTATAAATAAAAATTAAATAATAATAAGTAAATTAAAAATATAATACATTTCATATATTAAAATATTATCCATCATAATTTCTCCCATGAGAGGCGGTAAAGGAAAAATGAAAAATCATCATTTTGTGAGGTGGTAGTTCACCATAAACATAAACAGTATGTTTGTTACTCATTAGATGGAAGTGTGTGTAAGTGTAGGTAGAAACCTTAGAATAAAAAAATAGTAGTATATTTTTTATACACTTGTTTTTATAAAATAATTTAATAATAATACTTTAGGTATGGGAGAATAGAAATAAAAGAAATGGGCTTGAGGAAGAGTGTTACCTCTTAAACGGGTAACTCATTTTGGTTTCCACCAAAGGGATTCCTTGGAAGTATTTATACCAAACTTAAAGTATAAAGGAATAATTTAGACTTTTGGGAAGTTTATTGGTCATATATTTTCTCAAAATAAGTTGTTTTAGTGGTTTGAGGTAGTGGGATAGTTGGTGTCCTCTTATAGGGAAGGGAAAGGACACAGTTAGCATTTTTTAAAACAAGTTAGTTTAACCCACGTTTTTACCTAATAAACTTATGAAAAACAATAAAAAATCAATAATGTAAGGTTTATATCATAAATATGGACATATAATGGTTTTTAGACAAGTTTATATGTAATTTTGGCCCTTAATATTAAGTTGTATTTTCCTCATTAAGCTTAATTTCACCTTAATCACTATAATTAATATTAACTGCATTCACTAATATTTTTTGGTTAAATAATTAGATGAACTTATTAGAAATTAGATATTATTTTTATTACAAATATTTAATCTTATTTTTAAATTACAATCACATAAGTGAAATAAATTATTTTCAATTGAATCCCACTGACGGGATGACACTACGTGTTTTTAATGTAAAAAAAGCCAAAAGTTTGATTTATTTTTATACCCTATTTCATAGTGAAATTGATTTTAACAACCCAAATTAGATTAATTTATTGTAATATTATATAATTAAACATTTAAATAAATTTAATATATAATTTAATATTATTAATAAATTATATGAAAAATTAGTTTTGAACTAAAATTCAATATTTTTTAACTATTCATTAAAAATCGAAACCTTACAGAAACATACAAAAAATTAATCCTAAACTAATTTTTATGTTTCTATTTCAAATTTAAAGTTTATTATGACATATATAATCCATAAAAGTTCCAAAAATTGTATTTAAAATAGGTTCTCCATTAAAAGGTAACAAAAATGCCTTAATAAGAAATTTAGTATTTTATGCATAAAATTGGGTATATTTTTATATTAAGCCGATCGAATCTATTGGATTAATATAAAAAATATTTTATTTAATATAATATATATATATATCACATTAATATCACTCAATAATTGAAATGAATTTAATTTATTAGCGTAAAATAGCTTTGTGGGTGCAATAATATTTTCTTTTATATTAAATCATTTTTCATATTTATTTATAATCATTTTTCATATTTATTTAAAATTAATTTATTAGCATAAAATAGTTGTCTTTGTAGTTCATGATTAACTTGGATTTTCTAATAAATCAATACAATCATAGTTCTTTAAAATAAAATAAATTATTTTTAGTGTTGTGTGTAATTAAAAATATGAAAAAGATTAAATTAATTTGAAATATATATATATTTCACAAAATTTCAGAGTGTTGTAGTGTCTGTTATACATCTTTGATTCTCTAGGAGGTCAAACATTAGGAAACAAATTTTGAAAAAGATTGCCTCATACTCATCCACCAATATTGACCTCTCAAGTTATAAAACATCTTGGTATCCTCATGGTGAACTCCCAAAATAAAATGATGTGTCTCATGCATCACCTTCTACCTAAAGATAAAAAGAACCACCAAACACTTCATGAATATGGTACAACCATTGCAAGACTAAGAGAAATCACTTGAGGTCTCTCCACCATTTTATGCACTACTAATCTGATAGCACTCTGGGTTGTATAATTTCTATCTCTTAACCTGATTAAAGAGAGAATCCATTTCTCAAATACAGGCCAAAAACACTTTATCTTTATCCTTCTACACCTCCAAACTCATTTTAGAAAAAAAATCATCAATCCCCACTCATCTATTGACTCATAAATATCCTAGACCAAGGAATCAATGACGACATTCCCCTTGAAGGGTGTATATGTAATGTTGAAATCAATGGTTATAATATCATATTCTCAAAATCTATGTCTAATGTTCAAGGCCCTCTCCGTAAAGATGTACTTTTTGTTCCTATAATATGAATATACTATAAAATGATCACTAAATATGTAAAAACACCATGAATTCAATGAATGTATCATAGATACTAACTCTAGGTCATGGGTTAGATAATTATTCTCATGTGGGAATAGATATCATAGGACATAGTCCTCACGTGCTCTTCTTTAATCAGCATGTATCTCAACCCCACACCAGAGGAATCACAACAAATTGAATAAAATTTCCTAGGCCTAGGAAGTATAAAAATTGTATCAGATGAAAAATGATCCTATAACTCCTCAAAATAATGTTTTCCCTTCTCCCACCACTCAAACTTCACCCCTTTCCTTCTCAAATCCATCAAGGGAGAATCTATCCTAGATAATTCCTAGACCAAGTGTCTATAATACCCTACAAATTAAAAAAAATCATCATATCAAACCCATTCTTTTTTAGATCTGAATACATGAATGTTCGAACCATCTTAGGATCCAAAAAAACTTCTCTCTCTTAAATCATGTGGCCCATGAACTTTACTTCCTACATTCAAAACTGACATTTGGATAGAATGTAATATAGAATCCTCTCTATCAATATTCCCAAAACAAAAAAAAATGGTTAGAATGATCCTCTTCCATCTTGGAATACACCTTGATGTCATTAATAAACACAACCCTAAAGGTGTTTAAAAAATCATGGAAGATTTGGTTCATCATGTCCATAAAAACCACAGAAGAATTGGTATGTCCAAAAAGTATAACCAAATACATGATGTGTTTATATTGTATTCGAAATGTGGTCATTAGTATATCATATTTTTATACCCTAAACTGGTAGTACCTTGATTCCATGTTGATATTTGAGAACCCACGAACTCCTCTAAGCTGATAAAAAATATCATCAATTTTGGGATATAGATATTTATTTTTTATAGAATTGAAACTGATATTATGGTATTATATAAAAAATAGAAGTATTTTATCTAAATTATTTTAAAATATAACTATTTATTCCCATTTTGACACTCTTGAATGAATAAATCCTTTAATCACAAGGTCCTCTAGCAGGTCTTCCATCTATTTTAGCTTATTTGGATCAATCAGATGAGAAGGCATGGAGATATGTCTCATCTTAGGAAGAAGATCAACATTAAACATGAACTATCACTAGTAATGAATTCCTAATAAATCCTATAGAAACTCATCAGGGTACCTATCCATGACCACTGGAAGGAAACCAATGAAACTTTGTTCTTAGCCATTGAAGAACCACCGGGAAAACTATCATGAAATCAAACCCATATCTAAGACAACATTCTTTGACCTCCCTAATTGAAAATACTACTCAAACTTGAAGAAATTAAGGCTCCCATAATGATATAGAAACTTGACCCTATGGTTATAAAAATCATTATGATATTTGAATCTAATCAACGAATCTATATAGATGATGATTTGAAAAACACTCAGGCCAAATATGAATAAATCCCAAACAACTTCCATGTCAGTGATTAAAATCACTTTAGAAATTTATCCTTATTTATACCAAAATGGGGGAAAAATATAACAAATGAAATAAACTATTATCTCATACCCAAATTAATAATAAACATTAGGATGATAAATGAATTAGATGCACCCATATGAAAGGAAATTGATTTTACAGAAGAATTAATGAACATCATACCTCTCATAGTGGTTGACCCAAAATTGGGATATTTTGGTGCCAAATATACTAAATAAATACATCCAAAATAATGCATGCCACATTCCATATTCACTAGTTTTGAACTATTTTTACAATTATGGAGATATCCCTCACCCTTGTAAGTAACGTATTTCACCTCAGAACCCTTGGAGAATGTAGAACCAATGCCACTCTCCTACACGAAAGCCTGAAAAAAAAATGTTAAAGATGACATAAACTCCCTCACAGTTGTTACCCCCTTAGAGTATATATGAAAATAGGAATTGTATGACAATACATCCCACATTGGTAACAACCCACTTTTTATGCTCTAAAGAAACAAATTTTGTTTTACTCGATGACTAATGATCACTCTAGTCGCTACCGCGATTGGGTTCATCCCATTTCTACTTCTAACCAGATGAAGTGCCTTAGCTACCACCCACTAAAGGAACACCACTTAGATCTATATTTATGACCATTTATACCTCATACATGGATTCCTTACCAACCAAAAAGACATAATTTGTTATGAAAATAAGAATAAGAATGGACCTTATATCATCTGTCAGAACCTTCACAAAACCCCAAGCCTTGAGATAATCATTTGAAATGAGATCAAGAGAGACAATAACATACTCTGTAAACAATGAAATATGCTCCAAAATGAATATTCTCATTTCCCCAGTGCCACAAACTCATAATTCACTGCCTCCCTCATGGTCTCTTAGTAGAACTGTTGATTAAACGACAATTAGAAAGTAGTTCTTTTTAGATCCTAATGTGGCCCTTCTTGAAACAAGGATTCCCACCCTTTTCTACATAGTCCTTATATCACATATGTTTTGAATCCCACTTTCAAGGCCTAAGAGTTCTTTAAAAATTGAAATATTTTCTCTATAAGATCTTGGTCTCTTTTGACACCATGAAAGACCGATGCATATTTCTTAGTGAACTCACGAACATGGTCCACCATCTGTGTCTATTATCAACCACCCTCATGGCCTATGTATTGGATCATATGAATAACCAAATAAACAAAATCTGGATAAACTATAGTGTCTTTATGTGGGACATGTTCTGCATTATTCTCTATAAACTTATATGAGATCATTCTAGGATGAATTGTATACAAATAACAAGATGTAATCTCATTAAATACACAATTGAATATAACAAATCATCAATAAAACTAAAATAATCACTTATAATAGGTCTCAAAAAATAATATTAGCATAAAAACACATAAAATAATAGGGGGTGGAAATTTAAAAAATTTAAACACTTTACCACTTTGAACGGTTTGTTCGCACAGTTCGGAAAACCATGTTCCAACCATTTATGTGCCTTGGGAAGTAAATAGACAAGGCCACATGGTTACTACTAAACACGATCTTAAATGATTTTAAACATTTTTCCTTCCCTATTTTACCCCAAAACCCAAAATATCTCACATGTTCACCCTAAAACTCATAATATAAAGGAAAATACATCAAATTCCAAATAAACAACCCATAACTAGGCTCAAAATGTAAACAAAATCATAGACCACCTAAGGAAATTAGAGGTTCAACATGAATAAGTGCTTGTAAGGAAATCCATTATTCCTACCTCTCAAGCATAAATGTTCCAAACTCTATTCCTCCATTGGCCCCCATAAAAATAATGGATTTTATACTATTTTTTAGTGAACAATCATGGGTCAACCTGGCCAATCACTTGAATTGGCATGAAACATGACATGAAGCAAGTTCCTGATAACCATGAGCTTATAAAAAGCACCAGGTAATAATGAACAAGTAATTGGTAAAAAAAAATCCATGATAAACTAACACGACCCGTCCTTGATATTGGATGAACACACCAATATAATCATATAAACTTGGTAATTCTAAAATTTTTACCATAAACAAAATCACATCAACATACACAACATGTCATAAAAGATAAATATACATGGTATCACAATTAAAAAGATAAAAAAAATAAAACAAGGATAAAATACCTAAATATACAATACATAAATCCCAAAGGTATAAAACCCCAAAATATCTCCCCATGATCTAACCTAATGAGACCATATATCATCTATCAGAATATGCACGAATGTCCGTAAACAAGGAGATACATCCTTAAATATAGTGTATGTTCCTTTACCTGTGTCCAAAAAACAAAGTATAAATATTCCAAATGGAATATCTATGGTGTGAGGAACAAATCCCAATAGGTTAACACCATGAATTTCTTTAAGGAATTTAATCCATGAAAACCTATAAACAAGTTTAAAAACTAATTTTCCAAAACTATTTTAATTTTAAAACATTTCTCATTAAATCAACCCTTTTAAACCTCTTTGGTTCTCAATTTAAACAAAAAATATCTTCCAAAACAATTATTGATATATATAAATTAAGGAAATAATTCAATATGGCATAAAATTCTCAATATACCAAAACAAGTAATAAAAAAGTGGGTAACTATAAACATCATCATATAACCAAATAAATATAAAGGGGTATAACACTTGACATCACTATTATACAAGGAACTAATGTAATGCATTACAGAATATAAATGACAAGGAATAAGTTAATTACTCCATGGTATATAACCATAGTGGTCTAATGTGATTGAATCTAAAACATGATATGTAGTTAGTTAAACAAATTAGAAGTTCTCATAGTCTTCCTCGGGACCAACTCAAAAAAGATCTATCAGTCTCTTGGTCAGTAAAGTAAAATATCTCTAGGAATTCCACCCAAAGGATGTCTAAATCCCTTAGACATCAATAAAGAATATATCTTTGTCTTCCTCCCAAAGGCTTTGTTGGTCCCTTGGTAATTTACTCCCTCAAACCTCGAGTATCCATGTTAATCTTAATGAAAAATATATGAAAATAATAGGTTTCATACAAAGGATCTATCCAAATCCATTTTAATAAAAAAATTCCTATTTTGATAAAACACCTTCCTCAAGGTAAAACCTTTTATAAAACATATTTTAAAATACAATTATATCATAAAACCAATTTAATCTATTTTATCAAACACTTAGAGTTACCCTAAGCCACCTCCCTTTGGAAACCCCACATTAAAAATTAAATTTATAATTTTAAACCATGTTATATAAAAAACATGGAATAAAAATCAACCATAAGTAAATGTAATTCAAATTTAGAAAACATAAACAAAATGAGATTCAAAATTTGAAGGTAAAACCCTGGAAAATGCAACTACATAAATAAATTTACTTAGAAATAGTTCTAAACTCATCACCTATGATGATAACCACCTGATTTAGGATGTATATTAACTATCACACCAAAAAAATATAAATAAAATTCAAATTGACATTAAAACCCATAGGTTCATCCAACCCACCAACTAGGTTTTCACACTTCCATCAAAATGGAAGAAAAAAGTTTGGGAAGGGAAGAAAGAATAAATATTGATTAAAGAGGCTTACCTCAATAAAACACACCAAGGATCGAAGGAGAATCCTTCAAAAATAGATCGGAATATGTTCTAATTCCAAGGGAATGAGTGTGTATAAAACGAGAGATAAATGGGAGTGAAAGACTTAAAATATCATTAGGTAATTTTAGTAAAAAGGAAAACTTTTTAATGACTTGGAAAACTCAATAGGTTTGACTACATAGTTATAAAAACTATGAATCATCCATGCAGGTGCTCTGGTATCCAAAAAAACACAAACCACATAATTACTACTAAGACTCACATGGTTTGAAAAACAGTGGTCTAACCCTGAAAAAGTTAATTATCCCCAAAAACACACCCTCACATGGTTATTTGCATGGTTATACCAAATATGTTCCAACCATGTTCTAGGGTCTAGTTTATCCAAAAATCTATGTTCTGGACCCCAAAACTCAGGATAAATAAGAAAATAAAATATAAATAAAAACTCAAAATGTATGTGGTAATGAACAAATATGTGTCACAAATTTTCTTTAAAGTGTATATAAAATGGGATGCAATCCCTCTTATTTGTTAACCCTTATTTCATCACATAAGCCCAAACTTTCTACATATAAAATCATTATCTATTATATGGAGAATTTACTAATAACCCTTTAGTTATTAGTAATTCTCTCGTTTTGAATATGGAAGCATGGATGGTGTATTCCCATGGATTCCCGAATCATTTATTTTCTATTTATGTGATCTATATAAAACATACTCCATCGAATAATAACATATGGATTATTCTTCAATATGGGAATGATCAATGTGTTATTATTTTTATAGAATTTTTCTTCATTTGAATATATATTAGGCATATCATGGTTTATTCTACTACACCCCACATTGTGAGCCCATTATGGACTTGAACCAATCCCATTGACCCACCCAACCATACACCTAATCCAATCTATTGAGGGTTCTATACATCAAGTTTGTATCACACCTCACAGGATGCCTAGGAGTGAGAATGGTTTCATGGATGTTCTATGCACTTCCGGTGTTAGGTTGGGATGGCGTGCTCAACCTGATTGCACTGCTCAACCCATAAATATGGAGGGCCACTGTGTAGGGAAATATCACACATCAAAATCCAAAAAGGGTTCATACTTGGTTATCCAACAATGGTTAAGGTCCATTAGGATTCCGCACATACACTTTTACATGTTTATTAGCCCTTTATTTGATATTGACTAGAACAATGGTCTGGACTGATAACTTAATCATATCTTTATTACAACATCCTCACCTATAACCAGCCACCATCAACTCATTTTCCACCCAATCCTAGGCCTCAATCTACCAAATTCCGAGATTCTATCCTCATCAAGTCTATTCTATTTTACCACTTCATCAAACCACTATTATTGATCATACCTCCACCTCACCTCACATTAATTTTCCTAGAACCCATCCCACTTTTTTCTATTTAGTACAAGGTTTGGAATCCTTCCTCAATTAATCCAACTATATGTAGAGGGATAGTGAGATAGAGAGTGTTTGTTTATGAAAAGATAGAGATTAAATATGGGACCTAGAGATAGTCAAAGTGACTGGTTTCCTTTCGCTACACCATGCTATTCCAAGGGTAAAGTTTTTTTCTCGTTTAGAAACTTCAAGATGTGGAGTTAATTAAAGTTTTAAAAAAAATAAAAAGCTTTCCACTTTTTAGAAATATTTATTTTGGAAGGTAATAATTTCTAAACTAGTTATAATAATAAAAAAATAAATTGTATTGGGAAATTAATAATATGGATGATAAAACTATTTAAATTAATGTAAATAGAACAAGAAGAATATAAGCGATATAACAGTATGTGAGACAATTGTAATATCCCATCCTGAATCATTAGGTCTACGTTGGAATGTCATGTGACCTCATACATGTCTCCCTATACATAAGAGGCTTCTTACTAGCAGTGATGGTATGAATCTATCAATGTGGAGACAATAACCTCAATATCATGTCATAAAATCAATAATCAATAATAAACAATATAATAAATAATAAGAGTAAACATGTAGAAAAGTGAATATTTCATACATGTAATAAAAATAAAGTATCTCGTATAAGTGGTAAGAAGGTATAGAGGAAATAAAGTAGATAATTTAAATAAATAAATAGAGGATCCTCTAGAGTCTATCATGGTATACTTCTTGCTCCATGCTCTTCTTCTCACCTATACTCCCCCAGGCCCTTTCCCTTTTCTAGATCCCATGTGCAATCTTCAAGAAAATAAAAATTCCCAATTTGGGTGTGAGTACAACAATATGTATGTCACCACAAATTCTTCCTTAACAAGATGTGCTCAAGTATACAAGTGTATTATATGATAAAATATATGGGTGAAAATCATAGTAACAGACATTCATAAACTGAGTTGTCCTGCGATAACCAAGATGCCACAAGCCCCCAGTCAGACCTACTTTAACTCTATGCCAGATGGATAATCAAGGTGTCAGAATAATCAAGGATTATCCATGAGGCTAATGAATTATGCTACTTAGTGTTATGTGATCTTTTAACACAGTATCATTTCTCATCAATATGTATATGTTATTATCATGTACTAGGGATCGAGATCTAATCAACATCACTTCATCATTGAGTAACATGATAGGGATTGATAGCTAATCAGTATCCCTTTTTCATCAAGAAATATTATAGGATTCAAGAGCTAATTGGATTCACTTATTCCTTGAGTCATACATTAGGGATCGAGATCTAATTAGCATCCCTTAGTAATTGACTTCATCATACGACATCCCCAAGACACTTTTTTATCCATACCCAATGCATAGGTCTCTTGTAATCATTATCACAAGTCATGCCCACTCCCCCTCCAAGGGATAACATGTCATGAAGTTCCACCTATCTTGGGATCCAAGGACAATACTGCAAAGAATATATAGAATGGTAGGATACTAGAGAAATCATAACATCTCATCATAAGTAAATTAGCACACTCAATACATGTGATCAACATCAAACAAGAATAAAAACCTATAAATTACTGATGGCATAAAATGTAACATAAGGGTTACAGGGCCACACAAATACCCACATGCTATCATAATCCATCTTAGCGATCAAAAATATGTTTATGCATAATCATATTATTGACAATCATGTCTAAATGAGCCTGATAAGGTAAATAAATTCCTACCTAAAATGTTGTCGATGTAAAAAAGGCAAGGACAATCCAGTCAAAAAAAATATTCAAGGCCTTACAATCATAAATGATGAACCTCAAGGATCACCAAGGGCCCAAAGAACCAAAAAAAATCTATTTTATTTCAAAAAGAAATAATATATTACATGTGATGGTAAAATATATCTCCTGGACAATTTTTAAATTATAATTTTATAATTATCTTTTGATAATTTCTCATAAATTACCCCTTTTATAATTATCTTATTATAATTACTCATGAATTATCACTTTATAATTATATTGTGATAATGTTCCTTAAATTATCCTTTTATAATTATCTTTTGATAACTTTTATTAAATTATATTTTTTAAACTATCTTTTGATAATTTATCATAAATTATCCATTTATAATTATATTTTGATAAATAATCATGAATTATCATTTTATAATTATCTTTTGATAATTTTTATTAAATTATAATTTTATAATTATCATTTTATAATTTCTCAAAAATTATCCCTTTATAATTATATTTTGATAATTTCCCATAAATTATCCCTTTATAACTATATTTTTTATAATTACTCATGAATTATCCTTTAATTATTATATTTTCATTACAATTCTGCAATTATCTTTTCATAATTTTCATTTTATAATTTCACAAAAATTATAATTTTTAATTATATTTTGATAATTCAATATATTTTGAAAATTATTTTTCTAGTATAAAAAAATATTTTGATAATTACTCATCAATTAACATTTTATAATTATATTTTGATAATCCTCATTAAATTATTATTTTATCATTATCTTTTTATAATTTCTCGGAAATTATCCTTTTATAATTATATTTTGATAATTCCTTTTATATTTATCTCTTGATAATTTCTCATAATTTTTCCTCTTATAATTATATATTTATAATTTCTCATAAATTATCCTTTTATAATTATATTTTTATAATTTTTATTAAATTTTATTTGTATAATAATCTTATGGTAATTTATAAATCATCCTTTTATAATTATATGTAATTATCATTTGATAATTTTTTCACAAAAAGTGTGCAAATATCATTTGATATTTTTTTTAATAATTATTCTTTGATAACTTAAGGTAACTATTATCTAGAAATTCAATAAATTTTCTATCGATAAAACCATGTAATTTTCCTCTGATTCATTTCATTCTATAATTTATACTTTGATAATTTATAAATTATCATTTGATTTTTTTCAAAAGCTTACACCTGATAATTCAATGTTTTATCCTTCAAATTTTTTATAAATTATCCTTTGATAATCACTGTAATTATTATTTCGTAATTTTTTATGGATTATTAAAATTTAATTTAGGAATAAATTATTTTTTATAAATTCTAACAATCTTTCATAATTTTTGAATTAAAGAAATAATGGGGATAAATTTAAAAAAATAAATGAAAACAAATACTTAATCTTCAGGTGCACCATAAAACACCTTATATGAAGAAAAATCACGCCCAGTGGTTCAACGCCCCCATCTTGATCATGGGATCCCTACCGACTATGCGTAAGAGGATTCGGGATTTGTCCTCAAAGAAATCCACTAAGAACAAATAAAAAAGGGTTCATGTATAAGAACTCTTTTCGTGTATAGGTATTTAAAAAAGAAAAATTAAAACACATCTTTAATCAATTATTCAACCTGAAATTAATGAAGGAGTCATTAAATCTATGTCATTAAGGTGTTACTATCGTTAATCAGCCAAAAATTTTGTAAAATGAATGATTGAATCACACTATGCATGAAAAATAGATATCTGGGAATCTTTTAGGGTAGATGGTTAATAGTGTCTATTTTTTTATTATTTAATTTTATTATTAAATTATTAAATAAAATAATTTAATGATCCAATTGGACAATGGATGATAAACCCAAAATTTATGCACTGCCTAGGGTAAAAACCATGTTCTTGATCTAACGGTGATCCCATGTTTCTCTGAAGACACGCCATTTGAGATATATTTTTTATTTATTTTTTAAAATTATAATAAATAAATATTTATATATTAAATTTATTTTATCAAGAGTGATGTAATTAAACACCCAATGCGCATAAATTTTATACCCTATCTAGGGTAAATCCAATGTTCTGAACCTAACAGTGGCCTTGTTTTTGTCATACGATGCACTATTTAAAAGATATTAAATTATTTTCGAAAAAATATAATAAAAATTATTAAATAATCTATTCATGTGAGTGAGCTATCCAAATGATTGATGATTACAAATGTTATACCCTGCGTAGGGTAATCATTACATCTCAAACCTAACAATGGTCTCAGATTTATCATACGATGAACCTCTTTTGGATTTATTTAATTATATTAAATAAATTGTGTGTTCATAAAAGAATATATTTAATATTTTTATTTAGTATTCACTGAGAATTTTTATGCGTCAAAATCTTGTACTAATTCAGCATCTAACTCCAAAACAATGATTTAGTATTTGACAATGTTAACTATGATTTTACCCTTACACAAATCCTTTAACACTTTTATTGAGTTATATTCATTGATAAATTAATTTTTCAAATAAGAAACTTATAATTTATCAAAAAGAGTATTCTTATATTATTTTTAAAATTCAGGAAATTATAATTTTCCTCCTTCTGTCGAATTCCCATCCTTGATAAGTATCTCTATTGGTCTTTCACGAACAACCATGGCTAATGAGCTCAAACATCATACTCATATTCAGACACTCTTCATGGATCATTCAATGTTACCACTGAATTCATTCTACTAGAACCATCTTTCTTCACAACACCTTCTCATTTCAATCAATGATCTGAACCAAATTCTCTTTATAAGATGCTTCGGTCTCCATCTCAACATACTCACAATCAATAATATATGTTGGGTCAGGTATGTACCTTTGAAGATGGGACACATGGAACACATTATCCATACCTTGATAACGAGAAGGGAGGTCCATAAAATATGCCACTACCCCTATTCGATGGGTTATCTCAAAGTGTCCAACAAAACTTATTGCAAGCATGACCTCCTTCCCCAAAAATTTGGTCCCTAACCAAGGAGTCACTCTAAATAAAACCTAATCTCCCACAAAAAAATCCAAGTGTCTCCTCCTACAGTCAGTATATAACCTATATCTTTGTTAAGCGATGAATCTCTTCTATATCAGTTGCACTCTCTCAAAGGTATCATGAACCATATCTAGACCAACAAATGATGTATAACCAGCCTCATGATAACATAGTAGTGAGAGACATAACATATCATAAAGTTCTTTATAAGGTTCCACATGAATCAAAGCCTTATAACTATTATTATATGAAAAATAAATCAAGTCCGGGTGATTATCCCATTCTCCTCTAAGGTATATCACTCAAGATAAAATAATATCCTTCAATATGTGTAAATTTTTCTCTAATTATCCATCAGTATAAGGACGGTACATCAGTCTCAATCTCAGTAGAGTCCTTAGGGCTTCCTATAATCCATACCAAAAACACAACGTAAAACATGTTTCTCAAACCGACACATATGACTCAATTTTAGGTCCCCTTGTTTGAAGATATAGAGAAGGATATTGAGGTCCGTATAAAAAAATCTCTCACCAAAGAGATGGTGTCACCAAAAATTTAGATCATGTACCATGATTTACAACTCCATGTTACGTGTAATGTAGTTCCAATTAGTGGATTGTATCTGCAGACACCCATTAGCAACTATATGCTCTATTATCATTAGCACCACTCCCAGACCAATACCCAATGCATCATAGTACACTTCATAACCAATATGACGTTCAGGGACTGTTAGTACAAGAGATGTATTCAACCTTATGTTTTTCTCAAGGAAAGGATCTTCACACTAGTTTTACCACTATAACTTCACTACCTTCTTTTTCATTGTTTTCATGGGTGCTAATAGTTGGGGGAAGTCCTGGATAAACCATAGGTAATATCCAACTAAACCCAGAAAGCTCTTAATCTCAAACAATTTTTTTTTGAACGTGTCTAAGACATAACTGCCTAAATTTTCTTTAGGTCTATATATATTCTCGTCTCAAACACCACATTTCCTAATAGCATTACCTCCTAAATCCATAAGCCACATTTTGACAGCATGGTTTAAAGCCTGTGTTCTTGAAGCATACTCAGAACTATATTTAGGTGCCTAGCAGTTTTTCTCTAGTATCAGTGACTATATGAGGATATAATTCATGAACATAATGATAAAAGAGTCTAGGCATGGATGAAATATCTTTTTAATGAGCGTCATGAACACTACTGGTGTATTTTTCAGCCCGAACAACATCATCAAATAATAATACTATCTATATCTACTCCAAAATTCCATCTCTGGAATGTACTCCTCTATAACTTGAAAATAATGATATCCTAATCAAATATCAATCTTGGTGAACCACCAAGATCCCATTATCTAGTCAAAAATATCATCGAGCTTAGGTAATGGATATTGGTTCTTCATTGTCACCTTGTTCAGCGTTTGGTAATAAATGCATAGCAAAATCCTACAATCCACTTTCTTGGAGGAAAAAATAGGTTCACCCAATGATGATGTACTAGGTATAATCATCCCATTTCCACTTTATGACGTGAAGAAAAACCTTGATCTCTTTCATCTCAATTGATAGAATATGATATGGGGTATCAAAATTTTTACAATCCCTACATGAACTCAATATTAGCTTAACGTGTCAATCCTTAAAAGTCCATACTAGGTCAATGATTCCCAAAAATAATTCAACCAATTATTTATCATCTTGATATCATTTGGTGCTCTGTAAGGATGAAGAATTATGGAGTTGAAAATCAAAGCATACTCGACCACGACTCTGAAATCTTATGCCTAAGAAAAACACTATGTGAAAACCATCAGGTTGAAGTGGCTCTACTGCCTAAACCACATTGTTAGTGTGGGAAAATTCTCAAATGTATTCTCTTACAAATCTGTTAGTAAGACAGAAACATACTCCCTTTTGGACATATTCTAGTTTACTTCCTAAGTATCCCTAACAGACTATATCAAGGAAACATCTACCATAACATGAAATAAACACTCTAGAAAAGAAAAAGTGATTTTGGGATCAACCTTAATTAGTCAATGGGATCAGACAAGGTTTCTCTAAACTAGTATATGTGATCAAACATGGTTATTCTAGGAGACTACTCTTAACCCATGGTATACCCTTCCTATAACTAACCTTTGTTTCTATCCTTGGACATTCGTCATAGTCATTATATATATACTAACACAAAATCATGTTCAGTATAGCTAATTAACGCTAAAAAAGATACATCACATGGCATGGAAGCAGCGATATATCACACAAATCAAAACCTTCCCAAACAGATAGAACAAATCAAGGAATTTAATTATTAAACTACTATGCAGCACAACAACATATATATATATATATGGAATGTGAACCTATGCTTCTATTCATGATGCATGAACATATGTGAAACATCATAAAACACATATAAACATTATGTGAATCACTCTAAGTGTGTCTATTCGATGGTAATATTAAAACATAATTACCCCCACAATTATGTCAACTCAGAGGTTCATGATGAAATTATTGGTAGGCTCTAACATAGTACCCCTGCCCGAGTCCCAATGTCTTATCTCCTATTTAACCTACCCATCCCCAAGATAAGAACAAGCTTATTTTTCCTGATACTCTGATGGCATTTTTTAACATCCCAACCCAAATCATCGGGTCTGATCCGAAATGTCATGTGACCTCATGTGTGTCTCCCCATTTTCAAGTGGTTGTCGACTAGTAGCGAAGGTTTGATTCCATCAGTGGGGAGACTATACCATCAATATCATGTCATGGGAACAATAATCCACAAAAAATATAATAATTAATCTGAGTAAACATGAAAAAAATATAGATGACATACATGTAATTAAAATAAAGCATCTCTCGTAAGTGGAAATCATGTCGAGAGGAAATAAAGAAGATAAAGTAAATAAATAATAATTGGATCCTATGGAGTCTATCTCGGTATGATACTATCTCTGTGCTCCTCTACTCAGTTATCCATCATAGTTCCCTTACCCTTCACCAGATCCCTCATGCAATCTACATGTGCATCGAAATGCCTATGTGGGGTGTGAGTACAAGTCTTATATGACACCCCCAATTCATCCTTAACCTAACTTTCTCAAGTATACAGGGGTATTATATAATAAAATAAATGTCCAATAATGCATATTAACACACAATCAAAAACTAATTAGTTATGTTCTAGCCAAGCCTCCACAAACCCCCAGTCGTACCTCTATCGACTCTATACCAAATGGATAATCGAGTTGTTAGAAGAATCATGGATTAAACATGAGGCTAATGAATCATTCTACTTGAAATATTGTCGGCATTACTTTCAATCAATAATGTAATGTTATCAACATGTACTGTGGATGGAGAGATAATCAACATCCCTTATTCGTCGATTAACATAGAAGGGATTGCTAGCTAATCGACATCCCTTAATTATTGAGGCATATACTAGGGATTGAGAGCTGATCAGAATCCTATATTCATCAAGTCATATATTATAGATTGAGAGTTTATCAGCATCTCTTAGTCATTTAGTGCATTGTACGACATCCCCAAGGCATTGTTGTATCTCTACCCTATGAATAGGTCCCTCGTCTTCATTAGTGCAAGTCATGCACACTCCCCCTCCAAGGGATAACTTTACACAATGGTCTACAAATCTAGGGTTCCATGAAAAAAACAACAAAGCATATATATCATGATAGGATATATGAGTAAGCATAACATATCAACATATCTAAAGTGGAACACATGATACATGTGGTCAACATAAAAACAAATAACAAGCAACAAATTACTCATGGCATCAAATGTAACATAATGGTTCCATGGATACAAACACACCCATATGCGATCATAATATAGAATGTTCATAAAAAATATGTCCACATATAAAAATATTTATGGAAATCATGTGTAAATGATCCCAAAAAGTTAATGAGCTTCCTACCTCAAAAGTCATCAATGTAAAAAGGTGGGGACAATGTAATCAAAAACACCTCTACACGGTCTCATTATCATAAATTTCGACACTCAAGGTTCATCAAGGGTCACTAGAATCTATATAATCTATTTTATTTCAAATAAAATAAAATATCATATGTGATGACACATTTTCTCTCTTTTATAATTTCTAAATTGTCCTTTTAAAATTATCTTTTGAAAATTTCTTATAAATTAACCGTTTATAATTATATTTTGACAATTACTCGTGAATTATCATTTTATAATTACATTCTGATAATTATTCTTAAATTATAGTTTTATAATTATCTTTTGATAATTTCTCATAAATTATCCTTTTATTATTATATTTTGGTTATTTCTCATAAATTATCCCTTCATAATTATATTTTTATAATTACTCATGAATTATCCTTTTATATTTATATTTTGATAATTTTTCTTAAATTATCTATTTATAATTACCTTTTTATAATTTCTCATAAATTATCCTTTTATAATTATATTTTGATAATTCCTCATAAATTATCCCTTAATAATAATATTTTGATAATTACTCATGAATTATCCTTTTATAATCATATTTTTATAATTTTTATTGAATTACCCTTTTATAATTATCTTTTGATGATTTATAATAAATTATCCTTTTAAAATTATATTTAGATAATTCCTCATAAACTATCCTTTTATAATTACATTTTGTTAATTTCTCAAAATTTATCTTTTTATAATTATATTTTGATAATTACTCATAAATTATCCTTTAATAAATATATTTTGATAATTCTTCTTTAATTATCCTTTTATAATTATGTTTTGATAATTTCTTATAAATTAAAATTTTATATTTATATTTTGATAATTCCTTTTATAATTATCTCTCGATAATATCCCATATTTTGGCCTCTTTTTTTAATGATCACAAAATCAAAAAATCATGATTATGATTATATTAATGAGTTTCATGTTTTATGATAGTATTGCGTTTTATAAGATAGTTTGGTGAAATTGTGGTAAGTATGGAAAAGACTCACCATTATGGTTGGGTCACCGCAAAAAATGTCTCACCACCAGAGAAGTATTACTACCCAAGAAGTCTCATTACCAAGGATGACTCAACATTAGAGATGAGTCACTTATGGTATTAAAATTTGGCTAAGTGTTGGAAACACTCACTGTCGACTATGTGTCACCATCACCAATGTCTCACTACCAACATTTGTCTCACTGCCCAAAACATAAATTTGAAAATGAATGGAAATGAGTCATCACAAGTAATGAATCATAAAATACAACTAAACCGAGAACTTGAAAACATGTGGATATTACCTACCATCTGCTATGTATCATCGCCAGTATGGAAAACTATCTAACTGTCAAATGGCCTACCATCAGACCCGAGTCACTGTTGAGGAGACCATCCAATATAATGAAAATAGGGTAATGTGTTGAGACACAACTAGATACGGACTCGCCACCAGAAATTATCATCATTCCAAAGACCCACCACAAGATTTTATCACCACCAGATCAGGTCACTACAATTTCAAGACACCTCCATATTGGGACCCCGTTCTAAATACCCATTTACACTATTTTATATTTATTATGAATTAAATATATATAACATATATTTTATGGAATTTAATTCTTAAAATTATTTTAATGATTATTACATAAATTTCTCTACATGGATGCATTAATGAAGGTTTTGGACATAAGTGATAGGATATAGGATATCAGGATTACTTCTCATGTGGATGATTTTGATACTAATAATGATAAAATATGAATCAAACTCCCTCATGCATACAAAACAGAGGTGTAGAGTTAAAACATATAGACACATACAAAACTATACATGTGAAGTGATCTGGACCTCATTGAAAGAACTAGAAGATCTTGCGTGTTACATATTTCTTACACATGATTATGAGAGTGGATTTTAAGAAACAGTTAGATCCTATAGTTTGAATAGATGGAGTATACAACACTTTGTTTCACTACAAATCTCAGAACCTTGACTTGAGCCTCATGTCAATCAACATTCACGAGTCATGAGCTGTAGTGATTGTTAGACAAAGAAACACAATTATTTCTACACTATTATCTAATATGTTTATTCATCTATATTTACATTATGTGAAGTGTGTGTATACTCTATTTTTTACACGCACAATGTCGCCTGCATTAAAATGGAATATACCTAGATATCATATAAAAAATCTTTTACCTATTTCCCATTATTGTTGTTGAAGAGGTCACATCTTTCATGTTATCTTTTTTACTCTCAAAACTACTATGGAAGAGGTACCGGTGTGGCCTGGAAAATTTTCATACTATTGTAATACCTAATATAGGTTGTGGATCAATATTTATTTTTATATAAATAGTTTGGTAGCGGGTGATTTCCAAGTGGAGAGGACTAAGTCTCAACTTGAGACTGAACCTCTTGTATTCAATTCTACTGTGTGTTTTTTATTCTATTTATAATCTTTTAAAAAAATGTTTTAAATTGGAATCAAACCACTTAATTTGATAGTTATCCTAAATTAGTGTTTAAGTAATATTTTGACTATGTAAATTTATCTCAAATGATAGAGTAATATTATATATTATTTATCCTAGACCTAATAAATATTTGTTAAGTATTCTGAAAGGTCAAGATTTATATTGATCTATTGTTTTGGTTAACTATTCCATATTTAAATTAATTAGGGGATTTATTTTTAAATCAGGTTTAACCGAAATTTTTATTGGGTACTCATTACACCCCCCCCCCTTCTTAAGATACTCACTAAAACCAATATATATTATCAAATGTTTGGATTTGGTATCAATGTTTTCCAAAAAAAACAAGGATTGTATTTGGTCTTTAAAGATCTTAAATTTACGTTAGTTCTATATTTAATTCAACAAATGGATAATATACCATAAGTTTACGATACTAACATAACTCTAATTTCTAATGGAAATAATTATTCTCAATGGAAGAGCAAAATGAAAATTCATATTGAAAGTATGGGTTTTGAGATTTGGTATGCTATGGAAGATAATTATGAGTTTCCTAGGACTACTAGAAATTATTGGGATAATTATACTAGGTTTGCCTATAATAATAATTGAAATGAAATTAATTCTCTATTTTGTGCCTTAGGATATGAGGAATTTAATAGAATTTATTCTTGTAAAACAACCAATGAAATTTGAGATACATTAAATATTTCTCATGAAGGAAAAATATTATAGAAGCGATGAGATTGAATATATTTATTATTAAGTATGAAACTTTTAAGATTTATCCTAATTAAATAATTTATGATATGTATCTCAGGTTCAACAATTTTTTGAATACCATGAGCACCCTAGAAAATCAAATGTCTAACAAAGATCAGATCATAGGACTTCTCAGACATATTTCTAAAGTTTGGATAGGGAATTCTGTGTCAATCAGAGAATCATGTGACATTAGAAAACAACCAGTTAAGGAATTAATTAGGAAATTAATGATATATGAAGAAAATTATAATGTACATATAGAATCTAGTGATGATCCAAAAAAGCAATTTTGTAGCTTTCAAGTCTGCTACATCCAAATAAAAAGAAAATTAAAAGAAAAGATACAAGAATAATATTCAAGTGATTGTGGGTAACCTATGGACAGGGATGAGGAGAAGGACCATCTAACCAGATGATTCATGAATTTTTATAAGATAAAGACAATTTTCCTAAATCCTAGTTATAAATCTATGTGTGATATTGAATAAAACTAGAAGAATGATTGGAAAAGGGTGATAATAAAAATGAGATAACTTGTTATGAATGCAACCAAAAAGGTTGTGTCAAGGAAGATGATCCAAAATTAAAATAAAAAAACAATTTTTTGTAAAATGAAATAATGTTCAACAAATATATTAATGGAACTTTGATTGCATATGAATATAGCTCTAGTAATTCTAACTCTAATCCTAAACAAAATTCTTACCGAGCCAACATGTGCTTCATGAAAAGTTTCACTGAGCTACCTATTGTCTCATATGTTATTGATGATGATAATTTTTAAATTTAACATAATGAAGATGATATGTCTCAAAAATAAATGTTTAAGTAATGAAAAATTATTAATGGCACTTTTAAAGAACTTAAGGATAAATATAATTTCCTGAAAAAATAGCATGCTTTATCTACTAATACTAAATCTGGCCTTATTATAGATAAAGAGATGAATGCTCAGTTGTTAAAATAAAATAATGAACATAAATTTTCTAATCAACAACTTATGAAATATTATAAAAATTTCAAGAAATAGTAGATAAAAACTTACACATATTTTTGGTAAACATATTGCTTCTATGTATGTAATAGTTCTAGGATACCATCCTGGAAAGAGAAGGGTAGTAAAGAGCACATTTATTCCTAAATCTACATCCGATATTTCTACTCCTAGTTATTTTCATAAGGGAATAAACAAAGTTTTTATTTTAAAAATAATATAGACTTTTTCTAAGAAACCTATAAATAAAATTAGGGTTCCTAAATCCCTTATTTCTAACATATCTAGACCCAAGATAATATGGGTACCAAAATCATTCCTTGTATAATTTTTTTGTAGGATAGTTGCTTGAAGTCATCCTATAAGAGTCTATGGTACTTTTAAAACATATGTTCAAGGCATATGATAGGATTCTAATCAATTTTTATGATCATCATAATGTTTCATGATGTTCATGTCACCTTTGGTGATGATGCTAAAGGGAAAATTATCGGTCTTTGAAAAATTGGTAACATCAATTCTATTTTAATTTAAAAATTAATATTTTTTATGTATTAAATCATAATTTTCTTAGAATCTCACAATTATTATATGATGGTTTTGATGTCAAATTTTAGAATAATGCATGTAATGTTTTTTATTCTAAATACTCTTTGGTTTTTACTACATTAAGGTATAAAAATGTTTATGTTGTTGATCAAAATTCTTTGATTACTCAAAATGTTTCCTACTTGAGTGCCTTTAATAAAGAATCTTTGATTTGGAATAGGAGGAATGTTCATTTTAATATTCATTTACTTATGAAGCTTACAATAAAAGGGTTACTTAGGTAAATACCAAAACTAGAGTTCCAAAGAAATAATATCTGTAACCCATGTGAAAAATGGAAACAACACAATATTTATTTTAAATTAAAGAAATAAGTTTTAGATTCTAAACCTCTTCAGTTTTTTCATATGGATTTATTTTCACATTCCTGAGTTTCTATTCTAAATGGGAAGCACTATTTTTATATACTTGTAAATGAATTTTCCAGGTATACATGGGTATTATTTTCATCTTAGAAAAGTGATGTGCTTTCCTATTTTAACAAGTATACTATATATATATATATAAAGAAAACATAAATATAATTAGAGGTAAGAAATTTAGAAGTGATCATGGTTGTAAGTTTGAAAACCAATAATTTGAATCATTTTTCTCACAAAATGGTTATAGTCATAAATTCTCTACTCCTGGGACCCCTTGAAATAATGTAGTTGTAGAATAAGGAATATAACACTTCAATAAATAGACTAAATTGTGTAAAATTAATATTAATTACCTATATTCTTTTTGGAAGTGGTTGCGAACACATCCTATTATATAATCAAAATATTTTTTATTAGAAATATCTTAAAGAAGTCCCATTAAGATCTTCGGATTATTACATAGCCTAAGATTAATTACATTAAATTTTTTGGTTTCAAAGTATTTATTCTTAACACCAAGGATAATCTTGAAACGTTTTCCTCCAAAATTGATGAAGTAATTTTCCTAGGATATTCTAACTCTAGTAAATCATAGAGCATTTTTAATAAAAGGACCAACATTGTGGAAGATTCTGTTCATTTCAAATTTGATGATATAGATCCACATGAGCTGAAGACCTCCTTAGAAAACCCTGAGGATGATTTATCTTGTTTTAACATGAATTCCAAACCAACTAATTCTATTATAAATCAAATAGAAAAAAACATGTAGTTTTTAATAACTTTCATAACATGAAACCGAACCTATAGAGAATACTAACATCTCCAACCCCTCTTTTTCTAGAGTTGTTAGGACCCTCAAAACCCATCATTTAGATGCTACAATTAGTGACCTATTTTGAGGTACATTGACTATATATTATCTAATTATTCAGGTTTAACATCAAGCATTCTTGTCACAGCTTGAACCTAATAACATTAATGATTAAATTAATGATTCATTCTTGTTAATTTTAATGTAAGAAGAATTAAATCAATTTGAAATAACTAAATTATGGGAAGTTGTGGATAAACCCAAAAACACCTTCACTATTGGCACTAAATGGGTATTTAGAAACAAGGTAGATTAATTAGGCATGATATTGTAGAACAATATTAGACTACTTGCATAATTTGATATTCAAAAAGAAGGAATAGACTATAAAGAGACCTTTTCATTAGTATCCATACTTGAATCCATCATAATACTACATTCCTATGCACCTCATCTAGATTTCGAATTTTATCGAATGGATTTCAAGATTTTATTCTTAAATGGGTATATAATTGAGGATTATTTTATTGAACAACCCATTGGCTTTCAAAATACCCATTTCCAAATCTTGTTTTCAAATTAAAAAAAATCGTTTTTGGTTTGAAACAAGCCCCTATAGATAGGTATGATAGGATCATCTCTATTCTTATTTCAAAATGTTGTTCAAAAGGAATAAACGATCCCCCCATTTTTATAAAATGAATTTCCAAATATATTTTAGTTGTTCAAATTTATATAGATGGTGTTAATTTTGGATATTTATGAAATTATTTATTTAATAAGTTTTAAAAAATAATGCAAAATGACATTGAAATGAGTTTAATGGGTGAACTTAAATTCTTTCTCATTTTCCAATTATTTCAAAATAAATAAGGAATTATTTTGAACCAAAGTATATATACCAAGGATCTTTTGAAATGTTTTAACATTAATAACACTAAGAGTTTTGATACTCCTTTGAGTACTACCTATAAATTGGACCTCTATTAAGCTGGGAAACTAGTGCATCAAACCAGTTATAAATGTACGATTAGAATTCATCTTTACTCAACTACTTTTTGACTTGATATTATGTTTAGTTTGTGTATATATTTTCATTTTCAAGTTAATCCAAAATATTCTCACTTGGTGGATATAAATATAATTCTCAAATACCTAAAATATGAAACTAATTTAATACTGTTCTATCTAAGAGGAAAAGAAATTGACTTATTTATTCAAATGCTGATTTAGGTGGATGTAAGTTAGATAGAAAAATCACCTCTGGAACATGTCACCTTTTAGGCAATTCATTAATATATTGGTATAGTAAGAAAAAAAATCCAGTTGAACTGTCTACTGCTGAAGCATAATACATAGTTGTAGGTATCTACTATACACAAATTTTGTGGATGAAACACACATTACTAGACTATGAATATCAATTCTGATATGACCCTATAAATTATGATAACAAAAGTGTTGTAAATATCTCTAATAATCCTATATCACATTATATAACAAACAATATGGATATAAGGAATCACTTTTTGAGATATCATTTTTAGAATGGTGAGATCACTCTTGAACACATTTTATAGAACATCAACTTACAGGTATTTTTACTAGGCCTTTGAATTTTGAGAGAATGAATTACATTGAACATGAGTTAGGTGTGATCATTTTTGTTTTAGTTTAATTTTTCGAGACTCACCATTGTGATTTCTCACCATTTTCAATGTCCCACCATTGTGATTTCTTACCATTGTTAATGTCTCATCATTGTGAATGTCTCGTCGTTGATACATCTCACCACTGATATTTAAAACCATTGATACTTCTCACCATTGATTATTCTTTCCATTTATACTTCTCACCATTGATAATTCTCTTCATTGATACTTCTCACTGTTGATACTTATCACCATTGAAAAATTATCACCATTGGAGTTCTCATGCCTTTGTCAATTCTTTTTTTCTCTTAAATGTTTTCAAACTACAGGTTTTACTTTCTTTATAGTTTACTTTTTTTATTTGGTTAAAATGTTTTTTGATTTCTTTTTTTTTAATCCCTAAATCCCAAATGGTATAAATTAGGATATTTTTATAATTTCAACATTCACATCTATCTCACACCTTTTCTCTCGAACCATGTTCCATCATTTCATCTCTATGACTATTTTCCTTACTTTGCCTTCACCAGAACTGATCGAGCCGATCTCCATGGCCAAAGTGAAGTGACCTTCTGAGTCTTCACTAGATGAGTTTCATGTTAATAAGAAGAATAAAGGGGAGCTAATTAATCCTTCTCTTCCAACCAGATTCCTTTCTATCCTAAGTTGGTATAAGAGTTTTAACAGTATGTGGAGTTTTTTTTTTGAATAAGAAAATTAATACTAGGTAAGAATCCATTTTAATAGTCATATATTTCCATTCCATCGAAGAAGTGAATGTTTATTTAAAATTTCCACATTAAGGTGATTTCATTGAGTATAAAAGAAATATTATATAGTCTAGTGACACATTTTTTATGAAGATTCCATGTATGAGTTAACAGGAGATTGAATTTTAAGAAGACTAGTTGCCTCTGAGTTAGATGGAGAATACAAGATTCTTTTCAAGTTCATCCAGTATATATTGTGACCAAGGAAGGGTTAATTTTATACTTTAAGGTATCAAGATGTTCATTTGTTATGCCTTATGAAAATGGGATAGAAAATAAACATTTTCAAAAACCTTAATCTTTTCATGATGAAAACTTTTAAGACAAATTTGAGGTCAAATTCATCAATATATCATAAGTTGATTTATTCTACATTAAAATCCAAAGGATTAGTTATTGAAGATGAATATTCTGTTGAATACTATGTGGTTTTTTCATCACAATAATAATTTTTATAAGGATTAAAATTAGTTTGAACCCATGGAAAAATAAATGGGTAGGTGATAAGGAAATATTATATAATGAGTTCAATCGGGTTGACCAACCATCTAGACTAAGAGATCTACTGTCTCTTGGTTTGAAACTTGATGAAGTGTTGTAATAATATAATAATGAAAAATAGGCTAATTTATCTAGAGAGAAAGAGGATAAATAATTATCTACTGATGAGGGTAGTAACCTAGATTTACCTCATGAATCACCTACTATCACATATGGAGATCCTATCCCTCCTAGGATGCTATATAAAAGAGGAAAATTGTTAAAGGAATGAATTAAAGAGGATGAGATATAAGTGTATGGAGAAGAAGAGTTCAATATTAGTTCTACATATGATGATGGGAATTGTGAAGATGTTGATAAAGAAGATGAAGTGGAAGAAGAGGATACTAATGTATATACTAATGGAAGTGATGGAGATTCAGATTCAGATGGCCCTGATTGTTCTAGTGGAATAATCATAACTAAGTATGTGGGAATTCTTTCAATTATTATTGGTTCTCCATGTGTATATGTTTCTAAATCTGATGAAATTCTAATTCTTGTGGATAAATCTGTTACTAAAGAAAAATATAAATCTTTTTATGGGGATAAATCCATAGTTTTGGTGTGTCACCAAGTTTTTGATGCGACTTATTATAGAGATAGTGTGATTTTTTGTGATGATTAGATAGTTTTAGATGAAGTTTTTATTGATAAGATGAAAGTTGTTGCTGCTGTTGACCAGTTTTTGGTTGAGCATATGGAAGTTGATCATATTGAGAATGTTTCTTATTAATAGAGAACGATTTAGACCTATACAGTTGTATCAACTATAGTTTTACCTATAATACCTAAGTCTTATGTTTCTAAGACTTATGCTAATTGGTTAGACCATATTTATAAATAATGGGACATGTTTTCTGGTAAATTTGGGAGTCCACCAAGGAATGGTGGACCTAATCTTCAAGATGGAAAGTATCATGAGGGATTATTAGTTGGTCAAATTAATTTTGTTGGGGAGTTAATCTGGTTTGAATATAACATGCCTACCATATCTAAGCCTAATGTACCTTTTTATATCCATGTTTCTCCTACAGTTCTTATTGATATGGTCACCAAGGGTGTTTGAGATACTTTTATTGAAAATATTTTATCTGATTTTGATGTGAAGTTGGGGAATCGACTTAAAATGGTTAATATGTTAAGTGAACAGGATGCGTGATATTTATTTAAACTATTGATTGATCATATTCAGCTGAAAATGATAAACCATATCCAAGATGTTGAGATAGAAAAGAGAAGATTGGAAAATGATTTTGAATCTATAAAATTCATTATAGAGGACACACAATCTTATTTTTCTGATTCCTTGGAATCCTTGATGGAAAAGATTGAAAATTTTCTTCAGTGGAATATAGTTCTACTGCTCTTACTCCTAAAAGTTTGGATGTTGATATTCTCATATCAGTATTACAGGAAGAACTTAGAGCCACTTAAAGTGGTGAACCCTATATACGTGAGGACAGTCTGAGGAATCTTGAGCATTATAATGAGCATGTTATCATGTTGGCTAAATAGTATGTGAAGGAAATGAAGGCTGACAGAGAGACTGTAACAAAACATATCAATTACCATCTGTCTATAATTTTCCCCAAGCATGAAATGGGTACTCATTTTAAGTTCTTGGTCGAAAATCTAAGGATTCCTAGAGTTTCCCATGCCTTCTAGGAGAAAATCAACCAGTTGAAGGTTATGTATCCTATGCTAAATATTATTATGGAAGAGAATAAATACTTATTCATTGTGTTGGGAATAGGTGTAAATATCATTATAGACATTGTCGATTTGATGAAACCATTTCTGAATGTGCATGGGACTACATTTGTACCTCATGTGGCCATACCTATGACTACCATCTAAATCCTCTAGCAATAGATTCAAAATCCTTCAGACTAGGTGTGGCTAGAGATCCTCTTGCACCCTTACTAGATAGATTACATCCTTCTTCCCTCTCACCTAGAGAGACAGTTCAACACCTATAACCCATCATCATCAGAGAAACTGCTCCTTTGACTGGTGTTTCTATATTTATCCCTTGAGTTCCCTCAGATCTTGTTGCATCATCTGTTTTGGATAAAGGGAATCAAAAATATCATCATAATTCTTCATTCTATTCTGAAAAGAATCATGGATCTTCGACTTTCATCTTTGATAGGGATGTTTTTTTATGTTTTTAAACCCTTTTGTCTATAACTTCTTTTTGTGTCTAAACTTCAGTTGGTTTATATTGCAAAATCTCTTATTTATATTCTGTTTTTCTGTATTTCCTATTTTATTATACAATTTTTTTATAATCCCAAAAGGGGGGTAAATTTTTATAGAATTTATTTATATTTATAACTATTTAATTTTCCTTGATATTATATTTCTTTCTATTGTTTATTACTATGTTTATACCTTTGATGCAATGCCATGTTTGTATTTATTTATAACCTTGATACCATATTCCTTTTACTTCAGAAAATCATCTTGTATAAAATGACAATGTTTTTTATCATCAAGAAGGGGGAGATTGTTGGACTCTTTTTTTAAGGATAAAAAAATTACGATTACAATTATATTAATGAGTTTTATGTTTTATTATATCATATAATTTTATAAGATAGAGTGGATAGATTGTGGTGAGTCTGGAAAAGACTCGCCGTTAAGGTTGAGTCACCACCAAAAATGTATCACCACCATGGAAGTCTCACTACCAAAGATGTCTCTCCACCAAGGATGAATCACCGTCACAGATGAGACACTACTAGTATTAAAATTTGGATAAGAGTTGGAAATACTAAACGTTGACTATATCTCACCTACACCAATGTCTCACCACAAATATTGTCTCACCACTCAGTACAAAAATTTGAAAAAATTATGGAAAATAGTCACTTCTAGTAATTACTCATCATAGACTATGACATACCATTGAATCGAGAACTTGAGAAAGTATAGAGATCACCCACTATTAGCTATGGCTCACCACCATCACGTAAAATTTTTTAAATGTTGTGATGGCCTACCATTAGATATAAGTTACTATTTAGGTGACCTTCTGCCAGAATAAAAACTTAGTAAAGTGTTGTGTCACCGGTAGAGCTTTACTCACCACCAGAATTTCTCACCATTCCAAAGAATCACCAGCAGAGTATCTCACCCCCCAGATCAAGACACTACTACTGTATCTCACCGCTAGACTCTGAGTCACCGCCAGTTCAAGAAACCACAAGTTTGTTCCATTGTTTTAAATACTCACAGCTACTATTTTATATTTATATTAAATTAAATATCCATACTGACTATTTTATGGAATTTAATTCCTAATATTTTTTCAATAATTTTTTCTTAAATGTATCAATATGGATGGCTTAAAGAATGTGTTAGCACCAAGTATGAGGAAGCATGATATCTCAATTTCTTCTCACATGAATATTCTTTTTTTTCTGTTAATAAAAGATGAAGAATACTTTATCCTGTATGAAAAACAAAGGTATAGAGATGGAACATAAAAACATATAGAGCTACACACATGAGTTGATACAAACCTCATTGCAAGAACTATAAGATATTTCATGATACATCTTACATACACATGACTATGAGAGTACATCTTAACAAACACTCAGATCCTACAATCTGACCAGAATGAGTCTACAACACTCTACTTCACAAAAAATATCATAACCTCTACTTGAGCCTCATCTAAAGAAATATTCAAGAGTCACAATATGTATATCTTATCAGATATAGAAACATGATTATTTATACACTCTTATATTCCATGTTTTTTCATCTATATTTACATTATGATCAGTGTGTGTATACTTTATTTATTACACTGACATTTATCCTACTTTAAATTGGAATATGCTTAGATATCTTCTCAAAATATTTTTACCTATTTCCCATGATTATTTTAGAAGAGGTAATGTGTGGCCTATTATCTTTTGTACTCCCATAAAAAATGTGGAATATAGCCTTTTGTGGATTGGATAGTTGTCATACTTTTGTAATACTGAATTCAGATTGTATATACAACTTTATTTTTAAATAAACTACTTGGTAGTGGGTGATTTCAAAGTGGAGAGGATTAAGTCTCATCTTGAGACTAAACCTCTTCTATTTTATTCCACTGTGTGTTTTTTTGTTTTTTTTTGTTTTTTTTTCTATGATTTAAAAGTGAATTTATTTAAACTAAAAACAAAACTATTACTTTGATAGTTAACATTAATTAGTATTGATAAAATATTTTAATTTAGTAAATTAATTTCAATGTTTAATGTAATATTGTATAATATTTTAACTGAGATCTAAAAAATATTTGAGACGTGTTTTAAAAGAACAACATTTTTATCGATCTGCTAATTTGGTTAACGGGGTGATATTTAAACTAATCAGGGGATTTCTTTTTAAACATGTTTTAATAGATTTTTTTATTGTGTACTCAATTCACCACCCTCTTGAGATACTATCTCTGATCAACATCATAGATTATCCTTTTATAATTATATTTTGATAATTTCTCATAAATCATCCATTTACAATTATATTTTCATAATTTCTCTTAATTTATAATTTTATAATTCTAGTTGGATAATTTATAAATTATCATTTTATAATTATATTTAATTATTGTTTGATAATTTGTCCACAAAAGTGTGAAATTATCACTTAATAATTTTTTTAACAATTATTCTTTGCTAACATAAGGTAATTATTGGCTAGAAATTCAATAATTTATCTCTCAATAAAACCATGGGATTATCCTATGATAAATTTTATTCTATAATTTATCTTTTGATAATCTATAAATTATCGTTTGATGATTTTATAAGATTAACTAGGATTATTCAATGTTTTATCCTTAAAAAATTTTAATAAATTATTATTCTATAATTATTTCAATTGTCATTAGATTATTCCTTTTGGATTATGAATATAGAATTTTGGTTTATTTTTTTAATTCTAATAGTTTCAAATAAATTTTGAATCAAAGAAATAATGAATATAAATTTAGAAGATAAAAAATAAAAATAAAGAGTCTAACCATGGTCACACCACACAACATCTTGGAGGAAGAGAAGTTGCATCCAATGGGTGAACACCCCAACTCGATCATTGGAACCCTATCGACTATGCACAAGGGTGTTCTGAATTATTACAAACTCAACACAATCCAAGAAGAATGAATCTAAAAAAGTTTTTGTATAAGGACTCATACTGTGTACGAGTATTTAAAACTTAAAAATTAAAACACCCATTTAGATTCATCCTAAATTAATGAAAGTCATTAATTCTATCTCATTAATGCATTACCATCATTAATCGGTGAAACAATTGTGTGAAATAAAGGTTAGAATCACACCACGCATGAAAAATGGAGGTCTATGAGTCTTTTAGGGTAGATGATGAATATTTTCCACTTTTTATTAATGGTTTTAATAATTATATTATTTAATAACATAATTTAATTAGAAGAATGACCAAACAGCTGATAGGCATAAGATTTATGTCTTGCCTAGGGTAAGCACCACATTCCAAACCTAACGGTGGTATTATATTTCTCACACGATGAACCAGTTCAGAGATATAAATTATTTATTATCTAAAAAGGAATAAATAAATAATTAAATATAATATTACTTTTATTATGTGTGGTTTTATCAAACACCTGACACGCATAAAGGTTATACCCGGCCTAGGGTAAACCTCACATCCCTGGCCTAATGGTGATATCAGATTTGTCATATATTGCACCATCTAGAAGATATTAAATTATTTTCAAAAATAATATAATAATAACTCTTAAATAATTTATTCTCACAAGAAATCCATCCAAACATCTAAAACATACAAATTTTATACCCCCTATAGGGTAAATATTGTATTACAGACCTAATGGTGGCTTCTGATTTCTCATACGATGCACCATTTTGGATTTATTTAATTATTTTTAATTAATTTCACATGTTCAATAAAATATATTTAATATATTTATTCCATCTTCATCATGGATTTTTCAGGCCTTTGAATCTTGAACTATCTCAGTGATTGACTATAACAAAAATTGATTGCGTATTTCATAATGTTAACTAGGTTTTTATAATTATGCAATTCCTTTAACACTTTTATTAAGTTATTTTCATTAGTAAATCATTTTTCCTCCTAATAAACTTATTAATTTTCAACAATAATGTTTTTTAATATTTTGAAAAATTAGGATATTACAAAAATGAGATAAAATTATAGATGATAATAAATAAGCTCCAAAAAAAATTATTAAAGAATGAATCTTCAATTTATATCCTCATATATGTTCTACTTTAATAAAAATTGGAAATAGGATCTATCCCGGATTCGGTACCATGGCTATAAATTTAACACCTCTTTCATAAAAAAATTATAAATCGTAAGATCTATCATCAGTCTTCTTCAAACAAAGATAAGAATCACAATCTATTATTGTGGATATTATTAAATCTCAATGATTGGAAATAGTAATCAATTATCCCAAAAAATTCTTTAAAAATATAGGATTTAAAGTAAAAAAATTAATACAAGAAACTATTGGATTTTACAAAAAAAATAAAACTCACTAAAATTAAATCACTTAGATCACACTGTAAAAAAATATGAATGAAAGATCTCATCCTCAAGGTCATGATCTGCCATTGAATTTTAGAACATTTTTATTTCATTATTTTATCATATGATCCATGAAGACTTAGTCTTATATTAATAGATGTTCACTATGAAAAAACATACAACAAGCCTTATGAGAACTTCAACATGAATAATTTTCACTTTAATTGCTTCTTATTTACCTCAACATGGTCTTCCATTTGTGAAAAGGTGTGGGTGGTCTTCAATATGATCCTTAATGATTCTTATTATAAAATACTTAAATATTAATATGGATATTTGGAATTTAAAATTCTACATAGACAAACAATAACAATGGTTAGGCCAACATAAGTAAAATTTAACTTTTATATTGATATATCAAAATAAGGTTATAGAAGATTGAATTTTAGGAAAATGAACTAATAAACTCCCATTATTTTAAAATAATAGGACATGTAAATAGATTATGGAAAATATGAAATAATCAATAAAAAATTTTCATGAATCTGAAATAAATCACCCTTATAATATATAATAATCTAAGAAAATAAATTAGCTTTCATTTAAATTATTAAATAAAACATTCTCACAACCAATATGATTTTTAAAAAGAACCAAAGAGTGTTAAGGAAATAGTATAGTATAAATAAAAAGTATAAGATAACAAATGGTTTCATTTATTTATCAAGTTGATCAATATAATTAAATTGAATAAATATTTTTTTTAATATTCTTTTATATATTTCTCATGTTTTTTTAATGTTTTCTATTATAATTTCATTTTTTTAGTACAACATTAATAGATTAATTTTTTTGAATATTTATCTCTTTTTATTTCATATATATGGTCTTTTTCATTATGTTCCTAATGTTATGGAAAAAATGTCTTATAAAATCATAAGATTATACATAATTTTTCCTTGATGATCAAGTATTTATTTTTGACATCAAATAGATTTAGCTTCGACACACAAATTTCTCATAATGATTAGTACGGTATTGATCTCTAGTAGTATAGAAATAAACTTTGTAATTTTACCCATATGTGGAGTATGTTAAATTATTTCTTCCTAAAGTAGATCTATCCTCATGTAGAATAAAACATTTTCATTAATTAAAAAAACATCATCAATATAAAATATTTTACTAGAATCTTTTTTCTTTACAAAATGATCGACTGTTGAAAACAATCATTATGATGATTTGGTTCTTACATCATTATCATCCATAATATCTTACTGATGGTATATATTAGTTGAAATTATCTTCTCAATATCAATAACATTGTTTAATTTTTTGTCTTATTCTTCCTTATATTCCTTATTTTGTTCTTCATCTTTTCTAGTTGAAGAGTTTTATGATACTTTCAAACTAGTATTTTCAAAAAATTCTTTTAAAAAATTGTAAAATTATATTTCTAGGACTTTTTTTGTCACTCTAATACAAGTTTTTTTGTCTTAAAGTTATTTATTTTTTTATTTTCTAGGTAAAAACTCAGGATATATAGTTTTCTCATAGTATGGTGACATTTATACTTCATTTTTTTATCCTATTTTGATGTAACCTCTATGATAGCGGAAATTTTCCATTTATTATCTTTCTCAATGTTTTCAAACTATATTGGTGAAAGAGATTTAAAAAAATGTATTTCTTCAATTGCATATGAAATTGTGACTTATTATTTACAGACTCAACAACATGTTCCTTAGAACATTTCTTTTCTATATATGACCACTTTTCATATGTTTTAGAGATTTGATCTTTTTTGGATTATTTTGGAGATAGATTCATAGATTAATCCAAAAACAAATACATGGCATTATACTCAAGCCTCATCCTCAATAAGGTTTCCTTATTTAATGGGATTTCCCTTGATTTTACAGGAGTTCTATAATGTTTTAGTTCATCATTCTCTAATTACATGAGTAAAATAATATTTAAAATCCATGAATACATAATAATTTTCAAATTGCATAATCATGTACATAAAGCCTCAATATAATCTCAAATGAACAATATTGCATTAAAATTTTCACATGATAAGAAAAATAAAGTAAATAAAAATATTTAATTTTAATAGTTTCCTTGTCACCCTTTCTTGAATGTAGAAAACCTTTAACCCATGGAAAAGTTATTCAATCCTTACAAGTTTCAATTATTTAATGGTGAATTTTAATCTATTTAAAACAGTAAAATCATTACTATTAGTGTTTTAACTGATAAATATTCCTTCATTGGTTTTTGGATCAAATTTATAAAAATTATCTTTAGTATTCAAAATAAAAATTTTACACCCAAAAACTTTGAAGTAACCAACTTTTTATTTTATTCTATTGTACAATTCCTTGGGTGTTTTATTTAATATTGGGTGAATTAAAATCAGATTTATTGTATATAATAAAGCATTAATATCTTTAACCCCAAAAAAATATCAACACAACATTTACACATCATAACAAAATAAATGTATTACAGTATTTTATTCCTCCTTTTAAATTAACCATTTTGTTGTAGAGTTCTTGAAACCAATTTTTTTCTAATACATTTATCACTATAAAAAAGTTTGAAAATAAATATTTCCAAACACTCCACCATAATCACTCTAGATAATTAATTTATTATGGTTTTTCTCATTTTAAAAAATAATATAAACCTTATTAATTAACTTGAGTGTTTGTAATTTATGTTTAAAAAAGAAAACCTAAGTAAATCTAGTGAAAACAACACCTATAACATACATAATGTATTCAAATTATATATTTACCATTTTTTGGTCTGAAAATATACTTTTTAAATTACTATAGATTTTATGTTTAAAAATAAACTTATGTTCATTAACACATTTTTAGTGGTCATAAACTCAAGAATAATTAAACTTATGTTCTGGAAGTTCTTTCACAGCACCTTGTTTGAAATTTTAGTTAAAGTCTAAGAATTTCATGGCCTTATTAATCTATGATAAAAGAAATACTTATCATCTTTTTCACTAATGTAAAGAAATTTTTAGTAATTTAGGTTATCTAGGTCAATAATGTAAACATTTTCTTATATATTAGCTGATAATATGTGAAATACTTTTGAACATGTAATGGTAAATTTATCATTTCGAAAGTACACATAGTAAACATTATCACATAACTGGATTATGCTAATAGTATTATGATCAATTACTAAAACATAAAGGAAATTCAAAATTAATGTCTAACCAAGGATAGATATATCACTTATACCTGTGATCTAATTGTAGAAGTTTTCTCCAAAATTGAAAATTCCATTGTTCAATTTTTGCAGGTTTTGGAATATGGGATAATTTCTAGTCATATGTTAAGACCAACCACTATCCATGTACCATGTATTTCTACCAATGGAACCCAAAATGTTCCTTATAAATAAATAAAACTGAAAAATTGGTTCCCAAATTTTCTAGGGTTTGAAAAAATCAGGTAATAGGGATTCGAGATCACGCATATCTACAAATCTTCAATGTATAACCATAGAATGTTTTTTAAAAATGTAAACATTAACTATTGTGAAAGATCTCTCATTTATTAGAGAGAATAGACTCTTGAAGTGACCTACCATTTTACATTTATTATAAAAGAGTTAAATTTTAAAAACAAAATAATCGACTTGAAAATTTGATTTAGTATATGTTTAATAACCACTTTTCAAATGAATTCATAGATGGATTCAATTATCCTACCTGGTTTGAAAAATTATCCCTTCTAATATTAAAATTGGAAAGTAACTTATTTATTATTATAACATTGGATTATAGTTTTACATATTCATTCTAATCATTAGATAGCATTTAAATTGGAATTGATTTGACATTCAACACAGAAGTTAGTTTAGAAATACTTTCATTAGCCTAAGAAATTTATGAATTATCCTAATCATATTTATTCAAAAAAAATTATATTTCTTCCCTATGTTACTTAAATATTCCACCATTTCCTAAAATTAGGGGGTGTCATCTTCATTATCTATAGAATAAGGTGAATCTAAAGACATAGTGACAATATATTCACTAACGTTATTCATAAAATGTGTTTACTTCATGGAATAATAGAAATAAATCTATATATCTTATAAATATCATCACTATTTGATCGATTTTTAGAATATGGACCATTTCATACACTTCAACTATTTGTTTCATGTAAATATTTATCCCCTCTATACTTAAATGATCATTTTGACTAATTTTCCTTCTTTCTCAATCTTTTAAAATCTAGTTTAATATGTGTAAATTTTTTACACTCGGAACAAATAACATCATTATAATCAATTTTATCATATTTTCTCCAAGGATAATCATATTTATCATTTATATCATTCCAATTGTTTTTCAAAAAATACTTTTTCTTAAACATGTTCTCAATGAGTTTAACTAGTTAAATGATTTATCCATCACCAAATTTCACATCACTTTCATATGAATATTTATTAGAATAAATATTTGACATAGAATGATTTGAAGTATTAGTTTTAGATATATTTATAGAAAAATAAATTAGTTTATTTTATTTTTCATTATCTTTATCTTGCTTCTGATTATTCTCATACTGCATTAAGGTTCTGATAATACCTTTAACACTTAACCTCCTAATATTCATAGTATAATCAATATAATCACCCTTCAACTCCCATTGTTTTAATAATATTTCAATAATATTCTCAACTAATTTATTTCTAGTAATAATTATTTCACCAAGTGATTTAAAAGAAATAAAAGTGGTTATAAATCTACGATTCAATTGAGAAAGTGATTCCCTGTGAAAAAAAACCTAGTGATTGATAATGAGTTCCATGTATAGACTTTCTAGTTTAACACTTTCAAAATTCTAAAATGAGTAATTTATAATTATTCCAAATTACATCTTTTTTCTCCCATGATGATATATAACTATAATGACCTATGATTTGAACCTAATAAAAATTCCAATATAATTTTATTTTTTTCATTTACCAGACGGGACATTTTTTAAACTGATTTTTGAAATGAAATTCCAAGGGTAGGGACACCATTAAATGATGTGTTTTTGAAAGAAAACAAAATAAATAATTTCAAATTAAAAGTAATATAAATTAATTATGATTAAATGGAAATAAATGGGAGATAAAAATACAGAAAATTTATAACAATAACAACAAAAATATTAAGATTTTTATTATTGTTATTATTTTTATTATCATTATTATTTAGTTTAGGATTAATGGACCCAAAAGCGGGTCTCTCCCTTTCACCTTACCTGAATGTGATGCACCCCATCACTCTCCCTAGAACGCACAACTCCTCCTTGTGGCTTACCCTTAGATCATTGTTCTCCACTGATTTCATTATAGTTCCTCTCTAATTATTTGAGGTGAGTCTTCTCCTCCTTCCCCTTTTTTTAGATGATTTTTGTCCTCCTCGTCGCCCAGTGAGGTGCGATGAAACCTAGTGTTTCGGTGAATCATAATTTCTTGTGTTTCTTCTAGTTCTAGTATATACTGATGGTTTCTTGGTACTCTTATGTGGGGGTTTTGGTGTTCTCCACTGAAGCTGATGTGTTTTGGGTCGATTCGGCTAGCCATTGCCGTTCGAGTTATGGGTTTACATCCACTTTTGTGTTTTTCCTAATTTACATTGAATTCCTTTGATTATTTTAGTTCCCGATAGGTTAAATTATGTCATTTAGTGGCTCCTTAAAGAATTTTTTACACATGCATATGTATGTGTTTGTGTGTGTGTATATCCTCCTCATACATGTTCTCTAATGGTGAGGGGAATGTGTATATAGGATTAAGAGGTAAATAAATATATATAGCTTTGTCTTTGTGTGCAAGTGTGGAGTAGTCATTTTCATCATCAAATTTTTCATGTGCCTAGAGTTCGTCTTGGTATTCTTCTTTAGGATGGATCGCATTTCCTTATACCTTAAAATTTTCAAGTCATAAATTAATTTATTTAGAAACATTAATTAGTGTTGGGTATTTTTTAGAATAAATTGTTCTTTAATTTAATTTTTAATCATTAAATGAAATTATTTTTACTTATAAATGATTTTTTTATAAAAAATCACGTTTTATTATAAAACACCTCCAACGGAGGTTCCCTATCTTCAAAAGCTCAAATTGATGATTTCTGATTAGAATTTTATGCATGTTTGGATTATTTCATTGGTACTTATTTGTGATTTGATATCATTATTCGGAATGGACATGTTTTGGTAAATTTAATGTTTTGTTCTAAAATAAATGGATAATGTATGGTTGGGTTCCTATGCTTCTTTCTCAATATTCTATTTATTTTTGTACATCGTGTTGTTGTGACACTCATCAAAACCTCCCGTATAAGCTTGATATCACATATTAAATTGTTTGTTTTACATTTTAGTGTCTATTGTGACCATTTCTTATAGTGAAACCCATATTTATGGTGTTTCTCATGGCTTTGGGCCACTCCTTTGGGTGCGCCATCAATTTTGGCCTGACTTTCTTTATGATATTTGTGGGGTTTCACTATGGATTAATATCTTAAATTCATAACTTGATTAAAAATAGGAATTGAAACATCAATTGGGTCTCTTTTACAAGGTGTATACCTTTTTCTTATTGGTTATCTGCTTGTGTAAATCCAAATTCCATTACTTATGCTAATTCTATATGGAATTCATTATTTATATTTTCTCATGAAAGTTGTAAATACTTTACTTATGCTATGTATAAAATTGCTTACTTGTTCCATTTTGCCTTGTTTCTCATTCCGTTTCTTGATTATGCTTAATGCTTATACCATGTTTAATGGCTTGGGTTGTATAAAATATATGTCCAATCTTGAAAGCTTAGGCCATTATAATGTCTTAATGACATGTAGAAGAGGTATGTTAATGAGTTGTGCCTTTGGATATAGTCCATTTCTTTTGAAAATTACTTAATGCTTATACCCATGTTTATTGTCTTGAAACATATAACATGCCTTGGAAAACTTATTAGTTTGTGCTATTGAATTGCATGTGATGATGCAAAATTTATTATATGTTGTGCCTTATTACTTATTTCCTAATTATATGAAATGAGCTAATGTAATTTTTCATAAAGCGCATAGCTTGACTAAATAGTGAGTATGTGATATTGAGATGCCTCTATGTCAGAATACAATTATATATTTATGCATTTTCATGTGGTATATGTCATTATAGGTATGGAACATTCAATGTGGGTCGAGAGAGAACATGGATAATGAGTTAAGGATTCCAAGATGGACTCATCGTGCTCAGGTGGTTATGACATGATGATCCAGAATAGATACTTTGGATTTCTAGGTACAGGCTCACCAGGCAGAAGTTTCCCAGTCAGGATCCAAGTATCACTAAGAGGGAGAGGGTTGAATCAGTGATGTATTTTTCTTTTATGTTTCCTTATTTTTGAAACAACCTTCACCTCCAATTAAAGAGTTATTTCTCTACTGAATAGACACAACCAAAGAAACACAATATTTACAAGGTTCACTACTAAATAAGAGTGTCTACATCTTGTTATAGTACAAAATCAATCTAGTACCACACAATCTACTAGAAAATAATCCTTTGATGTGGAATACAACGAGTAGGATATTTCCTTACACTCATTTAGAACTTGGAAAAGAATCTACAAGTGTGTGCACCATCTTATCACAAATATGGAATTATAGTATTTCAGTGCTTTTGTACGATTGAATAGGTGTATTCTCTAAAATAAAAATCTTCACTTTCCTACCCATAAGCTGGTAGCAACTATATTATGAACAACTGAATATGTGCGAAGAACCCAAATCTTTTGTTCGTCATTTTAGGTGTATTGCATCCAAATTTTATTCCATGTGCACAAGATTTTACTTTTGTCTTGAAACACATCTTGCATGCAACATCAATCTTTCACACAACACTCTTCTAACGTGCAGCTTCTCCTTCTTGTGTGAAACTCTATTTCTTTCACGCACTCCCCTTTACTTAAAATTCTTTCACTCCTTAGATCATGGGATTTCTATAAGTGCTGAGATTATCAAATGATAGGGGTCACATGTTATTCATAGGAATCATTGAACCCTGGTCACAAATTCCTTGACGTGTCGCACAAGATCCCGATGCATCGTGCAAAACCCCATTTGACGTCGCATTGGGCGCATAAGTCTCTTTCGCACTGCCCTCGTCTCTCTCACACTTCTTGAATATTTTTCACACTTCATTCCTTTGACATTTATTTAATGTTATGACCTTTTATCATGTCTTGTGCGTAATATACCAATACATCTTTAAACTTGAGGTCATCATTCTTTACAAAAATCACATTTCTCCATCTCTTGATTTTCAGCCCCAAATATTTGGCAAACACTCGAAAAAAACACCACCTTAAAATCTGCTTCCGCAAGAGCACCAATGGTACTTTACATTCATCTCGATTATTCAAAAAACAACTGATTTCATCATTAACCATATCTATCATGATATAGTCTTTGATCGAACACCTTTAGCATCATCAGGTTTTCAACAAAATGTGTTGCAACTTCTCTATCTTCCAGAAGCATCATTCTTTTCGATCAAAATCAAATATGATTGGCATCACATTTTCTCCCCCTTTACTTCATAAGTCTTACATAAAAAGTTATCTAAACTTATGATATTTGGAAAAAAAATCAGAAAATCATAGTCTTATTTTTCAAGGCTTTTATAAAGTGAATTGATTTATCCCCTTTCTAACAACAAAAGACAACAATCCACTTCTCCATCCAACTTGGTCCCAAAAAACTCACCATTTGGATTTTGTTATTAACCAATAATCAAAAATCACTGACCTTTGTAACAAAATTCAATGGATTAATTATCAACAATTCTAAGCCTACACAAGCTAACTCATTGTAGAAAACAAGAATTATTGACAGAAAAACAATGTTGTCCACAAATAGTGACTATGAAATTTCATCAGTATTTATTTCTCATCCTTCCCCAAAACATAAACGTCTTTCTTCCAATGGTTATTCTCTACTCCTTCAACTTTTCTAGATACAAAAATTTGTTTCCATATAACCACACCAACAAATAGTTAGAATAGTTCAAACACTTATATGATGGATTCATAGATTACCCACAACTCCCCCTTTATATATGAAATCATAAGGATAGATTTGTGAGCCAATTATCCCCCTTGACAACACTATACAAATATATGATGATAGAGGGGATGAAAACCTGTACCCCAAAATTGATAAGGAGGATGGACACCCACATTCAACCTCAATTTAGAAAATGGTTCCTTCGGCAAAGGTTATGTGAATATGTCAAAAACTTGTTCTGATGTAGGAACATACTCTAAAATCAACTCATTCTTATCCACATGATCTTTGATGAAGTGGTATTTAATGTCAATATTATTTGAACAAGAATATTGTACTGGGTTTTGTGTAAGATTGATTGCGCTTTGATTATCACAACCCAAGAGCAAGGGTAACTTTACATCAACAAGTAGATCTTCCAACTGAGTCTTCATTAAAATAAGTAGGGTAGCATCTTGAGTGGATGAAACATACTCAGCTTTAGTTGTTCTAAGTGTTACTTAATTTTGTTTCTTTGTATTCTAAATAACACAACTTTTCCACACAAAAATAAAACTCTACCAGATGTGGATCTTCTATCATCAACATTTCCTAACCAATCAGCATCTAAATACCCAAACAGATCAATATTTTCTAAGCCATCACACAAGATTCTAAAATTTTGTGTACCATTTATATATCTGAGAATTATTTTTCCAGCAGTCAAATGTGATTCTTTTGGAGCACTCTGAAATCTTGTACATAAGGTGACAGCATATACGATATTGGCTATTGAGGCAGCCAAATATAACAGACTTCCAATCAGCTTTCAAAACTCTTTTAATAAACTTTCTTGTCCTCTACATATTTAGAAAAACTGGTTCCCATTGACATTGGTGTGGAAACTAGTTTCAAATATTCCAATCCAAAATTATTCAGAACTTCCTTCGCATACTTTTATTGAGAAAGGAAATTTTGGTTTTACTTCTATAATATTTGCAACCCAAGAAAGTATTTCATTTATCCCAGCATGGAAATCTCAAAAAACTTCTTCATCTCCTTATAAAATCTTTCAAAAGATCTTTCATCATTCCTAGTGAAGATAATTTCATCAACATAGAAAATTATGATCAGAGAGAACTCCTAAAATTCCATGATGTAAAGATTGTTGTAAACTCTTACTTTCTTAAAACTCATCTTCCTTAATCATGTATCCAGGTTAGAATACCATGATCATGGAGCTTGTTTTATCCCAAATAGGTCTTTGCTCAACCTGAACACCTGACATTAATCTTTCCCAACAAAAAATCCACAAGGTTGTTCGATGTAAACATCCGCATCAAGATTCCCATTTAGAAATACAGATTTCACATCCATTTGATAAATTTTGTAGCATTATTGTGTAGTAATAGAAAGAAAGATTATAATTGTCTCTAAACATGACATCAGAGCAAAGGTTTCATCAAAATCAATTCCTTCAACTTGTGAATACCCTTTTCAAACCAATCATTCTTTTTTTCTTATCACTTCACCTTCTTCATTCATCATGTTCTGAAAAATCTACTTTGTACCAATAATGTTCTTGTTTTCCTGCATGGGTACAAGTTCCAAATTATCATTCTTATCTTTCTAATCAAGCTATTTATTCATATCCTGGACCCATTATGGATGCTCAATTGCTTAATTTATATCATTTGGTTTAACTTTCTAATAGAGATAAGTGTGTGTAACAGCATTCATTATTCTTTTTATTTGAACCCTTTTGGTTGTTGATCTCTAATAATGTTATGAGCCTCCACTTGTTTTCTCATCCTAGGATGGTCTATTCTAATTTAATCCTCAATCGACTAGCTCGAACGACTTCATTTTTTATTGATTTTGATAATCCTCCTTTCAAGATGTGAGGTGGAACCCTTACAAGTCCCGTAGGAATAAGAATTACATGGCCCATAGGCCTTAGAGGAATTCATTGCCTATAGGTTTCAAACATTACAAACAACCCAAACTATCTACTTGGAACTACTCCTCCCCATCATCTTCATCATAAAATAATATCTCTACCTTTGCATGGATATTCGGCTATGTTATCCTATGCATTCAAAGGCTTGTCCCGATGGCAGGTGACATACCCTATTATTCTTGCAATCTGTATAGCTTCTTCTGTGGTGAAAGCTCCTTGCTCATCCTCCTATAGAGCTTGTTCCTTGTAGGGTGTCTGGTTTGCATCTGCACTTAAGGTGGCTCGAAGGACTTGAGGTGGCATAAAGGCCTTACTGGCCCAAAGGCTTGGGTGTCCCGAAGGTCTTCAAGGACTTGGGGACCAAATTGGTGGCATGAAGGCCCAAACGGGGGAAAATTCCTGGCTGATACAGCGTCAAAGAGTGCCTGCTATAGTTTCCACTACAGTTCCTAGTAAATTACTACACAGTTCTCACTACAGTACCTGTTGTAGTTCTACTACAGTACCTGGAAATTATGCCTGCACCTGGATTTGATCCTAGGTCGCCTGGATACACTTATGAGTCCTCACCAACCGGGATGAGGATCATGTGAATTCTAATTTAATCCTCATCACTTGATATTGGTGAGTTTGATTTCTCTTCTTGAGTAGGATTAACATAGTCTGTAGTATTATTATAATTTTTAACAAAATTTTCTCTATCCTATTCAACTTCCACATCCGCATATGATTTATTTTCATTCTCAAAATTTTCAACATCTTTCACATCTGAAGAATCAATAATTCTTCTTTTTTTCTTTATTGAGACATCTATATCCTCTTTCTTCTAAATCATATCCAATAAAAATTCCATCATCTCATCTTTGCTCAAATTTTCCAAGGTTTCCATCTTTCTTCTTTATAATTAATGGGCTCCCAAAAATGAATATGTGTTTCGAACTTGGTGATTTTCTGTAGAAAATTTTGTATGGAGTCATATCTGATTTTGGTCTATAGAAACATCAGTTCTGAATATACACAATAGTGATCATGGATTTCCTCTAATAATAATGACAAATAATATGTTCAAGTAACATAGTTCTCCCCATTTCCACTAGACTTTTATTCTTTCTTTCAGCAACCCCATTTTTTTGAGGTGTGTATTGTAAACTAAACTCATGAAAAATTCTATGCTTATCAAGAAAAATTTTAAACTCTTCATTATTATACTCACCTCAATTATCAGTTCTCAACTTCTTCACTAAATACTCACATTCCTTCTCTATTTTCCTCTTTAAAATCCTAAACATTTTCAGAGCATCTAACCTATGTCTCATATACATAACACAAGTAATGTGAGTAAATTCATCAATGAAAGTAATGAAGTACTTACCTCCATTTATAGATTGATTGATCATTGTTCAACGGATATCATAATGTATAAGTTCCAAGGTTTTTTTTGAGAAACTGTCAACTCTCTTATGCCTAGAGTTTGTAATATTCCCTTTCTAAAAAATAGTGCAACACTAATCTCTTCTTATGGATAAATCAGGAATATATCAGACATTGTCTCGTATTGATAACCTTAACATGTTTCTCTAACACATATGTCATAGCCATTAATTCCATAACTAATTTCCATCCACCACACCCATGTAATAAGATTTATGTACTTCACCAACTTGGAACAAATTCTCCATCGTACTTTGGCCTCTTGTAACTACATTTCCATCATTTTCACTTTCCCCAAAAAACAAATATTTTCTAAAGATAACTTTGTTACCCTCACCAAAGATTTGTGAAACACTCATTAGATTGTGTTTCAGCCCATCAACATATAATTTTTTCTACGATTTAATTTTTTCTTTCTTGATGATGGTTGATCCAGCACATTTGATCCTTAGAGACTCATCATTTCTAAATGTCATTGTCCCTTCTTTGAATTATTTCATATTATTCAAAAACATTAATTCTCATACCATATGAGATGAATATCCACTATCAAGGATCCATGTTTGTTCTCCTTTCATAGATGTCAAAGCGGTTTCCACAACAAGATCTTTCTATTCATCATTTTATTCCACTTTTTGACGTGCTTCCTCCAATTTTTTAGCCAAGTCAATGTGTTCTCACCAGACAAACAAGAACTCTTTCTTTTCAGAACTAGCTGATCTGTCTATCTTGAAATTTAATATTTTCTTATTTTGAAATTTTTTAAAAAACATTTCTTTTTCTGGTAACACAATCAGGAAACACCTAGAAATATTTTCAGGTCGATCACAACTTTTACAGATAGTTTCTAGTGGTTGTAACTTATTCTCAACATTCACACCAACCTTCTCAGATGTGTTCTGAACATTCTTTTGAGGATTTTTCTTTTGAATAAATTGAATCCCCCTCAATTATTCTCTTTTGATGCTTGTGGAACAGTATAAATGTTCTTGGTTTAACCAAAACATATTTTTCATCTGTTCGAATCGACCATAATACCAGCAGTATCCATAGAATGAATATCTCTCTCTGAAACTTCTATACTAACCAGAGTTGTGAACATGCTTCTCAAAAATCTTATTAACAAAACTATGATGACCATCAGCCTTCATATTTCCAATTTTAACTTTATTATTCATATTAGTTTTCTTTTTATACATACCAGAACCAGAAGTAGTGGATAACTTTTGGGACTCAGGATTTTTAGATGCTTTTGATTTTTCAGTATTTCTAACTTTAACCACATACATATCCTTTATAACATTGTTCTTATCAGAACCAATTATATATTTATTTTCATCCTTTGAAGGTAATTCTTATTGATCCTTTTTAGGTTCATTACTATCAGAACATTCACCAACTTCTGAGGAAGATTATTTGAAACTTATATTCCTTTCTTAAACTTTAGAAATGTTCTATTGGAAATGTTCCAACTCTTCTTCTTTTGCCTACGGCTTAACCTCAAGATTATCATTTTGATTCTTATAATTATAAATATAATTCTTTAGATCAACAATTTTATTTTTTAATCATGACTTTATCATTAGAAAATCTTTCTTGATTGTTTGATGTTGAATTTTCATTTAACAACTACTTGTTTTCCTTCTCAAGTTTTCTGATCTTCCTCAAATATTCTTTTTACTCTTCTTTCATATGATATTCAAGTTGAGTTTCTTATTCTCCAGAACTATTTCTCCCATAATCTTCATTATTCACTACTGAAATAAAGGTATTTTCCCAAGCTTTCTTAGAAAAATATTTCTTAGATTCAAGTTCATTATCTTCCTCTTCATTATATTTAGCTAAAAATATTCTTATTGTTTATTTGAAGAATTTTTTATCCTTCCCCTTTGTGAAATATTTATCTGTGTCGGCATGTTTCTTCCACGATCCTCTTGGCCTTCTATCTTCTTCATCATTATCTTCATGTTTCCCTTTTTGAGGGAAATTATTCGCAAAATGGCGAATAGATCCACATTCAAAAAAATTCAAGGTAATTCTCCCCTTGTATGTCCATGTACCTCTTTTCACATTCATAGAAAATAAGGATAAAGTTTCATCAAAAATTTTATATACCATATCCTCAGAATCGAACTCACCAGCTTCATCATCAGTATAATTTTCTTTGAATTCTCTTTCTTTGCAGCATTGAAAGAAATTTCTCTATCAGTTTTTGTTTTTCTCTTCATAGTCTTCTTTATTCTCATTTCATAAGTGATGATTGTGATATGAAAATCATCTAGAGATTATGTTTCAGGATATCTTTCTTCCAATGATGAAACCTTTGCATCAAAATTATCAGGAAGAATTCGCAAGATATTTTAAAAAATTGTAGAATCCTTTAACTTTTCACCAAGGCATCTAATAGTACTAAAAATTTCATTTAACCTGGTAAAGAAGTCCCCAATAGATTCAAACTCTCCCATTTTCAAGTCTATATACTTCAATCTCTATACATTAAGTTTTTCCTTATTCACTTTTTTATTTCCTTAATAGATGTTCTTCTGCTTATCCTAGATTCCTTTTTTTGTAGTGACACCTTTCACTTTTAAAAACTCACTCTCAGAAAGAGATGACAGTAGTGAATTTTTAGCTCTTCCATCATTTTCAAGATTCTTCTTATCAGCAAGTGTAAGAGGAACATTTTCATCAATAAGAGGAAAACCATCTACTGTACTTTCAATAAATTCATACCCAAGATACATAAGTTAAGCCACTATTCTGTCCTTCTATATGTGATAGTTATTTCCATAAAATATAAAAATCCCCTTAATATTCACAAATTTTAGATTCTCTATCACAACTTCTCTTTAAACACTTCAGTAAAGAATAAATTAAGGGAACCTATTGCTCTGATACCAATTGATGTTTCCCAGTCAGGATCCAATTATCACTGAGAGGGGGAGGGGTGAATCAGTAATTTCTTTTTATTTTATGTTTCCTTCTTTTTAAATAAACCTTCTCCTCCTGCTAAAGAGTTCTTTCTTTGCTGAACAGACACAACTACAGGAACACAAGATTTAAAAGGTTCACTAATCAAAAAGAGTAGCTTCATCCCTATTATGGTACAAAAACAATCTTGTACCACATAATCAACTTGAAAACAATCCTTTGATGTGGAATAAAATTAGTAGGATATTCCCTTACACTCTTGTGGCACTTGGAAAACAATCTTCAAGTGTGTGTGCACCCTCTTAACACAAATAGGTAATTACATTTTTCAGTGCTTCTTTGCAATTGATCAAGTGTATTCTCAAAAGTAAAAAACTTCACTTTCCTGCCCAGAAGCGGATAAAATCTATCTTACACACAACTGAATATGTGTGAAGAACCTAAATATTTCACTCACCTTTTTAGGTGTCTTGCACGCATACATTATTCCATGCCTGAAAGATTTGAATTTTCTCGCGAAACACCTCTTGTGCGCAGCTCCAATCTTGTGTGTGACATTATTCCTTCATGTAACTTCTCTTTATTACACGCAACTCTATTTCTTTCACACACTCCCCTTTACATAAAATTATTTTACACCTCAATGCTCATGATTTCTCTAAGTGTTGAGCTTATCAAATGACAGGGGGTCACCTCTTTTTTATATGCATCACTAAACCATGCGCACAAAACCCTGGCGCATCATGCAAGATCCTGATACATCATGCAAGATCCAGATGTGTTCTAAAAAAACCCCATTTGACATCCCATTGGTCGCGCAAGTCTCTTTCACACCACCCTTATATTTCTCACACTTCTTGAATATTTCAGGTACTTCATGTCTTTTACATTTTTAAATGTTCTAACCCTAAATCATTTCTGGCACACAACATACCAAGCCATCTTCAAACTTGCGCGTACCATTCTTTACCAAAATAAAATTTCTCCATCTCCTAATTTTCAACCCCAAAAATTTGGAAAACACTTGAAAACAGGGCCACCTTAAAATTTGCTTCCACAAGAACACCAGTGGTACTTCACTGTCATTTTTCTTATTCAAAAAAACTGCTTTCATCATGAACCATATCTACTGTGATATATATTCTTTGATCAAACACCTTTATCATTGTTAGGTATTCAATGGAAAGTATTGAAACTTCCCAGTCTTCCAGAAGCATCATTATTTCCAATAAAAACTTAATATGATTGGAATAAACTTTTCTCTCACCTTCCTTCATAAGGCTTTCATCACAAGTTCTCCAAACTTATGATATTTGGGAAATAAAAATCAGCAAGGCATCATCTGATTTTTCAAGTCTTTTACAAAGTGAATTGATTTATTCTCTTTTTGATAAAAAAAAGACAACAATCAACTTCTCCATCCAACTTGGTCCCAACATAGGAGTTTTATGATAACTTGTGAGTGAGGTCAGATCCCTAGGGGAGAAACTGAGGAGGGACCTATTGGAAAGATGGTTACAACATGCCTCAGGTGAGACATGTTCCCCTATGTGATATATTTGGCATGCACTCAGAGTCACCATCCATTAGTGATACAAGGGATATTGTATGGGTTTCCATGGATGGACTCAGGGTTTTAGGCTATATAGTATGTTTACATTGTGGCACTTGGGATTCACATATGATCACAATGGATGGGCACGAAACTCCACCTTGGTTTTGATCAATTGATTGAATTACATTGATTGTTTCTTTGATTGTAGAATAATATGAGAGCACCCTTCATTATTATTATGTGTTGTTCTTTCACTTGAGTTTTTTCCCTTACTTTAATATCAAACTTATGTGATGACATGGGATTTAGAACCCAATCTAAAGAAAAATCTTGAGGGAATGACTTTCTTCATTTTCCATGTTACTATTGTTCCATGTATATATATATATATTCTTCCTTGCAAAGGTTTACTTTTTAAACTTTGAGCTTAGGTCAAAGCAGGTGGTTTGGAATGGGCGTATATATATATATATATATATATATTCTTCCTTACATAGGTTAACTTTTCAAACATTGAGCTTAGGTCAAAGCAGGAGGTTTGGAATGGGAGTCCATTTAGGAATTCAAACCATGTTACTACTATTTAATTTTTTATCATTCTATATCTATTATATATGGAACACTGCTTATTTTATATTTCACAATCAAGATTAGGCTAGACACCGGTGGTGCTGTCCTACTGAGATTAATATCTCACACCCCTCTTGGGATGCCATTGCACTGGGGAACCCGAGCATCCCTAAATTTTTACAAAATCCAAGTTGATTGATTATGTTGTTTTATAGTACCTGGTAGTTAGGATCATAGGACCTAGATGGATATCTAGATGCTCATGGTAATCACCATGGAGGCTTTTCTTTTCATTTCTTTACTTGAGTCATGTATTTTTCTAAATTTTAATGTGTGTTGTATTTTTACTATTTTTAGTTATGTATCATCACTATGACATGCATGTATATTTTTTATAACTAGGAATTGGCCAATTTAGTTTATTTATTATAATATTTATCTTCTACTTATTTGACACTTCATTATGTTGCATCCGCAATTATATTCTATTTATTTTCTATTAAACTACTGCACAACACTAATTATAATGGTTTAGTCCCTCTAATGAACCTAATTACACCCTCACTACTGGTCTGTAACTCATGGTATATAGGGTGGTGTGCTTGAGGTCATGTGACCGATCGATCTGGTTATCAATTTTGATGGTAAGCCACATTGGGACATTAAAGTGTGGAATCATAGAAAAAATTTCCCTTTTTCTTACTATTTTGGGTTGTTAGGAAAGAGACTAGAAATATATCAATTCTTGGTTAATATTCATGCTTGGGATTGATCACCCCATGTATAGGAAATGGCCAAGTGCCCTGGGTTGGGAATGATGTCTATTCTATTTAACATTAAAATTTATTATTATTTCACCTTGAGTGACTACTGTATTTTCCACTGCTTATTTGTTTAAGTAATTTTATGGAATTTCTCCCTTGGACTGGTAAGGCAAGGATAGGGCATTACACGAATCATTGTAGGCACATAAATATTCACACGCTATGCATATTTCAGGCCATGTAGTTTCATATGTAGGATACTTGCTGATTCAGATTGTATTCCTTGAGTGTTATTCCATGTTTTTATTTTCTATAGAATGCTTTCTTATATAACATGCTTAGATGATAATGTTCCATGTTACCTTCCCTTTTAGCATGCCTTGCATATTTAGTATGCCTTTATTCTAGACTTAATATGATGCATATATATGTTTTCTACTAATAATGACAAGATAGTTCTATTTAAATATGAAATTAGTTTCATTTGATAAGTTAAACGGTTTTAATTAAATCGGAGCCAAATGAAAACTTGTTATGTTTATGGGTTCTTTATGGATTTGTAATGGCCACACATATCACTTAACTAGGATTTATGACCATGTGATATATTTTTAAATGGTTTTAAATGTAAGGTCTATTCAATTTTGATGGAAAAAGAAATGGTTAAATAACTAATTCTCAACTAGAACCAAGTAGGTCAATGGGGGCATGTTTCTTAAGACATAACTAGTTTTGGGTGTTTAAAAAATTAATAATGGAGCAACTTCTATTGGGTTGATTTCTAAAGAACATAATTTGTCTCAGTGGGTACCTTGTACGTAGTCTTATCTTTAAAAACTAAAAATTAATTTATAGGCTAAATTTCTTAATAAATATGGAATGTCAATTAATATTTAAAAGATTAATGTTTTGAAATGTAATTTTGTTGAGACTTTTGTGTTTTTAGTGGTTTTCTAAATCAATGTGCCAATTTTCTTTATAATGGGTACTTGATGTTTTGTTTTAAATTTTTAATTGTTAAAAGGTTAAATGAGAATAAATTTAAAGTTCTTGGAAATGGAACCCTAGTTGGTGTCCTATATTTAAAAACCCTCATGTAACTATTGTTTTAGTTTCTCCTTTAAGTTTCCATAGAATAGAACCATAAGAATTTTCCTTATTCCTTACTTTTATCAATGGATTATATGACTGGATTTTCACTCTATTGACTTTTTTAGAATGAACAAGTGACAGGATTGATGCTTTTTCTTTATAAGGGGTTAGCCCATAGTAGCAATAACCCATAGAGTTTTGGTACCTTGATAAATTTGGTGATCTTTTCTGATGTTTGGTGTCGTTCAACTATCATTGTCCCTATAAGGATGTTTAGTTTATGAATGACACCATTGTTTGGATCGGTGATCATGGTATCTTTAACCCTTTTAGGGTTATGGTCATCGATTAATGTTTGATTTTAGCTGATTAGACATTCCTTAGGCATGGTCAGCTACTTAGTATGTCTCTTGACTCTTCTTCTTCTCTTTGGATGGCTCGGTAGGTCATCACCCTATTTTGAAATCATATGAAATAGAATGAATTCGAGTTAGTTATTTGGACAATCCATCATATACTTGAATTCATAAAGATGATAAGACTATGTGTATTATCCAGGACGTGTCATTTTGCTTCTGACCCTCAACATAGTATGCATCGACATACGTGATACCAATCATGTTTCTAAATGTTGTTACAAACCACTTGAGTTCATTGGAATCATTTATCCTCGTGTTGTTGTCTATGTTCTCTGGTCATCCCTATAGTAGAGTAAACTATGAGTTAAAAGAATCAAGATTGTCCCAATTATAGGGTTGACTTAGAGGATTCATGTTTTTGGACACACCGATCACATGGGTTTTTTCTTTGAATTCATTGATGTTTTTATCATGTCCTCAAGGAGAGTCACTTATTCATATAAGGTGTTTTGACCTAGAGTGCTTTTGAGTGGTTGGTTGATCTCTTCATTTGATGGTTAAAACACTCCTAATGTGGATAGCATCATGTCAAATCTGTTAAATGTATCCTTCAAAGTATAAGTAGAATAACCAATGAGGAATATTTGGAAATGGTTTGTCTTTCTTGAATACCCTTGAGTCTTTTACTTGTTAAATCGAGTTAGTTCTTTCTTGGAATTATGAATCTAATGTGTTCGGATGTGTATGAAACCCTTGAGAAACGCCTTTTTTCTTGGATAAAATTCATTGGTTAAATATTAAATGATCATGTGGTTCCTTAGGAGGTGAAGGAATCATTGTTCGGTTTATTATGGTGTATTAGTACGTGAATCCGAGCTTCTTTCTTGAAGTTGATCAGGTTTGGTTTGACTGTTCTTCGTTTCATTAGTCGGTTATGAATAATAAGAAACCTTTTAAATCCTCTTAGTGTGTTCTACTCAACAATGATCATGTCCCATTTCATGACGTCATCCAAGATGCACTAAGAGAGTGTAAGTCATACTCTGTACTAAATATTTAAATATGTTGACATTGTTTGGGTTTTTTCTCAATGTTTAGTACTGACATGTATTTCTTATCAAGGCTTGGTAATCCTGAGTGATTTTTAGGATCCCAAGTAGGAATGCCTCTGTTGGAATTGTGGACTTCATCCATCTACTTTAACTCGACTATCAGTTGGATACTTCTCTGGGCTCATTCAATGTTCTAATGTGGGCGTCATGGATTTGTAACAATGTCTCACTTATAATCATGGAGTATGGATTAACTTCATTAGTTCCTTAGACCCAATTGTTTCAATTCTAAGGTTATCCTAGACTCATAGTCTGTCTCAGAGTTAATTTTTAAAAGGGTTAAAATTCTAGGGGGATGAATCTGGTTTACACCCTTTTCATGAAAAGTAATGGTGGTTTTAAATGTTCATGTTATGGTTTGGCCACAGAACTTCTCCAGAGGTTGGGCGTGGACTTTAGTGAACATGATTGGGTAAAAACAGTGAGAATTTGGAATACAACATTGCAGTACTATTTATAATACATCATTTGTTTAAGATGAGCATCATGAGATGGTCAACCAGAGCAGGATCAACTTTTCAACCCCCTTTTGTAGGATTATAGTTAGTGAAGATCTATTTTTGGGTACATCACCGGGTGGAGGTGAGTGTGATATGTGCCAGCCAAGGATTTCCATTAAAAGCTAGATCGACTTGGATAAATGAGGTTAATGGGAAATCTGCCACTTGAACATATTGAGATCATACTAGGAACATCATTAAAATACTTAGAGGCATGTTTTTTAAGTGAAATTATGATGGTGAAGGTAATGTGGCTTGGAATTGTCCCTTTCTGATGTTAAAGACCTAAGGAGGGGAGAACCTCAACCTAATGTTTAGAGAGATAAAGATGTGATCTTGTATCTATCTTAACATCTCATGTAAGCTCTATTTCGGTCTTTTGGTTGAAAATTTAACTATTGGATCAAGTTCGGATGGATTAAGTGTCATATGATTATAATAATTCTTGAAGGTGTGTTGGGAATTTGGAAATTCAATGTGTCCATTTTAACAGGAATTCATGAACTTTGTACACTGGTTGATGTTTTTGTTTTCACGGAAGGCTTCTCGAGGACAAGAAGTTTTGTGGTGGGGAGGCTATAATGACCCCTATTTTTAACAAGATGAAAATTCCAAGGGAATTTTAATTTTTATGTTTAGTGGATGGGATGTTTTTGAAACTGAGTATCATAATGAAATTCTGAGGGTAGGAACACCTTTAAGTGATGTATTCATTTTTTAAAGAAAATAAATTAATTAATTTCAATTTAAAATTAAACTAAATTAAATGTGATTAAATTCAAATAAATGGGTGATAAAAATTAAGAAACATTTTAAGAAAAATAATAATAATAAATAATGTTGTTATTATTATTATTATTATTTAGTTTTGGTTTAAGGGACCCAAAATGTGGTATCCCCCTTTCTACTTACCCAAGTACGATGCACCCCCTCTGCCTCCCTAGCATGTGTGACTCCCCCTTGCGGCCTCCTCTTAGATCATCATCCTTCACCGATTTTATCATGGTTCCTCTTCGATTGATTGAGGTGACTCTTCTCCTCCCTCCTCCCCTTTTTTGACCGATTTTTTTCATCCCCATCACTTGATGAGGTGCGACCAAACCTAGGGGTTGGGATAATCTAATTTCTTGGGTTTCTTTCAGTTTTAGGTCATGCGGAAGGTTTCTTGGGACTCTTACATATGGGTTTCAATGTTCACCACTGAAGGTGATGTGTTTCAGGTCGATTCGGCTTTCTATTTCCATATGAGGTAAGGGTTTGCATTTGCTGCTCTGTTTCACCTATTTTATTTAGGATTCCTTTAATGATTTTGGTTTCCTCTAGGTTAAAATAGATTGTTTGGATGATCTTATAAGAATTGTGCACACATACATGGGTACATTTGTGTGTGTGTGTATCCTCCTTGTACATGTTCCCTCATGGTGAGGAAAAATTGTACATATGATTAAGGTGTATATATATATATATGATTTTATGTGTGTGGAAGTGTAGAGAGATCATTGTTGTTATCAAATTCTTTGTGCGCTGAGAGTTCAGCTTGGTATTCCTATTGAGGGTGGATCCCATTTCCTTTCCCCTTAAATTTAACAATGTATTACTTAATTGATTGTGAACCTTCAACAAGTGTTGTGTAGTTTTTATAATAAATTCTCCTTTAATGGAGTCTATGATCATTTAATTAAATGATTAATACTGATAAATGATTTGTTTGATAAAAAAATTCATGGTTTTATAATAAAACCCCTCCAATTGAGATGTACTATCTTCAAAATCTCACAGTGATGTTTTGTGATTAGAATTTGATGCTCTCTTGACTTATAAAATTGGTAGTTCTTTATGCTTTGATTTTTTGTTTTGAATTTACATGTTTATAGTAAATTCAATGTGTTGTTTTAAAAGATATGGCTAATGCATGGTAGTGTGGTTATTCTTATTTCCCATCGTTTCATTGCTTTTTATAAATCACATCATTGTGAGGCTTGTAAAAACCTTATGAAGAATTTGGTTATCACATATTAAATTGTTTGGGTTGCTTTCTAGTGTCTTTTGTGATGATTTATTACAGAAAAACTCATGTTTAGGGTGTTTATATTGTCTTGTGTACTCCATCCATTTTGTCCTAAGTCTCTTTACGCAATTAATGGGGTTTCACATTGGATTAATATCCTAAATTGATAAGTTTATTTAAAATGGGAATTGAGCCATTAATTGGGTTTCCTTGAAAATAAATATACATGTTTCTTATTGGTTACCCATTGTGTAGAGCCAAATTCCATTGGTTAGGCCCATTCCATATGGAATTCCTTGTTTATATATACTCATGCAAGTTGTAAATACTTTAATTTTTCTTTGTATGAAATTTCTTACTAGTTCCATTATTCCTTGTGTCTTATATCTTTTTTTATTAAGATTAATGCTTGTTCCAAGTTGAATGGATTGTGTTGTATAAAATGTATGGACAAGATTGAAAGCATGGGCCATTTTAATGTCTTAATGACATGTGGAAGAGGTATGAAAATGAATTATTCCTTTGGATATAGTCTATTTCTTATGGAAGTTCCTTAATGCTTCTACCCATGTTTAATAGATTTATCCATATTATATGAATTGGAAATATCATTAGCTTGTTCTATTTAATTGCATGTGATGACATGAAATTACTTATATTTAATTCCTTATTACTTAATGACTTTTATATGAAATGTGTTAATGTGTTTTGGCTTAAATGGAATAACTTGACTAAATATTGAGCATGTGATATTGATATGATTCTATGTCGGAATACAACTATATATTTGCACATTGTATTTTGTCACATTCCTTTATTGGTTTGAAAAATTTGATGTGGTCTAGGAGAGAACATGAATAATGAGCTAAGGATATCATGGATGGTCTTTCCATGCTAGGGTGGTTATGACTGGATGTGCCAGGAGTGACACATTAGCTTTCTAGGTACAAGATCTTTAAGTGGTTTATGATAACTCGTGAGTGAGTCTAGTTCCCTTGGGGAGAAACTGAGGATAGACCTATTGTCATGATGGTTAGACCACGCCTCGGGTGGGACCCAATCCCCCATGTGATATATTTGGAATAGACTCAGAGTCACCATCCTTGAGTGATACAGGTGATGTCGTATGGGTTTCCTTGGATAGACTCAAGGTGTTGGGTTATATTGTATATTTCCATTGAGACCCCTGGGATTCTGATTTGATCGCCAAGGAAAAGCAGGGAACTCCCCCTCAGTTTTGATGGATCGTTTGAATTTCATTTATTGTTCAATCATATGATATTCGTCCTTCATTATTATTATGTATTTTCCTTTAACTTGAGGTGTTTACTTTACTTTACTAGAACACTTATGTGATTACATGGGATTTAGACCCCAAGCTAAAACAAAATCTTATGGGAATTCCATCCTTGGTTTTAAATGTTACTATTGGTCCTTATATATATATATATATTCTTCTGGGCGTAGGTATACTTTTAATACTTCTATCTTATGATAAAATAGGTGGTTTAGGATGGGTTTCCATTTAGGAAACTAGGAGAAGTTGTTACTGTTTAATTTTTTATCATTTTGTATTTGTTATATATGAAATACCACATAATTTATATTGAACTTTATATATTGGGATAGAAAACGGTCGTGTTGGCCGACTAAGATTTATATCTCACACCTTTATGGGGCCACAATTGCACTAGGGTACCTGAGTATCCCTACATGTTTTCAAGACCTTGGTTGACTGAATCTGCTCTTTGCTAGTACCTAGGTGTTATGAGAATAGGACTTATATGGAGATCGTGATTCACATGGAGATCACCTTGGAGGTATTTATTTTATTTTCTTCACTAGATTCATGTATTTTTCTAAATTATAAATCATGTTATATGTTTACTATGCTTAGTTATGTAACATCACTATGACATGCATGAATGTTTTTTATAAATAGGTATTGTCCAATTTAGTTCAGTTATTATAATATTTGTCTTCTACTAATTTTTCATTTATTTATACTAGTTCTGTTGTGGTCTACTATTTATATTATGTTATACCACTATGAAAATCTGATTATGAGGTTATTATCTCCCCACTGAACCACCTTACACACTCACTACTGGTCAGAAACCTATAGCATATGGGGAGGCACGCTTGAGGTCATGTGACCCACCGGTCTGGCTATTGATTTTGATGTAAATCTAGGTTGGGACGTTATAATAACTACAGATGTTTCTAGTCTTTGAACTTAAATGTGTTTTTATATCACTATGATTTAATTGATATTCTTTTTTCAAATCTAATGTAATGTTATGAATTTCATTTTTTTAGGATCTGGTAGTGTTCGAACATAATTTGATAGTTATCAACACCAATATTAAAAAAAATATTTATATTTTCATTCCAGTATTCATAATCGGTGACATCAAGTATTGGCAGGAAATTCAAATTCATATTCTATAATACTCTGACTGGTAGATTTCCTAACATAGAAAAAATCTTATATAAACTTATAGAATAGTGTAAGGAAAAAATTTAGATACTCAATTTCAAACCAAATGTTGTCTTAATATGGAATGTTTAAGAGGAGGGAAAATTAAAGTTTTTAAAAAACAAAAATGTTTCCCACTTTTCAACAATGAAAATTTAAAAAGACAAAACCTTCTAAACTAGTAAAATTAGAAAAAACTAAAGTTCAATAGAAAATGAAAAATTCAAACGATACAACTATCTGAATTAAATAAAGTAAATGTAGCAAGTAGAATATGAGTAACAAATTAGAATATAAAAAATGTGATGGAGTTCTGGATGGAATTATATAAACTCCTAAACCATATTTATTAAATAAAGTATATTCAATTAATATCTCTAGAACTATTATATTTTAATCAAAGTGGTAATAGGATCTATCCCTAATCTTATTCTTTAGTTTTCAAGACAAAAACTCTTCACTCATAGAGATACAAAGAATCAAGTCATGTACTAGGAATTATTTAATCAATGATTAGAATAAAAACCAATAATACCAAATTTTATTCAATTATAATGATTAGAATAACTAAGTCCTTGTACCTAGAATGTAATTAACCATGTCAGATCGAATGTAAAACAATTATAATAAGAAACAACTATCACTTAAAAAACCTCAAAAAATGGATGCATTAAATTACAATAAATAAAAAACAAATATAATATATCTATTATAGAGGTTGTGATCATATCTTAAATATAAACACAACGAAACTTATGCTTCTCATCATCTAGTCCTCAGAGCATTTTTATCAGATTTAAAAATGTTCACTACAATAAAATTGTAACTAAATTTATATGATATTTGGGATGAAAACTATCAATCTAATTGATCGGTACTTATCTCATCATTTTATTCTATTTTTCAAAGGTTCAAGTGTTCCATCCAAATTTTCCATAATGAATATTATTTGGAATGAGTTATATTGGAAGATGGATATTAAGAAGTTAAAAGTATGCAAAGACGAACTACAACAAAATTTATGTTAACTTAATTAGAATATAAGGTGTCTTATGATTTAAAAAATAAGGATATTGAATATTTCATTCTAGGATATTGATTCAACAAAACATCTGATTGATCATGTCACCAAGTGGAATGGTGGTGGGGATCATGGTGTTCAGTAATGCCCTAACTAGTGGTATTCTTCCTCTATAAACACATTACCCAATGAACCACAAACAAATTTTAAAATTGTGGAAAAAATAATTTTTTAAGATTGATGAAATTTTAAAATAGAATACCAATTGAAGGAAAATAAGACTAAGAACTGAGTATACATCAATATAAAAGAACTCTACCACATGGTTGGATCATCATTCCTTAAAATCGATGCTTTTCTACAGGTTCAATTTCAATTTCTAAAATAATGATCTCTCGGTTCTATAATAATATTTCAATAGGTTTATGAAGTTGGTGTATAAACCTTGATACAAGTATTAAAAATAAATTTATATGGGATTAAGGGGTCAACCAGTTTTTTTTTAATTCAAAATTTTCAGATGGACCCTTTTTAGGGCCTAAAACCCAAACATCTATTAGACCTCCCCAAGGTAATACCTCCCATACGAAATCAAATTAAGATAATTTATTCTCAATTAGGTTCTCAATTTAGTATATCTTAATGATTTATGTCACTTTCACATATTGTTTTAATTTATCAAATATTAAATAATCCACTAAAAATAAACAATTTCATAATAGTGTTAAAATTCTAACCGAGCATAAATATCATGATCTAAAATCAATGGACCCTCAAAAAAATTTATGAGGTTATTTAATAGGTTAAAATTACTATTTTTCTTATTAAAGGATTTGGGACCTTGAAACTAAAAAATGAACTGATTCACCTTCAAGGAAAAACTACGTGTCTCTATATTATTCCCATATTTAACTTTTTTTATCCTAAAAATAAAACACATTGAGACGCTAAATTAAGAATCTTGAAAAACAATCATAGAAGAATGGATAATATAACTTTACATTTTATTCTTATTTTTTAAGGGATTCAAATATCTCTATGATCTCAAGACAAAAGTAAAAACATTCTATTTTGATCACTTTCGTTTTGACTTTCATTTTCGGGGTCCTTATTACCACATTCCAACAATTAGATCTAAATAAATTCATGAAAATTACTTCAGGTACTCAAAGGTTTTTGTATTATGAACCTAGTTGGGGTAATTTAACTAAATTAATTTTTCTATATCATAGTCATTATCATTCAGAACATGAAAAAAAATGAAGAACAACCAACATAAACTTGAAAACGTTTACTAAAAATGGTATCATCTGATGAGAGCATTGTGGTTCTCACATTTTTATTGATATGATTAGGAGACTATCATATGAGTACCCACATAACCACATAAAAACTACCATATATGCATTAATAACTACACTGCATCATCCTTAGAGAGATTTAATTATATATATATATATATATCCCTTGAGATTTTTAATTTTTATGCATCACCTCTTTAATAATTCAAGCATGTCAGTACCTCCAGATCATAACATGAGTATCAAATCAATATCATCCTTATGTCTCCAATAAAATTTGAAAGTGATGACACATATTTTCTTCTAAAACTATTATTATTCTCATCTAATTTCATGGATGGAATGGTTGGGTCAGCGTAACTCACTACTGAAAGATATCAATAAGAACCCCAAGAAATGCATCAATATCCTTATCCTTTTTTGTTATGTTATGACACCTTTATAACCATCATGCATCCAAAACTCAACTCATCGATAACCCATACTGTCAGAATCAATATTGGGATGTCCTAACTATTTCTTATTACCCTGATGGTCATATGGTTTTTTATAATTACATTGATATAAAGAGTTTTTTCTGGTAGAAATAATAAATATTTAGATGGGAAACATTATATAAACCAGTATAATAGGATTTTTGAATCTCTATATGGTATAATTTTTAAGTCTCTATCTGATAGAATTTTCATGACTTCATCCGATAAACATTATAATCCTATGTCTGCTAGAATTTATATATGTCCATCTGATGTACTTTGTACACGTCCATCTTATGTATATTGTACATGCTCCTATGAATGAATACATGCATCTGATATACTTTATATATTTCCATCTAATAGAATTGGATTTTTTTCATCTAGTAAAATTGAATTTCTTACTACAAAATTTTATATTATGGAAGAAATAAAGATTAGAAATAGAAACATTTCAAGAGTGAATTTTGATTTTAAAAAGTAATATTAGAAACAGGTCTTTTTACTCAATACCTTTAATTACATATCTCACTATTCATCTAAAGTTACCACAAAATACAAATGAATATCTAACCAGTTAGTCACATATCATTATAGACCCATTCTCTATTGGGACGACCTCAATTCATATCACCCATTATGATATCCCAACATGAATCACAATGGAATATCCTCTAAACTAACACTAACCAACCCTAAAATTATCACCACTTTACCTATCATTAGAATCACGACATCCTTCGAAATCAAGGGTTGGGATACATTTGAAAAATCAATTGAATAAAATTAAATGAATAGATAAGAAAAGATAAAAATTTCAATATATTATTATAGATCAATTATAGAAACTAACCCAAACAATAGAATCCCTAGGATTGTATCCTTATTCATGGGGTGATTAAAAATGATCACATGATAGATAAGAACTCACTATTAATTATTATATAGTAGAGTAATCGAGCCTCTCTATGGAAAATATTATTAATATAGGTAGTAAATAACCTTGTTGGTGGGGATTCCTTATATTAATCTTTTAGCGAGTGAACTCCCCCACTGATGGAGGACCCACACCCCAATTTTCAAGGGAGTATGTACTAAGGTTGATAGAGGACCCAAACATTGTCCATAAGGGGAGTTCCTACTTCAATTTATAGGGAATACACATTCATGTCATCAAGGGAGTAACTACTTCTATTAATGGGGGACCCATGATGCTTTCATTGAGGGAGTACCTTATCATGTTAATTAAGGTCCCACGCTATTATAATCAATGGAGAACCTTCCCTTTATAATATAAAACCCATGACCTAAATTTTATGTGAGTAACTAATCCTACTGATGGAGGATTAATACCCTTATAATCAAGGGAGAACCTATCACCATACATCATATAAGAGACCCATTCATTTTTAGTGATTTGATAACAAAGGGAGTATTTAACACTATTAAGTATATTGGGGGGCCTCGCCTTATCGAAGATATATCATCAAAGGAGTTCTTAACCCTATGCCTATATTGATCACTCTTGGCTACAAGAATCATAGGTTTAATGATTGGTTTATACCCAAAATATATATATATATATATATGATGGTTTAATAAAATTTCAAGTAAAATATAACCACGAAAACTCTCTATGTCATAATTAGTCTATCATTAATACTATCCATATAAAATCCACACTATTACTTTAAAAAATCCTTTAAAAGGTTTATATCCTTGTCATATAGTTAAATCACTACTATTATTACATCACTTCCTTGAAAACTCAATTACATGACCACTATATGATGCATATACCAACATAACCTTGACCTGAAAATAATACTCTAAGTGATTAATCAAGTCATTATATTTTGAGAGTCTTTATGTAAGGATATATCAGTATCAGAATCCACTAGTCAGTCACTTTGGTCTGATGACTGGAAACAAATTTCAAAAACATTACTGCTAAAATTTCAAAAATAAACCTCACAAGACTCTCAAGTACAAACATCTTCCCTAGGAAACAACCTAGATTCGATACCAATCTAATATTACCAAACACAACATGATACCACTTAGTTCATCAATTACATTTAGCGAGCCATCCCAATCTGGCCTCCAATAGTCAAGGTGATTGTTATTAGTACAAATAAAAAATAATAAACTATGGGAGGCCATAAAATTTTAACCTAAAACAAAAACATATATCTTCACATCCTAAATAAATACAACAACCATATATAAAATATCCCAATTATAGATTAAAATACATGTGAAAAAAATAAATCCATAAAAATAAATAAGGTAAAAACTCTATAAGTATAGGTAAAATGGAATAGATCAAATCCCTTAGATAAATAATAAACCAAAATGTATAACAAGTTAAGCACGTAATCACACTATATCATGATTGAAAACAACAATGATTATCACTAAAAATCACTAATAATCACTAAATCTTCTAACACCATGTCCTTAATGATTAAATTTGAACTAAATATATTCTACATAGAAAAAAATTGTGGAAAAAATTTCCATGTAGGGGTTAGTATAAACATATCGAATAAGATTATTTGAAAATAAAAAGTGGGAGGAGTTAATATAAAATAAGCTAAAGGCCAAAGATAGAGTCCAAGGGATCCTAGATATGCTCTGGGAATAAAGAACCTAGTGATTTAAAAAGGTCCCAAAATTCAAAAATCATCATATTTATTTATTAGTATCCAAATATAAATTATAAATCATAATAATTGAAATATCCAAACTACATAGATTCTAAAATTATAAACTATCTTGTTGTGAAAGGAGGAAATATGAGCCCTGATAAATGGATTTCCTTATCAAATAAGTAATATCATAACTAACCTCACCCCCAACCTCAACGGTAAACACTAATCCTCCCTACCAATCCTTAACAAGTTAGTAAGACAAAACACATTGCTTGTATGATGAAACCATAAATCCGAACCTCAACAACACCCATATGGAAAGAAGTATATAAACATCCATGCTCAAGGGATTTTAAATTATATAAAATATCTCAGTCACACTAAAAACACTATATTTCACAACATAAGGGTAATTGAGAAAGATGTGTTACTTCATTAATGATTATATAAAAACAAAATATTCCTTAAGAAGCCATAATAACACATTTCTCAAATGAACGCATATTTAATGATTGACTGTAGTGGAGGATCCACAGATCATCGAGGAGTCATATATTGATCAAGGGAGTACCAACTCTACAGGTCGGGGAACCACACCCCATTCCATGTGTATGTTCCTTAACCAATTGTACATAAGATAACATCGTTCCCTATTAATATTATAATAACCATGGGAGTAAATGAACCCTATTCCTAACATTAAATATTAATATCCTAAACCTAATGGGAGTACCAGCAACACTAATCATAAGGCCAACCCATACATTATCCATGAAAAAATATTTTAGGGAGTACTTAATCTCGATATCACATTCCTCTTATCCTGGTCGGTAAAATCTTGGAATATGTGAAAGAACAACATTGTCGGTACGTCTGAGTATAGGTCTTATTTCTATCATTTTGGATGTATTTCTAATAATACATGAAAATGGAAGATAAATTATTTATCTTCGTGTCATATATTGATAACTAAGACCCTAAGTATGCATTAAACCAATAAATAACCTCTTTTGTCCCCTGAACATGTTCTTGAATTCCACCAAAATGAGAGGGAAAAAATTAAATGAGCTCCTTGTTAATTCAAATTTCACCTCCAACTTCTCTATCCCTATGGGGAACCCTGGAGGAAATCTCTCGACCTCATGTATGAAATAGGGGACCTTCACCATGAGTTATCGTGGGATTAATAAAACTTATAAAGTATGTGGGTCATTATGTTCCATATCATAATTACATTTTCGGAGGATAATCGAACCATGTTCTTCTTATGACTGACTAAAAATTTCTTTTTTTATTATCATAATCCTCCTTTTAAGGGATAAGGTGGGAACCCAACATGACATAAAAGATGAGAACAACAACCATTCCTCCACAATCTACGAGTTCAAAGCCAAAACAACTCATTCAATTCTATAAATAAAATCACCTACCCCACATAAAAAACATTAAGACCAGCTTCCACCATCCCATCATTGCTCAGCTAGTTGTCTCATGCATGGATTCATGGGCCTGGTACTAATTCCAATGTCATACCCTCTCAATCATATAAATCTATAGGCAATGAACAAATAAAAACTCTTGCTCTAAACCTCATTTGTAGAAGCTCCTTGTAGATGAACTGGTTGCATCGACCCTAAAAACGCGAACTGGAGGACCACAAAAAACACCACAGAAAAAGAAATATACAAATTTAAAAAGGTAAGTATCATGCTATATGTTGTCCATTAGGTCATGCCACATGTTGTTATGGAAATGTGGTATCTCCCAAGGGGGTGTGTGTCTAACCCATGCACATGGATAGGCATACCCAACATGGGACCCTTCCCTAACCAACCATGAAATCAAGAAAACCCAGTGTGGGAACTAACCATTAGGGTCAAAACACACATCAAAATCCGTTTTAGAGGGAGACCAGTTAGTTAACTTGTATTTCTACCTCCTATTTTGGTTCAAGTAGTCAAGATCTACCTACTTCTTCCAACTAACCACATCTAGGGAGAGTTTTTGTTAAATATTATCTTTTCTAGTCATCCCATATAACATAACTGAATATGGTACTAGTCCTAGTTGACTATCAGTGGATCAACCCTATCAACATACCATGTTTTTCTCACTATGTGATGGGTTTTCAATTATTCAATCATGGAAATACCAACAACTAGAATCAAAAACATAGTTTCCTACATATTGACCTTTTCACCTCACCTATGATGAGATATCAAATTTTACCATTAAACCAATCTTAAGTTTTCATCCTCACTAAGCACAACTTATTCCACCACCTCACTAAACCGTCATTCTAGATCACACTTCCTCATTGAAGTCATTATAGGACCAACATCACATTCACCATCCTTATACCTCGAACCATGACAAGGGTTGATGGGATTTATCATCTTATCTAACCATGGGGATAAGGAGAAAGTGTGAGTAATAAGATATATGTAAAAGGGGTTTTGAGTGATGTTTAAACTGATTGAACACCCTTCACTATAATATGTTTTTATGAGGATAACAATCATCCTCTCATTCCACTAAGTGTCTTGGTGGTGGTGTTTGTGGTGGATGATAACACCCTTTCCACCTATCTTCTTCTTCTATAAACACACTCCCCAAAAACACAAGTAAATTAAAAAATTTATGAAATCAATAATAAAAAAAAATAAATATTAAGGATGAATGAAACAAGAAAATATAACTTTTATTAAAGTAAAAAGCCAAAAATGGAGTCGACATAAACATAAAAGATCCCTACCTCAGGCTTTGAGGATTATTCATCAAAATATTGTCTTTTCCTTCGGTTTTTTTAATTATTCAAAGAGAAATATCTCAATCCTCCAATATTTTTTTTTTCTATGGTTTTATGAAAATTTTGGAAGATAAACCTAGAAAACAAGATTAATAATGGATTTATATGAGATTAATCGATAAACTTATATTTTTAATTAATTTATAATCCAAAGACAGACCCAATCTGGGGCTCAAAACATGAAATTCAATTACACCTCCCCAAAGTAAAACCCCCCATTTTGAATCAAAATAATTTGATGGGTTGTTTATGGTTAATTTCACTCACATATGAAATTAATTTATTAAATAATAATAAAAACTTTAAAAACTATCTCGAAATCCCACAAAACATCAAACAAAGGGTAAACATAATAATTTGAGATTGTTGGAACACTCATAAATTTTATACAAGGTAATTTACTAGTTTAAAATTTAAATTTTATCCTACAAGGGGTAGGGTTCCTTAAAACTCAAGAATGATATAAATCACAGCCATGTAAAAATTATGGTCTATAACTTATCTCTTACAATTTAGGAATGTATGTAATAAAGAATAAGAGATACATGGTTTCACATTATTCATCCACACGGGGCTAAATCCAAGGATAATACTCTCAAACATGTTCAAATATACCAAATTCACTATGCGTGATAGTTTTTCAATTCATATTTCATTCACTATATCACTAGGTTTATGACCCTCATTGTTGAAAAAACACATCTCGATTCACAAGTATTGATGCACTATCAATTATAAGTGAATATTTTGATCTCTACATCGACTCACACATTTTAAACATGAACATTTAATCTTATTATATAATTATTCCATACATAACATAATGAACCACACCATAATCATATGCATTTAGTGGATTATGATTCTTGTATACATAGACAACTTGTTCATAATATGTCTACATCATCTCCCACTAAGTCTTTCATAAATATCACCCTTGTTAGATATATCATGCATAAAACCTTTATTATTAACATGGGGAAAGGAAACATAATAAAGGGCGATCTCATATGTTCAGTAAGGATAAAAAAGGGAGAGAGAAAATATCACTTAAACATAACATGAGAATAAGGGTGTGAGAACATGAGAATAATATTTTAAAACCATACACTACATATCAAATATCATAATATTGATTTATGGAATAAATCTTGGTAGTTTATAAGACATGAATCAAAAATGAATTATAGAACATGAGCCATGTGATCATAAAAATGGCATAATACAAAAGTTTCTATCATACACATAAGCATAGAAAATAATTTCATTTATAGTAAATGATCACTTCCAAGACTATAATAGTGGATTGGGTACACTCCTTAAACCATCACATCCTTAGTCATGTTTCACTCCCATGACTGTTATAGTGGAAATATTCCCTTACTAAACTAAGTTTCCTACCCATTTCATTACTTATTATCACATGAGATATCCATATTTACCCAATGCAATGGAGGGATATATAATTTTGTTCCCACGCATCACAAAATGAAAATCATACATACGTGTTCCAGAAGATCATAAATAATTAATCAAATAATAAGTAATGAAACTGAAATGGGTCTTATAAACATTTCATCATTGCATCATATCATAACTAGTAGAAAATAAATGGGTTTTGTAGTGGTTTCATTATAACTTAATTAACTTAGGGAAAAGAAATGAGTTTCATAGAATCGTCATTAAATATTGATCATCATAATCCATAAAAAGAAAAAAATTATGGTATCATTGTATTATATCCTTAGTAAATCGTAATTATTGTAAAATATTTTCATCTTAGATGTAAATAACTTTAAAATATATCTGTAATGTTTCTTGAGGAAGTACACTTTTCATTTTGGCATAACTTATTTATAGTCTAAAAATTTCCCAACAATTAAGGAAAGTATTTTTTTGAAAATAACCTTGTAAACATATAAAGGAATATTCAAATCATTTACTAGTCATGATGGTTGTAAATTTCATTCTTCTTGTGTACATTAAAACAATTTTTCCTTTCACATTTTTGGTAAACAGTCAAAAGTACCTCATTTAGAAAATAAAAGGAAGAATTATTTTAAACAATTTGGTAAAAAAAAAAATAACAGATAAAAATTAATTTAATCTATCAATTTATGATAATAACAATATTTATAACATTTTTAGAAACATGGATATGGAGGGGAAAGTATTTTTTATTGAGAAGAGAAATAAAGCGATTTTTTACTTAAAAAAATTATTTCATTATATTAAGTAATTAAAGTCAGTAAAATGAAAGTAAAACATGTATTATGAATATAAAAATAGAGTATTAGAGAATTTATGATATTATTGATAGGTAGATCATGAAATTTAATCATTGGAAATTTAATCATAATCAATCCTGAAAAACAATGATACTGTAACATAAAACCCTTGCCTTAAGATTTAATTCCTTAAAGAACAATATAACCTCATTTAAAAGAAAATTTAATCTTTTATATTTATAAAACATAATCAGTTAAATACATATAACATCATATATGATACACTGATAATATTTTAACACCCATTTATTTATTGAAATCATCATTTTTTGGTGTTAACTGCTTTGTTTTTCATGAGAATTGTGGTTTGGTAATTATGGTACTTTAACTTTGATCATGGTTCCATCATATAAAAATTGTTAATAAATATATAAATATCATATATATTAATTATATATATATATATATATATTCATCCATAAATGATAGGTATAAGAAAATTAATTACACTATTCATGGAGACGATACGCCATATGTACGCATGAACGTTATTTTCACCTTTCAAAATATGAGAGAAAGAATGTTAAATAATAATACCCATTTAAAAAATTATTATTATATCATATATATTCATATAATACATCTTTATTACCATGTATTTAAATTAAAAATGAAAAATGAATCATGTCGATTTGTGGAGGTGGTAGTCCACATGTACGCACGAGCGACATTATCATTTTCAAAAGGATTGGAAGGAAATAAGGTATATATGATATTATAATTAGGGAATAAATATTGTATCATAAAGTTTATGTACAAACAATAAACCCAGTATAATAACCATCTATAAATTTTGGTGATGAAAAATGAATTGTATCGCTACATGGAGGTAGTAGTTCATACTGAGCGATAATTTCACTTCCCAATTGATGGAAAAGATGGTGGATAATGGTAGTTTCATGACCATGAGAAAATTTTATTATATTTATGATATCGAATTTATTATTTTATGATGAATACGGAAAATTTAGAATAGTTAGAAGAATAAATAATTTGGAATATGTCGTGTATGATGATTACCTCTTCTTCAATGGGACTCCTTTATATACCTTCTCAAGGACTATTGGAATAGAATTTTAAGAAGATAAACACCTCTAATTTCATTCCAAGGAAGTTTATAAGATAACTTTATAAGGATTATTTTATATATATGGCTCAAATTTGAGTAAATAAAATAGTTATGTGGTGTCGTTTTATATAGGAGGGAAACGACGCACGTGGATTTACTAAAAAAATTAAAATATAATTAATTCATTCTCAAGAAAAATGATTCAAAAAGGATTGAGATTCGAATAAACAGAGTATAACTTATTAATATAATCATAAAATTAAATTTATAAGGTTTTTTTATTTTAAACATTATCCTTTGTTTTAAACCGTTCATAAAATAATTTTAATCTTAATTGCGGAAATGTCTTTTTTTATATTAAAGGGTTATAATTTTACTTATAAAGTAAAAAATTTCTCATAAATGGATAAGGGATAAATTTTTAAACAATTTATAAAACTAATTATCATATTTAAATATTTTTATGTTTTTTCAATAATTACATAAAATAATATTTAATATAAAATATCATTAACGTCATTTTTTACACTATAAATTTAATATGAATTTAACATAAACATGGAAACAAAGGAATTAGAATATAACCCTTTAAAACCATCAAAATAGGTTATATTTCTCTATAAAATTATAAACACACAATAATTAACCCAAATTTTATTACTTTTATAATTTTTAAAGTCATTTTTTTATTTTTCTAATAATTGAAAAAATATTGTGTTGGCACTACATAAGTGTTTAATGTAATTATTCAATCACTAGAAATTAGAAATAAATTATCATATTAAAAAATTAATTCATATTTTAATTAAACATTTATAACCAAACATATCCACTTTTTATCACTATAAGTGAAATTTAGAGTTATTAAAGTCAAGAGAGTGATATTTTGTATCTATTATTCTCTTAAATTTATATAAAGGTCATAATAAAAGAAAAATTTCAAAAATTAGCCCTATATTATATAGTTGGATGTGTGTGGATATAATACACTCATCCAATGTGATAAATTAAATTTATTTCGAAATTATAAATCCTTATCCCAAAGTTTTAACCTTATTTTACCCATTTTACCTATACTGAGGTGTTTACAAAATTTACCAAAGTTTCTATTCAAAATGAAAACAATTATAGGGACCTATTGACCAAATTAGAATATATTGATTCAAAATATGAGATTCATTTTTAAATATTTAGTTTCTATAAGTTTCAAAAATTCATTTTAAAATTAGAGTGAAAAACTTGATGAAAACTATTTCTTAGATAAATATAATTGCAAGCATAAAACAGAATTTATTATGATCAAATTCCTAGAAAAAAACATTATATAAAAATTTGATTTAATATATAATATCTAAATTTCATTAAAATCATCCACCAATAGTAAATAATTTAATTTATAAATATAAAAATACATTATGTTCATAAAAAATATTTTCATAAAAACATATATTTTACTTTCAAATGATTTTTATTTTTTATTTCAAATTAATCGATAACCAATGAATTAATTTTAGACATGTGTTTGCCATTAATTTTTCATAATTTATTTATTTATATTCATACCTTCCAATACAAATGTTAGGTGAAAACTATCACACTAAAAAACAATATTTCAATAGTATATCTCGGTTCGTTTAAACTTTATGTTGTGTGTAAAGAAATCTATCAAAGAAATCGAATTTATTTATAGAGAACTATATCATAAAGTCCTAGTGTGCTACATTATACCCCTATTAAAATGAATTATTTCCTAGAAATTAAATCACTCAAATAAAAAAACGAGGATATCTTTGTTTCATCACATCCTCGGGTTCCCAACGTAGCTTTTTCAAATTTTTAATTCGTGTAGAGAACATTAACTAGGTGATTAGTACTGTTTCATATAACTTTATATCTATGATATAAGATTTATACAATTTTTTATACATATAAAATATTATCATCCAATGGTATGACCTCTGAGTCAACACATGTGATGGATCATGTATGTACTTTCTCAGAAGAGATACATGGAACACATAATGAATTTTAGAGTGGTTTGGTGGAAGTGCCAAAAAATATGCTACCACCTCTAATAAATCAAAAAACATGAAGGGGCCAATATACCTAGGGCGCAACATTCCTTTCTTTCTAAATCTCATAACCTTCATCCATGGATAAATTCATATAAATAATTTCACACCAACATTGATTTCATGATTTCACTAATGATAGTAATCATAACATTTTTTGACTCTAAGATTCCTTGATATATTGCTAAACGACTCTAAATTTTAATCCATTTTCTAAAATCTCTAAACTCCCAATAGATTTATTTCTCCAACTTCATCCCAACATGTTTGATTTCTACACTTATTTCTATAAAGGGTTTCAAAAGGATTCAGCTGAATTCTCAAGTGAAAACTATTTTTATATGAAAACTCAACTTTAGGAAGGTGTGATACAAAATGTGATACCCACCATGTCACGGTGTTGTTATTTTGGAATTATTTAGTGATGTGGAGTCATGATTTTAATTTCCATGGACTTTTATCTTGGAGATTTGAAAGTTTCTAGAATTTTCCTTCTATGCATAGTTAAGGTGGACAGTTAGAGTGGAACTATGTGGACTCCCTTCAGAAGGATCATTTTTAGTTCATTTTGATCTAATCATGGTTTGTTATCATGGTTTGTGAATATTTAATTCTAAACCATGTGGGCCCTTTTGGAAACCATGTGGAGTACATAGTGTGTTTATAGGGTGGTTCACAACATTTTCAAGGTTTTCCAAACCATGAGGTAGGTGTGTGGTTATATTTTTTATTTTTAATATATCAATTTTCATGTTTTCTTCATGGTTTTTAAAAATGTGTGGGGTACCCCATAAGTTTATACAACACTTGGGTGGTTCTTGAGTTAGTATCATGGTTTGGGAATCCTGAATCCTCTCAAGATTAATCATATGGATTAAAGGTTTTGGTAGGCAGTGGAACCTGCATGGTTGGGGAATGGTTTTCCTATTAGTGTGGTCAAACCATATATGTTTCCCAGGTGATTAAAATTTTTAGATTTTCCAAAATTCTATCTTTGATTTTTTGGAGTTTTCACCCCATATTCTTCCAATTTTTGTCTAATCCTTAGGGGATTTGGCGAAGATCCACCTTTTTACTTCATTATATTATTTCCCCTCCTTTGTTTTTTTCATGTAATTATAAGGTAATTTATTCTCTCTTTCTCTTATAGTTCTTCTAATCCCTTATTTACAAGGAGTTTTTAACATAAAACCCAAATCAACTCTGAAATAAAAGCATGTATAGGGGTTGTTTTAATAGAGGTCTATGGTCTCTTATGGATTGTAGATGAATCCTTCATTATTGTTGGTGTGGTTTCCATTGAAGGTGACACATTTTTTCTAGGTTTTTGCTTCTTTGAGATAGGTGTTACTATGTAATTGTTTTATTTTCTAATTCTAAGGTGGTTGTGATTTCTAAATTCCATTTTTATGATAGTATAAAAAAATTTAAATCCATTTATTGATTTGAAACCATTTTTTAATGTTTTTAGCTTTCCATATTTGGTCGTTCATGCAAATTCCATGTTTCCATGCTTGAAATGGAATTTATAATGATGATATAATTTTTGTGAAAATACTTATGGATTTTAATCTGAAAAAATCATGTTGTGAAATGGTCTTTTACCCTATTTTGGTTTTCAATGAGTGAAAAAAATATTCTAAAGGTAATTTTTCTTGGAAGTGATGTGTTTACCACTAAATGATTTTTAAAATGGAGTGTTTCAATTTATTTCAAATGGGGATTTGAAATTTCACTATTGTTCCCCCCTTATTTAATTCCTTGTTGTCTTTTTTTAACTCATTTAGTGGAAACGGTTGGCCTTTTGTCCTTGTTATTTTTTCAAATAGAAAGACCCTTGTTTAATTGTATATTTGCATAATTTTAAAATAATTCTGTGTTTTCATTGTACATATTAAAAAAATTTAAGTAGTGTTTTATGAAAAGTGTTATAGAAATAATGGCCTTTTCCATGTTTTATATTTTCAAAGAATAGATCCCTTATGTTTGGGGGACTTTGAAATGTTTTAATTTTTTAAGTGATTTCCATCATTTTCCAAACGGTGTTTGGAAACTATTTTTATGAAATGTGAAAGTGTTTAGTGTTCCAAGACATATTTTGGTGTTAAAAATCTATTTGAAACTATAGTTTTAAATGGTGTATGTGGATAGTACCCATGATTATCCCATGCTTATTACCCCTTATGTGGGTCCACCATCACTATGTTAGGTTTTTTGATCTCTTTGTGTTGGAATGTAATTTGTATACCTTGTGTGCATGTTATGTGTATAGAGATTTTCATCATTAGGTGTTAAGGGTGCGGCTAGTTTTGGTTATGCAATATTCGTTATAATTTTCTTTTTTTCACTATGAATCAATTCCTTTAATGGTATTGGGTAACTGAGTACTTAGTGGATGATCTATCTTGTTCCTCTAGTTTGTTCACCTGCCACTTATTGCCCACTAATTGTCCTAGAAAAATGGTTAGGGTTTGTCATCACAGTGAGGATTTTCTAGGATACTTAGATGAAGATATATACTTATCATTTTTTGTTTTCTAGTTCATATGGTTATACCCATACAGTTTGATTTTTGTCATATTAATGACTTTATATAGGACCATAATACATTTTTGTGTTTAGTGAGCATGTGATTGAGGGGAGTTTTATCTAGTGCCTAATTTTATAATTTCCCTCACTTCCTTTAATACAGAAACATCCATGATTATGTAGATTTTTTGAATTCCTTATGATATATATATATATATATATATCTGTGTGTGTGTGTGGTTCCAGCTTGTTTTTATTAAAACGTGTGATTTGGATTGTTTCCATTGACTATGAGTTTTCAAATTTGTTTGTGAAAACCTTTTATGATTATTTTTAATGACTCTTGTGTGAGTGCTTTATGTTGGATTCTGAAATGGGTTTTCGGTTAAATATAGATTCGGTAAGTGAAATATTTTTAACGAAACCATTTTCATCATATAAAATAATTGTGAGTAGTTTTTGAGCCATGATAATGGTGTGTATGTTTTTTAAATAGCTTTGGCTGATGTAATTATTTTTAAAACACATGTGATCGGTTTTAGAAAACAATGGAAAAAAAATTTTAAAGTGTATCATGGAATTATTTTTATTTCCATGAAATTTTTATATATATAACATAATTTTTATCATTGTTTTCAAACTAGTATTGAAAAATTCCATTATGAAACAAATTTCATAGTTTTAGTGGGTTATGGAGACTTACTAGGATTTTTACCTCATGCCTACAAAATACCAAGTTACATGTTCATATTTGGATCCTTATTATTCATTGTGGCTATCATGGGGTGAGTTGGGTAGTTTCAGCCTTAGCTTGGGTTAGTTTTTTAGTGGTCTTATTTTCAGTTATTTTTGTTCCAAATTTTTCCTTCCTACATGTATCTCTTTTTTATGGGTATTTTTATGTATATAAAAATGGGTTGGATCATAGAAATTGGTTATGACCTATTTGGCATGTTTTTTATTTATTTGGTCTTTTGTATTCACTTATTTCTACTATTGTATCTATGATTTGAAAAAAAAACATTCCCAATGGTGTTCTTATGATGACCAGGTGCTTGTTGCTATCCTATGGGGATCAGGAACATCATTCAATCTATGTGACATGTGAGGGTGGGTGTCGTGTTAGGTGTAATCTTGATTTAGATCATTATAAAATGGTATCAGAGCATTGGGTTTTCCTTTAGTGAGAACCAAAGATTCTTTTGTCAACCTTTTTATTTTGGGATGTCTTCATAGAAAGGAGATTAAGGATATTAGAACTTGATAGGTAAGGTTAGGAAGAGTATATATAACTCTTTATTCTTATGATCCTCATGCTTCCAAGGGAAGTTAGGTTTTGAATCATGGAATTGAGTTTTTTCTAGTCATTTTCACTAGTTTTTGGTATGATATGATTAATTTTTATTAGATACCCTTTGAAATTGTATATGATATTTTGGTTATTTTCTCAGTATTATGGTGAATGGGGGGATAACTTGAGCTACATGGTTAGATCGCATATCCTGGAAAACCATTCATCTCACATGTGGTTATGTCAGCCAATTTTATAGTGTTTCTATTATTATTGGAACATGGTCACCCGACCAGTGTTTCCAAAGTGTGAAAGATGTTATTTCTTCACTAGTTATCCTAGTTTGGACTCTACTTTATACTGGATTTCTTCAAAAGTAGTTTTCTCTTATTGGAGGTGGAATAAGTATTGTTTTGTTTACATTTTGGGATATGGTTAATGTGACCCTTTATTCTTTCTTATGTCTTTTTTGTGTGCACATGGTTTTAGAAATATTGTTTTCAAAATAAAGGTGTTTATGAATTTATTTATTTTCAAAATTAATTTTTTTAATAATTTGAAGATTGAATTCCTATGGTTTTATGAAATGTTCTATTAAAATAGTGGTTTCCTTTATTTTATTTGGAAAATTATGTGTTTCAAAAGGATGTTTTTTTGAAATAATCTTTTAAAGTGCCTTAAAAATGTGATATAGTTTTTTAAAATCAAATTTTGATGATTTGTTTTCAAATTGAAAATGGATTTTGCAAGAAATATTTTGATTTTCCATTTTTAGGAAATGTGTGTGTTCCAATGAGGTGGTTTTGTTTTAATGCTTGTGATGTATTGGATTTTAAATTCTCAACTTGGTGGAAGGTGGTTATAAAACTCCTTTTTTAACTGGTGGTTTTAAAAAATAATAGTTTTTTATGTGTTGTTGACATGCCTCATTTAAGGGTTTCTTTAGTGAAACTTATTTTATGCTTGTGAAGGAATAGCTTGGTTTTTGTTTTGAGACATGACTTGAGGTAATTCATGTCTCTTATATTGAGTCCACTATAATGGTTCAATAGGATTCTATATTTCTTTTGTGTACCTAGACTCCAAGTGGAATGGTGTACATAGAACTTTAATCGATTTTTGATGTAAAAGGTGTTTAGAAGAGATTGAGGTGTCTCTTAATTCTCTTGGGACACCTGAATCTATACGGGTGAGATTTTTTGAGTTCTCATTAGTTGGTTTTCTCCAAGATAGGGAAATTTTTTATTTCCTCCTATGTTGTATGAAGGAATTTTTTTAATATTGGTTTTTTGTAAGAGTTCTTAGGATTATTCCTTTTGACTGTTAGTTGGTTGTTTTGGGAATTTTTATTTAGAGGTTGTGAATTTATTTTCATGAACATTGTTTGTGGTTTTTTTGTAGAAACTTTTCCCTTTTGAGTTATTCTTTGAGGATTATCCCCTTTTGATTGTTTTGATGGATTTTTTTAATGTTGATTTATTTCAAGTTTTATTTTATTGAGGAAGGACCCCTCTCCAAACCTCTTGGGTGTTTTCTGGTTGAATTGTGAATGTCATTTAATTGAGCATCGTTGTTTGGGAAGACCTATCTTGGTTAAAGTGGTGTGCAATATTCTTCTTGGTTTAGCCTAGTGTTTCACATTGTTTTTACTTTGGAGTGGCCTTTTGGAGCACAATTGGGTAATTGGGGTGTGTGTTTTACCTCTTGAGTGTGGTATAATAACTGGTGTTTGGTTATGGGGATTTCATGGAATGCATCATATGAGGGTGATATAGTGTTTGACACAAGGTTATATCATAATTAAAGATTAGTTCTCTTTTAATTATTTTTAGGACCCTCTGGTTTTATTTCTTTCATTGGGTTTTGAAAACTTGTATTTGAGAGTGTGTCTCTCTCATGGTTGCTCAGTTGTTCTAGGATGTGTTACCGGTAGTGGTCCCTTTGTACCACAATTTTTGATGAACTCTAAAAAGAAGTAAATTTTAGAGGAATTCTAAATGGTGGGGAGACTATATTAGGTCTCCAAAACTTTATATGGATTCTTGTTTGAGGTTCTTATTTTGGTTTTGGTTGGAGATGTTTGGTTCTCTTATGGTTGATCAATTTGATCGGTTTTTGGGGATCTTGGTTGTTGTATTTGAGGTTAAGCTATGTTGAGTGGTTTTTTTGGTTAGGTACTCTTGATAAATTTCATTTATGTTATATTTTATTTTGACCATGGCCTTTTTAGGGGAATAAAATGGCATGGTGGGGAGTTTGTGACCCCACTATGTAACTGTGTTACTCTTTTGGTGTTCCTTAGTGAAGTGGAGGCCCGGTTTGAGTTTCCATGGATTTCCAGCTCAAAATATAGAAATTCTTTATGGTTTTCCTTTTATACATGGTTAAGGTTCACAGTTATAGGGAATTCATGACGCCTCTCTTCGTGAGGATCCTTTTAAATTCATTTGGGACTACACCCAGCTTGTTAGCACAGGTTGTGCATGGTTAATTCCAAAAAATGATCCATCTAAGAGAAACTATGAAGGTTATATGGTGTGTGTGTGGTGTGGTGCACAACTGACACACTATTTGGTAAACCATGTGTAAAGAGAGTGTTTGTCTCTATAATTTTTTACAGATCCATTTTCATATCTTATTCGTGGTTTTTCAAACTGTGTGAGGCACTCCAAAAGGTTTTGCGAGGCTTTGGGTGGTTTTGGAGTGATTTTCATGGTTTGGGAAACTATTTTTCCTCTCAAGGGTAATCATTTAGGTAAAAAAAATTGTTATGCATCGGCACCCTCGTAGTTGGTTCATGGTTTTCCAAAACATGCATCCAAACTGTGCAAGTTGTCTATGTGTTTAAAATTTTGGGATTTCCCAAAATACACTCTACGATATTAAAAATATTTCACACCCTCTTCTCCACATTTTCATTATTTGGATTCTAGGGGTGTTGAAAGAGATCCGCACTCTTCCTCCATCGGATTATTTCACATCCTTTGGTGTTTTTCAAGTGATTCCAAGGCAATTTTCTCTCTCTTTATCTTATACTCACTATTCTCCCCTCTATCATATGTTTCCCCTTCCTCTTGGAACCCTAATTTTCTATTAAATCTAGTTATAGGTATAGGGTGGTTCTAGCCTAGCTATTTGGTCTCTTATGGATTATAAAAAAAGTCTTCCTACTTTTTGGTGTGGTCTCCTTTGAAGGTGGTTGGTTTTAGCTTGGTTTCAACTTCTTTGAGGTAGGTGTTACTATGAAATTACTTAATTTTATAATTCTAATGTGATTATTCTGTATAAATTCACATTTTATGTAAGTAGAATTATATTTTATATCCCTTTGTTTATTTGAAACCATTTCATAATGTTATTAGCATAGAATAATTGTTTTTTCAGGAAAATTCAATTTTTTCATGCTTAAAATGGAATTTTTAAAGATTAAAGGATTCTTGTGAAATTCCTTATGAATTTTTGAAATTGTTTTCATGTTGTGAAATGGTATTTGACTCGTTTTTGGATTTCAATGAGTGAAAAAATGTTTTAATTGAAATTTGTTTTGAAGTGAGGTGTTGAACTCTAAATGATTTGTAAAAAGCTGTGTTTTAATGTATTTCAACTATAGATTTAAAATATTTGTTTGGTTTACCCCATGTGTAATTCATTGTTGGAAATTTATAATTATTTTGGTGAAAATGGTTGGCCTTTTGGCCTTGTTTTATTTTTCCAAGATAAATAACCATGTTGAAGGGTAGATTTGTATCATTTTAAAAGAACTGGGTGATTCCTTTAGACTAATTAAAATGTTTTAGGGGGTGTTTTATGAAAAGTATGATGGAAATGAGGTCTTTGGTAATATTTTGGATTTTCAAAGAAGATAAACCTTGTGTTGAAATTAATATGAAATGTTTTAAATGTTTGGGTGATTTCCAACATTTTAAAAATGGTGTTAAGAAAGAATTTTTATGAAATCTGAAAGGGATTGGTGTTTCAAGCCATGTTTTGGTGTTAAAGTATAGTTTGGAACTTTGGTTTAAAATAGTTTATGTGGATGTAACCCTTGATTTTCCCATTCTTATTACCCATTTTGTGGGTTCCTGATCACTATGTGATGTTTTTCACTCTCCTTATGTGTGAATTTACTTGTTAGGACTTATGTTTATGTTATGTGTATGGGGATTTTCATTATTGGGTGTTATGGGTGATGGTAGTTTTTGTTATTCCATGTGTGTTATACATGAATTTATTTCACCATTTATCACTTCCTTTTTTTCCTAGGAAATTATATACTATGTGAAAGATTTATATTTTTTTCTCTTGTTGGTTCCCATGAAACTTGTATTCTACCAATTGTGTTAGGAGCAAGGGATAGGTGGGAGTGTTTTATACAAAGAGGCTTATGTGGGATACTTTTATGATGGTAGGGACTTATAATATGTCAGTAGAGAGTTCAAATGGTTATAAACATATAGTTAGATGCTTGACACATTAGTTACTTTGGGTAAGACCATGATACATTCATTTTCTAAGTGAGTATGTGATTGAGTGGAGTTTGACCAAGATCTTGATTATATCGTTTCCCATTATTTATATAATATGGAAACCTCATTACTTATGATTCATCTTTATATTAATTTTTACATATATGTGTTTCATGCTTTTTGTGATTAACCCATGTGAGTTTGGTTGTTTCCACTAAAGATGAGTTTTCAAATTTTTTTGTGAAAACCTATTTTGATTATTTTAAAATAATCTTGTATGAGTTCTTTAAATTGGATTCTAAAATGATTTTTGGGATAAATATGGATTTATCTAGTGCAATTTTTTTAAGCTATCCATTTTCATTATATAAAACAAGTGTGATTTTTTTTTTGAAATAAAAATAATGTGTGTGGTTTTGAAATGGATTTAGATGGTGGATTTTTTTCAGAACATGTTTGTTAGGTATTGGAAAAAGGGGAAACTTTTTAAAAGTATACTAATAAATTATTTTTATTTCCATACAATTTATATAAATCTTTCTTTCTATCTTTATTTTCAATCTATAATTAATGAATTTCCTTAGGAAATGAATTGCATAGTTTTGGCAGGTTGTGGTGACCTATTGGGATTTTTAGGTCACACCTACAAAATTTTAGGTTTCAGGTCCATAGTTGGATAATATTTTTTTTCAAGGATGACATGGGGTGAGTTGGAAAGTTGTGAGAAATAATAAGTTTTATGGAGTTGGTTTCATTCTTGGATCAAGTTACATGCTTTGTAGTAGTTTTATTTTCAGTATGTTTTGTTTCTATTTTTTCCTACCTGTATGTGTCTCTTTTTTTATAGGTGTACTAATGTATATGAAAATGGGTTGGATCATAGTAGTTTTTTATGACCTATTATTAATGTTTATTTATTTTTTATTATGTATTTGTTTATTTACACCATCAATTCTTTGAATTTGGAAAAACTATTCCCAAAGAAGTTCCTACGATTCCCTAGAGCATCTCTCCAATCCATGGGGATCAAGAATTCCTTTTAGAACTTGTGATTCCTGGGTCGAGATTTGTGTTTGGTGGTATCATTGGATGGTTCATTACACCAAAAAACTTTGAAACCCAATTAACAAAGCATAAATGTATCCTAAAGGGTTTTAATGGCTCTCAGAGACTGACCATCAATTTGAGAATGATAAGAAGTGTTGAAACTCAACTCAATATCTTGATCCTTCTAAATACTTCACTATAAATTCAAGGTAAATCTTGAATCCCAATCATATGAAGTATAATATGGTATTCCATTCAATATTAACACTTCTTTAATGTATATTATAGCAAGATGATCAAGGGAGAAATATTTTTTATGGAAGTGAAGTGTGATGAATTCATAAGGTGATCAACTATAACTTAAATAATATTATGTCTGTTAGATGTTTTTGGGAGTACGATAACGAAATACATGGTGATATTTTCCCATTTCTATTCTGGTGTGGATAATGGTTGTAACATCCCCTTTGACTTATATATCTTACCCCTAACTTTTTCACAAACCAAGAACCGAGGTACATACTCTGTAATATATATATCCTTGTTGTCCCACCAGAAATACTCTTTTAGATCCTTATACATCTTCATAATTATAGGATGAATAATGAATGATGAACTATGAGACTCATCCAATAACTCCTTTAACAAATCTGGTATGGATAGAACACATATATTTTTATGGAACTTTATCATTCCATCACAATCAAGTTTGAACTTAAGAAAATTTATGACCATCTTTTGTAATTCCACATCTTTATTATTGGACTCTTTAATCCTCACATGGATAGATGGTTGGTCATAAATTTAATAAAGATATTATTTATCTAATACCTTAAATATTTCTAGATACGTCCTTTGTAAATCAAGATATATTGGATCTTTTTTATCCTCATCACAGATAATCTAGCATGATTCTTTCGACTCAAAGCATTGTCCACCCTGTACACTTTCCCAATATGGGAATGTATTTAGAGGTCATAATCCTTAATCAACTACAAAATGTTTCTATTATATATATTCATCTCTTTTTGAGTGAATATATAATTTAAACTTTTATTATCTGTATATATATCATGATTTCATTTGTAAAGATTATTCCCCCATATCTTTAATGTAAAAATTACTGAAGCTATCTCCAAATCATGAGTTCGGTAATTTTTCTCATGAACATTCAATTATCTAAGGCGTAAGTTATCACCATATCATTAAATATGTGGAAACACCCAAATATAACAGTTGATGCATCACTATATATAAAAAATCCTTCTCCACTATAGGGTAATGAATGGACGGCTGCATTGACTAACCTTCTATTTTGTTCTTGAATTTTTTTCACATCCATTCATACGAAGGAACATTACTCTCTTCCAAGTTTTATTAGTGATTGAATTATATATCTATGATAAATTATCCATGAATTTCAATAATATCCATAAAAACAAAGAAAATTATGGATCTAAGTCATGGTGGTTTTCTTGTCCAAAATTTAATAACTTTTTACTTTTATGGATCCACTCATATACCAACATTTGATATTATATGACCTAAAAATGAGACTTTTTGCAGATAAAATACAAACTTTGAAAATTTTCATACAAATTATCCTTCCCTAGTATCTTATGTACAATTATAGTGACCTTGGATTTTCATATATGGATATTACATCCTTTTAGATGAATATTCAATACATTACACAAACATATGCCTGAGGACCATAGCAGTTTAGTTCCCTTAGATACTAGACACACCGTATTCTAATTTCATGAAAGATCATCAATGTATCACAAAAATATATTCCCAATAATCACTCTTCATAGACATATCCTACTTGAAACCTTTATTCATGACCTAGTTAATGGAAACATAAGAAAGAGTGAGCATAGATTCTTTGTAAGGGTAAACATGGGAGATGTGTAGGCATAACACGAACATAAGGGTATGAGAACATGGGAATAACAATTGGAAACCATACAATACACATCAAAGATCATAATATTGATTCATGGAAAAATATTATCCATTCATAATACATGAATCATAATAAAATCAAATAACACGATCTATGATAGTATAACATTAAAAAAGGACATGGATTTGTGGAATACACATAATCATAAAAAATATTATGTCAAGGATATATACCAAGACATTCATAAGACGTTATTTTTGGTCTAATAACCCATATACTTACTTAGGTATTGGGATAACCACTTATGCACCTCATTGTTTTGGGATTGGGATAATCTCTCGTGTACCGACTTTTCTTTGGCTGGGAATAACATCTCATATACCATATAATATTATATAACATTAATCATTACCTAATTCACTGGAAGGATATATATGTCCCGACCATCACATAATACATAAATTTGTGTGCCAAAAGATCATAGAAAATTCATCATATCATATCCAATGAAAATAAATGGGTTTCGTAAAACATTTTAACATATAATAACCTATAGAAAATAAACAGGTTTCATAATCATTTCATCGTAACACAACCCATGAAAAATATATGGGTTTCAAAAAATATTTTCATCATAAACATAAACCATTTTGGGAAATAATAAAAATGGTTTCCTTGGATCATATCTTCATTAAATAATAAGTAACATCAAAGTATTTTCATATTATAAGGAAAATTATTTTAAAAATAAATCACTTGTAGAATTTCTTGAGTAAAATAGCCTTTCCACATTGAGAAAAAAAAATTAAAGTATAAAAAATTTTTAAAAATAATATTCCTGAAAATAAACTTGGAATATTATAAGGAATATTAAAATAAATTATTATTCAAGATGTTGTATAATTTCCTTCATTCCATAAATGTTAAAATGAAGATTCATTTCACATTATTGATAAAATCCAAACGTGCATTATTTGGAAAACATCATGAAGATTCCTTTATTTTTTTGTAAAAAAATAAAACATGGGTAAACATTTATTTAATAAATAATTTGAATAATGTTAAAAAAAATAAATAAAACATTTTTAGGAATCATTATTTTAGAAGAAAATATCTTTCACGTAAAGAGATAAATAAAGATGATTTTTCTTTAAAATATTTTTTTGAAATATTAAGTACATAAAAAAAGGAAAATTAAGGGAAAACATTTTTTATCATGAAATAAATAGTGGATAAGAAAATTCATGAGTATATTTAGATATTTATTAAAATATTTTCTGATTATAACCATAATCATGAAAAATCCCAATAAATGGTGAGATTATAACATAAAATATTTACCACTTTCATAACCTTTAAAAGTATGCCCCATGAAAGAGAGATCATTAAATGGATATTTAAATACCAAAAATTTCCATGGGAGGTATTATAAAATACATTATTTGGTTGTATACACACCACATAAATGAAACATGTGGTGTATTTTTCATGTGTCTCACAGAAGTAAAAAAGTGAGATGGAAATTCCTTACGGTAAGTCTTGAATTACTTCACACTCATTTGAAAATCTGGTATAATAAATATAATTTTACTATAAATATATTAAAAAACCATAATTATTTATATGTTTCATACCATATATGTTTACTTATGTATTTTTATTAACTATTTATTAACAATTTAATGTTAAAGTCACTTTTCAGGTAATAACTGCTTTGTTTTTTGTATATGTATTACTTTTCTAGTATTAAAAATTTGATCATGGTTCCATCACATACATAATAATAATACTGAAATAATTATAAAAAATATACATAAATTTTACTTTTAATACCAAAAATTAATGATGGATTTGAGAAATGAATAATGTTACGATCATTGAAACGATAGGTCGAACGTACGCAGGAGTAACATTTTCGTTTTTCAAATATCATTATGGAAAGGAGGAAAGTAATATTTTGTCTTTAAATAATTATAATAATATCAAAATTAACATATTATTTCTTTAAATATACTTATACATATCATCCATGTGGTTTGGTGATGAAAAGAGAGAGTCGCATCGCTTTGTGAAGGTGGTAGTCCACACGTACAAGAACAACATTATCATCCTTCAGTGAGTGAAAAGGAAAGAAATAAGTTGATATATTATATTTTAAAAATAATAAATATGTCATTAATATTATAATTATTTCATTAATATCATATATATTTTTTAAATTTTCCTTCATATCTTCCATGTAAATAATTAGTAAAAAGGAATCACATCGCTTCGTGAGGCAGTAGTCCTTCGTACATAGAAATGATGTTACCATATGCCATGTGGAATGGAAAGTAAAAAAATTATATATAATATAATGAATCCAAAGGTATAACTATGTTATAATTATCATATATATATACCTTATATCGATCATAATACCCAACCGTGAGAGGTGGTAATGTAAAAACGAATGATATCGATTCATGAGGTGGTAGTCTGCCATACAAATGAATGATGATTTCATAACCCATTTAATGGAAGTGGAGATGGTTGTAGATAATTACCTTAACATAACAACATATAAGTATATAGAAGAAAATAATTTTATTATATCATTGTGGTTTTATAATAATTTATGTAGGTAGAGGAATAAATAAAATAAAAACACTAATTGAAGAATGGTACCTCTTCTTTGGGTAACCTCCTTATATTTTCACCAAAATACTTTTTAGTTGAATATATTCTAGAAAATAATGCTTATATGATGAGAGTATTGGATTTTATACGTTATTTGGGTGGTTATTAGCCAAACCAAAATAGTATTAATGTGTGAATAGGAGTGGATAGGGGTGGCCTTTTATAAGTGAGGTGACTAACACACTTGTAATTTTTTGAAAGGAAAAAGGTGTACCCATGTTTCCTCATGAATAAAGTATAAAAATAGATTATCATAGATACCTTAATATTATAAGGTTATCTTTTTAGTTTAACCCCCAGTAAACCAATTTTTTACCTTAACCGTGGTAATTAATTTTTAATATTTTCACTATTCATTTCGATCAAAAATTAAGTTGAAATTGTTAGATAATATAAATTATCTTTCTTCCAAATATGGAATCCATTTTTTAAAATTCAATTCAAATAAGTGTAAAATTTTAATTTAAAATTAATCTTGTAGATGCGGCGAAAAAAGCCGGTTTTCATAAATAAAATAATCAAAAGATTACAAAGTTTTTATAACAAAATTCATTTTGAAAATTATTTTAATGACCTAAATTGGATTAATACTGTCATGACACGACCCTACCTGGGCTCGAGCCGCAACTACCCCAGGCCCGCCTCCATAAGCCAGGGGCTGGCGACCAGCGCCGAAAGCACAACAACTCAGGGAGGCCTTTGCCTAAGCACCTGAACACACCCACACACAGCACACTCAATGCAAAGTGCAGAGTAAAAGAAAAGACAAGTAAAGAAAAGGGGCAACTGCTATAAATAAACCACAGAGTGCATCGAACTCTACAAGTACAAAGTACAAACTGAAAAGGAAAAAGGGGAAAAACACGCGCCCAACCAAAAAGTGCCACAACCCAGCAACAGGTAAGCAAAAGAAACAGTTGACGGGTCTCCCACCTGGAATCCGGCTAGAACCACCGCATGCGGTCCAAGCTCCCAAGATCCTACGCTCCACTGAAGCCATGCTCCACCTGTCTGTCGTCTGCAAGGGCACACCAAGTGCGGGCAAAGCCCAAGCAGGGGTGAGTACAAAAATACTCAGTAGGATACCCCGAAGGCTCGAGGGAGTGACAAAGGAAGTACCGAAGGGTGAGCAGTAGAGCGAACAAGAAATGAAGAGGAGTACAACTGAAAGTGCAGTAAAGAGTCCAGCTCAACCCAACAAGAGAAAAGAGATAGACTCATCCAGACACAAGGAGCAGGAAACGGTGAGAAGATGAACTTCCCATAGAGTCTTCGCTACATATAGCAGGAGAGTAGACTCATCCAACCACAAGAAGATAGACACAGAAAGCACGTGCCATACCTTGCACGTCTTCGCCCCCTCTGGAAGGAGAGTAGCCAAAACCCAAGCAGTGGGTACCGGAACAAGGTATATACATATATATACTCTGAAAAGAAGCCCAAACAAGCTTGTAAGGGGATCTCTGTCCCGTAGCTTAGCCCATGAAAAAGTAGCCAACAGTCACAGAATCTTACACCATCGATGCCCAGCATCCCGCACGTCTACCCCGAACTACAAGCCATGGGGCTCAATCACCGCACTTCGACATTATCCTCTTTGGGCGGCAATGACTCGCCCACACAGTTTTAGATCGCGTCACAAGAACGTGTCTCGGTGGGGAAAGCGCCCCTCGTACTTGAGATTTCTAGGAAAGTCAAACCACACCTCATCACTGCCTTGTAGTCGAGAGGTCTCCTCAAAGTCCAGTCGTCACAACACTGACCCGAATAAACATGGGTCCCGCTTTGGTAACCACAGAGGAAAGCCACAGACTAGCCTATTCAAGAGTACTGAGTCTGGAATGCCAACCAGTGTCCCACTTCCCAGCCCTGCTGGAGGGTAATTCATAATATGATATCGGGTGACCCACTGCTCAGCCCTGCTGGAGGGTAAACCATAATATGATACCAGGGGACCCACTACCCAGCCCTACTGGAGGGTAAACCCTAATACGTCGTCAGGCGACCCACTGCCCAGCCCCGTTGGAGGGTAAACCATAACACATCATCTGGAGACCCACTGCCCAGCCCCGCTGGAGGGTAAACCATAACACATCATCAGGTGGCCCACTGCCCAGCCCCGCTAGAGGGTAAACCAGGAATAAGTCGACAGGCGACCCACTGCCCAGCCTTGCTGGAGGGTAGACCTGGGGCTAGACGATGGGTGACCCACTGCCCAGCCCTGCTGGAGGGTAGACCCTAAGAGGTCGTCGGGTGACCCACTGCCCAGTCTCTGCTGGAGGGTAAACCCTAGAAGTCAGTGAACAACCCACTGCCCAGCCCTGCTGGAGGGTAAGCCCGAAGAAGTCGATGAGTAACCCACTGCCTAGCCCCGCTGGAGGGTAAAACTCAGAACCGCTCTGCCCATCTCTACAGGAGGGTACAACACTGGCCAACCGAACACGGAGTGGCTGTCGTGCAACCACCCAACTCTTGAACAACTCTCCCAAAAGAGGTACAGTGTCTGCTCCAGCACTGGGTGTCACTAGCACCACTACCGGCCAATCCATCGCGAGCGAAACCAGGGGAGACCACTCAACCCTGCTGGTCCAACAAACGAGCACAAATCCATGGGAAGTAAACTCCACCCTGCTAGCCAAAAAAACGAGCACAAAGGGATCCTCTATGCCGTGAGAGGTCCAAGTACGCAAAGCAGAACACGGCACGCACCTGGGGCCCATATGACGTGTGGCCCCATCGCAACACCAACCAATCTCACCAACGTTCTCAGGTACAAAACAAACGTACCTCCAAGCACTCTCGTATGCTCCCAGAGTATACCTCGTTCCAGCCCTAAGGATATCGTGCACACGTCACCCAACATCAACGCAAAGCCGTGACGTAACAACTCCACCTCAAAGGCTCAGGCACGACCAACCACATCTCGTGAACCATTTATATCACTCTCCCAAGAGTGCGAGATCACACGCCAAGGGTCCGCTACAAACAAGGTAGGGCGAACCACCACTGGAGCACCATCCATGCTTCCACTTTTAACAAGATCGTGCAAGAGGCTCCGCACAACCAAACGGATCGCACCGTTGTAATCCTCGCGGAAAAACACGTGAGATCGACTACTTACTCGCCTCCAACGGATATGCGACGAAAAAGTCACCAACACCGCCTCACGCCCAAACGGTGTCCCGTGATCCTGAGCCCTGGCCCCGAAAATAGTCGGGTGCATCGCACCATTGCGATCCCCTCAGGAAAACACGTCAAACGCACTACTCACTTGAGTGCAACAGATATCCAGAGAACAAGGTGCATCCCAGTGCACCGCACATGAGCGGTGCCACGTGGGACCCGCATCCCAGTCCCGAACTCAACGAACGGATCACACCGTTGCGATCCTCTCGAAAAAGCACACAAGATGGACTACTCACTTGTCCAAAACGGTCGGCCGGTGATAAAGATGGAAAATCACCGTCGACGCCCAAACGACCCTCGCAGGGCCCGCACCATCGTGCGGAATTACAGCGGGCAGACTGCGCCAACGCGATGCCCTTGGAAAAACACCCAACATCGACAGCTCGCACGCCCCGAACGGATGTCCGAGGAAAAAGCCGCTAAAAGCTGCACGCAGCTCAAAAGACGGGCCGTGGGGCCCGCGCCTCAACCTCTTCCTCAATGCCTGAAACCGCCCTGGAAACCTTCGCCTCGACACCAGGGTCCCAACGCAACTGACGGCGCTCAAAACGGACGTCTGATGCGTCCGTGCCGCCCGAAACCAGTTCCCCTGGAAAATGACAAACCACTTAAAGACGCGTCGTGCCCCTGTGGCCCCTCGTTTCGGGAATTAAAAATTCCCGAAACCATCTCAAAAGTCTCGCCTCTGCGCCAGGCCCGCACCGCCGCAGACACCGCGCAAAACGGACGTTTGTAGCGAAAGCTACTGACTTCGTAAGTCGGAAAAGGGGGGGCCCCTTGGGCCGGACCGGCCCAGTCCGACCGGTCCGCCCACAGCCGGCCCGCAACCCGGCCGTGGGCCCGGATCACCTCGCTGTGGCCAGCTGGCCGTGGCCTGCTGACACCCGACCGGCCCGGATGGCCGGTCTCGCTGCGCCCCCGCGGAGACCTGTGATTCGCGGGTCTCTGTCCGCCGAGGTCGCGTCGCACCGCGACCCCGGGTCGTCGTCCCGTGTCGGCGTCCTCGGCCTGCCGCCGCCTCGCCGAAGGCCGCCGCCCACCACCAGTGCCGGAAAGGGCTAGAGCCGCTGCGCCTGTCCACCTAACCACCGCGACGCCCCGCGTCCGCCTCCTCGGACCGAAGCCGGGCCGCCACACCTACTTCCGTCGGAGCTCCCAAACCGGCCTGAACACCTCCAAAAACCGGCAAACTTCGGCGATCGATTGCGAACGCCTCCGAACTCCGATTTCGAATCCGAAACAAGATTCGGAAAGAGGAAACTTTATACTACGTGACCATGGAATTTTTTTGAAGATTAAACAACGATCTGATGCTAAAATTTGGGTTCAAATGGGGGTTTGGGATTTAAAACTCAAACAACACCACCTATCTCTCTGGGCTTCGCCCGGAGCTTCGCGTCGATCCGCCGGCACCACCGCACCTTGCCGGAGTCGCCTCGCTGGAGCTCGCCTCGCCGGAGCTGCCTCGATGGAGGTGGAGGGGGAGGAGGGTTTGAATATGAAGAAGAAGAAGAAGAAGGGGGTGGGGTGTTTAAGTACAAATCACTTAAACGCCAGCCCGACATCCCTGAACCCAAACTCCCGATGGGGTCAGGATTTAGCCTCCCCTAGGCTAAGAACCACGCTCTGAATGCAGCGGCGGTCTCAGAATTTTATTCCGAGACCCCGTTCAAAATTTATTGAACTTAGCGCCCGAGCCCTCCAAATTATGAAAACACCCCTGGGGCCATTTTTCACAAACAGCCCGCGCCCGCGAAACTTATACCCCTCCTAGGGTAAAAGGCACGCTCTGAACTCAACGGTGCCCTTGGTTTTCCAATCCGAGCCACCGTTTAAAAGATACTAGTGTTTCTCCATTAAACGAATTAATTAATTTATTAATCTGTCCGTTTAACCTTCCGAAAGCGAGCGAGGGGTCCAAACATCCCGCGCCGACAAGTTTTATGTCGTTCCTAGGGTAAAACCCCCATTCCAAAACCATCCGTACACTCAGATCTCTGATCTGGAACTCTGTTTAGGAGTTATACCATTTACTTGGCGTTTTTAGTGTGAACGCACTGAAAATTTAATTCCGGCCACTCCGGGGCTTAGAATCACACGCCGTCTGAAGGCACTGCTCTGGAATATCATCAAGAATATTCCAAAGTCTTTTGTAGTAAAAACCGGGTTCTTACATCATTCCCTCCTTCAAGCTTTTCATCCCCGAAAAGCAAAACTAGGGAGTAACACAGGGTACTAAGCCCACACCTGGCTTTCCCATACCCAGAAGAACCCACGCACAGCTCTGCGTCAACGCACAGGGACCAAAGGATTGATCCGTTCATGCGAGGTCGGCCCATGCCGACGTCGTGCACCCACTCCAGACATTGGGGATAGGGAAGGGTGGTAGGGTAACTCTCCATCCCTTTGCACGGTCACAAACGGCTCGAAGGCCCTCGGGGGTAGCTCACCTCCCCGGTCAAACCTCTACGTCGCATTCCGCGACTGGAATCACCGCCCGCACCTGGAACAAGGCCTGGTGATTCCCTCCTTCAGAATATCCATATGGTGAAACACCCAAGGATATCTGGTCACACAAGATTCCACAGTCGATGCTCTCTTACACGCTCAACAGGCGAAGAAGCCAACACCATCGACTAAAGGAAAAGGTCTCACGCCCTTTTTCCTTACCAACACAGGGTTACACCCGACGCCCTGCATCACCCTGGTAACACCTCAAGCAAGGAGCAGGGACCAAAGAATTTCACACGTAGAGCGAAACAATTCTACTGCAAAAAGTAGAAGAGTCGCAAGGGGTACCTCTCACCATCCCATGCTCTGTAGGATCGTAGACATCCAAAGCTCGTGGCTACCCGCGGTAGCAACTGTCAACTCCCGGAGCCTGACGTGGACCGCCTAGTGGTGATGGGGAGATCTCGTAATGTCATCCCCCACTACCATCTCCTCCCGCTCCTCTGCTAGCACCACCTCCCTGGGAACTACTCCGATCACGGCGCTGCCTCTGCCGTGGTGGTGCGCCTGTTGCTTGCCCGAATCTCTCAGCAACTCGGGTCGGGAAGTCCTTGACAAGTGACATCGCTCGTCACGAGCACAGAACCGACTCTCTCTGGGTTGCACTAGTGCCCTCCGGCGCCACTTTAGTGTACGACTACGGCCCGTGATCCACTCACGGAAGGGCATCCTCAACTGAGGCCCTGCAACTTTTCGCCACAGTGGTATGCGACCACGTCTCTGAAATCGGCAGTAGGAAGGCCACCTACATCGAGGCCCTATCCTCCGGCGCCTGCTAGCTACGTCAGACGTCCCGGCTCCGTCGTGCCCACTGCTGCTACCAACCGCAAAACATGACAGGAAGCCCTCTGTCACCAGCACCTTCTCTAGCACCCCGGCATCCGTGGAAATGCCCAAGGGTACTATGAAAGCACGAATCTCTCGGCGGAGACCCTGCTCAAACTTCCGCGCTCAGAGGTTGTCTTCATGACCAAGTCCAGGTAAAAATGTGCACGGTCTTCAAAACTAGCCGCGTACTCTGCCACCGTCATCCCTCCCTGCTGAAACTACAGGAGCTCCTGAATCCGAACGGAGCGCAAGAAGGGGGGGAAAAACTCCTCACGGAGCAACAACTGAAAGTCTCCCCATGAAAGCGACGACTCGTCAAGAAACCGAGTCACCAGACTCCACCAACGCCGAGCTGCTCCATGAAAAGGGTGGCTGCCAAAGCCACTCTCTGACCTGTCAGCGTCTCCACAAGCCTGAAAAGGAAAACCACTGCCTCGAGCCAAACCTCTGCTGCCTAAGGGTCTGGCTCACCATTGAACCTCAGCGGTCTCTGCTGCTGGAACTCGCGGAGCGCGCTCAAGCTCATCCTACTCTGCTGAAACTACATGTTGCTCAACAGGTGGGGGTGCTTCTACTGGCCCACCCGGAGAAAGGGGCTCGCATGATGGGTCCTGGACTGTGGTCTCACAGCTCATAGGGTCGTCGTCATGAACCAAAGCTGGTATCCTGGCTGGCTGTCCTCACGGAGACATCCTGAATATTATCAAGGAGTGTCGCGGTCAGATGAGCATATATGTATATACCAATAGAAACAATGATGGGGAGCTGACTCAAGAAGAACAGTCAAGACTCAGTCCTATGTGATGCACAAACAAATTTTCCCTGCAACATGTGTCTCAGCATGCCGAGTCGACAATCAGGTTATCAAGGTCCTGGTGAATGGATACGTCGGCCGCCGCACCATCACTGGACTCCCTGGCCTGAGAGCCGCTCTCGAGACACGTTAACACTGTTGCCCTAAATCCCAACCAATTCCTTTTATTTTAGGGATGTCCTCACAACGTCCAAAGGAACGAACCACCTCTGATACCACTTTGTCACGACCCGACCATACCTGGGCTCGAGCCTCAACTACCCCAGGCCCACCTCCATAGGCCAGGGGCTGGCGACCAGCGTCGAAGGCACAATAACTCGGGGAGGCCTTTGCCTTAGCACCTGAACACACCCACACGCAGCACACTCAATGAAAAGTGCAAAGTAAAATAAAAGACAAGTAAAGAAAAGGGGAAACTGCTATAAATAAACCATAGAGTGCATCGACCTCTACAAGTAAAAAGTAAAAACTGAAAAGGAAAAAAGGGGAAAAACACGCGCCCAACCAAAAAGTGCCACAACCCGACAACAGGTAAGCAAAAGAAACAGCTGACGGGTCTCCCACCTAGAACCCGGCTACAACCACCGCACGCGGTCCAAGCTCCCAAGCTCCTACACTCCACTGAAACCATGCTCCACCTGTCCGTCATCTTCAAGGGCACACCAAGTGCGGGCAAAGCCCAAGCAGGGGTGAGTACAAAAATACTCAGTAGGATACCTCGAAGGCTCGAGGGAGCAACAAAAGAAGTACCAAAGGGTGAGCAGTAGAGCGAACAGGAAAAGAAGAGGAGCACAACTGAAAGTGCAGTAAAGAGTCAAGCTCAACCCAACAAGAGAAAAGAGATAGACTCATCCAGACACAAGGAGCTGGAAACGGTGAGATGATGAACTTCCCGTCGAGTCTTCTCTACCTATATCAGGAGAGAAGACTCATCCAACCACGAGAAACTAGACACGGAAAGCACGTGGCATACCCCACGCGTCTCCGCCCCCTCTGGAAGGAGAGTATCCAAAACCCAAGGAGTGGGTACCGCAACAAGGTATATACATATATATGCTCTTCCAAGAAGACCAAACAATCTCGTAAGGGGATCTCCGTCCCGTAACTCAGCCCAAGAAAAAGTATCCAACAGTCCTAGAAGCTGACACCATCGATGCCCAGCATCCCGCACGTCTGCCCCTAACTACAAGCCAAGGGGCTCAATCCCCGCACTTCGACACTATCCGCTTTGGGCAGCACTGACTCGCCCGCACGGTTTTAGATCGCGTCACAAGAACGTGTCTCGGTGGGTAAAGTGCCCCTCGTACATGAGTGTTCTAGGAAATTCAAACCACACCTCATCACTGCCTTGCAGTCAAGATGTCTCCTCAAAGTCCAGTCGTCACAACACTGACCCGAATAAACAAGGGTCCCGCTCCGGTAACCACGGAAGAAAGCCATAGACTAGCCTAGTCTAGAGGACTGAGTCTGGAATGCCAACAGGTGTCCCACTACCCAGCCCTGCTGGAGGGTAATTCATAATATGATATCGGGTGACCCACTGCCCAGCCCTGCTGGAGGGTAAACCATAATATGATACCGGGTGACCCACTGCTCAGCCCTACTGGAGGGTAAACCCTAATACGTCGTTAGGCGACCCACTGCCCAACCCCGCTAGAGGGTAAACCATAACACATCATCCGGTGACCCACTACCCAGCCCCGCTTGAGGGTAAACCATAAAACATCATCCGACTACCCACTGCCCAGCCCTGCTGGAGGGTAAACCAGGAATAAGTCGATCGGCGACCCACTGCCCAGCCTTGCTGGAGGGTGGACCTGGAGCTAGACGACGGGTGACCCACTGCCCAACCCTGCTGCAGGGTAGACCCTAAGAGGTCGTCGGGTTACCCACTGCCCAGTCTCTGCTAGAGGGTAGACCCTAATAGCGTCGGGTGACCCACTACCCAGTCTCTGCTGGAGGGTAAACCCTAGAAGTCAGTGAGCAATCCACTGCCCAGCCCTGCTGGAGGGTAAGCCTGAGGATGTCGATGAGTAACCCACTGCCCAGCCCCGCTGGAGGGTAAAACTCAGAACCACTCTGCCCATCTCTACAGGAGGGTACAACACTGGCCAACCGAACACGGAGTGGTTGTCACGCAACCACCCAACTTTAGAACAACTCTCCGAAAAGAGGTGCAGCATCTGCTCCAGCACTGGGTGTCACTAGCACCGCTACCGGCCAATCCATCGCGAGCGAAACCAGGGGGAGACCACTCAACCTTGCTGTTCAAACAAACGAGCACAAAGCCATTGGAAGTAAACTCTACCCTGCTAGCCAAACAAACGAGCACAAAGGGATCCTCTACGCCGCGAGAGGTCCAAGTACGCAAAGAAGAACACGGCACGCACATGGGGCCCACATGACGTGTGGCCCCATCGCAACCCCAACCAAGCTCACCAACGTTCTCAGGTACAAAACAAGCGTACCTCCAAGCACTCTCGTATGCTCCCAGAGTAAACCTCGTTCCATCCCTAAGGCTATCGTGCACCCAGCACCCAACGTCAACGCAAAGGTGTGACGTAACAACTCCACCTCAAAGGCTCATTCACGGCCAACCACATCTCGTGAACCATTTATATCACTCTCCCAAGAGTGCGTGATCACACGCCAAGGGTCCGCTACAAACAAGGTAGGGTGAACCACCACTAGAACACCTTCCATTCTTCCACTTTTAACAAGATCGCGCAAGAGGCTCCGCACAACCAAACGGATCGTACTGTTGTAATCCTCGCAGAAAAACACGCGAGATCGACTACTTACTCGCCTCCAACGGATATCCGACGAAAAAGTCACCAACACCGCCTCACGCCCGAACGGCGTCCCGTGATCCTGAGCCCCGGCCCTGAAAACAGTCGGGCGCATCACACCACTGAGAACCCCTCAGGAAAACACGTCAAATGTACTACTCACTGGAGTACGACGGATATCCGGAGAACAAGGTGCATCCCGACGCACTGCACACAAGCGGTGCCACGTGGGACCCGCATCCCGGTCCCTAACTCAACGAACGGATCGCACTGTTTCGATCCTCTCGAAAAAGCAAACAAGATGGACTACTCACTTGTCCAAAACGGTCGCCCGGTGATAAAGATGGAAAATCACCGTCGACGCCCAAATGGCCCTCACGGGGCCCGCACCATCGTGTGGAATTACAGTGGGCAGACTGCGCCAATGCGATGCCCTCGGAAAAACACCCAACATCGACTGCTCGCATGCCCCGAACGGACGTCCGAGAAAAAACCGCTAAAAGCTGCATGCAGCTCAAAAGGCGGGTCATGGGGCCCACACCTCAACCTCGGCCTCAATGCCTGAAACCACCCTGGAAACCTCCGCCTCGACGCCAGGGTACCAACGCAACTGACGGAGCTCAAAACGGACGTCTGATGCATCTGTGCCGCCCGAAACTAGTTTCCCCCAGAAAATGACAAACCACTTAAAGACGTGTCGTGCCCCTGAGGCCCCTTGTTTCCGGAATTAAAAATTACCAAAACTATCTCAAAAGTCTTGCCTCTGCGGCAGGCCCGCGCCGCCGCAGACAGAGGGAAAAACGGACATCCGTAGCGAAAGTTTCGGACGTCGGAAGTCGGAAAAGGGGGGGGGACCCCTTGGGCCGGACCGGCCTGCGGCCCGGCCGCGGGCCCGGCTCACCTCGCTGCGGCCTGCCGACACCCGACCGGCCTAGATGGCTGGTCTCGCTGCGCCCCCACGGAGACCCGCGATTCGTGGGTCTCTGTCCGCCGAGGTCGTGTCGCGCCGTGACCCCGGGTCGTCGTCTCGTGCCGGCGTCCTCGGCCTGTCGCCGCCGCGCCGAAGGCCGCCGCCCACCGCCAGCCCCGGAAAGGGCCGCCGCCATCTGGAGCCTCTCTGCCTGGCCACCGAACCACCACGACGCCCCGCGGCCTCCTCATCGGACCGAAGCCGGGCCGCCGCGCCTCCTTCCGCCGGAGCTCCCAAACCGACCGGAAAACCTCCAAAAACCCGCAAACTTCGGCGATCGATTGCGAACGCCTCTGAACTCCAATTTCGAATCCGAAACAAGAATCGGAAAGAGGAAAATTTATACTACGTGACCATGGAATTTTTTCAAAGATTAAATGACGAGCCGATGCTAAAATTGGGTTTCAAAGGGGGGTTTGAGATTTACAACTCAAACAACACCACCTACCTCGCTGGGCTTCGCCCGGAGCTTCGCGTCGATCCGCCGACACCAACGCACCTTTCCGGAGTCGCCTCGCTGGAGCTCGCCTCGCCGGAGCTGCCTCGCCGGAGGTGGAGGTGGAGGAGGTTTTGAAGATGAAGAAGAAAAAGAAGAAGGTGGGGTGGGGTGTTTAAGTACAAATCACTTAAACGCCAGCCCGACAGCCCCGAACCCGAACTCCCGACGGGGTCGGGATTTAGCTTCCCCTAGGCTAAGAACCACGCTCTGAGCGCAGCGGCGGTCTCGGAATTTTATTCTGAGACGCCATTCAAAAGTTATTGAACTTAGCGCCCGAGGCCGCCAAATTACAAAAACGCCCCTGGGGCCATTTTTCACCAACGGCCCGCGCCCGTGAAACTTATACCCCTCCTAGGGTAAACGGAACGCTCCGAACTCAACGGTGCCCTCGGTTTTTCAATCCGAGCCACCATTTAAAAGATACTAGTGTTTCTCCATTAAACGAATTAATTAATTTATTAATTTATCTGTTTAACCTTCCGAAAGCGAGCGAGGGGTCCAAACATCCCGCGCCGACAAGTTTTATATCGTTCCTAGGGTAAAACCCCCATTCCGGACCCATCTGTACACTCGGATCTCTAATCCAGAACTATGTTTACGAGTTATACCATTTATTTGGTGTTTCCAGTGTGAACGCACTGAAAATTTAATTCCGGCCACTCCAGGGCTTAGAATCGCACGCTGTCTAAAGGCACTGCTCTGGAATATCATCAAGAATATTCCAAAGTCTTTAGTAGTAAAAACCGAGTTCTTACATCATTCCCTCCTTCATGATTTTCGTCAACGAAAAGCAAAACTAGGGAGCAACACAGGGTACTAAGCCCACACTTGGCTTTCCCATACCCAGAAGAACCCACGCACAGCTCTGCGTCACCGCACACGGACCAAAGGATTGATCAGTTCATGCGAGGTTGGCCCATGCCGATGTCGTGCACCCACTCCAGACTTTGCGGATAGGGCAGGGTGGTAGGGTACCTCGCCATCCCTTTGCACGGTCACAAACGGCCCGAATGCCCTCTGGGGTATCTCACCTCCCCAGTCAAACCTCTACGTCGCATGTCGCGACTGGAATCACCGCCCGCACCTGGAACAAGGCCCAGTGATTCCCTCCTTCAGAATATCCATATGGTGAAGCACCCAAGGATATCTGGTCGCGCAAGATTCCACAGTCTATGCTCTCTTACACGCTCAACAGGTGAAGGAGCCAACACCATCGACTAATGGAAAAGGTCTCACGCCCTTTTTCCTTACCAACATAGGGTTACACCCGACGCCCTGCGTCACCCTGGTAACACCTCAAGCAAGGAGCAGGGTGGAAAGCCTTTCACACGCAGAGCCTAACAATTCTACTGCAAAAAGTAGAAGAGTTGCGAGGGGTACCTCTCACCATCCCATGCTCTGCAGGATCGTAGACATCCAAAGCTCGCGGCTACCCGCGATCCCAACCGTCAACTCCCGGAGCCTGACATGGACCGCCTAGTGGTGATGGGGAGATCTCATAATGTCGTCCCCCACTACCATCTCCTCCCTCTCCTCTTCTAGCACCACCTCCCTGGGTACTACTCCGATCACGGCGCTGCCTCTGCCGTGGTGGTGCACCTGCTGCCTGCCCGAAGCTCTCAGCAACTCGGGTCGGGAAGTCTCATACCAAGTTACCTCGCCCGTCACAAGCATAGCACCGACTCTCTCTAGGCTTCACTAGTGCCCTCCGGCGTCACTTTAGTGTACGACTACGGCCCGGGATCCACTCACGGAAGGGCATCCTCAACTGAGGCCCTCCACCTTTTCGCCACAGTGGTATACGACCACGTCTCCAAAATCGGCAGTAGGAAGGACACCTACATCGAGGCCCTGTCCTCCGGTGCCTGCTAGCTACGTCAGACGTCCCGGCTCCGTCGTGCCCACTGCCGCTACCAACCGCAAAACATGACAGGAAGCCCTCTGTCACCAGCGCCTGCTCTAGAACCCTGGCATACGTGGAAATTCCCAAGGGTACTATGAAAGAAAGAATCTCTCGGTGGAGACCCTTCTCAAACTTCCACGCTCGGAGGTTGTCTTCATGGACCAAGTCCAGGTAAAAACGTGCACGGTCGGCAAAACTAGCCGCGTACTCTGCCACCGTCATCCCTCCCTGCTGAAACTGCAGGAGCTCCTGAATCCGAACGGAGCGCAAGAAGGAGGGGAAAAACTCCTCACGGAGCAACAACTGAAAGTCTCCCCATGAAAGCGATGACTCGTCAAGAAACCGAGTCACCAGACTCCACCAACTTCGAGCTGCTCCACGAAAAGGGTGGCTGCCAAAGCCACTCTCTGACCTGTCAGCGTCTGCACAAGCCTGAAAAGGCAAACCACTGCCTCGAGCCAAAACTCTGCTGCCTGAGGGTCTGGCTCACCCCTGAACCTAAGCGGTCTCTGCCGCTAGAACTCGTGGAGCGCGCTCAAGCTCAGCCTGCTCTGCTGAAACTACCTGCTACTCAACAGGTGGGGGTGCTGCTACCGGCCCACCCGGAGAAAGGGCTCACATGATGGGTCCTGGACTGTGGTCTCATAGCTCATAGGGTCATCGTCATGAACCAAAGCTGGTATCCTGGCTGGCTGTCCTCGTGGAGACATCTTGAATATTATCAAGGAGTGTCGCGGTCAGATGAGCATATATGTATATACCAATAGCAACAACGATGGGGATCTGACTCAAGAAGGACAGTCAAGACTCAGTCCTATGTTATGCACAAACAAATTTTCCCTGCAACAAGTGTCTCAGCATGCCGAGTCGACAAGCGGGTTATCAAGGTCCTGGTGAATGGATACACCGGCCGCCGCACCATCACTGGACTCCCTGGACTGAGAGCCGCTCTCTAGACACGTTAACACTGTTTCCCTAAATCCCAACCAATTCCTTTTATTTTAAGGATGTCTGCACAACGTCCCAAGGAACGATCCACCTCTGATATCACTTTGTCACGACCCCACCCTACCTGGGCTCGAGCCGCAACTACCCCTGGCCCGCCTCCATTGGCCAGGGGCTGGCGACCAGTGCCGAAGGAACAACAACTTGGGGAGGTCTTTGCCTAAGCACCTGAACACACACACACGCAGCACACTCAATGCAAAGTGCAGAGTAAAATAAAAGACAAGTAAAGAAAAGGGGCAACTGCTATAAATAAACCAGAGAGTGCATCGACCTCTACAAGTACAAAGTATAAACTGAAAAGGAAAAAGCGGCAAGACACGTGCCCAACCAAAAAGTGCCACAACCCAGCAACAGGTAAGCAGAAGAAACAGCTGACGGGTCTCCCACCTGGAACCCGGCTATAGCCACCGCACGCGGTCCAAACTCCCAAGCTCCTACGCTCCACTGAATCCATGCTCCACCTGTCCGTCGTCTGCAAGGGCACACCAAGTTCGGGAAAATCCCAAGAAGGGGTGAGTACAAAAATACTCAGTAGGATACCCTGAAGTCTTGAGGGAGCGACAAAGGAAGTACCGAAGGGTGAGCAGTAGATCGAACAGGAAAAGAAGAGGAGTACAACTGAAAGTGCAGTAAAGAGTCCAGCTCAACCCAACAAGAGAAAAGAGATAGACTCATCCAGACACAAGGATCTGGAAACTGTGAGAAGATGAACTTCCTGTCGAGTCTTCGCTACCTATAGCAGGAGAGTACACTCATCCAACCACGAGAAGCTAGACACGGAAATCACGTGGCATACCCCGCACGTCTTCGCCCCCTCTGGAAGGAGAGTAGCCAAAACCCAAGGAGTGGGTATCGGAACAAGGTATATACATATATATGCTCTGCCAAGAAGCCCAAACAAGCTCGTAAGAGGATCTCCGTCCCGTAGCTCAGCCCAAGAAAAAGTATCCAACAGTCCCAGAACCTAACACCATCGATGCCCAGCATCCTGCACGTCTGCCCCGAACTACAAGCCAAGGGGCTCAATCACCGCACTTCGACACTATCCGCTTTGGGTGGCACTGACTCGCCTGCACGGTTTTAGATCACGTCACACGAATGCGTCTCGGTGGGGAAAGCGCCCCTCGTATATGAGAGTTCTAGGAAAGTCAAACCACACCTCATCACTACCTTGCCGTCGAGAGGTCTCCTAAAAGTCCAGTCGTCACAACACTGACCCGAATAAACAAGGGTCCCGCTCCGGTAACCACGAAGGAAAGCCACAGACTAGCCTACTCGAGAGGACTGAGTCTGGAATGCCAACCGGTGTCCCACTGCCCAGCACTACTGAAGGGTAATTCATAATATGATATCGGGTGACCCAATGCCCATCCCTGCTGGAGGGTAAACCATAATATGATACCGGGTGACCCACTGCCCAGTCCTGCTGGAGGGTAAACCCTAATACGTCGTCAAGCGACCCACTGCCCAGCCCCACTGGAGGGTAAACCATAACACATCCTCCGACGACCCACTGCCCAGCCCCGCTGGAGGGTAAACCATAACACATCATCCGACGACCCACTGCCCATCCCCGCTGGAGGGTAAACCAGGAATACGTCGACAGGCGACCCAGTGCCCACCCTTGCTGGAGGGTAGACCTCGAGCTTGACGACGGGTGACCCACTGCCCAGCCCTGCTAGAGGGTAGACCCTAAGAGGTCTTCGGGTGACTCACTGCCCAATCTCTGCTGGAGGGTAGACCCTAATAGCGTCGGGTGACCCACTGCCCAGTCTCTGCTGGATGATAAACCCTAGAAGTCAGTGAGCAACCCACTGCCCAGCCCTGCTGGAGGGTAAGCCCGAGGAAGTCGATGAGTAACCCACTACCCAGCCCCGCTGGAGGGTAAAACTCAGAACCACTCTTCCAATCTCTACAGGAGGGTACAACACTAGCCAACCGAACACGGAGTGGGTGTCACGCAACCACCCAACTCCAGAACAACTCTCCCAAAAGAGGTGCAGCATCTGCTCGAGCACTGGGTGTCACTAGCACCACTACCGGCCAATCCATCGTGAGCAAAACCAGGGGAGACCACTCAACCCTGTTGGTCAAACAAATGAGCACAAAGCCAGGGGAAGTAAACTCCACCCTGCTAGCCAAAAAAACAAGCACAAAGGGATCCTCTACGCTGCGAGAGGTCCAAGTACGCAAAGCAGAACACGGCACGCACGTGGGGCCCACATGGCATGTGGCCCCATCGCAACCCCAATCAAGCTCACCAACGTTCTCAGGTACAAAACAAACAAACCTCTAAGCGCTCCCGTATGCTCCCAGAGTATACCTCGTTCCATCCCTAAGGCTATCGTGCACACGGCACCCAACGTCAACGCAAAGGCGTGACATAACAACTCCACCTCAAAGACTCAGGCACGACCAACCACATCTCTTGAACCATTTATATCACTCTCCCAAGAGTGCGCGATCACACGCCAAGGGTCCGCTACAAACAAGGTAGGGCGAACCACCACTGGAGCACCTTCCATTCTTCCACTTTTAACAAGATCATACAAGAGGCTTCGCACAAACAAACGGATCGCACCATTGTATTCCTCGAGGAAAAACATGCGAGATCGACTACTTACTCGCCTCCAACAGATATCCGACGAAAAAGTCACTAACACTGCCTCACGCCCGAACGGCGTCTGGTGATCCTGAGCCCCAGCCCCGAAAACAGTCGGGCGCATCGCACCATTGCGATCCCCTTGGGAAAACACGTCAAACGCCCTACTCACTTGAGTACGACGGATATCCGGAGAACAAGGTGCATCCCGGCGCACCGTACACGAGCGGTGCCACGTGGGACCCGCATCCCGGTCCCGAAATCAATGAACGGATCGCACCATTGCGATCCTCTCGAAAAAGCACACAAGATGAACTACTCACTTGTCCAAAACGGTCACCCGGTGATAAAGATGGAAAATCACCGTCGACGCCCAAATGGCCCTCGCAGGGCCCGCACCATCGTGCGGAATTACAGCGGGCAGACTGCGCCAACGCGATGCCCTCGGAAAAACACCCAACATCGACTGCTCGCACGCCCCGAACGGACGTCCAAGGAAAAAGCCGCTAAAAGCTGCACGCAGCTCAAAAGACGGGTCGTGGATCCCGCACCTCAACCTCGACCTGAACTCCTGAAACCACCCTGGAAACCTCCGCCTCGACGCCAGGGTCCCAACGCAACTGACGGTGCTCAAAAACGGACGTCTGATGCGTCTGTGCCGCCCGAAACAAGTTTCCCCCGGAAAACGACAAACCACTTAAAGACGCGTCGCGTCACTGCGGCCCCTCATTTCGGGAATTAAAAATTCCCAAAACCATCTCAAAAGTCTCGCCTCTACTCCAGGCCCGCGCCCCCATAGACGGTGCGCAAAACGGACGTCCGTAGCGAAAGCTACGGACGTCGGAAGTCGGAAAAGGGGGGGGGGAACCCCTTGGGCCGGACCTTCCCGCGGCCCGGCTGCGGGCACGGTTCACCTCGCCGCGGCCAACTGGCCGCGGCCTGCCGACACCCGACCGGCCCGAACGGCCGGTCTCGCTGTGCCCCCGTGGAGACCCGCGATTCGCAGGTCTCTGTCCGCCGAGGTCGCGCCGCGCCGCGACCCCGGGTCGTCGTCCCGTGCCGACGTCCTCGGCCTGCCGCCGCCGTGCTGAAGGTCGCCGCCCACCGCCAGCGCCGGAAAGGGCCGCCGCCAGCCGGAGCCGCTCCGCCTGGCCACCGAACCACCGCGACGTCCCGCGGCCGCCTCCTCGGACCGAAGCTGGGCCGCCGCGCCTCCTTCCGCCGGAGCTCCCAAACCCACCGGAAAACCTCCAAAAACCCGCAATCTTCGGCGATCGATTGCGAACGCCTCCGAACTCCGATTTCGAATCCAAAACAAGCGATGGAAACAGGAAAATGTATACTACGTGACCATGGAATTTTTTCGAAGATTAAACGACGAGCAGATGCTAAAATTGGGGTTCAAAGGGGGGTTCGGGATTTAAAACTCAAACAACACCACCTACCTCGCTGGGCTTCGCCTGGAGCTTCGTGTCGATCCGCCGACACCACCGCACCTTGCTGGAGTCGCCTCGCCAGAGATCGCCTCGCCAGAGCTTCCTCGCCGGAGGTGGAGGGGGGAGGGTTTGAAGATGAAGAAGAAGAAGAAGAAGGGGGTGGGGTGTTTAAGTACAAATCACTTAAACGCCCGCCCGACAGCCCCGAACCCGAACTCCCGATGGGGGCGGGATTTAGCCTCCCCTAGGCTAAGAACCACGCTATGAGCGCAGCAGCGGTCTCAGAATTTTATTCCGAGACACCATTCAAATGTTATTGAACTTATCACCTGAGGCCGCCAAATTATGAAAACGGCCCGCGCCCGCGAAACTTATACCCCTCCTAGGGTAAACGGCTTGCTCCAAACTCAACGGTGCCCTCGGTTTTCCAATCCGAGCCACCGTTTAAAAGATACTAGCGTTTTCCATTAAACGAATTAATTAATTTATTAATTTATCCGTTTAACCTTCCGAAAGCAAGTGAGGGGTCCAAACATCTGGCACCGACAAGTTTTATGTCGTTCCTAGGGTAAACACCCCATTCTGGACCCATCCATATACTCGGATCTCTGATCCAGAACCCCATTTAGGAGTTATACCATTTATTTGGCGTTTCCAGTGTGAACGCACTGAAAATTTAATTTCGGCCACTCCGGGGCTTAGAATCGCACGCCGTCTGAAGGCACTGCTCTAGAATATCATCAAGAATATTCCAAAGTCTTTCGTAGTAAAAACCGGGTTATTACAAATACATATATAATGGAACTAATTTTACTTTAAAAAAAATTAATATATGAATTAACTTTATTAAAAAATTTAAAAAAAAATAACGTTTTCAATTAAAATACAATATTTTTTACTATTTACAAGAAAAATTAATCAATGCAAAAAATTCTACAAAATTCACCAAATTATTATTTTTAAAAGAAGATTTAAAATTTTAATTACATTTTTTCAAATTATTTTTATAAAATTAGAAACATTTATAGTTGAAAACCCCCACAAACACGACGAAGGTGGGTTTTCCATAAGTGTATTTTTTTCAAATATAATATAATTTTATATAAACTCTCTGTTTAATAATAATCATTTTATTAATATCAACTAAAATTAATTGATATATAATCTATTAATTTCATTTAAAACATTTCTAATGAGGGACTAATTTAATAAATTAAAACGGAGAAACATTATTCACTTTAAAATAGTTTTTAGAAAAAACCCTTTTTAAATCCCAAAATTAAACTTATACTAAAATCCAATAGAAAGTTTATTCCAAAGTAATTGAATGGATTAAAAATAAAAATATAATATTTATTTTAATTTTAAAAATAATTGGTAATTTAAATTTCTTAATTTATTGAAAAGAAATGATAGTTTTACAAAAAATTGGAATTTTTCACAATTCACTAAAAACCCGATATTTTCTAAAAACCGCAAAATTTCACTATATGTTTATTTAAATATGATGATTTAAAAAATTAATTTAATATTATCAAACCAATTTTCTAAAATAAATAAAAAAATTATAATATTTTCATATAAAAATAAAAAAAATCATATTTGAAGAAAACTTATTTTTAAGGAATATAATTATTTTATTGAAAAGTGATTGATTACTTACTAAGGATTTATAAATAAATTTTTATTGAGTCGTAAACTTTTATTTATATTTCGTAATGTAGTTAATAATATTAATACCCACCTATTAAACAGCTAGGTTATAACCAATACTACAAAACAGACCTTTAACAGCACTCGTCTTTATCAGCACTAACAAAAAACACTGATAAAGGTGCCCTTTATCATAGATAAAAAAGGTTGACAAAGTGTACCTTTTATTAGTATTAAAAATGAACTAATAAATGGTTCCTTTTATCAGTTCTTTTTTAGTGCTCATAAATGTTAACCTTTATTAGTGCTTTTTTATAATACTAATAAAAGGTACCCTTTATCGTCACTTTATTTTTATCATTGATAAAGGGTACCCTTTATTAGAACATTATTTTTAACCCTAAAAAAGGCCCTCAATAAAATGAAATAACTAAACAAATAAAAATTAAAAAATAGAATAATTAAAAAAATTAACAGTTTTATTAATTAAATATTCATTGATAAAAATGAATAAATTTAATATATATACATATAAATTATAAATATTAAAAAATATCATATATTAAATATATAGATATAAAAAATTAATAAAATTAAATAATTTAAAAAATAAAAAAATAAAAATGTGTAAATTAAAAAAAATATTATACATTTTATTAATTTAATAATTATTGATAAAAATTAATAATTTTAATATACATATATATATTAGAAATATTAATAAATAGGATATATTAAATATAGATATATAAAATGAATAAATTTTATTAATTAAACAGAAAACTAAAAAGAAATATATTTTAATAATTAAATAAAAAAATAAAAATGAATAGATTACAAAATTATTTTGAAATTTGTAATTTAAACGATTATTAATAAAAATGTATAAGTATATATATATATGTTAATTTTAAATATAAATAAATATTATATTATATATATATATATATAATTAAATAAAATGTAATAATTAAAAACATATTAATGTTTTATTCATTTTTAGTAGTTTTTATAAAAATTTATTCATCAATATATTTAATATTGAGAAATATTCACATATATTTCTATATATATATATATATCAATGTATATAATATTTCATAAAATATGAATTATATAATAAAAAATATCTATTCTTACATTAAATAAGTCATATATTATGTGAAAATTGTTTATAATTTTTTGGAAAGTAGAGATAGGGAAAAAAGCCCCAATCCCATTTATTGAAAGGAAAGAAAAAAAGTACAAAAATAGATAGGAAAAGTATCCCACATAAGAAAAGGAATCAAATGACTCCAAATAAACAACCTAAAAAGTCCCTATATTTTAGTATTATCAATATGTATTCATCTTTACATCAATATATATCCATATTTTTTAATAAATTATATTTAATTAAGAAAACATATCAATTTTTTTAATATTTTTAAAGTGTAATCATTTTTAATTATTCAATGTCACTCATTTTTAAGATGCATGCATTTAAGATTTTATATTCATTAATAATGTTAAAAATATATTTGTAAAAAAGGTTTTAAATAAATATATTTATAAATTTATGTTTATTTACTATATTTATAAATTTATAAATTTATAAATATAAATAAATAAATATTATTTTATAAAAAAGTATATATATAATTATAAAGAAATAATTATATATATTTAAATTATTATAATATTATAATAAATTTATTTAAATAATGAATATATTTAATATATTTATATTTATATTTATTTATACTATATATATATATATAATGATATAAATAAATATAATGATATAAATAAATAGTATTTTTTAAAAAATACATTTATATATTTATAAATAAATAGTTATATATCTAAATAATTGTGAAATTATAAAAAATATATTTAAATAATGAGTATATTTAAAATATTTATATTTATATATATATATTCATTATATATATATAGATAATGATATAAATATATTTATAATTATAAAATTATAACAAATATATTTAAATAATGAATATATTTTTATATTTGTATTTATATATGTTTATTAAATGTTTATAGAATTATATAAATATAATTATATATATTTATAATTATAAATAAATAATTATAAATATAATCACAAATATATTTATTTATAGATATATTTACAAATCTATATTTACTATATTTATGAAATAAATTATTTATAATTGTAAGAAAATATAATTTTTTTTAAAAAACAATTATATAATTATAAATAAATAATTATATATTTAAATAATTATAATATTATAATAAATAAATATATAATTATATAAATATATTTACAAAATTTATATTTATAATTATAATTATAAATCCTTTATCAATGCTAAAGTTTTAGCGCTGATCAATGTGACTTTGATCAGCACTTCTTAAACACTAATTAAGATATCTTTTATTATCACTTATTAATTTTACGATGATAAAAGGTATATTAATCAGTGTTTTCTAGGAAGCGCTTATAAATGTATCCCTGATCTATTAAAAAGAACACTAACTTGACTGATTCAATCACAATTCTCAAGAGTTTGTGGAACTCCCCTACTTTTGGCTCTCCTCCTCTATGTTCTCTCTAACAAATAAAGTCTAGAATCTAATATGTGTTATTTTCTCCCCCTCCTCACTCGTTAATTGTTTGCTTGGGTTCCAGAGTTTTCTTTATTGTGTTGTTCTCAACCATGACGATGCCAACTTCTCTTCTCCAATAACTCTAGTTCTTCCTCATTATTTCCATTCTTATCACCACCTTCACTCATGTCTCTTTACATTTTTAGCATTATTTTTTTCACTATCACCATGATCATCATCAACTACCCATTTTTATTTGACCTGTACCACTACTTCTCTTTGAAAGTTTTCTACATTTTTTATCATAGTTATTATTTTTTCACACATCCATGGTCTATTTTATTTGATGAATTTTTTTCAACTTGTGGTTTTTATGTTTGATTATTTGATGAATTGGTGTTATAAATCATGTTGATTTACTTATAAATTAGTGTCTAAGGTATGTTATTAGGTTCTAAGTTCGACTAAATTATTATTTAATGGGTTTTAGGACTACTAAGGTATGTTTAATTTTCTTGAATGGTTATTTAACCGATGTTATATCTATGGAATGATTTTTTGAAGAATGGGTGTCTTGTAATTATTCTATGCTTTTTCATGACATTTAATCTATGTTTAATTTACTTATTGATATTTTTATAGGATTTAAGGAATTCTTAATTTACCAAATGAGTGTCTGGATGATTAATGAATGTTGTTTTCTAATATTATGGTTAGGTATTTTGGAGGTTTATTATAAAGTTTGAATATGTATCATTGATAATATATATTTAAATGATCATCCCGGGAAATTTTTGATTGTTTTGATTGTGTAACTTCAGTATAGGGGAAGTTAGTTTACAATTTTTTTTGAATAACATAAGAATAATATAAGTTATTTTTAAAAGTTATCCCTTATTTATTTTCCACTATATAGTTTAGTGTTTATATAAAATTATTCTAGGAATTTTAAAACTTAACCCTCATCCGGAACTATTACTATTTCATCAAAAAGCTTCACTACTTCTTTGATGTTACTTTCTACATCATCTCTAGTCATAGAGTATACTAATTTTGAACATTCAAAAATGACATGATAAGGGGAAGAAGATTTCATTTTATTTTGAATATAATTAGAAAAATAATGAAATTATCTCCCCATTTAATCACAATCATAATATACATCACATCATATTTACTACATGAAGTGACATTTTCATTTTCAATATGATATATGAAATCATACGAATCCTTTTTTATCCTAATCACTATTAAAAAAATTCATCAAAAATATATTATTCCTAATGTTATTTTACAATTTATATTATTTATATATTTTCAAAACAATAATTACCAAATTATATAATGAAAAAAAAACATTGAGTTATATTTTTTGTCAGCCTTTTAAAATTAATGTTAATATTTTTTTGGAATTTTTTCTAAATGCATTATAATTGAAAAAGTCTAAGGTGAAACCTTTTCTTTAATATATTTCCATTATTTTATTTGTGAAATATTTTTCATTTATTTGATTTTATTTTTATTTATAAATGTAAATTTGAATTTAATTTTTCAAAGAAAATTATATTTAGTACTTGAAATTTATTATAGTTGATAATGAATCATAGTTAGATTACAAAACTATGAACCAGTGATGAATATGAGGAAAAGGTTGATGATTTTTTAGAATTTTCAAAATAGAATGTTCCGAAAAATGAACTATTTTTCAATGTTTGGTTGAAAATTATTAAATATGATAGAGTTTCAAAGTATATAAATTAAATATCATTTAATTTTCTATGGTTGTAATAAATTTTACTGTCCTTGGATTTGGCATAGTGAAATTAGCTAGAATTCAACATCTACTAATGGAGAAGATTATCTGGTTGGTAAGTTTGATCAAATTAAAGAAAATATTTTTGATATTAAAGTAGTGGAAACTGAGAAGACACTAATGATAACACACTTATATGGTGATATTGAAATACCATTGTTTCAAGTTTGTATAAAATTTATGGTTTCATTAATGAATTTATAAATCAAAACCCAGTTAATTTGTTGTTTAAGGTATTAGGTTGTTTATTAAATCATTTCTCATTCCACTACATGATCCAAAATTGGATATTTCAAGGGAAGGGTCCAAATATAATTGGTATATAGAAAAATATAACAAATAGTTTTATCTATATCCCACTTTTTTTGTTTGACCTAAAGTGTATGGACTAGAAACCATGTCTGAACTAAAGTGTGGTTACCAATCTGGGTAGATCCAATTTGCTGGACGAAACATATGGAATCTATATTCCTTATTGCATATTAAAAATAATTTAGAGCTTATTTAATTTCTAGTTATGAAATTATATAAATGGAAAATTTAAATAATTAAATAACATAAGCCCAAAACATTAATTTCATAGAATAAATAATTTTAAAATAAGTAATCATGTTTAAAAAACATTACACAACAAACCAAGCATAAATATATAATTTGAATAGTGCACATGATGTGGTTTCCATCTCATCTCACCCAATCTCATGTAAAAACATTATTCGGTATTTATTTTCTAAAAGTGACATAATGGTAATCATGTATAATGGAAGTATTACATATGGGAATAATAGTGTATGAATTTCCCTATGAATTTTTTTCTTAGGGTAGTGATGTTCTAAGAGGTATTATATGATCACATTGGTACTAATTAAATTTGTGGTATAAAATCTAGTATAGTCTTTTAAATCCTAGTGGGGTAACTTATAAAGGATAGGATATATTAGTTGATCATATATCTTACTTTTTTCTTGAGATTTGAGGTGTGTGAGTGATGAATTAAGGCCCACGGACAATGAGATTATCTAACAAGTGATCATTGAGAATGGTGATCAATGCATAAGATAAATTATCTTTAAATATTATATATTATAATATGATGGGTATTATGTGAGTGCTAGGTATGCCATTTTATAATGTGAGTCATTATAGACACGGTTGTGATTCATCAAGGGATAGTGTGAGGGTGATGTGACATTTGTGTTGTTATTTTTTCTTCTTTATGTTTTTTCAAATGTTATGTTTAACTATTGAATTTTTGAACCCATCATGTGGTTATTTCCTAATGGAGCCAATTATGTTAAGAATTACCCATATTTCAAATTCACTTCCCATGAAAAATGGCAATGTTATGCCCATTTCATGATTTGGATGCACTAAGTACATGTTGTGGTTATTCCTGAGGGATAGTCTTAGATGCTAGGGGTCTAAGGTCGAATATCATGGTACCTGTGATGTCAGTATTTTCATAGGGAGATAAATAATTGTTTTCTCCTCCTATAATTCAAATTTTATCCTCTTCTTAGGTAACTAATTTGAATTTTATGGAACAATAATGGTATAAACATATGGTACGATTAGGATAATTCACTAGTATGAAATGAAGTAGGTACATTTTATTATCATGGTGTCATAGTTAATACATAATAACTTTATTTAAATGTCTATTTTTAGTGTTATTACTTAGAACATATAATGAAATATATGAATTATTGTATATTTCAGAGTCCTATTAGTATTTACTTGTTTAGTTTTATAATTACGCCTTACACATGAACCTCAATAGACATAGAGCTCTTATATTTGAGATACAAGTGAGGGAAATGGACTACTAACATATATTATAGTTACTAAAACTAAGTGGGGATGATTTTATGTTCTCATGGAAGTGTCAGGGGGATTTTATAATTTTGATATGAAATTTTAAATTTTAAATTAAGATATCTTAATTTAAAAATATTTAAGAAGACAATTTTTATCCTCACCAGCTTTATCTCTGGAATAGTTATTATTAAATTTTGTATCTGAGGACTCATCCCCCATATCTTCTATATTTCTTGAAAAAATTTGAGTTGTAGTTATCCAAAATCATTAATAATACTTGTTAGGAGGTGAATACTACTTTGACTAGTTCAAGAAACATAGATTCATGTCCAGAAGATATGGAGGATAAGTTTTAATAAATAAAAGTAAAGAATAATTATTCAATAGATGAAGCTGGTGGGGATTATAGTTGTTTATAACTTTAACCTTTGGATGAATTTATTGGATAACACCTACTATAGTGGAGTAATTATTTTCTAAAATTCAATTACACATTTCCATTAAAATGGTTGCATGGAAATATTTTTATAAAAGAGTATGAAGATGAAGTTCAAGAGTTCATCAATTATGCAATAGAGAATCCATAACACCCTTCTCAAATCCTTTCTCCATGTTTAAATTGTTTTAATTCATGAAAAATTAAACTTTTTATTACTCATGTAGACAATTTCTTCTGCACATGATGATATTACCAATCCTATGGAAGAATATATTATTGATTCTGAAATTGTAGAATTATTAGGGGATCAACACTATGCTGATGAAAAAACAAGAATGATGCATTATCATAGTGTTGAATAAAATTATAATAGAAATAAGTAAGGGTATAGAATTTTATGTTTTGGGGAATCAATATGTCCAACTTGTTGACCCCCATAAGTAAACGTTTGTTAGTTATGTTGGGGTCATAATGAGGCTTAATTTTCTGATTGATATTGATTCATGGATCCATGTCCATATTGTAATGATGAAAACCCTTTGAAAAGATATAATGGTAATGTTATGATATATTTTATCTATTTTAGAGAACATTATATAATGAAAAATTGATTTAATTTTCAATATTCCTTAAAGAGTTCATTTATTTTAGAAGATTTCAGAAGGAAATAATAATGGCTGCTAGAAAATCATATAGGGGCCTCCAGTATCTTATAACCAATTTATATCCTAGGGATGATGAGGGGAATGTAAATCCCCACCCACCAGTTCGTTATGCACATATTACAAAGAAGGAAACATGGAATGATTTTATCAGTCATCGTGATGATAAATCATTTCAGGTGTATTACAGTCAATAATATATTATTTGATATTATTTAGTTTATCCAATTTTATTCAAAAAAAATTACTTAATAAAATAGAAAAAAGAGTTCCAAAAATAAATAACATGCATCAAAACCAAAGTACACCTATCGCAAAGCAAGTACGGGCTACACTTCACAGGGGAATAAATTTGTATGTATTTTAAATCAACAATAAAAGTTTTATGTGATGTGAAATGACATATGTTCCTGTATTTATATACTGATTGGTAAATCGAAATATTAATCCACTTACAACCCACGTCATGTGCTATGGAAGGAGGTTCGTGTAAATATGGAGGGTAAACAAGTTTATGAAAACACAAAATAAGTATTAGAAACATGTATAAGTTTTACATAATAGTAAATCATTGTGATTTATAACAGTATTTCATAAAAATAACTATTTATGTTTATACTTTTTTATATGGTTTAGAAACAAGAATTTACAATTATTTTACCTTAGGAAAAACTTCCTTTATTAGATTTGATGTAGTATGAATAATATGGTAGTGTTAGAGGATTTTATTTTTGAGGTAGTCCACAAACATATTTTGAGAATATAAAACCACATGAAGATACATATAAGATAGTGAAAGGATTATGGGCACAAATAGATGATTTCCCAAATATTATTGTATTTTCTAGTTTAACATACTAATGTATAAGAAAGGATCATAGTGAACCGAAGGTGGAACCAAGATTAGCACATGAACCAAATGACCCTAATATCTTTGAGGCTATTCATTCCCCTAAACCACAATTATTACCTGAGGTAATCAAATTTTACATTACTATTTCTCCTAAATGTGAACCAAACAACTTATGATAACTTTATATTACTAAAATTGTATAGGGTACATTTGTATGGAATTTCAATCTGTGAACACCCATGAAATTCATTGTTGCAAGGGGTATGGTGTATAATATCACGAAATGCCTTGTAGTGGATTTACCAATAAATAAAAAGGACCCCCCAGAGTACCTTCTCCCCACTAGTTCCAAAGAAACATTTATTATCATTACAACTTCACGTAGAGACAATATTTAAAGATAAAAATATATCATTCATTCCATATGAAAAATAACTATATGGAACCTTCATGATAGATGTAGTTGATCTCAAGAGTACAAATTTCACTCTCAAGCAAGAATGGATGGAAGTTTCAGTTATGAATACATACATATGGTACATTTTCATAATATATCTATCAATATAGTGAGATAATATATTTATTAAATATAATAAGTAATAAAATTTTCTATTGGAATTTATTTTACTAATATATAAAGGGAAAAACATGTGAGGCATGATTTGGATTCATTAATCCTTATACCATTTCTATGGAAAAACTTACTTTGGGTAAGGATGAAATTAAGAAGAAAAAACATGAGCTACTCAAAGTGTTTGAGAAAAAAATAGATGATAGAATATTTTTTATTTCTTAAATGCAGAAGTAAAACTCCACATTCTAATCACATAAAATAATTATTTTCTCTATTATTGTTTGTATTTGTTTTTTAGGTAGCACTGGATGCTGATCGCAGTCAATCTAGAAGCCCAAATATTTACTTTTTGGATCCAATGCATGGATATACAAAAAAGATACCACACATGATATGTATTATTAATTTTTAATACACTTCAATAAAAAATTTATAGATAAGATTTTAATTTTATTTTTCAAATAGTTTTTTAACAAAAAAGTTGTTATGATATGGTGGTTGCTAAATATAGGATAAATCATAGATTGAAGTCGGTGTATGAACGTAAAAAGACTATGGATTACTAAAAGTGGAAACAGATTTTGGTATATATAGAAATATTTAACTATAAAAACATATTTCAAAACAATTTACTTATTTGTTTAAATGTTTATACATTTTCTGAAGTAAGATAATGAAAATTATTGTAGATATTTTGATTGAATATTTATGATAGAGATCATAAACCACCAAAAGACTATCATCCCCAAATTGGTAATTTCGAAAGGTAATTATAATTTCATTTAAAATATTTATTAAAAAAATTTTTGTCTACATTTTCTTAGTACTACCAAGACTTATGACAAACTTCATACCCAAAAGAATAATTAATTTTTTTTAGAGATTAGTGGGAAAAATACATGATCTTAGAATGTTTTTTGACATAAAAATTAGGTGATTAACTTCTATGTTTGTTATCTAGTATGGGCTTTGACCTTATAAATATATTCAAGGTGTTAATAATTAATGTCACAATTCTTTTATATTATTTTTTATTCGTTTCACATAGAGAAGTATAATATAGGTAATCAATTTGTTTAGAAGCGATGTCCTAAAAAAATTAGGTAATGGTGGAGGTAGAGGAAGAGTTGGAGTTGGAGATAGAGGTAGAGGTGGGGGTAGAGGTGGAGGTGAAGGAGGAAGTAGAGGTAGAGTTAGAGACTAAGGTGGAGGAGGAGGCAGAGGTGGAGATTGAGGCATAGGAGGGGATGAAGCACTGGCCTACAAAAAATAAAATTATTTTTCAACAAAGAAGAATTGACATCATGTCAAGTTTGTGTTTGAGAAAACTTTCTATAAAGTGAAAAAAAAATCAATTAATATATGTTCCATTTATCAAGTGTTTTAGTTTTATTATTGAAAAATGTTTTCACCACTTTTTTTTAGTGATTGTGTACAAGAATTTAAGAGAAGTATTTTTTCAGAAATAAAACAAACACCACTAATTTTTTTCAAACTTATTCTAATAGGATATAGTTTATATAAGAACATTACAAGTACTATAAATTATTACTAAATTTTGAAATAATCCCCTCACTAAGAAAATACTGAACAACAACAAAAAAAATAGATGCATTTACTTCCCATAGATTCTATACACTACAAAGAAAGGGTCTTAGTAGTGGATCCAATAGTCACATGAGAGTCATAAAATTCCAATAAAATTATCAAATAGGTATATAATAAATCTAAAATGTTTGAATAAATATGTGTGTAATAAACCACTAAATCCAATAGGTTTATGAGAGAACTATTAGAGGACAATCAATATTAAGAGATTATGGTCATCAGGGAGGGATGGTATCAAATAAAACATTGATTCAAATGAAAATAAAACACTTTAGGAAGAAATCTCCAAAAATGAAAAACCCTCTTCAAATTAAATCATGAAGTAAAAAAAATCCAAATTAATACTCCTTTGAAAAAGAAACAAGTATCTTTCTCCAAAACCTCTAAAAAATAAAGAAATGCAAAAAATTTCATTGGCTGAATCATGAATTTTCATAAATGAAAAATATAGTGGTTAAACTTTTGTGGGTGGTGGAATTATTTAGTAAATTAGATCATCAATTAGATGAATGATATAATATCAAAAATTCTTGTAAAATACATACAAGTAACATTCATTATGCATGTTAAAATTCATTATATAAAATGATCCATGTTCACAAGCTCATTAATAAATAAATCATCATCATTCTCAATAAAAAACAAGATAATAGGGATATTCAAATTTTAATGAATAAAATAATGATGATGTTATGTTGGAATTTATCATCCCCCAGAATGTTGAAAATGAAATATTAATCTATAGGACAATCTGAGATTATTAAATGGATGCACTAAAATTTAGTGTCATTTGGATGCTCTAAAGGACTATACTGATGCTTCATACTGTAAAAATGGGTAAACAATTTAGAGTAGAGTTTAGTATCTTTTGAAAATACATAAAGGGTCACACTAAAGATTTTACATCTAATATTTTAAATGGTTTATCATGGAGTTTGTAATCTCTATGATTGTGAAAGGGAAAGATAGGTTTTCTTATACTCCATGAAAATTCATATGTACATATTTATTTTAGTTCAATCAATGAATGTTAATAGGTTTAAACTAGTGGTTAATATATTATTGGAATAAATGACCTTATCAAAAAGTATGATTCACTCTTGTACTATGATCATGCACTCAATAAAGATGATCCACTCATAATGATATAATTTTCTTTTTATTCTCTAATGTATTTAACATTCCAGGTTATAAAATGGGAATATTGTTAACAGACCTGGATTATTGAATGTGTTTTAGGATAAAAAGATACAGTGGAATCAAATAGACCACAAATAAATGCACAGTGTGCCCAGTATGACTCAAATTGTGTGGTTTCAGTTCAAATTTGAAATTTTATTAATGTATTATTTCATATTTATGTTTAATTTATCTCTTTATAATATTAAAAACATAATAGTTGTTTTATTATATAGGTGTATTCATTTTCTCTATTTGGGTTGGGTTTTTCGAAGCTTCTCTCTAACATCACGGACAAGGTGCCACGCATCAGTGCCTCAAGAAGGACCACCACATGACCTTGGTTGTGCCTCCCCATATGCTAGAGGTTGTCAACTAGCAGTGACGGTTTAATGTCGATCATGGGGATACTATAACCTGATGTTTTTCTTTTATCAGAGTAATAAACCATTGGAAATAAATAAGCAATAGTTTAAGATTATATATAACCATAATAATCAATGCAGGAAATACAATATCCAACTAAAGAAAAAAAAATGCCATGTTATGTATGTATAAAGTGTCTCAAATGAAAAACCCAAAATTAGGATACTAAGGACTCCCAAGAGGGACTTGAACCATGTCTGGTTCCATCATCTATGCTCCATTCCCAAATAATTTATCCAATATGGGGCATTTTCCCTTAAACTATCTAGAAAACACAAAGTATATTTAGGTACCGACCAAGAAGCCAGAGTAGGGTGTGAGTATAACTCAGTAGGCCACCACGAACATTGTATAAAAAATATAGTCAATAATAGTGTATGTAGTTGTATAAAGAATGAAATACATGTAATAAAGTAAACAATTTACAATTATTTATTTTCTCTTTATTTAACCACATATCCCCCCTCATTCCTATGACACTCGAACTACAATACCTGCTTCATCCCACATCGGAGTCTGATCTATCCCCAAGGGATATCAAAAATATGAACTTCCATCTTTCCATCCATTATAATAAATGATATGAAATTTATCAATTAGATAATCATTTAAATCAGTCTGGCATGAGTAATGTGCACTATGGGATCTAACCTCAAGGGTCTATAGTGAGTAATAAAAATAAAGTTATTAATGATTCATATGAAAAATGGAAAATCTCTCACTATCTTTCCCATAGAAGGCTCGCACGGCTCTTCAAAATCAAACATAAGCTCACACATTCTTCTTCCTCAAATTCGTTCATGATCCTTCATAAAACAAAAAGAATATCACAAAGACTTTTTCCTTTAAGTCTTAGAAAGTCCTTCAAAAAACAATCAGAAGATCACATAGTCTTCTTCCTTGAAGGCTCACACAGTCTAGAATCTCCCTCAGTCTTCCTAGTTAATCCCTTTTTCACACCACGTTTATCCCATGCGCTCCTCCATGCTAACATAATCACAACCAATATCCATTTCACTAATCATTCCATTAATTAATTAACAATTCACTAATCATGTCCAGATATTTTATGTAATTCAAAAACTAATTAACCATAACAACCCATTTAATTAATTCATCAAATAATTAGTCAATTCAACACCATTAATTAATTCAACAGCTAATTAACCATAACAAAACCTTCAATTAATTGGTTACATCAACTCCTTTAATTAATTATACGATTAATTAACTGCATTCATTCCATTAATTAATTTGCCAATTAATTAATCAAAACACATCTCCATTAATTAACACAACGATTAATTAATCACATCAATTTTGTAAATTAATTACCATAATTAAATAATCATTTCTAATCCTTTAATTAATTCAAAAATTATTTAAGTAAGTATATACCATTAATTAACTCAAAAATTAATTAATCAAAACCCTTCTGTTAATTAATTTGATAACTAATCAACCATATAAAATAAATTAATTATCTAAATAAATAATTAATAATTTCACAAATAAAAATCCAATAAGTAATTAACCAATTAATTATTCATAATTTATAATTCAACAATTCAATAATTAACTCAACAATTAATTATCCCTTAATTCCCTTACTAATTCAAAAATTAGTTTTCTATATAAATACACATAATCAATTCGATAATTAATTAATAGAATCAATCAAATTAATTAATTCATAAATTAATTAATCAATATTCACAAACTCAAAATCCCATAATTAATTCCATAATTAATTATCACATTCAAAATATTAATACTCCATAATTAATTCCACAATTAATTATATCAATTCTCAAATCTCAATATCACATAATTAAATCATCAATTAATTATCAAATTTTATCAATTCAATATCCCAACAATCCACATTAATTAATTCAGCAATTAATTAATCCAATTCATTTTATTGTACCTTCCCTAAAATCTCCATTCATTAATTCATCAATTAATTAATATAACTCGTTTAATTGCTTCAGAAATATAGTTTTCATTAATTAAATCTCTAGTTAATTAATCTAACTCATTCAATTTTTTCAACACAATAATATATATTAAATAATTCACCAATTAATTAATCAAACTCACTCAATTTCATCAACACAACAATCTACATTAATTAATTAAACAATTAATTAATCCAACTCATTCAATTACTTCAAAAAAATATGCATTAATTAATTCTCTATTTGATTTATCTCATCAATCCCAAAATTTAATTCATCAATAAAATAATCACATAACTCCCTTTAATTAATTTTTCAATTAATTATTCTTTTTTTAATTCAACAATTAAATAATCACATAACTCCCATTAATTAATTAATCAATTAATTAAATCATGTATTTAATTCTAAAATTAAATAATCTCATTATTCACATTAACTAATTTTTAAAATAATTAATCCCTTTATTTAATTCAATAATTAAATAATTACATAACTCTTATTAATTAATTCATCAATTAATTAATCTATTTATTTAATTTTATAATTAAATAATCTCATTACACACATTAATTAATCCCTTTATTTAATTAAATAATGAAATAATCCAATTAGTCATATTATTTAATTTAAATATTAAATAATCCCATTATTTAATTCAAAAATTAAATAATAACTATACACCCCTTAATTAATTCATCAATTAATTAATTTTATCTCAAACAATTCAATATCATCAATTAATTAATCAATTAATTATTCTATATCAATTAATTCAACCACCCCAATTATTTACTCAATTTATTGTTCTATCGCAATCAATATAATAATCATAAAAATCTCTAATAATTAATTATACAATTAATTATCACTATTCAAAAACATAAATACAATAATAATTAATTCGTCAATTAATTATTCAATCTCAACAATCTCAATCTCGCTATAATCAATTCAAAAATTAATTGTCTCAAATCACAATTTCATAATCCCAACAATTCACATTAATTAATTTTACAATTAATTAATCAAGTTCAATAATCTCGATAAATCCATAATTAATTTAACAATTAACTATTCAAGATCTAAAATCCAAATATCCCAATTTCACATTCCCCAAAATTAATTAATTCACCAAATTAATTAATTTAATCACGAACACAGTTTCAAAACAACTAATAGAAATTCTACAATTATAAACATATAAATGTAACTAATACTTTGGGGTTTGAATTATCGGCCACCTACCTTAAGAACGGTGATGAATTCTCAACAACGGAAATCCCCAATTTGAATTTGATCCATCAAGAATGAGAAGAAGAACATAGTCTAGATCCAAAACCTAAATCCATGGTAAAAAATAAAAGATATCTTAAATATATATCTAAATCTAATAATCCTAAATCTAGATTCAACAAATCTAGATCTAGATCCAATAAGCCAAGATCTAGATTCAATAAATCTAGATCTAGGCCCAATAAGACTATATCTAGATTCAATAAATCTAGATCTAGATCCAGCCACATAAATACATGTTTATTTTATAAAAGAAGATGAGTGAAAGAGAAATATAGATCTAATTGATAATAACACCCATACCCAAGAGGTGCACATTGGGTATTTGACCTAATATGGTGGTGCACAGAGGAGCTTCAATCCAAGACAGTGGTGTGTAAAGGAGTTATGATCTAAGGTGGAGGCTCTATAGAGGTGATTTGGTCCATGGAAGAGGTGAATAGGGATTATAAAACAAAGTAAGAGGGTTCCAAATCCCTGAAGTGGAGGAGAGGTGAGTCCAAAGGTTCATGTGATGCTGGAGTTGTGACTTTAATATATTGAATGTCAGAATTACATGACATGAATTCCCATTTCACATCATTTAAAAGTCATGAATTAGTTCAATATTTTTCAAATAAATCCCATTACATCAATTTAAAAAAACAATAAATAAATATTACACATGGTGTAATGTACTTTCATGACATGTCGTCACATAGTGAAACATAGTTACATGGGGTGTAATCTACTTCCATGACATGTCGACACATGGAGAAAACTACATTCATAACATGTCTTCATATGGTGAAAAACATTGACAAGGGGTGTAAATATTTGAGGTTATTAATTAATGCAAGCCATGAATTAAATTCACAGATTCTACCACAAAAATTCACTTATTATTATTGCACCCCTAGAAAATATGGGATCTTACATTCTCCCAACCTTATAATAGGTCATCCTTGAGATGTATTCCCAAGAACCTCTAAGATTCGTAGATTAAAAGATTGATCCACTAATCCTTAACATCTGTTTCTCTCCCCCATGTTTCTTTTTTACACAGGTACATGTTTCCATAATACATGAACTAATAGAACTGTTTTTTCCCACAAGACCTTCTCACTACGATCTAACACATGTATCAAATGCTCCTCAAAGAATGTTTTGGTCTCAATATCAACTTCCATAACATACCTAATGTTTTTTTCAACTCACCATTCCCAACAACAATAATAAAACCATACATCATTGGCACATATCCTTTCCATCAAAAATCTCCTAGAAAGTACGTATAACGGCCACCTCTAAGGATCACCTGACCATTCCCCAAGGAATTCAAACATGCTCCAAAAACTTTACTCATTAGTCTTACTCCATTCATATACTAATGATAATCACTACCCACCTTAGGATCTTCATTAATATCACTTTTTTCAATCAACTCAAAAACCACGGTTTTTATCGACTTTTAGTCAATCCTAAGAACCTCATTTATAAACTATTTATAGTGTATCATCCAACATCTAGCTCCACATATACTACATCATATGCGTAGCCCCTAATGGGCCCTATATCCAACCAAAACACATTTACGTATCTAGGATTAAATCTAGATCTTTCTCTATGTACCTAGTATAATGTGTAGGTAGGGGACCTGATCATCATTAATTAAAATTATGATAAGAACATTTCAATGAAGGCCACCACAAATCCTTCATTACTAATGTTATCTCCCACTATGGAAACACATTATTCTGTCAAAAGATTCATGATTCCCTACCATCCAATATCTCACTATACGATCCAAAAACAAATAGTCCCTCACACAACCTATATCCAAGTTATTAAACTAAGTCATTCTCACTAAAAAAACAACCCACATCAAGATCTAAGTAAAAAACCCAATGGATTATTATTTCACAACATCAAAAAAGTTAACAAGAGGGATTCACACTTAACCATAACAAGTATTTTCCCCTTTTTCCATCCACATGGTCTAGACTGAGGTGATATCACTTCCCTTGACCATCCCACATCTAGGTCCCGGTTAATAAGGGTAAACACATTCTCATTACAAGATATTTATAATTTATAAACCCATTTATGCTCATCTTGAATTTTTTTTCAATATTTCTCAATTTCATGTTTGGCACTATTTTCATTTAAATTTCACAAGGGAAAAGAAATCAAGAACAACAACTTACCCATATAATGTTTTCCCATGCGCGCCAATAATGATTCATGTCACAAAATAATCCTAAGTGCCTAAAATGAGGCATGTAGACACAACTCTAATGCTATTCAGGGCCATCAGTCAATCCCAACAAATTTCAAAAACAATAATCACATCACACAATATGTGTGTCACCTGAGTTTAAATAACATTAAACTGTAATAGCATATGGTAATAACAATCATCCCACCATGGGTACATGGGTTCTCCCCCAAACATGGGGTATCTACTCCCATGAACAAGCTCATAACCAAGCCCCAAATATTCATATTATCAAGTTTACCTTTCCTAAATAGTAAGACAAAAATAAGAATAAAAGAAAATGGCAAATGATACCACTTTGTAACATCCCAACCTGGGTTCTATGTACCAATGCCCCGATCTAGACCACCACATGACCTCAGGAATGCCTCCCCATATGCCAAAGGCAACTGACTAGCAAAGAGTGTTTAATATAAATAATGTGGATATTATACCCTCTTTTTTATTTTATCATATTAATACATGAGTGGAAAAAAAATAATGAATTTAGGAATCTTATATATAACCATAAGGAATACCATTAACTTATAATAATCAAAGCGTGAAATATAATATCCAACTAAAGTAGAAAATATTCCATGTTATGGATGTGTCGAGTTTTTAAAATTAAAAACCCAAAATAAGGATACTGATTAATCTCAAGAGGGTACCGAAACATGTCTATTTCCCTCATCCATGGTCCATCTATAAATAATGTATCTAACATGAGGCATTTTCCCTTAACAATTCGAAAAAAGTACAAAGTTTATTCAGGAACCAATCAGGCAGCCTATGTATGGTGTGAGTATAACTCATTAGGCCACCACCAACATTATCTAAAATAAATCCAGTCAATAGTAGTGTACGCAATTGTATAATGAATAAAATACAAGTAATAAATTAAAAAGTTTAAATTTATTCCGTTTCTCTTTATGTAACCACATATTTGTTTGGGATACTGTAGACACCCGAACCATAATACCAACTTTGGCCCACGCCATAGTCAGATCTATCCCTAGGAAATTTCATAAATCTGAATATCGATCTTACCATCCATTATCATAATTTATATGGGATTTATAAATTATATAAATATTTAAATCAGTCAGGCATGAGTAATGTGCACTATGGGATCTATCCTAAAGGGTTTATAGAGAGTAATACAAAGAGAAGTATAAATGCTTCAGATGAAAAAATATGAAAGAACTCATGGCCTTTCACCTTGAAGGATCACACGGTCCTTCAGGAAAAATTAGAATCTCACACGGTATTCTTCCTTGAAGGCTCACATGGTCCTTCGAAAAATAAATAGAAGATCACACAATCTTCTTCCTTGAAGGATTATATGTTCCTTAAAAAAAATAGAAGCTCACATAGTCTTCTTCCTTGAACGCTCACATAGTCCTTCAGAAAACAATAATAGAATCTCTCTCAGTCTTCCTAGTGAATCCCTTTCTCACACCCTGATTATCCCATGTGCTACTCTATGTCAACATAATAACAACCAATAGCCATTTCACCAATCATTCCATTAAATAATTCACAATTAATTGATCATGTCAAAATATTTTAATTAATAAAACATTTAATTAACCATAAAAACCCTTTAATTAATTTGTCAATTAATTTGTCACTTCAAATCCATTAATTAATTCAACAATTAATTAACCATAATAAACCCTTCAATTAATTCATCAATTAATTGGTCAATTAAACTCCATTAATTAATTCAAAAATTAATTAACTAAATTCATTCCATTAATTAATTCATCAATTAATTAATCATAACCCATTTCTATTAATTAACCCAATGATTAATTAATCACGTCAATTTTATTAATTAATAACCATAATAAATTAACCATTCCCAATCCTTAAATTAATTTAACAATTAATTAACCATGTTCATCCCATTAATTAATTCACAAATAAATTAATCAAAACTCATCCTTTAATTAATTCAATAATTAATTAACCATATAAATTACATTAATTAACTAAATAATTAACTAATCATTTCATAACTCCAAAGCATTTCATTAATTCACAATTAATTATTCACAATTTACAATTCAACAATTCGATAATTATCTTGTCAATTAATTATCCCTCAATTCTATTGCTATTTCAACAATTATTTTTTCACATAAATTATCTTAATTAATTCCCTAATTAATTAATTGAATAAATACCATTAATTAATTCATCAATTAATGAATCAATACCCACAAACTCAAAATCCCATAATTAATTCCAAAATTAATTATCTTATTAAAAATCTCAATACTTCATAGTTAATAACACAATTAATTATATCAATTATCAAATCTCAATATCTCAAAATTAATTCATCAATTAATTATCAAAGTCTATTAATTCAATATACCTATAATCCACATTAATTAATTCACCAATTCATTTGTCCAATTCATTCTATTATACCATCCCAATAATCCATATTAATTAAACCACCAATTAATTAATCTAACTCATTCACTTGCTTCAACACAATGTCTATATTAATTAATTAGCTAATTAATTAAACTAACTCACTCAATTTCTTTAACACAACATTCTCCATTAATTAATTAACTAATTAATTAAGCAAACTCATTCAATTTATTAAACAAAACAATCTACACTAATTAATTCTATAATTAATTAATTTAACTCATTCAATAGCTTCAACATAACAATATCCATTAATTAATTATACAATTAATTAATCTAATCAATATCATTATTTAATTCATCAGTTATATAATCACATAACTCCCATTAATTAATTCGCCAATTTATTAATCTATTTGTTTAATTCAACAATTAAATAATCACATAAATCCCATTAATTAATTCATCAATTAATTATTCCATGTATTTAATTCAATAATTAAATAATATCATTATTAACATGAATTAATTATTCAATTAATTAACCCATTTATTTAATTAAATAATTAAATAATCACATAACTCTTATTAATTAATTAATCAATTAATCAATCCATGTATTTAATTTAAAAATTAAATAATTTCATTACTGACATTAATTAATTCTTAAATTAATTAATCCATTTATTTAATTCAAAAATTAAATAATCACATTTTTACATTGATTAATTCGCCTATTAATTAATCCATTTATTTAATTCAACAATTAAATAATCACAATGCACCCATTAAGTAATTCCATCTCAAACAATTCAATATCACAAATTAATTCATTCATTAATTCTACTATCTTCATTAATTCAATCACCCCAATTAATTATTCAATTAATTATTCTCTCATAATCAATATAATAATTATAACAATCTCCAATAATTAATTATCCCTATTCAATAACATTAATATAATATTAATTAATTTGTAAATTAATTATTAAATCTCAATAATCTCTATCTCGCCATAATTAATTCAAAAATTAATTATCTCAAATCACAATTTCATAATCCCAACCATTCTCATTAATTAATTCTAAAATTAATTAATCAAGTTCAATAATATCAACAACTCCATAATTAATTTCACAATTAATTATTAGAGATCTAAAATCCCAATATCTCAATTTCATCTTTCCCTTGATTAATTAATTCACCAAATTAATTAATTTAATCCAAAACAAAATTCTATAAAAAATAAGGGAAATTTTAAAATTACATACACATAAATGTAACTAAAACTTTTTGGTTTGAATTATATACCACCTACCTCAAGAAAGGTGATGAATAATCACCAACAGAAATCCCCAATTTGAAGCTGATCCATCAAGAATGTGACAAAGAACACAGTCTAGATATAAAACCTAAATCCACAGTTAAATGAAACCAGGTCTACTAAATATAGATATAAATCTAACAATCCTAGATCTATATTCAAAAAATAAAGATATGTATCCAATAATCCTAGATAGAGATTCCACAAATCTAGATCTAGACCCAACAAGCCTAGATCTAAATTCAATAAATCTAGATCTAGATCCAATAGTAGATAATCTTTTTTATTTTATATGAGAACACGAGAAGAAGAGAAATATAGATCTAAATGAGACGAACACCCATACCCAGAAGGTTCTATGAGGGTATTCAATCAAAGATGGTGATGCGTAGAGGAACTTTGGTCCAAGGAGGAGGTCTATGGAGGAGTTCCGGTCTAAGGTGAAGGCTCTGTAGAGGATTTTTGGTCCATGGAGAAGGTGCGCAGGGATTACGAGGTAAAGAAGAGAGGGTTCCAAAGCCTTTTTTTGAAGGATTGGAAAGTCTTAAGATTTATGCGATGTTGTATTCATGACTTTAATATAAAGGGCATCAGAATTACACAGCATGAATTCTCATTTCACATCATGTAAAATTCATGACTTAATTCAAAAATTTTGAAATAAATCCCCTCGCAACATTATATAAAACAATAAATAAAGATTACACATGGTGTAATCTACATTCGTGACATGTCGATACATAGTAAAATATAGTTATAGGGTTGTAATATACTTTCGTGACATGTCAACATGTGGTGAAAACTATTTTCGTGACATGTCTTCATGTGGTAAAAAAATTTAAAGGTGATGTAAATCTTCGATGTTGTGAATTAATTCAATTCTTGAATTAAATTCACATATTTTTCATCAATAATTCACTTATTCCTATTTCACCCCTAGAAAATACGTGATCTTACATGCCTATTATCATGACAAATTAGACATTGAGGTTGCAACTAAGAATAAAGAAACAAGGAAAAATGTCAAGAATGTATACAACCGTATTGAAAACCTATAAAACACACTTTTATTTTCTTTTTAATTTATGATAAATATTCATAGGTAATTTGTGATATATAGGAATTAGACTAACATCAAACTAACACATGATGCTACTGATATAATTCAAGGTGTGTGTTTCCAGTTTAAAATGAAATTTTAGTAAAAAATAGAATTAGTATACTCAAAATTGAGAAAATAAATTTGGATTGTTTTGATACTTTAGAAAAATAATTCATAAGTCATTTGGTGCATGTAGTAATTTGACACACGGTGTGACCAGTATGAATCCAAGTGCATCTTTTTATTTAAAATTGATATTAATTTTAGTAAAAATACAACTGACATACTCAAAACTAAAAAAATCATTTGGATTGTTTTAATTCATTAATAAAATGGTTCATAATTAATTTTTGAAGTATAAGAATCATCTGCACAATAATATGATACATGATGTTCTTGGTATTAATCAAATTGTCAGTTATTTGTTTAAAATTGACATTTAAGTTCAAAAAGTGTCACTCAATTAAAACTGATAAAACACACCCATACTTTATTGATAATATTGGAAAATTATTCGTAAGTTGTTTTTGATCTATAGGAATTAGTCTCACATCAAAATGACACATTATGTGACCAGTATGACTTAAAGTGTGCCTTTCCATTTTAAAATGACATTTAGAAAAAAAAACATATGTGACATAATCAAAACCAAGAAAATACATTTACATTTTTTCGATACATTGGGATAAAATCTATAATTTATTTGGGATGTTTTGGAATCATTCAATCCTCAATCCAATGCATGGTGAGACCTGTATGAATCCACGTGTGTCTTTTTAATATATAAGATCCATTTTAGTTTAAAACTTGCATCACATCACCAAAACTGAGCAAATGAGCCTATATTTTTTTCATATCATTTTATCTATCATTACATAATTAATTTCCTTATCATTTTTATCTTATAATTATTTCATTAATTTTTGAAAATATAATTCTTGAATACGAATAAGAAATATTGTGCGTGCAAGAATCAATAGTAACTCAATCTAATACACAATGTTCCTCGTATGACTCAAAGTTTGGTTTACAATTAAAACGTTCTATTTAATTTATTTCTTTATTTTATTATTAACATAATAATTGTTTTATTATAGAGGTTAGTTCTTTTTCTCGATCATGGGTGGTTTTTTATTTTATTCAGATGAATTATTTTTCTTTACTGTAGTATTTTTTATATAATTGTGTTGTATATTTTATTTCATTTAAATTTTTTATTAGTATTTTATTTTGACTAATTTATGGTGTAATTTTTGATGTTGTAGTGTGATGTTATAACACACTATTGTATACCCCCTTTTCATAAAATATAAAAGAGCTAATAAATGGGACCTTTATTAGCACTTGTAGAAGTGCTGATAATAGCACCCATTTATCAGATATTTTATTTGGGATTGATAAATAGACCCATTATCAGCTCTAAAAAAAGCTCTCATAAATGGGTTCGTTTATCAGTGCCGATAAAATCCTTGGGATTTTAATCATACTTTGAAAGTCATCACTTCTCTAGTATTGATAAAGTCCATATTTGGCACTATTAATGGCCTTTTATGACACCTTTGGATAACTTATCCCCATTAAAACAACTAATTAAACTTTCAAAACAAATTGATATAAATAAAAAATATATCTTTTCAATAGAAAAAAACTGTATAAATATTATTAGTATCACATCAGATATAAAATAAATACTTAGATATGGTAGGTTTTAAATCAGTAAAAAAACACTTATTAAAATAATAATGGGTTGATGTAATTATCAAAACCAATATGATAATGGAAAGGATCTACTCAACATCCTATTCATAAATTATGGTTATCTTATATGGGTTATATGTTTACACTGATTTTTTCATTGTTGTTACTCTGACCGGAGTCTATAGTCTTACCTCATATTGTCTTTGACCCTAACTACCATTCAAAAGCCACTGGTATATGGGGAGGTGTTCTTGAGGTCACATGGTGAACTGGTTTAATTATTTTTCCTAGATTGATCTAATATGGGATGTCGCAAAGTGGTATCATAGGTTTTTTTATTTTGTATTACAATTTTTGAATGATAAAAAATATATTAATAATTTTTCAAGGAATATTAATGCACTCATTCCTCAGAGTGGTCAACCCACACCTGAGCGAAAACTCAAGTTTTAAGATAACATAATTATTGTTTTTGGATTTATCTTGTTGCAATTATATTTTATTTCCAAATTGAGTGAGACGCATAATGTGCGATGTTATTCATTTATGAGGTTTATACACTTTTTCTCATATAGTAAGTTGATTTTGGTGAATCCATGCATCATTTTAGGCACATAGGGATTCACGTGACATGCATCATTCTATGGATAGGGTTTTAGATGTTGATTGTATGTTGTTTGTCACTTATATTATCTTATGAATATATTATCCATATGGTGTTAGTTTGATCTATATCTAGATGTGGTCTATATTTACTAGAAATAAGGGGGTTGGTATTTAAAATGATTATATAATTTTATGTGTTATTTATCAAATATGGATATATTTTAATCATAAAAAACAATTTCTCGTGATGATATCTTTATACACAGGTATATATAATTAGATTAATGATGGTATTGGTTAAATAGAATTTTAGAAAGAAACCTATAGTGTGTTTTCCCTTATAAATTTTGAATGAGATTTTATTTGATCAAGCCTTATAAATGAAAAAATTTAATAAATACTGAAAATATTAAATTTCAAACTTTAAATGGAAAAGTTGGTTTAAATTATAGGAATAAATTAAAAGAATGTGTATCTGAAAATTAAAAAAATTAAATATTCAAAGTGATGAACCTAAAAGTTTAAAAGGTGACTTAGAGGACTTTTTTTTTGGCTTGACCCTGAGTTGTGTGAGGCTACATACATAACATGGTTTGAGAGAACCCTATGTTGGGTGTTTGGAATGCTATAGTTTGTGTGGATTTGAGATTCAGATGAGTAAAATCATATGAGTTTTGGATTTGGTGAGACCTTGGATAATGGGCTAAGTGGGAGGAAATAGTGAACCCTATGATTGATATAGATTTATGGAGTTAATGCCTTGAGAGTTTCAAGGGTAACTCATGATAGGGGTTGGATGTATCTTTTAATGCCTCTGAATGAATTGGGCATGGGTAAATCCCCATGTTTATGTGGTTGGTGCATGTTCAGTGCTTCCAAATGCTGACATTGATACAGTTAAACACATGTAGTGCAACATCCTTGTGTCTGTGCCTATTTTATCGAGTACGATCATTTATATTCATAGACCTAAAATTTGCGGATGTGTTTTTGGAACACATTTCCTACAGAGGTAAGTAATTTGGGTTCTGGCAGTGATGACTGTGTTGATAGGTAGTCATGCTCTTAGTCATGAAATGTATAGGTTTTCAGGTCATTATTTGAGGGAATCTAGGATGCCTATAGTTAGTGAGATAGACACTTTGAAATCATTTTACTTTTTTTAAATAGGTTCATGATCCTAGCAGCGGTGACGATCGACTCATAGGATGAATGTTAGGGTTTTTAAACAGTCAAAGTATAGCATGATACCCTTAGGTATTGATTGGATAAATGGTGACAGTGGTAGAACCTTTGTTAATATTATTTGAAGTGGGTTTTATATCTTGGTTTAGTGAAAAAAAGATCTGTAAAATATATGAAATTAGTTTATTGATCCCATGAATGGTTTAAAATGAGAAAGCAACTGGGGTATTGGTGCTGAGTATCAAGGTTGGGGGTTAGGATAGAAATGGTTGAGTGACTAACCCTATAAAGTTATAAGTATGATTCCAGTATATTGGAGATAATGAGGATGGACTCTTTCAGTTTGTATGTGATACTATTTGGTGGGATGTCATGTGGTGGACCTTAGAAGAAGTGAAGTGCATGATTTTCAGAGTAGTATTGAGGGTACTCTAAATTAAGTGAGGGTGACCAGAACTTGTGTGTGGTAAGTGGTTTTCATGTGTGATCCCAGGTTAGATGCGATATGACTCGTGGTAACTTGAGTCTATCTATATGATCAAATAGAACATGAGTGTTCACTAGTCTTGATTCAATGGATTAAGCCAGTGTGCATAGGTAGGTTTGGTGTATACTAAGTTTTGGTTTAGTGAACATTTGTGGGTGAGAATAGGGCCAATGAACTTGAGGATATGTGGTGGGAAAATATTCCTAAGGTTTGGGTAGAACTAAATAGGACTATAAGTTGAGAGGGGTAGTGTCGATTTATATTGAAATTCTTTAATGTGGTCAGTCCAAGATATCAATCTTTGTTGGGATTGATAGGATGGTGATCATGGATTGAGAGGAGAAACACATTTTTGGTAAAGGTAGTAACCATAAGTATTTTAACTAAAGTACTTGTGTAAGGAATGATTTATTATGGGGATACATGATGTGATCGGTATAAATGAAAGTGTTTGTTATCAGTTTAAAATTGACATTTATGTTCAAAAAGTGTCATGCACTAAAAACCAAGAAAACATGCTCAAATTTTCGTGATAATTTATAGATATGATTCACAAGACATTTTTTGCATGTAGGAATCATTCTCATGTCAAACTGACACACGATGTAACTGGTATGAATCAAAGTGTTTGTTCCCTATTTGAAATGACATTTTATAAAAAAAAACACAATTAGCATACTCAAAACTAAGAAAATGAATTTTAATAATTTTTATGCTTTATTAAAATGTTATATAAGTAATTTTGGATGTGTAAGAATCATCTTCACCTAAATCTAATATACAATGTGACCGATATGACCCCAAATGCATCTTTTTATTTAAAATTGACATTAATTTTAGTAAAAAAGCTAGCTAACATACTCAAAATAGATCAAACACTTTTAAATTGTTTGGATAATTTAGTAAAATGATCCATAAGTAATTTTTTATGTCTAAGAATTAGCTTCACCTCAATTTGATACATGATGTTCCTAGCCTGACTCAAATTATCCGTTATTAGTATAAAATTGACATTTTAGATCAAAAATGTCACTCACTAAAAACTAATAAAACACACATGAATTGTCATGATAATTTAGTAAAATGATTAATAAGTCATTTTTGATGTATAGGAATTAGTCTCATGTCAAACCGACACATGATGTGACCAGTATGAATCAAAGTGCATGTTTCCAGTTTAAAATAAAATTTTAGTAAAAACACAAGTTACATACTCAAAAATAAGAAAACACATGTGATTTTTTTTTATACTCTAATAAAATTATCCAAAAGTAATTTATGATTTATATTAATTAGTTTCACATCAATCCAATGCATGGTGTGACCATTATGACTCCAATTGTGTCATTTTATTTTAAATTAACATGAATTTTATTAAAAAAGACAACTGACATATTCAAAACAAATAAAATTCATTTGGGTTGGTTTGATACTTTCGGGGAAAAAATCAATATTCCATTTGTGACATTTAAGAATCAACCACACCTTAATCTGAAGCACAATGTGTCTGGTATAACTGAAAGTTCCCATTATCAATTTAAATATGATATTTAAGGTCAAAACATTTCACTCATTAAGAACTAAGAAAACAAAATCATATTGTCTTGATAATTTATGATAATGATTTATTAGTCATTTTGTTAATTTTAGAAATTATTCTCACATCAATCTGACAAATTATGTGATCAGTATGACTCAAAGTGTGTCTATATATTTTAAAATAAACTTTTAGTAAAAAACAAAAGTGATGTAGTTAAAACTAGTAAAATTCTTTTGGATTGTTTTGATACATTAGTAAAATGATCTATAAGTCATTTGGGACATGTAGGAATCGGACACACCTCAATACAATACATGGTGTGACCGATATGACTCCAAGTTCATCATTTTATTTAAAATTGACATTAATTTATGTAAAAAAAGTAAAATTAGCATACTAAAAACCAATAAAATTCATTTATATTATTTTGATACATTATTAAAACTATCCATAATTTATTTTTGATTTATATAAATAATACACACTTTAATCTGATACTTGATGTTCTCAGTATGAATCAAAGTGTCTGTTATCAGTATTAAATTGACATTTAAGTTCAAAAACTGTTACTCACTGAAAACAAAGAAAATGTGCTCGTATTGTCTTGATAAATCAATTAATTATTTCCCAATTCATCAAAAATGATGGTAATAGGATAATATTTTATTTCATGAGAATATATACTTGATTTCATTCCATTTCATAAGAATAATATCACCCTTTGGTAATGAATTAATCATTTTCCACTTCATATCTTACTCTAATAAATTAAGGTGAATTTTTTATGCTTGAAGAACCAATATATCTTTAAATCCATTAATATAATGATAATTTATTCCTTATATCTTTAGTTATCATCATAATAAAATAGTTATCACATGTTTTTCAATACGCATAAATATTCATATAGGGAAGTAATATATTAATATTTAAACCCATATCAAAGACTTAACTTAAACCATTTCATAAACGGATTACCTTATAATCCCTACCAAATTAAATATTTATAAATAACTTCACTAAATTTCTCAAATTCAACCTAACATTAATCCCTGAATTTCCATGAAGTATATCTTAACTTTCACATACTAAATATGTGAATACCTTTGTCATATATTTTCTTAAATCATGGTAATAACCATAAAAATTTAATGAAAACATATATAAATCCTCATTACTTGAATAAAACCATCGATTATTGAATATATTCCATAATTCCAATAAAGTTGTAAACCTCATAAATGATAACAAAAACCATTTTTTCCCTCAAATCATTAATCAGTTCTAAGTTCATCAGTACTATCCAATTTAATTTTTCTATATCAATAATCTCCTTATCCCAACATCATTATCTTAACATCAATAACATATAAAGTTTAATTTTCCTTTAATTGTGTGTTTTTCATGAAATATCATCTTTCCATTAAATAACTTTTCTAAGTCATCAGAACAATTTATAATATTCTTGAAAATCATTAATGAGAAACTTATACTAAATAATCCTTGTAAATTCCATGATTCATGTAACATAATTATTAAATTTTAAAATATAAACACTTCAATCACCACACTTCCTTCTCAAACCATTAACTAGGATTCATCATTTGATTCCTTAACACCTCTTTCATGTTTATATGTTATTCATATTTTCTTCATAATCATTAATATAACCATTACTTGTACAACCTTGTTGAGTTACTTTACAATCTTTCCACATAAGACATTTATTTTCATAATTCCCATACATTCCACATTTAAAACATTAATATATTGATAATACATTAGGAATACCAATATTATCATCCATTGTTTTAATGGAACTTTTCATTTTTGTTTGTCAATTACTTTCTTTGTGCCAATATTTTCCATCCTAAAAAAATCATTCTTTTCTTATGAGCCATTCACTTGGGTGTTTCATTATACATTCTCAACATATAAGAAACTAATAATTATTTTATATATGATCACCACTACATGAAATCCCAATGAAATATATCCTTATATTCTTTAGAGAGTTTGAGAGTTGGTTAGGGTTCACATTGTTAATCATGTTCTATGATAACTGGTTAGGAATAATCATAACATCTTTTGCTTCAGTAAACATCTCATTTAGATTCTCATTAGAAAATTTTATATTACATTCAACGTCAACCCAGTTCCTTCTGGTTCCCAATATTGACTAAAAACAAAAATCATAGTGTGAGTAATGATAATAATAATGGGAGACTAAATAATCATGAAAATCTGTTATAGGATGTCTAAATAAAACCCATATTTTTAATTTATTAAAATTTAGGTTTATCATAGGTTATTCATATTTATCATCTATTTAAATCCTTTTTTATGGTTTTTAAATAGATTTTTTAATTTATAAAGAATATTCTATGAGAGTGTAAAACTGGGTGTGTACAAGTCTCATTTTCGTGCATCAAGTTATGATCAATTCCATGTCAATGATCCCTTATCAATGTTATTAACACTAGGAACCTCTATGTAATATCCACATCCACTTTTAGTATCCAAATAGGGATGTAATTACATGGAAACAACTTTCTATATCCTTTACCAAAACAACAGGGCATTTTACTATAATTTGACTAATTCTTAGACTTAGCCTTAGAGACATCCCTTGACATATCCTTAGAAATATACCTAGGGATATCATTAAGATTATATCATCCAAGTTTATAAAGTTTAACTAACCCTTTCCTTCTATACCAACTATAGTGACCATGTCTTTTCATACATAGATATTACATATTTTAATATGAATATTCAATACATAACACAAAAATATACCTGAGGACAATAACAGTATAGTTCCTTTGGAGACTAGACACACCATATTCTAATTTCATGAAATATCTAAAATTTATTGCTAAAATATATTTCCATTCAATGATCTTCATAGGAATACCCTACTTAAAACCTTTTTCATGACCTGGGGAAAGGAAACATTAGAAAGGGTGAACTCAAATTCTCAATAATGGTAAACATGGGAGGTACGAAAGCATAACATGAACATATGGTTATGAGAACAAGATAGTAACAATTTAAAACTATACCTTTCACGTCAAAGATCATAATATTTAGTCATTGAAAAAATATTGGTTGGTCATAAGACGTGATTCATAAGGAAATAAAATAACATGATCTATTAGGGGCTAGCATTGTCATAAGACAAGGATTTGTGACATACACATAAGAATAGAAACTCTTATGTTAAGGATATCTACTAATAAATTCATAACATGTTAGTCTTATGATAATAAATCATATACCTTCTTCAGGCTTGTCATAACCTCCCATGTACCCTCTTGGTTTGGGGTTGGGATAACCCCTCGTGTACCCTTTGAGTTCATATAATAGTAATCACTGCCCAATTAATTGGAGGGAGATATAAGTCCCACATGTCACATAATCTATAGATTTTAAAGCCATAATATAATATAAAATTATTTATACGATAAACCATGAAAATAAATGGGTTTCATAAAACATTTAACCATTACATAACCAATGGAAGATAAATGGGTTTCATAACCATTTCATCATTTGATCATAATATAAACCATGGAAAAGATATGGGTTTCATAAACATATTGTCATCATAAAAATAAACCATTTAGGGAAATAATAATAATTTTATTCTTGGATAATATCCCCAGTAAATCATAAGTAACATAAATGATCAGATCTTAGATAAAAAATCATTTGCAAAGAACAATCACATGGAACGTTTCTTCAGGAAAAATATCCTTTCCAATTTGAAAAAAAAATTAAAACATAAATAATTTTAAAAATATTTTTCTTGTGAATAAACTTTCGATATTATAAGGAAGAATAAAATAAATTATTATCCATGATGGTCATGAATTTTATTCATTCTATATACATTAAAATGAATATTCCTTTCACCTTTTTTGATAAAAACCAAACAAAACATATTTATAAAATGATATAAATAATCATTTTAAGAAAATGAAAAAATTATGAAATGGGTAAAATTTTATTTAATAAATCATTATGATAATGAAAAAACCTTTTTTAAAACCTTTTTATAAAACATGGTTTTAGAAGAAGAAATGGTTGTGGCCGAAGAGATAAATAAAGAAGGTTTTTCTTAAAAATATTATTTTGAAATATAGATTATATAAAGACTGGAAAATAAAGAAAACATGTATTATAATTACATAATCATAATAGGATAAAATACATTAGTTTCAAGAGATATTTATCATAATATTTTATTTTCAGAAACATAATCATAAATAAACCCTATAAACGATGAGATTGTAACATAAAACATTTACTAATTTGATAACGTTGAAATGTATTCCCCGTGAAAGAGAGATCATAAAATGGATACTTAAATCACAATAATTATCAGTATAGGAATCATAAAAAATCAATAGTATTATAGACTCCACATAAATGAAATATGTGGGGTATTTGGTATGTGTCTCACAGAAGTAACAAGTGGGACATAAAATTCTTATCGTACGTCCTGAATTTCTTCGCACTCATTCAAACCTCCATAACAATAATTATAACATTATTATAAATATATTAAAGAAAATAATTATCTATATATCATACCATATATTATTTACTTATGTCCTTGTATTACTCATTTATTAATAATTCCATGTTAATGTCATATTTCAAGAAGAAACTGCTTTGTTTTTTGAATATGTCATAATTTGGTATTTTTCATTCCTCTTACTTTTATCATGGTTTTATAACCTTCATAATAATAATAATGAAATAATTATTACATTTATACAAAAATTTAATTTCAATACCAATCATTAAAGTGGTTTTTGTGAAATGATGTACGTTACGATCATGGAAATGGTAGAAAGTACATATACATGAGTAATGTTTTCATTTTCCAATGATCATTATGCAAATAACTTAAGTAATATTTTTTATTTTAATAATCATAATAATATCATAAATAAAATATTATTTCATTAAATATAATTATTAATATCATTCATTTGGTTTGTTTATGAAAATAGAGAGTAACATCACATTATGATGGTGATAGTCCACATGTACATGGACGATGTTATCATCTTTTAGTGATAGAAAAGGTCAGAATTAAATTGATATATTATATTTTTAGGATGATAAATATGTAATAAATATAATAATTATTTCATTTATATCATGTATATTTATTAACTTTATCCTTCTTATCTTCCAGGTAAAGCATTAGTGAAAACGAAACACATCGCTTTGTGGGGTGGTAGTCTATCATACACACGAACTATGTTATCGTATCCCCTTGGAAATGGAAAGTAAAAAATGTTATATATGATATAATGACTCAATGGTTATAATTATGTTATAAATATCATAATACATTATATATCCATCATCATACCCAACTTTTATAGGTTTTAATGGAAAAATTAATGTCATCGGTTCATGAGGTGGTGGTCCACCATACACACAAATGATGATTTTAAAACGCATTTGATGGAAGTAGATATGATTTTAGGTAATTAACATAACTTAAAAACAAGTATGTATATTTAATATTTTTATTTTATTATATTATAATGGTTTAAAAATAATTTAAGGAGGTTTAATAAGAAATAAAATAAAAATGCTCGTTCAATAATGTCCCCACTTCTTTGGGAAACCTCATTAGATTTGCAACAAAAACCTTCATGGGGTGTATTTACTGAAACAATAATAAATATATACTGATATTATGGAATTTGGTAAGTTATTCGGGTAGTTATTGGATAAAATATAGTTTTAATGTGTGAATAAGAGAGGAGATGGGGTGTCCTTTTATAAGTGAGGTGAGTGGAACACTTGTAATTTTTTTAGAAGAAAAATGGGTGCCCATATTTTGATAATGAAAAAAGGATCCAATATGTAGTATTATACACCATTAGAAATTATAGGTTTAATATAAGACCGTAAAGATGATTTTATACATTTTTTTAGGTTATTTAAACCTGTATCAATTTAGTTTAATTCAATGTAAACTCATTTTTACCTTAACAGTGATAATAAATTTTTACTGTTTACACTATTCATTTCAGTCAAAAATTCATTATAAATAATTAGAAATTAATAATTATTATTATTCCAAATATGGAATCAATTTTTTCAAATTCACTTCACATAGGTGGATATTTTTAATTTATAAAAAATCTCGTATATGTGAAGAGAAACCAGGTTTTCAGAGAGAAAATGTTCAAAATTTTACAATGTTTTTATATCAAATTTCATTATTAAAATTATTAAAATGAACCCAATTATATTAATAGATATATAATTTAACTAATTTTTGTTTAAAATAAATTTATAATATAATTTATCTTTATAAATAATTTAAAGGAAAAGTTTGTCTTCAATCATATTTTTTTATTTTTTACTATTCACCAAAAAGCATTATTTTTATTAAATTCTAAAAAATTAACCGTAATATATTTTTTATTTTATGATTTAAAAAGGAATTTTATTTTCTAAAAATAATTTTCTACAATTTTCAAAAATTAAATATAAAACGAAACTCGTAGACGTAATAACAAAACTAGTTTTCAAGAAGTATATTTTTTTTTGAAGTGCAAGAAGATTTTATATTAATTCTATGTATAATAATGATCATTGTATGAATATAAATTAAAATTTATTTGTATAAAATATATAAATTTCATTTAAAACTTTACTCATTAGGTATTATTTTAATTAATTAAAATAGACAAACATTATGAAATTTAAAACTATTTTCAGAAAAAAAAAATCAATTTTTAAACCTAGAAATAAAATTTTACTAAAATCTAGAATAAAGTTAATTAAAAATTAATTAAGTGTATTAAATATAAATATATAATACCTAGGTTACTTTAAAAAAAATCAGGTATTTAAATTACTTAATTTATTAAAAATAAAATATATTTTTACAAAAATTAATATATTTTCCCAATTCATTCAAAAAGACAATATTTTTCAAAAAATACCAAAATTTTACAAAAAATTAGTTTTTATATTATGATTTCAAAAATGAAGTTCATTTTATAAAATAAATTTTCTAAATTATCTATAAATTAATTATAATATTTTCTAAATCAAAAAAAACATTTTTTAAGAAAACATATTTTTTATGAATATATTTACTTTACTAAAAATCAATTGGTTATTTACTAAGTATTTATAAATAAATTTATACTATGTGAGAAATTTATAAGTATATATAATAAAGTAGTCAATATTATTTATACCCTCTTATTTAATGGATATGTTATAATGGTTATATTTAAAATAATATTCTTTCATGTTTCAATGAAGCTCGGTGTAGCGTGTCATGCATGCTATTGAAGAAACTTGTTGTTTCATTTAATGTGGGATAAACTAGTTTTTTTGTATAATTTAATAAATTTTAAATTTTAAATTATTTTGAAGAAAAAAATTCAAAACATCTCATTTTGATACAACAATCCTAAATTGATCTTCATGATCTTCATTTCTCTATGAATATATAATAATATCATCTATAAAGACTACCACAAACTGAACAAGGTAATATATAAAGACTATATTCATTAAATATATGAAGATAGCGAGGAAAGTAGTAAAAAATGGAATCACTATAAAATCATAGTTTCTATACCTCATATGGAAGGCTTTCTTAGGTATGTCTTTATTTTTAACCCTTAACCGGTACTTTCCAGATCAAAGATAAATCTTGGAAAAATATTCTGCTTCTTGTAATTGATCAAACAAATAATTAGTACTTGTCAAAGGTTAATTTATTTATTGTGATCTTATTAAGTTATTATTAAACAATATAGAGTTCCATCGATCCATATTTATTCAAAAAAAGAACAGGTTCACCAAAAGGTGACACACTTGGCCAAATGAATCCCTTATCAGGATTCTCCTAGAGTTGATTCTTTAATTCCCCCAAAATAGTCAGGTCCATTCTATACGGAGCCTTTGAAGCAGGTGTAGGACTAATTATGAGTTCTATAAAAAACAACTTCATGATTTGGATAAATAATAGGAAATTATTCTTTAAAAACATCAATAAAGTCTCATACAATGGGAATATATTCAATATTGAGTTTTTCCACAACCATCTAAGATAAACACCCATTTTGAATTGGAATCAAGAACTATAAAATGGATAAAATTTCCATTAGAAATTCATATTTATTGTCACACTGATAGAATATCATTGTTTGGTATGGAATATAAACTTTGATATGCCTTCATTAGAAATTGATGTGATTTTTATATAAAGAAATCCAATTAATGATTAAGATAACATAAAATTTAACTAGAGGTAGAATAATGAGATTTTTATGAATCACATTCCTAAAAAATAAATTAGAGAAGAATTATAGACTTGAGATTCGATCATTGTACAGTTATGAGTTGTCACTACTAATTCAATATCTGACCATTTAGGTTATAAATTTACATTTATATAGTCTTCTCATGATATAAAAGAATTCAAATGAAAAAGATCAAATAAAATACTTGAATATTTGAGTGTACATATCACCACCTCATCTTCTTCAACCTATCTTCATTCCCGTAATAAGACCAAAATACTTGGCATGATCATCAGGAATATTTAATGTAAGTAATAAATCATGAAAAATGATATATAGGATATATAAATATTTATATATTTTCAATCTATGACACCTTAGGTTTAACATAGGTCATACATGATCATCTTCTATTCAAAACCATCACAATCATTAATAATGAAAATAGTAATTATCCCAATCATATCCCCTAAGAGTGTCAAACAAGGTGTGTAGTAAGGTCACACTCACTGTTCACTAAAATGATGGTTGAGAATAATTGACCAACTCCTTTTAATGTAATTAACACTATACGAATATAGAAAAAATCACATCCACTTATAGTATCTAGATAGGGATGTCTTTCTAATAAATAAAAATTCCTTTCTTTACCATAACTTAGGATGTTCTTTGATACATACGATTATCATAAGGGTTCTAACTAAATTTTTCTCATCATAGTTACCAAAGGTAACTAAAACATTCTCTAACACCAACTATAGTGACCCATAATTTTCATACATAAATATTACATATTATTAGATGAATATTAAATAAATAAAATAAATATACACATCAGGATCAAATAGGTTTAGTGTCTTTGGAAGCTTAGATACATAAGAAAATTCTTCATAAGATATCTACACTATATCCAACTAATTCCTTCATAAAAATCACCCTTATTATACATATCATACTTACAACCTTTCTTTACAATCTGGAGAAATGAAACATAATAAAGGGAGATCTTATATGATCATTAAGGGTATATAAAGAATATATTAATGATCACTTAAATATAACCTGAAAATAATGGTATTCAAATATGATCTTAACATTTTAACCCCATAACATGAAAATAAAATATCATAATATTGAGTTATGAAATAAATATTGGTATTTCATAATAAATGAATCAAAAAATAGTCATAGAACATGATCCATGAGATATTGACATTTTCATAAGACATGTTTTTCTGTCATAAAAATAATCATAGATAATTATTTACTTAATAGTCATGGATCACTGAAAAGACTATCTTATAGGGTTGGGTTCACTCCCTAAACTATAATATTCTTAGTAAAGGTTCACTCTTAAGACTATTATATTGGATAAATTCCCTTACTAAACAATTTTTACTCCCCATTTTAGTCCTTATTATCTCATGAGATATATTTATTTACCCAATTAATTCTAAGATTGTATAATTTTCGTCCCACACATCACATAATGAAAATAATCCATATGTGTTTCATAAGATCATAAATCATTCATCATAGCATAACCCATGGAAATAAAATGGGTTTCATAAACATTTTATTATAGCATCATAGCATAACCCATATAAAACAAATAGGTTTTATAAAGGTTTCATCAAAACATAATTAACTCATGGGAAAGAAACATGTTTCATATAATCATCCTTAAATAATAATAATCATAACACATCCAAATAATGAACGTTGATAGTATTATTGGATCATATTCCAAGTAAAGAATAATTAATTTCAAAAAATTTCATCTTAGATGAAAATACCATTAAAATATATCTGTAATATTTCTTGAGGAAAATACCATTTTCATTTTAATATGACTTCTTTAAAATCTAAAAATTATCAAAATATTAAGGAACCATTTTATTTTAAAAGAAAATTGGAAACTTTTAAAGGAAGATTAAAATCATTGATGGTTTATGAAGGTGTTAAATTATATTCATGTCATGTATATTAAAACAAAAATTCCATTCACATTTTCAATAAAAAGTCAAAAGTACAAAATTCATATAATAAATTGAGGCTTCGGCCCCAAAATTTAAAAAAAACCAAATTCATAAAATGATAGGAAGATTACAATTTAACCATTTTGTAAAAAAATAAATTATGGGTAAAAATGTATTTAAAAATACTGGGATAATAAAATAAATCTTGAAAACATTTTTTCAAATATGGACATGGAAGAAAAAGTATTTTCGTCTAAAATGAGAAATAAAGTTGCTTTTTCCTTAGAATCGTTCTTTTGGTCTATCGAGTAATTAAAGAGAGTAAAATGTAAAAAAACCATGTATTCAACATAAATAACTAGAGGAGTATAAAAATAATTATATTATTGATAGATATATCATTAAATTTAATCATTGGAAACTTAATCATAAATAATCCTATTAAATAGTGAGATTGAAACATAAAACCCTTACCTCAATAAGAAATCCTTAAAAAGATCACTAACCTCCTATGTAATAAATTTGAATTTATTATAATTATAGACCAAAATCATTTACATACTTATAATATCATACAATACCCATTATAACATTTCAAACCCTAACTATTTATTAAAACCATCACTTTTAGGTGTTTACAATTTCATTTTACATGAGAATTTATATTTGGTAGTTATTGTTATTATACATTGATTGTGGTTAAATCGTCTCCAGAATGTTAATAATAATATAAATATCATATTAATTGATTATATATATAAATATATATATATATATATATATATATATTCATCTATAAATGATATATATACAAAAATAAATTACATCGTTCATGGAGATGGTAGGTCGTATGCACACATGAACGTCATTTTCAATTTTTGAAAGATGGAACAAAACAAAGGTAAATAATAATTAAAATTTACAGATCAAATATTATACCATATATATCATATATACTCATTAAATATATCTTTATTACTATCCACGTAAATAATAAATGAAAAAATAATCACATCGCTTCGTGGAGGTGGTAGTCCACATATATGCACGTGTGGTGTTATTTTTTTCCAATGGAGTGGAAGGTAAGTATGTTGATATGATATTATAATTACAGAATCATAGTATTTTCATAAATATCATTTATAAATATTCAACATATCATAGTAACCATCCATGAAGTATGGGGATGAAAAATGAATTGTACTGCTATGAGGAGGTGGCAGTCCACATGTACGCACAAAAGATAATTTAAATTCCCATTTGAGGGAATATAGGGTGGATAATAGTGGTTTCATGATCATAATAATATTTTAGTATATTTAGTATACTTAATTTATTATTTTATGATGAATACAATATATATATATAATATAGAAGAAGAAATAAATTGAAAGAGGTCGGGTAAGGAGACTACCTCTTCTTCGATAGACAGCCTTTAGATCCCTTATTAAGGACCCTTAGAATGGTATTTTAAGAATATAAAAACCTATAATTTGTTTCTATTTAACTTTTAAAGATAATTTTATATGGTTTTGTTAATCCATATGGATCAAAGTGGCATAAATAAAAGAGGGAAAGGGTGTTCTTTTATAAGGGAGGGAATGGACAAGCTTGGAATTTCCAAAAAAGCTTAAAATATAATTAATTCATTCCCAAGAAAAATTCATCAAAATTAATAGATCTTAAAATAAAAATAATTTAATGTCTAAATTTCACCATATAATTAAATTTTAAAAGGTTTTGGTTTCATTTTAAACCTTATATGTTGGTTTAAACCCTCAATCAACCAATTTTAATCCCAACCATGTCAATGACTTTTTATATTAAAGAGTAATAATTTTAATTATAAGGTAAAAATTATATCATAAATAGAAAAGAGATAAAAATTTAGAAAATTTATCCTCCTACTTATCCACTTTAATGTTTTTTATGTTTTTAAAATATTTTAATAAAAATTTATTTAACATAAAATATCATTAATGTTATTTTTGACACTAATCATTTAATTTCAATTTAAAGACAATGTGATAGCAAAGTAATTATAATAAGAACCTTCAAAAATTCACAATATGTTATATATATCTATAAAATTTTTGGAACACAATGATTCACCAAAATTTTGTTAATTATAATATTTTTAAAATCATTTATTTTATTTTACTATTAGTTGAATAAATACTATGTTAATGGTGCGTAAGAATTTGAGGGAATTATTAAATCACTAAAAATTAGAAATAAATTAAAATGATAAAAAAATAATTAATATTTAAATTAAATATTTATAACCAAACCTATCCTCTTTTTATACTTATAATAAAAATTTACAGTTATTAAAGTCAAGAGAGTGACATTTTTGTATTTATTCTATTCTAAATTAATATATAGAACATTACTGTTGGACTCACCTATTTTGATAATCCCAAATCATGTTTCATTTATATGATAATCATGTTTCATTAATATTCATAGTTTCTATCATGTAGTAACTATGTATATTTAATCTCACTACTCTCTTGTTTCAGTTTACAGTGCACAATTTCTCTAAGTAAGAGGTTACTACTATAGGTTACCAATAGAGGTTACCGATAGAAGTTACTAATAGAGGTTACCGCTAGAGGTTACCGATAGAGGTTACCACTAGAGTTTACCTTTATAGGTTACCAATATAGGTTACTGATAGAGGTTACCAATAGAGGTTTCCACAAGGGAACATTACCACTGAGTTATCAATGTGAGATCACTATGAGTCCACCGCTCAAAGGATACCAATAGAGGCTACTGATGAAGGCTAATGATGAAGGCTACTAATGAAGGCTACAGATAAAGGCTACCGATGAAGGCTATAGATGAATCCTACCAATGCAGTCTACTGATAAATCCTACTATCGAATCCTACTATTGAAGCCTACTGTTGAGAAGACTCCCGCTAACAGTCTACTGATGCCCACTCTTCTACTCCATACTTTGTCAATTTATTAAGATTATTCGAGCTGTCATATTTGGTACATTTAATGCTTTTGACATTAAGTAATGCTGATTGTAGACATATCAAGAGACTGTATCTAGAGACAGTATGAGGTACGAGGAAGACTGCACATGGTTTACTTATTCCTATTTCCGGACCTCGAATATAAAATAGAAGACCAAGGAAGAAAAGAAAGAAAAATGCATAAGAGAGAGAACGTACTCTCTAGATCAAAAAGAACAAGGAAGAACCATACAGAATGTACACTATGAACCCATGAGCATCACAAAGATCATTTTGGAGAACAAATTCATGTCTACATTCTATGAGTCATCAAATCTCTATCAAACCAAGAAGCAGGACACCTCATTACCTACAAGCTAGAACCTGGAGTTGCGACACTCTGTTTATGGCGACAACATCCAAAGAAAGACTCGAAGTGAAATTTCTTCACTACAAGGATTCAAGAGCTGAACGGAAAAGAGATAGAGCTTTATAAACTCAATATAATAATATTACCTCTATTATATTCCTTTATTTTACAATTTTTAGATGTGTGTGCTTGTCTGTTACACACATTGCCTCATGTACTTAAACTAGAGGATACTGAAAATCCTCACACCAAAAATTATTTATTCTTTTTTTTCATGAAGAACTATGGAAGAGGCAGTGTCTGGCCTGTTTGTGCGTTTTTCCCATGAAGAACTATGGAAGAGGGTGTGATCCAAGGACAATTTGAAAAAACTATTGTAAATTCTGATACATGTTGTATATCAAGTGTTTTTGTTAATATAATCTGATTGGTGGTAGGTGATAACCAAGTGGAGAGAATTAAGTCTCAACATGAGACTGAACCTCTTGTTTAACTCTATTATGTTATATATTTTTTAATACTCTGTTTTCCTATTTTCCACTACTCATAATTTTAAAAATATAAATCTGTTTTACATTAACTCTGAAAGTTAGTTCTGGTTAGTGTGTGTATGTGTTTAATTTAGTAAACCTGTTTCAAAATTTGAATAAGTGTTTTACATTGATTCAACTGAGGACTAATCACTCTTTGAGAAACCTGTTGACCAACTAAACAGTTATATCTTTATTTCCTTTATTAACTGGGTTGTTTTCAAATTAGGGGTTTTATTCATAATGTTTTGACAGAAATTTTAAGTAGGAAATCAATTCACCCCCCTCTCGATTTTCCACTCCGACCCACATTTGGTATCGAAGGATGTTTTTAGTGTTATCATCAGAACTATTTTCAATATTTTTCAAATTCTTTTCAATTGTGATTTTAGTTGTATCATAAAGATCTTAAAATTTCTATCATATCTAAATATTAAGTTCTTTATATTCTAATTATCTATGGATAACCGAGTTATTGGTGATGTAACTAACAGGTCACCTTTCATTAATGGTAATGAATATTCTTAGTGGAAACTAAAGATTAAAATGTATCTAGGGAGCATGGGTCTTGAAATCTGGGGCACAATTGAAGAAAAACATGTATTACCTACTATTTATAGGGAGACATGGTATCAGTTGACTAAAGCTACATATAATAATAACTGTAAAGAAATGAATGCATTGTACTGTTCTCTAGGTGATGTGTAATTCAACAGAATATCTAACTGTAAAAATACTTATGAAATTTAGGATACTTTGGATATTTCTCATTAGGGAACAAACAATATTAAAGAAATGAGATTAAACACCTATATTATTAAATATGATAATTTTAAAATTAATCTTGATGAACCTATCTATGAATTGTATCTCTGGTTCAATGAAATAGTCAATACCATGAGTCTTCTTTGGAAACCAATAGATATAAAGGATCAGATTATGAGATTTATTAGATTCCAACTTAACATATAGAGAGAAACTTCTATTTATATTCAAGTATTTTGTGACATTATCAAGCTACCAGTTAAGGAACTAATTGGAAAACATGGGATGTATGAAGAATGGATTAAGGTAAATCAAGAATCATATTAATAACCAAGAAAAAATCTATAGCATTCAAGACTAATACCTCAAAGAGTAAAGACAAAGAAAAAGTTCAAATTTCTTTGGACACTTCCACAAGTGAAGATTCAGATACTGATAGTAATGATGAGATGGATCATCTTGATAGAATATTCAAAAATTTCTACCGAAAGAAGATGTTATTTATAATTTCAAACTATAGAATACGGTATGTCTTTAAAGGACAATGGAAAAAGGATAGAAAATGGAATGACAACACCAATGAGATAATCTATTATGATTTTAAATGAAAAGGTCATGTAAAGGATGATTACCCTAAATTGAATTTTAAGAAGAAATATAAAGACAAGGGAAAGGAATATAAAAATGCTATAAAAGCTACTTGGAGTGCTTCAGAAGACAAATCCAGTGGATCTAACACTTATGATACTGAAAAGAACAATCATGAAAACCTGTGTTTTATAACAGAAACATCTGAGGTAACACTCAATTCTCCTATACATAATACTTATCATTCTGGGAATGAGAGTGATTCAAATAATGATGAAAATATGACTAAGGATGAACTATTTGAATATAGTGGAATGCTTGAGGATACCTTCAATGAACTAAAGGATAGATATCAATCACTAAAAAGACAAGATACTTTAAATTTCAGTTATAAGTCTGCTTTGGATATTGAGAGAGAGAAATGTGCTTAGCTATTAAAAGAAAATACTGAACTTAAATTATCAAATGAGCAATTAAAAGGAGATCTTGAGAATTTTACTGAAGGTAGAGATACCTTTACTCAGTTTATAGGGAAACAAATTGCTCCAAAATACAGAACTAGTCTAGGATATCAGGAAGGAGAGAGAAGAATTATTAATAATAAATTTGTTCCAAAATCTGGATAGTTCCCTACTAGTTCATGTTCTGGACCATCTTCTGAAAAATAATTTTCTAAAAGACCTAAAAAAGTGTTAATATCTCAAAATATATATATTTATGACATGAAATTTGTGAGAAAAATATGGGTTTTCAATGTTTTACTTGCTAACCTCTCTGTACCTAAGAAAATATAGGTACCAAATTTACCCTATGCTTAATCTGTTTTTCATAAAAATTGTTTAAAGTGCTCCTGTAAAACCCTATGGTACATGGATAGTAGATTTTCAAGACATATCACAGGAGAATATTCATTCTTAAAGAGCCTAATTAAATTTTATGGTTGAAATGTTACATTTGGTGATAATTCTAAAGGGAAGATCATCAACTTAGGCCAAATTGGTAAACCTAATACTATATTAAAGTAATTTTTTTTAATGGGTTAAAATACAATATACTAAGTATCTCTCAGTTGTGTGATGATGGTTTCAATGTTAAGTTTGAAACTTATGCATGTAATATTTTTAATTCTAAAAATTATTTAATATTCACTGCTTTTAGAAATTAAAATGTATATTCTATTGATTTAAACTTTTTAGATAAGCAAAATGTTTCTTGTTTAAATGATTTTCATAAAGAATCTTGGTTTTGGAATAAAAGATTAGGACACTACAATGTTCACTCACTTAGGAAACTAACTAGGAAATGTTTAGTTAGAGACTTACCTAAATTGGAATTCTCACTTAACAAAGTTTATAATCCTTGTCAAAAGTGAAAAAATCACACATTTTCTTTCAAACCAAAGAAAGAATTTCAACTTCTCAACTTCTTGAGTTGTTTTACACGGATTTGTTTGGACCATCTAGAGTTTCAAGTTTAAAAGGGAAGAACTATGCCTATGTTCTTGTAGATGATTTTTCTAAATTCACTTGGGTATAATTTCTTTCTCACAAAAGTGAAGCATGTTCTTACGTTATTAAATATTCCAAGTCTATAGAACATATTAGTGGACATATAATTAAGACCTTGAGATGTGATCATGGTTGTGAGTTTGAAAATCAGGAGTTTAAATCTTTTTTCTCACATAATAGCTATAATCACAATTTCTATGCTCCGAGAACACCTCAACAAAATGGATTCGTAGAAAGAAGAAATAGGACACTTCAAGAGATTTCTCAGACTATTCTTAATGATTATAACCTACCTACCTATTTTTGGGATAAATCTATTAATACAGCTTGTTACATAGTCAATAGAGTCTTAATTAGACATGTTCTTAAGAAGACACCTTATGATTTATGGAACAATAGGAAACCTAATGTTAATTACTTTAGAGTTTTTGGTTGCAAAGTCTTTATCCATAACACTAGAGATAATGTTGACAAATTTTCTTCCAAAATTAATGAAGGGATTTTTCTAGGTTACTCAACATATAGTAAATCTTATAGAGTATTCAATAAGAGAACCAGATGTGTGGAAGAATTAATTCATGTCAAATTTGATGAAACTGATCCACATGAACCCAAAACCTCTCTTGAATGTCTTGAGGAAGATATGTCAATTCTGGACCTTAATGATAAAGACAGTGAACCCCTAGTCAAAAAACTAGTTTTGAAAATTTTCCAAAATCAGAACAGGATGCATCTAAACTTATAGAAAACCACGAGGAGTCCATTTCAACTCTTTCTAGTGATATTATAACTCTCAAAGATCTTCCATTAGATGTTGTAGTAGGTGATCTAAATATAGGGACGCAAACTAGAGCTTCTCTGAAAAACCAAGTTGAACATCAAGATTTTCTTTCACATCTTAAACCCAAAAATATTAATGATGCTATCAATGATAAATTTTGGGTGATATATATTTAAAAAGAATTATGTCAGTTTGAAAGAAACAAAGTTTGGAATTTATAGAAATGTCTATGGACACTTTGACCATAGGCACTAAATGGGTGTTCAAAAAAAAGTTGATGAGTCTAGAAATATAGTCAGAAACAAGGCTAGATTAGTTTCAAAACTATATAGTCAAGAAGAAGGAATATACTATGAGGAAACATTATCACCTATTGCTAGACTGGATTCCGTTAGGATACTAGTTGCTTATACAGCTCATTTGAATTTCAAACATTATCAAATGGATGTTAAAAGTACATTTCTAAATGAGTATATAGATGAAGATGTGTTTGTTGAACAACCCCCTGTATTTACAAATCCTCATTTCCCAAAATTGTGTTTTTAAACTTTATAAAGCTTTATATGGTCTAAAGAAAGCTCCTGGAGCTTGGTATGACAGACATAGTTCTTTTCTTATTTTAAAATTTTTTACTAAATGGATATATGATCCTACTCTTTTTATTAAAAGGATTTCCATAGATGTTTAATAGTACAAATTTATAGAGATGATATTATTTTTTGATCCTATAAAAGTTCCTTATGTACTAATTTTTTAAAGATGATGCAGGATGAATTTGAGGTGAGTCTTATGGGGGAACTTAAATTTTTCCTTGTATTTTAGATATTTTAAAACAAAAATGGTATTGTTTTAAATCAAAGTAAATATACTAAAAAACTTTTGAAATGTTTTGTTTTGGATAGAAATGAAGGTAGTGATACACCTATGAGTACCACTTGTAAGTCAGATACTGATGGAACTAGTAAACCAGTGGATCAAACAAATTACAGAGGTATGATTTTGATTCTACTCTATATCACTGCTAGCCGACCTGATATTATGTTCAGTGTATGCATGTGTGATTTTTTTCAATCCAATCCCAAATAATCTCATTTAACTAATGTAAAAAGTATTTTGAAATATCTCAAGTATACTATAAACTTAGAAATATTTTATCCAAAAGGACAATCATTTGATTTAATAAGTTATTCAGATGATGAATTTTCTTGTTGCAAGTTAGATTGAAATATCACCTCTGGAATATGTCAAATTTTGGGCAAGTTGTTAATATCATTGTGTAGTAAGAAACAAGAATTCTTTTGCATTATCTACTACCAAAGCTGAATATATAGCTGCTGGTAGTTGTTGTGCTCAAATTCTATGGATAAAACACACTTTACAAGACTATAGATATCAATTCAAACATGTCTCTATAAATTGTGATAATAAAAGTGTCATTAACATCTCTAAAAATACAGTATCTCATGCTAAGACAAATCACATTGATGTGAGACGTCACTTTTTGAGAGTTTGTTATCAAAGAGGTGATATCACTCTTGAACTCATTGGTACTAAACATCAATTGGATGATATATTCACAAATCCCTTGAATTCTGAGAGGTTAAATTTCATCAAACATTATTTGGGAAAGATAAACGGTTAGCGTTGGATCTCATCATTAGACCTCACTGTTGGACCACACTGTTGGGACTCACTGTTGGACCTCACCGTTTGACCTCACTGATGGACCTCACCATTGGACCTCACCGTTGGACCTCACCGTTGGACCTCACCGTTGGACCTCATCATTGGACCTCACTATTAGACCTCACCATTGGACCTCACTGTTTGACCTCACTATTAGACCTCATCGTTTGACCTCACTGTTGGACCTCACCATACGACCTCGCCGTTAGACCTCACCGTTGAACCTCGTCGTTGGAACCTTACCGATAGTCAGTCCTACTTAGGTCTGGGGCATAGTTTTTTTTTATTTTCTTCTAGAATCTAAAACGTTTTAATATTATTTATTTCTTAAATTCGAATTTTTTTTTATACCTAAATGATAAAAACAAAGTACAACACACATTTTGATCAACTTCAAACCCTCTCTCGAACCTCTTTCTCCCAAATCTTTGAACCTAACCTTCTGCTAAAACCCTCAAACCACATTAGATCACAATGGAGAGTTTAAATAGACTAATGGATGATTATGAAGGAGATGCATCGAACCCTAAGAGAACTTTAACTGGGTCTAGTAGTGGAAGAAATGTAGTGGAAAATCTGATAAATACACATTTTTTGAAGAGGTAAATCATGGTTAAAAAGGAATTATGTTCGGAAAGGTTACTGTCGATCTGGTCTCTAGTGTTGAAGGCACTCGAATCATAGGATTTTGTAGAATGTTTTGCAAATAACAATGGACCATATTACCAGAAGCTAGTGAAGGAATATTATGAGACTCTGATGTTCGAGTAGTCTGAGTATAATAATCGAATGTCTTCAAAGGAAAATGGAGTAAGTGTGAGCTTTTCCTCTATTGAATGGACTGATTGATTAAGAGTCCCACATAAAGAAATTTTTAATTACCATTCTGGAGTGATGCCTCCCACTAGTGAGTTATTCTATTATGAAGAAGCTTTGGATGAACTAACATGGAATAGAATCCCTAGGAAAGTGATTGCTGCTGAGATGAATGGTGAAAACAAGTTTCTATTTTAATTTTTTCAACATGTCTTGAGTACTAGGAGAGGGGACTTTGCTACTTTGAAGTGTCAAGACATATTTCTATTGTATATGATGAAGCATGGAAAGAGTATAAATCTTTGTATGTTGCTGATGATTCAGTTAGAGGATATGACAAATCCTAGTTTTAAATAAAATGATTTGTTTCATGCCAAGTTGATATCCTTGATGTTGAGAGTGAAATGAGATGATGGAAATAAAGAGGAAACAATAGTTTTAAGGTAAAAATATGCATTAACAAAATTATTTTCAAGTTTATAAAGATAAACTGGAACCCTTGGAAAAGGGAATGGGTGAATGATGAGGCAAAGCTATTTGAAAAATTCAACCCTGTCACCAATCCAGCTAGGCCAAAGAATAAAAGAGATCCATGTTTGAAACCTAATGAAGTAGAGCCAGTGTACTCAGATGAAGAATAAGAGGATACTTTTGTGAAAGAAAGACATGATTCTCCTATAGATGACAGGAGTGATCCCAAACTTCCCTCAAGTACTCATGTCAATATTTTATCATTTGGTGAGCCTAGGCCACCAAAAAATTTCATAAAAGAGAGATTGTCCTAAGGGACAGTGATGATGAGGAAACTAGTGAATAATAAGGGGAAGAAAATGTCTTAAGAGACATTAGAGAAACCTTATAGGATGACGATGAATTTGTATCTATTCATGATGATTTTGATATAGTTTTTGATGAAAGTGAAGAGGAATGCCTAATTCTCAGTCCTTTGATAGGATATAAAAAAGTTGTAGAGAGTGTAGATGAATCGGTTGAATATGGAATTACAATGGAAGTGGTTGAAGATTCTATAGGAGAAGTGGTAGTGGTATCTCCTATTGATGCAGTTGATGAAGGAGGAATGGTAGAGGTAAATTTAGTTGATCAAGAGAATGCTCCAAGTTAGGGGGAGGAACCTGTTGTTATATGATCGATTTGTGTTTGTCATGGGATAAAAGATTGGTTATAATATCCTGGATTCATTGTTTTGTGTTTATACTATGGAGACTTTGAATATAACAAGCCTAACAGAATCCCTCTAATTCCTTCTGTTTCATAGACTACTATTGTATAGCCATTAGTTATTATACCTCGGGATTACATAAAGAAGGATGATTTAGAATAGTTAAAATCAGATTTGGAGAGACACTTTGATTAGAGATCAATTGAGATAGAGATAAAAATATCTCTTAATCAAGAACATGTGACATCTGAATTGGAAAGGCTAATTTCTACATCTCACTCAAATTTTATACATGAAGTGAAGGAATGTCAAAATCAAGTCAGAACATTAGCAGAATCTATGGAATCTGTGAAACAATCCATTGCATGTTGAAAATCATATATGGCTTCAAGAGCTCAAGTGGAAAAAGACCTTAAGTGTCTTAAGAGTTTTGTTCAGCAAATGGTCACTATTTTTAAGGACTTTAAAAATTATATGGAGGCACATGTGAGTGGTCATGATGATGACGTGAAAAGATTGATCAGTGTTTTGACCAAGTATTTTAAGGAGACAATAGCTTTTAAAATGGAACCTCTCTGTGCATCTTCTTCATCTTCATCCTCTCCTCTTATTGATCTAGAAGCTTTCATGTTAGTTGTTAGAGAATAATTGGAGAAGTTATCTAGTGCAATTACCTGAGACCCTCAGTCTAGGACTCAGGTCATTTCCACTACCAGATACATTCATAATCTTGTGGGAGATTATTTGGGGGAATCTACTCAAGATCCGAAGTCCATCAAAGAGAAATTTTATTTCTACTATAAAAGTGTTTACACTAAGCATCATATGGATGGTCACCTCAAGATGCTATTGGAAAACTTGAGGAACCCACCTATCACTCAGGATTTTAAGTATCAAATTATCAGGCTTAGAGAATTGAAACCTACCTTGGAGAACTTCATGGATAATAAGGATGATTTTATCTCGGCTATGGAAATGGGAGGAAGCATCATTATAGATTTCAGGAATATCCTTTTACCCATCATCCATGTGGACTAAACTCCCATTATTGTTTCTCCAGCATTACCTTCTTCCTCAGCTGCCCTAGGCTCTACCAGTGCTTCCCCTTTGATGACTCCTGCATAGGTCATCAGTTGTTTGACTCCAATGATTCCTTAGAGATCTACTCATTATCGGTCTATTGATGCTTATTTAGTGGATCCTCTTACACTATTTACTACCATAACTCGGCCCATACCTTCATCTTCTAAATCATCCTCCTCATATTTCAAAGAAAAATCTCCCTTGGAAATCTCTGATGTAGATTGAATGTGGACTATCATAGTTGATAGGGATCTTTGTAATGTTTTTGTATAATTTATTCTTTCTTCATTAATACAAAAATCATATTTTGCCTATTTTTTCTTATATTCTTTTTGTTAATCACAAAGGGGGAGAAGTTTTCAGTTACTAGAGTCCATGCATATATGCTCTGATATATTTTCCACAATAAACATGGTTTAATTTTATTGATACATAATATATGTATGCTAACACCACTGACGAGATTAGAAAATGTGCTTAACCCAAATTCAAAAATACTTAAAATCTAAATTTCACTAACATAATTTGTGATTATCAAAAATGGGGATATTGTTGGATTCACCTATTTTGATAATCCCAAATCATGATTCATTTATATGATAATCATGTTTCATTAATGTTTATAGTTTCTATCAGGTAATAACTATGTATCTTTAATCTCACTGGTCTCTTATTTAAGTTTATAGTGCACAATTTCTCTATGTAAGAGGTTTCTTCTAGAGGTTACCGATAGAGGTTATGAATATCAGTTACTGATAAAGGTTACTGATATAGTTTACCGATAGAGGTTACCAAAATAGGTTACCGCTAGAGGTTACCGATAGAGGTTACCAATATAGGTTTCCAATAGAGGTTACCACTAGAGGTTACCTCTAGATATTACTGATATAGGTTACCAATAGGTGTTACCACTAAGAAACCTTACCGCTAAGTTATCAATGTGAGATCACCGCGAGTCAACCGCTCAAAGTTTACTGATGAAGGCTACTGATGAAGCCTACCGATAAAGCCTACCAATGCAGTATACTGATAAAGACTACTATCAAAGACTACTGTTGAAGCCTACTATTGAGAAGTCTACCACTACCAGTCTACCGATGCCCACTCTTCAACTCCATACTTTGTCAATTTCTTAAGATTATTTTAACGACAATATTTGGTAAATTTAATGCTTCTGAAATTAATTAATGTTGGTTGTAGACATATCGAGAGACCATATCTGGAGATAGTACGTGGTATGAGGAAGACCACACATGGTTTACTTATTCTTATTATCAGACCTCTAATATAAAATATAAGACCAAGGAAGAAAAGAGAGAAGAATGCATAAGAGATAGAACTTACTCAGTAGATTAAAAAGAACAAGGAAGAACCATCCAGCACTTACACTGTGAACCCACGAGCATCACAAAGATCATTTGGGAGAACAAATTCACGTATGTGTTATGTGCTTCATCAAATCTCTATCAAACAAAGATGTATAACACCTCAATAACTACAAGCTAGAACATGGAGTTGCAACACTCTTTTGTTTGAGACAACTTCTAGAGAAAGACTCGAACTACAATTTATTCACTCCAAGGAGTCAAGAGTTGAACTGAAAACACATAGATATATATAAACTAAATATTATAATATTATAATAGTATCTCTATTATTTTCTTTTATTTTACATTTATGAGAAGTGGGTGCTTGTTTATTACACACACGATCTTCTATTCTTAAACTGGAGGATACTCAAAATCGTCACACCAAATATTCTTTATTATTTTGTTTCCCACGAAGAACTATGGAAGATGTCATGTGTGGCCTGGTTTTGTGTTTTCCCATGAAAAATTGTGGTAGAGGGTGCGAGCCATTGACAGTTTGTGAAAACTATTGTAAATCTTGATATAGGCAGTGTATCAATTGTTTTTGTTAATATAATCTACTTGGTGGAAGGTGATCACCAAATGTAGAGGATTAAGTCTTGGCTTGAGACTGAACCTCTTTTTTAACTCTTTTGTGTTCTATATTTTGTAATACTTTATTTTCTTATTCTTCACAACTCATAATTTTAAAAAAAAGTTGTTTCACATTAATTCTGATAGTTAGTTCTGGTGTGTGTATGTGTTTAATTCAGTAAACCTATTTCAAAAGTTGAATAAGTGTTTTACACTGATTCAACTGACGACTAATCACCCTGTGAGAAAATTATTGACCAACTAAACATTTATATCTTTATTTTATTAATTAACTCGGTTGTTTTCATATTCGGGGTTTTATTCATAAAGTTTTAACAGAAATTTTATATAGGAACTCCATTCAACCCCCTCTTGAGTTTCCACTCTGACCAATAATTACTAAACAAAAATATCACAAAGTGGCCATATATTCAAAAATTGGATATAAATTTCCAAAACTATACTAATTCAATAGGATAAATTCAAGTGTTATATAAATTTTAAATTCTTATACCAATGTTTTAACACTATTTTACCCATTTTACCCTTACTATGGTGACAAAAAAGTTATCAAACATACTATTTATAATGAAAAAAAATAAAAGGGTCCTATTTACCAAATTCTAATCTTATGACTCCAAATATGATATCCATTTCTTAATATTCAATTTATATAAGTTTAATTAATTTATTTTAAAATAATTATGCAAAATTAAATGAAAACTATTTTTTAGAAAAATATAGTTTTAATCATAAAAATAAATTTATTCTCTTATCATGCCTGGAAAAAGTATTAAATAATGTTTTTAATAAATATATAATATATAAATTTCATTAAAATTACTCACTAATAGTTATTAATTTATTTTGTTAATATAATGACCCATTGTGTACATAAAAATTGTTTTTCATAGAAATTTCTCTTAAACTTTCAAATGATTTTTATTTTTATTTGTAACCAATTGGTAACAAATTAATTCATTTTATAAATGTGTAAACAATAAATTTTTCATAATTTAGTTAGTACTATTCATACTCATCAGTTTAATGTCTAAGCGATAACTGTCATATAAAATAATAATATTTCAGTAGTGTATCACGATTTGTTTAAACTCAGTGTTGTGTATAGTGCAAGATATTAAAGAAATAAAAAAATTATAGAGAACAATAATATAAAATCTCTATGTGTTACAATATCTTTAATAAAAACATAAAAATTAATCACACCATTGATGTCAATGTAGAATGATCCCCCATGTTGCAATAAATGGAAACATGCATCTTTTTTATGAACTCCATATTATTATTTTACTTTAGAAAATAATGTCAATATTTCTAATTATCTCTCCACTATTATGATTTCATAAAAAAATTACACACCCTGATATTCAATCAAGTTCTCTATTAAAAATGATCTCTAATTATTATCAATGTTATATCTTCACTCCTTAATAATTGGTAGGTCAATAATGTCCAAATAAATTTTAAAAAACTAAATGAAATAAGATAATAAAGTCCCCAATATTTCCTTCTTTGGATGAGATAAATGTTTTATTTTTTGAATTTAATTTACCTAAAGAATGGTGTAATCCTTTACCACATAATGTGGTTCCTCTAGTGAAACATTGAATCTAAGAAAATGTGTTTGTCATATTTTCCTCTTATGTATTTTCACCTATTTCTATATTTTTGAGTTTTATATTTGTATTAAACCTAGGTTTTCACATCTCTTAAACATAACATGGTTTATTATTGAAAAATATAATAGCTATATCTAGTAAAATGATCAGGTCCAAGAATAAAATGACTGTGACTTTTTATTTAAAATATTGATTCTATAAAACTTATATCCTTACTCTAGAATACACCACCCCAAAATTATTACATTTTGAATATGATAAATTGAGATTTTACCAAAGATTTATTTCCATTCTCCAAGTCACCATAGTGTAATTTCCTTTTTTCTTCCATGTTTTTAATCATACTTCAAAAGGGATTCAACACTACAATCCTGATTCTTACTCATCATATTTTGTAAAAGTACTTATAAAAATATATTTCCCACCACTATGTGAATTTATAAATGATCTTTAAGAATAAAAAATGGTGGTTACATAAAAATATATCCAAAATATTATAAATATATTTCTTTTATCATTCCCCCACATGAGGATGGGGTGGCACGAGAGGAAGTGGTTGGGACCGTAGGTAGCGGGGTCGAGTCCCCATGCCTGTTTATTTTTTCTAGTTTCTTTGTAGCATCGGGTGTTGTCGTTGGCAGCTGCAACCCATGTTTTAAACTTTCCTTCATCATTCCAACCATTTTCTATACCATCAATACTAATCATGACCTCGTATACCATACCATGAACAAGTTTTTAGTTTATTTACCAAAAAATATCTCCCTTCACTAAAACATAAGGAAACCCATTTTTTAGATTTAATAATATATATATGAATAATATTTATAAATATAAAAAATGGTTATATCATATTTTATCATATTCTATAATCGTAGATGATGATATGGGCTTGTAGATTCCTATATCATAACCTATTATTTGTTACCATTATAGAGTATGATGGGCATATGATATGTGATTTCTCATGAATAAATCACTCCCACATCTTCAAATCAGTTTATATAAAGTTATAAATAAATGAATTAATTTACTAATAGATAAAAATTCATAATAATTTCAAGTGTTCAAATAGTTATTAATATATCAATAGGGTGTAACGTATCATCTCCCATGAGATGGAAGCCAACATTTCTGATTGTCTATCAATCTATATTTAATAAATAGAGTCTATAGAATTAATGTGATACCTATAATTGATATTAATAGGGTTCATAATATTCATAATTAGAAGCATTATTTATCCTGAGTCGTTATCTATCTTTGAGAAGAAGTAGCTATCACCCCATTAGTGAATCAAGATCTTCTCATTATTAACTCAGATTCCAAGGATGATGTAATATCCTCAAAGGAAAGATTTATTTAGCTATTTTCTAGTAATCCTAATCAACCATAGTTCATTTCATTTAACAAATATGTAAATAACATTGAATAAGATACACCTCAAGGCACAACCTTGAAACTTCCTTTTTAAGTGGAGGAAGAACCAACTTTTCTTTTGTTCGAATAAAGGCACAATCATATCCCTTACCTTTTACCACATCAAATCACAACCAAAATTTACCATTTATAAGGGGTAAGAAACACCATAAACTAAGGACCTTATTTTGAATGAAAAAGTATAAACAAAAAATTAAATAGAGATAAATAATAAAAATATTAATAGCACCATAGTAACCAGTAGAAACAAAGAAATCTTGAATATCAAGGCAATAAAGAACACTTCAAGAGAAAACAAGATTAACGATGATGTCCATATGAAAGTATTTTTTAATTTGTGATCACAAAAGTGTGTGAAGTTCATGTGTCCTCAATATTTATCATATCCTCAACACTTAGTTTCTATTTTTTATGTTAATTCTATCAAAATATATATATAAATTTTATACATGCATAATAAACTTTAAAATATTTAATTCATGCACATAAAATGAAAATGAAATAGTCATTTTATTTTTTTCATTTTTGAAGTAGCAGGCACATTTAACACCAAAGAACTACATCATAGTTGTTCAGTGCATATTACTTAGAGAAAACTTCACATGTAATTCTCTTATTAATGAGAAAAAACAATAGTCATGTGGATTTTATTTTAAAATATATAAATAGAATAACAATATATATAGTATAACTCATCAAGATATTTAATATATTAATAAATATTTTTATAATAATCAATACAAAATTCCATGTAATACTCTATAAAATCATGTGTGATGGACTCTTTATATTCTAAATAATTCAAAAATTAAACGCATAAATTTTTAAGAAGGTAGTGCGAAAATAAAATATGGTTTATCCCATGTGAGGATGATTTAATTCAATATAAAAAATTAAATAATTTTTCCTTGAATATAGATAATTAAAAAGTAATTATATAACAGTTAAATCCCTAAAAACAATTAACATAAATAAATAAAAAAATAAAATTAGAAATAAAATAAAAAAAGATCATGTTTTGAGGTTTCTAAAAAAATTATCATGTCATAGAAATCATGTTTGACTTTGTTTACATATGACATTGTTTTTGTAGGTATTTTTACCTTTACCAAAAAAATATTTTTATAAAACTATTCATATTCTCATAATACCTTGATAAATCCTTTATAACTTTGTACATAAGAGGATTTCAATTCTACAACACTTCATAAGTCTTGAATGACATTATACTTAGAGAAATTTTCATTATATTAGACTTTAACTTATTCATATACAAATTTTCCAAACTTTGTATGATTTTATAGACTACGTACGACATTAAATATTGTGAAAATTCTATAAACATTAAAATAAAATACTTTCAATAAAATAAAATGAATTTTTAAATCCATATGACTTTATACTTAAATAAAAAACAAATAACTAATGACTTGTGAAAATAAAAACAATATGTACATAATAATAAATATAAAAATAATAAGAAGAAAATAAATAATAACCATTGAAAATGTGATTAATCAATAAGTAAATAATGTTATGATAAATTATAGTTATCCTGTTATGAATAATTTAATGCTTAATTTATAACCCAAATCCTAATGAAGCGTATTTTTCTCATAAATTAGTTTGTAATACACATAACTAATGTGAATAGAAATTCAATAAATAATATAACCAGTAATATTTTCTTTTACAAGTAGTGCAAGATTAAAATATTTTTATGTATTCATGTTAGAGAAAATAAAATAAAAATATTATAATTATCAAAACATAATTAAGTTAACTCTAATGTATTATTTCAATATCAAATACCCCATTCTTCTGTGAAAAATTCATATGTCTCTAGTCTTAATAAGTTGTTAGAAGGGACATTAATTCACAAGCCAGCTGGACTGACATATGACTAACTATTCCCCCAGAATCCTCTTTTAGAACTTCAAAACTATGAAATGATACCACTATAAATATATGATTCTGATTCCAAACATCTAAATTATTAATTTTTATCTATATAAAATTATTATCTCTATCAATTTGGGAAAAATATGTTATCTGTATACAAAAATATAAAAAATAAATTAATTAAATTTTTTTCCTATGATCATGACCCTACAATGTCCCTATGAGGTAACTAGAGAAACCACCTCCTACTCCCTTGATGCATGAACCTTTCTCACACAACTTAATATTCTACCACTACACTCTGATTAGGTATAGGTATCTTAAATAAATGTGTCAAATATTAATAGGAGGGAGAAACAGGGTGTTCCAGATGCCATCAAGATGGAGCTAGAGGGCATGCCAGATAAAATATGTAAGACATCTGTTAGTAAAGTCCACGATGTTTGGATAGTGTGTGACAAACTAGTTAATTTTAATAATAAATAAATTTCATGTCTTATTAATTTTCATTATTATATTTCATGGATTCATATTCAATATAATAACTTTATTTACAATTTTTATATAGAAAAAAAAATAAATAATATTATTTTATTGTTATATCACTTAAGAATGAAAATAAATTCCCCTTGGAGTGTCTTTATTAGGATCTCAGGGACTCCAATAAAAATTCTTTTATTTTTATCTTGGTGTTACCTTTAAGGAGAATGAATTTGATACTTTTTCTTTTTATGATTATCTGGTGGTCCATGGTCTTATCAACTCTACTATTAAAGAGAATCTTTAATCGAATCCCAATATTTAAATTAGTGATCAAGAATGAAAATTTCAATGATCCCCTCTTGGCTAATAACTTCCCTATATCTTGTATATTATTTTTGTTTTTGAATTTTTACTTTTCTGACTTAGTTTTGGTTCCCACTTAACCCAAAGTGTCTTGTTGAAAATAAATAGAAAATAAATTTTTCAATGTATTGTATTATTTTATTTAAAAAATAATTTTATATATTTCTTAATTTTTTTATTAAATTTAATTCATTTATGAATTCATCATTTCAAAATAATATTAAGGTTAGTTTTTTGGCTTTTTCAAAAATAGTTTATTTTCAATTAAATATTGAAAACTTTCATCTTTACAAACATTGTCACTATTATGACATCATCGTGACATAATAGTGACTAGAAAGTTTTTAAAACCATTTTTATAGACCAAATATATGTTTAATAAGTAAAATAAATCATTTAAATATATTATTTTTAATTTATAAACCTATATTTGAACCTAAGTGATGTTGTATTCTAATAAAAGAACTATTTTTATACTTTTCTTTAATTAAGTAGTTATAATGGTAAATTATGTTTTGGATTAGTTTTAAATTCACATAATTATACTTTTTAAAAAAACACAATTAATGGAATAAGATTAATTATTATACATGATTTTAGTGTAAATTCTTTTTTATTGTTAGATGTGCATCTTTTATAAAAATTGTCTTTCACTACATTTTGTGTACTTATATTAAAATTAGTTTCTACCACATCTATATATTCAATATTGTAAAATGGTTTTCATATATATAATTATAAGGTTCATATTATTTAATAATTTAAATTTTATTTTTAGTCATAAAATTAAGTTATTTTGGTAATCATTTCTCACCATGATAAAGGTTAAAATGAGTTTAAAAGGGATAAAACTAAAGGATAAGGATAAAAATATCTCAAAATAATATCTTTAATTTTACAATATGAGGGTATTTAGACCTATAATATACTATATTATAATTTTTATTTTTTTGGTTCTACTTGACCATGATAAAGGTACTAAAATCATTTAATATATAAGGGGTTTTACAAAGGTGTCGTTTATATCAAATTTAAAAGGATCCCTTCAAACCCTGAATTTTAGACCTTATTCTATAACCTTAAATCAACCAATATCTACCCAATTCACTTTATAACATAGTTATATATTTCTTATAGGTCCTGGTGAAACCAAAAGACCAATCTATAAAGGTTTTACGTGTAATCCAAAGGGGGATATCAACAAAAGAGGTAATTGTTCTCACCAAGTTCTTTCAAGATTCTTTCTTCTTCCACCTCCTTAAAATATATTATAAAAATCTTAATATAATTAAATTACTATAATTGATTTAAAAAAATATTATATTTATGTAATAATTTTTCATATCCTTTTCGTCCATTAGAAAAATTAAAACATTTCTTATGTATATGTGCGGACTACCGCCTCCATGAACAATGTATTTTATTTTTCATCACTTCCTCACATGTATGGTAATATAGATGGATTTAATGAAACAAAATATGATATTTATAGAAATATTAACATTATATAGGTGATGTAACTATGAACAAGGTGTAAGGACAGAAACCACTGAATTGAAACACGCATGGGAAATAGAATAGTAAACACATAAATATATATTGTTAATAAAGAATAATTAATAAATTGTTTATATAAAATTATAGGTGAATTGTTTCTCATAACAAGAATATAAATATAGTTCTCATGTAGGATCATAATAAATCTATATTTATTATACCGGAAATTTGAATCATGTTCAACTAAGTGGAAGTCTGAGGTATGGTATTTTTCTTTCAAACCTTGTTTTAAATAATTTAAAGTTTTTCTTTCAACTCTTCTAATTCCATGTCCAATATCTTTTATATGTTTCAAGATTGTTATTATTTATAAAGATAATGGATGATTAAAGTAATTTTCAACTATATTATACTTTCTTTACAAAGGTTTTAAAAAGAATATCTTTAACATTTCCAGAGGGGTAAATTTTTAATTTCTTTATAAAAGTGGGATAAGAATGTTTTATTAACATTTAATTCTTGATTTATTTTTACCAAAACTATAGTAATTATTTTTTAACAAGATTACTATATAATTTTCCATGATTTTTCAAATAATACTCTATTTTTATTCTTCTATGTATTTTTTTATCCAAAGAAAAATATTTTTTATTATTTTCATAGGATAGCTAAAAATATTTATTCTTATGGGTTAAAAATTATTTTTAAAGATTTTTATGATGTAAATTCAAGATTTTATCTGTTTTATTAATGTAATGGTTCATATAAGTTGTATATTATTATGAGTTCATATATTATAACCCTATAATTCTTTGGGTAATTATATGTTCACTGGATAAATTATGTTGGAATTAACTAGTGAAGTCATTTCATTATAATGGATCCTATGAGGATGATTATAAGGGTAAAATGGGAATAATTTGCTAAGATGCATACATGTTTTTTCTATGTTTTCAATGAGTTTTATTATAAATCTATATATTTCTTGGGGTGATAAATAATAATATGGTTAATGGAATGTTTTAGGTCTTTTAAAGGTGAAATTTTTATTTTTCAATGAAAAATTTCATGAGTTTGCATGTTTTCCATATAAGTTTCAAGATTATGATTTTTCCATTATGCTTTATTATAAAAAAATTATGAAAAAAAATTTCCAATGATGTTAATTTCATGAGTAAGTAAATGATTATTTTAGCTCAATTTTTATTACGTAAAATGAAAAATTTCTTATGGATTTTCATGTTTTATAATGGATTGATAATTTTCCTTTATTTTTATATCCCTTATTAAGTTTTTTGTGATTATACCTTGTTTTTTAATTATTTTATAGGTTTTAATGATCTATATGAACAATATTATTATCTAGAAAGAATAAAGTGTTTCAATAATGAAACATGAATTGAATATAAGAACCTATTTTTGTGGAAAAAGTGTACACTATGTGGAAGTTTTTAATTTGTTATGTAATTTTTTTTATAATTATATAAAATGAAAAACCTAGAAGATCATGGGAATATAATAAAGTATATTCCTTGAAATTAAAATCATAACTATGTTTTAGTTATATTAGGATTGTTATAGTTGGTATATGAGTAATTTTTATATAAATGTAGAGTTTATCATGTTGTTAATAAGAGAAATGTTAATAATTTTAATTTATGGTAATAGTATCAAGGGAATTTTTTAGGTTTTCAATGTTGCTTTATCTAATATATTCCTATTTTTAATGGTTTTTCATAGAGAAATATGGGATAATGATGTAGGATGGTAGATAGAGGTAAATATCCTTCTGAATCATCAACTTGGAATAGTTGGAGTTAGAATTGAACTATTTTTGGATTTGTTAACTCAATTGATGTAAAAAATAAATGGAGGTAACCATGATCTATTGTAACGCCCCAACCCTAGTTACCCAGATTCAGTTCATTATTACATAACATTGGCATGATCACAAAAGATCAAGTCTCGAAAGACCGATTAGTTTAGTAGCCTTGTAATCACGAGATATATTCATAAATTTTACATTACATCGTAAAATGAAAACTACAACAATATAGTCTCCATAGTCCACACTCTTATCCCCTCATACTATCCCTAAACGTAATTCATAAAATACTTCTTCACATCTTGGGAAAAATAAAACATAGAAAGGGGTGAGCCCAGATGCTCAGTAAGGATAACAATATAGAGGAAACTTTCATAAATAAGCATAAACATTTAAGGAAATGTATAACTAAAACAAAATCCTTTTAAACTTGAACTTCATAATAATATGGAAAAGATAAAATTAAATAATTCCATTTACTTATTCACATGGATATTCTACTAGTAGAATAATTACATGTAATATCAATAACCACTTTCATAATGATGGAATGCATAATGCCAGACTATCATAACCACATAGCCAAGGCCTAGTGTCAAGACTACAAATAAGATTTTGCCAAGGCCTTGTGAAAAGACAATAGTTTGTCTCATGAGACCTACCGATGCATCGAGGAACTATAGCGGGCTCTACCCGTCACTTATTAAGTCCAATGCATTCCTCATATGAAGAGGTTTAAACATAACAAAAATATTCATATTAAAACTAGTATATGAAATGTCAATACTTTATCCATAAACCATGAATGGTATAAAAATAACACATCCACAGTCAAACATATCAGAAAACCTTCATTACAATATGGAAGTTTTGTATCATAATAAATCAACTTCAAATAAGCTTAAAATCCATCAAAGGATGTTGACATAGATGAAATCAAAACTATTTGAGAGAAATATCTCTTTTTTAAAATCATTTGAAAGTCACATAATTATATTATAAAATAAAATATTTACTTTAAAATTTTTCTTATAAGATTTTAAGGGAAGCTTCGACAATTTTATAATGGTGTAAAATAGTTGCACCCGCCGTATAAGTTAAAAAAGACATTCTTACCTTAATTCTGTCGAAAAGGTTAAAAAGGACCTTGTTTGGAAAATGACAAAAAGATTCCTTTATAAAATTCTTATAAAAAGTCAACAATGGTATAAATGACTTTATCCCATATTCTTTAAAATATTAATAATGATTTAAAATACATTTTTAAGAAACATGGATGTGGATGATAATGAAGTCCTAGTAGATAATTAGGTAAAAACAACCTCGGATAATGAAGAGATTGTGAAATAAACCCTTACCTTGTACTTTTCCTTGGTTGAGGGTAGGTTAACCTCCTGTATAATAGTTAAATAATTTTTATTAAATTATTCTAGAATCATATACATTAATATGATATCATATATGATATTTTAACATTGCTTTGTTAATAATATCTTAGTATTATCGTCGTTTCAGGTGTTAACTTACTCATTTTATTTTATATGTTTTGTTACATAAGCCATGTTTTTTATGGATAGGTTTTATATTATTCATATCCAGAATGATATAAAGTTCTTAAAAATTACTTTTGATCATCAAATGATAATTTGCCTCAAATGGATACGATGGGGAATGAATCTCATCGTGTTCGTGGAGACGGTAGTCCGTACGTACGCACGACCGACAATATCATTATTTTGATATTAAAATAATATATAATTGGATGGTATATAATATATACAGAATCATTATCATGTTATATTTATTATTTACATGAATTACACAACATTATTATACCCATCCAAATAATAATATATTGAATAACAATTACACCACGACCTGGAGACGGTAAGTCATACGTACGCATGTATGGTGACATGTCATTCAAAGGATAAATAGAATACTAAATATGGTTATACCTTATTTAAAATAACATCACAGTATATATAAGATACTAGATTTATTATTTTAGAATGGGAATAACAAAGAAATAAGAAGTTGAAGAAGAAAGGAACTTGAAAGAGGGTGGTGAAAACATTACCTCTTCTTCAGGTTCTTCCTTTTGATTTGAACAAAAGGGCTCCTTCGGTTGGCTTTCTGACTAAAGTAAGGCCTCTAAGATTATTTTAGGGAAGTTGAGAGAGTATTTGGGTAGTTTTTGGCCGAGAAAAATGGCTTTTAATATGTAAATTAGTGACAAGGGGTAGTGCCCTTGTATAAGAGGGGTGAGGGGCACCTTTGGAAAAGCTAGAAATATTATTTTATAATAAATTAATATTAGGTTTATAATGGCTCCAAAGTATATTATTTAAATTTTATGGTTTTTATGGGTCAAAAAAATCAACCAAGAGGTTTTTGACAGGTTTGGGTCACTATATTAACCTTATCTTTTAGTTTTAACTCTTAGTTAATTAGTTTGACATTTACCATGTCACTTTGTATTTTTATATTATATAGTTATTAAACATACAATAAACTTCCAAGAAACCCTCAAGTGGTCTATTAATGATACACCTATCCGGATATAATTCCTTTTTCCAAACCATAGATTTTTAGGAATATAATATCAATTAATAATATAATATTTGTTTTAAAAAACACTTTTATGTCAATTTTGACACTATTGGGTATTTTGTTTTTGATAATTTCATAACAGCATCATTACATCAAAAATAATTTATATAACTAATCGTAAGATGTCATATTAACCTATAAAATTAGTGTAATTCATAAAAAGTCTCAAATTACATTTATTTTGATATTTAGAATATCAATCATTTTAATATTTCATTAATTAGGTAATTACTGCATCACCATTGTGTCATAAATAAATTAAATAATTTATTGTATAAAAAAATTAAATAAAATACCATTATGTAGGAAATATTTTTGGATTTCTAATGAATATTTACAATCTAATTTATCTTATGTATAACCCTATATTAAATATGTTTCAGTAATTAAACTTTGATTTTAACTCTTTTAGCTCTTCTTTGATTTAAATAATAATAAATGTCCTAATCTAATCCAAGTGGACCTAAATGATAATATTTTATTCATAAGGTTATTTTTGGTCTATATAAACTTGTCCAATAGAATTAGGACATGTGTTAGGGAAATATTAATATCATTTTTACCCTTAATTACCCTATTTACCTTTAACCGTGGTAAATGAAAGTAAAAAAGTTACTATTCACCAAAAATTAGTTTCATCTCATTGAACCACATTTTACTCCTTGATATTAACTTTGACTCTTGGATTTCTAAAATTACACTCATAGAAGTGGTAAAATTATGTTTTATGTGAATTTCCAAATTCTCCTAGGAGGTGGGTACAAGACGGTGAAAAGTTCAATAAAATTTTTATATATCTAAAATTATTATGAACTAACTCCAATGAATTACATTGAACTTATATAGGTATTATTTATATATTTTGACCTTAATTAAATTTAAATAAAATAAATAATTATTTAAATAAAAATTCGGTTTTAAACTGTAACTCAATGTTTTTTCACTATTCATCAAAAATTGAAAGTTTTCAGAAAAATACAAAAATTTCACCCTAGGATAATTTCGATATTCCGAATCCAAAAATGAAGTCCATTTTGAAAGACAAAATTTATAAAATTTCAAAAAGTGGGTATTACTATTCATAACAGCTAGTTTGATTGGTTGTGGTGTGTGTTAGAACTTGAAGTTGCATACAACACACGCTACTGTATTATTCAAAGAGAAGCGTACAATGGAAGCTTGGGGTGTAACATTCTCCCCTCCTTCAAATATTTTCATCCTAGAAATTTATAGAATACTACTGCATGAAAAGGACTCAGTTTATTCTTTATCATAAGTTCCTTGGTTTCCCACGTTGCCTCTTCCATCTTATGGTTTCTCCATAAAACTTTTACCAGATGAGTCGTCTGGTTTCTCAGCACTTGTTCTCTTGTATCAAGAATCCTAACGGGATCTTCACAATAAGAAATATCGGGTTCCAGTTCTAATTCCTCAAAGGTGAGTACATGTGTTGGTTCAGGCATGTATTTCCTCAATAGTGATACATAGAACACATCGTGAACTTTGGAGAGACTTGGCGGCATTGCCAAATGGTAAGCTACAGCCCCAATTCGTTCTAGAATTTTGAAAGGTCTAATGTACCTGGGACTCAATTTACCCTTCTTACCTAAATGTATAACTCCCTTCCATGGAGATACCTTCAAGAAAACATGATCTCCTACCTGAAATTCCAGATCCTTTAGTTATTGGAATAGCTCTTATACCTACTTTGAGATGTTTTGATGTGGTTTTGGATCAACTTCACCTTTTCCATTGGTTCCTCCACCAGTTCTAGGCCTACAAGTTTTCTTTCACCAATGTCATCCCAACAGGATGGTGTGCGGCATCTCTTTCCATATAACTCTTCATATGGTTCCATCTGAATACTTGAATGGAAGCTATTGTTATAGGAAATTCTACCAGGGGTAAATATTAATTCCACATACCCGAAAAGTCAAGTGATCAAGATCTCAACATGTCTTCTAAGGTTTAAATAGTCTTTCTGATTGTCCATATGTTTGAGGGTGGAAGGCAGTGCTCAAACAAAGTTCAGTATCCAGGGATTTCTAATGAAACCTCTAGAATCTTGAAGTAAAATGATGATCACGATCAAAAGAAATCGATAGGGGTACTCGATAAAGTCTCACAACTTCATTAATATATAGCCTTTCCAAGCTTTCAAGTGGTAAATCTTCCCTTATAGCAAGAAAATGTGCTGACTTGGTAAGACGATCAACAATGATCGATATTGCATCATTCCTTCTAGGAGTCTTTGGTAGTCCTATGACAAAGTCCAAAGTGATATTATCCCATTTCCACTCTAGTATGGGAAGAGGTTGCATGACCCCTCCAGGCTGTTGCCTTCTGGCTTTCACTTGTTGAAAAACCACACATCATGACACAAAATCAAGAATCTCCCTCTTCATGTTGTCCCACCAAAAACGTTTCTTCAAGTCTCTATACATTTTGGTGTTCCCAGGGTGTATAGAGAAATTGGAACTACGAGTATAGTCCAAAAATTCCCTTTTTAGATCAGGTATATTAGGAACACAAAGTCTCTTCCCAAATTTCAAAATTCCATCTTCATACCCAAAGTCATTCAATCTCCCATCATTCATTGCTTTAATATTCTTTTGAAACTCTTCATCACCAGTCTGATAATTCTTTATCCTTTCTAGTAAAGATGTTTTGGTAACCATTTAAAAAGTATTGATGTTTTACCTTCCATGGTAATTCCCATATTTATCTTCACTAGATCAATGAAAATAGGATCCCTTTCAATTCTCATCATGTTCAAAACTCCATGATCTTTTCTTCTCAAAGCATCTGCCACCTTATTTTCCTTCACTAGTTGGTAGTGTATCGTGCAATCATAATCCTTGAGTAGTTCAAGCCATCTCTTTTGCCTCATGTTGGGTTCTTTCTGTGAGAAAATATACTTCAAACTCTTGTGATCAGTATAAATCTCACATTTTCCAACATAGAGATAATGTCTCCATATCTTAAAATCAAATATTACAGCAGCTAACTCAAGATCATGAGTAGGGTAGTTTTTATCATGAATTTTTAGCTGTCGTGATGCATAGGCAATAACCCTATCATTCTGCATAAGGACACAACCAAGTCCTTTCATTGATGCATCACTATAAATAATGAACCCATCATTCCCCGATGGTAGAGTTAATATAAGAGAATTGAATAATATTCTCTTTAGTTCTTCGAAACATTATTCACACTCTTTTGTCCAAACAAATTTAACCCCTTTACGTGTGAGCTTTGTTAATGGGTTAGCCAACCGGGCAAAATTCTGGACGAAACGTCGATAATACTAAACTGCGTACATCATTTATACTCGTCGGTGCAGGCCATTCTTGGATTTCCTTGGTCTTAGAAGGATCAACATAGATTCCATATTTATAGAAAATATGTCCAAGAAAAGAAATCTCCTGATGCCAAAATTCACACTTGATAAACATCCCATATAATTCATGTCTTCTCAGAGTCTTCAATATAATGCGCAAGTGATTTTCATGATCTTCTTAGCTTTTAGAATATACCAAGATATCATCAATAAATACCACCAAAAAATCATTGAGATATTCATTGAAAACTCTCTTCATTAGATCCATGAATACTAATGGTGAATTAGTCAATCTAAAAGGAATTACTGTAAAATCGTAATGCTCGTACCTGGTTCAAATTGTTGTCTTCAAAATGTCTTCCTTATTCACACACAACTGATGGTATCCAGATCGAAGGTCAATCTTTGAAAATTATTGATCTCTATGAATTTGGTCAAATAAATCATCAATGCGAGGTAGGGGATACTTGTTCTTTATTGTTATAGCATTGATTTTCCTGTAGTTGATACATAACCTCATAGATCCATCATTCTTCTTAACAAAAAGGATAGGGTCTCCCCATAGAGAAACACTAGGGCGAATAAATCCCTTATTACTCAATTCCTCTAGTTGTTTCTTTAGCTCCACTAATTCCACAGTGGCCATTCTATAAGGGGTCTTCGATATGGATCTTGAACCAGGAATTATCAAGGGAAAACTCAATTTCTCGTTCTGGAGGATTTCCAGGTAAATCTTTCAGAAACACATCTACATATTCTCTCACAATAGGCACATCCTCAATTTTAACATTTCTTTCCTTACCCACAATAATTTCATTCTCTTCCTCCCCAATAATTGAATTTAGTTGAGCTACTGTGGGTGGATCTAGGTAATAATTAGTTGGTGATGAATCAGCTCTAAAGATAAGGTGTTCTTTATCATCATCATCACAAATAGTAACCTCCTTCTTCTTATAATAAATATTTTCATCATGGTCCGAAATCCAATCCATACCAATGATTATATCAAATTCAATCATGGGTATGATGATGAGATCTATAGATAAAGATCATTTATTTTCTCTAATGGGGACTGATTCACAAAACTTTGTTGTGATGATACTTCCCTTAAGAGTTTTAAATGACAACTCCCTTGTTAAATCAAATTAGAAATATCTAATTTTCTTAGCAAACTAGGAAGATATGAAACAATGCGATGATCCAGAATCAAATAATCCATTTTTTAAACTTGAGGAAACCATTAAATTACCTACCACCACGTCTTTCGGAGCTTCTACCTCAGTAGTAGTGATAGCATAAGCTTGGCCTTTATCCCTTGGCCTTTTTGAGGTATGTTCCCCTGATGCTTAGGAAATTCATTTTCATAATGTCCCATCTCCCTACAGTTGTAGCATTGATCCTCGATAGCTTCTTTGTTCCCCTTGCAATCACGAGCTTGGTGGCCTTTTTCACCACACTTGTAACAGACTTACATTCCTTTCAATCAAGTATCGGGGTGTTTCTTCTCACATTTATTGTAGGATGGATATTCAACTTTTACCTTCTTCCCTTTATTTCGATTCCCAGAGTGATCAGAAGATCTCTTCTTCACTTTCTTTTATTTAAAGTCATAATACTTGGAGAATTATTTTTCTATCTTGATAGCACATGAGAGAATATCTTCATACGATGAGAAGGATTTTGACACTAATGATCGATGAAGAAATGGTTTTAACCCATCAAAGAAACGGTCAACCTTACTTCTTGGGTTACGTATATAATCTCTAGCATACCTTGCTAACCTTGTAAAGTTAGCCTCATACTTTGCGACATTCTCATCCTCCTTTTGTCTCAGACTCGGAAATTGCCTTTCCATATCTTCTAGTTAGTCACGAGGAAAGTATTTTTCTAAGAAAATCTCTTTGAACTCTCTCCATTCCATATTTGATCATTCATCATCTTCCTTCGTGTTTTGAATCAATGACCAGCATTGATCAGCATCTCCAATGAGGTGGTAAACTGCCATGATAACTTTTTCCCTTTCACTACACCCCAAAGCCTGAAATATTTTCTCTAGGGAACTTATCCATTGCTCACCTACCAATGGATTTGTAATCCCATTTAATTTTGGTGGTTATTTCCTCATGAAGTGATCTAACATTGATCCTCCATGCTGTGGATCAGGGTGGTCCATACGGGTAAGGTTATTATTCATAACCTGAGTGAGTTGTCCTAGTATGGTGATTAGTTAATCAGGACCAGTTGCATCACTAGCTCCACTATAATTATCTTGAGTAGGAGGGAAATCCCTACATAGAGTGTGTGCATTGATATTGTTTCCATTTCTTCCACTAGACACCATTTATAAATAATGGCATAAACTAGATCAGTTTATAAATCAAAATACATAATTCCATACTTGTAAAACACTTAACATAAATTGAACTATTTATGGATATAATCCATAATCATAAAAATGTTTTCTTTGAGGAAGTATATACTCATAAACCCTTCATAATTGTTTGTAAAGAAAATGAGAGTTATCCTAAGCATATCCCCCGGGAATGTCGTAACCAATAGTGCATCAAGGCCTATTGTCGTGCACCAGTTCCCGTTCAAGTCTAGCTCAAGGCGGTGTTTTTAGGTTTTACCCCTAGGTACATATGTGCCAGAGCCTCCTCTACCTACTCATATCTAGATAGGGATGTATTTCTCAGAAAGCACACAAAATCTCTATAATACAAAAATTATAGAAAGTTCTTATATACTAATCCTCAAAGTCCATCTTAGGTCTGTGTGCTCTAATCCAAGTTTATCTAAATCTAGCTTCCAAGGTTTGTACTAAACTTCCCCTGATACCAATTGTAATTCCCCAACTCTAGTTACCCAGAGTCGGTGCATTATTACATAACATTTACATGATCACAAATGATTAAATCTCGAAAGACCGATTAGTTTAGTAGCCTTGGAATCACTAGATATATTCATAAATTTACATTACATCATAAAATGAAAACTACAATAATATAGTCTCCATAGTCCACACTCTTATCCCCTCATATTATCCCTACAGGCCATTCATGAAATACTTCTTCACATCCTGGGAAAAATAAAACATAGAAAGGGGTGAGCTCAGTTGCTCAGTATGGATAACAATATAGTGGAAACTTTCGTAAATAAGCATAAACATTTAACGTAATGTATAACTAAAACAAAATCCTTTTAAACATGAACTACAGCATAATATGGTAAAGATAAAATGAAATAATTACATTTACTTATTCCCATGGATATTATACTAGTCGAATAATAACATGCAATATAAATAACCACTTTCATAATAATGGAATGCATAATGCCAGACTATCATAACAACATAGCCAAGGCCTCGTGCCAAGACTATAAAAAAGATTTTGTCAAAGCCTTGTGCCAAGACACTAGTTTGTCTCATGAGACCTACTGATGCATCGAGGAGCTATAGCGAGCTCCACCTGTCACATATTAAGTCCAATGCATTCCACATATAAATAGGTTTAAACATAAAATAAATATTCGTATTAAAACTAGCATATGAAATGTCAATACTTTATCCATAAACCATGAATGGTATAAAAATAACACATCCATAATCAAACATATCACAAAACCTTCAATACAATATGGATGTTTTGTATCATAATAAATCAACTTCAAATAAGCTTAAAATCCATCAAAGGATGTTGACATAGATGAAATCAAAACTATTTGAGAGAAATATCTCTTTTTTTAAATCATTTGAAAGTCACATAATTATATTATAAAATAAAACCTTTACTTTGAAAATTTTCTTATAATCTTGTAAGGGAAGCTTCGACGATTTTATAACAGTGTAAAATATCTGCACCTACCATATAAGTTAAAAAAGGCATTCTTACCTTAATTCTCTCAAAAAGGTTAAAAAGGACCATGTTAAGAAAACGACAGAAAGATTCCTTTATAAACTTCTTATAAAAAGTCAACCAGGGTATAAATGACTTTATCCAATAGTCTTTAAAATATTAATAATTATTTGAAATACATTTTTAAGAAACATGTGTGTGGATGATAAAGAGGTCCCAGTAGATAATTACATATAAACAACCTTAGATAATGAAGAGATTATGAAATAAACCCTTACCTTGTAATTTTCCTTGGTTGAGTGTAGGTTAACCTCATGTATAATGGTGAAATAATTGTTATTAAATTATTCAAGAATAATATACATTAATATGATATCATATATGATCTTTTAACATTGCTTTGTTAATAATATCTTAGTATTATCGTCGCTTCAGGTGTTAACTTACTCATTTTATATTATATGTTTTGTTACATAACCCATGTTTGTTATGTATAGGTTTTATATTATTAATATCCAAAATGATATAAAGTTCTTAAAAATTAATTTTAATCATCAAATGAGAATTATTCTCGAATGGATACGATGGGGAATGAATCTCACCGCGTTTGTGGAGATGGTAGTCCATACGTACGCACGAGCGACAATATCATTCTTTTGATATTAAAATAATATATAATTGGATGGTATATCATATATAAAGAATCATTATCATGTTATATTTATTATTTACATGAATTACACATCATTTTTATACACATCCAAATAATAATATATTGAATAACAATTACACCACGACGTGGAGACGGTAAGTCGTACGTACGCACGTATGGTGACATGTCATTAAAAGGATGGATAGAATACTGAATATGGTTAAACCATATTTATAATAATATCATAGTATATATAAGATACTGGATTTATTATTTTAGAATGGTAATAACAAATAAATAAGAAGTTGAAGAAGAAAGGAACATGAAAGAGGATGGTGAGAACATTACCTTTTCTTCAGGTTCTTCCTTTTGATTTGATCAAAAGGGGTCCATATATTGGATTTATGACTAAAGTAAGGCCTCTAGGATGAATTGAGGGAAGTTTAGAGAGTATTTTGGTAGGGTTTGGCCAAGCCAAAAGGCTTTGAGTGTGTGAATTAGTGAGAAGGGGGAGTTCCCTTTTATACGAGGGGTGAGGGGCACCTTTGGAAAAGCTAGAAATATTATTTTATAATAAATTAATATTCGGTTTCTAATAGCTCCAAAGTATATTATTTAAAGGTTAATGCGGGGATGGGTGGAAAACCACTCAACCAATAGGTTTTAGACAGGTTTGTGTCACTATATTAACCTTATATTTTAGTTTTAACTCTTAGTTAATTAGTTTGACATCTACCATGTCACTTTGTATTTTTAAAATATAGAGTTAATAAACTTACAAGAGAACCTCAAGTGGTTCATTAATGATACACATATCATTATATAAGTCCTTTGGTCGATACTTTGATTTTTAGGAATATAATATCAATTAATAATATAATATTTGTTTTAAAAACACTTTTATGTCAATTTTGACACTATTGGGTATTTTGTTTTTGATAATTTCATAACAGAATTATTACTTCAAAGAAAATTTATATAACCAATACTAATATTTCATAGTAACCTATAAAATTATTTTAATTCATAAAAAGTCTCAAATTACATTTAATTTCATATTTATAATATCAATCATTTTAATATTTCATTAATTAGGTAATTACTGCATCACCATTGTGTCATAAATAAATTAAAATATTTAATGTCTAAATATTATAAATAAAATACCTTTATGTATGAAATCTTTTAATCATTCTAATTAATATTTACAGTCGAATGTATCTTATGTATAACCCTATCTTAAAAATGTTTTAGTAATTAAACTTTGATTTTAACTCTTTTAACTCTTCTTTGAATGAAATAATAATAAATGTCCTAATCTAATCCAAGTGGACCTAAATGAAAATATTTTATTCCTAAGGTTTTTTTTGGTCTATATAGACCTTTCCAATAGAATTAGGACATGTTTTCGGGTAATATTAATATCATTTTTACCCTTAATTACCCTATTTACTTTTAACCGTGGTAAATAAAAGTAAAAAGTTACAATTCACCAAAAATTATTTTCATCTAATTGAACCACATTTTACTCCTTTATATTCACTGTTTCTCTCATATTTTTGAAATTCTACTCACAGAAGTAGAAAAATTAAGTTTTATGTGAATTTCCAAATTCTCTTAGGAGGTGGGTAAAAGACGGTGAAAAGTTAAATAAAATTTTTATATATCTAAAATTATTTTGAACTAACTCCAATGAATTACATTGAACTTATATAGGTATTATGTATATATTTTAACCTAAATTAAATTTAAATAAAATAAATAATTATTTAAATAAAAATTTGGTTTTAAACTATAACTCAGTGTTTTTTCACTATTCATCAAAAATTGAAAGTTTTCTGAAAAATACCAAAATTTCACCCTAGGATAATTTAGATATTCCAAATCCAAAAATGAAGTCCATTTTGAAAGATAAAATTTATAAAATTTCAAAAAGTGGGTATTACTATTCATAATGGCTAGTTTGATTGGTTGTGGTGTGTATTAGAACTCGAAGTTGCGTACAACACACGCTACTGTATTATTCAAAGAGAAGCGTACCGTGGAAGCTTGGGGTGTTACATATAGAGAGACTAAATTATATACAAAATAATATGTCTATAGGGTATACTTTCTTGAAACATCACCCTTCAGCCTTTGGTGGTACCTGAGATCCACTAGTAACTAAAGGATAGATTAATGTTTTGGAGAATATATTTTATTTTTTAAAATATTTTGAGAATAAGAAGGTAAATATTATTATTGATAATCTTAAAGATGAATTTTATCTATGGTGATCATTTATTAATAATACCATGGAAAATGAGATTTATTTTATACATTGGATGATATTTAATGATTTTTTTCTTTGAAAAATATTTTCCTAAAATCTTTCAATTTAAAATGGAAAGAGATTTCATGGAGTTAAAGAAAAAGGAGGTGGAATCAATTTACACATATAAAGAAAATTTTAAAAGATTATCCAATTATGCATTGAATTTTATTTTTAATCATGATATTCTAATTTATATATTTTATTATTGATTTAAACCAAGTTTATGAAATGATTTGTTTACTCATGAGTTCAGGTGTTATGAGGAAACTGTTTGATGTTATGAGACATTTGAGATGGAATTTGTTGTTTTTTATAAAAAAAGGATCATAAGAAAACCATATAGAAATAAATGGGGAAGTATCTATCTAATGAATCCTAAGGAAGGATAATTAAGTTTGACTCTTGTGATAAGTGTGGTAAGAATAATTATGTAGAGTGTCTTATGAGATCTTAAAAGTGTTACTAATGTGGTAATTTATAAAATTTGGTTCATGACTATTTATAAAATATCAATGTTAATGGTAAGAACAATAGTGAAAATCTGACATTGAATTGTTTTAATTGTAATAAGATTGCCCATTAGGTAAAAAAATTTAATATAAGTTTGAAGGATTGAAACCAAAAGGATCATAAGCTGAATTTTATGGAAAAATAATTTTCTACAACCTTGAAAAATTATAGACTATCAAATTAATTGGTGAAAGGTATAAAACTTATTTACTCAAATTGTGATAATTTATTATCTATTTTAGGATCTATGAATTCTTTAATTTTAGAGAAATATTTTAATAAAATGGGAATATCACCTTAAGAAAAGGATATATAACATTTGGTGAAAACTTATAGTAAAATTATTAAAGTAATAAAGTTTTATAAAAATATTCTTATTATCATATCTAGAATTTTTTCCCCAAAAAAATTAGTCTTACCCATAGTATAATTTGATGTTATTTTGGCTATTTATTAGATTTATGTTTATCATGATATGGTATATTGTAGAGAAAAGGATGTTATATTAAATTTTTAGAATGATTTTTAATTCATATATAAAATTTAGTTTTAATTTATGATAATATACCTAGAAGATGAGAAATTTACTAAAAATTTAATTTAAATTTATCAGGATCATATCAATTAAAATAAGAAAATATTTCAAATTGGTGATGTGATAGTGGTAAATGTATGTATAGATGTATTTTCTGTTATTTTTTAGGGTATTATTCTTAATTGGAAGGTTGAATTTAATATTTAATTAGTTCCTAATTATAAAAAAAATTGAATACCCCTTATCAAATGGCTCAAGTAGAGCCACTAGAGATGAAAATGTGGAAAAATTATTTTCTTGATAAGGGTTTCATTAATATTAGAACTTTACTTTAGGGTGTGTTTATTTTCATTTTTAAAAGGAATGATTGTTCTCTAAGGCTTTTCATTGATTATATTCCACTCAATAAAATTATTGTTAGCAACAAGTATCATTTTCCCCATATTTAAGATTTATTTGATCATCTCTAGGGATATCAGTAGTTTTTGATGATTTACCTCCGGTTTGGATATCATCTAGTAAAGGTAAATAATGAATACATTCTAAGGATGGAATTTCGAACTAGGTATGGCCATCATGAGTTTTTGGTTATTAAATTTGGGTTAATAAATGAATATTTTATCAGTATGATTAGGATAGAAAGAGGGGTGAATTTTTTTTAAAAACAAATATAACAACTAAAATGAAAAAATTATGTGATAAATAAAATTTAATATCAAGTGTAGTGGAATAAAATGTATGACAAGTAAAAATGATAAAGGGGTTTAGTCAATACTCAATTTGAGTTCCTACATTTACTTCCCTCAGAGGATTGAAGGTTTTATTATTCCTTAGATTTAATGGTGGCGAGGATACCTTGAAAAAACCATAATTTTTTATTGGTTGTAGCATAAAATCCAACACAAAGAAAGTCATTTTCATTATAAATAGTTTTATCAAGAAACCTAAAACACTCATTTCCATTATAGTCATAACCTAAGAAGATTAATAATAAGGAAATGTTTATTTATCAAAAAACCTTTACAATGCTCTCCTAATTATCACTAAGAAAGAAATTAATAAATGAGAGAAAGGGGGAGAAATAAGAGATAGAGAAATTAAATACAATAAGGGAAGCACAAATATATCTAAAATAACGGCACAATGGTATCCAATTAGTGACCAATGTTTTCCAAGCCTTATTCTTGTGTATTTATATCCTTAGGAGGTCACATGATGGTTTTAGAGGTGTAAGGAGTACAAAAGTGTCCTTGGGAGGTGATTGTAGCTTGATGGGATAGCCTATAATGGAAACACTGAATTTATAAAGAAGGACCACCAGTGGTCATTAGGCTCCATTAACTAGTTGGTGTGTAGTTATTCCCTTACCAACTAGTCGATGAGGCTCACCATCTAGTTCATGGTCTAACTCTGTCAAACTAATGAAGTTGGATAATGTGTAGGTGACACTATCAAACACACCAATTGGATGATGGTTAGCCTCCATCTAACTGGTAGAAATACCTAGTGAGGCCTTCATAAATTTTATTAAAATTCCTCTTGAACCTATTAATTTATTTTCAAACTTCCTAAGATGATTTCCAATAAATAGTAACTGAAATTATATAAAATTAAATGGTTATAAAAATAATTGGTGTTGTAATAATTAAAATATATAATAGGGTGGGAGGTACAACAATCTCCAAATTTTTGGTGATCATAAACATTTGAAATAAAAGATAAGAAAAAAGGTTAAAATAAAAAAATAATATTTGTTTCAAATAAATATATACTAGGTAATTTATAAATAAATTTCAATATTTCATAATGAAAATTAAAAGTGATTTTAAAAATATTTTCAATACTCTAAATTTTTAAAATTAGATCAAACCCATTGAAGTTAAATAGGAATACAATACAAGATTAAATTTATTAAAAGAAAAATTTAAAAACACTTAATCCAATTAAAATGTTAGAAGGATTTGGAATAAATAAATAACCTTATTCAAGACTTAAAATATCTATAAAAATTAGATCATTTATACATTTCTCCAAGTTTGTGATGATAAAAAACTTAAAACAATATTTAGATAGATAATGTATATATAAAGATAATTTCTCAATATATAAATTTATTTAAACAGTTAATAAATATTCAAATAATAATTAAATAAGATCTCCCATAAAATTTTATTATCCATTTTAAGTCGTTTGAAAAGATAAAACATTATTTAACTTAAATTTTAACTCCCTCTTTATAGAAAATGTTAAAAACAAGGATCAATGTAAACATGTAAAATTATTTTCTTGAAATTATAAAAGTATTTTCAAAGAATTATAAAATTAATAAACCTCATGTTTTAATAAATAAAAAATAACTGTCATAAAAAATACATACCTACCTCCACCTTAATAGATTCAAAATATTCTTAATAATGGGGTTTCATGAAAATGTCAAAAAATTGAATATTTATGCAAATAAACACAAATAATATATCTCAATATTATAAGTTATCTCTTGAAAGGTGGTTTCTAGGATCAATGTTATTAGCACATGAGTGTTGAATGGGATTCCAAGAAATACTAATTTCACTATTTTTTTCACATTTAATAGGAAGATGGTCATATGGTAACCCATAATATAAGAAGGTTTTTTTATCAAAATATTTTGTGCATAAGAACTCCCTATAAATATATATTCTACTTTGACAATAGAAAGAGTAATGATGTTTTTCTTCATGGTACTACAAGAGACTGAAGATTTTTTAAGTAGGTTTTAATTCCCATTTTTATATTTCCTATCTAATTAGAATCCTCTAAAAATTGGCATCTAAAAAATTTGTAAGTTCAAACAGAGTTTATTTTGGATAAAATAACCCAATAGTTTTTGTTACTTTTAAATACTTGAAAGTTATTTTTAAAAAAATTATTTTATTTTATTTTATTATTGGATTGAAAATTAGTACAATGAAAAAAACTAAACATAATGTATGGTTATTTCATGGTAAGGTAAGAAAGACTCCCAATCATACATCTAAAAAGTGTTTTATTAATTTATTTACTAGTTTCATCCAACGTTTGCTTACAATAAGTACCCCTTAGTTTACTTATTTCCTTGACTTGATCCATGCAAAAAAATTAATATTTAATTTGTTTATTTTACTTAGTTTAGAAAAATATGATCATTATTTAGAGAAATTTGAGAACAAAGGAAAATTTTTAATTCTCTCATAAAACTCATCGCATATTATTTTTTTCATTAAATATAAAAATTCATTACAAAAAGTCTATTTTGTAGATCTTTAAATAAACCTATCAAAATATATTTTAATAATTAATAAAACCTTTTAAATATGTTTTAGAAAAAAATTAAAATCATATTTTTCTATTTTAAAATAATTTTCAAATAGGTATATATATAACCACTCAAACCAAGCCTAGGGGTTATTCTAAACCATAAAGAGTCTTCATTAACTTAAAAAAATAATTTGTATATTTTGAATCTTAAAAATTTTGAGGTTGTTAAAAAATCCATTTTGGAAACAAACAATACAAAAAAACTGGGTTTATCTAGCACTAGGGATTTAACATAACTAGCTAAAAATATTTTTAAAGACCCATTCGGTCAGCACTAAAAACATGTTGTTAAAAGGGGTCTTTAAGAGTGCTTTTTTTAGTGTTTTTAAATGTTGTCTTTAACAGCGCTAAAAAAATATTGTTAAAGGGGGACCTTTATCATTTCTTTTTTAAAATCATGGATAAAAGCCTACCCTTTATTATTATGTTTAAAAAAGTTCTGATAAATGGGTACTTTTATCATCACTTGTAAAAAAACGTTCATAACAGGGGGTTATTAGCCCTTTTTTAGAAGCGTTGATAAAGACCCCCCACCCTTTATCAGTTCTTTTTTAGTAGCACTGATAAAGGTATACTAAAGAAAATTATATTTCATTAAGAATAATATATTTATATATTTATATATTTATATATTTATATATTTATATTGATATAAATAATAATATATGTTTTTTAAAATATGTTTTAGATAATGTAAATAGGAATTTAAACTTAATTTATAAGATATTTAGTGAAAATGGCTTATAAAATAAATTAAAAAATAATTTTAATTACTAATTTTATTATTATTCCCAATTTTTAGTCATTTAATAACAATTTTAAGATAACAAAAAACAAAAAATTAATAAAAGTCCTAATATAAGTTGAAAATGTAACTGAAACTTCAAATGGTCATAACTTTTGATCCGGGTGTCTGTTTGAGATCTACCACATATCAAATCGAATATTTAAATTATATCTACTCCCTTGGTGACATATTTAAACCTTTTTCACGTTTTTTGAGTCCAAAAGGCACATAAGGCCTCTAAAACTAATTTTTTAGTCAGGGTACCCTGATTTTTTAACATTCGATGGATTTTTAGAATCTTTTAAGGGTGTATTATTTCATTTGTTTAGTGGAGACTAAATTTATTCCTAGGTATTACATTCATATTGAAATTATGGTTTTTAAATTTTATCATTTTTTCATGACTTAAATTTATTTATAATTAAATATATGCATGTTTTATTATATTTACTTATAATAAATCACTCATATAAATACATATATCAACATATTTAGGTAAAAAATGTATATTATAATATATGTAAATAAATAAAAATTATAAAAATTTATTTAAAATGATATCTAACCATTTTTTACATTATATATACATATACATATATTTGTGTATTAATAAACAGATATATATTTATATTATATTCTAGTATATGTAAATAAATATATTATATAATATATTTCAATAAATATAATTATATATATCACACACACATATATTTTATAAATTTATTTAAAAATAATTATATAAATATGTATTTAAATATGTTTATAAATAAATAGAAATATCATTAAACAGAAAACAAAACAATATTGTGTAGTGTTAAAGGCATTCCATCTTCGGAGGATAGGAGTGGGGTTCGAATCCAAACAGGCACACATGAGGCTATAAAATAACAAATTGTTGATAAAATGGTTTGAGGGGTGAAAGAGATAATAAAGAGGGGGTGGAGCATTGTTAAAGGGGTCATGGAAGCATTGATAAATGGGTCAGGATCATAGGTGTCCAAAAAAATATAATTTCACCCCCTATAACAGCGCTGGTTTTATCATCCCTAAAAAAGAGCTATTAATGTCCCCCTTTAACAACACATAAAAATGCGTTGTTAAAAGGGAAATTTAACAATAATTTTTTAGAGCTGATAAAGGCCTATTATCATGCTATTAAAGGATAATTTTGTGGTGGTGAAAATCAATCAAAAAATATCATTTAACATCCATTTGAAAAATCTTAAAATTTAGGTGGGTGATGAGTTCTATTAAGATTCTTATGGACTCAAGTCATGCGACGAGTTCAAAGGTCTCAACACAATGAATGCCTTATTCTTTATTATAGAATTTAGCTACTAGTCTATCTTTTTATGAGTGATGTTACATTGCTCATGTAACTTATTCTTAAAAAAACATTTGGTCGAAAAAATGGGATGATCATCTAGTCTTCCAATAAGATTTAAAATTTTTTCCTTTAAAAATAAGTTCAACTCTTATTAAATTACAAGTACCCAATTTTCATAGTTAATGGAATCAAAAATATTTAGGGGTTCTAGGTGTGAAATAAAATCACAATGTTCAAACTCATTTAAAACTGACCTTCTAGTATGAATACCATGTTATAGATCACTGATAAATTTTTCTAAAGGATTGTATTTATAATTCACCCATGTCATGGGTAATTGAATAGATGGTGGTTCTTCCCCAACATAAGTTTATTTGGAAGGAGATGATTTATTCAAGGAAAAAATATATTGGTCATCCTCACCATCATCAATTAGGGTATGATGTTTAGGAAAATTCTCATCATATTTTATATGAATTTATTCATCTATGGTCTTGGTCTTTGCATTAAGTATTTGGTATGATTTACTTGAGTTAGATTACCTAAGAAAAATAACTTCATTAGATTTGGGGTGAAATTTTCCATAGTTGTTTTTGGTGTTAAGAATATAGCATTTATACCAAAACACCTTAAACTATATAACTTTTGTTTTTTAATTACAAAGCTCACATTGGGTCGTCATAAGGATGGGTCTTACGATAACATGGTTCAAGGCATAACCAACAGTGTTGACCGCCATGGACTAAAAATATTTAGGGGGTTTAAATTTATTCTCGAGAGATATTTAAATATCTTATATAGTTAAATTTCATCTTTCAATAAACTTTTTATGTTGGGGAGTCTTGGGAGTATAAAAATAATTATTATAACCACAAATGAATCATAGAGCTTATAAAATCCTTATTTTAAAACACTCACCCATGATCATTTTGAATGGATGTGATATTATACCCTTTTTCATTTTTAAACTTCTTGTAATATTTAATAAATACTTTATAAACCTCATTTTTCTTATCCCATAAATAAACCCATGTAAATATTGTAGAATAATCAATAATTACAAAAGTGTAATATTTCCCCCCAATACTTGAACCATGGTTAAGTTTAAATATATCATGATAAAAAGATTAATGTTATTTGAGGTGGATACTTACTTTTTATATTTAAAGGAATGTTTTTTTTCTTACCAAGTTGGTAAGGATCACACATAATGTCATTTTTCAAATTCAGCTTCAGTAAATCTCATACTAGTTGTTTTTGGTTGAGTTTCAAAAGTGTGTGTGTGATAAAATGACCAAGGATTTTTTTTCATATCCATGAATCACTATATTTTTTACTTAAACATTTAACATGTTTGATAGAAATATATTTTAAATCAATAAAATAATCGTTTGGAAATTAATAAGTTGAAAATGAAATATTTTCTTTGGAGTCAAAAACATCACAAGTCTCATTTTCAAAAGAAAATCAAAAACCATTATCACACAATTGCATAATAATTAAAAATATATATTTTAAAACATTGACATATAAACCATAGTTAATAATTGATGAATTTAAAAAAACCAATGGTGTATATATCTATGATCTTACTCCTTGAGTTATACCAAAAGCTGACATGGACCCCATAAAACTTTTTCAAGATAATAAAACATAGAGTAGTCACCACACATGTGTCCTGATCACCCGCCATCCATGTACCACATAGGTCCTTTGGATTTTATCTTATCTGATTTATCCTAAAAATTAATCATTATTCAAAATATTTTTGTACTCAAATAAATTTATTTCCAATAATATTATATAAAAGATACTTATGAACACATATTTGTTATGTATAAAATTTCACAAATAAAATATTGGAAGGAATATGTACCCTTTTAGGTCCAATTTATCTAGAATTTTTATAATCATGTTCATAAATAATATTCATGGTTTTACAACAATCATTTCAAAATTTATATTAAGATAATCCTCTTAAAAATTTAGTATTTTTAGAGGTGCGGGCTTTATTTGAAAATACAAACCCAAAATGTTTTTACCATAATTTTGGAAATCCAAAAAGTTATTTAAATTATTCTAACATTATTTTTACATAAAAAAAGGGGTTTCAAACTCTTTAATAATGGATTTTAATTTATCTACATTTGGTATCCTTTTTAATTTTGAGGTTAATTAATAATTTTATTTGGATAGTTGGTCCATCTCATTAATTAATTTATTATATTTATTTTTAATCTCTTTGGATTTTTTATTAAGTTCACAAAATATATCCTCAATTTTATGTCTATAAAATTTAAGAACTATATATTATAAATTAATTAAATAAAAAGAGTATGCAGCAGAATTTACCTCGTCATTTATCTTAATTTGGGCCATGAGAAATTGTTCACTATCATTATGTAATTCCGTTGAGGAATGTGACTAATCACTAGCACTCCATGTAGAAACATTGAATTATTTCATACATTTCTTCATTTATTTCATTTTCATATCGAATATGGGGCACTAAAATTTGATGTGTCTCTTATTATTTAATTCATTTAAAGTTACCTCTACTTCTATACATTGATTCTCCTTTTGTCATTATAAAAATATATCTCCTTCCTCATGAATTTTATCATCATCTTGGACAAGTGATAAATTTTTGAAACACTACTAAAAGGGTAATCATTTATTTCCATAAAGTCATAAGTTTTCTTTTCCTTGACTTCCTTGTATTCCTTATATTCTTTTTCATCTCTCTATTTCATATTAATCTCATATTTCATGAGTGAACCAATTATTTCTTCTAATTGAATGTATTAGGTCATAATGGATAATAAATAGTCTAGAGGGGTGAATTGACCAGATTAAAATCTTAACCAGAGAAAATTACTAACAAATCTAATTAAAGGATTTAATTTTTTGTGAAAAAAAACATAAGGAATTTTAGTAATGGTTCATTCCAAATTGAACCTACAACAATATTATGCATATCTATTCTATAAGAGATATATTGTTCCCTAAAATTATTTTTAAAGGAGAATAAGAACCTAATTACCACATATTTTTCAATAAGAAGTATAACTAAAAAACATAAATTTTCTATGGGGAGTCACAACCCAAATACAACACTTAATTTAAACTATAGATTTCCCAACTCTAATAGTCCTGAATTTAGAATATGGTAGTCACAACTCGAACAAATAATGAAATAATGGTTTTTAATGTAAAATCATAAATAGAAAGTGAGTGCACGTGTTAAAGATGGGAGTTATTGTTAGTGACATAAGAAACCACAAATAAATAGAAGATATATTAAATAAGCACATGTATTGGTTATTGAGTAATGTTTAAATATTTCCCATAAATGTAGTAGTAGAAGTCATAGAAGAATTTATTCATCACATAAAATTCTACCCAGGTGATGAAAATTTGATAACATAGGACTTGGTTTATACAACCCTTTAATGTTTCAGAGTAAAGTTCTTTTGGTTCTCAAAATTTTAGGTTCTTGTAACTAGTACTATATAAATGTGTCTTGAAGCCTTTAACTATAAAGTTAATCTCTAATTGGGTGAAGTGATTCAAATTCATAAATCATAATTATCCAAAAGAGATGAAATTATCGTTCTATAATAATCATAAGACAAAAAATTGAATTCAAAAACTAAAGACAAATTTAAACTATTTTTAATTACTAATTAAATCATTCAAATAGACTTTATAACAATATGACAATAAAATATTATAAAAATCGTAAGAAAAAATGACTGTTATATTTTAAATTTCAAAAAACATTAAAATTTCATAAAGTTAATAATTATTTATATTGATTTTCCATTTAAGGTCCTTGGTTTTGTTTTGGTGTAAAATTATTGTGTAATTGCATATGCATAACACCCAGTAAAACACCATGAGAATAATTATTAAACACATGACCTTAATCTTACAATGGTGGTTTTTAATTAATATTTTAGATTCATATTAAATATGGGGATAAATGTGATATATATATTTATGGATCATAAAATATTTAAATTTATATTCACTTTAAAAAGTTTTAAACTCAGTAAATAAGATTGTTAGAATTGATAATGGATTAAGATTACCTGATTGACTATCATCTTGGTAACTATAATACGGTAGTGAATGCCTTGAGTCAAAATAATGAATCATTGACTATGATACATGTGTAACATGATCCTATATTTACAGATTTAATAAAAATTGGAATAAAAATTACTCATATAGAAACCCCTTCACTTTTGGATCAGGTATTAATACAATCATCCTTGTCAAAGATAATTAATAATTCTCATAAAGAATATTTCAGTTTATAAGAATGAATAGAATTATATAAGAAACAAAATAACTATGCGTAATTTTGATAAATAATGTTTTATAATATTTTTAATGGGGTTATGTGTACCAAGTGATTTTTAGTTAAAAAATAAATTATGAAGTGAGGTTCACAACTCTCCATTTTTTGTTCATCCTTATAGCACTAAGATGTATAGAGACCTCTTGGGATATTATTTGTGGGAAGGAATGAACAGATATATTTTTGTTTTTACCATGGAATGTTTGACTTGAAAATAGGTTAAAGATAAATGAAAACTATTTAAGGGGATGCTTCCTTCATTTCAAGTTTTTGAATGGAAATGGGAGAATATATCTATGGATTTGATAGTTGGATTTCCATATAAATTTTTTGGTAATAATTCAATATGGGTTATTGTTGATTGTTGGACTAAATCTGGCCATTTTCTTCTAATATTAGATAATATGTCATTGGATCATCTTTATTGACTTTATCTTAAATATATAGCTTGGTTACATGGATATTCTCTCTCTATTACATCAAATTATGATCCCAATTTTACATCCAATTTTTTTAATGGACTTCAAAAGTTGATGGGTACAATGTTAAGTTTTAGTATAGCTTTTCATCCTCAATGTAACGGAAAATTAGAGTGTATAATTAAGACTTAGAAGAATATTATATGGTATTGATCATTGGATTGTCAATGAATTTGTGATTAACATATTTTCCTATTGAATTTTTTTAATAATAATATTTTTCATTCCATTATACAGATGGAACCATTTGAGTCATTATATGGAAAATAGATTTAGACCCCAACATGTTAGGATGAATTTGGGGAGAGAAATTTTTTGGGACCTAATTTAGTAGAATAAATAGTCAAAAATGTAAATATAATTCATCACCAAAAGAGGGAAATCCAGATCTAGTAGAAAGTTTATGAAAATAAAAGATAGAAGATCTTTTATTCAAGGTTGGAGACTATGTTTCTTTTAAAATATATACAAGGAATAGTGTGATGATTTTTGGTATAAATGGAAAATTAATTATATGGTATATTGGTCTATATAAAATTTTGGAGAAAGTGCGTTTGGTAAATTATCGAGTAACATTACCTCAGGGTTTATCTTAGTTACAATATGTGTTTCATATTTCATTATTAATAAAATATATACCTGATGCATCTCTTATTTTGAGCCTTGAAGTAGTTTAATTAAAGTAGAATATTTCATATGAGGAAAATCAATTTCAGATTCTTGATCATAGAGAGTGGGTGTTATGGAATAATATGACCCACCTGGTTAAATTTTTTTGTAAGAATCATATAATTGAATAAGAAAAAGAGAAATCTGAGAAAAAAAATTGTGATAGAAAAATATCCTCACCTATTTATTAATGAATAAAATAGAAAGTGTGAAATTTCTTTATTGGAAGAAGAATGTGAAAAAACAAGAAATATGAAAAATAAATAATTTTAATATATTATGAATGTTCATAATTAAATTTTATGTATTTATATTCCATATAATAAATTTTTATATATTTTCTATCAAAAATAAAAATTTTTATTCTAACTAAATTGTTCTTCATATATTATATAAATTTATTTAAAAATTAATTTTCTAAATTTTTGGATTTTTATTTGATTTAATATTCTTCATTTTTTTATTCATCATCTAAAATAATATTAAGGTAAATTTTAGGGATTTTTTAGAAATAGTTGATTTTTAGGTGAATAGTGGAAAATACGATTTTTATCAACATTGTCAATTTTATGGAATCATCATGGCATAAAATGACTTGAAAGTTTTTAAAAACTTTTTATAAACCAAATATATATTTAATAAATATAATAAAACATTTAAAGTTATTATTTTGAATTTGGGGACCTATGTTAGAATATAAGTGGTGTTTAATTCTAATAAGATAACTCTTTTGATCATTTTTCTTAATGAAATAACTACAAGGTTATATTCAATTTTTGATTAGTTTTAATGTCATATAAATCTATTTTATTTAACCATAATCCCATTGATGTCATAAGGATCAATACTATGCATTATTTTAGTGAAAATTCATTATGATTCTTAGGAATTATTTTTTTCTAAAAATATTTTTTCGTTTTGTTTTAAATATTTATATTAAAATTAATTTTAACCACATATATAGATGGAATATTGTAAAATGGTTTTATTATTTTTAATTATATGTTTAAAATTAATTAATATTATTAATTTCATTTTTATTCATATAACTAAGTTACCATTGTAAACTTTTTTCATTGTGATAAAGGTTAAAATGGGTTTAAAATGGTTAAAAATAATTGATAAGGCTAAAAATCATTCAAAAACCTATCTCTAATTTGATTAAATGATTTTATTTTTACCTATAATATCCTATATTTTAATTTGGTTTATTTTTTTCTTGACCATGAGAAATAAATTTATATTATTTTAAAGTTAATGGTATTTTCAAAGGTGTCATTCCTCTCACCTATAAAATGTGCCCTTCACCCCCTCACTAATACACCCACTTTGAGCACCTTAAATAGAACAATATCTAAGAAAATAACTTATCAACACATTTATCCACATATTATAGGTTATATTATCACCAAAATATCAATATAATAAGGATTTAGGTGTAATTCAAAGGAGGATATCAAAGGTAGATGTAATTATTCTCACCAAGTTCTTCTAATTTTTTTCTTCATACACCTCCCTAAAATATACTATACTCATAATATTATAATGAAATTAGTATAATTACTATAATAAAATGATATTATGTTAATATAACCATTTTCAACCTCTCTTCCATCTATTAGAGAAATTTAAATGTCCCTCATGTGTACGTGTGAACTACTACCTCCATGAAAGATGTATTTAATTTTTCATCACTACCTCACATTTTTGGTCATAAATATGGATTAATTGAATAAATATGATATTTATAACATTATTAAAACTATATAAGTGATTTAACTATTACCAATGATCAATTATAGATACTAAAAAATCAAAAAATGCATGGGAAACGAGATATATAATTCATAAATATTGATGTTTAAGAAACAATTATTGATAAATGGGTCATAAGAAATTATAATTTAATTGTATCTAGAAATAAAAATATAAAATATGGTTAAAATATAGGTTTCTAATATATCTATGTCTATTATACAGGTAATTTAGAATGATTTTGACCAATTGAAAGTCTGAGGTAATGGATTTTTCTTTAAGAACTTGTTTTAAATATTTTAAAGTTTTTTTATAAAATCTCTCTCTTATATAGTTGTTATCTTTTAAATGTTTCAATATTTTTCTTCTTTATACTCAAAATTAATTATTAGGTCATTTTCAACTATCTTTCTCATTCCTTAATAGTATTTTAAAAATGTATATTTTTTATGTTTCCTTAAGGGTAAATTTTTGAATTTCTATATAAAAGTGGGAAAAGAATGTTTTTTAACATTTACCTTTTGATTTATTTTTCTCGAAATTATGAAAATTCTTTGCTATTATTATTCCTCTAGAATTTTCATTGGTTTTCTAAAAAATAACTATTTTTTTATCCTATACCACTAAGGCCCTCCTAGCCAGCAGAAGGTCTATCCAAGACCACACCAATCACACCTCCAATATGCTAGGGGCTAGTGACAAGCGTTGAGATGGAATAAACTAAAATGGGATGCCTTAGACTAATGTACATGTATCCATACACCCAAATATCTCCATGTTACAGTGAAAATTAATATAATAAGGAGTGTAATATCTAGAGTAAAGCCACACATGTAATAACATCTAGGTAATACATCAAAGTATGATATTTTAAAACCAAATCCCAAAAAGGGAAAATACATGCCCAATAAGAAAATTTGTAACAACCTAACAACAACTAAAATAGAGGAAAACTGAGAGTTATCTTGAATTTTGATCTCCAAGTCTAACCAGTATATGTGTTCAATGCACCTAGGTATCACTAAGTGCTACTTATGTCACCATAAAACTTACCATCATCTGCAAAAGACATGAATCATGCAAAAAATTCCCATACTCGGGTGAGTATATACATACCTACAAGGATACCCTAAAATCTATAATGGGTGTAATATACTTATACAACCGAGGAAGAATAAACCCAAAGAAAGAGGAAAAACCCTTATATATATACTTATAAAGAGGTCCAATAAAGAGAGAAATCATATCTCTATCTCACAACCCATCCATAGTTAATGATTTTGACCAAATCTCCAAAAACCCATCTCTGATGCCCAACATCATGTGAAACCTCACAAGAATATTTGTGGAGGGGCATGCCCCTCACTATTGCACTCCATGACCAATGGATCCACAAAACTCATGGATGGACCACACCCTACTATGAGTGATTACAAACTAAACCTATGTATAGAGTATAGGGGACCCATTCCTTGGTGTGGCAGGGGATTACCAACCCCTTTATCTATCTGATGATCATTCCCTGATCACTATCATCCTCAAGTGTTTTCTTAATAAGATTCATGTTCGAAACACATCACATCATATCTCATATGACACAATCAAGGTCACCATCATATTCTACATGAAAAAATACTTACGATAATCTACTCATGAGACAAAATTTGAGTTCTAAATAATGAATCTGTGATGAAGAAGTTTCTAGGGGAATACACGACGTGTATGGGGGTCCACAAAATGTGTGACCTTTCCTCTTTTTCTAGCCATGTTCTCACTATGACTTGGTTGGGAAATCCATCTCACAATACACATCTTGTATGGGGGTCCACACGAAGTGTGACCTCACCTCACTATCTGGCCATGTTCTCTCATGGTCAAGGCTTGGGAAGTCATGTCACAGTACATGGAGTATATAGGTTGTACACAACAAGTCTCATCCACCCAAGGACTTATCACACTCTTTTAGTAGTGCCCATATTCATTATACGGATCCCATGTACATGTCCATTTCTGGGTATCTGGTCATATCCAAGTACATATCATTCTTATTTTCTCTTATCATTACCAAGTTCTCGGTTATGTATGTGCCATTTTACTCCTATAGTACATTCCAAACCTCCAGGATAAGGTCACATAGTGTCTGGTGGGTCCACATGGTATTTGATATTTATATGCACCCAAAACCCAATCCTCCATATATAGGGGAATATATAGTGTGTCTTTTTCATAGTTCATTCTTTTTAGTAAATGTTTTCATAGAAAAATCATTTTTTCATGTGGATCCAAATCCACCTTCTCTACCATGAAATCCATTGTTTTACCACCTGAAAATGAAATTTAACACCTTTAGTTGTTGATTACTAGATTCAAGTGGCCGAAAATAATATTTTTGTCATCCAATAATGATCTATCGTGTTTCCCATAGCACCTCCCATTCTCGTTGCCTCTCCGGATTCTGAATACAAGAAACATCACCCACAACCTATTCTGATCTATCCGTAAATCACCATATTGAATGTTGTCCATATAACTTCCAGGAATCTATAGATCTGATCATGCTCTAACCTTCCTTGGTAATTTTTTGTTGTAACCCCATGGGCCAATGGTGATGAACTTGAATAATGGTCTGTAGAAATGCACTTAAACAAGGTGAACCATCATTGGATGAGCATTCTCATCCAACATCATAAATCAGGGTACCTGAGGGAGATAACATGAGAAAAAAAGCAATACAATTGAATCATCAATATAAAAAGTGTGAGAGGGCTCATGAGAATATTGTAAAACACTAGAAATAAAATTACATAAATGAATCCATGCTCTATTAAATCAAATAGGGTGTAAATTCATAAATAATGTTCCCTACCTTGATTTAAGATCAATCATTGGTGAATAATGTCTTCTTTAGTGAAGAAAAAGATCAGATCTGTTTCCTACCTCTCGATCCACCCCATTCTGATCTTCGTTAATAATTTGACATTGATCCTTTAATAAATAATGCTTAATCCTCCTCTCAAATATTCCCAAGGTTATACAACTAACCCTTGTAATTTTTTATAAAGGGTTATTTATAGAGGATTTCTAGGTTAGTTCATTTATAAATAAATAAATAAAATTAATTAATTATTTTATTTAATATAACTATAAATTATCACCTCCCTCAAAATGTATGACACCAAGAAAACTTAGTTCACTCCTAGGGTAAACCCTGCATTCGATAATTATCTTTGGTTTCATTTTTCTCATCCAAGGTCTCTAGAAATGGTAAAAAATTCATAAAATACAAAATGATGCATGTACGTGCATTAAATATATTAATATTTTATTATACTAATTTTTGGGGTCCTGAAACACCAAAACATTATTTAGTGTCCCCTTTTCAATCTCATTTTTATTTATTTTTGATAATTACTTCAACCCGTCAATCTTAGTTTTCTAATAAATTTGGTAAGTGTTTTAGATTCAGTATTTTAAAGTATTTTATTTATATCTAAAAAATAGTGATTTTATTATACGGAGTTTATTTTATTAAAAAGATAAGAATATTTTATTCATTTTATATGTTTATTTAAAAATAATATTAAACTGTTTCGATGGTGAAAAGATTGAACGAAAATGTTACGAGGTGTTCGAGTGATATTGCAGTTTTTAGCTTAAAGTAAATTCAGAATTATGATGATATCTCAAGCTAAATTGAATATCATCATGGGATAATTATTTAATTAGATATATAAGGTGTTTATATAAACATCATTAGTTAATGTAGAATTCCGAAAAGGATGATTTGATACTCTAAAAAATCATTTAAGTTTCTAAAGCAGTTTTGTAATTGTATAGTGAACCAATTTTAAAACCTATAGTATTTATTTTACTGAAAGTTCAACAGATGTTGGAATTGATTAGAACCTAGGGAGATTGAAATACAATAAGTTTATATTTATTTCATAATTTTACATAAAATAATGAAAAATTGTTTTGGATGGTCAATAAATTCACTAATGTTTGGGAAGGTAGTTTCCCAACTCCAGTTTTTCAGAATGTTATTGCTTTAGTTCATAAAATATATCAAGAGTTGTAGAAGTTAGAGTGATTATAATCTTGAATTATTGGAAATATATTTAGATTTATTAAAAATAATTCTTATGGGATTGTGTCTGAATTTTATTTTAAAAGTCTCAAAGAATTCAATGAATTCTGAAGTTAAGGTGTTCACATTTTCAAGAAACACTATTCATACCCTATGTTGATAAATGTAACATAAGGAATAAACCATACACTATGCTGGATAGTTATTATATGGATCACCAACCCTTTTCTGGATATTAATCATATGGATCAGAAACCCTACAATGGAATTTGATTTTACTTTTCAAAAATTCAACATTCGGGAAATTGAATGTATGGTTAATCAATGCTTTATTTGGGATATTATACTAAAAAGGTGAATGTATAGACTATAATCCCTACGGTAATTTTTCCCTACATTATGCAGAGATGAAAGTATGGTTAAGAAGCCATACATTGGAGGAACCATATTCTAGGCGAAGGAACCCTATTCAACATGAAGGAACACTACGCTCCTTGAATAAATCCTACACTACACAGTTGAACCCAACATTTGACTTTTCAATGATGGAGTTTTATTTAAATATATTATCTATTATTTATAACAAGGTCTCGATAGAAGTATATATTGTTATAAGGATATTTTACAACCAATTCAATGGCTCATATGAAATGGATTAAATCATTTCTATTTATAAGGTATGTTGTGAATCTCTTTGAATGATTTGATTTCAAATATTCATGATTTATTGTAATGATATTTTTCAGGTACTATTTCAACTATATTCAAGGTGGTTTGAATGGATTTAAATAGGAGTTTTTTATTTTTCAACACCTCTATAATTATGGAGGTATTATTGGAAGAGTTCAAATTATTTTCAATGAATTTGTTAGAGATTTATTTTATAGGAATAAAGTAGAAACAGTGATATACAATTCTCAGGGATATTTATAAAGCTTGTTGAGTCTCTTTATTTGGGTGTCCTAAGGAAGAGGAATTTTGTTACAAATACTAGATATTTATTCTCTATATATACATCTCTCTTGAGGGAAAATAATATACAAAATGAAAAAAAAGTGAAGTCCTGAATACTCTGTTAAAAAGAAGGTGCTAAAAATATTCATATTAAATATCAACGCTTTTGAAGAGAAGATTGAAATTCATTGTAAATTATTATTCTATCATGGTTTAAATACAAATGAAGCCTATAAAACATTGCATAATATATATTTTTTATTTATATATTAATAATCCTTCTCAACATTGATGTTCATTTTTCAGCTATTGTTGTGCTATATTAAAGACCATCTATATATGTCAGTTTTTGTTGCAATTGTAAGAAAACCCTATTTCAAAAAAAACATCATCTCATCCGTTTTATTTTGAGTATCTTCTGCTCAGACTCAATAATGGAGGATTTTCATATTTTAGACTAAGATATGGATATTTTGATTCCCTATAAAACAACCAGAAGGCCCTTTAAAAGCCTTTTATGTTGTCAACATCCTACACTCAGTTGTGGATTTGAAGGTCTTGTGATAAGAGGACCTACTGGTGAAAATCACCACACTCATGAAGTAGATCATTGGTGGAGTAGACTAGGGGGTTTTTGAACCCTGAACCACTATACATCCTTCTGTTCTTTTCCTTTATTTATTTTTGATCCTCTCTCATCTTTAGGAAAGAAGGAAAGGATTTCTTCATTTCAAGAGGGGCGTTTTAATTTTGTCAAGTTTTTAAACGGACACAATTCACCCCCCCCCCCATATTGTGTCTTCATAATTGAAATACCGAGATAATAATTGGTATCAGAGTCAAGGATCCACTTATTTCTTTTGAATCAAAAAAGCCTGAGTAAAATATTCAGACCAAGAAATTTTCAACATAAATTTCAAAGAAGGTATGTCGATGATCTGTGCTCTTATTCTAATGGTGATAATTATGGATACTATAAATATCACATGACTATCTATTTGAAGAATATTGGTTTCATATATTATATCAATACTTTCAAAACTAATAAAATCCTTGGATAACCATAAAAGTGGGATGCTACTAAGGAAGATGAATATGATATTAATTCAAAATCCTTTAATGAAATTATATGTGGTCTTGGTTCTGATGAATTTAATCATTTTTCTCAATGTGATATTACCTATGAGATGTGGCTGTCTATTTCAATTACCTTTCAAGGAACTGAAAATGTAATACAACTAAGTTTCAATACTACAAAAAATAAATTTGACACATTTACAATGTAGGAATATGAGAGTATCACTCAGATGAATGGAATATTAACATAAGAACTTAATGATGCTGCTGCCTTGGGAACTCCAATTCCCGAACCCGATTAGGCATTAAAGGTACATAGAGTTTTAACTTCTAAGTGTAATGTAATATCAGCTTCTATTCAATAATCCACACCATTTAAAGAATTAAATATGAAATAATTGATCATAAATTTGATGATGTATGAAGCAGATATTCAAGGAGAAGCTGAAAATCTTATTTCAATCAAAAATCAAACAATTTCACTCAAAGTTTTGATGGTTGAATTTTATAAATCATATTCTAGTCATTATATTTCAAGTGATTATCCATCACATATTCCTAAAAAATTGGAAAGATATATAAAAAGAGAAAAAGCAACTTGAATTTCAATAAATAGAAAGAAGTTAGATGTTATGAGTGTAAAAATAAAGGTCATTTGAGATCAGAATATCCTTTTATTAAAGATCAAAGGAAATATAAATATAAATAAAATAGAAAAAAATCCATGAAGGATACTATTAATGCATATGAATATTCAAATAATTAATCTACTACAAAAATGGAAGGTGACCATGAAAATAAAAAGGTTAATCAATGTCTTATGGCTCTTACTGATGAGGTACAATCTTCTTACTCTGAAAGTTATAATTATGAAAGTTTTCCTTATGATGAACTTAATAATATTTTTCTTATGCTTTAAGATAAATTTGAATCTTTAATTAAAGAGAATAAAAATATTATAAAATCTAAGGATGTTATTTAAATTGATAATGGAAGCTTGTCAAAAATATTACTGATTTAAGATAAAATTGTTCCAAAATTTCTTATGATCTATATGAAACTAAAATTAAATAATTTTTGGATGAAGTTGATAATTTATTTTTATATTAATGGAAATTATGATAATTACTGTTATTATATAAAACCAAAATTTTTTGGTGTCAAGCAGGATCATTATTCAAAATCACTATCTAGATCTAATTATAAAGTGGTTGATTAAAATAAACATTCCCGTTAACCTAAATAATTAATTATTGACACTGCCAAACCCAAAAGACTATGGGTACCTAAAGGAACTTGTATTTGATACATTATAGATATGTGCCATTGAACGTCATCATTATATCATCAACCAGCTACTTGAAAAGTATGGGGATTTATTATATTCTTATTTCTTATTCTATTAAATACTAATTTCACTAGAGATGGAATGATTAATCCATGAAGTATTTTATTTTCAAATAAAATGATCAATTTAAATGCACTAATTTTTTTATAAAGGGGGAATTTTTTATGTTTTATATTTTATTCCTCTACATTTAATTATTATCATCCTTAAAATAAAAAATATTTTCACACTTTTATTTTATCAAATGAATTAATTCGTTGATTTATTTTATTAATCAATGAACATAAAAAATTTATAAAGATGTTATATAAATGGTTATATTACATATAAGAATGTGATTAATGTTTGACTATTTAAATTAATTTCCCAGGGTAAATTTATCTCTTGTTGTTTGTGGTACATTATTCTATTATTAGATTAAAAAGTTTTGGTCATTTATGACTTATGTAAAATTTTAGTTAGATTATTTGAAAACCCCTTAATTTGATTTTTTAAAAATAACTTAATCAAATTTCTTGAAAATACCTTAACTAAATTATTTTTAAATCCCTTAATTAAATTCTTTTAAATTAGTTTATTTTTTTATTATTTTTTTAATTATTTTCCCCTTAAAAATATTTTCATTAAATTACTTGAAAATCATTTATTTAAATTCATTGAATATTATAAATATTTATACTTGGTATTAAGGGGAGTAATATTAAATATTTAGCATGTGTTTAAATGTTTTATTATTATGGAATGAATTAAATGGTTTAATACATTCATTGAAAACACCTACTATTCATTAAATAATATTTTATATTCTTTTATGGCACCTCGATTATATATTTTTATTTTTATTTTAAGGAAGCATGAATTTAGCAAGATTTTATATTGTTGTATATATTTGGAACATATTTTTAAATAACTAATATGTTTAATATTTCTCGGAAAAAATATTTTTAAAATCTCAAATATTAATCAAAACAATAAAAAAATTATTTTTAAAATTTTAAATCTGTTAAAAAAAGGAAAATTTTATTTACCTTCTTTTGAATTTTTTTAAAGGGGGGATAAAATTTAGTTTTTTAAAATTTTAAATTGTTTTTCTGCTACTTAAAATTTCAAACTCCTATTCTTTTTAAAATAGGCAAATATATTTTAGCCAAGAACTCGTCTTTTTTATCATTACAAAAATGGGTGGAAAAATTGGTAGAGAGTTTGGGTTTTTGTAATTTTGAAAAATGGAGAGATTGTTGAGTGGCACCTTTTCATTATCATTTGGATTTAGTTTTTATAATTACATCAACCCATCAATCTTTTTTTCTAATAAATATTTTAACTGTTTCAGATTTAGTATTTCAAAGTATTTATTTTATATCTGAAGAAATAGTGATCAGATTCTTACAGAGTTTATTTTATTAGATAGATAAGAATATTATATTCATTTCAACTTTTTTTTTAAAAATCCAGTGCAATTGTTTTGAAGGTAAAAAAATTCACCAAATCTGTTACAATTTGTTCATGTGATATTTTATTTTTCATCTTAAAGTCAATTCATAATTATGATGATATATCAAGCTGCATTGAACAGATTCATGGGTGCATTATACCGTTGGAAAGATAAAGAGTTTATCAAAACATCATTAGTTTATGTGGAAGTATTAAAGGAATTTTTTGATACTATAAAAACACTCTTATGTTTTTAAATCATTTTTTCAACTGTACAGTGAACGGATTTGAAAACCTATATTATTTATTTTACTACAAGTTCAAAAGAAGTCGAAATCAATCAAGATCTAGGCAGATGGAAATACAATAATTTTATCTTTATTTAATTAGTTTACATGAAGGCTAAAAAGTGTTTTTTATGGTCAATAAATTCACCAAAGTTTGGGAAGGTATTTTTCCATCTGCAGTTTTTTAGAATTTTATTCCTTCAATTTTTTGATGATATTAGGAGTTGTAAAAGACATATTGATTCTGTTCTTGAACCATTGGAAATCTATTGAGATTAACTAAAAAATAAATATTTTGGGATTAGGTCTTAATCATATGTTAAAAGGAGCAACAAATTTAGTGAAGTCTAAAGTAACGGTGTTCACGTTTTCTGGAAACAATGTTCATACCCAACGTTGATAAACAAAATATAATGAATAAACCCTATACTATGACGAAATTTTTTCATATAGATCATCAAATATATGTTGGGTATTAAAAATATGGATTATAAAACCTATTTTTTAAGTTTTATTTACAATTAATAGACCCTATGTTTGGGAAATTGAACGTATGGTTAATCAATTCTATGTTCAGGATATTATGCTAAAAATGTGAACTTGTGGATTATCATCCCTACGCTACTTTTTCCCCTATTTTATGTGAAGATGAAATTATGTTTAAGAAACCATGCATTTAAAGGAACCCTAAACCATGAGAAGGAACCCTATATTATTTGAAGTAACCTTGTGCTACATGAATGAACCCTATGCTACATAGTTCAACCCTATGTTTGATTGGTCAACGATGGAGTTTTATTTAAATATATTATCTGTGATTTCTACAACATTATCGATGGAATTATATATCATTAAAAGGCTGTTTTACGACCTATTCAATGACTCGAATGAAATGGATTAAATCATTCATATTTATAAGGGATCTTATGAATATATTTGAATGATTTGATTTCAAATATTCATGATTTATTATGCAGCTGTTTTTTAGAAACTGTTTCAACTATATTTAAAGTGATTTGAATGTATTTAAACAGGAGTTTTTAATTTTTCAAAATTTCTATTATTATGGATAAACTATTGGAAGATTTCAAATTATTCTGAATTCATTTATTATATATTTATTCTATAGGAATAAATAGGCAACGATGCGACTCTATTCATGATAATATTTATGAAGGTTGTTAACTCTATTTATTTTGGGTATCCTAAGGAAAAGGGATATTGTTAAAAAAACTGGATATTTATTCAATATATATATATATATATATATCTGGTAGGAAAAGAATATACACAATGAAAAAAATTGGATATGTCAATACCCTATTAAAAATATGGCTTTGAAAATACTCATATTAAAGTTCAGTGCTTTTGAAGAGAATATTGAAATTTATTACACATTCTTATTCTATCACAGTGTAATGATGTAGGAAGCCTGTAAAAACATTGTCTAATATATTTATAATTGTTTAAAGATGAACAATTCTACTCAACATTGAAGATTATTTTACTATTTATGTTGTCCTATATTGAAGATCATCTACATATATTAATTGTTTCTCCAACTGGGAGCTAAACCTATTTCTCAAAAAACTTCATATCACCTGTTTTTTGAGTATCGGTTTCTCAGACTCAATTGTGGTGGAGTTTCAGATTCTCATACTAAGTAGTGGATATTTCAGTTTACTAAAAAATAACTATAAGGCCCTGTAAAATCTTTGTAAGGTGTCAACTTCCAGGACTTAGTTGTAGATTGGAATCACTTGTAATAAGTGCACCTACTAGTGAAAATCACCAAGCTCATGGAGTAGGTCATTGGTGGAGTGGACTAGGGTATTTTGGTTCCCTGAACCACTATAAATCCTTGTGTTTTTTTCCATTATTTATTTTCACTTTTCACTCAACTTTAGTATATAAGTAAAGGATCACTTCATTTCAAGAGGGACGTTTTAATTTTGTTAAGATTTTTTAAAGGACACAATTCACCCCCTCTTATGTCTTCATTATAAATATCAAAACCTAACAAACACCACCAACTTTGGGAAAAATCTAGATATATTCATAGAAATATTAAAAGGATAAATCTATCAAAACCAAATTTGCTACATTTTTCCCATTATTCTATGGATTTTAATTATTCAAGAAAAGAATATATTTCCTTGTTTAATGTGACAATTAAATATATTAATTCTTATGAGTTCAAAAGTATTTTTCATGAGTTTTATCTTTTAAATGAAATATTTTATTTGTTTTATTCATGTTATGATTCTTGGAAATTGTATAAGATAATGTTTGGGTCTCATATAATACTCAAATGCATTGGGTAAAGATATGTTCCCTGGAGAAATTATGTTGGAATTAGCTAGTGAAGTTATTTCATTATAAGTGTTCTTGTAAGGGTGATTATATGGGTAATATGAGTATAGTGTTCCAAGATGCCTACAAGGTTTCTTATGCTTTATTTTGGTTTTATTGGAAATGTATTGATTTCATGAGGTAATAAAATAAGATCATGATTAAATGAAATTTTAGTATCTTTTAAATGTGAAATATTTATTTTTCAAGAAACATATTTCATGAGTTCTCATGTTATCCATATAAATTTAATGATTATTATTTTATATTTATACTTTCTTAAAAATAATTTTATTAAAATATTTGGGAAATATAGTTGATTTCATGAGTAAGTAAATGATTATTTAAGATCAATTTTTGTTATGTATAAAAGAAAATTTCCTTATGGATTTTAATTTTTTTAATGGACTAATGAGTTTCCATTATTTTTTATCCATTACTAATCTTTTTTTACTCATTCCATATTTTCAAATAAATTTATAGGTTTTAAGGATTTTTAGGAACTATATAAGTGTATAACTTTTAGTAATAAAGACTTTAATTAAAAGAACAAAGTGTGTTAAGAATATAACATAAGTGTAAATATAAGAACTTTTTTGTGTAAAAATGTACACTTTGTAGAAATTTAATCTTTTTTATATAATGGATTCCATAATTATATCAAAATCTAAGCCTAAAATATCATTGTAATTCAATAAAGTACAATACTTTCTATTAAACTCATAATTATGGGATGGTTATGTATGGGTTGTTATAGTTGTAATGTGAGAAATGTTTATATAACCTTAGAGGTTAAGTTATTGTTAATAAGAGGAATATTAGAAATTTTAACTCTTCATTATAGTATTATAAGAAAATTTTTCAGGGTTTCCATGTTTCTTCATCTAATATATGTTTATTTTATAGTGATTTACTACAAAGGAAATAGGGTGAATGAGGTAGGAAGGCAGAAATAGGAAAATATCATTTTGAATCAACAACTTAGAATAGTTAGAGTTAGATATGAGTAGTTTATGGATGTATTAACTCAATTTATGTTAGATATAAATAGAGATACCCATTATTGAATGATATTAAATCCTTTATAAAATAAATTTCTATTTTGGATAATTTAATGAAACAACTCCCTCCATATTTTAGTGGAACCTCATACCCCACAATGAAAGAATAAGGAGTTGGCAGTGTTTTTTTTTTAGTTTGGTGATAGATTAAACCACCGCTAAATGGTTCTATGGTGGATTTTTAAAACCATAAATACATTTGGTGTCATGATCATACATGTGTTATTTTCACCCATTTAGATGTGTTTTCTATAAGGTTTTGTGAAATGATATTTAGCAATAGTTACTTCAATTTGTGGAGGTGTTTTTGCCTCTCAAAACGGTAGAGGGTTTCATGGTGATTTAAGCCTATGATATATATAATAATATACAAAGTTTTTTTAAACCACTACTATTTTCTTACCATATATAGATATGATTTGAACCACTGCTATATATTTATATTAAAAACATAAATATTGCATAAAGTGAAACCCCTAAAAAAATATACCAACTAGATGGAAAACCAAGAAAATAACATATACAAGAAACCGTATTCATATAAACAAAATTACAAAACCAATAATTATAAATTATTACAGTATTTATAAAAAATCAATAAGTCATTGGATAATACATGAAAACAAAATAAAATTATATTGATATTCTAAAAACCATAACACACAAACTATAAATAGAGTTTCAATTAAAATATAATCCAAACAAGATAAAAATGTATGCTATATTAAAAAAAATAAAACTGATAATTAATTATTGTATATAAATAATTTTAATATTAAGTCAGAATCAAATACAACAACATTAAGAGTTTTAATATATGATTAAACAAGTCTGTGATATCAGAAAACATAAACCCTGATTTACAAAGATGGAAACCGAAATGAAATAAATAAATATCAAAATATAAGAATCGTTCAACAATTACAATGTTAATAATAAAATATAAAAATAATGGATTAGAAATATCATAAAGCAATATCAAATAACAAATGAATGAAATACCCTATCATAACACAAAAATCCACCTCGAAAATCAATAAAAAAATAAGTTCCTGCAAAATCAACACACAGCAACATCATCATGTTTCAACTTCTTCCATTATTATATATAAATATATCCCACAATATTACCACATCACTCTATATTTCCACATAATCATATAAACCAACCACATATATAGAACCTCACACTTTATTTCCCAACATCACTACCTTTTAATATCCATTTCACACCTCTTTTACATTTCCACCACACATCCCCATAAATCATTACCACATCATCACCAAACCAATTTCAACACATGAAAAATCAAAAAATAACTTGAAATAAATTACTATTATAATTTTCCCATAACATTTTTTCCACATAATAATAAAATAATGAACTACTCCCCTATAATCTCGTCGATCATTCCTCCATCAGTCCCTAAATGTAACCACAAGCCTAATTTCATTATGGAAACTACACAAAACCCCTTTGAAAACAATAATAACAAATATAACATGATAAAAAATGGATAAAACACAAAACTTATACACCCATGAATTACTTATAATCTCCTCATTATATGTTCCAGCCTAACTCTTCCTCCAAAAACGAGCTTACTAAAATCTCCGCTTTCATCATAGTAATTATACGCTACCCATACCAACTCTAATATAATATTTAATTAGAATAAAAAGGTCATAAAACTATAATGGAATAATTTATGTGGAATCATTTAAAAAATGACCCAAAAGATCTTAAGAATGATGATTATAGGGTAAAATTCGGAAGAAAATATATAAAACCAACCAAGAATATAGATTTCATGTAATGTAAGAGAAACCTAGATATCCCATACCTCAAACCACAATATGGTTTCTCAATCACCATATCATTGTGTTATTATGTTATGAGTTTAGTTACACATCAACTCCACTGAACCCAAATTCAATCCTCATTGCTACCCAATGAACCAAGATTGAAACCACCGCTATTTCCATCTCCACTCCCTACTATCAGCACCTGTAAAATAATTTTATTAAAAATTAAAAAATATTGTATATTAAAATTTCAATATAATACCAATAACATTTTATGTACTAAATGATTATAAAATTGTGTGATTTACTTTCTCACTCAAACCATCAATCAACAAAATATCATCAAGGACACATCTAGTTATCTTCTAATATATTTCGACCAATGCTCTCTATAGAGAAATGGAATTCGCATCCTGCATCTGTATATGAGACCCATGTTGATGGATTGTGCTCCACTATTGCTGGATTATTCATTGTATTGTAATAACCTACCTCTAAGAATCTAAGGGTAGGGAGTAACTATAACTTATATTAGATGATGATGTAATACTCAGTGACCTTCCAAATACTTCTGATGGTAATGGTCTTGAAACCATCCCATGCACATAACCAAGATGCTTCTTCCCAAGGACTTGACCTACTAGATTACCCTAGGTGACTGAGAAGGACAATGTGGGATTGGAATACCATAGTTCTTTTATTTTTACCTATAAATCAAATACTAGTCATATTAAAATAAATAAATATTAACAAGGTGAAAACTAATGATATGTTATTACAATGAAAAATAAATTCATACCCCGACTTCTTTAGCAAGATCATTCACATAACTCCTATTGGATTTTTGTATGAACATCAAACCAAAGTTTCATCTGGGAGACCTGGTTCCCTGGATTCTTTTTCTACATTAATCAAAGATAAATCAAGAAATTAATATATGAAAAATATAATTTTATTGTATAAATATTTAAACTAATTAAAATATTACCCTAGTCGATCTGTTTCTTGAGAATCTATTTGAACTAATAGTGTGGGAGTGACATGTTTCACTTGACATGAAACATTTTTTCTTAAAACATACAAAAATAAATAATATTTAATTTAATATTAATGTATGAAATGTCATATCCTTATAATATTCATTTATATATGTAATATGACATTAATATAATAATATATTTTTCAAAACAATGTGTTTCTCATGGTGATGGCTATCAACAAACACATTCCACTTCTCTCTAGGTACCCCCTTAGGTACCCTATCATACTATTGCTTAGTGGTAAATGATGTATCATTGAATTAATACCATAATCTCTATTAAAAATATGTCTATTTCCTACCAAAAAAATTCAATTCCCACATTATTTTAATAAGATTTGTTACAGTAAAGTGGAATGACATATTCATAAAGAGATTAATTTTTAAAATATTAGAATTTAATTAAATAATGTAATTCAATTTATCAATAATGTATTAAAATTTACTTCATCTTGTAATAAAATAATTCATTATTCCAAGATTTGGTCATATGCCTCCAATCAGAATATGTAATGAAAAGGGTAATCAGCTCAGCTGCTAACTGGCCTGGGATTTGGAAAAATAATCTTGAGGCATCATTTGTGAGGACCCTATAAAAATAAAAGGGGATAACTCTATCTAATATGTTCAGATTCCATATATCAAATTTAACACCCATATATTTTATTATTTATATCCTTTTAAAAAAATTCAATCTATTTGATACCTTGAGATACACACAACACTGTGTTTAATTAAAACATGATACTCTATTAAAATATTATTTAAACATGACTATTATAACCTAGCTGATAAGTTGGTGGGAATGAATAGGACAAAATAAATTATGAAAATTATATTTTTTACATATTTATAAAATAAATTCAACAGATATATTTTGATTAGAAACAAAATAAGATTCATTTGAAAGAAAGATAAATATTTTTAAAAAAACAATATTTTTCTAAATGGTGATTTAGTTTTTCTATTCACAATAAATTAAATATTAATTTTTACCACTTTTAGGAAGATTTATTTGATAAAATAAAATTAATTTTTAAATTAATCATGTAAAAATTATCTTAGGGTTTATTTTTTGTGATTTTTCTAAAATGCTTCATTCTTTGATGAATAGTGAAAATACTAATTTTATTGAAAAATTCATTTTGTTTAAATTATTTACAAAGTTAAATTATATTTTAAATTTGTTTTAAAATAAAATTTGTTCAATTAATATATAATCAATAAAATTAAAGTTGGTTTAATAAATTTCATATTGAATTTTGATATTAAAACCTTCTATACTTATGATAATTTTCTCCTTGGAAACCCATTTTTTTCATCTTGTTTGTTGGTATAATTTTAAATTGGATTTGGCCAATTATATGAATTTAAATTAGATTTGGCCAATTCAATTTTTTAACATTATGAATAGTAAAAGTAGTAAAAATTAATTATTACGGTTAAATTAAAAATAGATTTACTATGGGTTAAACTAAAAAGAGAAGGGTTAAAATGATATATCAACTTGTCCAATACCAATTTTAAGGACATATTTCTATATTATCACCTATAAGGGTTGATAATGACCCGTTTTTTGGATTTTTAATGATAAAAACATGGATGTGATTGATTGTTTTCAAAAATTCCATGTGTGTGTCTACTCCCCCACTTATAAAAGGACACCCACTCTCCTTCTCTATTCACACATCAAAAGCCACTTGATTTGAAAAATATATAAAAATAAAGAAATTCCTTAATAACCTACCAATATCCCAGAGCCTTTTTTATCATTAATCCATCCTAGGATATATTTTGGTGCAAATCTAAAGAGGTCATCTAAAGAATATGTAACATTCTTAAAAGACCATTTTTCCTTTTTACACCACCTTAAATTATTATTAAATAAATATAGTAAAATAAACAATAATATATCCTATATATTTATATTTTATTATGTTAATTTCATAACCAATATCCATATCCTCTTCCATCAAATGGAAAACAAAATCATCGATCATGTGTATGGTGGACTATCGCCTCGTGAACTGATGAAACTCGGTTTCCATCAACACCTCTCATAGATGGATATAATGTACTTATATAATAATTATGATATAATTATACTTATTTAATTATAATATAAAAACATATTTCTTTATATTCTGTTTAAGGTATGGTAATGCTTGTCGTCAGTACGAAGTAGTACCATCTCGCAAAGCGATGTGATTCGTTTTTCACTTACTCTTTACATGAAAGATAATAAGGATAAATTTAATGAATATATTTGATTTATATGAAATGATATAAATTATTAAAAAATAATATTTCATAAACTTCTTTAAACTTTTACCCATTAATTGAATGATTTCGTTGCTCATGCATACATAAGGCCTACCGTCTCCACGAAATGTTGCAATTAATTTTTCATTCGCAATTTTTAAGAATGGTAATAATAATGTATATACTGAGTAAATATGATATTAATAATGTTATTATAATTCTTTATTTGATTTATTTATACCTTATAAACAATAAATATAACTTTTATAATAGAATGTGTATGAGAAAACAAGGTAATCAACACCCAAAACAATGAATGAAATGAATTATTATTAACAAACAAGTGGTAAAATGTTATAATAGAATCATATATGATATTATAAATGTGTTTATGGTTATATTAAAAAATAATAACATACTTAAAACCATTATATTGGAGTTTAAATCATTTTTAACTAAAGTAAAGCGTGAGGTAAGGGATTTTATCTCAATTTTCATTTCATTGAGATATATTTGTTAACTCGCACCTATCCATTTTTATGTGGTGTATATACTTCCAATTTGACATATTTAAAATTAATACATATTTATTCATTCTGATTAATGTTTTTTTCATGTTTATTCTTCAAGGGGTTAAAATTTAAAAGTTATCGAAAAGGTAAAAAATTATTGTACAATATCACTTTATTTTGGATGGTTAGCTTTATCTTGAAAAAATCACTTTATTGTGATCATATTTCATTAGAAACTAAATTTATCTTAAATATAAATATTATTATATGATTTATATGATTACTTCCTAAACTCTACACCATCTTTATATACAGTTTCTACTTTGAAATTTATTTTATTAAATGGGAAAATATTGATAAATTTGTATCCTTTACTCAAAATGGATAATTGTTGATAATAAATGTTTATTCATGATTCAAATCAATTATTTTATATATTATGAATAATTTGGACAGGAAATTATAGGTGTTTCTTGGTTATATAGCCCCTTGATTCATTAACAGGTCTCATGAGATAAATCTGTTGGCCAAATCAGATTGGTTTTTACCCATAGTTTTGAAATATCTTATTAATGGTCTTGAAAATAAAGGTATCATAATGATTGATATAATGATTTCTAATAATTAATCATTTACTTCATTTAGAATTAGGTTATTATTATTATCCCTAATATTTTTACATTAATATTGTCTCTAGGTTCACTTCATTCTTAGTTTATTGATTAATTGGAAAGTGTTTTCAATTATTTACCTTTTCATATTAATTATAACTTATCCAATTAAAATATTCAAGTTATTGATTAAATTTAATGTTTGTTAAATTATTTACCTTTTAATATTGATTATTCCTTATTGATTCATGATATATTCTATTGTATGTAACAATTATTTAGTATTCACTACTCCATAATAGGCCTTTAATAGCACTAGAATAGGCCTTTATCAATACTAAAAAACATTGATAATCAAAGCGTTGTTAAAAACCTAAAGTTTTTATCTGTGATTTTTTAGCACTGATAATGGTAGCAATGTTAAAGGGGGTAATATTTTTTCATAAATCCATGAGTTCAACCTCTTTATCAGTGCTTCCATGAAACCTTTAACAATACTCCCACCACCTTTATCAGTGCTTTTCATCCCACCACCCCTTTTATCAGCACTTTGCAAATTTCCTACCTCATGTGTGCCCACCTAGATTCAAACCCTACACCTCTCCTTCAAATATGGAACATCTTTACCACTACACCATGTTTCTTTTTGGTCTATTTAATGATATTTATATCTATTTATATATATATATATATTCATATTTACATATATATATATTATTCATATATTTATATAATTAATTTTAAATACTATTATACAATATATATGTGTGTGTGATATATATATAACTGTATTTATTTAAATATATTATATATTATATTAATTTACATATACTCGAATATAATTTAAATACATATTTGTTAATTAATACACACGTATATGTATATATAAACATTCTAAATATATTTTTATAATATAAAAATTGGTTATATATTGTTTTAAATACATTTTTAGAATATGTATAGATTTAAATATATTAGAATATACATTTTTACGTAAATATGATGATATATGTATTTATATGAGTGAATTATGATAATAAAATATAAAAAACATGCATATATTTTATTATAAATAAAATTACATTGTGAAAAATGATAAAATTTTAAAAACCATAATATCAATATGAATGTAATACATGGGAATAAATTCAGTATTCACAAAAAAAAAAGTCAATAATACCCCCCATAAATGAGGCTGAAAATCACTTTAATGTAAAAAAATTAGGGTACCTCGACTAAAAACTCCATTTTGGAGGCGTTATGGGCCATTTTCCCACAAAAATTTGGAGAAAGTTTTACCTTTATTATCAAAGAGTATAAAAAAGGGAGAAAGTTTTACCTTTATTATCAAGGGAGTATAGTTCTTTATATGCTTTGATTTGATATGTGGTAGAGCTCATAAAGACACCCATATCAAAAGTTACGGTCAATTAATTTTGAGTTATGGTTTAAACTTATTTTAGATTTTTATTAATTTTTTTCTTTTTTTACCTTCTTAAATGGATATTACTCTGTAATAATAATAAAATTAAAAATTAAAAATATTTTTTAAATTATTTTATAATTCATTTTCACTAAATATCTTATATATATATATATATATATATATTAAATTTCTATTTACCATATCTAAAACATATTTAAAAATATATATATTATATTTTTATCAATATAAATATATTTATATATTAATATTTTATTTGAAATGAAATATAATTTTTTTGAAGTATAAAATTATCAACACCACTAAAAAAGCGCTGATAGAGGGGGTCTTTATCAGCGCTTCTAAAAAAAATGCTAATAACCCCCCCCCCCCCATTTATCAGTGCTTCTTTTAATTTTGTTAAATATCCCTTTAATAATGCTTTTAGATAGTGCTATTAAATCCCTAGAACTCGATAATCCCAGTTTTGCAATAGTTATTTGAGCTCGCCATTATTTTTTCGTTTCATTATGATATTAAGAAAAAATCATTGAATGAGTTTCAAGGATGCATATCATTTTATTTTATTATGTTTTATGTTTTATTTTTATTCCTAATGTAAAATGGGTATCATGTATGTATCTAGTTCTTCAAGAATACAAAAACTATTCTTTCCATTATGATATGATTGCTTTTATCTTATGTTAATGTAATAATGTAGACACAAGATTTGGGTTACTGGATCTGGGGTCATTATAGTTGGTTTCATAGGAATTTTAGTAGAAATGTTAGGAACTAGATTAATGGAAAAATAGATTATATAACATAACTCTATCATAGACTTTGAGGATAAGTATAAGATAAAACCCTAAGGTTTGGTAAGTAATATATTATGTGGTTTTTTATAGAAAAATATTCATGTGTAAATACTACAAGTGAATGTGTTTCTAGAATATATGTTTCTATGGGTAAAAATTCTGAAAAGGGGTGATTGTGCTTGAACTAATCATCATCGGGTTCACAACAACATGCCTTACAGTGCACCTAGTCTGAATCTCTCAGAGGATATTCTTAGGATAATTAATAGTTTCTTTACAAACCATTTGGAAGGATTTGAAAATAGTGATGTCCCCAAAGAAACCATGTTCATGATTATGAGATTAATAGTGAATAAAGTTTTTAATTTATATTAAGTTTTACACAATATTTAGAATTACACTTTGTGATTTAAAATTCATAATTTTATGAGCTAATATAGAATATTCTATTATGTAGAAATAGTTCTCAAAAGGAATTAGGGTATCAATACTCATTTCCAATATAGATATTTCCCTGCAAAGAAATATAATATAGATGGTATTGGAACTAATTAGATCATTGAAATATTAGGGTAGCATACATAGGTTATTAAAAACATCATTTCTTTAATGGAGAAAACTATTGTTAAACAGCGTGATTCTTCTATATTGGACTGCTTCATATGATAGAAGCCCAAATAATTTAGAGTTACAACTAATCCAATGGTATTTTAATAGTGTATTAAGTATCTTGAGAAGATATTTATGGCCTTAAGATGTGATGAAAAGGTAAAGGATATGCTTGAATAGTATTTTTTTAAAGAAGATACTGGTTAATGGTGTTTGTTGATCCAAAATACTAGAGAAAAAAGAGGAAATATAAAACATTGAATGGAAATATTTTAGTAATAAATTCTCCCAAAAATATTTACCTCATGAAAAAAACTAAAATGAAGATAAAGTTACTCATATTAAATAGAAATGAGGAAGAAAGTATTTCTGAGTAAGAGGATACCTTTATAATATTTTCCAGGTATACTACAGATTACATAAACAACACAGAATACAAGATCGATCATTTTTTTATGGGCTTAATCCAATTCTATGAAGGGGGTTGGTCTCTTAATATTTATCATCATATGATGAAATGGTTTTATACCCAATCAAAAATAGAGAAGAAATTTTCTATATCCTAAATATTCAAGGGAAATCAAGAAAATAAGATATTGACTGAGCACTAAGAAAAAAGAAATGTGTCGAAGAAGAAAAAGAGAATGAATAAATTTTCATCTTTTTAAAACTATAGAAAGAATCATCCTCGGAAATTCTTTAAGGGAATGAGATTTTGTTATAATTTTTGATATAAGGATCATCAGGCTTAATAATGAAAAGGTAAGAAATAAAATATTGTTATTCAGGGTTTCAAATACAGGTATATGGGGCTACAAAAATGAATGTCCTAAGCATTAAGGGAATCTACCACAGAAGAGACCAAGGTAATAAGTACAAGCTTATGTGATCACTATAGATGAGGTTAAAGTTCCCAAATAAGTGGTGGAAGGTAATTTAATCATATCTTCACATTAATCTAATTATTTATTTGATTATAGATCCTTTTACCCTCTTATATCTTCCATGTATTAAAATAAAAAGAGATATTTACCTAGAACATTAAGAAATGATTTTTTAGTAAAAAATACAAGTGGATGTCTCACTAAAATAATAATGTGTCTGGAGTTCAGCATTATAACAAATAAACATGCTCTATTTGCATAACTTATTATCATACTTTTGGTTTACTTTAATATAATCCTTGGTATGGACTGGATTTCAAAATATGATGAAGAAAGTTATTTTAAGAAGGAAGAAATTTTTATTCGTAATAAAGATGTAGAATTCATTATATTTAAAGCAGATACATAATCATCTGATACTTTCCTTGATCCTCCCCCATTAGATCTACTGAATGATATTTTTATAGAATAAGAGTAAATATAATCTAAATATGGAGAATGTAATCTTAAAATTGTGGATATACCTATTATATAGGAATAATTTAATGTATCTCCTAATGAATTACCAAGATAGCCCCTAGAGTGTGAAGTTAAGTTTTATATTAATTTAATCTCTAATGTAAGACCAATATAAAAGACTCCCTATACAATTACTACTATGAAATTAGTGGAGTTGAAGAAATAACTATAGTATTTGTTTGATAACATATATTTTTACCCTAGTGTTGCACCATGGGGAGCCCCAGTTCTCTCCATTAAGAAAAAAATGGATCTATGTGGTTGTGCATTGATTATAGGTAAATAAATTCTATTACTATAAATAATATGTATCATCTACCTCTATTTGATGAATTATTCAATCAACTTCACAAAGCCCAATATTTTTCAAAGATTGAACTTTGTTCTAAGTGTCATAAATTATGAGAAAAGAAGAAATACATTCCAAATACAGCTTTTCAAATTTAGTATGGACATTACAAGTTTACTATAATACCATTTGGATTGACTAATTTACCCTCTATTTTTATGGATATAATGAATAAAGTATTCATGGAATGTCTTGATGATTTTATTGTAGTATTCATTGATGATATCTTATTGTATTCTAGAAGCTATGAGGACATTGAATCCAATCCATATTTTTATTTTCTAATGACACTTTTTTGGGTAAGTTTGAACCAAATACACATCAAACCAGTGACAAGTCCAAGCCAAGTAAACCAAAATCCACTACTAGAGTTCTGCCCATAGAAAAATTCGAAATTCAAATGACCAAAAATTCAAAATTCAAACTTCACCATTTGTCTTGGTCCACAAGCCACCAAACGTCATGTGAACCCTTGATTCGCACACCTTATCACTTCATATCCCAATTGTCGCTTCATGCCAATCGTCGCTTCATGCCAAATCATCGGCGATCCCTTCAACCCGATTCTGTCGTCGTCATCATACAATCTTCCTCGTCTCCACCCTTACCCAAGACACGATACTAGTTATTGGCATCAAAAGACTATTAAGTCATCGCTCCACCTTCACCATCAGCTTCAACACCAGCGACCAACATTGATCAATGATACCAGAAACCCAAAGAAAGATGTAGCGTCAGGAGTCCCGAATGCCTTTGAACCACACTTCCTAAAACCTCAAACCATCCACTGATCCAAATCCAACTGGGAGAGGCGTTAAGGAAATCGAGGTCAGATCAGGGTTGGGCAGATGGGAACTCTGACCGACGCCAGTGTGGAGAAGATCGTCGGTGATGTCCAACCCCACCAAAGCCAGAGACGCAGCACAAACCACCAACGCCAAAAGACAACTTCAACCATCATCGTCAACACCACAATCAACCACCATCTCAGAGAAACCATCCTCAACAAAACATAACCAACATCAGTGCGTCACCAAAAGATCGTCGATGCCTTCACCACAACCAGAAGCAAACATACTCATAACTAGAACCAGACATAAATGGAACACAGAAACTCTGCAACAAAGAATCGTTTCTAACCAAGAACATTACCAACCCAGAACATTACTAATGATTAAGAACATGCGACAGGAATAGAGACGACCACCAAACCACACAACCTAGAACCTCGTAGTTACAACCACTCCAGATCCGACCTGGAGAGGAGCTACAGAACGTGAGGTCGGAGCGAGGATGAGCGGTCGAGAACTTCAAGTGATAGCATCGATGATGAGGGTAAAGACTCGGGTGGTGCCTTGAAACCCATCGACCAATGACCACAAATCCCAAAACCCCTTTGTTACCCCTACTCCATTTCTGACTTGGAGAGGCACCAAGAAACTAGGGGTCAGTGCAAAGGAAAGAGTGGCCAAGGGCTTCAACAGCACATGAAATTCACCGGAAACTGGGGGTGAGGCAACCATGAAAGAAGCACCGGGGAATAACCCATGGAGATATCGCACAAACAGAGCGAGAAGAAGATAATAAAAGATTAGAAGAAGCTAGGAGAGGATGGGAAGAATGAGAATGACACTCGGTCATGCCGCTGACCCCGCAACAGAGGGTTTTAGGATAAAACCCTAAGCAGATCTCATTATGAGGACATTGAGAATCACTTGTGAATCAATATTAATACTCTTATAAGGAAATAATTATATGGGAAATTTAGTAAGTGTAATTTATGGATTACAAAAGTTTATTTACTTGTCCATATTATCTCCAAGGATGGCATCTTAGAAGATCATGTGAAAGAAAAGGTATTCAAATAATGTCCCACACCAACTAACATAATTGAGGAATGTAAATTCATTAGTTTTTCATGTTACAATCGGTGATTCGTTCATAATGTTTCTTGATTGGATAACTCATTAACCAAGTTTACCAGAAAAGGGGTTAATTTCATTTGTAAAAATGAACGTGAAAAATGTTTTTATGAACTAAATAGAAAATGGTTAAATTCTCTAGTTTTGAATCTACCATTTGGAAATGAAATATTTTTGTTATATAGTGATTCATTGAAGAAGGGACTTGTTTGTTTCCTAATTTAATTTGATAAAGTTATTATATATTTATAAAGGCATTTGAAGACTCAATCACAGATTTATTCAACATGTGATCTTGATTTGGTAGTTGTAATCCTTTCTTTGAAGATATGGAGACTTTATCTCTATAGTGAAATATCTGAGATATAAATGGATCATAAAATCCTAAAATACATCTTTTCATAGAAATATATCAATATGATACAATTTTGATGGCTCTATATACTCAAGGATTATTATTGATCGATACACAACCATCAAGGGAATGAAAATAATGTAGTGGATTCATTTTCAAAGATTATACAGGTCAACCCAAATAAGGACTGAGAGGGATCCTATATTCATGGATCTGGTATAGATGAATATGTGAATTATTAAGGAAGTAAATACATCATTACTTTTTCAAATTATCATGAAACCATATTTATTAGAAAAAAATAAAAAGTTATCAATCTAATGATGAGAACTTTCAAAAGAAAATTAAATCAATGAATTATGGGAAATTAATGGACTTAGTTTGTGAAAATGTTGTTTTGAAATTTTTAAAGATAATATGTGTTTCATATATACCAAAACTAAAAATGGAACTTTTTGATAACACTCATAACTCAAATTTCTCTATACACCCTGGTATCACCAAGATGTATAGATATTTGAGGGGACATTTTTTTGTGGGATAACATGAAGTGGAAAATTTCAGGCTATGTATCAAGATGGTTTTTTTGTCAAGAACTCAAGGTTGAGAGACAACATCCAAGAGGATTCATGAAACCTATTTATATTTCTATATAGAAATTGGATGACATTACTAAGGTCTTTTTTACAGGACTACCAAAGACTCCTAGAAAGAATAATGTGGTATGGGTTATTATTGATCGCCTAACCAAATCTACAAATTTCATTATTATAAGAGAAAAATTACCTCTTTATATCCTCATAATGATTTATGGTGAACCTATTTTGATATTTTTTTATCGTGATCCCCATTAAATATTAGATTTCTGGAAGAGTCTTCAGAAGTCTCTTGATACTGAGATTCATTTGAGCACTGCCTACCATCATAAAACTAATGGAAAATATAAAATGAATATTCAAACAATGGAAGACTTTTTGAGGTCATTATAATAAGACTTTTAAAGTATTTTGGATAATTATTTATGCGTTTTAGAGTTTCCTATTATAATAGTTTTCATTAAAGGATTCAAATTGTGTCATATAAAGCATTATATGGAAATACATGTCATAATACAACTTTTTGGGATGAATTTTATAAAAGAAAACTCTTAAGAACTGGACATTTTGAATATAAAAAAACAAATTTAAAGTCTATTCAAGATCATATTAATAGACCTCATAGTGGGAAAAATATTTATGATAATAGTCAGAGGAAGGATTCTGAATTCTAGGTAGGAGATCATGTTTTATTGACAGTATCTATGTGGAAGGGTGTTTTAAGTTTTGGTAAAAATGAAATTAATACCCAAGTATTTTGGACACCTTAAAATACTTAAAATTATTGTATTTGTTTCTTACCATTTTACAATTCCATAAAGTCTATAGAGACCCGAAGCTTAACGTACAAGGACATTACATTACTTTTTCATAATACTTATTACATAACAAAAACACACACACGAGGACCATAATAGTTTAGTGTCTTTGGAAACTCGGAACGTAATCTTCTAATCATGGTGAAAGATCTTCAACGTCTCCCATAAAGATCTTCCCCTTTTTTTCTTACCTAAAACCTTTCTTTATATCCTGGGAAAAATAAAACATACAAAAGGGTGAGCTCAAATGCTCAGTAAGGGTAAACAAAAGAAATATCAATCACATCATATACATAAGAACATAACTTTTTTAAATCTTAACCTGCAAAAGAGATCATAATATCATAACATGGGATAAATCATAGAAGTGAAATGTAATCCCAATAATCATAACTTAAAACATGAAACTTTGTGGCATACACACATAATCATAGATAATCATTTCTTATTAGTCAAGACTCATTGCCAAGACTATCTTAGTGGACAAAGTCCATTTCTGAACCGAGTCACCCTCGTTTCAGTCCTGTTTCACTGAACCGGTATAACCTACCATTCCAGCCATGTCTATCTCATGAGATATAAAATATTTACCCAATGCATTGGAGGGAGATATAGGTCCCACCCATCTTATAATGATACCATTCTTATGTGTTCCACAAAATCATAAATCATACATCATTGCATAACCCATGTAATAAAAATGGGAATCTTAAACATCGTGACATCATAAAACAATTCATATAAGATAAAGGAATTCATAAAAATATAATTCCATCACAACATAATCAAATCAATAGGGATAAAAAATATAAACCTTTATTATCTTAGATGGAAAATAATTTTGATAAAACACTTGAACTCCATTCTTGAGGAAAATATCCTTTCTGCTTCAAAAACACTTTTCCTTTCTTAACATGTCATACAATTATAAACTAAAATAAGTTGATTAAAAATAAACTTGAAAACTTGTAAAGTAAGCTTCTTGGAAATAATGTTTTAAAAATCCATTCATGCCGTATAAGTTAAAAAAACATTCTTCTAGTACTTTTGTCGAAAAAAGTCAAAAAGTACCTCGTTCAAAAAATGACAAAAGATTCCTTTTATATCTTTTACTAAAAACTCACCGAAGGGTAAAATTGGATATAAACTATTGTAGGTGGATGGAAATAATATTACATATTGAGTAAACATGGATGTGGATGATAAAATACACCCCAGTAAATACCAAATTATAAACAATCTCAGATTAAAAAAATGAGATTGTGATATTTTCCTTACCTTATGTCCGATATGCTTTGTACGTATCCGAACCTCCTGTATAATGATTTAAATAATGTCATTAACTTATTACAGAAACATATTCATTGTTATGATATCATATATGGTTCACTTATGACTTTATATTACCCTTTCTTTTGTAAATTCCATGTTAAAGAAGTGTTTTGGGTAAAATCGTTTCATTTATCGTAGGTGTTTGGACTTGTTGTTATTGACATAATTATTACTTATATCATGATTTACTTACTTCAAAAATATAAAACATGATTTATATATCATATATATTCCGTATATATATATATAATAGATAGATAAATGAAATGAAACACACCGTTCATGGAGACGGTAGTCCGTACGTACGCATGAACGCTGTTTTCCTTTCCTTATTGTCTTGAATGGAAGTAAGTAGATGACATACATATATATATATATACATAAATACAGTAGATTTAACATGTCATATATTTCGTTATTATTCATTATATATACTTTATAATCATTCATGAATGGTTAATGTGGAGAATGAATCTCATCGCGTCGTGGAGACGGTAGTCCGTACGTACGCACGAGCGATGATATCGTTCCCATGGTCGTGGAATTGTGTTTAAGTGTATGTATACTATCTCAGTATCAATATAAATTTATAATAATCATATATAGTTACTCATTACACCATTATACCCATCCAATTAAGGTGGTGGCGGAAAATAGATTACACCACGGTGCAGAGACGGTATTCCGTACGTACGCACGCGTGGTGATTTCCTTTTTCCGTAGGATGTATAGAAGGTTAATTAGAGTTGTTTCATATTTATAATAACATATCCGTATATAATAAATACTGATGTTATTACTTTATCATGAAACAACTAAAGAAGAAGAAGTTGAAGAAGAAAGAAATTAAAAAAGATCGGTAATGGATATTACCTCTTTTTGACGCGCCTTCATTTAACCTCCACTTAAAGAACTAAGGATGGACTTTGAAGAAGACCAGGACCTCTAGGATGATACAAGGTAAGTGGATAAAATATTTTGGCTGGGGTTGGCCGAGCTTGAATGCTCAAATTGGTGTGAGGAGGAGAGGGAGGAGGTTCCCTTTTATAAGGGAGGAGAGGGGCACCTTAGAAAAATCTCAAAATATTATTTTATATTAAGGTCAAATTCGGTTTATATGTTTCCAAAGGGTCTTATTTCGAAGATAAAGTGGGTATGGGTCTAAAGCCTCTCATCCAATAGGATTTAGACAAGTTTAGGTTATTATTTTAACCTTATCAATTAGATTTAACTCTAAGTTAAATAATTTAACTTTTACCATGTCTTTTTGTTTTCTTACACTATATGGTTAATAAAATTACTATATCAAGACAAACTAACCCCAAGTTGTTTATTATTAATATATATAACCTTATATAAGTCATTTTTCTGAACCTTATATTTTTAAGAATAAAATAACAATTAATAATATAATATTTGTTTTAAAAACTAATTTATGTCAATTTTGACACTATTTGGTACATGATTTTTATGAAATTCATAAAAGAATGAAAATTTCGAACCAAGTTACTCAAATCAACAATAACATGTCATATTAACCTAGAAACTTTGTGTACATCATAAAAAGTCTCAAATTACATTTATTTGGGCATTTATAACATCAATTATGTCAATACTTCATTAATAAGACAATTACTGCATCATATTTGTGTCATAATAAATGATAATTATTTAATCCCTAAAAATTATAAATAAATTCCTATGACGTAGATAATTGTATTATCTTTCTATAGACTATTAATGTTCGATGTTTCATGAAGTTTATCACTAAATTAAAATTATTATACTTATAATATTTAAAAAAAGTGACATGTTGTCACATTCTTTGGTTTTAATAATAATTAAATTTTTTTCATGGACTAAAGTCCATAAAATGAATATAATCCGACCCTTAGGTTATATGGGTCTAATTTTAGCCATACAATAGGATTTTTTCCAAGTGTTAGGGTAATTTTATAATCTTATATTTACCCTTAATTACCCGATTTACCTTTAACTATAGTAAATAAAATTTACCGTAGTTACTATTCACAATGCCCAAAAATAAAAAGTATCTTATTAACATAATTTGGACCCACTGATTACAAATATTGAATCCATATTTCTAAATTTAATACACAAAAGATGCAGAAATTAAATTAAAATTAATCCCGTTGTCGAAAGAAAACGGGTTTTTCTTTAAAACATTGCAAAAGATTGAATTGATTTATCCTATGAATTCAAGGTAAAATCAATGATAATGACATACATTATATTAAATGGTAAAAATATATTCTATTTATACTTTAAAACCATTAAATATTATAATTTAACCACGTAATATATTACGATGAAAAAAGTTCTTTTTAATTAAAATATAGCGTGTTTTTACTATTTATTAAAATATGAAAGTTATCGGAAAAATATCAAAACTTTATCTAATGTAAATTTTTATATCCTGATTAAAAAGAAGAATTTTTTTTGTCAAATTGAACATATAAACATGTCAAAAACTAGATTTAAAGTGGGTGCTCCATCAAAAGGCGGCAAAACTACATTTTTTGAAAAATACTTATTTTACCCGAAAATTTTATTTTGTTCTTATACCATCTTCTAGAAATATGTGTAAGATGAATAATAATGTTATAAAATTCAAAATTTATTTAACACTATTCGTAACGGCTAGTTCGTAATAATATTATAATAATATATCGTTGTTTAGTAAATCCCGGTATTGCGTACAACACACGCTATCGAGGAAGGTCGCGATTGCGTGTAATGCAAGCCAAGTCAGGGTTGCGTGTTGTGCAAGAATCCTTCGCTGTTTCATATATCATAATCCAAACATATTTCATTTATACATTGAATATATATATATATACTCAATGTTTCGTAGAATAACTATTATCAAAATTGTGTGTAACACGATCCAAGAATAGTGTTGCGTATACTGCAAGCTAATACGGTGTTGCGTATAGCGCAAGGTAATCTTGGTGTGTCGTACAATAGAAGATATGAATGAAATTAAAAATAATGTATCTTATAAAATATCGGGTTGTTGCAAAGTCTCTAAAACATACATGATTTGTTTCATATATCATTATTAAGGAAGTACATGCCATACCCAATGCAAGTGTTCACCTATGATGAAATAAAATTTGAACCTGATTTATCTTATTATGAAGATCCCATCTAGATTTTTGATATTAGAGAGAAATTATTGGGGTATTAGATAATTTAACTAGTTAATTAATATCATAGAGATCACAAAATGGAGGAAGGAACATAGGAACTAGAGGATGTTATGAAGAAGGACTGCCCTCACATGTTTAGTAGGTAATATCCTTGAAATTTTTAGTGTGAAATTTTCATATGATTTAATAATATAAAACCTTTAGAGTTTATGATTTATTTCCTTTTAAATAAATTCAATCTCATTCATATATTACGATGGGTTCAACACCAAGTTTAAATGACACTTGATACTCTATTAAAATATTATCTAAACATGACTATTATAACATATATGTTAAGTTGGAGAATATTAATAGGACCACCTAAATAATGAAAATTATATGGTTTAAAATTTTATAAAATAAATTTAGTATTTATATATTTATTATAAATAAAATAAAAATCATTTGGAAGAAAAAGAAATGTTTTCTGAAAAACTGTATTTTTCTAAAAGGTGATTTAGTCATGATTTGTGAACATAATTTAAAATTAATTTTTAAACCATTTATAAAATTTATTTAATAAAATTAATTCATATTTTTAATTAGAATATATAAATTATCTTACGGTTATTTTTTGGGATTTTTCTGAAATATTTCATTTTTTTGATGAATATGAGAAATATTGATTTTATTGAAAACTGACTTTTCGTTTAAATTATTTACAAAGATAAATTACATTGTAAATTTATGTTAAAGTAAAATTAGTTCAATTATACTATAATTAATAAAATTATGTAATTTCAATCAATTTCATATTGAATTTTTATATTAAAACTTTCTACACTTATGAGAGTTTTATCATTGGAAACCCGCTTTTTCGTCACATCTGTGGGTATATTTTTAAATTGAATTAATCCAATTATATGAATTGAATTTGAAAAAATGGATTCTACATTTTGAATCATAATAATTTATATTATATAAAAATTTAAAATTATTTTTTACTATTATAAATTGTAAAATAAATAAGAATTAATTATCACGGTTAAGGTAAACACTAATTTACCAGAGGGTTGAACTAAATAGATAAGTGTTAAAATGACCTAAAACCTTTCCCAATAATAATTTAATGGAAATATTTACACATTATATCCTATATTGGTCTATAATGAAACATTTTATAGTCTTTTGGAATGATAAAAATGTGGTTGTAATTGATTCTTTTCAAAGATTTCATTTGTGACCTCTCCCCCACTTATAAAAGGTCACACCCTCTCCTCCCCTATTTACAATTCCAAATCCTTTGTATAGAAAAATAATTTCCAAAATCACATAATTAATCCTTTTACAACATCTTAGATCTTTTTATTTCATAAATCCATCCTATTCTATCTTTTGGTGCATAACCTAAAGAGGTCATCCGAAGAAGAGGTAATGTTCTAATATGATTGTTTTTATTTTATTTCTTTTTCACCTTCTTAATATATTATTCTATAAATATAATATATTAACACAAATATATTAAATATATTTATATTTTATTATTATAATTTAATAACATATATCCATCTCCTCTTCCATCAAATGAGAAACAAAATTGTTGATCGTGTGTACGGCAGATTACCGCCTCGCGAACTGATAAAACTCGTTTTCAGTCAACACCTCTCATGGTCAGATATTATGATGGGTTTAATGTATATATACAATAATTATTATATAATTATACTTTTATAATTATAATATCACATATACCATATTAAATTCCATTCTTTTCAAAATATGATAATGTCGCTCGTGTGTACAATGAACTATCGTCTCACGAAGCGATGTGATTCATTTTTCACTGAAGATTTACATGAAAGGTAATAAGGATAAATTTAATTAAAATATATTTTATATATATTAAATGATATAAACTATTTAAAATTAACATATCATACACATCCTCAAACTTTCACCCATTAATGGAATGATAATGTTGCTCGTGCGTACATACGGTCTACCATCTCCACAAAACGATGCAATTCATTTTCCACACCCAACATTTTAGAATGGTTATAATAATGAATATACTAATTAAATATGATATTTATAACATTTTTATCATTATAAATATTATTTATTTATATCCTATGTATAATAATGTGAGATTTCAAGACAAAACATGCATGATAAAACAATCCAATTAACACCCAAGACAATGAAAATAATGAAATATTATTAATAGATTGGTGGTAAAATGTTATAATAGGGAAATTTATGATATTATAAATATTATTTCGGTTCTATTATAAATTAATAACATTATTTAAATAATTATAAAGTATTTTAAATCATGTTTAACTAAAGTAAAGTGTGAGGTATGGGATTTCATCACAATTTCTATTTCATTGAGATATATTTGTTAATCTGCACATATTCACTTTTATGTGGTGTTTATACTTCCAATTTTATGTATTAACATGAATATATATAAATTAAAAATTATTAATCTTTATTTTTAATTTTATTATTCAAGGAGTTACAATTTAGAAGTTACCAAAGAGGTAAAAAATTATAATATGATCTCACTTCCTTTTGTGAATATCTATTTTCTATTAAAACAGTCACTTTATTGTGATAATTTTTCATTGGAAACTAAATTTATCTTAAATATAAATATTAATTCATTATGGAAATGATTATTTACTTAACTGTATACCATTATTATATACATATTTTACGTTGAAATTTATTTTATTAACTAGGTAAATATTGAAAAATCTATATCCTTTACTGAATACAGATATATGATGATAATCCATATTGATTCATGAATTAAATAGATTATTTGATATATAATGGAAATTAAATGGACATGAAATTATTGGTGTTTATGGTTATATATACCCCCTTTATGCATTGGCATGTCTCATGAGACAAATCAGTTGTCCAAATCAGATGGGTTTTTTCCTGTATTTTTAAACTGTCTTGTGAAAGGTCTTGATAGTAGAGGTATCATGGTGTCTAAGATCTTGATTTCCAATAGTTAAGCATTTAATACATTAATATTTAATTTATTATTGTTATCCATAATATTTTCACATTGATATTATCTCTGGATTCATTTCCTTCTCAGTTTATTAACTAAGCGGATTTTGTTTTTAGTTATTTACCTTTCCATATTGATTAAGCCTTATCCAATTATGATAGTCAAATTATTAATTAAATTGATTGTGTATTAATTTATTTACCTTTGCATATTTATTATTCCTTATTTATTCATTATATATTCCACATTATGTAACCCTTATTGAGAATTTAAAACCCACCCATATTATATTTCCTTTCCGTGATATATGAATAAGAAATATTTTAATGAGTTTCAAGGATAAAGATCATTTTATTTTGGTAGGTATTATATTTTACATTTATTTCCAATGTAAAGTGGGTATCATGTATGTAAATTGTTATTCAAGTATATTAAACTTTTTTCCTTTGGGATGTGATAAATTTTATCTTATGCTAATTTAATAAATTAGACACTGGATCTGGGTTACTAGAGTTAAGGTCATTACATCTAAACTATTAATATTTGTCTTTTTAGGAATAATGTTTCCATATTTTATGAAAAAAAATTCATTAGTATAAAAAAGGTGAAATTAATTTATTTTCATTAAAAAATTAATTACAACCATCACCCTCTAATATACTCATGAATAAAAAGGATTGACCATCTATTACCTCATTATAAATTTGATACATGCTGAACCTACTAAATCTAGAGGAAATGTACTAGAAGATGGTGGGAGAGATAATGAACATGTTCTGGATGCTGACCAGAGGGGTATTTAGGTTATGGAAGATGATGATGGGGGGGAGATGAAGGGTGTCCCAGATTTTATAGGGAGGGATTATGATGGATTATCAGGTAACACAGATGATGTCTATATGATTGGTTTAATAATAATTAGGAGTCAATAGGGATCATTTAAATGCTTATTCCTTGAAATTCCTATCAATTAAATATAAAAAAATAACTCCAAAATGTATATTTTGAAAAAATTATGAAGAAGAAGAAATTTAGAAATGATAACATATGCACAGTAACGAAAAACATAATATACATATGTATGATAATGAATGACTGCACATATAATCAAATAAAAAATTTTATTTTTCAAAATTAAAAAGCACATGCATAAAAATCATTTTAAATATGATGAAACATCTACAATATTGAAAATGGATAATATATAACATAAGTTGTTAATATTTTAATGGATGGATTCATATAAAATCTTTTTTCCTTTATTCATGTCATTATCCTACCTCATCATAACTTCATCTACTTTATTCACCCTTACAAGACTAATAATTTCAATATCATGATTTAAAAATAAGTCAATTTCTTATTATTAATGGGATTTAATGTCAGAGGTAAAGTCTTCCAATTCATCACCTATATCATACAATGTTATTTGTTTAATATAAACAACTAAACTCCAACCTTAATCCATAACATCTTCCATATAATATACCATTTTCTATTGCGATGAGAAAATATATGGATCATATAATTCATGATCACTGAAATCCATCTAGAAAGAGAAGTTCATATAATTAAGTTTCAATTAATTTATTTTAATACCCCTGGTAATATCAACCCACTAGAAGTTGAATAAAATTACTAAAAATGACTATTGTAGTTTAATTTAATAATATCAATAAACATTCCATAGTATCAAAATTCAGAAACTATAAATATACCATTATTCATTGTTTATAAATCCTATTCTCAATCAATTGTATGAAATTTTTATCCATTCAAATTGTAAGTGTCAAAATATATACCCTCTTTTAGAGGACCTCAAGCCAAAAACTTCAAATATTTTGAAAACTTAGCTCTAGTATCAATATTCATGATCTAAGAAAAGTAATATACATTATTGGATTTAATAAATATATGTGTCGACCTAATATCCATGTTGATTTTAGTGTTTATGAACTTACAATACATGCAAACCATTCTAATAGCTCTTTATCAATATCTTTGGTTATATCTTTCTAATTTTGTGTTCCAATTCTCATGAATCTCTTTTTTTGTATCCTAATCTATTAAATAAATGGATATGAAATTTCACTATTCAGTAGCACAAATCTATATTCCTGTAATAATTCCATTTCTATCAATGTAATATTTAAGATCCTCTTAATTGATCATCCAATAGTATGAAATATTATTGATTACCCATGTAGTTTAGAATAAGTCAATATTTCGTCAACACATCCAAATCAATTAAATATTATCTCAATATCATCCTAATATCTAGAAACAAATTTAAGAAAATCCTCTTTTAAATTTACTTTATAAATAGAGCCTTTGGGTTGATACTTATTTTTCATTTATAATTTCAAATGACCAAGGTATTTATGAAATAAAATAAATAACACACAGTTACATATTTAATGAAGTTCCAAGAATGGTTTACTTAAGATAAAAAATATATAAATAAAGTAACTTTTAATTATATACATCAACCAATAATATATGAGGCCTTCTAATTTATTTTACTTGGCCAAATGCATTGTTAAATGTATCACGATAGTAAATAATGGAAGAGGAAAGATCATATTTATTTCTCAAAGGGTCAGTAAAAATCAATCCTAAAGGTAGTGAAGCTCAACTAGTTGTAATGTTTTCTCACATACTTGTCTAAAGATTGTAAAAATTGGAGTACAACTATAATAACCTTTTTTGGTAACAATGTACTCAATTCTAATGGTTTTAACTACCATAACAAAATATGTGAATCATAAATTTTCAAACCATGTAACCTATGATGATTTAAGTCAACAAACATTGAGATGTTACATGAATGCCCATGAGATACTTTTACACATTTTAAAATTTCAATTAATGTATCTTTATCCCTATCTTTCATTGAGAAAAACTCACAACATACTTTCCATTCTCATATGGCCATAGATCACACATTATATTCATTTTTTGTAAGTCCTTTGAGAATTGATATGGCCCTTAAATTTTATATGGTCATTAAATAATGTGAAGATCAAATTTTCAAAAACATTCTTCTTAATATGAATAGCATCAATATTGTAATGCAACAAATTAAATTCCAAATACGGAAGTTTGAAGAATATAATTTTTTTTATTCCATTGTTAAGTTATGATTTCAACTGATGATTCACTTCGAACTTATTTCCCATTATCATAAAAATGATGAACCTTCCCAAATTATGTTCCAACATTTACTATTTGTGAAAATATTTCAGAACATGTCAATAACTTTGGAGGTGTTCTATGGTCAATAGGCATATTGAATTATGAACTATTAAGCCGAAATCTCAGAGATACATCAAGAAATATATGATGACACAAGAGCGCCATCTTTTACTTAAGGTAGATGTTAAAAATAAAAATTAAATTTACAAATAAGACAACACAAACCCTTGTATTTTTTCTAGATAGATAAGTTCCCAATTCCAAGGAAGTCATTAACGGTCCACATTAGAGAAGCATGCATTTTGAATATTGTTCTATAAGATGCATCATATGTCTCAAGAATTTTTCTCTATAACTCATGTAATTCTTATTTTATAGGTAGAAAGTATACATCAATATTATTTCTTTGAACCTTTTTTAGGAATAATCATTGAAATGATAAAATATGTTTGTTGTATAGACATCCATGAAGGTAGATTTTAAGGGATCGAAACAACCATCCAAATGATATAATTGGTAATAAAAGTCCCAAATGGGTTAAATCCATATGTAGCTAATCCCAATCACACACTCCTAGGATCAGATGAGAAATATAGATGTAATTAATCAAATGTATTCCCTGGTTTTGAATCTCTTGGATTGTAGCAACCCAAACAATTTATGGTATGTTTATATTAAATATATTTTATTTATTAGGCCTATATTTCATTAATCACTAAGCCTCTATAGAAAAAAAACATTCTTATTTATAAGATATAGTCATAACCTAGTCATTAAACTTAAATTTTTCAGTTCTGTGATTTGAATTTTGAAAATATGACATACACGATTGTGTTCAAGATGATGTTTAGAGTCTAATAGAATTAACTTAATTTTCGGTGAATATTTACCTACCGTTATTAATAGTAACCTAACCAAATGAATATTAAATTACCCTTATGAATAGTAATGTGACTCTTATGAATGTTATCCATACCCATGGAAGTATAAATAAATTTAGGCACCTTAAAAATGAAGATGAAAATTTTAAGTGTTTGTATTCTTTGATTAAATAATGACTTTAATTAAAGTTTATATTTATCATATTGAAAATATTATTTTTGAAAAATAGAGTTCATTTTTGAATTCTAAACATTGAAAAATATTTAGGGTGAATTTTTTCGATTTTTCTAAAATACCCAAATTTTTTATGAATAGTAAAATAGAATAAATTGCGATAAATGCTATGCTTTATTTACTATATCATATGTGATGAAAGGCTGATGTAATCCCACTTTATTTAAACTAAAATTCCATTATTACTATTTAGGATCACATTAATCAAGACTGTTAATAGTCTTGAGCAAATATATTAAAATAATAATTAAAATAATGTAAAAACCCTTCCCCCTCCACTATATAAACCACCCCTCACCCCCTCTTCCTCCCACGCCACTCAAGATTCTATCCTTGCCTAAATTCTGCCAAATACTCTTCCCAAGCCCTCTACCCACTTCCTAGACCTTATGGTCTCACCAAAAGGCCAAAAACAAAGGCCATAAGTAGATTCTCAAGGAGGAGTACTCAACAGATGAACCTCTCTTCCATTTTCTTTCAATTTCTTTTACAAAGTTACATTCTTTTGTTCTCTATTATCACCTCACCTCATAAAAATTTCATTATAATTCATTTACCTAACATGTACTTTATTTTCATTAATCTAATGGAATATTTCATTATAATCTCTCTTTTTCCCTCCTTTTATATAATAAATGCAAACACCATCCGAGATGTGTTGATCAATCACACTCAAGGAAAACAGGTTTTAGATCTGCATTACTATCTTCAATACTAGTCATGAAACATTTTAAATTATTTAACCATATCATAATATATGTATTTTACCTTTTTTAATGTTCTATAATCCATTCACACTAATAATATGGAATAATAATACAAAACAAGTTCATTGGGCACAAAACCGCCAAGCCAAATCCAAGCATTTAGCATTAACTCATCGAATGAGTCATCCTCATGGTATATAACCTGAATCATTATATGATAATTTATATCTCTTTAATTTCACTAATGATATATATTAATGATTTTTTATTTTTAACCACATTTCAAATGAACTTATATTCATGAATACGAGTAAACGGATTATGAAAACCAAGGAAGAAATTACATCCAAAACAATAAAATTGAATATCTTAAACCCATAAAAAGTCCATTAATGAACCTAATAAGGTTATACCATATCAATTAAATATTTATGAGGTTCTGGACTTATTAATTAATGAATCTAAATTTGATTATTCTGGTCTTTAAGAATAATCAAGAACACCTCTGAGCATAAGGTAAAGCATCCACTCTCTCACTTTTGTTCAAGAATTCCCCCTATGATGTGTCCTTTTATTTTTAATTATTAATGATAGGTTATGTTTTCTCACCTCTCCAATACTTACCTTATTATATATAAATAATGGTATACCCCTTTACCTATCATTAATCCCTCACAAGAACACCTGTTACAATGCTGAAATGTTTGTAAGGGGTTTTCTCATCTCACCTTCATTTTCATGAGATTTACATTGTTGGCCGCTTATTTATTATTTGTGATGTATGTGTACTGAGATTTTCCATATAATATCATGATTCCATTTATATTAATGTTATTTAATGATTTATTTTATGGTTATTAAGTTTTTGTTATATGATTCGACTGATTACATTGTGGTAAGGGACTTCGTCTCAACTTCCATTTCGTTGTGACTTACTTTTTATTGTGCACCTAATAATACTTATGTGGTGTACCTACTTCCCATTGAGATCACTTTTCATTTCAAAATAATATTTCTATTAAATATCCATATTCTCATATCATGGATATGATTATTGTCTAAGCCGTATATCATTTTACATTCAGTGTTTATTTTGAATGTTGTTTTAACTATGGAAGTGTTGATGAATATGTATCCTCTATTATATACAGATAATGTAAGTTCATATTGATATTTTATTGAATATATATATATAAAGAATTATTTTTACATGCGGTGATGGGCGGGTCCTGCTATATCCCCTCGATGCATCGATAGGTCTCATGAGACAAATCAATTGGCGAAAAACCCTTTGAGTTTGTTTCCAAAAATTAGATGGGTTTCTACCCATGGAACTAAAATGTTTTAACGGTATTATGGTATCATGTTCTAGATACATGACATCCAACTAATAATCATTCTATTTATTCATTATTAGTTATTACTATCCTTGAGGTTTTCACTATGAAAAAATCTATGGATGCAGTTTCATTCTCAGTTTATTAATGGTGTGAGTTTTTCATTTATTCACCATGCCATATTGACTATGCTAAGTTGCTTATGATTCAGTTATTATTTATTCAAGATTCCGCTATTTGTAACCCTTACTGAGTGTTTGATATCACCCCTTTATTTTTTTACCTTTAACAGGTTATGAATAGGAGATCATTTATTGAGTTTTTGTGGTTGTAGTTTTTAGTTTTTGTTATGTATTATTTTTTGATACCTTTCCCAACATAATTTAAGTTACATCTATATATCTAGTTTCTTAAATACTACTAAACTTATCATTTCTTTGGTATTTCATTCCTTATAACCATTCCAATGTAATAATTAATGCACCAGCTCCGGTCTAGAGGGGTCAAGGCGTTAAATGGATGTCTCATTAACCCGTGATTTTTATTATCTATAGAATGAACATTCATGTTCTTGATGGTTTTTTATGACATGAATAATATTTTAAATCAATAATTTAAAGGGAAGTCACAAAATACCCTTGAATTTTTTCTATTTTTATTCTTTTTCATAGTATTATATTGATCTAGACTTCCAACATCACCCATTTATAACCATATTGAAGACAAATATTTTTTACAATCCTATCTACTTGAATTTTGTCCCCAATAAAGCATACAACCATTCATACAAGCATGTGTTCTTGTATAATTCAAACCAATCATGTTAACAACATTTTTCATACCATAAAAAGACTCAGAGATATTAGATTCATGAAATGTGTTAGGTAAAAATTCCAATATCATGGGCATCACTATATTTGTAATTCTACATAGGCATTTTATATGGTAAAACTTCAGTGGAAAAGAAAGTTTTGAATATTTCATAAATCCACCATAAAAATCTTGATTTACATCATTAACTAAATCATGAAATGAATTTCTCTATGCATTGAAGTTCTCTCTAACATTAGTCTCTATAGCATAAATAGGAGGATCCAATGATATATTACAATCTTGATCTGGTTGTCATATAGTCCAAAAAACATTATTTATCAATTTATTATTTGTATTACCCTCAAATGGTTATTATTATATGTTTTTATACTGATTTTTTATCCTTTCAATACTGAAATCATCATTTATAAGGTTTTTCATTTCATTTCCCATTGTTGATGAATTTTGTATCTCATTCTATTGACTAATATCATTTCTCAAACATTCTGTAATGTTCTATTCTCTATGCCAAATCCAACACAAGTATTCTGCATGAAATTGTTTCAATATCAAGTGTTCATAAAATTCATGTCTCTTAAACTATATTCTAAATTTATATTCAAGGTATGTACATCTTATTTTCCAATCAATAGATCAATTGGAAATTGAAAAATCTAAAAACTCCTCCAAACCCTTAGCATACTGAGGTGTGTTCTTTAGTAATGTGATCCAGCATTTATCCAAATATCACACAGTTTCTACACATCATTAATGAAAATTAAAATACAAAATAAATATTATGTAATTTAAAAAATAATTAATAATCTATTCAAAATCAACAATATAAAAAATTATTTTTTCTGATTAATTTGATTACATCTTTGAACGGTGTCATTTTTCTTATATTTTAATTCACATATAAATAATCCATCAAAAAATTAAAGAATTTCTATAAGTATATTTAATGAATTAAAAATGAAAAATGGAAATTATAGTATAATGTTAAAAAAATATCAAATAATTCAATAACCTTACAATCCACACTCAATAATAATTATAAAATCAAGCGAGTTATGGATAAAACCAACCTTTAATTTTTATACATTCTTCCATAATATCAACAATGACCTAAATAGACCATCATTATAGTTTTTAAATAAGTAATTAAAATTAGATAATAAATACATAAAAACACATTTAATGTAAAAAATATTAAACTAAAATTGAGAGATTATGAAAATCACCCCTCATCGGTGAGAAAGGGGGAAGATAAAGCGGTTCACCAATAAGGGATGAAGGTAACAGAGGGGGAAAGGATAAAAAGGGAGACCATGTGGTTGAGGAATGGGGCTCAGGAGTGGAATGGAGGGATCGTTGTCTCGGTAGTGATGTATTAGTGGCTAGTGAAATGCGTAAAGGGGGAAGGGGAGCATCAGCAAGGGCTCGGGGAGGGGCGGTGTGGGATCAGGGAGGGGCAGTGAGGTCTCGAGGAGGGAAAAGAGAGGGATTGGGGAGTAGCGTCAACACAGGGAATGGTAGAATATGGAGGGATGAAAAGGGATCAAGTAGGACTTGACTAGTGGAAGTGGTGAAGGATTAGGGAGCGGTTATTATGGCTTGGTTGGGGGTCAATAGTAAGGGGGAAAGGGAGCCGTGGAAAGCTCGGTCAGGGAGCGGTGACGAGCTCAGTCGGGGAGTAGTAGGGAAAGTAAAAGGGGAGTTACAGTGAGGTATCTGGTTATATGAGGTCTTTTGGAGAAGTTAATCATGTGGAATTGGTGTGGGGAGTTATGTTTTATGAAAATTAAAAAAAATTAGCAATGGTTTTTAAAAAACTGCTGATAAATTATTTCAATTTTTTTGGAAATTTATTAAATTGACGCTAATAAAACACCACTAAAAATTGTTTTTGGAGTATTTAATAGACATAGATGAAGTTTGTATTAATCCTTTGTAAAATATATTTTATTTTTTGGTATGTTCATACCATCAAAATGTAACTCTTTTTATTTATCAAATTGAAGATGAAGTTAATCTATAGTGGTTGTGGTTAGTAATGTTAAGGAAAATAATGTGATATATTTAATGTGGTGGGTAATATTTAAGGGTATTTTATATGAAAAATATTTTCCTAAAGTTTTTCATGTTAGAATAGAAATAAAATTATTTTAGTTAAAGAAAAAAATGGAGGACTTAGTTGTTGTCTGTAAAGAAAATTTTACTATATTTGATTGGTATGAACAAAATTTTATTTTAGACCATGATATTATAAATGATAGATTTTAATTAGGATCAATGCCAAGTTTATGAAAATATTTTCTTACTCATGATATTAAGAGTTATGAGGAAATTTATTGATGTAGAAATATTTTTTTATTTTTATAATATTAAGGATAACAAAGGGTTCATGTGTTAATCAATGGGGAAGTATCCATAAAATAAAGCTGAAGGTAAGAAAAATAAGTTTTCCTCTAAGTATAAATGTGGTTAGAAGAATTTTGGGGAGTGTCTTATGAGATCTATAAAGTGTTAATGATGTGGTAATTTTGGTTATTTTACTCATGACTTCAAAGAAAAGATAAATGGTAATGGTCAAACTAATAATGAAAAGTAAGAAGTAAAGTGATTATTTATAATGAGATAGGCCATTATAAAAATTAATGTTTGAATATAAGTATAAAGGATAGAAATCATTAATATTTTAAGAATGAGGGTGTGGGAAAATAATTTTCTAATACCTATGAAAATTTTAGACCATTAAATTAATTGGTTATAGGTGCATTACTTGTTTACTCAAATTATGTCAATGTCTTGTTTGATTCGGTATCTACACATTCTTTGGTTTCTTGAAAACATTCTAGAAAAACAAAAATATCACCTAAATAAATTGAGACATAAATTTTAGTAAATACTCTTGGTTAAAGTATTAATGTGTCAAAGATTTATATTAATCATTCTATTTCCATCTGTGGAATAGTCTTTCCTTTAAATCTTGTTGTCTTACCCACAATAGAGTTCAATGTTATTCTGAGTATTGATTGGATTTAATTTTATCATTATGGAATATATTATAGATAATAGGTGAAGATATTTAATTTTAAAGTTGAGTTTAAATTCATATATATAAATAATTTTTTACATGTGATAATATATCAAGAATCAAATTAATTGATTAAAGATGGAAGTGGAAGTTATCTTTATTGTATCATTGAAAAAAAAGTCATTAAAATTAGTGATGTCTTGGTGGTAAATGAATATATAGATGTATGTATTGACTATTTTCCCATTATTATTCCTAATTTGTAGGTTGAATTTATTATTTACATATTTTCTAATACTAAGACAGTTTTAGATACCCCTTATCAAATAACTTTAGTTGAGCTATTATAGTTGAAAAGGCAGAAAAAATAATTTCTTGATAAGGGTTTAATTCATCCTTGAACTTTACCTTAGGGTAATTTTGTTTTTTATTAAAAATAAGGATTTTTATGTGTGGATTTTAATTGATTATAGAGAACTCTGTAATATTACTATTAAGAAAAAGTATTTTTCACCTCATATTGATGACTTGTTTGATCATCTCCTGGGAGCTCAGTATTATTTGAAGATTTAAATTAGGTATGGATATAATAATTTGAAGGTAATGGTATAATAAATTATGAAGAAAAAATTTCAAATTAGGTATTGGAACTATTATTTTACATGTATTCCCTTTAGCATAGAAAATACACCTATTGTATTTATGTATCTTATTAATAGTGTTTTCCATGAGTGTTTAGATAAATGTATAGTTTTGTTTTTTAATAAGTTTTTGGTATATTCTAAAATTTATATGGATCATTATAAACTTCTAAGTATTTTTCTACATACCTTAAAATAAGATAATTTTTAAGAAAAATTTACCAAATATGATTTTTTATTATAGGAAATTTCATTCCCTAGTCATATTGTAACTAAAGATGGAATAACAATTGATCCTATTAAAAAAAGTGGTGGAAGAAGCACCCAGACATGATAATATAATTCTGATTCAAATTTTTCTTGGACTATTAGGTTAACACATATGGTTTACTGAATAATTTTATTATATATCTAACCCACTAACTAAGTTAACTTAAAAGGGATTTAAATTCATAAGGATAAATGAGTTTAATGAATGTTTTCATAATTAAAAATAAGATCGATTAGTGCTCTAGTATTAGATCTATAATAAAAAAATGGTGAATTGTTTATTTATATTTATACTTTATTGATGTTCTTTGGTGGTGTTTTATTGAAAAATGAACGAGTAATTGTATATGAATCAAGACAATTCAAACCCCATGAAAGTAATTGTCCAATGCATGACCTTGAGTTCATGGTGGTAGTTTTGTCTTTAAAATTTTATAGGAATCTTTTATATAGGGAAAATTTTGATATATATATACAGATGATAAAATCATGAAATACATATTCACTAAAAAATAGTTTCACATGAGGAAAATAAGATGTTAATAACTAATAGAGGATTATTATTTGATGGTTCATTGTCATCTAGTTAAATAAAACATAGTTTCATATGCCTTTAGTTGAAGGGATAATGAATCATTCACCATGATATGTTTGGAACATGTTCTTATAGATACAGATTTAATAAAAATTGAACTAGAAATTGTGCATGAAGGAACCACTTCATTTTGTCTTAGGTATCAGTACAATCATCCTCATCAAAAATAATTAATAATTATCAGAAAAAAGAACATTATTTACAAGAAAGAATATAATATTTTAAGAAATAAATTTTTCTTTTTTGATTTTAATATTAACAAATAAGGTGTTATAAGATTTGGAAAGAGGTTATGTGTGCCAAGTGATTTTGAGTTGAAAAATGAATTGCTAAGTGAGGCTCAAAGTTATCCTTTTTTATCCTAGTATTACTAATATATATATAGATACTTGAAAGTATATTATTGGTGGTAAGGAATAAATAAAGTCATTGATGATTAAACCATTAAATGTTTTACTTTTCAATGTGTTAAACTAAATGAGAACTACCAAATGTGATTCTTCAGCCATTTAAAATTTCTAATAGAAAGTGGGAGAATATATCCATGTATTTTGTAGTGGGGCTACCAAATAGATTTCAAGGTAATAATGAAATTTGGGTTATTAGTGATTTTTTGAAAAAGGATTCTTATTTTATTCCTATATGAGATAATATGTATTTGGATTGGATTTTTCAACTTTATCATGAAGATATATTTAGGTAACATGAATTTTCACTCTCTATTATATCTAATCATGAGCCTATATTTACATCTAATTTTTGTAAGGAAAATCAAATTTCAATTGGTATTAAGGTATGTTTCAGTGCACCTAGTTATCACCAATATGATGTAAAATCAGATTCAACAATTTAAACTTTGGAGGATATTCTTCAATCTTGCTCACTAGATTATTAGGGAAGTTGAGATCAATATATTTCATTAGTTAAATTTTATTATAATAAAAATTTTCATTCTAGTATATAGATGTCAACATTTGAGGTGTTCTGTGGAATGTGAAGTGAGATTTCATTATGTTTGGATGAAGTTGGGGAAAAAGTTATTTCGACCTTATTTGGTTGAATATATGGTCAAAAAGGTAAATATAATTCATCACCATATGTGGGCATCTTGGAGTAGGAAAAAAAGATATATAGATATCCAGATGAAAGATATTTTTTAGGTATGTAACATCCTAACCTAGGTTCCACAAACCAATTCCCTGATATGGTTAGTCATATAACCCCAGTCTCACCTCCTTGTATAAGCGAGTTTGCCTACTAGAAATGAGAATCAAATATATAACATGGGGAGACTGTTCACTCTTTATCAAAGTAGCACAACAGTGGAAATAAATAAACAACAACCAAATGATATAACCAATAACAAGAATAATACCATAACCAATATAGAGAAATAATACCCAACTAACTTTATAGATATTTCATTCCATATATGTGTCAAGTGTCTAAATAAAACCCAAAAAAAATAAATACACACTGATAACTCCCCAAGTGGGTCCCGAAACCATGGTTGGTTCCCTCATCCAATCTTCATCCCAAATCAGACATATGACATGGGGCTCTTTACACTATCTTCTCCAGTAAACATTAAGTGTATTCGGGTACCAATCTGGAGGCTCAATTTTGGTGTGAGTAAAAATCAGTAGGCCACAACCAACGGTGTCCAAAACAATATACAGTCTATAAAAGTGTATGCATTTGAGTATATAATAAATTAAAATAAAAAAAATCAATAGTTTTCACTATTAATTATTCATTAATTAACCACATAATTACCTAAGTTCATGATGACACATGAACCATCAATACCTACTTTGGCCCATGCTGAATTCTAAACCATATATCATAGGGAATCCCGATTCATTATATAATGGGAATTCATTAATAATTTAATTCAAATTTCATATCAAGGCTACTTGGAAATACGGTCCAATGCCAATGTCTTGGGCATAGAATGTTATGTCTATCACCCCATGGGTATTTAGAATACCATTCATTGTCCCGTATCTCTTTGTTATCACATATGGGAAATCGGAGCATTAGTCCCTATCCCACACTCGTAGTTATCACATATTGTTATATGGAGCATCAGTCCTTGTCCCAAACTCATATATCAATCAATAACATATATCACATACATCAAATTTATTAAGGTCAGTCGTCATTAACCCTCTTATCAGTTATTCACATAACAGTGCAGCATTTCAATTTATCAAAAAAAATCATAGTTCATCACTTTAACCACATGTAATAATATGAACATTTCATCGTTAATCCATTTATCAACATTTAATCATATAATCAATTAACCCTTCAACATTAATCCAAACATACCTTAATTCCCATTATAAATCAATTAATAATCATAGTAATCAACCAATTTCACAATCCCATTAATTGACCAATTTTTTAATCCCATTAATTGGTAGATTTCATAATACCATTAATGGATTAATTAATTCATTTTCAAAATGTAATTGACCAATGTGGAAAACTCATCCCTCTTCATCGAGAAATAGGGACGGGAGATAGAGGGGTCCAAATGGGGAATAAATCACTTAAAAATGGAGATATGACCCTTTGAACGGATCCTAGATTCATCAAGAATGGGGTTCGAGGAGCCTTGTAACCCTCCTAAGAGGTTCAAAATTTGGAGGAATTTATTTAGGGTTGAGATAGCATGTTTAGGTATAATAACTGAGGGGTTTGGGGAAATTAAAATAAATTTTCAAAGCATTAAATACTTATAAACATGAATTTATAGTAGCACATAGTTTTCCAAACCATTTAACCTAATCATGCACCTATCCTTAGGGGTGTAGGGTTTAAAAAATGGTGCACCAACGATACAAACCCCACTGTCTCAACTGTACAAGGTTTTCTAGGTTGGGTGTATGGTCTGGGAAAACTGTGCGTAGACCATGCACAGCCCAAAAAAACCTACAAAAACATCCAAAATTCACCTTAACACACCCAAGACAATCCTCAACCAAAGTATACTAAAAACAAGGAAAATTTGTATCAGAAAACAAGCAAGAGGCATATCTAGAAAGTTCATGATCTTACAATCTCCCCACCTTATAACAGCTCTTCCTCGAGCTGTACTCCTAAGAATATCTAAGATTTTGAGGTAAAAATATTGTGCCAATAAGCCCGGATATCTTCTTCACACTCCCGTGTTTCCTTCTGAACATTCCCATTTTTTTCACAATACTCAAACTATCGACACAGGCTTTCCCTGCAACACCTTCTCACTGCAATACATAACACATATCAGATGCTCCTCAAAGGAATCATCAGTCGCAAGCTCAAAATCATCAATATCGATCACATGATAAGGGTTGTTGTGATACCACTGAAGCAATAACACATGAGAAATTTTGTTCATAACACTATATCTCTTTGGAAGAGACAATTGGTATTCCACCAGCCCGAACCTCTCCACTACCTCAAAAGGTCTGACAAACCTGGGTACCGACTTTCCCTGTATTTAAATCCTATGGTGACCCAATCTTTGTGATAATCGAAGGAACACATGATCACCCACTATAAATTTAGGTTTTGTTGATGCCAATCATCATATGACTTCTTCTTACTCTAATTTAGAGCCATACTTTTTTAAATCAGCTTAACCTGCTCTGATGTCTCCTTCACAAGACTTAGTCCCAATAACTCTGACTCAACTGCCTCCATCTAGAATATAGGCTATTTTCATGCTCTATCATTAAGATCCTCATATGGTGTTATCTGAAAAAAAAAATTAATAACTATTGTCATTGGAGAACTCGACAAGTTATAGGTGATTCTCCCAAGACCCACAAAATTCTAGGACACACGCCCGTATCATATCCTCTAAAACCTGTATATTAAAATCCAACTTCCAATATATTTGTGGGTATAGATCTGTAATTAGAAATACTTACATACCAATAGCTTTATGTAAGCCTTTATGGAAGCACAAAGTGAAACCTAAGTCATGGTATTAAACTATACTCCATGGAACTCCATGTAGATGAACTATCTCCTGAACATACAGTTCTCCCAACTGATCCATTAAGAAAGTATCTCGAATAGGAAATAAATGGGATACATTCATCAATTCATCAAAAATTAAACAAATAATATCATTCTTATGAGGAATCCTCATGAGACCCTCCCTGAGGTCCATGGTAACATCATCCCACATCTATTATGTAATGGGAAATGTCTTTAGTAATCCACTGGGTTATTGATTCATGACCTTCATCTATTGGTAGGAGTAGCATCATGTCATGAACCCTATAATTTCCTTTTTCATTCTTGGCCAACAATATTTTCAATGCAGGTCATGATATATTTTTTTTAATCTAGGATACACTACACACTTTGAGGGATGAAACTCACGCATCATCTCCTCCTTCCTACTCAATGGTACAAAAATGTGGTTCATGAAATAGATGATATCATCCACATCTTTGTTCCAATCTAAAATTAACTCCTCGCCTTCTAGGACTACCCTTAAGGATAAACACTCAAGATACTCATAATAACTCCCATTGATCTAGCAAAAAATTGTGAATTCCACTAATATAGATATGAGGGTATTATACTCCAGACCCTCTCGAACCACATCATGCATCTTTTCCAGCAAGGTCACTATCTTCCACTTATAACTAGACTCCTAAACTACTTGAGTCTAAGTTATACTATTCAAAGTCTCATCAACACTATTTCTCTTCTGAGACGTATATTCTAGATAAAAAAATGAATACATATACTCAATCCACCTCCACTATCAGAGATTAAATCTCACTATGAAAAGATATACTTTAAAATATTTTGGTCAATATACACAGTAAACTTTTCACCTAATAGATAATGACTACAAAACTACAAAGTATAAACCACCATCGTTAAATCGAGTTCATGTGTAGGGTAGTCCCATTCATGTGGCCTCAACTTCCATGACCCATATACTACAACTTGATCTACCTGCATCAACACTACTCTAAGTCCTAAACCAGATGTATCACAAAACATAGTATACTCCTAACCCAGCTCGGATAGGATCAAGATCAGTGTGGTGATCAAACAACCCTTTAACTCCTATAAAGCATTCTCACAGGCTCCATGCCATTAAAACATAATTCCTTTTTCCAAGCCCTAAATGGGTTATTCCAAGTGGGAAAAGTCCAAGATGAACCTATGATAATATCCTGCTAACCTAATAAAGCTAAAGATATCAAAAACTTTTTTGGGATGCTTCCAAAAAACAATTATCGACACCTTCTATGGGTTCACTAACACACCTTCCTCTAAGATGATGTGATCTAATAAAAGTACGTAATCAATCAACAATTAACTCTCATATATATTGGCATATAGTTGATTCTATCTCATTGTACTCAGGATGGTATCAAGATGTTGGGAATGATCATGAATCTTGGAGTACACCAAGATGTCATCCACAAAAGAAACCACAAACTGATCCAGCTATGGCTGGAAGATTCTGTTCATCAATCCCATAGACATTTTCAGAGCATTCATCAGCCCAAACAATATCACAATGAAATCATAAAGGAAATACCTAATTCTAAAAGTTTTTTGTGGTATATCATAAGGCCTAAATCTCAACTGTTGATACCCCTATCTCAAGTCAATCTTAGAGAGAGAAAAAAAGTTCCTCTAAACTATTTAATGAGATCATCTATATTCAGAAGAGGATATCGGTTCTTCAATTTCATCCAGTTCAACTTCTAGTAATCAACACAAAAGCACAGGGTTATATTAGCCTTATTAGAAAACAAGACTAGAAAACCCCAAGGTGACTTATTTAAATGGATAAATCCATTATCCATAAACTCTTCTAGTTGATTGTTATATTCTTGAAGCTCTACTAGTTCCATTCGTTAATGTGGAATAGAAACCAGTTCATCTCTATGCATGAGCTCAATCGAAAACTCAAAATCCCTCTCATTTGGAAACCCTAAGAAGTCCTCCAAACACAAATCCTGAAACTAGTCTACTATAAGTGGAAATATATCCTTCTTTACACCCCTGTCATCTAAAAATAGACTTGAAACTTGGGTGTTGAGCTCCCCTAGATGTTAATGAAATGGACTTGTATGTCCTTCCTTTATATCCCACTCTCCATAATGAATATAGTTATCAACCTCATGAGACATAAAGGTCACCCTCTCACGGTAACATTTTTTGTGTTTTAAATAAGATACCAACCATACCATGCCCAAAATCAAGTCAAAGCCTAACATATCAAGGATGTATACATCCCAAAGAAAATGATACTCCCCAATATCAAGAGAACACCCCTTTCATAAATATATTCCTCTCGACCGTATTCCCAAAAGTGTATCAATTGTTATAAACCCACTCACAAAATACATCATCAAACTCAAATCATTCACAATTTGTACAAATATAAAAGAATGAGAGGCTCCTGTATAAAATAAGGAACTAGAAAGTGTATAATCTATAAGAATATTAGCTTTTACTATTCTTGGTATAGCCTCACTATCTAAAAGTGTAGACTGAATTACATGGAATTATCCTACCCATATTCCCTGTTTTTCAGTCTGAGTCCCCTAAGAATCACTCCTCTATTGATACAGGCACTCTTTCCCTAATTTATAAAATCCTCTACCTCAACCTATATGGGATGAAGAAATCCAACTACCAGACTGATATAGGGTAGAAGATCCCCTTCTAGCACTTTGATTCTTCCTAGATCCTCCATCATTACCCACCTATCGTGGGTTATTGTTGAACGATTCTAGATTTCCCATCCTTACACAAACTTGGAACTCTACTGTTGGTCTTGGGTACTATTTAGGCATGTGACCTAGCCTACCACACTGGTGGTAGAACACTTGAGTAATTTCCTAAGTAATTGTTCATTCCCCCTATCCACTCTTTTTTCCACTACTCTGGTAAAAATTCTTATAATGACGCTTCTTACTCTTGGAAGAAATACCACCTGGTCATCCAGTAGAAACCACATCCCCTTCGTGTTAAGACTCCTTTAGGTTCCTCTTAGATATGGGATCCTGATTTACTACCTCATAAAACTTATCTAACCTAAATTCGTTAACTTGGGACTTAATATCAAATTTAATTCCTTCCTAAAAAAATTCATTATAGTCACCTCATCTCCCATAAAAATTGGAATAAAGCACTAAAAATCAACAAAGACAACATTGTAGTCCAACACAGACATACACTTCTAGGTAAACCTCATGAACTCATCTTTCATCTTTAGCCTAAGCATCTCTGGGTAGAAGTGATATAATATCTTCTCCTGAAATTCCTTCCAATCCATATTCTCTAATTGTTCATCTGAAGTCTATGTGTCCCACCAATGTTTTGATTGACCACATAAAACTATAAGAATATATTTTTAATCCTTTCTTAATAGGATACTCTAAGTGTTCAAGGATCATATGGATAGACTCAATTGAGAACTCAACTGCCTCAGGTTCACCATGTCTGATGAATGTAGGAGGGTGCTGCAACTGTAACTCTTGTACCAAGTAAGACATGTTCCACACAACCTTACCTAGGTATCTTTCCATAAACTACATAAAGTGGGGGAAGTTCTCATGAAATTAATATATCTTTCCTTCACTCAGAACTATCAGGGCCTCCAGTTCTACCACTGGAGGATCATTTCAAACCATATCCTCTTATCGTCCTATCAAAAAGCATCATCATTGAGGAATATCTCTATAATAATAAACACATGTATTAGGAAAAAATAAACTACATTATCACATTTATGTAAGAGGGATTCGCATCAATTCGTAAAAAAATGTCCCCCATACCCCACCAAATGGTCAAAAACAAGGCACCATTACTGCCCTCAACCATCCCTCATCTAGGTCAGGGATAACATAGGGTAAACATTTTTACATATCAAATTTATCTTTAGGCACCCATTTATCCATTTCATTTACCATATTCATCAACATTTATATTTTTAAAATTAATATAAGTCACCTTTTCATTTAAATTACCCAATTAAATAAAATAATCCACATTTAAACAACTCGCCAAACACTTGCTTTTCTATGTGTGCTTAAAATAATGCATGTCACAATAATTTTTGAGTGTCTTGAATGAATACCATTACATGATGAAGATATCATGAAAAAAATAAAATCATGCAAAAAGTGTAACACCCAAGGTGAAATAACATCCAACTATAATAGAAAACATCAATAACAGTAATCCCACCCTAGGTATATGGGTTTCCCTCATACATGGGTTAGTTAATCCCATGAATGAGCTCATGAAAAAGGTCTGACTCTTACTATTCATATTTCTACCTTTCCTAAAAAATAAGACAAAATAAAGTAAAATAAAAGAATACATGGCCTTTAACACCACTGTGTATCATCCCGGCCTGGGTGCCATGTACCGATGCCTCTAACCAGTTGGTCACATGACCTCAGGTGTGCCTCCCCATACATTATAGGCTACCAACAAGCATCGAGGGTCAAATATATAACATGGGGATACTATACCCTCTTTATTAAAGTAGAAAAATAGTGAAAATAAATTAATAATAACCAAATTTTATAACCAATAACTAGAATAATACCATAACCAATACATAGAAACAATACCCAACTAAAGCAGTAGATATGTCATTCCATATATGTGTCAAGTATCTAAATAAAAACCAAAAAAATAAAGACACATTGAAAACTCCCCAAGAAGGTCCCAACACAACATCAAGTTCCCACATCCAAGATCCATCCCAATTTATCCATATAACATAGGGATATTTCCCTTATCTTATCCTGCAAACATGAATTTTATTCGAGTACTAATCAGGAAGCCTGAGTAGGGTGTGATTACAACTCAATAGGTTACTATCAATGGCATCTAAAACAATATCCAGTGTATAATGGTGTATGTAGTTGATTAAAGAATAAAGTACAATAAAAAATTAAATTGTTTTTAAAATTCATTATTCTTTAATTAACCACATAATTTTTCAGGTTCATGATGACAATCAAACCGTCAATACCTGCTTCAGACTGTTCCAGATTCAAAACCATATATAATAGGTAATCACAATTAATTATATAATGGTAATTCATCAATAATTTAATTCCAATTTCATATCAAGGATTCTTGGAACTCTGGTCCAATGCCAATGTCTTGGGACAAGAACATCACATATAGTCCCCCGTGGGTATTTAGAACATCAATCCCAGTCCCATACCTATTTTTTATCACATATGGGTATTTGAAGTATTAGTCTCTTCCCCACACTCATAGTTAACACATATGGGTATTTGGGGGGTTATTCTATGTCCCACACTCATATATCAATCAATCACATATATCACATACATCACATTTATCAAGTTTAATCATCATTGAACCCCTTATCAACTACTCACATAACTATGCACTATTTAAATTTATCAAAAAATCATGGTTCATCACCTTAATACTATGGAATAATATGAACATTTCACCATTAATCCATTTATCTATATTTAATCATATAATACATTAACCCTTAAAGGTTAATCAAAACATCCCTTAATTCCCATAATTAATCGATTCATAATCACATTAATCAACCAAATACAAAATCTTATTTATTAACCAACTTCATAATCAGATTAATTGTCCAATTTCATAATCTTGTTAATTGATTTATTAATTCAATTACAAAATAAAATTTTCCAATGTAGAAATTTCAATTTCATAAATAGATACACACAATTATAGTCAATACTATGGGAATTGATATTTATTCCACCAACCTCAAGGTTTTTGATATACTTTTTCCAATCTGGTAATCCTAAATTGAAACAGAACATTCAAGATCACAATGGTGCAAAATATTTAGGACAAAATCCCAGAAACATGATCAAACATATTAAGACCCTTTAAAAACAATATTTAAACCATCACCAGCAAAGTAAAACTCATCCCTATTCATCGGGAAAGAGAGATGGGGGTAGAGGCATCCAAATGGGTAATAAATCACTTTACAATATTGAGATGATCCTTTAAATGGATCATTGATTCATCAAGAAGGGGGTTTGAGGATCCTTGGATCCCTAAAGGGAGCTTCAAAATTTAGATAAATTGGTTTAGGGTTGTGATATAGTTTTTAGGTATAATAACCAGGGGGTTCGGGAAATTAAAATAATTTTTTGGAGGATTAAAAGATTTAATGCATTATTTCATATGATGGGGCACAAGGTTTGTCAAACCATGAAACCTAATCATGCACCTCTCATCAAGGGTGCACGATTTATACTAATATGGCACACGGTTTTACAAAATGTGTGCCAACCATGCAAACCCTACTGTCTCAAGGGTGCACAATTTTTTAGGATGGGTATACGGTTTTGGAAAACTGTGAAAAGACTGTACAATACCCAAACACCCTCAAAAACATGCAAAAATTCACCTGAACTCACCCAAGAAATGTCTCAACAAAATCATACTTAAAAAATCAAAAAAAAAGAGTACTTTAAAATGAACATGATGCATCTTTATAAATTTCGGGGTCTTAGATGGTAAGAGACCATGTTTTTATTAAAATATATCCATTGAAAGGTGTGATGTTTTTTAGAATAAATGTAAAATTAAGTCTATGGTTTATTATCTCATGTGAAATTCTATATAAAGTGGTTTTGATTTATTACCTAGTAACTTTACCTCTAATTTTATCTCAAGTGCATGATTGTTTCATGTTTTGTTGTTAAGAAAATATGTACCTGATGCATCTCATGTTTTGATCCCTAAAGTAGTTCAGTTTGAGAAAAATATTTTTTATGAGGAAATATAAGTTTATATTCTTGGTAAAAGAGAGAAAATGTTTTAGAATAATATGACCCACCTAGTTGATGTTTTGTGGAAGAATCATGTGATTGAATAAGAAACATGGGAATCTAAAAATTTATGAGAGAGAAATATCCTCTCCTATTTATAAATGAATAAAATTATGAGAACATGATTTATTTAAGGGGAAGAATGTGACAACAAAGTTAAAGTTAGTTATAAATAAATATCATGAGTTATTAATGTTCATAATTATATTTTATAGATTCATATTTAATATAATAATTTTATATATAAATTTTTTATCTAAAAAAAATTATTTTATTCAAACTAAATTGTTTTCCATGTATTATATGGTTTAATTAAAAAATTAAATTTCCAAATTTTTTTATTTTTAATTTAATTAAGAAGATTTTAATTTTTAATTCATAAGGTAAAAATTAGCTTAAGGTTAATTTTTGGTATTTTTTAGAAATAGTTGATTTTTAGGTGAATAGTGAAAATATCATTTTTACAAATACTTTCACTTTATGATATCATCCTAAAATAATAACAGATTAAATGTTTTTAAAAATATTTTTATAGACCAAATATATATATAATAATTAATATAAATAATTTAAAAATATTAGTTTGAATTTAGAAATCTCTATTAGAACATAAGTGATGTTTTATTCTAATAAAAGTGCTATTTTAATCTTTTTCTACAATTTAGTAAATGCATGGTTACATTTGGTTTTAGATTAGTTTTAAAGTCACAAAACTCTACTTTGTTTAAAAATATCCCAATTTATGGCATAAGAATGATTATTATTCATTATTTTAGTGTAAATTCATTCTTATGCAAAAAAAGTCATTTTTTAAACTATTTTTCATTTATTTTTTATATTTATATTAAAATTAATTTTTACCACCACTATAGATTGAATCTTGTAAAAAATTCATATTTGGAATCAAAAATTTAAATATATTTAATAATTTCCATTTCATTTTTAGTTATAAAATTAAGTTACCATGGAAAAAGTTTTTCATCATGATAAATGTTAAAAATGTGTTTAAAAGGTTTAAAACTAAAGGATAATGCTGCAAATCTCTCAAAATACTATCTATAATTTTATTGGATGATTTGAAGTCAATATATATTATATTATATTATAATTTAGGTTTATTGTTTCACTTCATTTGATAAATACATTTATATTATTTTTAATTTAAAGGTATTTACAATGGTGTCACACCTCTCGCCTATAAAAGGATCCCTTCACCCCCTCATTTATCCATCAAATTTTAGTACCTTATCTTGAAAAATATCTACCCAAATAACTTCCAAAAACAATTATCCACATATTAAAGATGTTATTATAACCCAAATACCAATTTAATATGGTTTTAGGTGTGATTCAAAGGAGGATATCAAAGAAAGTGATACTTGTTCTCGCCATGTTCTTTCAAGTTTCTTTCTTCTTAACCTCCTTCAAATATATTATACTCAAAATAATATAATTAAATTGGTATCATTACTAAAATTAAATTTTATTATGTTTATGTAATTATTTTATACCTTCCTTCCATTAGAAAAAATTTAAAACGTTGCTTGTGTGTACGTGCAGATTACAACCTCCATGAATGATATATTTCATTTTCATCACTGCCTCACATGGATGGTTATAAAGATAGATTTACTGAGTAAATAATATATTTTTAACATGATTAAAATTATATATGTGATAAAACCATTACTAAGTTATAAGGATCGAAACCACATAATTGAATCATTCATGGGAAATTGGATAGTTAACACACAAATATTGATTTTTAACAAAGAATTTTTAATAAGTCGTCATAAGAAATGATAATTGAATGTAATATAGTAATAAATTAGAAATATGGTTCTCATATAGGTTGATAATAAATCTAAATTTATTAAATATTTAATTTAGAGTGTCTTACTAATTGGAGGTAAGTGATTTTTCTTTAAGACCTTATTTTAAATGTTTTAAGGTTTTTCTTTCAACTATTTCTCTTCTATATCCATGTTATTTTAAATGTTTCAAGAATTTTATTATTCATACTCAAAATTAACTATTTAGGTCATTTTAAACTATTTTTTTCTTTCTTTAAAAATATTTTAAAAGGAATCTTTTTTAACGTTTCAGTACTGGAAAATTTTTTCTTTCTTTATAAAAGTGGAAGGAATGTTTTTTAAACATTTACCACCTGATCGCTTTTTCCCACAACTATGAACATTATTCATTATTAATATTATTATATAATATTCCATTTTTATCAAATGATTATAATACTCCTATTATTAATATGAATTTTAATTATCAATAGAAAATAATATTTTCCCTTATTTTCATGTCATAGCTAAAACTGTTTTTGTGTATGGGTTGAAAAATAGTTTTCTTAAGTTTTATGATGGTAATGAAATATTTTATGTGTTTTATTAATTTATATAGTTCCAATACATTGTATATGATTTTTGTTGGGTCTGATATGACCCTCCAATTCATAAGTTAATGATATGTTCTCTATAGAAATTATGTTGGAATTAATTGTGATGTTATTGCATTGTATGGTTGATTATATGGTTGAATGTCCTCTAGAAAACCAATGTCTCCTAAACCTACTCTGGTCACAAGTTACAGTATGCCTCTCTGGGTGGCAGATGGTGTGTATTTAACCTTGAGGCTTTGGGATTTTGGTTCAGTGGACGGTGGGTTTTCAGCTGCTACCCGAGTCGGTCTTTCGTCATCGACCACCCAAACCCGCTCTGACCTAGGATTCCACCGATCCACTCCATGTCAGAGTTTGAGTGATGGGTATAAAAGGTTTTGAGTCATATGGTTTGTTGTTGTTGAGGATTATTTTTGCGTTTCTACCACCGCTTTCTTCAAGGTTTCATTCCCAGACTTCTGTAGGGTTCTTCCCCCAGTTTCATTTCCCCCTTTTTGGTCTTCTTTCTCGATGATGGTTATTATTTTCATCAGTGGTATCCTTTTCTAGTGTAGGTTATTTGTGGCGATAAGTTGAGTTTGGGGCTTTTGTGTTGGGTTTTGTCGTTCTGGTGAGATGCTTGATCAGTGACGTTGGTGGTAATGGTGGATTGGAGTTGGTGCTGTTTCGATGTTAAAGAAGTTTAGTTTAGGCGAAGTAGGTATTTTGTGCTGGTGGTGGACGTCGGTGAAGTGGTTGGTGGTGATGAACCATGGAGTATGAAGACCTTGGTGTGGTGTTGATGTGATGACGGTGATAGGGATTGGCCGGTGATGTGATGTTGGTGTGCCTCGTGATGGGTGTGTGACTCGAGGAAATGGCGTGACTCATGATGATTCGTTTACTGAGATGGGTGATGATTACTTTAATTTTGAATTTTGAATTTTGAATTTTGTGTTTTTTGGAGGTTTTAGTGGTGGTATTCCATTATGGGTTTGTCTACAATTAAGTTGGTTTTTTTATTTTGAATTCAGTATGCCGATTGTCTAGGTGGGGTTCATGTGGATGGTTTATGGAGGGTTTTTTTGTATGGTTCCCACTACCAAAAAGTGGCTTATTAAAAAATAAAAAAATGTATTGTGTGGATATGATTATAATGTTCAAAGATAAATGAATTTTTCTTATGCTTTATATTAGTTTTATTGGAAATTTTTTGATTTCATGAGGTAAGAAAATGAACTTATAATTAAAGTACAGTTTATGCACATGAGCCTCAGCCCAGTTAGTGAGTGAATCCAAGAGACTCGGGATCAAATCCATGTGGGGGATAATTTTCAAGTACTGTAGCAGTAATGTATCAGGTATTGTAGCAGTACTATATCAGGTACTGTAGCAGTACTGTAGTAGGTACTGTAGTAGGAACTGTGCAGCACTGTAGCAGGTACTGTAGCGGGAACTGTAGCATGCACTATTTGGCATTGTAGCAACCGAGAATATGCCCCCGTTTGGGCCTTCGAGCCACCGATTTGGTCCCCGGGTCCTTTAAGGCCTTCGGGTCAGTAAGGACTTCAGGCCACTTCAAGGCCTTCGGGCCACCTTAAGTGAAGATGCAAACCAGACAACCTACAAGGAACATGCTTTAGAAGGAGGAGGAGCAAGGATCTTTCACCATAGCAGAAGCTAAACGAATTGTAAGAATGAGAGGGTATGGAACCTCCCATCAGGACAAGCCTGTGAATGCATGTGAAAGCCTAGTTAAACAGTCATGCGAAGGTGGAGAGCTGATTTCACGATGAAGATTCTGGGGAGGAGCAGTTCTAAGTAGTTATTCTGGGTTGTATGTAATTTTTGAATCCTATGGGCAATGAATTCCTCTAAGGCCTATGGTCTATGTAATAATTATGCCTACGGGCCTTGTAAGGGTTCCACCTCACCCCTTGAAAGGTGGATTATCAAAAATCAATAAAAAATGAAGGCCTTCATGCCATTGGAGGATTTAAGTACAATTTATAATCCTTTAAAAGTGAATGGTTTGTTTTTCTAGGAAAATTTTTCAGGTGTTCTCATGTTTTCCCTGAAAATTTTATGATTATGATTTTTAATTTATGATTTCCTAAAAAATTACTTATGAAAAACTTTAGGAAATTAATTCTATTTCATAAGTAATTAAATGATTATTTGAGATAAAAGTTTATTATTTAAAAAATTAAAACTTTCATATCATTTTCATGATTTTCAAAACGAATGGATTTCCATTTTTTATATCCCTTAACAATATTAGTATACTCATCCCATGCTTTAAAATGATTTTACATATTTTAAGGGTGTTTAAGAACTATCATAAGGTTGAAATTATATGAATGAAGACATGTATTGAAAAAATAAATTGTTTCATGAATAAAATATAGTAGTGTAAATATAATAACCCATTTTTATTGAAAAATGTACATTGTGTGGAAGTGTCAACTTTTCATGTAATGGTTTTTTAATTCACTAAAACATTAAACCTAAAAAACATGGGAATGTAAGAAAGTATAATCCTTAATATTATAATTATGTGTTGGATATGTATGGGATTTTATATGGAGAGTGGACTATATTTCATTGATCAGATGTTTTCACTAAAATGCTTCCCTTGACATTCATATATCTAAAACAAGTAAAAAATTCCAAAACATATGTTATAAAACAAGAATAACATGTAATTATTCAAAATTAAAAACTTAGAAAAATTCACAAAAGTCCATTCACTCAAAATAAATATTTTTATAGTAATTAATAACTCTTAAATGCATTAAAATAACATTTAAATACTTTAAATTAATAAACCATTCAAGCATCAATATGATTTTACCCGCTCATTTAACTCGCATAATCTAGGCATGATCGGGTGCACCAAATTGGCATGTACATTCTTGGAATAACCAGTGGGTTATATATATATCTAAGGTTTCCTTTAAGACCTGTAATCCCATGATTTTTCAAAACATAGTTAAAATAAATACATTATTTAAATTCATACATATCACCATCTAAAAACCCCTTCAACTAAATATCCCAATTATTTGAGGAAAAAAATTCCCTCCATATCAAATAGTGGGTATCATGACATGTATTTAAAACAATACACAATTGTGATTTATTTTATACTAAAAAATCTAATAAAATTAATTAATTTTAATCCAAACTAGACATTATTTTTATAAAAAAAACTTTTACAACCCACATAAATCAATTTTGATAAACTGTAAAATCACCCAATCGTTTTTTGAATCCTAAACATGGTATAACCTAAAAAACTAATTTTAATTACACATTTAAATATTTATAACATAGTTTTGTGGTTTTAAAACATATCTTGAGTATAAAATTTATAATAAAATGCATGTATCCTCAATAATACACATTAAATTCATCTATAAATATAATAATAAGCTTAAATATATTGGAAGATAATTTTTTTGGATAATGAAGCCCCCTTGATTTTTCAAGGGAGGGTAGGAATGGATGATATATGGGTAGGTTTTTGGTTTCCAACCCCCACCAAGCCTCTAGTGGGAGAAGGCAATAAGAAGAGGGAGATGTAGCCTATAAAAGGGGATCTCCCCCAATGTTTTCAGTATCTCATCCCATCACCTTTGCATCTCATCATGAGTTCACATTCAATTGGTATTTGTAAGGTGGTTTCCATAGTAATTCAAGAGATATTTTATGATGTTTTTCTCCTTATAATAGTGAGGGATTGTTTGCCCACATTTATCTATAGTGATCCTTCTATTTTGTTTGTGGTTTTTTACCCCTTCCATTTGGGGGGTTTTCTGCGTTACATCGGGTGTCCATTTACTTATACATTTTGCAATTTATTTTATCTTGTGGTTATTACTGCACCATGGGTTAATCATTTTTCCATCCCAACAAGTGGTATCAGAGGGAAGATTCTATCTTCGTTTGGTTTACATTTTTGGGTATTAATAATTATCATAAATTTGAGTATGCTTTGTGATTTTAAATCTGGTTGATCATTCACATCAGAAAAAACTTATTGAGATTATAAAATACACCATTGTGAAATAGAGGAGGATCTATAATGATGATGAGTCTAGATGGAGGTGAAATTCAAGATCGGAAAATTCAATTGGAATAATTGTTCATTGTGGAAAATAAAGATGCAAGCAGTGCTACAAAAGGATAATTGTCTACTAGAAATTGGAAAAAATATGGAGGGTGTGACAGAAGATAAATGGAACAATGTAGATTGGAATGTTATTTCCTTCATTGATTTGTATTTGGTATAAGGGGTCCTATCGATCATTGTAGAGAAAAAGACAAAAAAGGAAATATGGGATATTTTGATGAAACTATACGAGGCCAAGTCACTACACAAAAAAATTTTTTGGCAGAGAAAACTTTACACTCTTCGAATGGAGGAGTCATCATCAGTGATTGACCACATAAATAACCTCAATACCCTATTCACTCAACTCACAGTATTGGGCTATAAAATTTTGGATACTGAATGTGTAGATATTCTGCTCTACAGTTTTCCAAATTCGTATGACCAACTCATCGTCAACCTCACCAACAATATCCTAACAGATATGTTGTCCTTTAAAGATGTTTCAATAGTGGTTATTGAAGAATAAATTCAGTAAAAGAACAAGGAGTATATATAAACAACTTCATACCAATTGGAGGCTCTGTTAATGGAGAGAGGAAGGATGATGGAGTGTGGTTCCAGTGGGAGCCAAAATCATGGATGGTCCAAATCAAAGAGTAAGAAGAATAATGTCTCATTTTTAAATTGTGTCAAGAAGGGGCATGTCAAGAAGGATTGTTGTAATAAGAATATTAGTGAAAAGATATCTCAGTGGAATGTGGTGAGTACTTCTAGAAAGAGTGATATACTATTCAGTGAAGTGGCGACAACTGTATGAATCAAAAAACATCTCAATGATACATGGATAATGAAATCAGGAGTAAAATGGAACATGAAGTCTCAACGAGAATGGTTTGATCAGTATAAAACTTTCTCATGACTTTTTTACATGTTTAATGATCACACCTTGAAGATTGTTGGAATTGGTACCATCAAATTAAAGATTCATGATGGTATTGTTTGAACCATCCAAGGAGTATGTCATGTGAAGGGTTTGAAGAAGAAAAAATTGTCTTTTGGACAATTTGATGACATCGGATTCAAGACTCTCACCAAGAATGGAGTGATGAGAATTGTGAAGAGTGAACTTATGGTAATGAATGAGGAAAAGATCTATAAGAAACTTTATGTTATTATGGGTGAAATATACAAGGAGGTGGAGATAGTTGTTGCATAAACTAACTCGATGAAAGTGTTGATGATGTTATGGAATCAGAAGCATGTCCATATGTCAGAATAAGGCTTAAAGATTCTTATGGATCGTAATTTACTACCTCATCTAACAAATTTATCCTTAACATTTTGTGAGAATTTTGTTTTTAGCAAGAAACACGGGTTAAAGTTAGGGACATCAATAATACAATGTAAGGAGATCTTATATTTGATCCATTCTAATGTTTGGAAAGCAATGGTTATATACCCAGGAGAAACAAGGTACTTTGTATCATTCATTGATGATTATTATAGGAGACTTTGGGTGTACCCAATCAAGATGAAGGTGAATGTTTTTGAAGTATTCAAAACATTCAAAGCGTAGAAGGAACTTGAATTTGGAAAGAAGATCAAGTGTTTGAGGACTGACAATGGTAGAAAATTTACAAGCAAAGAGTTTGATACTATTTTTAATAGGGAGGAATAAAGAGACACTTCACGGTGGAATAAACTCCTCAGTAGAAGGGAGTGCCAAAGCGGATGAATAGAACCCTGTTGGATAGAACAGGGGTGATGTTGAAGACTACAGGAATTGCCAAAACATTTTGGGTAGAAGTATTGAATATTGTCTATTATGTGATCAACCAATATCCTTCAATGGAAATTGATTTAAAGACACCAATTAATATGTTAACTAGTAAACCTTTTGACTATTCTAGGTTGCATACTTTTGGAAGTCCTATATAATCATTGTTTAATGACCATAAAAGATCGTAGTTTAATTAAAAATCCAAGAAATGTATCTTCTTGGGGTATGCTGATGGTGTGAAGGGGTATCATTTGTGGGACCCCACTACCTGAAAACTTATCATCAATAGATATTTAATTTTTTTAGAAGATAAGGTAAAAATGGAAATTGATGGATACATAGATAAGGAGAATATAGAAACTACAATTGTCGAATTAGAGGGAAAATCCAATGAAGAACTAGTTTTCTTTGAGGAATTACCAGAGCCCGAAGATCAAGTACCATTTGAGACTGGACCATGATGGTCATCTCGGGAGAAAAGAGAACTATTATGGTACTCAAACTATGTCATTGAGAGAAATATTGTGTACTTATTGTAGGATGATGTAATTCCATCTTCTTTTATGGATGTGACCCAGAGTTCATTTGTATCATCATGGATTCTGGCGATGTAGGAGGAACTTGAAACCCTACACAAGAACAAGACTTGGGATCTTGCTCCATTACATCATTGTAGGAAGGATATCAAAAATGAATGGGTCTTTGAGATCAATAGGGGTGTAAAGGACTAGGTGGAAAGATATCGTGCATGAATGGTGGTCAAAGGATATGCTCAGATGTGAGGTATTAATTTCGATGAAATATTTTATTTTGTTTCTAGATTGAATACTATTAAGATAATTCTAGAAATTTTTGTTATATATAGCTTGAATCTAGTGCATTTGGATGTGAAGAATGATTTTCTCCATGGTGATCTTTATGTAGAGATCTATATGCTCTAACTAGAAGGTTTTTCAGAATAAGGCAAAGAGAACTTGGTTTTCAGGTTGAACAAATCTCTTTATGGTCTCAAATAGGTGTCGAGGTGTTAGTATAAGAGATTTTACTCCTATATCATGATCCTTGGATACAACAGACATCATTTAAATCCTTGTACATATTTGAGGGGTTTACATGGTAATGATTTCATCATTATTCTATTTTATGTGGATGACATGTTGGTTGCAGGACAAAAAAATGATTAGATCTTGGATAAAAAGGCATAGTTGGATAGGGAGTTTGATATGAAGGACTTGGGACCATTAAATAAGATTCTTAGGATGCATATTTAATGAGTTATAAATAATGGGAATATTTTTCTATCATAGAATAATTACTTATAGATAATCTTGAAATGCTTCAACATGAAATATTATAAGACAATATCTACCCCTCTTCCCATTAATCTCAAGTTATCCTCTAAAATTAGTCCTAGTAGTGATGCAGAGAGGATGTAAATGTCTCAAGTACTATATGAGTTAATAGTGGGAAGTCTGATGTTCACTATGGTTTATACTAGACAAGTTATTTAACATAAAATATGAATAGTTAGTCGATACATGGAGAATCCAGGATTCGAGCATTGGAGCACAGTAAAGAGGATCCTGAGATACATCAAGGAAATATAAAATATTGTATTATGTTATGGAGGATCATATTTCACTATCATAGGCTACGTTGATTCGTATTTTACAGGATAATTTGACTAGAGGAAATCTAGTACTGGTTATGTGTTTTCTCTTGCAGGAGGAGCTGTGAGATGGATTTCAAAGTTACAGTTAGTTTTGGCATTATAAAAAATGGAGATATAGTACATGGTAGATACATGGGCTTGAAAAGGTGAGATTTTTTTTAGAAAGTTGTTAGAGGATCTCAAGCACAGTTAGTACTAGATTCCATTGTTTTTCGATAGTTAGAGAGACTTGCACATTGCAAGGAATCCATATTTTCATTCCAAGAAAAATCACATTGGGGTAAAATATCACTTTGTATGAGATTTGGTGGAGGAAGGAAGTGTAGATATGAAAAAAAATCATATTAAATAAAATATGGAATATTTCCTAAAAAAGTTAGTTAACTCTGATAAGTTTAGATGGTACATATCCTTGAGTTTTCTTACTGATATGTGAGAATCATATTTGGAAGATATAAAGGGTGTGTGGTGATGTAATTGGTTCTTAATCAATCTATAATTAGGAGATGTTTTGGCATATCATTTAATGGATATTGTTTCCCCATTGATTTGTTAAGGGAGGGTAGGCATGGCTAGCAGCTGGGTAGGTGGTTGGTGTCCAAACCCCACCAAGCCTTCAGTGGAAGAGGGTAGCTGGAGAAGGGAGATTCATCCTATAAAAGGGTATCTCACCCAATGTTTTCATCATCTCATCCCATCATCTTCACATCTAAATTTAAGTTTATATTTTAGTGGTATTTGTTAGGTGGTTTCCCCTCTTATTCAAGAGAGATATTATGAGGGTTTTCTCCTTGTAATAGTGAGGGAGTGTGTACCCACATTTACCTATAGTGATCCTTATATTTTTTTCCTGGTTTTTTACCCCTTCTATTTAGGGGTTTTTCCACATTACATTTGGTGCCCTTTTACTTCTACATTTTTTACTTTATTTTATCTCATGATTATTGTTGCACTTTGGGTCAATCATTTTTCTATCCCTACACAATAGATATAAAATACTTCTTGAAAGAGTTTATAAATCATTAATCATATAGAATTATCAAATTAACAGTAAGAAAAATTGGCATATATATCTATAAAAAGTTTTTCAAGCTACACTGGGATAGAATGTCATTGAGAAGCTCACTCTCTGCTGGAATGGTTACATGTTGTTGAAGGGTTCGCATGTCACTGGATATCCCACACATCATCAGAGGTATCACATGTCTATAGTAATATTTCTTATCATAGGGATGGTCACACATTGTTGGAGGTAACACATGTCGTCAGACAACCCACACCTCATCGGAGAGCTTGCATATCACCACGGAGGAAGTCACTTCTTGGGAAAGTGTAACTTGGGGAGGTAAATTGCACCTTAGACTCAAGTATGGATTGTGAAACTCTAGAAGGAATTCCTTTTTTATAAGTTTTCATATATTTAGTGGTGTTTTTTAAAAACTACTACTAAATAAATGAATAATTTTTTAATGGAGTTTTCAAAAATTTTTGTTAAAAATCGATCATTAAATATTATAATTATTGTAGTGTGAAATTAGATCAATTACATGTTACTTTAAAAAATTAATTTTTCCATGTTTTTTATGTTATACATGCTTATAAATGTTAGAGATATAATTACCCATTTTTTATTATAAAAAAGTTGGTGTCATAAAAATTAACTGTACTTAAAAACATTTCTAAATAACTAATTAATTATCTTTCAAAATTTAAGAGAATGAGAAGACTAAAAATAAAAATTATTAATATATAACTAACATGAAGATTCTTAATTCAAAAAAACAAAAAAAAGGAGATTAAATTAATCACAATAGAAACTACAAAAAAATACATTTATATTTGTTTATAAATGTGGAAAATGTAATCACTAGTGTTTTGTAAAAACATATAAAAATTAGGTTTCTCTGAATTAATTGTGTAATTTGGGGTAATTATTTGTTAGTTAATTTAGCTAGTAAAATTTGAAATAGGTCAATAGAAAGAGATAAATAAAAATAAAACCACACCCATACCCATAGAGCCCCAAACTTAAGACCTCCCTCGATGCAACAAAAAGGTCACACCCAATAAATTAAATTAATAAGATTGATAATTCGTTTAATAATAAGAACAGTCTATTTTTTATTTCATGATTTTTGTGAGGCCTCAATTTTTTTTCTTCTTAAAAATATCCCTCTGCTATGAAACCCATCATGAGTAGTGGACATCAATAAAAATCAACTAAGAGGATCGTCCAAAAACCACCTTTAACAATCAAACATGCAACATGTTTTTTAGGAAAATGTAATTTTCTATGAAATTTGAAAATGTATCTAAACTTATTTATAAAGTCTCACAATATCTAGAGGGATTTTTGATCTGGGATGACGAATCCCTATAGTTGATGTTTCTCATCCATTTTTACATATATAAATTGACATATTAATTATATATTAATGATTACATTAATATTTATATATATAAGTTGACACAAACACACACACATATATATATTTATACATAGATTGGTATGAAAAAAATATATTAACATGTGTGTGTTGATATAAATAAATTAATACACACATAGAGATATGTGTGTGTGTGTGCATATATTAATACATATATATATATATATGAATATATTTATATATAATATAGATTACACCTACCAAAATAGGAAAGGACGCAAATAAGAAAATCCAGTCCAGGGACATAACCTCGGGACCGGTGCCCCAAACTCCCACCCACTCATATCTATTCGCTTGCGGGTGGAATATATTTATATATAAATTAATATACATATAATATATTGATATATTAATATACTAATATACAAATACACATATTTATAACTATATTAATACATAAATTAATATATATATATATATATATATAATAATATATAGACACACATATATATAAATTTATATAAGTCAATATATATAAATTAATATACATATATTTGTATATACATATTGCTACTAGAAATAAATTTTTTTAGAGGCCACCAAAGACCCTTTAGAAGTTTCCTAGAAACTACCAAAAGGTGGCCGATTTTGGTGGAGTCGTTAAAGGTCCACGCCCAAAACATACAGTTTCAGGTGTGGGGTGTGGTTGAAGATATGGGGAGGACGGAAGGGGGTGATGCGAAGGGACATGGAAAGTTTTATTGACCAGACATGCTACATGCACGGAGGCTAGAGAGATACAGGGTATGTCGGTGATAATCGAGGGATGGTTGGGGGATATCAGGGGGTGACCGTAGGGCCACCTAGTGTGTTTCGGGATAGGTCAGTAGTGGTTGAGGAATTTTGGGGGTGATTGGGGTGGTGAGGGTGATGGGTGTGATCAGGGATTATTACTATAACTATAAATATTATCATTAGCACCCATAAAACTGCTTACTTTTGTGAATAAAAAAGCTCAATTTCTCATAGAATATATATTATATATAAATTAATACACACATATTAATATATAAATTTACAAAAAAACCCACACAAATACATATAATTAGAAATTTATAATATTATTACATATAAATTCGCATGTTTATATACATATATAAATAATATTACAAATATATATCACAATATATATGTATATATTTAAATTTATATATGTATACGATTATTTATTATTAATTATTAATTAATATTTAGTCAATTATTGTTAAGTAATTATAAATATTTTTTACTTTTAATTAATAATATTTTACTTAATTAACACACACACATACACATAAATATGTGTGTGTGACTGTAAATTTGAATTAAATTTTCTATTGAAATTTAAATTTATTATGTTTTATATATTAAAATATTATGTGTTCCTGTTAAATGTTTAAATGTGAAAAATATATATATATATATATATATTACATAAATCGATTTCTTCACTACTAAAAATTAGGCTAAAACCATGGTTGGAAAAACTATGGTTGTATGTCATCTGTGGCCACGATCAAACAAGAACCATGATGGTAGGAATGCATATAAAATGGGTAATGGAATAGTAATGGTGTTGAAAAGGTCTAGAGCCACAGTCCATGTGGACTGTGGTTGTAGGTTCCATGATCCTCCATCATTTTTATTTTTAAAAAACATAACAATTATAAATATATAAAATTTTATATCTATATATACACACACATATACATATAGTATATCTCTACATAGTTGTGAATTGTTAGGTGGTTTATAGAGAATTTACTTGGTTCGAATCTAAGGGTGGTTTTTTTTCAAATGTTACGACCACGGTCATAAAATGTAGTTGTAGATAACCTTACCCTAATGTCAATTCTAATAGAACATGTGTCCATATATACCATATCCATATTCTATGGCCAGTGTTACAAGAACCATTTCCATAGTTTTGTCCCATAGTAGTAGCAAACAAAGTGGATAAATTATCCATATTTTAGCATGACTAAATAAAATAATTTGTCATGTTTTAAGAAAAAATGGCTAAAAAAATGACTAATTACCAGATTTTTTAGCAGAACTTAATCCATGGAAGAAAAAAAGTGATTAGTATGGAACAAATCATTGAATCTTGATAAATGGTTCTTCTAATGACTAAAACATGAGAAACATTTCTTCTATTATGGTCTTCGGTTTCAAACCCACCATACATCTCTTTAAATTTTTACATTTCCCTCACAAGTTTTCAAATATAAATTAGTAAAATGAAATGAATAATAGAAAAAAAACCATCACTTTTCGGTGCTTGAATGACCCTATAGTTACATTATTCTAACATTTTTATTCTCATGATGAAATATAGGTGTATGTGTTTTCGACATTCAATAAGAATTTCAATCTAATTTTAGATCATATAAAGTTGATATGGAAAAAATTGTGGGTGTATTTTCCTGATTAAGTGTATAACTCTAATTTGAATTGAAAAAAAATAGTATCACTAATATATGTAGTCCGTTAAATGGTCTCCAAATGAAAGTTATGGTCTCAGAGTGAGAAACTAATAGCTTAGACTTCAAGGTCGGCTTACATGGTGGGTGGTATAAATTTTACATATAATAATAAATTATTGAAAATATAAAATCTTAAATTTTTTAATTATTTTTATCAAATTTATATAGTTAATGTGAAAAAATTTATTTCATTTCATATAAAATAAATCAAAAAATAGAGAAATAATTTCATTTCCATGCTTGTATTTCTATTTTTTCTCTTATGTATGATATTTATCTAAAAGTGTATGTGAATTATATATAATTTTTTTAAAATGTGAGAATAATTTTATTTAAAGTAATATGATTTTAAGAGAAATATTTTTTTAAAAAAAATATGGAATTTTTATTATCTTATTAGTGAAATAACTTTTTTTTGTGAAGTTGTAGGTATGGTATGAAATGAATTAATTGTCATCATAAGAATATATATATATATATATTATTTAATTATAAATATATTAATTAAAATATGTTGTTATGATATTTTAGTTTAGTTAATAAATACATGGTGTATAATGATTTCAATAGGAAAGATAATGTCTAACTGTTAACCACGTAGATTTTAAGTAGTGATTTTTAAAATTAAATGATATTAGATGGTTTAAATTTCTAATAACATAGAAAAAATTATGATTGTGGTTTGGGTATGTATATTTGAAAGATTATTATTGATTTTTTTATTATTATATAAATCAACTATATGAACACATGAGATCATGAGACTAAAATATGACACAGTCTTGATGCCTCCTGGACCACACCTTATGACACTACACCAAAACCAAATTAAAGTTGAGCTTAGATGTTTGAGCCAACCACTATCTCATATATTAAATTTTTATGGAAAAAAATACACTCCCGTGTGGTGGGTGGCCACTCTACAAGACCAGAATAGGGGGTTTGTTCCACCCAAAGAATAGTAGGAGTTGGTGACCACCATTTCTTATCCTGACCATTTGAATCTTCTCCTCTTAAAAAATATATATATTTGTTCCTATTATGCATAAAATATTGTAATAAATTATCCCATTTTGATAATAAGAATATATTTGTATTCCCCTATGGTTATAGTTCACCCCAATTGAACCATGTAAATATATGTCTCATATTTTTGATTATTTGGTTTTTCATGTCAGAGTTTGAGTAACTGAGAGGGTTTCTGTACAAAAAAACCAGTATCCGAGTGAATATTATACACATTGAGAGAACAATTATAGAAATTTTTTAATGTATTCTCTGATAAACCCATGCTCTCAGTGTGAACCTACTTCTGTTATGAAACCAATTGGTGAAACTGCAGTCCTCACATCTGATTGAAGCTATTTTCCATGAATCAAGCCCTGAGAACTCTTGGAACTACCATCAGTGAACCCAGCCTCTTCTATTTTGATCCATTTTTTTCTCTTCATCATACCTCTTTTTTTCTAAGGAAAAACCTTTAAAAATAGGTAGTGGAAAAAATAATGTAGGAAGAGGTGTTGTGCATGAAAGAAAAAATAAAAGGGAGAAAAAAACTATAAAATAAAAGGGTATGGGGCATGTGATGGGGAATGAAAGTTAAAATGGGGGAGATATAATATTTTTTATTGAGAAAGAGAGTGGTGTTTCCACTTTGTTTATGTTTTTTTTAATGGAATTTTTTTAAAAAAATGAGGGCTGGTAGGTTTTTAAGGGAAAAGAAAAAAATATATTTTATTGGGAATAAAAATTCATTATTCATTTGTGGCCCATTTGAAGTGTCCAAATAGTCAATTTTAGAATTTTAAATCATCTCATTATCACTTATGATACCATTTTATTTTTGAAATTCTAATCTATTTTTTTACAAAGAATCACAAAATTGAATGTAGTACAGTTCCACCTAATGAGTCTCTTATAGATACACATACCATGACTGTGAGTACTTTTGGAAATATAAGTATGGTATCCAAAACCAAATATGAGAAGGAGAAATTTTATGGGATGAATAACTTCATCATGCGTAAATGTGAAGTTCTTGACGTGATAACTCAGTAGGAGTTATATATCACCATGGAGGAAATGCATGCCAACATCACTGGTGGTGATTATAGGAGTCTCAACTGCTAATTTTGTGGAACAATTCGAATTTATCTAGATAAAGATCATAAATTTAGTGCTATGTGTGAGACATTTACAAAACAATTATGAAAAATTTATGGCCAGGAGCAATAAAAACTATCTCAACTTGAAAAATTAATTTTTCTAATTTTAATAGAAGAAAGGCATGTTAATGACAGAGCACCTTGATAGTTTCAAAAAAATGGCTGATTTGAAATTTTTAGATGTAATTATTGATAATGAAGATAAGTACATCTTGTTTTTGAAATCTCTACTAGATAGTTATAATCAACTAATTACAATGATGGTGTATGGAAAGGATGAGGTAAAATTCATCGATGTGTTAAATGATTTCATTAAAATGAGTAAAAGTGGAAGTAAAATAATTACCAAATATATTTTTCATTTGATTCATTAATATAAACCATAGTAAGATCTTCTAGTAGTAATCTAGTTGGATTATGAAAAGGAAAATCACAGTAAAAGTCAAGCAGTGAGTGCACCAATAGGAGTCCAGAAAAAGATGAGTGTTTCTAATGACAACAGAAATGTAACTGGAAAAAGGATTGTCCCAATATTGGGTAACTAGAGTTAAATGTTGTATAGAATATTAATTATATTTACAATTCAACTTTCCTTGTTTCCTAAATGGTGAACCATTTATAAGGTTGGATTTTTTATTCAAGATATTCATTCCACATGTGTAAGAATCAATATTTGTTTTCAAGTATTAATGAGTCATATGAGAGTGTGGTGATTATGGATAATAATTATCGCTCCCACAAGATAGGTATTTGATCAATACAATTGAGGATGAATGATGGTATAATTTGAAGCCTTACATATGTGAGTTATGTGTCGGAAATGGAGATGAATCTAATATCTTAAGGAGTTTCTGATATTTTTGTTCACAGGATAACTATTGAAGATGGAGTCATGAAAGTAATATGTGGTTTGTTCCTTGTGATAAAAGGTACATGAGGACGTGTGTTACATTATTTAAATTTTTAAATTATTACAGATGGAGAAATCGTATTATAGTAGGGTGATCTGGATGCTTACAGATTATGGAATATAAGACTTGGGCATACAAGAGAGAAGGATTTATAGATTCTATTGAAGAATGGTTTTTTGAAGGGTGACAGTGTAGGAAAACTCTACTTCTATGGGAAATTTGAGATAGGTAAGAAAACTAGAGTTTGTTTCAACACTGAAGCCCATATCATGAATATAATACTTGACTATATCTTTACTGATGTCTAGGGACCATTTAATAATTCTTCATCGGGAGGTAATCATTATTTCGTAAAATTTATTGATGATTACTCAGGATATTTTAGGGTTTATTTCATGAAGAAAAATTATTAAATGTTGGATTGCATCCTAAAATAAAAGAAGATAATTTAGAATCATATATAAATAAAAATAAATAAATTTAGATCAGATAATGGAGGATAATACACATCAAAACCATTCAAGAAGGTTTTTTAGGATAAAGTTATTGTGAGAAACTTTATAGTTCCTGGATTTACATAATATAATTACATAGCAGAATAGATGAACCATATTCTCATTGAAATGGTATGGTGTATGTTATCTTAGTTAGGTTTTAATAAATCATTTTTGGTAGAAACACTAGTGTATGCAACAGAAATTGTGAATCGATTACTTGCTTCTCCGATTGATGGTAAAATTATAGTAGGGTTTTGGTCTGGTCAGGATGTTTCAAATTATGATATAATTCATATCTTTGGTTGTGTTTCTTACTTTCATGTCACAAACTCAAAGTTGGATCTGAGATAAAAAAAATCTATTTTTTATCTTTAGTGATGGTGTGAAGTGATAGTTCTGGGTGTATCAGAAACACTTATTGGGGATGATCTCTACTTATCAAATGTCAGATTTGATGAATCATTCACATATTTTACAAGGTAAAAATGTCATAACCAATGATATTTTTCTTATTAAACATTGATAATAAAGTACATTGGATCCAAGATAAGATATTTTTCATGTTAAATTAATATTTAATTAAATTAAATTAAAATAAAGATAAACATATTATTGATATCTTTCTTTATAATAGATGTTGATCTTCTAAAAACCTTTTTGTTAATATTTTGTCATGCTTGTAGGATCCAAGTGTAGAATCTATCTATATATTATCCACACAGGATCCTATGATCTTCGAACAACCTCGATGAATATTCAACTGTTAGCATAGTAGATTGATCCTATTTCATTGTTCATCTTTATCACTTCACAATTCCAATATCTTGAAGAAATTATCTTTATCTTCCTATTATTGAGAGTATATGAGAAGGAATAAGAGGATTATATATAGATAAATTCATTATGAACAACAATTATTTATTAACCTATCTTAGAAAGTATTAGTGGTATATTTATAGACTTATTGTTAGGGTTTGTAGTTTAATTAATTTCACATGTTCCTTTAATGAAAATGTTAAACGCATGTCTACTCTCAAGTCATGTATTAAAATTATATTATTATTTTTATTCCATGGTGTCTGCTAAGTTGAACGATGATAAATATTATTTTACCAACTTGTAAATTTATATTTATCACCAAACTCAATCTTATTCCACTGGTCCTTCTCAACATTAATTGAATACCTGAATAAATTAAATATTTATTAATTAAATAAATAAATATTATATATTCATGTAATTTTAACAATTACCATATGAATAAATATTTATTTAATTTATGTGATCATTAATCCTAAAAAAATTATTCCTTGGACTTCAGAATAATATTTAATCTAACAATTAAATTCAAAAATAATTTCATTAAGATCAACAGAATCAATTAGTATGTGAACCTCTAGGATTATTTCTCATTATCATTATATGGGATTGCCTCTAGTCCAAAATTACTATTTAATAATGGTTCAAGGAAACCGAGAAAAAGAATTTAATGTTTCAATGTTGAAAAACAAATTCAATTACTTATTGTGTGATATAATATCTTTGTTACAATATCTCATCAAGAAGGTTGCACACCCATGTCATCAACCAATATGCTTGATACATCTTTATTTGACTATCAAAAATAAATTTGTTGTTACACCATTTCCAATGAATTTAATTTGAAAATACTATTTAAATAAAAGGGTTGATATATCAACATCTATAAATATGGAAGGGAAAAATCATTCCTCGACATATTCATTAATAACATATCATTCATGATGCACCCAATATACCCTACTTCCCACCAACATATGGTGTCATTATTTTGGTCAGAAAATATAAGTGATTAATTCATGAGATGCATTAATAATAATATTAAATTAAATAAACCATTATACACCCTCATGGATAGAAATATTCGATGACACATAAACATGTGGAATTCCTACTTGCAGGTCTATTATCATGATCTCCCATCTAGAATATTACCAAGTCTAGAATTCATGAGATAAAGTCTCATATTATTGTGAATATTCATGCCAAAAATTCAACATACTATATTCCCTATCATATAATGTTATCTAACCATAGAACTAGGTTTAATAATATCTTCATGGAATTTTAAGTCTCTCAACATTGTGGGGAACTATTATTTCTATTTCAATGAGATAGGAACTCTAAGAAATTATTACATTAAATTCATATGGAAAAATGAAAAATATGTAACAATATATTTAGTAAATATCAATTTATTCGAATATACATGTAATAAAAAGAACAAACAGTTGGTTCTAGAACACTAAATCCAACAGAATCTCACTTAGACTACAGCCAATTATCATTGACTTCCGGTTCGTTAGACCAAACATGAAGATCATTTTTCTACTGAGTTAAGGATTTAGTTAAGTGGTCTTCCATGTTTTCTTCCATGGATACTCTTCTCACTGCAACTTCACCTCTCTGAGAAAAATCCATCAAGAGATGATAATTATGAATAATGTTCTTCTTCCATTTATGTGACCTTGTTTCCTTTATAAGATCCATTGTTTCAGTATTATCACAATAGAGTTTGATAGGGATTTTACTATTATGTACCATGTCAAGATCTTAGATGAGGTTTCATATACAAACTAATTCTTTATCTATCTCAGAAGATGAAATATACTTGGAATCTACTGTATAATATGTGACCATGACATTCTTTGATATCTTCTAGTTTTAACACCTCCATTGAGGGTGAATATGTATCCTAACCATGATTTCATATCATCTTGATTTGTTTGGAAAATAGAATTTTCATATCACTTGATGAATAGTTACTCATCTCCTCCATAGACCAGGAACATGTCATTATTTCATATCAAATACTTAAATATAGTCTTGAATACCATCTAATGGTGATCTCCTAGGTTATCTTGATATCTCCTACAACATTTAAGGAATAGGTGACATATTTCCTAATACATAGCATAACATACATAACTGAACCAATAACCAACATGTATATAATCATTTCCATCATTTTTATTTACTCATGTTTATGAGGATACATTTTCTTAAACATATTAATACCATGTGACATTAGAAACAATCCCCTCTTAGATTATTCCATACTGAATCTATTTAGTAACTTATTAATATATGTACTTTGACTTAAACCAAAAATTATCTTAGATCTACCATAATGGATCTTATTCCAAAGAATATAGGTTGCTTTACCTAAGTCATTCATAGAGAATCATGTATTTAACCAAGTATTAATAGACTATAATACCAGTATTTCATTTTCAATAAGTAAAATGTCATCAACATAAACTATTAAGAAAATGACCGCACTCCCACTAAACATCTTATAGAGACAAGGGTCACTTTCATTCTTTACAAAACCAAATTATTATATGGACTCATTGAACTAAATGATACATAACCTGGAATCTTTCTTTAATCTATAAATAGATCTTATCAATTTGAAAAACTTGTTGTAATTCTTTAGAGCCACAAAACCTTTGGGTTGAGTCATATATACATCCTCCTAAAGATTCTTGATAAGGAATACTATTTTAGAATCAATTGTGCAAATATCATAGTCCTGGTGAGACACTATAAAAACTAGAATTTTGATGGATTTCATCATTGAAACTGGTGAAAAGGTTTCATTATAGTATGTTCCATGACAATATTTGAACCCTTTTTCAACCAGTAATTCCTTATAAGTAATGACTTTCCCATCCATGTATAGTTTCTTCTCAAATACCCATTTGAAACCAATGGTCTTTACATCACTGTAGGTTCTAAAAAAATATATTCTTAGTTTTTATATATGGAATCCATTTTAGAATTGATTACTTTGAGCCACATGGAATCATATCTACCACTTACTACTTCCTTGTAGGTTATAGGATCATTATTATCAACTAATAACGATTCACCATCCTTAGTGACTAGAAAACCATATATTTTATGTTCTCTAACCTCTCTTATACTCATATTTATTACTTATATATAAAAAACTTTTTCTTTTATGGGTCTTTGTGAAATTTGATCATGTTTTAACTCTTGTGTGCCTCGAGCCTAAACTTCCTTAAATTCTATCTCTCTCACACTATCTCTTTTATATATCTTCTCCCTCTCAAGGAATACGACATGTCTTGGAATAATTAACTTTTCTATGAGGGGGGTATAGGTAATATACCCTTGTTTCCTTGAGCTATCCTATAAAGGTACACTTTTTTCATAATTGTATAAGTTTTTTTCCTGAAAAGGCCTTAACTAACATGTCACTCCCCTACACATGTAGGTATGAAAACACGGGTTTCTTTCTACTCCATAATTAATATGGAATATTGTCTTCCACTTTAGTGGGAACTTGGTTTAGTTTTTTTTTCTACTTTCTATAATACATAACCCTAAAAGGATAATAAAATACTTTCATGACTCATCATTGATCACACCACATCTAACAAGGTGTGGTTCCACCTTTCTCTTACACCATTCCTTTGAGGTGTATAAGGAGGAGTTAGTTGGGATAAAATATCAAACTCTTGTTAATAACCAATGAATAATTAATTAAGATATTCTCCACCATGGTATAAGAAAAGATTCTTACTATTATTATGAAGATGGTTCTTAGCTTCATTCTTTTATTCATTGAATTTATCAAAAGAATCTAACTTATACATCATCAAGTAGACATATCCATATATACTAAAATTAGTAGTAAAATTTATAAAGTATGAGTACCTACCCATTTCTTTAAATTTAAATGGTCAACACACATCGGTATGAAATAGTTCAATAATATATTTGTCCCTTTCACTTTTACCACTAAATGGTGATTTGGTCATTTTTCCTTGTAAACATGCATAAAATATACCAATTGGTTTTAATTTAAATGAATATAAATATCCATTTTGGTGTAATTTCGTCAAATTATTTTCATTTACTTAACTTAGTCGATGATTCTATAGTTGGGTCTTGTATGATTCATGTGAACTAGTTTCTTTATAGATTTTCGTTACTTGGATTATATAATCCAAAATGTAAAAACTGTTATTTAAATATACTAAACCATAACATATGCTTTATTTAGAAAAGAATCAACATTTATTCCAAAATTTAAAAATAAATTCAATTGTATCATGTCTAGATACAAATATAATATTTTTGGTTAATGGAGGAAAATAATGAAAATCTGTTTAAACCAAGATAATTCTCATCGGCAAAGTGAGGTGGTAGTTCCCAATAGCCATTGCAGAAAGTCTATCTTCATTAAATTATTGTAGATCTACCTCACCCAAATAAATCTTATGTAATCTACTTGGTTATTGTATTTGAATATATATATGTGAGCACCAAATGTCGTATCTAATACCTAATTTGTATAAATAGATCAATTAAACTTTATAAAAAATATTCACCCTAAGTTTCATCTTACTACTTTTTATGGGTGCAACTTTTCTTCCAATGACCCTTCTGTCCACATGAAAAACATATAGTGTTTTATTACCTTGATTTTCCCCAGATATTTCTATTCTTTGAAGTGAATTTTGAAAAATATTTTTTTAGTGTTCTCCATATAACCTTTACTTTTATACACCATAAGGACAAAAGGTTTTTTTTGCTTCATATCCTATTCAACATGGTGAAGTAGTGCAAGAATATAACAACCCTTATTTTAATTACACACTTAAAAATAATTTATTAAATAAAACCATCACTTGATAAAATATATAAGATCAATAGGTATTGTGTATTTGGGGCTTAGGATCATTACATAATGACTTAAAACATGAAACACAACATCTTTATTGAAAACTTCCTTTACATGACCACAAAATTCAGTCATACTTAGAATTGCATGGGATGACCTGGGGACATGCATAAAAAGGGGTGATATATAAAGAACAGTAAGGGATTAAACAATCCATAACATGAATAATACAATACATGTCCGGAAATAGTCATATCAATAGATCATAAGAGAAACATGAACATAAAGGCATGATATAACATGATTAACATAATATTAAAATGTGGAAACAACATTTAACATAATAGCATGAGACAAGGCCCATTGCACATCTAGCACAAGTAAACCATCATTGCTATTAAATTATCATGATTAAACCATCATTTCACTTTACATATTATGATACTAATATTTTCCCAATGCATTGGAGCGCTATCAGGGCACACCCTTCTTAAACATTTCATTTCATGCATAAGTGCGTCACATGGATCATATAACATGGAATCATTCAACATCATAATTTATTCCATGATTGAGGAATGCAGAATAAATACATGAAATCACAATTCAATATATATATGTTCATAAAGTTGAATACCCTTGATAGAGACATGGGTATGGTATTCACTACATAATGATTTGTCTTGGAAAATCGTGGTGCAATTTCGGCAGCATAACGGTGTGACATAAAAATACATAAAAATAATTGATGAGAGAGAAAGGGGAATATAATAATATATACATGAAATGGACAGTAAGGGGGTCACATATATCCTTTTCCCAACAAAATTAATGGAATTTAGATTCATAATACAAGAGAATCGCTTGAATGGGAATGAGAAGGGATAAATTCCTTACGGAATTTAAGCATGGTAACAAGTGTACATAGGAGGAATTATTGGGAAATAAAAAGGTCTATAATAATTTAAAACATAAGTAGGATAGTATTAGGGAGGTGAAAAATCATACCCCAACATTTTAAATTGAAAATAAAAGGGCATGACAACATAATGAAAATTGGATAAAATGAGAAAGGAAGGAATTCATTACTTGGAAGTGTGATACCAAAGGCTTGGGAGAGGATTGAGAGAGGATTATTGGGAGATTGGGGCACCTTGGGATGATTCTAGAGAGAGGAGGGCAGATTTTGGATGAACACTAAAGTCTTTGAGTGAAGAGGAAGTGGGATCTTGGGTTGTTTTATATAGGAAAGGAGAGGGAATTATTTATTATTTAGGTTTTGGATCCTACATATTAAACTAACCAAAACCACAAACCATACCATGGTTTTTTCTCACGGTTGTTTCCAAAGTAGAGTGGAAAATATTATTTTATGAGGCCAATTTCCGAAGTTCTTAAAATAATTTTTCTTATGTGGAGGTGCGTCACACTCTTAAGGAAATCAATTTAAAAAGCTAAAATGTTTTATAAGTCTTGGAGGGTCCACTAAAACTTTTTAAAATAAATTAAATAAACCTAAAATCAAATTATTTTAATGGTAAAACATATATTAGCAGAACATACCTTTTATTTTATTTTATTACATCACTATTGGATCATTATGATGTCATAAAACACATTATATAATTAAACGGTATTTAATTTTTACCCAAAAAATTAGCTGTCTTAGAAAATTATAAAAAATTCACTATTAGATAATTTCGACATCCTAATTCCAAAAATAATATTCATTTTATCCAAATAATTTTCTAAATATTTGAATTTTCACTTTTAAACTAAAAACCGACATTTATCGAAAAATCATGGGTTTTGACAAAAACAGCTTTCAAAACTTCATAAAAATTACAATTTTATTCATAAAAATTATACGTTCATTTATATTTAAAAAAAGTGATTTAATAATAATGTTAATTTATTAAAATATTATTTATTTTAAAAATCCATTAATTTATCAAAATATATTTCTTAGTTTAATATTAACTAAAAATATTACTTGTGCTTTAAAATCTATTTACAATGTAACAACGATAAAATAAAGTATATTATTTATAAAAAATTAATGTACATAGTCATATTGCTAGGGTATTGTTATATAACCCCTTAAAACGCCCTCATAAGTCCTTAGGGTAAGGTTTGAGATGGTAACAAACTCTTGGGTTGGCTCAGATAACATTGCACAGGTGGTTATCTCAATCAACTTCCAAATCTCCCATAGGCGGTTCCGATTGAGCTTAACGTATTCAATCTCAGCTTGGGATTGGTCAAGAACGAAGCCTGATGATACCACCTTCTTTCCAAGATCTGACAAATGGGCTCCATACAGAGTAATTCTACTGGATGAGGTCATCGCTTCCTTTGTCTGAGTAAATTGGATTTATTAAAGCCCAATATTTATACTAATCATGTTATAACTGTTCAATGAATACATTACCAACAGTCACAATTCCTAATGGTATTTTGAAATCCAAAAACATAAACCCAAGGAAGTTCACATTTTATATAACCATTTTTTATAATAATACATTTAATTAGATCAAGAGTGATTTTCATTAATGGATGTTTGGGTCTTACAATCTTCCCCCCTTAAGAAATTCCACACTCTAAATCTTCCTTTTCCCACACTAAAACAGATTTGGGTAACTCTTCCTCATTACTTCCTTCAATTCCCATATTGCTTCTTCAAACTTTTGGTTTCTCCACAATACTTTCATCAGAGAAATTTTCTTTTTTCAAAGAACTTTTCCCTTATTATCTATGTTCTTCATCAGATTCTCCTCATATGAGATGTCATTATTCAATGGTACCACCTCTGGATTGAGTACATGTGATGGGTCAAGTATGTACTTCCTCAAGAGTGATACATGGAATACATCATGTACTTGATATGGGTTCGATGGGTGTTCTAGTCGATAGGCCACTTCTTCAATGCGTTCAAGGATCTCAAAGGGCCGATGTACCTTGGACTAAGCATTCTATTCTTCCCAAATCTCATAACTCTCTTACCCATTGATATGCGAAGGAATACCATGTCTCTGACAACAAACTCTAGGTCTCATTGATGATTATCAGCATAGCTCTTTTGTCAACTCTGTGCAAATTTTATGTGCTACTGGATGGTCTTAACCTTATCCACCATTTATTCAACCATTTCCAGACCTAGGATTTTTCTCTTCCCAACTTCACCCCAACATTTCAGTGTTTTGTACATCTTCCCATGCATGGATTCATAAGAAGCCATTTGGATGCTTGAGTGAAAAATATTGTTGTAGGAGAACTCAACAAGAGGAAGATGTTCATCTAATCCTCCTTTTAAGTCCATTGAGAATTATCTCAACATGTCCTCTAGTGTTGGGATAGTCCACTCAGATTTTCCATCATTTTGAGGATGATAAGCCATACTGAAGTTTAGCTCAGTATTTAGAGCATGTTGGAGAATCTTCAAGAACTTAGAGGTCAATCTTGGATCTCGATCAGATACAATCTATAATGGTAATCCATACAGCTTTACCACATCTCTGATGTATATATGTACCAGTTGATCCAATGAGAAATACTCCTGAATTAAAATTAATTGTGCAGCCTTTGTAAGATGATCCACAATAACCTAGATAGCATTTTTGCCTTTGGATTTCTTCAGAAGTTTGATGACAAAGTCCATGGTGATTTTCTCCCATTTCCATACTGGTATGGGTAATGGTTGCATCGTCCCCTTAAACTTTTTCCTCTCAACCTTCACTTAATGACATACCAGACACTTTGAAGTATACACAATAATCTCCTTCTTCATTTTATCCCACTGATAAAACACTCATAGATCTCGGTATATCTTTGTGATTCCTGGGTGGATGGAAAATATTGAACTATGTGCATCATCCAAAATTTCTTTCTTTAACTCTGGATTTTATGGAACACATAGTATTGACCCAAATTTCACAATTCCTTCTTCGCTGACATTGAACTCTGGGGATTTCCCTTTTCTGATAGTTTCCACCTTCTTATGAATTCCCACATCATCCCTTTGAGCATTCTTTAACCTTTACAAAAGATACAGTTGAGAAATAATTTGTGAAAGGATTTATGATGTTCCCTTATTTATGATTCCCATGTCCATCTTCATCAAATCTAAGAAGATTTGATCCTTCTCAATTCTCATCAATGATAGAATTCTTTGGTACTTTCTCCTTAAAGCATCTTCCACCTTGTTTTCTTTCTCAGGGTGGTAATGGATTGAGAAGTCGTAGTCTTTGATCAGCTCTAACCATCTTCATTAGTGCATGTTCAACTCTTTATGTGTGAATATATACATGAGGATTTTGTGTTCTATGTATATTTCACACTTCTCCCCAAATAGGTAATGTCACCAAATTTTTAAAGCGAAGATCACCACATCTAACTCTAGATCATGTGTTGGATAGTTCTTCTCATGAACTTTAAATTGCTTTGAAGCATAGGCAATGACTTTTTCATTTTGCATCAACAATTGGCCCAGGACCTTCTTTGAAGCATCACTAAAAACCACAAAAATTTCTCCACTTGTGGGTAGTGTGAGCACAGGGGAAGTGATAAGCCTCTTTTTTAACACCTTAAAGCTCTCTTTTCATTCATCACTCCAAGAAAACTTCACTCCCTTCCAAGTTATATTGGTAAGAGGGTTCGAAAATCATGAGAAATTTCTCAAAAATCAGTGATAATATCCAACTAACCCCAAGAAGCTACGGATATCTATTACTGATATTGGCCTTAGCCATACCTCTATTGCAGCTATCTTCGAGGGATCCACAAATATCCCATTACTTGTGATGATATGACCCAATAATGAGACCTCCTTCAACCATAACTCACACATTCTATACTTTTCATAGAAATTATCCTTTCTCAAGGTCTCTAGTGCAGTTCTTAGATGCTCCTCATGATCCTCCTTGGTTTTGGAAAATATTATAATATCATCTATAAAGACTACCAAAAATTTGTCGAGGTAATCTCTAAAGACTCTATTCATCAAGTACATTAGGATTTATGGAGAATTAGTGAGTATGAAAGGAATTACTATGAATTCATAGTGCTTGTATCTTGTACAAAAAGAAGTCTTGGAGATATCTTCCTTCTTCACCCTTACTTTATAATATCCCAACCACAGATCCACCTTGGAGAAGTATTATGCTCCATATGGGTGATCGAACAAGTCATCAATTCAGGTCAGAGGATACTTGTTCTTTATCGTGATTTTTTTGAGCTCACGATAATCAATGAAAAGGCACATTGACCCATCTTTCTTCTTAAAGAAGAGGACTGGTGCACTCCATGGTGAAGCACTTGGGCGTATAAACCCTTTATCTAGATTCTTCTATAGTTGTTTCTTTAGATTCTTAAGCTTCACAATAGCCATTCTATACTAAGCCTTGGATATTGGCAATTCCCCAGGTATAAGATCAATTGAGAATTCAACATCTCTTCTAGGAGGAAGACAAATAAATTCATTGGGATACACTTCATCAAATTCTCTTACAATAGGCATGTCTTCAAGGATGGTTTCTTTCTTGGAATCAATCATATAAGCAAGATATGTGTGCTCATAGGGTAGTAATATCTATGCTTGAGATGATGGATCTAAATAATATTATTCCTCCTCCTTGCACTTGTACATAATTGGGGGTTGATTTTCCATATGGAGAGTGATTTCCCTCTCATGACAATTTATGTTGGCTCTATATAAGGAAAGCCAATACATTCCAATAATTGCACCAAATTCCACCAAAGTTAGTATGATGAGGTTTTCTGGGAAGTTAAATCCACAAATTATGATAGGGGATGAGTTATATTCATGGGATGCAATTATTTCCCCATTTTCCATACTCACTGACATCTTTACTTCCATGATTTGTGGTGGTGTTGGGATTTTTCTACTAAAATTTTGGCATATAAAAGAATGCGTAGAACTGAAATCAAAAAGTAAATTCACTATTCTTGAATGAATAACTATCGTACCTATCACTACTTCTTTTTCAGGGTTCACTTTGGCGGTAGTGATGGAAATATCTCGCCCTTTCTACCTTGGAGGTTGTTGGTTGCCTCCAAAAACCCTTGTGTTAGGTAACTAATTTGCAAAGTGCCTTGGTTCTTTGCAGTTGAAGAAATTAACAATGCATTGAGGGTCGAGCAGAGCATTCCTCTCCTCTGTCACAGACACAGGTTTTTCATGCTGATAGTTAACAACTAGGTGTCCTTATCTTCTACACCTAAAGCATTTCCTCATCCCCTTCAGGCAATTCTTAGGGTGCTTCTTTTTGTACCTTTAGAAATTGGGATGCTAAATTTTCTTAGCACCATTGGACTTATCCATCAGACTTACAGAATTAAAGTTCACCTTATGCTTCTTATCCCCATGATACCCCTGAGATTTTTTTAATCTCTATTTCTACTTTGAGGGAACATCGGACAATTTCTTCATAGACCTTTACTTAACATATCGATAGGGATTTCTGTAGGCTAGGTTTTATCCCGCCAAAGAAGCATTAAACCTTACATTTGGGGGTGACGACAAAACTAGAGGAATATCATGAAATCCATGTGAAGTTTTCCTCATACTCTCCAATAGATTCATCGTCTTTTTTCTTGAGGTAACGGAAGTCTCTTTCCATCTTAAGTCGAAGGGTGCACAGAAAATATTTATCAAAAAACATCTTTTGGAGGTCCTTCTATTAAAATTCATCTATATCCTCCTCAGAATTCATATTATTTATCAATTCCCACCATTGATCAGCTTCACCTTCCATACGATAAGCAGCCAGAAGAACCTTCTCTTATTCAGAACATTGAAGGATGGAGAAGATCTTCTCAATGGAGTTGATCCATTGTTCGATGATTGTGGTATCAGATGATCCATTAAAAGTGGGAGGCCTTTATCTCATAAAGCTCCCGACTATGACTTGTTATTTCTTTGGGGGGGTGAATTTTCCTCTTGACCAATGATTCTATTCAATACATGAGTTAACTGAGAGAGTATCATGGAAAATTTCTCGATTCCTACTCTCATTGGATTGGGCATCTCATTAGAACAATCATCACATTGAACTTTGTATTGGTTGTTAGCCTGAGTCCTCCTATTACCAGCCATTGGCTGGAATAAAAGGCAAGTTGGCGGTAACACATAAAGGGTAATCTAAACACAAAAATAGATGACTTATAAATTAATTTTAAATTATTAACTTATAAATTTATAGGCTTGAATCTATGTTATCCATGATATACTTCCCAACATATATTCTTACGGGAATTTTTTTATTCCCTTAATAATGGTTCATACTAATATTGTGAATTCACCAAAGCATATCCCCTAGGAGTGTCCTAACCAAGAGTTTAGTGAGGCTCATTGTCGTGTACCAGGATACCCTGGGTAAAGCCTAAAACTCCTTGTCAATGTTTTTACTCCTAGGTACATCTGTGTCAGAGCCGTATCTACATGCTCGTATCCAGACCGGGATGTATTTTCTTGATAAACCACTTCCTCAATACTCACTAAAATTTTTGGACATTTTTATTATACTTACTCTTATCCCAAAGGCTTTCACTTGGGTTTTCTAATCCTAATCCCAAAAATAACTAAACCTGTCCTCTAATACCAACTATAACAACCCTAATTTTTATTACATACTTAAACATAATTTATTACATAAAACCTTCACTTTATACAACATATATGATCGAGAGGTCTAGTGTGTTTGGGGATTAGGATCATTACATAACTACTTCAAACATGAAACACAACATCTTTATTGAAAACATCGCTTACATGACCACAATATTCCCTCGTACTTAGCATTGCATGGGATAACCTGAGGACATGCATAAAAAGGGGTGAGATATAAATCCCATTAATGGAGTAAACAAGGCATAACATGAAGAATACAATTCATGTTAGGCAATAGTCATATCAATAGAGCATAATAGAAACATGAACAAAGGCATGTTATAACATGATTAACATAACATGGAAATGTGGCAACAACATTTAACATGATAGCATGAGCCAAGTACCATTGCACATGGAGCATGAGTAAACCCTCATTTAACTTGAATTATCATGATTAAACCCTAATTTCACTTTATGTATCAGGATACTAATCTTTACCCAATGCATTGGAGTGCTATCAGGGCGCACCCTTCTTAAACATTTCATTTCATGTATAAGTGGGCCACATGGATCATATAACATGGAATAATTCAACATAATAAGTTATTCCATGATTAATAAATTTTGAATACATACATGAAAGTACCATTCAATATATATATTTTAATAATTGTTAATACCCTTGATAGAGACATGGTTATGTTATTCACTACACAATGATTTGGCTTGGAAAATCATTGTGCAATTTTAGCAGCATAACGACGTGACATAAAAATCCATAAAAATGTTTGATGGGAGATAAACGTGAATATAATAATATTTAAATGAAATGTAAAGTAAGTGGGTCACATAGATACATTTCCCAACAAATTTAATGGAATTTATATTCATAATACAAAAGAATTGATTGAATGTGAATGAGAGGGGAGAAATTACTTACGGAATTTCGGCATGGTAACGGGTGTACATGGGGGGAATTAATGAGAGAGAAAGAGGTCTCTAATAATTTCAAACATAAGTAGGTAAGTATGAGGGAGGTTCGAATTCATACCCCAACATTTCAAATTGAAAATAAAAGTTCATGAAAATATAATGAAAATTGGATAAAATGAGAAAGGAATCCCTTACTTGAAAGTGTGATCCCAAAGGCTTGGGAGAGGATTGAGAGAGGATTATTAGGATCTTAGGGAACCTTGGTAGGATTGTAGAGAGATTAGGGAAAAGGATTTATGAACTCTTAATGCTTTGAGTGAAGAGGAAGTGGGATCTTGGGTGGGTTTAGGAAAGGAGATGGAATTCTTTATTTTTTAGGTTTTAGACCCTACACATTAAACTAACCAAAACCACAAAACATCTCATGGTTATTTCCCATGGTTTTTTCCAAATGGGAGTGGAAAATATTATTTTATGATTCCAATGGATAAACTTCTTAAAATAATATGGTTTCTTATGTGGAGGTGTGTCACACTCTCAAGGAAATCAATTTCAAAACCAAAAATGTTTTATACGTCTTAGAGGGTCCACTAAATATTTTTAAAATAAGTAAAATAAACCTAAAATCACATTATTTTAATGTTAAAACATATATTTTCCAAATATACCATTTATATTAATTTATTACATCTTTATTGGATCATTATGATGTCATAAAACACATTATATAATTAAATGGTATTTAATTTTTACCCAAAAATTTGACTGTCTTAGAAAATTATAACAAATTCACCGTGGGATAATTTTTACATCCTGATTCAAAAACTAATAGTCATGTTATCCAAATAATATTCTAAATATGTTAATTTTCTCTTTTAAAATAAAAACTGACATTTATCGAAAATTCATGGGTTTTGACAAAAACAGCATTCAAACCTTAATAAAAATTATAATTGTATTCATAAAAATTATATAATCATTTATATTTAATAAAAAGTAATTTAATAATAATAACATTTGATTAAAATATTATTTAATTTAAAAATTCATTAATTTATAAAAATAGATTTCTTAGTTGAATATTAACTAAAATTACTATTTGTGGTTTAAAAACTATTTACAATGTAACAATGATAAAATGAATGTATATTCTTTATACAAAAATAATGTACATAGTCACAGTGTTAGGGTTGTAATGACCCAATGTTTTTTATGGAAATTCCCTTCTTATAAATATGCTATAAATCACAACATAATTAACTACTAAGTGATAAGTGACCTTTAAACATATGTTTTTCACTTTTATGTTAGCAATTTTGAAAATCTGGCATACACGGTTGTGTTCAAGATGATTTTTGGAGTCCGATAAGAAAAACATAATTTTTTGTTAATAGTAACCTACCCTTATGAATAGTAACATACCCTTATGAATAGTGATATACCCTAATGAATAGTAAACTCACCTATGATAGTATAAAAATAATATTCAAGTTGGAAGTATGATATACCTATATTTTAGAATGAGTTAATGAGTGTTTTAAAACTAGTTTTTGATAATAAATTATTATTTTAATTAAATATTAAAATAATAATATATAGAAAATTATTTTTGAAAAATGGACTTCATTTTTGGATTTTACACATCAAAAAATCTCCAGGGTGAAATTTTGGGATTTTTCTGAAATACTTGAAATTTTGATGAATAGTAAAATACGGCAATTTATCGTATATATACATTATAAGCTAAATAGACTATTCCTAGTATCATGGATGATGTCACCACCCCTAGTTTGAATTCACATGACCTGTTTACTATTCTTGGTCATGGAATACTTACTATTCCTTATCTTGGGAAGAAATAATAAATTAATGATTATAATATTATGAAATCCCTCCTCTCCTTCACTATAAAAACCCCCCTTCACTCCCTCTTCTCTCCACTCCTCTCAAGCCTTGTGCCTTGCCATTATTCTGCCCAAATATCTCCCCAAGTTCCTCCCACACGTCCAGAATCTCTTAGCCTTCTCAAAATACTAAACCCTCTTCCCTTAAGAAGTTCTCAAAGGAGGAAGTCTCAAGAGGTAAATTCCTCTTCTCAATTTCTTCTTTTCTTTTAAGTTCATTTCTTTTTTTATTTCTTTCCTCGCCTCCCTTCACCATAATAGTATGATAAATCCAGTAACATACATGTACTGTAATTTCTTCATCTTAGTGGTATATTTCATTGTCTTCTCTCCTTTCCCCACCCTTTTATTTGAAAGAAATGAAAGCACCGTTTGAGATGTGCTAATTTAGCACATTCAAGGACGACGGTTTATCAATTTCTATTATTATCTTTAATTCTGGTCATGAAACCATTTGTGTTATGGTTAAACCAGATTATTATATATGTAATATATCCTATTTTTGGTTCTGTAATCCTTTGGTACAAATGGAATTAAGTTATAAATAAAAGCACATTCTTTGTAATCAAATCCATCGATTAACAAAAAATGGTTATCACTATGGTTATATATATAATAATTCAACTTCACTCTAAGTAACCTAATTAAAATTAAAAATATTTAATCTCTTGGATATGAAATAAATAATATAACTTCAATTCTGGACAACGACTTTCATCTTGATTATAATCCAAACTTGTATATAAGTTAACAGATCTTTTAAAGCCAAATAAACAAACGAGCCCGAACAATGAAATTGAACCTTGTAACAAATCAAAAAGTATTTGAATGAACTAAAAGGGTTATAATAAATAAATTGAATATAGAAGAGGTTCTTTAATTACTAATAAATAAGCCTGATTATTTTATTCAGGTCTTAATAACAAGTGGACAACACTAACGGATTTAAGGTAAGGGATCCACCCCTTTTTACTCTTAATCAATATTTTTCTCTATGTTATGCCTTTTTGTGAAATAACAAGCGATGGGGTCCTTTTATAAACCTTCCCCAAACTACCCTAATGTTTTATAAGTGATGATAAACCCCTTATCTCTCTCTCATCAAGCCATCTTAGTTACACCCGATACTATGCCAATAAACCATGATGGATTATACCTGAACTTCCTTTATTCCTTCAGGTTGCTCTATCTTTATTTTTACCAAAATGTTGTTGTCTTTTATTTTATGTAGAACTTTAACATTCTGTTTATATTCTCCAAAATCATGTTCCAAGATCCATCTCTCATTCACTTTCATGAATATACATGCTTTTAAGTTAATCTCTCTTCGATACTTCCCAATAAGCACACTCGTTTTAAAGGAACTTCCCAAACTTTTACCCAATTTCAAGTGCACTATATCTTTTGTTTTAATACACCATTATCTTTTTAAATTATGTATTTTTATTATTAAAACCTTCTTGGTTCAATTCTGGTTTTATATAAAATAATTTCTTCTTTACTATTTTAAAATCTCTATAGTATTTTCCTTAAAATCGCACAAAAATGTTTTAATGCTAATGTTTCTAAAATACATTTCTCATATGTTTTCACTTATGTTTGACACCACTTACCATTTTATATGCCTATTTTACCCTATGAACGTCCATTTATTTTCTAACTCTTTCCTTACATGGAAAATTTCATGATATTCCCATTGGTTATGATTGATATCATGATTGTGGTACCCAATTATTTCAATGGGTACCTCTATTCATGTGTATGGTTGATTATGTATGATTGTATATGTGGAAAGAATATTTATGTGGAAAGAATATTCACTAAAATGATGAGATGGGTGCACCCAGATCGCGCTCCAATGCATTGGGTAAGGTTAAGTCTCATGAGATGCGATGTGAAACGAGATTGGCGGTTAGCCTTGACCCGTACTAAAATGGGAAACGGGATTGGCGGTTAGTCTTGACCCATACTAAAGATATTATTTATGATTCTTAAACATTTATATGATTCCATTTTTATATGATCTCATGATTATATTAAATTATTTTATGAGTTTCATGCTTTGGATTTCATTATGTCATGCCTCCTAACCCATGTGCTTGAGATGTATCTTTATTTTCATCACCTTACTAGTATTTTTAGCTCATCCCTTTGCTCATGTGTTCCCCAGGGTACCCCATGCAGATGTAAGGGCTCAAAGGAAGTTAGAATCTCTTTATGGAGATTAAATAAAGAAGTTTTTTTAGCCCCATGTTTTATGTTATATGTACCTAGTCTTCCAAGACACTAGACTTAACGATCCTTGGCTTGTACTCTGATGATTAATTATGCTTAAAATCATGAAATGTTTTATGTAAAAGGCCTGGGTTGCTATAGCTGGTATCAGAGGATGGTCTGGTTATTTTTGGAGATTAGTAATAGATCACCTTGGTGAGAACCATAAGGATGAGACTAAGTATAAGAAAACAGTCCTAAAATTTGGTGAGTATAGAGTAAGTGGTTTATTGAGTAAATACATCTCTGTCTGGATACGAGCATGTAGAGGTGGCTCTGGGACAGATGTATCTAGGGGTAAAACCTAAAAACACCGCTTTGAGCTAGACTCAAATGGGAACTGCTGCCCAATAACGGGACTTACTGCACTCTTTGTTACAACACTCCTGGGTGATATGCTTTGATAGATTCACGAGCTTAGTACAAACTGTTATTAAGGGACAAAAATAAGCCCATAAGAATATAAGTTAAGAAATAGATCGAGGATAACCTAGATATAAACCTAAGTAATCACAATTCAAGATAGACCTCTTATTTATAATTTCATACTTTTATATTCAAAGATTTTTTTATGCTCAATATCTAAGTATTCAAGACCTCTAAGTATACGTTCTTTTTCTTAGTTAATGGCAGGAAATAGAAGAATACGTTCCAACAAAAAATGTGATAGGCAATGTGATGATTTCCCTAATGACATGCAAGATGTGACAGAAGCGGGTGCTCAAAACTTCATGGTAGTACTTGATTAGCTGGTTCGAGTTATGAATAATAACTTGAATCAGGTGGAACGTCCCCCTCCTCCAAGGAAAGAGCAAGTTGTCGTAGAATCCTTCATGCAACAAAGGCCCCCCACATTTAATGGGTCTTCTGATCGCCTCCTCATATAACAATGGATTAACTCCATTGAAAATATTTTCTCTGTCCTCCAGTGCTTGGAAGAAGATAATGTTGTACTGGAAATTTGTCGTTTTGTTGGGGAAGCTGATTAGTGGTGGACACTGATCAAGAATACAAAGTCCCAAGTGGAAATTGATTCCATATAATGGGAGGAATTCAAGAGCATGTTTTTCAACAAATATTTTCCTCTAACCATCTGTATCAAGATGAAAAGAGAGTTCCTTGGGCTTAAACATAAGGAAGATGAGTCCATTGGGGGGTATGAAGAAAACTTTACAAGGCTTTCAAGGTACGCCTCTGGCTTTTTCATGAACACCGAAAGCAAGGTGGATCACTTATTTAGTGGACTAAAGTCGATTCTATGAAAACTGTTGGTGATTCAAGACTTCGGCAGCTATGAAGAGATTGTTTGTTGTGCCCTCAAGGTTGAAATTGTGATTGGAGACTCTCAGTGGTCTCATGGGCCTAGTGATAAGAAGTGGAAAATAGAGAACAACATTGGTGGTTCATCAAACAAATCACATGATGGAAATAATCCTCACTTTCCCCTTTGCAAAAATTGTAGGAAGAAGTATCTTGGTGACTGTCACAAGGGAACCAAGAATTGCTTCAAATGCGGAAAGTTTTGTCATCTGGACAAGAACTGCTGAAGGGATATGAAAAATCCCGTTAATGTTGAAGAAGAAAGGAAGGTTCAGATCAACACTCAGCCTGCAGTGTAGTGTTATAACTACAAGGAGCTTGGGCATTATGTGAACAATTTCCCTAAGATGAGGGTTGTCAGAGGAAATTAGCAACAACCTCCAAGGAAACAAGTAAGGGATTATACTATCACTACTACAGAGGTGGAGCCAGAAATTGATGTGGTGATAGGTACGCTTGTTATTCATTCAAGAATAGTGAACATACTATTTGATTATGGTTCTACGCATTCTTTCATATCATGCAAGTTTAGTAGAACTATTCAAACACCACCTCAAAATTTGGAGGAAAAGTTATCTGTGAGAATAGCGAATGGGGAAATTATTGCATCCATGGTTTATAAATCCTCCCCAGTTAATGTTTGTGGACTGAACCTCCCAGCATATCTTTTCATACTTTCTTTAGTGGTGTTCAACGCTATCTTGGGCATGGATTGGCTATCTTTGTACAAGTCCAACATCAATTGTCGGGAAAGGGATATCAGTTTTCACTTCCCGAAGCATCCTCCGATTCTTTACAAGTGTAAGGAAGAAGATGAGTCTCCTTTAGAATCTTCATCTAAATTTTGGATACTAATTCCTTATGATAAATCATATCTATATCAAATGATTGGGACAAAGTTTAGAATCATTCTTGAAGACATGCCCATCGTGAGGGATTATACTGATGTATTCCCCGAAGAGTCATGGTCTTCCTCCTGACTGAGAGGTTGAGTTCTCAATTGAACTTATCCCTGGTTATCTTTTAATCTCAAAGTCACCTTACAGAATGGCCACCATAGAGCTAGAAGAGCTGGAGAAGCAGTTACAGGAGAATATGGAGAAGTGTTTTATACACCCGAGTGCTTCACCGTGGGGTGCTCTAATCCTCTTCATCAAGAATAAGGATGGATCAATGCGCCTCTGCATTAAGTATTGTGAGCTCAATAAAATCACTATAAAGAACAATTATCCCCTTCCATGGATGGATGACTTGTTTGATCAGCTTCATGGGGCCAGTTATTTCTCTAAGGTTGACCTTCGGTCGGGATATCACCAACTAAAGGTGAGGAAGGAAGATATTCCCAAGACTGCCTTTCAAACGAGGTATGCACACTATGAGTTCATACTGATGCCATTCAGACTCACTAATGCTCTAGAAATTTTCATGGATGTAATGAATAGAGTCTTTAGATATTACCTCGACAAATTTGTGGTGGTCTTTATTGATGATATTTTGATATACTCCAAGAGAAATGAGGAACATGAGGAGCATTTGAAAACTATGTTAAAGACATTGTGAAGGTATAAGTTGTATGAAAAGTACAGTAAATGTGAGTTATGGATGGAGGAAGTATCATTCTTGGGGCATGTTATCACCAAGAAAGCGATATCTATAGACCCTTCCAAGACAAAGGCAATTGAAGAGTGGCCGAGGACAACTTGTGTAATGGAGATCCGCAGATTTTTAGGTCTAGCTGGGCATTATCGACGATTCGTGAAGAACTTTTCACGATTGTAAAACCCAATGACCAAGCTAACATGGAAGATATTAAAATTCGACTGGACACAATAATGTGAATACTATTTCAAGGAGTTGAAAAAGAGGCTTATCACTGCACCGGTACTCACACTCCCTTCAAGTGGAGAACTCTTTGTGGTGTATAGTGATGCTTCTAAGAAAGTCTTAGGTTGTGTGCTAATGAAAAATGATAAAGTGATAGACTATGCCTCAAGGAAGCTAAAAACCCATGATCAAAACTATCCCACACATGATCTGAAGTTGGCGGCTATGATCTTTGTGTTGAAAATCTGGCAGCATTATCTCTATGGGGAAAAATGTGACATATATAATGACCACAAGAGTCTCAAATATATATTCACATAGAAAGATATTAATATGCGCCAGTGAAGATGGATAGTGATCATCAAGGATTATGACTGCTCAATCCACTACCATCCTAGTAAGGCAAACAAGGTAGTGGATGCTCTATGTAGAATGGATCTTGCATCTTTATCAATGATGATAATTGAAAAGGATTGGATCTTCTTAGATTTGAAAAGGATGGACATGGGAATCATTAAGGGAGGAACATCATCAATCCTTTCTCAAATGATTGTCCAACCATCCCTCTTGGAAAAAATAAAGGATGCTCACTGAAAGGATGTGGAAATTCAGAAAAGGGTGGAAGCTGTTAAAAATGGAAAATCCTCTAATTTCAAAATTGATGAGGAAGGAGTTGTAAGATTTGGGACACGATTATGTGTACCATCTAATCCAGAGATAAAGAAGGAGCTATTAAAGGATGCACATAGCTCGACCTTCTCTATCCATCCTGGGAGTACCAAAATGTATCGTGATCTTCAAGAACACTTTTGGTGGGATAACATGAAGAAGGAGATTGTGGAATATATATCAAGGTGCATGGTATGTCAGCAAGTTAAAACTGAGCGACAAAAGTCCAAAGGTATGATGCAGCCATTGTCTATACCCATGTGGAAATGGGAAAATGTTACTATGGACTTTGTCACAGGTATCCCAAAGACGTCGAAGGGAAATAATGTGATATGGGTTTTGGTTTACCGACTCACCAAGACATCCCATTTCATCGTTATTTGGGAAGATCTCTCACTTGAACAACTTGCAAATATATATGTTAAGGAAGTGGTGAGACTGCATGGTGTTCCACTCTCAATTGTCTCTGACCGTGATCCAAGGTTCACATCTAAATTCTTGAGGATCCTTCAACATTATTTGAGTACTTAATTAAATTTCAGCATGGCCTATCACCCCCAAACTGATGGCCAGTATTAAATAACTATTCGGATGCTTGAAGATATGATTATAGCCTATTCTCTAGAATTCAAAGGTGGATGGGATCAGCATCTCCCATTGGTTGAGTTCTCATACAAAAATAGCTTCCACTCGAGTATTCAGATGGCTTCATATAAAGCTCTGTATGGAAAGTGGTGTATAACTCCAACCTGTAGGGATGAAGTTGGATAAATAAAGCTACTAGGACTCGATCTTGTTCAAGAGATGAAAGAAAAGGTTCAAGTCATCCAGAAACACATCAAAGCTGTTCCAAGTCGGAAAAAGATCTATGTTGACAACCGTTTAAGGGACTTAGAGTTCGATGTTGGAGATAAAGTCTTCCTTCGAATATCTCCATGGAAGAGAGTCATTTTATTCGGGAAGAAAGGTAAGATAAGAACAAGGTATATTGGCCCCTTTGAGATACTTGACCGCATAGGATCCATGGCCTATCGGCTTGAACTTCAACCGAACATGGCTCGAGTTCAAGATGTCTTTCATGTATCCCTCTTAAGGAAGTACATACTAGACCCTTCACATGTACTCTCTTCAGAGATGGTACAGTTGGAGGATGATCTCTCTTACGAGGAGCAGCCAGTGAAGATCTTGGATCGTAGAGACAATGTTCTATGCAACAAGACTACTCATCTGGTCAAGGTACTATGTCAAAACAATAAGTACGAAAAGGAAACATGGGAACTGGAGTAAGCAATGATGAAAAAGTACCCACATCTGTTTTTGGCTTAGAATGTAAAATGAAATTTTGAGGGTGAAATTTCGTAAGGGGGAAGAGTGTAACGACCCAATGTTTTTAATGGAAATTCCCTACTTATAAATATGCTATAAATCACAACATAATAAACTACTAAGTGATAAGTTACCTTTAAACATAAGTTTGTCACTTCTGCGTTTGCAATTTTGAAAATCCGACATACACGGTTGTGTTCAAGATGTTTTTTGGAGCCCGATAACAAAAACATATTTTTTGGTGAATAGTAACATACACTTATGAATAGTAACATACCCTTATGAATTGTGATATAACCTAATTAATAGTAACCTAGCCTATGATAGTATAAAAATAATATTCAAGTTGGAAGTACGATATACCTATATTTTAGAATGAGTTAATGAGTGTTTTAAAACTAGTTTTTGATAATAAATTATGATTTTATTAAAATATTAAAATAATAATATTTAGAAAATTATTTTTGAAAAATGGATTTCATTTTTTGATTCTACACTTTGAAAAATGGTTAGGGTGAAATTTTGGGATTTTTCTGAAATACTTGAAATTTTGGGATTTTTCTGAAATACTTGAAATTTTGATGAACAGTAAAATATGGTAATTTACCGTATATATACATTATAAGATAAATAGACTATTCCTAGCATAATGGATGATTTCACCACCCATGGTTCGAATTCAAATGACCCATTTACGATTATTTTTCATGGAATACTTAATATTCCTTGTCTTGGGAAGAAATAATAAATTAATGATTATAATATTACGAAATCCCTCCTCTCCTCCACTATAAAAACCCCTCCTTCACTCCCTCTTCTCTCCACTCCTCTCAAGCCTTGTTCCTTGCCATTATTCAGAAAAAATCTCTCCTCAAGGTCCTCCCACACTTTAAAAACCTCTCAGCCTCTTCAAAATACAAAAACCTCTTCCCTTAAGTGCTTCTCAAAGGAGGAAGTCTCAAGAGGTAAATTCCTCTTCTCAATTTCTTCTTTTCTTTTAAGTTCTTTTCTTTTTTATTTCTTTCCTAACCTTCCTTCACCATAATAGTATAATAAATCCAGTAACATAAATGTACTATAATTTCTTCATGCTGGTGGTATATTTCATTGTCTTCTCTCTTTTCCCCACCCTTTTATTTGAAAGAAATGAAAGCACCGTTTGAAATGTGCTAATTTTGCACATTCAAGGACAACGGTTTATCAATTTATATTATTATCTTCAATTATGGTCTTGAATCCATTTGTGTTATGGTTGAAATAGATTATTATATTTATAATATATCCTATTTTTGGTTCTGTAATCATTTGGTACAAATGGAATTAAGTTATAAAGCAAAGCACATTCTTTGTAATCAAATCCACCGATTAACAAAAACGGTTATCACTATGGTTATATATCCAAGATATTAAAACTAAATGATATAACTTAATTAAAATTAAAACTATGTAATATCCAAGATATTAACTAAAAGATATAATTTCAATTATGGAAAACCACTTTCATCTTGCTTATAATCCAAACTTGAATATAAGTGAACTGATCCTTTAAAGCCAAGTAAACAAACGAGCCCGAACAATGAAATTGAACCTTTTAACTAATCAAAAAGGATTTGAATGAACTAAAAAGTTTTATAATAAATAAATTAAATATATAAGATGTTCTGGACTTATTAATTAATAAGCCTAATTTTTTTATTCAGGTCATTAATAACAAGTGGAGAACGCCAACGGATTTAAGGTAAGGGATCCTCCCCCTTTTACTCTTAATCAATATTGTTCTCTATGCTATGCCTTTTTTTGTAATACCAAGTGATGGGGTACGTTTATACACCTTCCCCATACTTTCCTAATGTTTTTTAAGTGATGAAAAACCCCTTATCTCTCTCTCATCAAGTCATCTTAGTTACACCCGATACCATGCCAATAAACCATGATGGATTCTACTTGAACTTCTTTTATTCCTTCGGGTTTCTATATCTTTATTTTTACCAAAATTTTGTTGTCATTTATTTATATAGAACTTAAAAATTCTATTTATATTCTCTAAACTCATGTTCCAAGATCCATCTCTCATTGACTTTCAGGTATATACATGATCCTAAGTGAATCTCTCTTCAATACTTCCCAATAAGCACACTCGTTTTAAAGGAACTTCTCAAACTTTTACCCAATTTCAAGTTCACTCTATCTTCTATTTTAAGACACCATTATATTTGTAAATTCTGTATTTTTATTATGAAAACCTTCTTGGTTAAATTCTAGTTTTATATAAAAGAATTTCTTCTTTACTATTTTAAAAGCTCTATAGTATTTTCCTTAAAACTGCACAAAAATGTTTTAATGCTAATGTTTCTAAAATACATTTCTCATATGTTGTCACTTATGTTTGACACCACTTACCATGTTATATGCCTATTTTACCCTATAAAAGTCCATGTATTTTCTTATTATTTCCTTACATGGACACTTTCATGATATGCCCATTGGTTATGATTGATGTCATGATTGTGGTACCCAATTCTTTCCATGGGTACCCTTATGCTTGTGTATGGTTGATTATGTATGATTGTATATATGGTAATAATATTTATGAGGCAAGAATATTCATGAAAATTTTGATATGGGAATGCCCAGATAGTGCTCCAATGCATTGGGTAAGGTTAAGTCTCATGATATGTGATGTGCAACGGGATTGGCGGTTAGCCTTGACCCGTACTAAAATGGGAAACAGGATTTTCGATTTGCCTTGACCCGTACTAAAGATATGATTTATGATTCTTCCACATTTATATGATTCCATGTTTATATGATCCCATAATTATATTAAATTATTTTAGGAGTTTCATGCTTTGGATATCATTATGTCATACCTCCTAACTCATGTGCTTGAGATGTATCTTTATGTTCATTCCCTTACTGGGATTTTTAGCTCATCCCTTTGCTCATGTGTTCTCTAGGGAACCCCATGCATATGTAAGGGCTCAAAGGAAGTTATAATCTCTTTATGGAGATTAAATAAAGAAGTTTTTTTAGCCCCACGTCTTATGTTATATGTACCTAGTCTTCCAAGACACTAGACTTAACGATCCTTGGCTTGTACTCTGATGATTAATTATGCTTAAAATCATGAAATCGTTTATTTAAAAGGCTGGGGTCACTATAAGGTTATTATTACATAACTTCTTAAAACACCCACATAAGACCTTAGGGTAAGGTGTGTGATGGTAACAGACTCTTGGGATGGATCGGATAACATTGCACGGGTGGTAATCTTTATCAACTTCCACTTCTCCTATACGAGGTTTCGCTCGAGCTTAACGTATTCAAGCTCGGCTTGGGATTGGTCAAGAAAGAAGCCAAATGACGTCACCTCCTTTCTGAGCTCTGAGAAATGGTATTCATACGGATAAATTCTACTCGAAGAGGACATCGCTTCCTTTGTCTGAGTAAATTTGATTTTTTATAGCCCTATATTTATACTAATTGTGTGATTACTATTCAATAGATATATTAGCGACGGTCAAAATTATTAACGATATTTTGAAATCCAAAGACATAAATCCAAGGAAGTGCACATTTTATATAACCATTTTTCATAATAATACATTTAATTAGATCAAGAGGAATTTTCATAGAGTAATGTTTGGGTCATTACAAAGAATATCTTAGAGAGACTTATCTATGTTTTTCGTATTGAAATTTGAAAAACAAACTAGAGAAACTCTAAGGGATTGATGAAAGAATGATATTGGTTCATAGTTCATCGGGAAACATAAAACCTAGAACCTCTAGGTTCTCAGTGTAGCCAATTATTTTGACTACTTAAGGCCCCCAACAGGTGCACCTTCTCTAAGTTTAGTCTAAAAGAGAGACTTGGATATCTCAAAGTGTTCTTGTCTATATCTCTCCAGATATATACCATGGAGATGCTAGATAATGAAATATGTATCAATGTCTTTATGTGACTTCATGAGTTCACTAGACAAGGATGAAAGCATTAAACACTAAACCTGATCCACATCACTCAAATATTTATCATATATTTAGAACTCGTCATCACTCGCATCTTTAGAAGAAAGATCAGGCTTTGAGGACTATAGCACGTAATACTTCTATTCATGGTGTAATACTACCTATAGGGGTATGAACTATTATAGTAAATTACATCAATTTATGAAATGTTATTTCTCCAAAATTGATCATGGGGATCATGTAGTTGGTGATATTTTCATTATTCTATATAATATTAATATAGATGATTATTAGTACTTCACTTAATTATAGTTAATGTGAGGAAAAATAATAAATTTGATTTTTTTAAAGTCTCCCACTATTTTATCAAGTACCAATAGCCCCCACTATTAGACTCATAATTTCGAGTTTCTTAGAAATTATAGTGGAAAGGGTTCATATATGCATTCTTATAACCCAAGTAAGAGATCAGTAAAATTCTTAACATATTTTATGTAACACCCTGAGATTTTATGAGTTTTATTCTTTTTAATTTCTTTGATATCATCTATTGTATGCTACACCAATATTATCGTGTATTACACACAACACCGTATTAGCTTGCAGTATACGCAACACTAATCTTGGATCGTGTTACAAACAATTTCAAATTTGTTTGATAGTAGTTATTCTACACAACATTGTGTGTATATATATATATATATATATTCAATGTATAAATGAAATATGGTTGGATATTGTTATACGCAACAATAAAGGAGTCTTTCACTACACGCAACCCTGACTTGGCTTGCATTACACGCAATCGCAACCTTCCTCGATAGCGTGTGTTGTACGCAATTCCAGGTTTCACTAAACAACGATTTATGGTTATAATATTATTATAAAGTAGGAGTTATGAATATTAGTAAATACATTTCGAATTTTATGACATTATAACTCATCTTACGCATTTTATAGAACATGGTATGAGAACAAAATAAATTTTTCAGGTAAAATAAGTGTTTTTCAAAAAATGCAGTTTTGTCACCTTTTAATGGCGCACCCATTTTAAATATAATTTTTGACAAGTTTATATGTTAAATTTTAAAAAATAAACTTATTCTTTTGAATCAAGATATAAAAACTTACGTTGGAAAAAGTTTTGATATTTTTCTGAAAACATTCATATTTTAATGAATAGTAAAAACACGCTATATTTTAAATAAAAACAACTTTTTTCATCATAATAATTTATATGGTTAAATTATAATATTGAATGGTGTTAAAGTATAAATAGAATATATTTTTACCATTTAATATAATTTATGTCATTAGAATTTATTTTCCATTGAATTCATAGGTAAAATCATTTCAATCTTTTGCAATGTTTTAATGTTTAAAACTCGTTTTCTTAATAACGGGATTAATTTTAAATTAATTTCTCCAAATTTTTTGTATTGAATTTAGAAAAATTGATTCCATATTTGGAATCAGTGGGTCCAAATTATGTTAATAGGCTACTTTTTATTTTTGGGCATTATGAATAGTAACTACGGTAAATTTTATTTACCATAGTAAAATGTAAATCGGGTAATTAAGGGTAAATATAATATTATAAAATTACCCTAACACTTGAATTAATATATTTGGATTCTTATATTTCGTCCTAAGGCATATTTGGGTCGAAATAAAATCCATTGGAACCCACATGGAGGTGATTAAGACCATTAGTTTATTTTATTTAAAGGAAAGTGAAATATGTCTCACTCAACTTTAATAATTAAAGTATTTTTAATATAAATTTATACATAATATCAATTCGGTTATAAATAATCATTTTAAAGATAAAATTTTTTTTCTTTATCATGATAATTTATTTATAAGAGATATTTAATTACCTTAATAGCTTATACATTAATGATGCAGAAATTATTTATTTAGTGAAAAAATAAGTAATATAGTTTTTATTGAAATAATAATACCCATTAAAAGGCTCACAAACCTGACCAAAACTTATTGATAGTATATATATACACCATAAGCATCCAATTACCGAATATATGACCGTTTGGAGTCTTATAAAAGTGATTATGACACTTATATTATTTTATTTTAAATGATGTCAAAGTTGTCACCTTCATAATTTAATAAATATAACATTTTAAAAGTTGGGTGTTTTATAATATAAATCTGACTAAAAGTATTCTTATGAAATATATAAGAATTATATTCATCCTAGAATTTTGTTTTTAATTTTTATGCAACAAATAAGTATATTTAATAATTATACACAAATGTTGTAGAAATTATTTTATTAAGAGAAGTATCAAATAAATGGTTTTACAAATAGTAAAATAAATATTATATGAACTATTTAATGTTCTACACTAATTTTCTAGATGAATATGAATGTTTAGGAATCTATTAAATATTTTATTTCTAATATATCCTCTATATGGATTTTATTTAAATTCAAATAAATGAATAGTGTCAAAATTGACACTATTGTTATTTTATAAAAATAACATATTATTAAATTGTTTAAAAATCAAAAAAATATTTAAAAATTATAAATTTAAATTTATATAGTCTAAAATGTCATAAAGTATCCAATTATGGAAAATTGAAAACACATAAGTGAATATTTATAACCATTTAAAATTTAGAATTTTATTACCACACATAAAATTAAATAGATTAGATAGGGATAAATAAAAATGATAAGGTTTAAAATAAGATCAAAAAATGTCTAAATTTGATTGTTTAATGAGATTACAACCCTATCTCGTCTAATATTTGAATTGAGTCATTTTTTGGAGGTTTTTATGTGGGTTTTGAATTTATATTAAACTAATATTTTTTAGGATTCCAAAGGTGCCCCTCTCCTTCCTTATAAAAGGGCATCTCCTCCCTCTCATCTTTACACAACTTTGAGCCTTCAGGATCCGCCAATCCCTGCCCATTTCCCTTATAAACTTCCTTAGAAATATTCTAGAGGTCATTTTCTTCTTCAAAGACTAATTTTAGTGCCCTAAGAGGAGGTTTTGAAGAGGCGTGTCGAAGAAGAGGTAATATTCGTTACTGATTCTTTGAAATTTATTTCTTCTTCTACTTACTCTTCTTTAGTTCTTTAATTATGAAGTAATAACATCAGTATCACTCATATAATTATATGTTATTATAAATATGAAACAAATCTATTCCAACTTCTATCCATCCTACGGAAAATGAAATCACCGCACGTGCGTACGTACGGAATACCGTCACCACGCTGTGGGGTAATCTGTTTTCCACCACCACCTTACTTGGATGGGTATAATGGTGTAAATAATAACTATATATGATTATTATAAAATCATAATGATTCTAAGATATTATTTCATCCACACCAATTCTATTAAATAAATATGGTAATGATATCATCGCTCGTGCGTACATACGGATTACCGTCTCCACGACGCGATGAGATTCATTTTCCATGTTAACAATTCAAGAATGATTATAAAGTATATATAATAATAATCATGAAATATATGACATAATATTTCTACTGTATTTTTGTATATATATATGTATTTCATCTACTTAATTCCATTCAATTCAATAAGTAAATGAAAATAGCGTTCATGCGTACGTACGGCCTACCATCTCCATGAACGGTGTATTTCATTCCATTTATCGATCTATTATATATATGTATATTCTGAATATATATTATATATAAATCATGTTTTATATTCTGTAATTAATTAATCATGATCTATGTAATCATATTAATAATTACAAGTCAAAACACGGATGATAAATGAAACAATTTTACCCAAAACACTACTTTAAGATGAATTTACAAAAGAACGGGTAATATAAAGTCATAATTGAACCATATATGATATCATAACAATGAATATGATTCTTTAATAATTCAATGAAATTATTTAAATCATTATACAGGAGGTTCTGATACATACGAATCATGTCAGACCTAAGGTAAGGGATAATTTTTCATTCTCATTTTTATCCGAGTTTGCTTATTCGTAAGTATTTACTAGGGTTATATTTTTCATCCATGTCCATAAAAAAATGTTCTCATAAAGTCTTTAATATTCTACCATGTATGTTTAAAGTCATTTTTACCCATCTTGACTTTTACTTTGTGTTATGGAAGGAATCTTTCTTTTGTTTACCAAACGTGGTACTTTTTTACTTTTCCGAAAAATCTACGAGAAGAATTTTTTTTTTAACTTATACGGCATGAACGGATTTTTACGGTTTCATAACGCCTTATTGTCATGAAGCTTAATATACAAGATTTCATGACTATTTTCAAAAAAATCCTTTTCTTTTAAAATTGAATGGAATTTTGTGAAAAGAAAATGATTTTCAAGAAGAAAGGATATTTTCCTCAAGAATTCATTTCAAGTGCTTTATCAAAACCATTTTTCATATAAGATGACATGATTTCATATGTGTATGTTTCCATTATAATGTCTCTATTATTTACATGGTTTCAATTTTCTTATGATGAAATGATATCCATTTATTTTATATGGATTATGTTATGATGGGATGATGTTTATGAAACCCATTTTATTCCTTGGGTTATGATGAATGATGTATCATTGTTTTGTGGCACAAGTAAGAATGATTTCCTTATGTGATGGGTGGGACCTATATTTCCCTCCAATGCATTTAGTAAAGATTTATATCTCATGAGATAGACATGGCTAGAACGGCAAGTAAATCTGGTTCAGTAATACAGGGCTGGAACAGCAAGTAAATCTAGTTCACTAATACAGGGCTGGAAAGGAAAGTAAACCCAGTTCAGTAAGGGACTTTATCCACTAAGATGTTCTTAGCAGAAATGCCTTGGATACTATGGAAATCATATCATGTGATTAATGGTTTCCACAATTACATGTTTTATTCCCATGCTATTTTATCATGATTGATGTTCCTTTATAATCTATGCCTTATGTACTGCCATGTTTTATGTCATTTCTCAAGATATTTATGTTTAAAAATTATGTTCATGTTTTTAAGTTAAAATATATATGGTTTGTTTTATTTTCTCCATTATTACCCATACTAAGTATTTGAGCTCACCCTTTATATGTTTTATTTTCCCCAGGATATAAAGAAAGGTTTTAGGTAAGAAAAAAAAGGGAAGATCTTTATGGGAGATTTTGTAGATCTTTCACCAAGATTAGAAGATTATGTTCCAAGTTTCCAAAGACACTAAACTATTACGGTCCTTATGTGTCTGTTTTTGTTATGTATTAAGTATTTCGCAAAATTAATTTAATGTCCATGTACTTCAAGCTTTGGGTATCTACAGTTGGTATCAAAGGAAAGGTTTAGTCAACCACTGGAAACTAAGATGTGAGAACTTTAGTGAGATCCCAAGAGATATTTCTAAGGTATGTTTAGGGATGTACCTAAGGTTATGTATAAGTATAGGTTATAGTCCTATAATTATGGTAACAATATTAGAATTTAACCTAAGATGTTAGATATTGAAGGTACTCCCCCTTGATTATGATTTTTTCCTCTCACACTATTCTTTTTGGGTTTTAGAAAATGGCTGGAAACTGGAAGATTCATGATAATAGAGGATATGATGGACAATGGAAGGATATTCTTCATGATCAACCAAATGAAATGGGATTTGGAATTCAAAACATCATTATTATGCCTAATCCGCAATCTCACAATATGATCAATAATCTCAACTTTGGTAAGTATCCCGACTCATCTAATAATAGAAAGATAGAGTTTCATGATGATTATAGAGGAAAGAAAGTTCAATTTCACTCATGTAAATCATGTGGGAAGAGGAATCAAGGAGAATATTTAAAAGGAACTGGAAGATGCTTTGGGTGTGGAAAGGAAGGACACAAAGCCAGTAAGTGCAAAGGAAAAGGTTCAGTTAACACCATGGACAAGGATAATGGTATTGCTACGACATCAACAACGATTAAATGTTTTAAATGTGGAATGTACGGGAATTATGCAAACCAATTCCATAAGGGAATGTCTCATGAAGGGAATCATTATGGTCGTATGGGTAGTATTTATGTTGATGACAATGAAGATACTACAAATGATATGTGAGATGAAAGAATTGTTGAAGATCGGTCAATGGTTTAAGAAGGTAGTGGAATGATTACATGTTTATCAAGAGTAATGTTTTATAAGTAATCTCATGGTACTATGGAATAATGAGACATCTAAGGATTGTTACACTATTGTTTTTCCTTATGTTTTTGAAAGTATATGGTGAATGGTACTGGTAACCATGAAAGCTTATTCACATGTTTTTGGAAAGCACCTAATATGCGCATAAAGAAGGGAAAAGGAGATAATGAAATTTTTGATAGTATTAATGAGCTCATGACTGATATAAGGACAAAGTGATATCATGGTTTGAGTATATAGAATTTTTGGGATTTTGTTATTTGAAAAGAGTTACATTATGACAGCATTCATGTTTTCACTATGGTTTTATGATAATTTATGTTTCAAGAGAATACATGATTAAGGTATTCACATGTTTGGAATGTGATCAACAAGATATATCTTATGATATATTGGGGATAAATGATGGTATTCACTTGCTTATTATGTGAACTTTCTAGTAATCATTTTCTTTATACTATGATCTTGGACTGAAGTATTTTGGATAAGCCTAAAGATTGTAATGAATTAAGTTAGACATGAGATATTATTTTTTAAGGCTAGAACTTTTTTTTGAAATAATTTTGTAATGTATTTTTAAAAAAAAGGACAACATGCAGGACTGGTGACAACCCGTCGCGTTGGACAAGGCTGTGGGAATCGAACCCACAACTGAAGTGCAACAGGCCTTTATTTCCTACCACTGCCCTACAGGAAGTCCCTGGTTAGTAGAAACTAGTTTTATTATATTAAGCATTATGATATATGAAGTATAAGTCCATTTTAGGAACCATATACGATTAACCTCACTAAAGATGGACTTATGTATATAACTTTGCTAACCGTATATTTGAGACAGATGGAATGACCTATCATTCTATCGCATGATCTGTTAACACTTCACGAATGACAAATTCAACTTCATTTCTTTAAGAGATGAAGTGGAAATTGTTCAAGGCATGAAAAATTTTAAGATTATACCGAAATAAAGTAATTATTTCTTCTAATTCAAATTCTTCAGCTTTAGGGAAATTATCTTGAAAACCAAAAATGTTGTCCTAGTGCCCTTATTTCCGATGAAGCAGATAGTACCTTAGATCATCACAAATTTATGTCTTTCTTATTATTGGATTTTTCATAGCCATGTTCTCTACCACTCTCCATCAGAACTTGATGGTTAGATTTCTCTTCCATATCCATATTTTCACCTTTGTTCTCTTATGTGGAAATCCAGTGATTAGTTAATTTGGGTAACCATTTTGTTTCATACTTTAGTTTTTAAAGATAAGTTTTAGTATTCCTTTTTACGATGTGGGTTTCTATGAAAGAAACTTTCAAGTAGTAAACAATTTATAACCCCGATGAATTTTGAGGGTGAAATTCATTTTATGGGGGGTAGGTGTAACACCCTGAAATTTTATGAGTTATATTCTTTTTAATTTCTTTGATATCTTTTTTTTTACGCTACACCAAGATTATATTTCACTATATGAAACACTGTATTAGCTTGCAGTATACGCAACACTAATCTTGGATCGTGTTACACACAATTTCAAGTTTGTTTGATAGTAGTTATTATACGCAACATTGATTGTATATATATATATATATATATATTCAATGTATAAATGAAAGATGGTAAGATTTTTTTATACGCAAAAACAAAGGAGTCTTTCACTACACGCAACCCTGGCTTGGCTTTCATTACACGCAATCGTAACCTTCCTCGATAGCATGTGTTGTACGCAATTCCGGGTTTCACTAAACAAAGATATATGGTTATAATATTATTAAAAACTAGGAGTTATGATTAGTAGTAAATAAATTTTGAATTTTATGACATTATAATTCATCTTACACATTTTATAGAACATGGTATGAGAACCAAATAATTTTTTTGGGAAAAATAATTATTTTTCAAAAAATGTAGTTTTTTCACCTTTTGATGGCGCACCCATTTTAAATATAATTTTTGACAATTTTATAGGTTAAATTTTACAAAATAAACTTCTTCTTTTGAATCAGGATATAAAAATTTACATTGGATAAAGTTTTGATATTTTTCTGATAACATTCATATTTTAATGAATAGTAAAAACTCGCTATATTTTAATTAAAAACAACTTTTTCATCGTAATAATTCATATAGTTAAATTATAATATTTAATGGTGTTAAAGTATAAATAGAATAAATTTCTACCATTTAATATATTGTATGTCATTGGAATTGATTTTACATTGAATTCATAGGTAAAATCATTTCAATCTTTTGCAATGTTTTAACTTTTAAAACTTGTTTTCGAAACAGCAGGATTAATTTTAAATTAATTTCTTCAACTTTTGTGTATTGAATTTAGAAAAATAGATTCCATATTTGGAATCAGTGGGTCCAAATTATGTTAATAGGCTAATTTTTATTTTTGGGCATTGTGAATAGTAAATATGGTAAATTTTATTTACCATAGTAAATTGTAAATCGGGTAATTAAGGGTAAATATAATATTATAAAATTACCCTAAAACTTGTCTTAATATAATTGGATGATTATATTTAGTCCTAAGGCATATTTGGGTCGAAATGGAATCCATTGGAACCCACTTGGAGGTGATTAAGGCCTTTAGTTTATTTTATTTAAAGGAAAGTGAAATATGTCTCACTCAACTTTAATAATTAAAGTATTTTTAATATAAGTTTATACAGAATATCAATTCAGTTATAAATACTCATTTGAAAGATAAAATGTTTTTATTTATCATGGTAATTTATTTATAAGAGATATTTAATTACCTTAATATCTTATACATTAATGATGCAGAAATTAGTTATTTAGTGAAGAAATAAGTAATATAGTTTTTATTGAAATAGTAATACCCATTAAAAGACTCACAAACCTGACCAAAACTTATTGTTAGTGTATATATACACCATAATCATCCAATGACCATATATATGACTTTTGGAGTCTTATAAAAGATATTATGACACTTATATTATTTTATTTTAAATGATGTCAAAGTTGTCACCTTCATAATTTAATAAATATAACATTTTAAAAGATGGGTGTTTTAGGCTATATGTAACACCCGAGACTTTTATGTTATATAAATCATCAAAGGAATATTTTTCTACACACAACACTTTCTTGGCTTGCTTTACACGAAATCGCGACCTTCCTTGATAGCTTACGTCGTACGCAATACCGAGTTTCACTAAACAACGATATACTATTAAAAAATTATTAAAACTAGCCGTTATGAATAGTAATAACCACTTTTTGAAATTTAATAAATTTTATTTTTCAAATTGGACTTCATTTTTGGATTTTTAATGTCGAAATTATCCTAGGGTGAAATTTTGGTATTTTTCTGAAAACTTTCAATTTTTGATGAATAGTGAAACCACTAAGTGGTAGTTAAAAAAACTGAATTTTTCATAAAACATAATTTTACCGCTTTTGTGAGTGGAATTTCGAAAATCCGAGAGACACGGTTAATATCAAGGACTAAAATGTGCTTCAATGAGATGAAAATAATTTTTGGTGAATAGTAACTTTTTACTTCTTTTTACCACGGTTAAAAGTAAATAGGGTAATTAAGGGTAAAAATGATATTATTATTACCCTAAAACAGGTCATAATTCTATTGTACAAGTGTATTTCGACCAAAAACAAACTTAGGAATAAAATATTACCATTTAGTCCCACTTGGATAAGATTAGGACATTTATTATTAATTTATTTAAAGAAGGGTTAAAATAGTTAAAATCAAAGTTTAATAACTAAATCATTTTTAATATGGGGTTATACATAAGATAAATTCGACTATAAATATTAATTAGAAATCTAAAAATATTTCCTACATAATGGTATTTTATTTGTAATTTTTAGACATTAAATAATTTAATTTATTTATGACACAATAATGATGCAGTAATTATCTTATTAATGATATATTGACATAATTAATGTTATAAATACTCAAATAAATATAATTTGAGACTTTTTATGAATTACACTAATTTTCTAGGTTAATATGACATGTTAGTATTGATTTAATTAACTTTTTTCGAACTTATCATTCTGTTATGATTTTCAAAAAAATCAATTACTAAATAGTGTCAAAATTGACATAAAATAGTTTTTAAAAAAAATATTATATTATTAATTGTTATTTTATTCCTAAAAATCTAAGGACTGGCCAAATGACTTAGATAAGGTTATATATATTAATAATAAACAATTTTGGGTTCGTTTGGCTTGATATAGTAAGTTTATTAACCTTATAGTATAAGAACACAAGAAGACACGATAAAAGTAAAATTATTTAACTTAATGTTAAATCTAAATGATAAGGTTAAAATAGGAACCTAAACTTGTCTAAATTCTATTGGATGAGATTATTTAGACCCATACCTACCTTATCCTAGAAATAAATCAATTTTGAGCTATTTAAAACCGAACATGACTTTATAATAAAATAATATTTTTAGTTATTCCAAAGGTGCCCCTCTCCTCCCTTATAAAAGGGAACCTCCTCCCTCTCTTCCTCACACCACTTTGAGCCTTAAAGCTCGGCCAACCCCTGCCACTCTCTCCTCTCCACTTCCATAGAGACATCCTAGAGGTCCTGGTATTCTTCAAAGACCAAATTTAGTGCCCTAAAAGAAGGTCTCAAAGAAGCACTTCAAAGAAGAGGTAATGTCCGTTACCGATTCTCTCATCTGTATTTCTTCTTCCACTTATTCTTATTTAGTTGTTTCATTATGAAGTAATAACATCAGTATCACTCATATACTGATATGTTATTATAAGTATGAAACAACCCTATTTCACCATATATCCATCCTACGGAAAAAGAAATCACCACGTGTGCGTACGTACGGAACACCGTCTCCACGCCGTGGTGTAATCTATTTTCCACAACCACCTTACTTGGATGGGTATAATGGTGTAAATAATGACTATATATGACTATTATAAAGTGATATTGATTCTGAAATATTATAAATACACTCCAATACAATTCCACGATCATAGGAACGATATCATCACTCGTGCGTACGTACGGAATACCGTCTCCACGATGTGATGCGACTCATTCTACATGATCTTCATTGCATAATGATTATATAAATGAATTGAATGAATTAATATGATATATGTTACACTAATACCATTCTGGAAATGAGTTATCTATAACCTAAAGAGAATAATAAGAATTTATTCGACAAAACACGCATAAGAACAAAAAGTTATAAACACCCGAATAACAAGTAGCAATGAAATATTACTACCAAGAAGCTAAGAATATGACCATATATGATATCATAACAATAATTATGATTCTGTAATAAGTAAATAACATTATTTAAATCATTATACAGGAGGTTCAGACACTTACGAAGCAAATCGGACCTAAGGTAAGGGAAATATCACAATCTCATTTTTATCCGATATTGTTTATACTTTGGTATTTACTGGGGTGTATTTTATCATACACATCCATGTTTCCTCAATATGTAATATTTATATCCTTATACAATAGTTTATATCCAATTTTACCCTTCGTTGAGTTTTTAGTAAAAGATATGAAATGAATCTTTTGTCGTTTTTCATACGAGGTACTTTTTGACTTTTCCGACAAAAGTACGAAGAATGTTTTTTTAACTTATACGGCATGAATGGATTTTTAAAACATTACTTCCAAGAAGTTTCCTTTACAAGTTTTCAAGTTTATTTTTAATCAACTTCTTTTAGTTTAAAATTGTATGACATGTTAAGAAAGGAAAATGTTTTTGAAGTAGAAAGGATATTTTCCTCAAGAATGGAGTTCAAGTGTTTTATCAAAATTATTTTCCATCTAAGATAATATAGGGTTCTGTTTCTATCCCTATTATTACATTGATTTGATTATGTTGTGATTATTTTTATGACTTCCTTTATCTTATATGAATTGTTTTATGATGTCATCCCATTTTTATTACATGGGTTATGCAATGATGTATGATTTATGATTTTGTGGCACACATAAGAATGGTATCATTATGAGATGGGTGGGACCTATATCTCCCTCCAATGCATTGGGTAAAGATTTTATATCTCATGAGATAGACATGGCTGGAATGGTAGGTTATACCGGTTCAGTGAAACAGGACTGAAACGGGGAGTGAACTCGGTTCAGAAATGGACTTTGTCCACTAAGATAGTCTTGGAAATGAGTCTTGACTAATAAGAAATGATTCTCTATGATTATGTGTGTATGCCACAAAGTTTCATGTTTTAAGTCATGATTATTGGGATTACTTTTCACTACTATGATTTATCCCATGTTATGAAATTATTCTCTCTTTTGCAGGTTACTATTTCCAAAAGTTATGTTCTTATGAATATGATGTGATTGATATTTCTTTTGTTTACCCTTACTGAGCATTTGAGCTCACCCTTTTGTATGTTTTATTTCCCCAAGTCAGGAAGAAGGTTATTAAGTAAGATATGCCAAAAGGGACTATATATATGATGAAATAAATGGGATACAATGTAGACGCTTTATGAACCAGTTGTTTATGTTTCCTAGTTTTCTAAAGACACTATACCTATACGGACCTTTCGTGGTTTTGTTATATGTTGTAATAAGTATGCTTCAATTTTTCAGTAATAACAATGTATGTAAAGTATGGGTCCTTATAATATAAATCTGACTAAAAGTATTCTTATGAAATATATAACCTTTATCTTCATCCTAGTATTTTATTTTTAATTTTTATGCCAAAAATAAGTATATTTAATAATTATACACAAATGTTGTAGAAATTATTTTATTAAGAGAAGTATCAAATAAATGGTTTTACAAATAGTAAAATAAATATTATATTAACTATTTAATGTACACCACTAATTTTCTAGATGAATTTGAAATTTTAGGAATCTATTAAAGATTTTAGTTCAAATATATCCTCTCTGTGGATTTTATTTAGATTCAAATAAATGAATAGTGTCAAAATTGACACTATTGTTATTTTATAAAAATAACATATTATTAAATTGTTTAAAAATCACAAAAATATTTAAAAATTATAAATTGAAATTTATATAGTCTAAAATTTCATAAATTATCCAATTATGAAAAATTAACAACACATAAGTGATTATTTATAACCATTTAAAATTTAGAATTTTATTACCACAAATAAAATTCAATAGATTAAATAAGGATAAATCAAAATGATAAGGTTTAAAATAAGATCAAAAAATGTCTAAATTTGATTATTTGAGAATATTAAAACCCTATCACATCTAATATTTGAATTGAGTCATTTTTGGAGGTTTTTATGTAGGTTTTGAATTTATATTAAACTAATATTTTTTAGGATTCCAAAGGTGCCCCTCTCCTTCCTTATAAAAGGGAACTTCCTCCCTCTCATATTTACACAACTTTGAGCATTCAGGCTCGGCCAACCCCTGCCCATTTCCCTTCTCAACTTCCCTAGAAATATTCTAGAGGTCCTGGTCTTCTTCAAAGACCATTTTATTGCCCTAAGAGGAGGTTTCAAAGAGGCGTGTCGAAGAATAGGTAATATCTGTTACCGATTCTTTCAAATTTATTTCTTCTTCTAATTCCTATTATTTAGTGTTTCATTATGAATTAATAACATCAGTATCACTAATATACTGATATGTTATTATAAATATGAAACAAACCTATTCCACCTTCTATCCATCCTATGGAAAATGAAATCACTGCGCGTACGTACGTTCGGAATACCGTCTCCACGCCGTGGTGTAATATATTTTCCACCACCACCTTACTTGTATGGGTATAATGGTGTAAATAATAACTATATATGATTATTATAACATCATAATGATTCTAAGATATTATATCATCCACTCCAATTCCATTAAATAAATATGGGAACGATATCATCGTTCGTGCGTACGTACAGATTACCGTCTCCACAACGCGATGAGATTCATTTTCCATGTTAACAATTCAAGAATGATTATAAAGTATATATAATAAGTAATAATGAAATATATGACATAATAATGCTAATGTATTTATGTATATATATATGTATGTATGTCATCTACTTAATTCCATTCAATTCAATAAGGAAACGAAACAGCGTTCATGCGTACGTACGGCCAACTGTCTCCATGAACGGTGTATTTCTTTCAATTTATTGATCTATTATATATATGTATATTCTGAATATATATTATATATAAATCATGTTTTATATTCTTTAATTAAGTAATCATGATCTAAGTAATCATATTAATAATTAAAAGTCAAAACACGGATGATAAATGAAATGATTTTTCCCAAAACGCTACTTTAACATGAATTTACAAAAGAACGGGTAATATAAAGTCATAAGTGAACCATAAATGATATCATAACAATGAATATGATTCTTTAATAATTCAATGACATTATTTATATCATTATACAGGAGTTTTGGATATGTATGAAGCATATCAGGCCCAAGGTAAGGGATAATTTTGCAATCTCATTTTTATCTGAAATTGCTTATTCGTAAGTATTTACTAGGGTTATATTTTTCATCCATGTCCATAAAAAAATGTTTTCATAAAGTGTTTAATATTCTCCCATTTATTTTTAAAGATATTTGTACCCATATTGAATTTTAATTTGTGTTATTGTAGGAATCTTTCTTTTGTTTACCAAACGTGGTACTTTTTTACTTTTTCGACAAAAGTACGAGAAGAATATTTTTTTAACTTATATGACATGAATAGTTTTTTATGGTTTCATAATGCCTTATTGTCATGATGCTTACTCTAAAATATTTCATTACTATTTTCAACAAAATCCTTTTCTTTTAAAATTTAATGGAATTTTGTGAAAAGAAAATGATTTTCAAGAAGAAAGGATATTTTCCTCAAGAATTCATTTCAAGTGCTTTATCAAAACCATTTTTCATCTAAGATGACATGATTTCATGTGTGTATGTTTCAAGTATAATGTCTCTATGATTTACATGGTTTCACTTTTCTTATGATTAAATGATATCCATTTATTTTATATGGATTATTTTATGATGGGATGATGTTTATGAAACCCATTTTATTCTTTGGGTTATGATGAATGATGTATTATTGTTTTGTGGCACAAGTAAGAATGATTTCATTATGAGATGGGTGGGACCTATATCTCCCTCCAATTAATTGGGTAAATATATATATCTCATGAGATAGACATGGCTGGAATGGTAAGTAATTCTGGTTCAGTAATACAGGGCTGGAATGACAAGTAAATCTCGTTCAGTAATACAGGGCTGGAACAGCAAGTAAACCCAGTTCAGTAAGGGAATTTGTCCACTAAGATGGTCTTGGAAGAAATGCCTTGGATACTATGGAAATCATAGCATGTTCTTAATGGTTTCCACAATTACATGTTTTATTCCCATGCTATTTTATCATGATTGATGTTCCATTATGATCTATGACTTAGATACTGCCATGTTTTATGTCATTTCTCAAGATCATAATGTTTAAACATTATGTTCATGTTTTTAAGTTCAAATATATATGGTTTGTTTTATTTTATCCATGCTTACCCTTACTGATCATTTGATCTCACCCTTTATATGTTTTATTTTCGCCAGGATGTAAAGAAAGGTTTTAGGTAAGAAAAAAGGGAAGATCTTTATGGGAGATGTTGAAGATCTTTCACCAAGATTAGAAGATTATGTTTCAAGTTTCCAAAGACACTAAACTATTACGGTCCTTGTACGTCTGTTTTTGTTATGTATTAAGTATTCCACAAAAGTAATGTAATGTCCATTTACGTCAAGCTTTGGGTCTCTAAATTTTAGGTAGGCAAGTTTTTGCCAACTGTGGGCTTACAACTCCTTGATCTGTTGATTGGATTCCCCAATCCAAAAACCCTTACTCGTATTTCCTCACCACTTTCCTCCAAATTTTATAAATTCTAGATAGGGTTACTTACATTGATGTAAATTGGTTAATTCAACCCAATGCTTTCATAATAAATCCTGGATAAAATAAGTGTCTCAACATGGGTTGGTTAAACACTTAGTTTTATGGTTTCATTTCTAATCAAGTAATGGAAGGCTTAGTATGACTTAATATTAATTTGAGGGATTTTATTCATTATGCATGATTTTTTATTATTTTATACTTTATATGTATTTTTAATATAAATTAAATTTTACCTTAGGGATTAACCAAGTAATGATAAAACATTTATGAATAACCAATTTATTTTAATTCTATATGATCATATTAGTACATTTATTTATGTGATTGTGATCTTGTATCCCTAAAATAAATCATGCATAAGATAGAAATAAAATAAATAAATAAATGACATGATCATGATCATGATCAGGATCATGAGATTTATTTAATGATTGATTTATTGAGTAAACAATAAATCAACCTATTCCCCTAGGGGATAAACTCCTTATACTAGTATTGGAACAAGTTATAACATCCCACCTATCCACCTATCTATCACTCATATTAGTTTTGTCGTGGTTCTATCTTGAACCGCCTCTACCTCTGATCCATCTTGAACTAACTTCATACTCCTCTCGAAACTCATTTTATTACATATGTTTTATAACTCATGCACATGTGTGAGGAATCAAAGTATTGGTTAAGAGTAATTACATAAAACAACCTTGTATACGCAGAACCTACATAATAAAAGAGGTAGGGATAACTATAGGCCATCATATTTAACTTAATAATAATTAATCGCAAAACCATGAAATAAAATTAAATTAAATTAAAACCAACACATACATAGGTCTGTTCAAACTCATGATTGGTCATAAATATTCCATAATTTATTATTTAAAACAACTAGACAGCATTCATTTTATTTCATTCTTTGATAAGATAAAATATACTCAAATTGATCTAATTAATTATCTTCTTAATCAACTAATTTATTGTATCTTATTTCAACCAATCATATAGAAATTATCATCCTATATGATTTTAAATATAATAATTTATTTTATTTTATTAAAAAATCAATAAAGTAGTACATGCATTTGTACTTGGAAGTAAATCAGGAAATACATGTCCAAACAATTTAGTATGGTTTTAATTGTAAACAATGCACTCATATGAAAAATTGTGTACATGGAATTTTTCATAATTTCACGATGTGTACTAGAAATTTAATTCCACACAAAAAAATAAAAATTATATAGCTTGTACAATTTAATATGTTGAGTCTTTATTATACAATAACTATACATGATTCATACTTTTGAATATTTCAAAAAATTAATTAAGAATTTAAAATAATATAAAATATAACGTCTGTTGTGTGATAAAAATTTAATGACCCATAAAAATCAAGTTGATAAGGTTTAATGGATTAATAAATTAAATTTAATATTTTTGTATAAATAGGTAAAGTACATAGCATGTACAATCCAGCCAAACTTCATGTACTTATCTTCATCAGATATCTGCAGTACACACCTAAGGACTTAACATATACTTATTATGGGAATTTATTAAATAAAAAATGTGTGGAAATAATAAAATGTGTGTGATTCAAGTTACATGGTTTTTATCATGTACAAGTGGTGTATTATATACACATCTTGTATTAATTACATGGTGTGGATTGACCATGTTTTGTCCACATTGAAAACATGTGAACTACAAGGTATGTAGTCAATCTACATGGTGTGTAGTTCGAAAAAGTAGGTTTCCCCCATGGATAGTAAAAACACGGTTCATTTATTTCACATAGAATGCACTAATTACATGAAGACCTAGAATCCATGCAAACATCCTTGTGGAATAAGCAAGGATACACAATGTGTAATAATAGAGTACACACTATGTTGTCTTATATTATACAGCCAGAATTATTGGTACCTTGATATGGGTTCTTTTGTTGTGATCTCAATTAATTATTAACCTCTCTTGGTAATATGAGTGATAAACAAAGAAGTGGAAGAATATATTTCGATAACAGATCAATAATAAAATAAAATTTGAAATAATTTTTAAATTTTAAATACACAATAATCAAAATTAAAATAAATAATTATAAATTTGAATATGACACCCTTTGATACCACTTTATGGTTTTGGACGTAGAAAACCCACTTATCATGTCTGATCCTGACTCAAAAATGTCAAATTCTATGGATTATTCACATATTATACAAGAAATAAATGTCATCACCAGTGAAATTTTTCTAATCAAATATTTCCAAGAAAGGATGTCAGAAACAAGAGAAAATATTTTTCACATTAAATTTATAAATAATTCAATTAAATTGGATGATGGATTACCTCATTCTTGATATCTTTCTTTATAGTATATGTTGATCATCCAAAAAAAATTCGGTAATTCATCATTGTGCTTGTAGGATAAAATTGTAGAATCCCTCTAGTGATGATTCACATATGCTCATATGATCTATAAATGGCACTGATGAATCTTTGAGTGCAAGCATACTTGATTAATCATCATGATTTTTTCATCTTGATCACTTCATGTTTCTTCAATCTTGAAGAAATTATCTTGATAATCTCTTTATTGAAAGGATGTGATAAGGAAGAGTAAAATTCTATAGAGCAATCTGTTGTGCACCATAATTCTTAATTAACCTCTCTTGGAAAGTATTAGCGGTTTATTTATAGACCAAGGGTTAGGGTTTGTAATTTAATTAATTGCACAAGTACAGTTAATAAAGATATTAAACTCATGACTGAACCCATTCTATGTATTAAATAATATTATACTTTTTATTCCATGGAGTACGCTAACTAGTGCAATGACAAATAATATTTTACCAACTTATAAATTAATATTTATCATCGTACACAATCTGTGTTCGTTATTCCTCCTTGAAATTTATTAAATAGATGAATAAATTAAATATTTATTCATTAAATAAATAAATAAATAAATTTTATATATCTAAATAATTTTAACAATTACCTTGTGAATAAATATTTTTTTTGAATTTATGTGATCATTAATCGTGAATAAAATTAGTCCTCGATCTTGAGAATAATATTTATTCTGGAAATTAAATTCAAATAGAATTTAATTGAGATAAATGGAAACACTTAGTGTGTGATCCTCTAGGATTCTTTCTCATTAGTATTAGGAAGGCTTTCATAATTCTAATATTACTATCTAAAAATGGTTCAAGTCACTCATGAGAAAGAAGTTAATGTTATAACGTCGACAACCATATAAGTGCACTCATAGTGTAATATAATATTTTTGTCACAATATCTCATCAAGAAGGTTACACACCCATTTCATCAACTAATATTCTTGATATGTATTTATTTGAATATCTAAAGTAAACTCAAAATTACTCCATCAAAAATAAAGGTTATAGTTCTATTTCAAGTAAAGGATCAAGATGCCAACTTCATAAATACAGAAGGTACAAATCCTTTCTCAACTTATTCATTAATAAAATGTCATTCATGACACACCCAACATACCCTAATTCCCATGAACATATGGAATCACAAATTTTATCAGTAAATATAAGTTTTTAAGTCATGAAATTCATTAATAATATTATTAAATTCTAATGACCATTACTCACACTCTAATATAGGAATATTTGATGACACATAAACTTGCAGAATTCCTACTGGCATGTCTATTCTCATAATATTCAATATTAAAGATTACCAATTTTGAACTTCATGAGATGGTGTCTTATCTAATTATGATTACTTTCACCTAATATTTAACATACTATATTCCCCATCATAGAATGTTATCTGACAATAGAACTAGGTTTAAGAATATCATCATGGCTTTTCAAGGTTCTCATCATAGTGGGGAACTGTAATTCCCATTTCAATGTGATATATACTGTATGAAATAATTACATTAAAGTCATACCGAAAAATAAATAGTATGTAATTATATTTTTAATTAATATTCACTTATTTGAATATACATATAATCTAATGTACAAATAGTTTGTTTTGGAATGACAATTCCAATAGGATGATGTAACAGAATAGATGAACCACAAATTCATTAAAATGGTATGGTGTGTGTAGTATCAATTAGGTGTCAATAAATCCTTTTGGGTAGAATCACTTATGTATGAAAAAACATATAGTAATCCAATAACCTACTTCTGTGATTGATGGTAAAATTAAGATAATGGTTGGGTCTAATTAGGATGTTTCCGATTATGATAGAATGTATTTATTTAGTTGTGATACTAACATTCATGTCACAAACTCAAAGTAGGACATAAAATAAAATAAATCTATTTTTTATCTTTAGAGATTATGTGAAGTATTTATTGTTATGGTATCCAAAAGTAAAAAAGATCATTCGAAGTTGTGATGTCATATTTAATGAATCGGTGATGGTAAAGTCAAGTGTTTCTAAAAACAAAATAGTTGGCTCTGATAAATTTGTAATTGAAGTGTAGAAAATTACCTCATAAATTGATCAATAAAAACAAGAAACAAACTGAATTGATCATATTTATATCCTGAATGAAGAATAAGTTCCACTACAAAAGGATAATTAGCAACATAAGAGTATTCACCACTAATAGACCATGAAAAACCATAAGGATACCATCTAGGTATAATGATATAGTTTTTTTTATTTTCTATAATAGAATATGATTTTATAAACACCTATTGAGATTTTTTGTATAGAAATGTGATCAATTAGTGAAATTATGATATGGAAGAATAAATGAGTTCCCTGCATCCGAATCAGACATGGGGTCTTATTCCTCCTTTTAAGGATAAGAAAACAGCAGGGTGAAAATGTGTGTTTGTGTAGAAGGAAGATGACACTGGAATGAAAAGTATCAGGTAAAAGGTTGGGAATTTTTCAAAGGGATATGCACAAAAGAAAGGGATATACTATAATGAGGTATTTTCTCCTTTTGTTAAGCATGTGTCTATCTGAATTTTGTTATAATTGATTGCACAATTTGTTCTGTAGTCAGCTCAACTTGATGTTAATAAAACTTTTATTCATGGATCATTAGGTTAAGAGATATATATGACACAACCTAAGGGTTTTATATTCCATGACATGAGAATTAGGTTTACAGGTTGAAAAAATCATTGTATGTCCAGAAGCAATCATCGAGACTAGGGTAAAAATGGCTTGACACTATTATATTGAATCAGAAATATGTATATAGTTAATTCAATAAATATTTTTACTTTATGAAACTTTATGATGATACATTTATCTACCTGATTTTACATGTTTATGATATGTTGATTGCATATAAAATCCAAGTATAGATTGATAGGTTGAAATATCATCTTAAGTTAGAGTTTGAACTGAAAGATCATAGAGAGTCTAATAAGATTCTAAATATTGAGATTAGATGTAACAAATTTAATGGTGTTGTTACCCTCATCAAGAAGGAATATTTGAAGAAATTGCTCTAAAATTTTGGCATTGATGATAAATCCAAAATAGTTAGCCCCCCATGTTCACCTCATTTCAAATTTAATGCATCACTGTCTCCAAATATGGATGAAGAGAGGTAATATGTGAATTTTGTTCCATATGAAAGCATAATAGGAGATTTCATGTATTCTATGGTGAGTATATGTGACTTGATAATTCATAAGTAATGAGAACGGTATGTCGATACATGCATGGCCCTGGTGATGTTCATTGGAAGATAGTCAAATGGAATCTATCAGTGTATAAAAAGTACTGTAGATATTGGTTTGAGGTTTATGAGAGATAAATTTTTTGAAATTTGTTGTTGTATATGTTAATTCTTATTTTGAAAAAGGCCTAGAAAAGCGAAAATCCACTATTGGTTATGTTTTCACTATGGTAGGAGGAACAGTAAGTTGGATATCTATTCTATAGGAAACAGTGGATTTTTCTACTATAGAGGAAGAGTTTATGATAGTGGAAAAATATTTCAATAATGCTATCTAATTACATAGAATGATCAGGGACTTGGGGATCATCAAGGAGAAATTTATGTATTTTATGATAGTTATAGTGTTATTTTTATTTTGTAGAATAATTTCCATTATGTTTGAACCAAACATATTGATTTTTGATTCCATTTAATCTGAGATATTATTAATAATAAATGTATTTCACTTTAGAAGATTATAAAAACTGAAAACCCAACTAATATGCTGATGAAGGTGGTTATAGGGATCATGTTTCAAGGTTGTTTGGATTTTATCAGTATCTCTCATACTTGATAGCCTCATAGTGATACACCAGTAGCACTGACAGTGTGTGGAAGCCCCTAGAAATATCTTCAACGGTGTGGAAGAATTGAACTGGACCTGTGTTGGGGTGCCTCCACTCCTGCACCCCCATCACATTACAATTAAATTAAAAAAAATACTAAAAAGGATATGAAATAGTATTTTCATACTCTTTCAAGCATACAGTTTTTTGAAGAGGTGGTGACTAGTTTTTGGGGTGTACGATGTCTATACAAGGAGAATGATTCATATTGTGATTGGATTTGATTAATGATAAGTTTTCAACTGATCTTGGTCATTTTTCAACACCCAGTTATTCATTCGGTGATCTTAAAATCCATATGGTCATATTTATTATCTTCTCATCATTCTCAAATGATATTTTTTTGTTAGATCTTCTTTCTGCCTCTATTTTCCATTGGTATCTTTTCTAATATATATGGAGAGGTATAGTTTTTAGATCCCTTTAATTTTTTGGAATCTCTATCATGTACTCACTAAATATAGTGAATATTCTTTCTGGACTTGGTCCTATTTGTTTTTCCTCATTGGGTTATCCATATTAAAAAAATTTGGTGTCATCATTTATTTTTTTCACATACTTTTTTGGTTATTTCACATCCACTTTAATTTTTTAGGTTGTTTGATGGGAAGAAAATATTTTTCTACAGCAAATTCACTTTGGTGTTCATTTTCATATTTTTTACTTTCTATATTTCTAAACATATGATATTGAAGGGTTTAGTTTTTATTCAGATATATTATAGAAGTGAATTATATTCAAATGATTTTTTTTAATGGTATTAACTACCATATATAGAAATTAAAAATAAAGATCTTATTTTTTTCAAAATAATGCATCTTCCATTGTTTAAATCTCAAAACTAGAAAAATGACAGATCAAGAATAGGAGTTTGATCATGAGATGGTTTTTGGTTATATTATTTAGTGGGTTAAAGAAAATGTGATGAACCATATTTTCAATATCTCTCACATTGGAACTTTGTGGAAGAATCTTGAGGGTACCTAAACTTCCAATATAGGTAACAATAAATTTTTTCTACTTAAAAAGGTGATGGATTTGAAGTGAAAATAAGGTAAATCTATTTCTGAGTATTTGAGTGATTTTAGAGCAGTTTTGCTCAATTTGTTTAGTATGGGTCTTACTTTTGAAGATGAGGTTTTAGCTCTTTGGGTGATTAATACTTTTACATATTATTGGGATAATTTTATTGTTACTATAATAGGTTTTACTCATAATGGTGTTGTGAAATTCAGTTTTGCTAAGTATATTTTTTTGAATGAAGAGTTCACGAGATGTACTCAGGAGATATCTTCTTCAAAAAAATATTCATAGAAAATAGGGGGAGAAGTCAAGAAAAAAATTAGGAACAGAGAAATTGAGGAAAGAGAAAAGGAAACAAAATCCATATCGAAGCAAAGGGAGTGTGAATGTCATAATTATGGTAAGAAAGTATATGTTAAGAATCTTTGTTATCAACTGAAAAGAGAAATCAAAATTAAGTAAATTAATAAAAATAAAAATGGAGATGGAGATGATTGTATCACCGCCACTATAGTGGGTGATGTTATTATTGTTTATAAATCAAATAATATCTATTATGATGATTATTATTGGGTTGTTGATAGTGGTTCCTGTTTTTATGTGACATTGAGGAAGGATTTCTTTATATCTTACATCCTAAGTAACTTTGGGATTTTAAATAAGGGTGATGATGGTATTATTGATATTGTAGGTATCAGGATTATTTTTTTGGAGACTAGTATAATAAGTAAGTTGATTCAAAGGAATATTCAACATGCACCTGAGTTTTATATGAATCTTATTTCTATAAATTCTCTTGATGATGAAGGTTTTATCAGTAATTTTGGTGATAACCAATGGAATCATTACAAGGGTCCCTTTATTGTGGCTCAAGGTATGTAACAATCTAGTTTTTACTGTACTAGACCTTCTTTTTCTTATTTTTTGATGTTTATTGATTAAAACTAATGTAATATTTGGGATAATGTTTTGAATGCCAAAAGTTAGGTGCTCGGGGTTTTTAATCAATTTCAGGCTTCAGCTGAGAAGGAATCTGCTAAAAAGTTGAAATGTATTTGTAATAATAATGGAGGTAAGTATTTTGATCCTTTTAATCATTATTTCATACAATAAGGTATTCGGTATCAAAATATGACTCCCAATACACTTAAGCTAAATGATGTAGCTAAGTGGATGAATAGGACTTTGTTAGAAAGAGTTTTATGTTTGATTTTGAAAGATCTTGGACATTTTTATAGTGAGGCTTTATTTATTGTTTCTTATATTATCAATTGATCACCCATGGTTTCTTTTCAAATAGAAAATCCTCATGAGTTTTATTATGGAAAAGAGATCCGGTATGATTACTTATGTGTTTTTTGTTGTAATTATTTTGTTCATGTGCCTATAAATGAAAGGTCCAAACTGGATGGTAAGTCACAAAAGTTTATTTTTATTGTATATGGGAATGATGAGTTTGGTTATAGGTTCTATAATCATGATTTGGAGAAAAATTTTAGAAGACATGATTTAGTGTTTAAGTAGGATAAAACTATTACAAATATTAATAAGGGAGAAAAATATAATTCTCCAACTTTTAATGTCTTTGTAAACCCTAAAATATTTTTTAAGTCACATTTACCATATGTTTTGCTTCTAATGAAATATTTACATGGGTTATTAATGAAACCATAGTTCCACTCTGGAGATCATATCATCATTGTACCATTTCAACTTGGTATTCATCTGATGAGTATGTTCTCCTCTCTAAAGGGGGAGAACTATAATTTTTTGATGAGGCAATGGAAAGTGATCAGAATGAAAAATAGGTTAGGGAAATGAATAAAGAGATAATATCAATTCATGAAAACCATACTTTTGAACCGGTGATGTCACCTAAAGGTAAGAGATATTTGAAAAATCAATAGATTAATCAGATTAAATATGAAGAATCCAGTTTTATTCCACAATATAAGGAAAGGTTAGTTGTTAAAGTATTCCATCATAAGGAAAGTACTAATTTTAAGAATATTTTTTCACTTTTTGTCAAAATGCCTTCCATTCTGGTTGTTCTTGGTTTGGATTCAAGTTTGGATCTACAGATTGAAAAGATGGATGTGAAGACAACTTTCCTCGATGGATATGTAGAGGAGGATATTTATATGGAGTAGCCATAGGAATTTGTTAAAATAGGTAAGGAGAATTATTTAATTAGGTTAAAGAAGAGTTTGTATGGTTTGAAGTAAGATCTGAGGTAGTGGTATAATAAGTTTTAATCCTTAATTTTTCATCAGGGTTTCAGGAATACATATTATAATCCTTGTGTTTTTTTTCATATATTTACTAATTGTGATTTTATTATACTATTTTTTTATTTTGATGATGTGCTCATTATTGTTCATGATGATTCTAGTATTGACAGATTAAAGAAGGATCTTTGTTAGTATATTGCAGTGAAAGACTTGGGTCCAACGTAACATATTCTTGGCATGCCAATCTATCATGATTTAAAGGACAATAAATTATGGTTATCTCAGGAGATATATATTTAGAAGGCTTCTAAAATATTTTTTATACACAGAGTGAAAGTGGTTAGTACTAATATTTATTTATAGTTTAAACTTAATACCAATCAGTATCCTTCTACTTATGAAGAGATAAAGAAGATTCAGAACAGACCTTATTCATCTTTTGTTTGTTGTTTGATGTATGTGATGATATGTACTAGACCTGATATAGCTCATATAGTTGGTGTGGCTAGTCTTTTTTTATCTATTCTAGGTAGAGATAATTAGAGAGTAGTGAAGTATATGTTTTTTATCTTCATGGTACTTATGATATGATGTTGTGTTTTAGAAATGGGTAGCCTATGCTTTGTGAAATTATAGATTCAGATATGGTATTAGATATAGATTCAAGGATGTCTACTTCATTCTATTTGATCACTTTTATAGGGGGGGTTGTATTATGGTTTTCTAGACTGTAGAGATGTGTTTCTTTATCTACCAATGAGTCTGATTTTATTATATCTACAAAGTCATGCAAAGAATTGTTTTGGAAGAAAATTTGTATCCAAGATCTCAATTTTAATCAAGATAGGTATGTTCTATTTTGTGACAGTCAGAGTGATTTTTGTTTTGGAAAGTATCCCAATTTTAATTAAAGGTTAAAACATATCAATTTTTTCTATCATTGGATCCATGACATCCTTGATTTGAGATAATTAGATCTTGAGAGTATCCACACTGATGAAAATGTGTTAGATATGTTGACTTAGAGTTTACCCAAAGGTAAATTTGAGACTTTCCATCTAATAGAAGGCTTAGAGGAGATCCCTAATTAAGTTGGAGGGGGATTTTGTTGGGGTGCCTCCTATACTAGGCCTCCATCACATGACTATTAAAATAAAATAAATAATTAAAAAATACATGAAATAAGAGTTATGAACTTCTTCATGTGGGAAATTATTTGAAGAGACAACAGTTAGGTTTTGGGGTGTGCAACATCCATATGAGGAGAAATTTTTATATTATGATCAACTTTGATCAAGGATTGATTTTCTTATGATCTTGGTGTTTTTCAATCACCCAGTTATTCAATCAGTGATCTTATGATTTGTACGGTCAGATTTATTATTTATTCTTCTTTCTCAAAAAACATTCTTTTGTAAGATCTTCTTTATACCTCTCTTGTCCACTAGTATATTTTTTGTTGTATTAGAGAGATAAAAATTTGAGATCCCTTTAAATTTTGTGAGTCTCTACCAAGTACTCACTGATTATAGTGGATAAAATTTCTAGACTAGTTCCCATGGTTTTTTCCTCATTGGGTTTTCCAGGATAAAAATTATTGGTGTCATCATTTATTTTTGACACATATTTTTTTAGTTGTTATGCATCCTCTTTAATGTTTTATGTTTTTTTGAAGGAAAAGAAAACATTTTTTCGTTGCATATTTACTTTGGAACTAATTTTCATGTTTGTTTCTCAATGTCGTTCCAAACAACTCGTATCATCACATGCCACATCAATGGTCATCAAGATCAGGATGAATATGCTGCATCAAAATCTAATAACCTGTAAGGATCATAAAGACCAAAAATAAGGATTATTAAATTCAACACTAAATATTTGAAATTTTATAGATGAATCCAATGGACATGAAAATAGATAATGGGATAGTTGGTTATCTCATCTATCATGTAGTAATCTATATAGAGAATCCCTTAAATGTTCCAGCATAACACCTTAATAAAATCTCCCAACTCCTCTAACCAAGTATTTGTGTTGGCCTCCTTGATTACCACCTCTTCACTAGGAATTCCACCAAAATATTCTAGTCTAGACCAACCATGAGTATCCCGATGAATGGGTAGTAGAACTCCAACATGCCAACGATTGCACCTCGTAGTTCTATAAAGGGTTCCCACTATGGGTAAATGTGAGTACACACTTCCTAACAATTACAAGGAGAATATATATTGTAATTATCACTCTTGAATATGAGAAGAATCCACCTCACACAATACCGCACATAAATGATGGGAGATGATGTTCCTCATGATGATGAAATCCTAGGGAAATCCACTACCTTTTATAATAAAGCCTCACCTCTGCCATCTTTTCTCCACTAGTGGTTTAGTGGGGTTTTTACACCAACTAATCCTACCACTGCCTACCCCCTAGACAAATAAAGTGGGTGTCAGCTTCCAGGAATAAATAATATTTCCAGCATATCTCACACTTGGAGATTTTATTGAGAACTAATCAAATATACCCAAATAATTTTTATCTTCTAAACATAATAATCACATATTTACAAGGTCACTCTATGATCTACACCATCTGAAATTATCATAGTTAATCGCCTTCATCGGGAAATCTGTCAGATTTTTTTTAGTGTTAATTTTATGCATGTCCACACTTCCCTCCTCCAAAACATCTTGTACAAAGTGATATTATACCCTAATATGCTTCATCCTAAAATTAAATGATTGATTCCATAAAATGTTCAAGTTTATTTGACTGTTTAAAACAATAGATCTACTTCTATCTATTCTTGATCTCCTAAAACAATATTCTCATCAAAATCACTTATTTACAAGACTATTTTGTTTCCATATACTTTTACATAGTAAAGGATAAATTCACAATGAAGTTTAACTTTCAAATCCAGATCACAAATCCTCTTATAAGTGTAAACACATAACCATTATTGGATTTCCTCCAATCGTAATAACCTACGAAATTTGAATCAACATATCCTATGATAGTAAAATTTGATCCTCTATAACATAATGCATCATCTGATGTCTCTTTAATATATCTCAGGATCATCTTCACTATGTTTAAATTATCCCATACAAAATTATCCATGTTCTGAATAATTTTTCTCACTATATGTGTAGTTTTTAATTGAGTACAGACCATACCAAATATCAGACTCCCCACTGTAGATGCATTCGGTACTCAAGATATCTCAATCCTCTCTAATTCACTACTAGGAATCATCATAGAGGATCACTTGATATTAACAAGAAGTGGGGTAGATATTGGATTAAATTATTGTATGTTGAAGCATTTCAAGACTTTCCTTAATTAATTTTTCTATGATAGCCAAATATTCTAATTATTTATTTATTTGTAAATTTGTATCCAAAGAATCTTGTTTGTTGGTCCCAAGTCCTTTATATCAAATTCCCTTGAAAATTGTACCTTCGTATCATAGTTATTATCATTATTGGCTCTTGTAACCAATATGTCATCCCCATAAAACAGAAGAATGATGACATAATTACCATAAAAACCCTTGAAATATGCACAAGGAGAAGAATGAAATCTATTGTATCCAAGACTCATGATATAAGAATCAAATATCTCATACTAACACCTCAGTTCCTACTTGATACCATACAGATATTTGTTTAACATAAAAACCAAGTTATCCTTGATTTCTTCTGAAAATACTTCTAATTAGATCATATATATTTATTCATCAAGATCACCATGGAAAAAAAAGCAGTCTTTGCATCCAGCTACTCTATATGTAAACTATATATAGAACACATCATTGAAACTATCCAAACAGTCATCAGTCTAACAACAGAAGAAAATATCTCATTAAAATAAATACATTCCTTTTGAGTATATCATTTAACCACTAGTCTTGAATGATATCTTTCCACTTATTACTTTCCATCATGTTTGATATTAAAGACCCATTTATTTTTGATAGACTTCCTCTCATGAGCTAATAGAAAAATATCTCAAGTCTTGTTCTTGTGCAAGGCTTCAATTTACACCTACATCACCACAATCCATGAGGATACATCTATAATATGGATCATATCTAGAAAATAATATGGATATCCATCCTCCATCAATAAGTAGTACATAATATTTCTCCCATTGACATAATCTAAGTTCTATACTAGTGACCCTTTCTCCTGAGTTAACTTTCATGTTCCAGACTCAACTGATCCTTGATCATTGTGTTATGTTAATGCCTTAGAGGAAGATGGTTCTTACTTGTATTTTTCCTCTACTTTGACTATTTTAGTTTATATATTATATTTCTCCATGTCTTCATCAGTATTCATTTTCACCTTGACTTCTACAAAAATGAAATCTCTACAGATGATAAGTTTGTGGGATGTGGGGTCCCAAAAATGATACCCCTTCACACCATCAGTGTATCCCAAGAAGATCCATTTTCTAGATATCGAATCTAACTTCTACTTTTATTGGTCATTAAACAGTACATATACAGGACTTCAAAAAGTATGAAACTATAAATAGTTATCATATTTTCCAATCCACATATCTACTAGTTTCTTCAGATAAATATCCATTATAGTAGATCAGTTGATCACATAACAGTTGGTATTCATTACTTCTGCCCAGAATTTTTTGAAAATTCCTATAGTCTTCAACATTACCCTTATTCTATTTAGAAGGGTTCTGTTCATCTTCTCTAAAACTCAATTCTACTATGGAGTGTCATCCATCATTAAATTTCTCTTAATGGATTTTCATTGACAAAAAAGTATCAAAATCCTTGCTTGTATATTCTCCACTATTGTCAGTCCTCAAACAGTTGATCGTATTTCTAGATTCAAGTTCCTTATGCACTTTGAATGTTTTGAATACATCAAAAAAAAATCTTTTTTATTTATTAGGTGAACCCAAAATCTCTTATAATAATCATCAATAAAGAAAACAAAGTACATTTCTCCTCTTAGGGATATAACTGGAAATTTCCAAATGTCAGAATGGATCAACTCCAAGATCTCTTTTATTCTTATTTTTGATGTCGTGAACATTAACCCATGTTAATTTATCAAAAAAATCTCAAAAAATGGTAAGGATACCTTTGTAATATCATTTAAAAACTTTTTATCACCAATAATCTTCATGCCTCATTAAGACATATGAATAAGCTTCTGATTCCATGACCTAATCAACGCTTCTATCAGGGTAGTTGATGCAACAACTATCTTCACCTCCTTGTATATTTCACCCATAATAAATTATAGGTTCTTTGAGACATTATATTACTTCATTACCATAATATTTTCCTTCAATATTCTCATCATTCCATTCTTAGTGAAAGTCTTTTATCATATATTATAAAATTTTCCCAAAGACAATATGTTCTTCTTCAAGATGGCATACTCCTTGGATAGATCGAACAATACCATCATGCATCATTAGTTTGATAGTACTGAATCCAATGATCTTAAAGGTGTGATCATTCCTCATGTACATTAGACCTTTTGGGAAAGTTTCATACTGACCAAACCATTCCCTTTGAGATCTCAGGTGCCATGTTGCTCCTAAGTCAATTATCCATGCATCGTTCAGATGTTTCCTACTTCCAGAAGTCATTATCACTTCACTAACTAGTATATCCCAATTTATATAAGTAATAACAAAATTTTCATTCATTTAATGATTCTATTTCCTACTATAACCATGATATATAATCACACCTCTCAGCCTTTCTCCAATTTCCAGTAGGAAATTATCCTTCTACTGCAATGCATGCATCTTCATTTTCCACAACGGAAAATTATTATCATTGAATTTATATATTTTTAATGTCACTTAAATATGAAAACACCACTCATTTAGAATATCCTCAGTATTAGAATAGTTTATTTAATAATTTGAATAATTTGTTCTTGTGAAAAAGATCAAAAAAGGTCACAATCATAGAGCATACTCAAATTTATGAGAATTACTAATACCTGAAAAAGTGAATAACACAGGGCCAGAAACTTCCTATAATATCACTTATTATGAATGAAAATTATTGTTCCACTAGTGAGGAAATAATTAAAAGATAAAATAAATTGAATAAATGTGTAAATAAATGACATCATATGTAACGTGGAAAAACCACAAAATGAAAGAAGTAAAACACCACAGGCAAATAGATGGATCTCACTAGGGGTAAAGGTGGTTATACACTCCCTCAAAATTACAAGAAGAATATATATTTTAATTATATCCCTTTAATATTCAAGGAATCCTCCTTAAATAACAATATATATAAATGATGGGAGATTATGCTGCTCAAGCTGATGAAAAATTAGAGGAATCCACTTCCTTTTATAGGCAATCTTCACCCATTTTCTTCTTTTCTCTTGCTTGTAGTTTGGTGGGGTATGACCACCAACCAATCCTACCATCACCATACCCCTTGAAAAATGAAGGGGGTGACACTGTATTGGAATAAATAATACTTCCAACATGGAGAACCACACCGAAAAGGAACAGGGATATGCCAATTAAAAATGTATAATGTCACATCATTCGTCACTTTCGCATCCCTTCCTAGTATTATTAAATGATCTATCACATCTTCTCTCCTCTAAATTTTACAGAGGATTATAGCTATGGTTCAATTCATGGATTTAATCCCAACTAACCTAGAGAATGATAGTTAGGGTCTAATTGAGATCCTTCATTGGAATAAAATACCTGGATTGATCGTAAGATGTCATTCTCCACAAAATTTATCAATTTTTAATAAAATTTATTTTAAAAAATAAAATTACCATTTTATATATTTTATTTTTATCTAAAAATTTATTTTAAATTTATCCATATTTATATCTACTAACTTTTAAATATATTTATCATATTTTTATTATTTTTTGTACACCCCATTTTTTGTTCCTATTTTACATTTTTAAAAAAATGAATTTTTTTTAACTTGACAAGATAAAATCAATATAAGAAACCTAACAAGATAATTCAATATAAAATTTTTAAAATTAGATACTTTTTTTCAAATGTCAATTTTTAATAAAAAAATTCTTACAGTTAACAAAAATGAATGTAAAATGTAAGAGATGAAATAATATTTTTTTCATATCATTTTGATATTTCATAATAATATAATTTTTTCTCACTCTTTGGATAATATAAATTCATATAGAAGAACCACAAATATACAAACAATAGTAGTAATAATATTTCCTATGTGCATGTGACATTTACTTTATTCGGTGTAATTTTTATTGAGTTGTAATTTTATTTTAAAAAATATACCAAAATTACCATGAAAAATCAAAAAAAAAATGTGAGTTTGTGTAGGACATCTTTATACTCGTATACAACGAAGAGATAGATTGTATAGTAAGTGACCCAAAAGTCCATCTCCAATAGGACATAGGTTTTTGATCAGCATAGAGGGTATAAAATGAATAAAATGGAATATATTTCCTTATTTATATAAATTTAGGGATAATAGATAAGATGATAACCACCAATCAGAACCAATTCCACTATAAAAAAATGTGGTCTTAGTAGTTGTTATTTTTCTACTATCAGTGGTTTAAAGCGCCGCTATATTTTTTAGTGGTGGTTACATAAACCACCACATATTTCAAGGTTAAAAATCAATTTGCGTATTTTTTATAGTTTAGTGGTGGTTTTTATATGTGTCATTTTTCTGAACTTGAATGTGGTTATTTATTCAGTTGGTGGAAGGATATTATTAAAAAACAAAGGAAAATAAATTTGGGTAAATTAACATAACTTCCGCTAATTAAACTAGAGGTGTTTTTCTTTCCAAGAGGAAAATAACAATTGAAATTAACTAAACCGTGCTAAAAAAATGTTTTATTTATGTTTACACTACCACAAAACTAACCTATAACAGTACTAAAAATAGTCTTTATCAACACAAAAAATAACCAACAATCAAAGTACCATTAAAATCACTATGACTTTATCAGTGATAAATTGAAAGAACTGATAAAGGCCCCTTTTATAAGGGTATTCGTTTTAGCACTGATAAAGGATTCCATTATTTGTGCTAAAAATAACATGGAAAAAAGGGTCCTTTATCAATGCGAAAAATCACTCATAAAGGGGGTCCTTTATTGGTGCTAATTTAGTGCTGATAAAGGGGGCCCTTTATCAATGCTATTTTAGCACAAATAAAAGTCATACTACTACAGTGTACTGAAAAAATTATATCACACTACAAAAGTAAACATAAGGATCGATAAACAAATAATTTAATCGATATAAGATTTACAACACAAATACAAGATGAAAAAACTATATTATAGAAATTTCAAACATTTGTTTGTAAAATTACATTAGTAAATTAAATTTATCTCAAACATTCAAAAAAAAAATGTTACATTGTCTTTGGCCCCTAAACCCCTCTCAAAAGATCCCACTCATGCTAACAGCTGTCGAAAATACAACCCCAACTTGAGCAAAAGTATGCACCTATATAATAAAAAAGTTCTTATGTTATTAATAATGTAAAGAAATAAATTAAACGCAAATATTAAACAATACATTAATAAAATTTCATTATTAAACTAAAACCACACATTTTGATTCATATCGGGAAAACCGTGTATTTGATTGAGGTGCAGTTGATTCCTACATGTCACGCCATTTCTTATTGTTCTCAAAAGTAGGTGTTTTTGAATTGGCTCGCATACATGGTGAAAAGAACCACTCACCATGGATGTGATTCAATTCAATATCACTTACTTTTTAGAAAAACAATCGATCAACTATCACACCTTTTTTATTTTTATTCAATCATTATTCTATGAAAATTAACTAAATAAGTATCATATAAAAATAATAAGGAAATTGACTAAAAAATAGTAGATAAAATGATGAGAAAATTAACTAAAAAATAGAAATAAATCATATTTTAATGAAGTTTTTATACATTCTAATTAACGTCTGTTCAATTCCTACACATCATAAATGAATTGTAGATTATTTTCAAAAAAAATTAAAACAATTCGAGCTATTTTTCTTAATTTTGTCTAGTTACATGCATTTTAAACTTAAATGAAACTTTTATATTGAAAATACGCACTTTGAGTCATACCATACATATAGTGTATTAGATTGATGTGCGGTCAAATCCTACACATCACAAATGAATTATTGATCATTTTCTTAAAGTTTGAAAAAAAATATGAGGTCTTTTTCTCAGTTTTGGATATGTGATGTGCGTTTTAAACTAAAATTAAACAAATATATTGAAAACATGCACTTAAAGTTATACCAACCACATCATGTGTCATATTGACATATAGTTGATTCCAATGCATCAAAAATGAATTACATATCATTTTTCTAAATTTTTAAAACAAGATAAGATTGTTTTCTTAGTTTTGGAAAGTTATGTGTGTTTTAAACTTAAATGAAACTTTTATATTGAAAACACACACTTTGATTCCTAAAATCCATGTCATGTGTCATATTGATGTGTGGTCAACTCCTACACATAAAAAATGAATTATATATTATTTTCCTAAATTTTAAAAACAATCAGAGCTTGTTTTCTTATTTTTTTCTAGTGGTTCAAGTTTTAAACAAAGATGACACTTTTATATCGAAAAAAAACACATTTTATGTCATATTGGTCACATCATATATTATATTGACATGCAGTCAATTCCTACACATTATAAATGAATTATGGATCTTTTTGAAAAAATTTTAAAATAATCTGAGCTTGTTTTCTCTATTTTGGCTAGTGATGTGGATTTTAAACTTAAATGACACTTTTATATTGAAAACATGAACTTCAAGTCATATAATACACATCCTATGTCAGATTGATGTGAGGTAAATTCCAACATGTCACAAATGAATTATGTATAATTTTCCTAAATTTTTTAAAAAAATAAGAGCTTGTTTTCTCAGTTTTGGTTATGTGAATAACATTTTAAACTAAAATGACACTTTTATATTTAAAACACACACTCCATGTTATACCGGCCAAAGTTTATGTCTGATTGATGTGTAGATGACTTCTAAAAATTAAAAATGAATTATGGATTATTTTCATAAAGTTTTACTATAATATGAACTTGTTTTCTTGGTTTTAACTAGTGATGCATATTTTAAATTTAAATGAAACTTTTATTTTGAAAACACACACTTTGAGTCATACTGGAAACATCATGTATTAGATTGAAATGTGGTCAATTTCTACATATAAAAAATGAATTATGGATTTATTTCAAAAAAAATTGAAAATAATTTGATCTTGTTTCTTTGGTTTTGGCTATGTGATGAAAATTTTAAACTAAAATGAGACTTTTATATTGAAAACATGAACTTTGAGTCATAATGGCCACATAGTGTGTTGGATTGATGTTATTTTGATTCCAATACATAAAAAATAAATTATAGTTAACTTTTATAAAGTTATAAAACAATCTGATATTGTTTTCTTAGTTTTGGATATGTGACATGTGTGCTAAACTAAAATGACACTTTTATATTGAAAAAACATGCTTCGGGTCATACTGAACACCTCGTGTGTCTGATTGATGTGTGGTTAATTTATATACATCAAAAATTAATTATGGATAATTTTTTTAAAGTTTGAAAACAATCTGAGATCATTTTATTAGTTTAAGCTTCGTGATGCATGTTTTAAACTAAAGTTACACTTTTATATTGAAGACAGACACTTTGAGTCATACCAGCCACATAATGTGTTGTATTGATGTGAGTTTGATTCATATATGTCACAAATAAATTATGAATAATTTCCTAAAGTTTGAAAATAATATGATCACATTTTCACAATTTTGTCTAGTGATATGTATTTTATACTTAAATTGCACATTTATATTGAAAACATGCACTTCAAGTCATACCAGCAAAAACATATATCATATTGATGTACAGTCTATTTCTACATGTAATAAATAAATTATGGATCATTTTCCTAAATTTTGAAAATAATTTGAACTCATTTTCTTGGTTTTGGCTATGTGACATTCATTTTAAACTATAATGACACTTTTATATTGAAAACATGCAATTTGAGTCATATTGGCCACATCATGTGTCATATTGTCATGTGGTCGATTCCTCTACATCAAAAATTAATTTTTGATAATTATAATAAAGTTAGAAAAAAATATGATCTTATTTTCTCAGTTTTTCCAAGTGACAATTTTTTTAAACAAAAATGACACTTTTATATTTAAAACACGCACTTTGAGTCATACCAGTCACATCGTATGTCAGATTGATGGTAGGTCGACTCTGACACCTCACAAATGAATTTTAGATAATTGTACAAAATTTTGAAAACAATCCAAGATCGTTTGCTCAGTTTTGTATAGTGATGTGTGTTTTAAACTAAAATGATACTTTTATACTGAAAACACACACTTCAAGTCATAATAGCTACATAGTGTGTCAGATCTATGTGCAGTCAATTACTATGAATCAAAAATAAATTATGGGTATTTTTTATAAATTTTGAAAATAATCCAAGCTCATATGCTTGGTTTTAGATATGTGATACATGTTTTAAAATAAAATGACACTTTTATACTGAAAACATACACTTTAAGTCATACTGACTATGTCATGTTTTGGATTAACATGTGATCAAATCATACAATTATAAAATGAATTTGGGATATTTTTATTAATGTTTGAAAAAAATAAGAGTTCATATTTTCGATTTTGGTAATTGATACATGTTTTAAACTTAATTACACTTTTATATTGAAAACACGAACTTTGATTCATATTGGCCACATAGTGTGTTGGATTAATGTGAGGTTGATTCCTATATATCATAAATTAATTATGAATTTTTTTAATAATTTTTTAAAACAATCCAAAATTTGTTTCTAGATTTTGTCTATGTGACACATGTTTTAAACTAAAATGAAACTTCTATATTGAAAACATGCACTTTGAGTAATATCAGCAACATCATGTGTCGAATTTATATGCGGTCAATTACTATACATAAAAATGAATTATGGGTCATTTTACTAATGTTTGAAAACAAACTAATCTCTTTGTCTTGGTTTTTTCAATTAATTCACATTTTAAACATAAATGACACTTTTATATTGAAAAAATGCACTTCGACTCATACCGTCCAAACAATGTATTGAATTGACATGCAGTCAACTCCAATACATCAAAAATAAATTATGTAAAATTTTTATAAATTTTGAAAACTATCCATATATTTTTTATTGGTTTTTTATAGAGACACACATTTAAAACTAAAATGACACTTTTAAATTGAAAACATGTACTTAGAGTCATATTGAACACATCATGTATTGGATTGATGTATGGTTGATTCTTGAATGTCATAAATGAAATATGGATCATTATCTTAATGTTTAAAAAAACTGAGCTTATTTTCTTTATTTTGGATATGTGATGAGTGTTTTAAACTAAATGAAACTTTTATACTAAAAACATGCACTACGAGTCATATTGGACACATTGTGTGTAGGATTGATGTGTGGTTGTCTCCTACACATCACAAATGAAATATGGATCATTTTCCAAAATTTTGAAAACAATACCAGCTAATTTTCTCTATTTTAGCAAGTGATGCACATTTTAAACTTAAATAATAATTTTTTATTGAATAAAGTTCTTTTAGTAATATGAGCCACATTGTGTGTCGTATTTACATGTGGTCAATTACTACATGTAAAAAATAAAATATGGATCATTTTCCAAAATTTTGAAAACAATTTGAGATTTTTTTCTTATTTTTGGCTATGTGACATACATTTTAAACTAAAATGACACTTTTATATTGAAAGAACAAACTTTGAATCATACTAGACACATCATGCATCAGATTGATGTGTGATCAATTCCTACACATCACAAATGAATTATAAATCATTTTCTAAAATTTTTAAAATAATACGAGATTGTTTGATTATTTTTGGCTATTTAACACGTGTTTTAAACTAAAATAAAACTTTTATATTGAAAGAATGCACATTTAGTCATACTGACCACCTCATTTGTTCGATTGAAATGTGTTAAATTTCTAAACATCAAAAATTAATTATGGATTATTTTACTAAAGTTTGAAAAAATTATGAGATAATTTTCTTTGTTTTATATATGTGGCATGTGTTTTAAATGAAAATAAAACTTTTATATTGAAGACACAAAATTTAATGATAAGGATATGACCTTGTAAATACCTTCCCCAGTAGTTAGTAATACATATTTATATTTGTGGATAGAATGATACTTGACCCATTTCCCTATATCCATTATCTCAATTGTATCATCGAAGTCCAATCTCTCATGATCATGAGAAACTTTAGATATGTTACTATCTCTACAATATTTCATAGTGTGTAACCCTCCACTATACTTCTCCTTGAGAAACATCCAAAAAAATATAATAATTATGATACTAATTCTTCACATCCAAAATTTATCTCTAAGTTCATACCCCATACTAGATCCAAAACAAAATAGGTAATCACCTAAATTTGATGTCGACAAAAATTATGACACAAAGTAATCTTCTCTCTCATCACTGAATAAATTTACTTATTCATTTGAGTACATAGATTTTTAAAAATCTTAGTCGTATTGATAAAATATAGACAAACAAATTATTAACATATATTTAAATTAAATTGTAATTACCTTTAGAAATTACATGTTTGGGGATGCTAGTATTTTTATGGTACATGATATCTTTCAAAAAATTTAAAACATAATATACACAATCATTTCTATTAGTTTTCTTCGAAAACATTTGAAACATTGACCAAAATAAGTAATTTTTTTTGAAATATGCTTTGATATTTAAATATTATTATATATACCTTAATTTTTTCAATTTTAAAAAATCTATAGGCTTCTTATATTAAAACACAGACCTCATACCATGATTTAGACAATATTTATAGATATTTATATCATAAAAAAATACAATAGTTCTGGGGAGGGGTGGATATAATGAAAATACTACACTAATTCAACAGCAAATTACTCGATGAGACTCAAACCTGAGACTTTTCCAAGACCATACAAACCAAAACATATAATTCAATTTTTATCTATAAAATGTTGATTGAATTGTATTTAAATTTATCAATAGAAATCATGTGTGCCAAGTTTTATGGAAATCCATGTACTGGATCTAAAAAATAAACATTTGTGGTATCCAAATTGATTTCTATGAGCATCCAATGCTTCCTAAAAATAAAAATAAATAAGTAATGAAAAAAATAAAAATATATATTATATGATTAGATTTTATAATTTTAACCCTATATTATAGGTATCAATACAGATCTATCATCTATTATATTCTTTTCAATTTCCTTTCTTAGTTTATCTTTTTTATTTTCAATTACTTTCAATTCAAAAGAAAGTTTTTCTATAGAAATGATAGCAAGATTAATGAGTCCAAATATTGCTTCACATGGTTATCACATTATATAGTATTAATATATAAACTTGTAGAAAATATGAAAAGTTATTAACAGTAATGAACATAGTAGATAATTTTTTTAACATATTATTAAAATGTGCCTCATGGATGTATTCAAAACTCAGACTCCCAACCATTCAAGCTTAATAATCTCATTTATAATATGTTAACCAAATGTGTTTGTAATGAAATCTCCAAATATTTATTCTTCATATTCAATATAGAACATATTCTAATCTTTAATATTTTATCTACATTAACTTGTAACGTTAATATATGTTGTAATAGAGCTGGTGGGGTGAAGGTACTCTCAGAAGGTCCTTTTGAATTCTTGTTTAGTTCACTGGATTGTCATGATAAGACCTTTTGTTTATCCTACATTTTATCTATATGTAATACCACACCTCATTTCATAACTTTTTCATAAACTATTAATGGTTTTTCATATAAAAAAATTGTTAAAGACATACATCATGTGTCTTTATAATATTATATAGTAATTCTATGAAATTTATGATAGCATTATCGATTGTGATAATATCTTGATCATCAAGAAGAACATAAAAGTTAGCACTCGGATCATGATCTAATTCAATCCCCAATCTCATTTGATATTTTGGGAGTTATTTATTATGTAGAATTTCTCCTGGGATATTTTAGATCATACCCATATCAATAAATAGATATGTGAGTATTGATAGATATAAATCACATATAACTTCACCCTACAAAATTTTAGTAATTTAAAGTTATCAGAAGTTATTTTATTCACATTTTGGATAAAGAATTATAAAAAAATATTACCTCTAGTAATTTAGATTATTGAGGGAAATAGATAGCCTCAAAGCTAGTGGGGTCATGTCGCTCTTCATGTAATGATCTTTATTACACTTTTGGTTTGGTATTATCCTTTCGTATATATTAGTCTGCCAAAGCAAACTAAAAAATAATATATTTTAAAAAATATATCTATTCTGAAATTCCTTTCATCATCTAAAATTTATATCCTTGAAGATTTTTCTTATAGAAATATGTTCTAGGTGACACTCCAAAACTTACAGCTCTTAAGAAGCCATATTTTTCTTTCTACATCAAAGCTACTAAAAGTAATTGTTCTTCAAGTAGATTTGATATTGATTATTGTGTCTAAACCATATAAAAAATAATAAAATAGATAGATATTTTTCTGAAATACTATTATAATTCATAAATAATTGCTATTATGACATACTTATACATGATTCACATACTTCTTGTGTGTTTTCGTCAACAGTTTTACCCATAATATTTACACTAACCTCCTTCCATAGCACATGATGTAGGATGGAGGTGGCTTCAAATTTTGATTCATCAATAAGCATATAAAAATAAGAACATATGTTGTTTCATATCACATAAATAATTTTTTGTATATTGAAAATACATACCAATTCATTCTCAAGTGAAGTGTACCCCATCCTTGCTTTATGATAAGGGTATATGGGCTTTGATACATGTTTCTTATTTTCATCACTCCTCCACTCTTTCATAAATTAATGTTTTTTAATCAAAGTGGGGAAAATGAATATTTTATAATATAATATTATCAATTATAATGCACCTAAAATGATTTTTATTCTAAATTACTAATGAAATATTTCTATGTTTCCTAGTTTATAATGTGTGCATATGTAACTAGTGGGTGGGGGTTTATTTTACCCTCAACATATTTGAGATGATATTTTCTAAGAAGTATCTAGAATCCTCTATGAGATTTTCTAGAGACCATTAAGACATATTTATTAAAAAAATCATCTAAAATAAATGAACTCTATAAGGGATAATTAAAATTATAACATAGTTTAATTATATAATTTTTCAATAAAATATAAAAATTATATCTTAACATTACCTTAATATCTTCCCATATGGTTGTCTTCAATGAATGAATGACATTTTTCTGCATATCTATATCAATTAGAACATAAATTCTCTTTGTGAGCCCAATGTAACTAATGATCAGTGCCTTGTTGGGATCAATAGGTTTGCTGAATTGATTCCAACCAACATAAAATCTTGTTGGGGTTACACATCAAGTGTTTATATTAATCTTAATGAAATTAAATTTTAATTTAATTAATGTAATAAATATTATTCTCAAGACCTAGGGAAAATTTTATTCATGTTTTTTTTTAATGATATAAATTATATATATATGTATTCATCGAATTGTGAATAAAATATATTTATTTATTTTATTGAATATTTAATAAATATTCATTCACTAGTTTTTGGATAAAAATACTTATTATTGAATAAAAAATTTATTCAATAATTTAATAATTTTTGAGGAGTTTGAATGGACTAAGACCACATCCGATAATAAATATTAATTTAAAATATAGTAAAATAATATTTATTATTATGAAAGATAAAACGCATGGCATAAAATAATATTACTATTTTGTGGAATGGGAATTAATAAATAATATAATATTATTTCAGGTCTAGTACACTTTTAAAAAGTATTTTAACATAAACCCTAGCTCTATAAATTGATGGTTATGTCTATTGTGTAGGGTGATTTTGAGAAATAGAGAATCATTGTGCATAATGAATTTCCCTCTCGAGTTCCTCTTTCTCTCTATCTCTCTAAAGAATGGGAAATGCAATAGATAATCCTTTAAGACTAAAGGAACTTTATTGATCAATATGAACATTTAAAGATGATTGATTTGTTGTTCTATCACCCAAAAATCAATCTATGTTGTTTAGATATCAAAAGAGCATGTGCAGATCACCACTAGAGGGATTCTACACTTGGATCCTTATAATGAAATGAAGGAAATCTGAAGAAAAAAATTCAAATGATCAATATCTACATCAAAGAAAGTATCCTAAGACAAGTTAACCCATTTATTATGATATTTAATAAATTAATTATAAATTTAATTTGAAAAAATCATCTATTGGGGTTTCATAAAACTTTATGTTAAAATAAATTTTAAAATATTGTCCACCAAAGGTGCTTCTACTATTCCCAGAACCTACAAGTGGTATCAGAGCTATCATGTTTCAAATTTATAACTATTTATTTGATTATTGATCTATGTGAAATATTGGTTAGATTTTAATTTCATATTATTTGTTCCTTAATCCGATTTAAATTAACATGTTATTGAAATGTTAATCATGTTTGTTCAGTGTTTCATTTTCTTAAAGTTTTAAGAACATATGAAGAATGACTATATATTCCATCGATAAGTGCTAAAGAATCTAGATGGATAGAATGGGACTACACAGTGTGTATCCAGAGTACATGTCGTGTACCCAAGTGAATTGCACTTAGCCGTGTTGTGGGATACATGACACGCCATACAGTTAATTACATATTGTGCATAATTGAACAGCACTTGTAGAATAAGAAAACCTGGCACAATACATGTCATATTATACAGCGTGTAGCTGGTGTACATGTCGTGTAGTCTACAAAGGTTAGCGGTGAAATTCGCGCAATCTGTGTGGTTGTTATATACAATCAAACCATGTGGGAAATACAAGCTAAAGCATTGATGATATACACGATGTTTATATGGTGTACACGGTATGTAGTTCATCATTTCCTATATCTGAAATACACATTGATCTATTTAGTAGGAAAAGAGGACACGTGTGTATATTTGTATTATAAACATCTTGTAGTCTCGAATTTGAGGACACATCAAGTCTTTTGGAAACTACCATAGTCACATGACATTCAGACCACACAGCGTGTAGCTGGCCTATACACATTTTTTAATCCACCAAGATTCATTTTGAACAACCAGGTGTGCATCCTGGGAACACAGAAAGTGGAACACATGGAATGTATCTGGTTAGTACATGTTGTGTGGTCCATCTAAGGTATACGCTGAAGCCCCAGGTGTGTAACCTAGATACATGGAAATCAAGGTACACTATATGTAGTTATACAGTACACACCATGTAGTCTTCCAATTAATTGAAGAATTAAATTAAATTGAATTGAAAATTACATCATTAAAACTTTTTTTATTTATTATCACATGTTATGTTTGAAAATTTAATAATGGTTTTAAATAATTTTAAATTCTCAATTGATTTATTATAATAAAACTATAATTATAGGTTTTGTCATTTAATTTCCATGAATTCCATTAATGATGGGTATCTCCAAATAAATTTGGATGGTCATTTAGATTAAGGGTAATCAATTAATTGATTTAGTAATCAATTAATTGATTTAGTAATCAATTAATGCAAGCGTGTTTATCATAATAATAAATAACGGATAAAAATTAATTTTATCCAGTAACTTTTGTGTATTTTTTACATGTTTGAAAGATCATGATATTGAACAAGACTTATGTATTTGTTTTCATTTATTTAAGTAAATTTATTTCGTGGGTTTTCAATTATATATTATTAAATTAAAATTTATGACTTGTGAGTCATCCCTCCCTCCATTTTTATGTAAGACCTACGTGTTTGAGGTTATTTATGTAATCACAATTAACCAATCCATTGGTTCCCCTCACCTGTGTGTGAGTTATAAATTATGTAATAAATGGAGTATCCCAAGGAATGTAGAGGTTCTTGAAGATGAAACTATACTAATTCCAACTCAGATGATACATAGGTGGATAGGTGGAATGTTGCAACTCATGCAAAGATTGTAAAAAGGGGTTATTCCCTAAAGTCATAGGTTGATTTATTATCCATTTAGATAAGCTCATGATTGAGTCATTTATTTATTTATTTATGTCTATGTATTATTTATTTTAGAGATGCAAGACTGCAATCATAAAAATAAATGAATTAATGTGAAAAGATAAAATTTAAATAAATGGATTAAGCAAAAATGTTTTATCCAACATGTTTAATTAATTAAGTAAAACCCAATTATTATTAAAAAGTTATGTAATGGATAAAAAAATATAAAATTTATGCATAATAAATAAAAATGCAACATGTTAATATTAAGTCATCAAACCATCCATAATTTTAATTAAGATGAACCCATAGTTTAAGTGTCAATTTGGCCTCCATCAGGGGAATTTTTAATTATCAAAAAGTATTAACTAAGATATTGTTTCGAATTAATTGAATATGTATTGGGTTTAATGGCCTTAGTCTATCCAAAAAAAATTGGAGGTAAGTGTTGAGGAAATCTGAGTCAGGTTTTCTAGATTGGGGAGTTCACTCAATGGATCAAGGTGTTTGAAGACCGCAGTTGGAAAGACTTCCCACCTAAATACTATCTAGTAATTTTCATATCCTCCATCTAGATTATAATAAAGAAAATATAGATCATTTACACTAGAATGTTAGAGACCCTATACATTACAAATTCAATATTTAGGAATTTTGAGACTTGATAAAATAGTGGTAGAGAAAATAAAATTAATTATTATTATTTACCACATAATTTTTTATCAAGTTAAGTATTAATTATATATTTTAATTGGTGTAGAAAATGGAATGAAAATCCATGAAAACATTTCCATCATTCTTTAACTCAAGTTATTACCTTACAATTAAAAACATCCAAATATGGTTAAATTGTTTATACAATGAGTTATTATTAGAAAATTTGTATTATGTGTTAGAATACCCTATTATTTTTATTCCCCCCTCATTAGGTGAGTAAAGGTGAAAAGGATGCCTACTAGAGATATGTTTAGGATGTTTCCTATGTCCTTTGTATTATATTATCAACTATGTCGGGATAGTTCATGATACAACACAAATACATGGATGCATACACCATAATATCACATCTATATTCTCTTGAGAAAGATAAGGAAAGGCTACAAATAAGTAATACTCTTTAGATAATATATCAATGTAGACTAGAAGAAGGCGATCTAACTATGGATCATGCTTTCAAAATACTAAGGTATATTGATTGGTTTGAGAAATTGGTCATCAACTTGGATAATAAAATTTCCATTAATCTTATAATATTATCCTTACCACTAAGGTTATCCTTATTTTTTCAATCATGGATAAATGAAATTGATAAATCTCTCAGGAAGCTTTGGTGAATACTTCACCAAACAGATAAGGATTGGTTGAAACCTATTTATCCACCACTTGTGCTGAAAATTTTGAAATACATTAAGATCCCATGACTAATATAAATCCAAGATATCCTTTATGATGTACTTCAAAGAGACAAAATATTCAAATGTAAAAGAATTTATAGGAGCCCACTTGTTTCTTATATTGAAAGAATGGACACTGGAAAATAAATTGAAATGAATTAAAGAAGTGAGTGGTTACATCCACTTTAGGTATATTCATCAATTTTCTATTCATTACTTTTTTATTAAATATAATATTTTTACAACATATATGTATTTAAATACAATAAAATGAAAAAGAATATAAAGGTTATAGAATGAACTCGAAAGAAGATAATAAGGGGTGATTACTATGTTCTCTAATGGGAGATCACTATTTTTCATTTCTATATTGGATTGATTAAATTTTTTAATAAGTTTAATCAAAAAAATTATCTTAGTCTCTAACTTGACATAATTATACATTATTTTATTTTAAGAATAAATGTTATTATGGTACTTAAATACTAAACTAGCGGTTTAGTAACTATATTGAGATAAGATAATAGATATAAAAACAAACCACTTATCATGTTTTCCATAAAGAAACATTTATAAATATAGGTCAATAAAAAAAAATAGGGTTATTTTAGCATGTCCATGTGAAGTATTCCAAATATAATGGTAACTTCATATACTTCATTATATTTATTTAAGAAGTGTTATAATCATTCGGTGAAGTAAATGAGTGCACTGGGTAAATATTGATGAATCTTCAAGATGGATTACTAAAAAAAATATTGTCCAAGTAATAATTAATCATACATTTGGAGTAAAGATTATCCCTAACTCAAATTTCCTTATATATATCAATGTCATGAAGGTATTAAAAATAATATCAATGATGGGTCTTATATATATATTGAAAATTTTATATCATTCCTTCTAGGACATGTTTTGAATATAAAAGTGAAACAACTAACTATATTCTAACCATATTGTCTAATGAATATCGTATCAATTGTGATATGATAATAATATATTAGGATACTACCACAAGTGTTTTGAGAATAATTTTTTAAAAGTTTTCCTCAGCTACAAATGAACATTAAAACACTAAGGTACATATGATTTAATGATCTTAAATCCATTAAGGGTATTAACATCTAGTCAAGACTAACAAAGTTTCTATAAATGAATATAATCACTTTAAGTATAGTGGGAGAACTATTAGTATTTATGATTTAAGGTTGTGGATGCACATAAGTTAGCATAGGAATACTGGACTCCACTAAGCTCAGTGGGAGTAACAGTTCTAAAGACACATATTTTGTAGGAACTTATAACCAAAGATGTGGTTTATTTTCACCAAAGTGGGTGATACATATATTTTATTCTTCCATAATAAATATTTCTACAATGAAGCAGTAAATTATAATATGCTAAGGCTGAAAAATTTTGGATAAATTCATGAAACTGACTATATGTATCAAGATTTGGGGACTCCATATTTTGAATGTTTCTAAGACATGATACCACTGCTGAGTATTCAAGAGAAACGGGACATGGATAGTATAAGATATAACCAATATATCATGATAGATTATTTAAAGGTTTATCTTATAAAAAAAATTATTCACCACTCATCATGGATAAAATCCTTTTTGAATTTTACTTGGAAAATCATATTTATATGATCATTATATTATGTTATTGATTGTCAAGGCCAAATTATTTAGAGGAATCATTATATAATGTTTCTATATGAAATAATAAAAAATTATACCATGTGGTATATGTTTACTAGACATAACTAAAATGGGTCGGTGACATTAATAAATTCCAATAACATATGCATATTACATAATTTCATTTATGGATAAATCATACATAGTGATAATAGAATATTTATTTAGAAATGAATGAGTGATATGTGTCTCTAATCATTTTGTGGGAGAACTAAAAATTTTTAAGATAGATATACTAATAACATGTAGAAAAAAATGTTGCATCTTACCATCTTCTTATGACTAAGGAATGGAATTTATCCAATTATAACTAAAAATAACAACCACGTTCTAGGTAAAAAGGTCTAAAAAATAAATCAATGGGTTTTATAAATCTATTACTAGTACCTATATTAAAAATATATTGAAAAATAGAAGTTAAAACAACACAAGACCAAGTTTTCATTGGAATATAATCCTTATAGTAGAACATCCAAGGGAAAAATAAGGGATTATGGAGATTGAAATAATTTCACAAGCAAGAATGCTAGGAATTTATCTCATATTTTATAATATGTTCTAAAGTTAGATATTATTGATGTATAAATCATAGTTTTTGAATATAAAATAGATCCAACATAATTGGATTGAATTTAAGTTAGAACTATCATATAGTACTTTGAAAAGTAAAACTAGATGAATTCTTATTGCCTAGAGAAGTAAAAATAATAGTAATCAATATAATTGAATACTTGTCTATACTTGTTTAAATTTTATCTAGTGTCATAGAAAAGGATAAGTTATTATGAAATAAAACCTTATTACAACTAGTAGTTTCCATATCTATAATATTTGAGTACTTTGTGGCTTCTGGTGTGGCTTAAGAAGAGATTTAGCAATGTCCTATTACAATTTTGGGTTACACCAAAAGAAATAGATTTATTATATTATGATAAAGTCTAACTGTGGATTCAGTTAGGATGTCAGGATTCTAACATGGGAATAAGAGGTGGATACTTTGTTATATCTCTATTTGAGGGATTTTCTCAAGATAGAAATATTACAGTAAACATAATTTCTACATGAACACATAGCTTTACAAACCATAAATACAGAAACATGGTAGGCCTAGAAGCTTTATCCATATATAGAATAATCATGATTTTCATATGAGTAATAACCTATCATTAAATACTTAGCTCAAGTGAAAGTGTGATTTTTTTGGATTTGGTTCCCTAGAAAAAACTACTTTGTACTTTGGATTACATATATATTCAAATAAGTTAATATAAATATAAATATATTACCTTATATTGAATTTTATTCTACATAATGGTGATGTGATAATGTCCTAGTGTATTTGTCGCATTGATAAGGTCATAGAAGTTCCCTGCTATGATGAAAACCTTGAAATTCCATGATAATATTCTTAAAAATAATTATATGGTTGGATAATGTACTATGATAGGGCACACAGTATATAGATCATTAGGTACAATTACTCGTAAGTGGATGAGGATTATTTTAATAAAGTTCACACTTGATAATCTCTAATATGGGACATTATGAGAATAGACCCATCGGTAGGAATTCCACATGTTTTTTGTGTCATTAGATATTCTAATATGTGAGTGTGTGTAATAGTCCTTAGATTTTAAGATTATTATTAATTCATGTTATGACTCATCCACTTATATGTATTTTGTAAACTATAGTGATAATATTTCATGGTGAAGATGGATACATTGGGTGCATCATGAATGACATGTTGTTAATTAATAAGTTAAGGAAGGGTTTGTCTCTTCCATATTTATGGAACCTTATATCACATCCTTTTGATTTGAATAGAACCGTTATAATAAATTCCATGTTCATGGTGTAATGACGTGTTTATTTCAAATAGTCAAAGAAAGGCATATCGAGCACATAGGTTGACGACAAATATGTGAAACCTTCTTAATGAGATATTGTGACAAATGGATTATATTATACAGTGAGAATTATTATGTGGTTGTCTATGTTGTAACATTAAGTTCTTTATCTTGTTTTCCTTGACCCGTTGCTTGATATTAATCTGGGAATATAGACGTACCTGCCTAATGCCAAAAAGAAATAATCTTAGAGGGTCCCACAATAAGTGTTTTTGTTGATCTCAATTAAATTCTATTTGAATTTAATTAATGGAATAGATATTAATCTGAAGACTAAGGAATAATTTTATTCATATTTTATATATTTTATAAATTAAATAAATATTTATTCATCAAATTGTGAATAAAATATATTTATTTATATTATTAAATATTTAATAAAAATTTATTCATTGGTTTGTGGATAAAAATATATATTAATGAATAAAAATGATTATTCAGGTATTCAATAAATGTCAAGGAGTTTGAATGAACCAAGACTGCATTAGGTAATAAATATTATTTTACAAGCTGGTAAAATAATATTTATTATTGTGAAAGTTAGTGTGTGCACCATAAAATAATAACAATGATATTATTATTATTATTATTATTATTACTATTATTATTATTATTATTATGTGGCATAGGGTTTAATAAATATTATAATATTATTTAAGTACCGATACACAATTAAAAAATATTTTAACCTAAACTTTATCTCTATAAATAAATGGTTATTTATATTCTATATGGATATTTTGAGAAATAGATAATCATTGTGCACAATGTATTTCTCTCTCAAATTATTTTATCTCTCCCCCTCTCAAGAACGAGAAATGCAAGAGAGAATCCCTCAATCCTGAAGTAACTTGAGCGATCAAGACAAATAGTGTAAGATGATTTATTCTCCATGCTAGCACCCATAAATCAATTAGTTTCATTTGGATATCAAAGTAGTATGTATCGATCTCCGATAGAAGGATTCTATACTTTGATCAATATAGTGAAACAAAATTATTCCGGAAAGAGGTTTTTAGATGATCAACATAAACAACAAATAAAGGATCCTAAGATAAGGTAAACTATTTCTTCCAATCTTAAATAAATTAATTATAAATTTAATGTGAAAAGATACTCTATTTGGGTTTCGGGAAACTCTATTTTTAAGGAAATTTTAATATATTCCCAACCAAAGGTGATTCTGTTGTGCCTATAACCTGCACCTATATCTAACTCTTTTTCCATGCTTGAATCTATGGATATAACTCTTGAACATGTATTTATTCTAAAGTAATAAGGGAATAAAATGGTGGATTTTAAAAAAATTCTTCATGATGTAGTGAGACATGTTGTATCTTCCAATAAGGTGATTGTGACTTCTAACACTAATAAAGTCCCAAATGAGGAGGATTATGGTGATCAAGAATACTAGGGGAAACAAGTTAAAATATAGAGGCAAGTAAGACATCCACATGGTTGGGGATGGTGAGGAACTTATCACCATATGAGTCTTTCTCTCAAAATACATACCACCTTTGATTTGTAAACTTCTTTGGTTTGTCTTGTTTTGGATTAATCTACTGTTATTTTGACTTTTTGTTTGAGGTTTAGTTTCATTGTATGGACCTTCCTCCTCTGGGATTCTACTTTTGTTTCTTTAATAAGTTGGCTTTGACCCCAACCTTTTCAAAAACATTGACATATATATAAAATAATATATATATATATATATATATCTGTGTGTGTGTGTGTAATTATTAGTTAAAAAATTGAATAAATAGGTTACACAAAATTTTTAATACAATAATATCACATGTACATATAAATAAATTCTATTTTATAGAGACAAATATACACAAATAATAAATTTTTAATATTATCATTTTAGATTTTTATTTATTAGTATTTAATGTTTAATATATTATGTTGTTTATTTTTTATTTTTTTTTATTTTTTTACTTATATTTAATATATAAATTTATTACTTTTTAATATATATATATATATATATATATTAAATTTGTACATTTTATTATTATTTATTTCATTAATTATTTTTTTAGTATTTTTTAAATTTATTATTTTTTATTTTTTATTTTTTTAACATTTTTTTAATTTTATTCATTTTTAGTATTTATTAATATTTATTGATTAGTATTTAATGTCTTTAATATAGATATAATTTACATAATTAATATATGTATTCATTTTCAATTTAATATATATTCATTTTAATTTTTAAAAAATATACATAATTAATAACACTTATTCATTTTTTCATATTTTTTCAATCTATTCCTCTTTAAATTAAATTTCACTCATTTATAATATTCATTAATTTAATATTATTTATTCATTAATAATGTTATTTTTTTTAATTTTTCTAATTTATTAATTTTAAATATTTATTTATTTTTTTAATTTAGTCATTTTTAATATTTTTTATACATAATTATTCATTAATATATTTAAAATTTTTAACATAGAAATATATTTATATTGATATATATATATATAATATTTTCTTGAATATTACTTATATAATAAAAAATATGTATTTACATTTAATAAGTGAGATATTTGGCGAAAATGGTTTATAATTAAAAATTAATATTAATTAAAAATATTAACTAATTAGTATTGAGTAATGGATGTTTAAGAAAATGTCATTTTTTCAATTTAAAATATATCAAACTTGTGTTACATTAATTTCACACACACATATACATAATTAATGAAATTTTATATCAAAACACACATACATATATTATTTTTGTAATTTATTCAATTTTTAACATTCATTTTAGAATTTTATTTATTAATATAATATATTTAATATAAATTATGTTTTAAATCAGTAAATTTTCTTCATTTTTATATTTTTTATTCAATATATACTATTTGTTAATTTTTAATATTTTTCAAATTTATTCACTTTTAATTTTATTTATTCATTAATAATCTTAAATATTTTTTAATTTTTTTTAAATTTATTAATTTTCAATTTTTCTTTATTTAGTATTTTTATAATTTTATTTGTTTTTAATATTATATATACTTGTTTATTAATTAACATTTAATTCTTTTAATATGGTTTTAATTTATATAATTAATATGTATTCATTTTTATTTTAACATAAATTCTTTTTCACATTTTTAATAATTTATATAGTTAATAACACTTATTTATTTTTTTATATTTTTACAATCTATTGATTTTTTAGTTATTAAATTTCACTCTTTTTCAAAATTCCTTCATTTAATATTCTTTTGTGTTTTTTATGCACTAATAATGCTAATTATTTTTTACTTTTCTTTATAATTTATTCATTTTTAATGTGTATTTATTTAATATTTTTGAATTTTGTTCATTTTTAATATATATTTATAGATATTTATTCATTAACATTTGATGTGTTTAATATGGTTTTAATGTACACACTTAATATATATTCATCTTCATTTTAATATATATTCATTTTTAATTTTTTAATAATTTATATAATTACTACAACTTATTCATTTTATAAAATATTTTTGAAGTATATTCATTTTTAGTTTTTAAATTTCCCTAATTTATAACATTCATTAATTTAAGATTATTTATTCACTCATAATATTAATTATTTTTTACTTTTTTATGATTTATTCAATTTTAATATATATGTGTATATGTTTAATATTTTGTAATTTATTTTATATAGTTTTTATCAACACTTTCTAAAAAATGTTTATAAAGATATGTTTTATCAAAACTATAGGTATATGGTTCTTTATACTCCTTTTTACTATATCTTTAATTATTTTACCATTTTTAGTTCTTCTTTGCTTGTGTACCATATGACCCCCATTCCCCATAGCCAATGGGTACCTTAGTGGCTTCCCCGTGTACTGTATGATGACCATTTCTTATTTACAAATGGTTTGGATACACAATTATTGGGTGTTTTTTATTTTTCAAGTTTTTCAACGGATCTTAACATATTATTGCTTGAATTTTCTATAAATGTGTATAGTTAACCAAGGAAAAATTTATTCGAAAATGACAATGAAATTATGAAGTTAATTTTTTTATCGAAAGTTAACATGAAAAAATTCCCATAATGAAAACGCATATATGTATTGTATTTATATTTTGATTTAATTTTTTGATATTATATGCATGTATAAAATATATATGCACACACACATTCACATATGAAATATAAAATTTTTAATATATGAATATATATATATATATATATGTCTTTATATATGTATAGACACACACAGACATGTTTCCCCGCCTTAACATGACTATCAAGTCCTAGCCTACCAGGTACCACCAGTTGCCCCGCAGACACGTGGTCCCCACCCTACAGCCCACCCACATGCCCGAATGAGTCATCTGACTAATGACAGTCTCCACAGAACAACACATGTCCTTTCTAGTGTGTTTTTTCTTCACTCGCACACACCCTGGAAAAATTCACAGAAGTTCACCCATCCTGATCACTACTCCATGCCAAGCATCTACATCAGGCCAAGCATGCTTAAATGTGGAGTTCTAATCATGTAGGATCCTAAAATGGAAGGTGTACCTTGTTGACATGAGTCATATCATTTATCCATTTAACCCTTTATCATTTGGGGGTGTTACAATCACCCCCCCCCCCTAGAGCACAACGTCCTCGTTGTGGGCTCTACATCTCTCAACCCAGGCAGTGCACCGCACTTAAGGCCAGGTTCCTCCTTTGATACCAAATGTAACAACTGGGTCCCGATGAGAGCACAGACACGCACAGACACCCTGCCTTAACATGGCTCTCAGGTCCTAGACCACCAGGTACCACCATTTTCCCCACAGACACGTGGTCCCCACCCTGGAGCCCACCCACATGCTCGAACGGTTCATCTGACCAATGACAGTCCCCATAGGCCAACACATGTCCTTTCCAGTGTGCTTTGTCCTCACTCACACACACCCTAGGAAACTTACCAGAAGGTCCCCCATCTTGATCACAACTCTATTCCAAACATGCTTAAGTGTGGAGTCCTAATCAGGTGGGCTCCCAAAATGGAAGGTGCACCTTGTTGACATGAGTCATATCATTTAGTCATTTAACCCTTTATTATTTGGAGGTGTTACAATAGGGGTTTGGAATGGTTGTGTATTTTGGGTCTGGGGTTCTTCATTCTGAGTGTAGGTTTATATATATTCTATAAGGATCAATATATATCAGTTGTATTCTAATAATTGAGTGCGCATCAAAATCAATTGGTTGACCCTCTATATGATTTTCTATTATTACTTTATTACACTTTCCATTAATTTTGATTTCTTCACATGGTATTAGAGTGTGAAAATACTATATTATTAATATGTTACCTAGAAGATACACACACATATATCTATATACATATTATTAACATGTGATTTATTCAAATTAATTCTTCATATTATTAATATGATTTCCAAGGGGTTTGGATACTCAAAATATTTTTTACTAAAGAATGTAACATATTTGTCTTATATTGTCTCTCACTGAGGTTACTAATTGAGTTCTTTATCACTTAAAATATTAATTGATTCAAAATTAATAGAATTAGATTTATTGAAAATAAGTTTATGATGTAATTAAAAATGGTGATTTTTATAGGAAAATGAGTATAGAAACAATGTTTTTTGAAGAATGAAAAGAAAATGAAAGAGTGGCAGGGGATAGAAAAGGGAAGAATTTATCTTTTGATGAATGTAAGAAATAGATTTATAGTAGTGGCCTTAAACGTGTTCAAGCTATATAAACATTAAAAAAATAGAGCATTTATACACACAAATTCTAATACTTTGTTTACATATCAAGGTATATGTACATTATATGCATACCTTATGTGTATTTAATAAATTTTTTGTAAAAATGAATATTACTAGACCTTATAATATGGATGTGAATCAAAAATGGATGGATTCTAATCATATGACAGATTATGAAGATGGATTAAAAGATTTCATCAATTTTTCAATAGCTCATGCATATGACCCTTCTCAAGTCCTTTGTCTGTGTTTACATTATTTTTATTAAATACGAATTTATGAAAATGATTTGGAAATAAAATTATTTATCATAGAATAGATCGAAGCTATAAATGTTGAACTAAACATGGGGAAAACTGAATATATATATATATATATATTGACTTGGATGATTCCATCATTTATGGGTTATTTTATATGAATACTGGTCTAAATGATGATGGAGGTCATATAGATGAAATGAAAATTTTAATTGAAGATGAGCTTCGCAATTGTCCAAAGTTGTTTGAGAAGCTAAATAACTATGAAAAGAGACCAATGTATATTGGTTTTACTAAATATACAACATTGTTAGTTGTATTGAAGTTATATAATATGAAATCTTAAAATGGATGGAGAGACACTAGTTTTACAGAACTACTTGGTCTCCTAAATGATATGTTACCTAAAGAAAATTTTCTTTCTTTTCAAAAACATAATACTAAGTGAATGCTTAATTTAATGGTGATGGTCTCTAAAAAAATACATTTCTGTCCAAATGATTTTATATTGTTTCACAAGAACCATGAACCACTCATAAAATGTCATAAGTGTGTCATAGATCGATACAAGAAAGATGAATCATGTCCTTGGAAAGTTTTATGTTACTTTCCTATCATTATATGGTTTATAAGACTACATATATTTTAGGAAATTGCTAGATAATTATCATGGAACATAGATATGGGAATTGAATATGGAAAACTATGTCACCTAGTGGACTCTCCTTTGTGAAATAAAATTATTTATGAGTATCCTAAATTTATAAAAAAAACCAAAAAAAAATTCTCTTGAATTTTCTATATGTAGAATAAATCCTTTTGGTGTATAAAGTAGTACTCATAATACATAACCAATTATGTTGGTAAATTATAAATTTTCACTGTGGTTATGCATGAATCTCAAATATATTATGTTTTCTCTACTTATATCGATACCAAAACAACCTAGTAATGATATTGATGTCTATTTGGATCCATTTATTGAAGATCTAAAATTTATGTCGGTTATAAGTGTTATACTGTATGATGGACATAGAAGTGAATATTTCACATTGAGAGCCATGTTGTATGAGATGATAAATTACTTTCCTACTTAAGGAAATTTATCAAGATATATAATTAAAGGAAGGTTGGGGTCCCATTTCTGAAGAAGTTACACACTTAGTTAGGTTGAAACATTCCTCAAAGACTTTATTTTTAGGACAACACAATTTTTTACCTCAATGACATAAATACCAATCTTCGATGACATCATTCGATAGAAATAAAGAACAATTCACAACATCATCTCCACTAACGGGTGATAAAATATTTAAGAAAGTAAAAGATATTGACACTGATTTTTGTAAAACTCTTTCAGAAAACTTTACAAAATAAGGTTTGAAAAAGAAGTTAATTTTCATTGAATTAATGTACTATAATTTTTTGTATGTCAGAGATTTTTTTGATTTCATGCATATAGAAAAAAATATACGTGATGGTGTTATTATCACATTACTAAATGTACCGAATAAAATAAAATATGGAATTAAGTATAGGTTGGACATTATTAACATGGGGATAAAGGAATATTTGGCAATAGTGGGGTGAAATATGAACTTTTCTTTCTCCAATAGCTTATACTCATTCCAAAAAAAAATTAAATTTTTCAACATTCTTAGTGGTGTAAAGGTTATAGAGGGATATTTATAAAATATAAAGAATGTTTTTTTAATAACTAATTTGAAGTTACATGGTTTAAAATCACAAAAAAATCATGTTTTGATGTAAAATTTAATACTTGTATATTTATATTGCATTCTTCCTAAAAATGTATGATACACATTTACCAGAATTCTCTTCTTTTTCAAAGCCGTGTATAGTAAAGTTATAGACCTAGTGAAATATCTAATAATGAATAAGAAAATTTAGGTCATATTATTTTAATTGGATATGTTCTTCCCATCATCTTTATTTGATATAATGGTCCACCTAATGGTTAAATTAGTTAGAGAGATTCAGCTATATGGCCCTATGCATTACAGATGGATGTACCCCATTGAATGATATATGAAGATTTTAAAATGGTATGTCAAGAATCAAAGTCATATAGAAGGTTATATTATAGAGTGATATATTATTAAAGAATTTGTTTAATTCTATACTGATTACTTATCATATGTTGATAGCATTGGTATCTCAAAATATCATCACAGTAAACACCTTATGGGGGAAGGGATTTCTAGAATATTTTTTGTATCATTTACCATTATAGAGTGGGTGTTTCATGACCCCCTCCCCCTAAAGGTACCCCTCATAGGCCATAAATGATGGAAGTGAGATAATAACACCCAAATCCTACCTCCAATGGTCCGCGGTTTGGAAAAAATAATTGAAGGTATATCATACATACAAATGGGAGAAATTACCCTCTAAAAGAAAATTAGGAATGAGAGATAAGACAAGCACACCAAACAAATCCTACTCAAATAAAGGTAAAATAAAAATCCCAAGTACATGCATGTAATGTCATGAAAAACTGATACAACTAAAAAAGAAACTGCAAGTACCAAAATATAAACTTGGTAGAAACCATGAATCCCAAACACCTCTCAAAAACTGTCAGCTAGTAATATCCAACCTGATCTCCAAAATGCTCATAATAACCTGAAAACAATTTATATATATGTTGGGTGAGAATAATTGGTATACTTAGTGGGATCCTCCCTAGATCCTCTCATGTAAAATATAAGCATGCTAAATCCCAGTGAACAATAAGTGAAACTAACACATCACCAAAATAATTATACTATGTTTCAAACATCACCATGGCTATCTCCCTCCATGTAACGCATAAAAAAGATCATATAATATAATAAACAATGGTACCCCACTAACACTTCCCTAATGGTTTGGCATGCTTCCCCAATGTTTTACATCCTGATTCATCTCTCTCCAAAAGAATCCAGCCCATAATCACTTATTCTCATATCATTCATCTCGTGCATCTCATCATCTCATAATCTCAGGAAACATCTCCAAATAGTAACCTATTAGTTTCTAGGATCCACCACAACATGTATGTTGTGTATCATACATCGGGTATTGTACCTCAACCCATCACATCCCATATGTCGAGTAATGTACCCAAAGCCATCACATCCTATACACTTCATACTTATAATAACCCTTAGTATACTTTATCTAGGGATACATGTGTGTGAAATAACCATAATCCATTAAATTCCTCTACCCACATGTATGGGTAAATATAAACATTGTGCATACAAGCACATAATACTACTAGGAGAAGAGAGTGGGGCCAAGGGTAGTCAATCATTTTTCCCTCACTAACCTGGATTTTAGGGGAAACACCCTCTGAGAGTCCACTAGGTGTTATCAATCCTACCAACATGGGTGGGATAGTGTATAAAATCATAAAAAATATATGATATGATATATCTGATAACCACACTATGGAATTAACCTAGTCTTTGACCTAACTACAGCTATCATCTCTTAGACACCCAACTGCAACTAATAAGAACTAGATATCCTATAAGCACACAAGAATTCATGGAGATTCATTAAATCACTTATTTCATTTTTAATATTTAACATCGCATTAATTAATTCATTATAAATTAGCTAACAATTTTTCAATTAAATTTCATTAACCATAAAAATAACGTCCCTACCCTCTAGGTATAATTGAATATAGTCCATGGTTTCTTAAGATTAACATATTTTTCATTCTAAAAATCATCAAACACATGGGTTAAAAAATTTATTAATCATTATTATCATTCCATAATTCTAGTTACTCTAGTAAAATGTCCTAAGCTACCACAAAAGGATGCATAACTATGAACAACTAGTTGCCTCAACCAGTGGGGAAAGGAATGCAGATAAACAAGAATCTCATCCCTATAGCATTTAAACATATTTATTCACAAGAAATCATCCATATTTAATCATATTAATGGGAAATATTTTCTTCAACCCATTCATATGATTCCCTACTCACCTGGTGGATCTCTACATTGCTATTGGCTTCGCCACTCCTAGGGTTTCATCCCTCCTTAGTGGCAGCGGATCTCCCCCTTTTTTTCCCGCTTCTTTATCCTTCCTCATGTACACTCTTTTTCTTAATTTACTTTTTCTCCTTCTTCCCTGAGGTTTCTTATCTAGTTCTCACTACCATGGGTTTTCTTCTACAACCCTTTTGGCCTTCCCATCGACGGTTGTGTGCTGGGGAAGCCCTTGGCCATCAAAACCATGCTCTGACCTCAAGATCCTATGTGCCTCTCCAAGTCAGAGCTAGAGCACTATGAACAAGGAGGTTTTGGGTTGGTTGGTTCAGGGGTCAATGGGTTTTCCGGTGCTACTGTAGTCAGTTTGGTCAGAAATCTTTTGGTTCTTCGTTTCATAGATGCTGGCTTAGTTCAGATCCCATAGACGCTTGGATCCACACTCTGAACTCGAGTTCCCCAACATCTCTCCCTATTAGAACTAGTGTGGAGCTAACCATGTGGTTTTGGGATGTGGTGTCTGATGTTCATTGGTGCTTCAATAGAGCCTTTATTCGGTTCACTCCTAAGAAGATGGTAACTGGTTTGTAAGATCTACTTAATGTTTCTTCCTCAAAACAATCAGTGAAATTTTGGTTGGTTTTTCTGTGCGTTGTCAATCCATTTGATACTCTTTTGAAAATATTTGTGTCTCTAGATTTTGTGTTTTTTTCTAGTGTGGAAATAGTTATCGGTGTATACAGTCAATAAAGGTGAAGCAATGACGGTACAGCTTTTTTAGGTAATGGATGATGTGTGGGGACGATCTCTGATGGGATCATCATTGGTGTAGTGGTGACATCAGGGGTTGTAGATTTAAGTAGCTCACATATAAAGATTACATGACTTGAGGATGGGATATGCATATCTTCTTATTTTTTTAATTCAAACTGGGTTAAGTGGTTTTGTTGTATTGTGACTTGGGATGGGTGGTTTGGGTGTTTTTTACAGCTTCGTATTTTTTGAATTTTATATTTGGGAAGAGGTTTGGTTTGAATCCAATTGGGTGTTTCATGTGAGGTTCCCACTTACCTTAAAGTGGATTTTGAAAATACCAAAAAAATGTATTTTTAGTATCTTCAACCCATTCAATCAACCCGATGTCATCCCCAACAGCATCATGTATATCATCTTGCCTCCCTCCATCACAGGTGATAACTTCTACCACAAACTTGGGCCTCTCCATCTACATCTCCTCAACCAACGACCATCCCATTCTCATATTACATTGTATAGAAATAATAAAATATAGAAAAAATATAGAAGTTAATAAATAAAAAAATAGATTCAATAGGGAATCTAGGCCCTAAAAACAAGGAATTTGGCCTTTTTTATATAAACGGTCTCTCTCAGCCCCAAACATTTATCTTTATCAAACAAAAAAAATTTATTACCATATTGGATTAACCAATTAAATTAACACAGGTTTCCACTAAGGGTAACCTAGGGCATCATCTATAAAAAACTATTTAAACATGCTTTCTAGCATTCATTCCAGTTTCAATAAAAATTGAGGAAAACAATTCACATTATCATGACTCTTTATTATTATAATAAATAATAATTCTAGATTCATGTTCATTATCCAATTATATTAATGCATTTGAAAAAATTAATTAAACATACACAAAGAACCATATGATATCTATCAAATTTTAAGAAACAACAAGTTCATTAAACATGCTTCTTTCAATTATTTAGTCATCCAATAATTACTGGATTTTAGTTCATTAGCCATTTTAATAAATTTATCATTATAACCCAATAATAAAAAACCTACTAACCAACATAACATAGATAGCACACTATCTAGAAAATCAATATGTAAACTGTTATTGTAGTTGAAAACAACAACATGTGATCACTATAACCGAAAACCATTTCTTTTCATTATTCCAATAAAATATTAATTAACATTAATTCAACCTTAACATAAAGATTTAAACCATGATAAATTTATTATTACACATAAAATAAAAGTATAAGCAATGAATCCCCTGCCTCATGGATTTCAACATTCCTCAAATTAAAATGGAACAACAATGTGGATCTCAATCACCTCTCCTGCAAGGAAACTACAACCATTTAATAACATCGCACCACAACCACACCAAAAAACATAAAAATAACTCCATAATAATATAAAATATCAAATTCCATAACATGGTGAGAAGAAAAAAAGGAGACTAGGCCAATCTGAGAAGAAAACATAAGAAAAGAGAAAGAACTCACCTCAGATCACCACATATTGAACATGGGAAGTCAAGGATTAATAAGTTTTGAAAGGGGTTTAAAATGACTTGATAAATTTCCTTTGTACACCTAGAGTTTGGGAGAAAATCATAGGGTTTGAAAAAAAATTGAGGGTTTTGTAGGTTTTATAGGCGCACTATGAGGCAGTGATTCACTACGTGAATACATCATCCACATTGTAAATGCATCGCATTTAACATCCAATAAAAAACTCCACCTAAAACTCTCTAACCCTGAATTAATTCATGTCATGAGTCCTATGTTCATGATGTGATTTTTCATGGTTGGATTAACTAGGGAAAAACCCATCCCATTTACATTGTAAATTCCATACATGATGTGAATGCACCCTACAATCCACCCCCACACAATCCGCAAACTCCAATTCAGTTTGTGAATCAAACTTCCACATAATCCATGAAACACATATTCATGTCATGATATTTCTTTCTCATCGTTAATTCCACATGATTCTAGATTCTAAATTCCAAACACCAAAAAACCTACACTAGACCTCTTTCAAGCACCATGGTCTTTGGGAGCATGAAAAGGGATGTACTTGAAGGATCTGGGCCCTTAGAAGGAGCAATATCACCTTCAAATTTTACATAATAGTATATAGTTTGAACCATATTTTGAATCCCACAATGTTATTCTTATACATTTTAATCTATCAAGGGTTGAAGGATGGATATCAAATACCCATAATCAGTAATTTATATGATGGTTTTGACATCATATTTATAAAGAGTTATCTAAAAATAAAAATTCACTTTTTAAATGACTTTGGTGGATAGCCAAGGGAAAATGCCAATGTTATATTTTACACCTAGTTTTGTAATTAATTGTTATACGTTCTATACAAAGTAACAAGATGAATGTAGTATGATGAAAAATAGTGGAGTTACGCTTGTGGAGGAAGTGATGCACATATTTAATTCTAAGGATAGAAATACAATTTATGAGAATATGTCATATTTAAAAATTATCGAATAGATATATGAGATGGATTATAAAATATTTCAAGTGATAATTTTCTATTAAAATGGTTTGACAATAGGAGTGTAGTTAAAATCAAATAATTGGGCTTCATGAAGGTGAATTTTAGTGTGAAAGGTCATAAGAACAAACAATTTATAATTTTATCATAAGAAGTTAAAGTATTTTATATCCCAGATCCAATAAGAAAGAAGTGTTATATTTTTCTATTGAAGACTAAAATAACTACATGTTTTGATGGAAATTCAATTGAGGATGACTCTTTCATTGGGATATCACAATTATTTCACAATGATCCCAATGTAAATAGTTTCTTGTATGTTAGATTGGAAGAAAAGAAGAGGATTTGGGTACTCAAAAGAGGATACAAATCCCTTAAATATTTAAATAAAAAAAGTACAATTCAATGAGCATGTTAAATTATTTTTTAATATACTGTGATTTTCCTCTAAATATTATGTGTTTTCTACGTCATTTTTTAATCTAAATTAAATATTTGACTACTCATGCATATAGTGAATTCTATACACATTTATATTACTGATAAAACACAATTTTATTGAATATTTTTTTGATTATAAATGAAATAATTTCCTCACATTGTGCTAAATATGTTAATTTATAGAATATTTGGGATTAGATCATTCATTTGGAAATTTGATGGAAATTCTAGTTTTACCCTTTTAAAATTAACTGTAGTATTCTGGTAATAAATATTATAATGTAAATTATTTTTACTTAAAATTTTTTAACTGTGTTACTAACTTAATGGGATACAAATTCTATTCAGGACATGGGATCTGGATCATGCATTTGAGTGGAATAAATGGGCCATGAAGACAAAGATGGACTGAACTACCAGATTGAAAATTACTTCACCATTTGGGCCGTATCTTCTTCATCCAAGCTTTGATTGGGCCCAAATTTTAAGGAACTATTGGGGACATGATTAGACACAAATAATCCTTATATAAGGTCAGATAAATAGCGCGTTTAAGATGTCATCTATGTGGTGAAAGTGCAATTAAAATATTTGTCCGAATTTCACTTTCATGTTCAATAATGTTTTGTAACCCCAACCCTCCCCAACTCTATTTAAAGGATTTTTTCACTCTTTGGTAGGTCTTTTAAAGGATTTGGGAAGGTATGGAAGAATTTGTGGCTCTTGGGAACCCCTCACAACTCATGGAAGAAGTAATTCCTTGTGAAAACATCTCTTCCAAAAAAAGGCTCTCCTCTCCCACCTCCACTTTGTTTTTCTTTATTTTTATGCTTGTAATGTGAATTTTCTTCAATTATTATTATAATTTATTATCTTTTAATCATCTTATTTTTCTTCTTAGGCTGTAATATAAGAGTGTAGATGATATTGGGTGTTCCCCAATCAACCCATTGCTTATGAAAAACATCTCCACGATGACAACTTCTCCCATGGAAGAGTGATTTATTTTGTAGTTGATCTAATCCCCACTCCCATAATTTATTTATTTTGAATCCATAAACATAATGTAATTCTTAAATTGTGATCAATTAATTGAGTTATAATTTTTATACTACTCGATCGACTTGCACTTGACCGCGTTGTCGGGATTGTGTAAACCGTGTGAGCGAAACCTCAATCGAAAAATCTAATCAACTTGGGATGGAATTTTAGGGTTTAAGTCTCATAACCAACTCATTTAATTCTAAAATATAAGGAGTATATACTTCACTAATTGAAAATTGACCATAAGTTGGCTTTTGGATCATAATCAAGGTAGGGTTCTGTGATTAGAAGTCTCGAAGTTGACCGAAGGCTCATTTTTTCAATATTTTTGGTCGTGTTAATTTCTGTAGGGTTTAGGGGTTGAAAAAGTTAGGGGATTAAAATTAAATGAATTATAATCATATGGGATATGGATAAATGAATTATGAAGGGGAAAGATTATATTAACTACATCTTCTCATATATGTATTTTTAAAGAAATTGTGTCTTTGATTGTTCCATCTCATTCACTTATTTAGTGTGTCGTCTGAAAGTCACAAAACCAACCCCCCCCCCCCATCTTGTGTTTCATTTGCCTTCAATTATATCACTTTTTTTTGTTTTCTTCAATCCTATTAAGGGTTTTTAATTCACTTCCTCATTTAGAGAATGACCTAGGTCATCCACTGTGCTGCACTTAGTTAAATCCCAAATAAATATTTTTGATAGTGTGTGCGACAATGTTCATCAGTTTTCCATGCCACTAATTCTCCACGTGTGTGTGTGTTCCAACCATTAAAAGCTCATAAATCCACCCTTTATTCAGTATATTCAGGTCATTTAAAATAATTCTTCTTACTTTGTTTAATTCACCGAACATGTTCTGCATTCCTTTGCAATCGAATTTTAAGACCCACTCACTTAAGAGTTCCCAAAAGTCAAACCTTAAAATCATAACCTAGATATACCCATATGTTTTAAATTTCATCACTCCCCTCATTTATTATTGTTTTTTTTTAAGATTCACTTGGAAAAAATATCACACTCAACTCTCAACCTGTGTTTGATCTCCTCAAGACACTAATTGTAATAGTTATAACAAGATCAAAGGTCGAGGAAAAGTGGTTTTTGACTGGTCCAAGACACAACCATTTTTTTAGGGCGTACAATAGTCGGATAACAGGTGTAGTTGGGGTTTGGATTAGTGGTAAGCACTCCTTAATTCTACATGAAAAATGGGGGATCAAAACCCATTGGGTGTAGGTACTATAGTATACTGTTGCAGCGGAGGTACTATAGCAACGTCAGGACTATAGCAGTGGCAGGTCATTGTAGCGGCGGCAGGGTACTGTAGCAGCGGCGGGTACTATGCATTACTATAGCAGCACGAGTACTATAGCAGTACTATTCACATAATGGGCCTTGGGCCATAAAAATGGGCATATGGTTCACGTAATGGGCTAAATGCCCACTGGGCCTTTGGGCTATGTAATGGGTCTCCCTCTACCCAGTTAAAGAGGTCTTCTCTTTGATTTAATAATAAATGAGGCTTCGGACCCAACCTTTTAAAAAATAGTCAGATAACAGGTGTGCACGCATAGGTCAATTCAGTACAGTAATGAAACCGATCAGAATAGAAACAAACGTATGGACAAACCAATGAATTTCTTTACCTAACTTGACTATACTTTTAATTGAATAGGAAAATTTTCACAAATCATGGTTGATTGAAAATTTGTGTGGATAAATCAATGACATTATTTACCATGGAAAAATATCACAAATATTGATGTCAAAATCTAAAAGGTTTTATAATGACACAACCATTCATATCATCAAAGACTTCAATTTTTATAAAATTCAACTCTTGATGATGAAATCTTACTCGTGATTATCATTTTACCAAGGAATTTTGAAAACATTCATTTTCAATATGTTCCACATGAGAATGTTACATGATATATATATATATATATATATATATATATATATATATATTTGATTTTTTTTTAAAATTTTAACCAAAAACTTAATTGAAAATACACACAAAACACAGAAATGAAAATCCTAAATATCTACCCCAAAATTTTGTCCCCTCCCCCACATTTAAAATATTTCATTGTCCTCAATGTGAATCTATGATATGATATATGCACATGAAATGCAGAATTTTAAATAAGACAAATAATATAAAAGTGAAAGGGTTAGGAATAGCCTGATATGCTCAAGTGATGATGGGGTCATGCAGTGTGATGAAATCCACTACATCAGTAGGAAGTCCCTCAATGTATCTCTTAAAATGTTTCCCATTGATTGTAAATCTTCTTATTGTTTCTTCTTTTGTGATCTCCACTACACCATAAGGAAAAAAATTAGTCTCAACATAAGGACCTAACCATCTGGAATGAAACTTATCAGGCATCAGCTTCAGTCGTGAACTATAGAGAAGGAATTTCTCTTCAACATGAAACTCCCTTTGTTGGATCATTTTTTCATGAGATGATTTTGATCATTCCTTATATAGCTTTGAGTTATCATATAAAGACAATCGAATCTCCTCAAGCTCTTGAATTTGTAGCTTCCTTTAGATTCTAGCTTGAGCCAAATCCATGTTGCATTTCTTTATATCCCAATAAGCCTGATGCTCAACCTCCACAGGGAGATGACATGATTTCCCAAAAACAATCCAAAATGGGGACATACTGATGGGTGTCTTGTATGTTTTCCTATAATCCCATAGTGTGTCATCCAAGCGCTTGTTCCAATCCTTCCTATTCGGCTGCATGGTTTTCTCCAAAATTTGTTTCAACTCAAGATTTGAAACCCCAACCTGCCCATTTGTTTTAGGTTGGTATGGTGTTGATGTTTTGTGTGTCACCCCATACTTCCGAAGGAGGGAAGCCAAATTCTTATTGTAGAAGAGTGTCCCTTGGTCACTGATGATGGCCTTTGGTACTCCAAACCTACAAAAAATATGTGTCTTGACAAAGTCCACTACAACATGAGAATCATCAGTCCTGGTGGCCTTAGCCTCCACCTGTTTTCTCACATAATCAATGAAAACTAAAATATATAAAAATCCAAATGAAATAGTAAAAGGACCCATAAAATAAATTCCCCATACATCAAAAATATCACAGAATAGTATGGGTTGTTGGGGCATCTCATGTCTCCTAGAAATGTTCCCAGTGTGATGGCAACAAGAGTATGACTTACAATACACAGGAGCATCAAGGAATAATCTAGGAAAATATAATCTAGAGTCTAAAACTTCCCTAGATGTCCTTTGGGGTCTAAAGTGTCCACCACAAGCAATTGTATGACAAAAATGTAAAATATACTAAACTCATAATCTGGAACACACCTCCTAATAAATTGATTACTACGCATGCACCAGAGGTATGGATCATCCCAAACATAATACTGAGACTCACTTTTTAATTTTTGGTCTTGATGTTTCTTTAAATTTTCATGTATTTTAGAGGCAACAAGTTAGTTAACTAAATCTTCATACCAAGGATGCATACCTAAGATGGCATAAGGATGCTCATTGGGGAAAGTGTCTCAAAGTGGTACCTACTCCAAGGTTTTATCCTATAATATATGAGTAAGACTACTCATGTGGTCCTCCACCAAGTTTTATGACCCCTTCTTTTCCTTTATCTCAATGTCAAATTCCTGAAGAAGGATCACCCATCGGATAAGTCGGGGCTTTGCATCCGGCTTCTTCAAGAGGTACCTCAGAGTTGCATGCTCAGAAAAAACAACTAATTTAGAGCCCAATAAATATGAATGGAATTTATCTAAAGAAAATATGACAGAAAGAAACTCATTTTCCATGGATGGGTAGTTTTATTGGGCTGAATCCAATGTCTTCAAAGCATAGGAAATCACATGTAAACGTCCCTCCACCCTCTGTGATAAGACAGCTCCAACTGCAAAGTTGGATGCATCAAACATAAGATCTAAAGGAATGTCCCATTGTGGGGGATGTATGATCAGTGGAGTGGTCAGACACTTCTTCATCTCATCAACTACTACTCTGTATGAATAATCAAACACAGAATCATAATCCTTTTGAAGTAATCATGACATAGGAAGAGAAATCTTACTAAAATCTTTTATAAAGTTCCGATAAAATCTTGCATACCCTAGGAAATATCTAACATCACACACACATGAAGGATACTGTAAGGATGAAATGATATCTACCTTAGATCTATCAACCTCTATCCCATGTTTTTACACTACATGCCCTAAGACAATTCCATACTCTACCATGAAATGACACTTTTTAAAGTTCAAGACCAAATTCCTCTCAATACAACAATTCAAAACATTTCCCAAACTATAGATACAGTCATAAAATTAAGACCCATACACTATAAAATCATCCATAAATACTTCCATGAAGGACTCAATGAAATCTGAAAAAATACTCACCATAAATCTGTAGAAGGTACCTGGGGCATTGCAAAGTCCAAATGGCATCCTTCGGTAGGCAAACGTACTGAATGGACAAGTGAATTTTTTCTTCTCCGGATCCTCTAGAGTAATAGGAACCTGAAAATATCTAGAAAATCCATCCAAAAAACAATAGTGTGTTTTCCTAGCTAGTCTCTTGAGCATTTGATCAATAAATGGGAGGGAGAAATGGTCCTTGTGAGTGGATTGATTTAGTTTCCTATAATCAATACACACACGCCAACTGTTTTTCACCATCATTAGAACTAACTCAACTTTCCCATTTTAAACAACTATAACACCACTTTTCTTAGGCACAACCTGAATAGGACTTACCCACTAAGAATCTGAAATGGGATAAATTATACCTTCCTTGAGCAATTTTTCAACCTCTTTTTTATCAACTTCTAGAAGGGTTGTATTGAGTCACCTTTATGGCTGCCTCACTGGTTTAGCCTCATCCTCTAATAGAATCCTATTCATGAAAATGGAGGGGCTAATACTTGATATTTCACCCAAGGTCCACCCAATTTCCCTGATGTTCTCCCTCAAAAGATTCAAAAAAAATTCTTCATGTTAAAAATAGAGATTGTTAGAAATAATAACATGTAATCTTTTACCACTCAACAAGTATGAGTATTTTAGATTAGGTGTAAATGACAATGAAGAGGGTGATGTATGGATGGAGAAATTTAAGGAACTGAAATATGTGCACAAAGATCATTAGTATCAGAATATACATCATCAAAATCATAGAATAGTTCATAAAATCCATCAGCATACTCAACAGCCATGTCATAATCAGATTTCACATGATCAAAATTAGAATATGAATCCATGTCAAAATAAAATCTAAGAGAGTCTTGTGCATTACAAATAGTTGTGGAAGTACTCTTAGAAATTAAACTAGAACCAATGCTCATAATCTCCCTAAGAATAGGATAATAAAATTCCATGGGGTTTTGATTTGGTGGTTAAAAATGGTAGATAAAAAATGAATAATGGTCCTCTGAGGGGTACTTCATGGAGTCCATAACATTAAATATCACAACTTCATACCCAAACTCCATGGAAAGTGTACACTCATGGATATTTATGATTGTTTTTGTAGTTTTGAGGAAGGAAATACCTAATATAATTAGATCACGAGAACATACATGATCATCCTCCATGTTAAGAACATAAAAATCTACTAGAAAGATCATTTCTCTTACCCGAACAAGTACATCCTCAAGGACTCCCACTGGATATGTTGTAGCTCTATTCTCCAACTTCACCACCACTCTTGTTGGATTCAACTCACCAACCTGTAAATAATAGAATACAGAGTGAGGAATCACATTTATGTAATCTCCTAAATCACATAAATAATCATAAAATTGTAACTCCTCTATGGTGCATGGGATGGTGAATGTCCCTGGATCCTTGCACTTTGTCGTCATTGCTAGAGTTGGTGTAATAAGTGCTAACACATTCCTTAAAAGATTGATCCTCTCATTTACCATGATCCCTCTTAGATTGGTACAATGTTCTTTTAGGAATTTGGCATACCTTGGGATTTTCTTGATGGCCTCAAGTAAAGGTATGTTGATCTCCACATGACTGAATGTATCCAAAACTTTTTTTTTTTGCATCACCTCTTCAGCCATCATTTTGGTTTGTATAGATCTGTTTGGAAATGGAAGGGTTTTATGAGGAACATCATCAATATTTTTCTTACATTTATCTTTCTCCTTGTATTTCTCATTAGTTGGTATAGAATAGGGATTCTCCGGATTTGAGGTGAATCCCAATGGAACAATAGGTGCAGATGTATTAGTTGTTTTCTTCCCACTTCTCAATGTGATGGCATTGACATTCCCCTTGGGATTTAGAGTAGGTTGGAAAGGTATATTTCCATAATTCTTACTTACCAGTTCATGGAGGGTAGTGGCAATCTGGCTCATTGGATTCTTCAACTCCCTCAGCTCTGAACCTTGACTCTTCAGCTCATTCTGTTGTTTAAGAACAATTTGATTCAAAAGATCATTAGTGTTAGAATCTAACTTTGTTTTATAATTCCCTTGTTTTTGAATTTTTTATGCTTGGGCTTCAAATATTCTTTGGGGTAGTTGGAAATCCTATTGGTAAGTCGGAGGCTACTGGAAATTTTGTTAAAAATGGGGCCTTTGTTATTTCCTAGAGTCATATCTCATCTATGATTGATCCTTCGACCCTTGGTTTTATGTTGTATCAGAGGAATCAAACTTATTTTGGTGATATGGTTGTTGTTGTTGCTAAAATGGTCTTCTAGGAAACACTGCTGCACAATCTTCTGTTTCTTGTAGTTGGGGGAAATAGTCTGTTGAGTGGCTTATCTCAGTGCAAATGTCACAAGGCCTTGAAGGAGGGGGTTGGGATTTCTTTTTATCCAAAGAAATTTGACTCACCATAGTTTTCAATTCTTCCAACTTGGTATCAATCAAATTACTTTCAAGAGAATATGGACTTACCTGAGGTACTCCCCTGACATGCGGTGTACCTCAATCGCCAAATTTTTGGGAGTTTTGTGCCATCTTGTCAGTCAATGAACATGCGGCTACTGGTATTTTTTCCAATAATGCTCCTCTAGATGCAACATCCACCATGCTCCTCTCCATAGGTGTGATTCCTTCATAGAAGTATTGGATGAGGAGTTTCTCACTGATTTGGTGATGTGGGAAACTTGCGCACAACTTCTTGAGTTGCTCCCAGTACTCATACATTGACTCCCCTTGTGCTTTCATGATCCCCGATATCTTTTTTACGAATGAAATTGGTCCTTGATTCTAGAAAAAATATCTACAAGAAAATATGTTTTAAATCGTTCCAACAAGTTACATATTCAGGTTGTAAATAATACATTCAGTCTTTTACATATCCATCAAGTGAAAATGGGAATACCCTTAGTTTGATTTGATCTTCAGATACATTTCCTGTTTTAGGGGTTGAGCAAACCACATTAAATTCTTTAAGTTGTTTATTGGGATCCTCACCAGAGAGGCCATGAAATTTTGGAAGAAGGTGAATTAACCCATATTTCAGTTCAAAGTCTAATTCAAGATTTGGGGTATGTAATTAAATTTGGTTGATAATTAATATCACGTGAAACCAATTCTCGAGTGGTTCTATTAAGTTCATTTCCATTATTTTCATCCATTGGTTTATTTTATGTTTGAATTTTAATTGCTTCCAATTTCAATGTTCTTGGAGTGGAGGAATTCTCCAACTGGTTGAATGTTGAAACTTCCCGTAGACTGAGAATGTTTGATTCGAGCCCTAAGGCTACATTCAATCTCAGGGTTAAGATCTAAAATATCATCTAGATTAGTTCATGTCATAATTCAAATAAAAATGAAAATAAGGAAAGTGTACCATAGTAAAATAAAAATGATATGTTTGATTTGATGGTCTAAAAAAGAAGAAGAAGAAAATAAAAGAAGAAGAAAAAAATCATATTGGATAAAGAAGAAAGAAACAAGAGAAGAATAGAATAAAATGTAAAATAAAATAAATACCTCTAATTAGTTGAAATAATTACTTACCTTTCCGGAAATGGTGCCAATTTGATGAACATTGTTGCACACGCTCTCAAAAATATTTATTTGTGATTTAACTAAGTACATCACAGTGGATGGCCTAGGTCATTATCTTAAGGAATAATTGAATTAAAAAACCCTTAATAGGCTTGAATAAAACAATAAAAAGTGGAATAAGTGAAGGCAAAATAAAACCAAGATGGGGGTTGGTTTTGTGACTTTCAGACAATACACTAAACAAGTGAATGAGATGGAACAATCAAACACAAAATTTCTTTAAAAATATTTATATAATAAGAAATAATTGATCTAATCTACCCCATTCATCATTCATTTATATTTATCCCATATGATTATAATTCGTTTAATTTTAATCCCCTAACCTTTTCAACCCTTGAACTCTATGGAAATTAACATAGCCAAAAATATTGGAAAAATGAGCCTTCGGTCAACTTCAGGACTTCTAATCACAGCACCCTACCTTGATTGTGATCCAAAAGACAACTTATGGTTAATGGTAAATTAGTTCAGTATATATTTCTTATATTTGAGAATTAATTGAGTTGAGGATGAGACTTGAACCCTAAAATTACATCCCAAGTTGATTATATTTTTCGATTGAGGTTTCTCTCACACGGTTTAACCAAGCCCGACCACGTGGTCAAGTGCAAGTTGATCAAGTATCATAAAAATTAGAACTCAATTAATTGATAACAATTTAAGAATTAAAGTATTTTTATGGATTAAAAAAAAATAAATGATGGGATTGGGTTTAGATCAACTATGAAAGAAATCACTCTTCCATGGGTAGAGTTGTCATCGTGGAGACATTTTGCATAAGCAATGGGTTTATTGGGGAACACCCAATATAATCTCCACTATTATATTCCATCCAAATAAGAAAATTAATAAGATTAAAAGAGAATAACTTGGAATATTAATTGAAGAAAATTCATGTTACAAGCATAAAAACAAATAAAAACAAAGTGGAGGTGGGAGAGGAGAGCATTTTTTGAAAGAGATGTTTGCACAAGTTATTACTTCTTCCAAGAGTTTTTAGGGGTTATAAAGAATTAAAAATTCAACAAAACCTTTCCAAATCCTCAAAAATCCCTCACAAAGAGTGAAAACATCCTTTAAATAGATTTATGGAGGGCTAGGGGTACAAAACTTTATTAAATGTGAAAAGGAAATTTGGACAAATATTTTAATACCACTTACACCGCATAGTTGACCTCTTAAATGCACTAATTATCTATCCTTATAGAAGGATTATTTATGTTTAATCATGTCCCGATCTTACCTAAATATTTGGGCCCAATCCAAGCTCGGATGAAGAATATATGGCCCAAATTGTGAATTGATTTTCAATCTAGATAGTTCAGTCCATCTTTGTCTTCATGGCCAATTTAATTCACTCAAATATACGATCCATCTCACTAGATTTTGTTTTGACACAATTTATGAGACAATGAATTTAAAATTTATTTATATTTACTCTTTATGGGATTCTTACTTTTCTTACATTTCCACTGTGGATTGAGAAATATGAACATGCATATCTTGTGACAATTTTCTTGAATACATGATATGAGGTTTTTCCCTGGAGTGAAAAAGGGTAAGTGTGGTGGAGTTGATAAAACACAATTTTATTGAATATTTTGTTGATTATAAATTAAATAATTTCCTCACACTGTGCTAAATATGTTAATTTATAGAATATTTTGGATTAGATCATTCATTTAGAAATTTGATTGAAATTCCAGTTTTACTCTTTTAAAATTCACTCTAGTATTCCGAACATAAATATTTTTCCATAAATTATTTTGACTTAAAAGTTTTTAACTATGTTCATAAATTAATTTTATAAAAATTATATTAAGTACTTGGGAGTTTTATCTTGAATTTTAGTGGAGTAAATGGGCCATAAAGACAAATATGGACTGAACTATCCATATTGGAAATCACTTCACCATTTAGGTCATATCTTCATCATCCTAGCTTGTATTGGGACCAAATTTTGAGGTAATCTTGGGTACATGATTAGACACAAATAATTATTCTATAAGTACAGATAATTAGCGCATTTATGAGGTTAACTATGCGGTGAAAGTGGGATTAAAATATTTGGCCAAATTTCCCTTTCACGTTTTATAAATTTGTGTAACCCTATCCCTCCCCAACTCTATTTAAAGGATGTTTTCACTATTTGGGAGGGTTGTTAGAGGATTTGGAATGTGTGTACGAAAGAGTGGCTCTTTTTAACCCCTCACAACTCTTTGAAGAATTAATTCCTTGTGAAAACATCTCTTCAAAAAAATGCTCTCCACTCCCACCTCCACTTTTATTTTCTTTGTTTTTATGCTTGTAATGTGAATTTTATTCAATTAATCTTCTAAGTTCTTCTCTTTTCATCTTATTATTTTTCTTATTGGGATGGAATACAAGAGTGGAGATGAGATTGGGTGTTCCCCAATCAACCCATTGCTTATGCAAAACGTATCCACGATGACAACTCCGCCCATGGAAGAGTGATTTCTTTCGTAGTTGATCTAATCTTCACCCCCTTCATTTATTTATTTTGAATCCATAAACATACTATAATTATTAAATTTTGATCAATTAATTGAGTTCTAATTTTTATTCTACTCAATCGACTTGCACTTGACCGCGTGGTCAGGCTTGTGTAAACCGTGTAAGCGAAACCTCAATCGAAAAATCTAATCAACTTGGGATGGAATTTTATGGTTAAATTCTCATACCCAACTCAATTAATTATCAAATATAAGGAGGATATACTTACCTAATTTTCCATTGACCATAAGTTTTATTTTGGATCACAATCAAGGCAGGGTGCTGCGATTAGAAGTCCCGAAGTTGACTGAAGGCTCATTTTTCCAATATTTTTTGTCGTGTTAATTTCTGTAGGGTTCGGGGGTTGACAAGGTTAGGGGATTACAATTCAATGAATTATAATCATATGGTATAAGGATAAATTAATGATAAAGGTGTCATATTATATCGACTATGTATTCTCATATAAGTATTTTTATAAAGAAAATGTGTCTTTGATTGTTCCATCTCATTCGCTTATTTAGTGTATTGTCTGAAAGTCACAAAACACCCCCCCCCCATATTTTGTTTCATTTTCCTTCACTTATTTCACTTTTTTTGTTTTCTTAAAGCCTATTAAGGGTTGTTTAATTCACTTCCTCCTTGACAGAATGATCTAGGTCAGCCAATGTACTGCACTTAGTTAAATCGCAAATAAATATTTTTGAGAGCGTGTACGAAAATGTTAATAAATTACCAATATCAAGGAAGAATAAATGATCATTTTTTAAACTATAGAATTATTATGGGATCAGAAACATGTGTATGAAAAAAACAATAGTGGTGTAACATCACTGTGTTTACTAAATTTATCAAGGAAAGAAGAAAATGTAAAAAATTTGATGTTGGTTGGAATCAATGCGGCCAACCTATGGACCCAAAAAAAGTAAATTTTCATTAGTCACATGGGGTCACAATGAGAATTAATGTTCCAATTAATATAGATATGGGGCATAATGTCATGCCTATATAGAAGAAAACCACGTGGGAAGATATTTGGGTAATGTTATGATATACTTTCTCTATTTTTTTAATAATTATATATGAAATATTGATTTAATTTTCATTATCCCGTGAATATTTTATTTATTTGATATTATTTTCATAAGAAATTTATCTTAATAGTCATTGGAAAATCTCATAGAGCCTTCTAAACACTTTTTACAAAGAATCATCCCAGGGATGCTAAGGGAAAACTAAACCCCCACCCACTAGTTATATATGTATTTTTTATTAACTAGGAAACATGGAAAGCTTTCATTAGTCTCCATGATGAGGAATCATTTCAGGTTCATTTAATTTGATAATATTTTATTTTACATTATTTATGTTATCCACTTTGATACAAAATTGTTAATTTGTGAATCAAAAAGGAGTACTAAAAATAAAAACATGCATTAAAACCAAAGTACCCCAACGTAAAGCAAGGATGGGGTACACTTCACTTGAAAGAAAATGGTATGTATTTTAAATATATAGTAAAAGTTTTATGTGATGTGAAAAAACATATATTCCTTTGTTCATATGTAGATTGATGGATTAGAATCCAGATCCACTTCCATCCCAGATCATGTGCAATGGAAGGAGGCTTGTGTAAATTAAAAAGGAAATCTAGTGGATGAAAACACACAAGCAATATGGGAATTATTTATAAGTATGATATAATATTAATTTGTTATTATTTAAAATAATATTACATGAAAATATCTATTTACATTCATATATTTCTTATATGGTTTATAAATAACAATATGCATCAACAGTACCTGAAGAACAACTACTTTTAGCCAATTTTAAACAGCCATAACAATATGGTTGCGTTAGTGGTGTGGGTTTTAAAGTATCACCTAAAACATATTTTGAGAAGACAAAGCCATAATAAGATACATATGAGATTTTGAAAGGAAGGTAAGCATAAATAGATTCTTTAAAAGATATTATTGTCTAGTTTCATTTGTCATACCAATATATTTGAACAAATCAAATAGAACCCATAGTAAAGTAACGATCAATACACAAAGATACACATGACCCCACTAGCTTTGAGTCTAACCATTCCCCTTAATTTCCTAGCTTATATGAGTTAATAAATTCTTTCATAACTATTTCTCCAAAATGAAAATAAAATAACTTTCAATAACTTTATATTACTAAAATTATATAGGGTGAAATTTTTTGTTATTTATATCCATCATCACCCATGAATCACCTTATTGTGAGGTGTAAGATCCCATGTTTTGGATAGGTTGAAATTTTCTAAAGGAATTTGAATTTTCATTTTTTGGATGGGAGAAATATTAAACATATCTTTAAATGGAATTATTAGAGTTTTGACACTTTAACATATTTTTTAGATGGGGTTTAAGTAATTAGAGTTTTCTTGGGTGTCTAGATGAGTTTTGGGAGCGTATGTATTTGAAATATTAGTTTCGGGAGAGATAGGTTTGGGCGCACTATTAGAGAAAGTTTATTATTAACCGTACAACACAACTATATAGACTACTTTGTAAAGGATTATGGTTTTTTCAACCTGTGTGGTGGATCTAGGGAACTGTGTGAGAGGGTATAAAACCATTGAGTAATTTTCACAATTGGAATGTGGTTTTATTAACCGTTCACTACAACCATGTGAGGCTTAGTGTCTTGAGACAGTGCCAAGGTCACGGTCTATTCATGGTTTGTCTAACCATGCACGTGAATCATGAAGGTTGTACCTCTTAGAAAGTGGAATCCATAAGGTTGGACCAAAAATTTTATAATCATCTAACCTAACCATTCACCTCTTAAAAACTGGAAAATAAAAATTTTCCCCTCTGTCTTTAAATGGGGATTTACCCCATTTCTTCCCTCATTTGGATAACAAGATCTCTGTGCGTACCTCCTACTTTATCCACTCCCTTAGGGTAAATATCCTCTGTTATTGGTTAGAATATAAACTAATTCAACAACTTTTGATCACCCTCAGTAAGGCTATGACTCCTCTTGAATCTTTTATCTGTTTATCTCACTATATTGGATGTTATTTCTATGCATGTTCATATTCCCTATTTTTCAGATCATTTGTCTATTATTCCCATTTCCCTTATTTAATCTCAAATAAAAGATCAATATTGGATGAGTGGAGCTTCCATTGAATAATTTATGTCATCTATTTCATTTCCCTAAAATTATCACTTATTATATATTTTTGTCGTCGTTCCAGATGTTGGACTCTCCGCACATTGGTCCTAAAATAAGAAATATCTTAAATTAAATGATTAGGATATAGTTGTGATGTTTTTTATACCCATTGATATGATTAGAGGTTGAAAAACTGAACTCAAACAACCACTTAATGTGGGTTCAAATAAATATAAATTATTTTTTATTCTCTCTTATTACTCAACCACCCTTAGGGTGTGTTGACCCCAAAACTTATATTACGGACTCTTAGGATGACTTTTGGCATGCGTTGGGTAGTTGGAATTGTATTAAGAACATAGGGTGTATTAAGTGAATTCTATAACATTATTCCTTTTTTATTGTGTCTTATTAACTGATATGGTAAATGAATTAAATGGGATGTGAGTGGTGAGACCATGTCACCTGACCCTTTATAAATTGAGAAGTGTGCCCATTGCTAAATGGGATTAAAATAAATGAATGGTAAGTGGAATTGATATCCACTTGTCCCTTTTCTATTTATAAATTGGGTGATTAATTAGATGAATTAAAGGAATTTTTAAATGGTTAAATACCTTTACATTGCCCTTAATGACACTTGTGAGTGATTTTACTAAATGAATGAACCTAAAAAAGTTTATTACAACATGTGTATTCACATGGACCTCTATATTTTATGTTAGTGAATTGTAAAATGAAACAATAATGATGAATCATATTATGGAATGAATATTATATTATATCCAGTGATTAGTTATTCAATTCATATTATTATCATTAATAGTTTGCCTTGGATGGACTGGTAAGGCACATTGAAATGAGTGAATTATGAATGATTAATCAATGCTGTACATGATGCTCCAAATCATTTATGTGAAATAGATGGACATGGAATTATTTATAATTTATTAAATTATTGGACATTATGTTCCTAATTATTTAATTTAAATTAATAGTCATGAAATTTTTTATTGTTAGTCTATAATTGATAGACATGGCATTCCATATTATTTATTTGGAATTTTTGGACATAATTTTTCATGTTTCATTGGTCATATACTCAGTCTAAGGCCCATATTTAAATATGCAAAATCATATGGTTATTATTTCACATGTATTCCTTGGTTATATACCATGGGTCCTGGGGTTAGTTATATAAAATGTAAAACTCTCAGAGGCATCTTGTCTTAGGAAAAATCAGGTTGGGTCAACCAGATGTCCCATAAGAAACCCAAGCCTACATGTTTACTATTTATTTCCCTACCTTATTTATCATATCTATGCACTTTATATTAATATAATGTGTTTTTATTAGACATGATTGGTGGTGGCCTATTGTGTTTTACTCGCACTATATTCTGACTATCGTTTTGTACCTTGACAGATCTCTTGATTGTAGGATAGGACCATGGATTGTGCTTCTTTGTTAATGCTTTACTATGGTCTAGGACTTAACATGGATCTAGGGGTCTATCATATACTTGAGATACCTATAAGAGTTGGTTTTTTGATTATTTATTATTTTGTTCATCCTATTTATATTGTATGCATTACCTGCTATATGTTGATTGCTTTGTGTTTATAGCTTAACATGTTCAATCATGGTTGGATTATTTGGCGTTGGTCTGGTTATCTTGTTGATATTTTTTGTTAGTGATTGTTAAATTTGACTAACTTTTCATTATTTATTATTCTACTATATTTATTAATAATAAATAGGGTATAGTCTCCCCACTATACCACATTTATACCATCGCTGATAGTTAGTATCCTTTGGAATATGAGGAAGTGTGCTTGAGGCCATGTCTCCAACCAGATTAAGGAAATCATTTTAGTGGATCTCAGGTCGGGATGTAAAAATTAGTATTAGATCATCTTTTTTCCTTTTTCTAAAGTTTTGGGATGGTAGAAAGGAGACTAGGAATGTGTCAGAACATGGTATATATCTCTTTTATGGGACTAACCATCCCACGGATAGGGGAAAGATCAGGTTTCTAGGGATGGGACTGTTGTTCATATTGTTCATTATTATAGTTTATTGTTATTACAACTTGAGTGATTGATTTATTTTCACTAGCAACTTATTATGAGATTTACCACTTTTCCTTTCATAAAAAGATATGTGGTCTGTTCATGCATTATTTTATGCACCTAGGATTCATGTGTTATTAGTATGATAATCTATATACCATGGTTGTGTGATTATGTTCCATGCTTATCTATGTATTGTGTTTAGGTGATAATTATAATTCTCAAATACATGCCATGCTTGTGTGAAAAATTATCATGCTTACTGTTATTCCTTGATTATGTGATAATTTTTCTAGTTAAGGTTATTGTATAAGGTATTTAAATGAATATTTATATCAAACTAAATTGTGTTTTCCCAAATATCTTGATGGTACCATTCTATTTAACTAGATTGAAATACATTAAAAATAAAAAATAGTTTTATAAATGGTTAATAAATTAAACTAAAAGAAATTTTTAATGATAAGGATTTGGGTTTGTTTTGACAAACTCAAATAATTAATTATGGATGTCGGTTAAACATGATTCCAATTATAACTTATGGATAGGTTGCCTCTGTAACATGGGAATGGATATAACATTACTAAATAATTACTTGATAGAACTGATCCAAGTAGGTCAAACTTAGTAATGTATGATTGTATAATAACCCTCTTAAAAAGGTTAAAGTAATTTGAAGTTTCCTTCTTAAATTTATCTGATCAGTGATGTTTGTCAGTTAAATGGTATAACAATTTCAACTTATAATGTCTTATACCTCTATAACTTGGGAATGGTTACCTGCATAATAGAATCCTTGTGCGTGACTTGGCCCGAGTATGTTGGTCTTGGAGTGTTATGATATGGAATAAAATTGGCTCAGCCCGAGTATGTTGGTATTTTCATTTTATGCTTATGAGATAAACCCATTAAGGGTGTGATAAATATTTAATAAATCAAATGTTATGGGTTTAACTTAAATGGGATGTTAATTATAATTTATAGAGTATATAATCCATGAATTTAAAATGGTTTCCCATATAATTGGACCCATGATTGCACGAATTGACCCTTGTAGGTCGATTCTATTCATCTAATTCCTTGTTACTTAACCCATTAGAGGTATATTCATGTTAAATGAGATGTTTCTTTAAAGTGGAAGGGGCTGCTTATATGGTGTTTCATATAAATTTATGGTTTCATCTTATTTTAGCAATCCCCTTTAATTTATAAAATACATTTTATCTTCTCTTTATCGTTATTGATATGAGGCGTCAGTTAATTAAAATTACAATTACAACCTAAAGAGTTATTTCCTTTATATATAGGAAATTAATTTTTATTTAATTGAGCATGGTTATGAGAACTTTGATAAATAAATAGTTTAAAAGTAAATTATGTGATAATTTTACTATAATTTTATGCAGTGTTAGCTAAATAGAGTGTCAACTATAGTTGTGCCTCTATAATTAGTACTTTATATGTCATGACACGTCCTTGGGGCCCGTGTCGTGACTACCCCAAGCCCGCCTTCCATAGGCCAGGGGCTGGCGACTAGCACCAAAGGCGTAAATCCCGATATCTGGGAAGGAATTGCCTTTATAAGAGTAAACAAACACCACAGAGTACAAGCGAAAGAAGTAAACACTAAGTAAAACTGTACAATAGTAGGTTCAGAAAGTAAAGGGGGCAGGAAATACAAGCCCAACTGTAAAGTACAACTGAAAGGGAAAACAGCAACTGAAAAGTAAAACTGCAGCCTCGAGGCGTCCTCTGGAAGTCCCACCTGAAGGGTGAGCACAGATAGCCTCCACAGCTCCTTGGTCCAGTCGTCCGCTCCGAGTACGTCCCGCCCAGTGGTCCACCTCCAGGTACCTTCCTGCTCCGCAAGCCTCCACCACGATCAGCGCTGTCCGTCGTCTGTAACCAACATAACGAAGTGCGGGCATAGCCCGTGCACGGGTGAGTATAAGCTACTCAGTAGGGACCCCGAGACCCCCGAAGGTCTCCCAGAATCCACAAAGGATAACCACAAAGGAAAGATACAATCTCGAAGTAACATCTGACACTGCTTAGGTATATACCCATACATATACCTAAGTCATCAATTCTTGTTCGGCTCCAACATCTGAGCCCAAGCACAACCCAGTCCACACAGGAAATCAAAACGTAAATCCACACAGGATAGCTCAACACAATCCACAAAGGAAAGCCAAACGTAATCCACACAGAATAGCACAACTCAATCCACAAAGGAAGCAAAAAAGGTTTCAGCTCACACAGGTATACATCATCGAAAAGGTGAAAGAGATGATCAGACATAGATACTGAATCATCTAAGATGGGACCCACATAGGATACAAGACCAGTTGTCTTCATTGATTCATCTATGCTGGGACCCACATAGGATACAAGACCAGCACTAAATCATCAAAGCTGGGACCCACATAGGATACAAGACCAGCACAGCTAGGACCTAAATAGGATACAAGACCAGCTATCTTCATTGATTCATCTATACTGGGACCCACATAGGATACAAGACCAGTACTGAATCATCAAAGCTGGGACCCACATAGGATACAAGACTAGCACAGCTAGGACCCACATAGGATACAAGACTAGCTGTCTTCATTGATTCATCTATACTGGGACCCACATAGGATACAAGACCAGTACTGAATCATCAAAGCTGGGACCCACATAGGATATAAGACCAGCACAGCTAGGACCCACATAGGATACAAGACTAGCTGTCTTCATTTATTCATCTATACTCGGACCCACATAGGATACACGACCAGTACTGAATCATCTAAGTTGTCAGATCCACAAAGGATCGATAGGTACTAACCCCCGCAAAGGCCCACATAGGATCGGACCCACACAGGATCTGTAGCACTGATCCCCGTAGGATCGCTGAGTGTTGTAGTCGTCGTCGTCGAATCCACTGAGGATCTCTGCACAGTCGTCATCGAATTCGCAGTCGCAGCCAGCACTAGGGTTCCCGCACACAGCAAGCTCATTCGGGAGGGTCCGCTCCACGAGCCGAGAGGCTGATACATCAACTGACACATAGTCCGAAGATGATGTATCCAAAATTTCTGTATCGTCAACAGGAATTCAACGCAATAGATGGCGCGTCAATCGGATGCCCGGTCTGAGAGTTATTGACTTTTTCATCCCAGGGGCCCGGTTGGTTTTTAAGGAAAAACCAACCCGACCGTACTCCACCTGAGTCTAAACCTCGGACAAATTATGTCAAAAGATCAGTCTCACTAAGAGGAACTCAACCAAGTTGACGGCACGTCAATCGGACGTCCGGAGCTCAAGATATGAGCGTTTCCGCTCCGAGGGCCCGGTTGGTTTCGTGTACGAACCAACCCGGCCGAACTCAAAGTATTTTGAAACCTTGAGTGCGATATATCGAAACAACCGTCTCGATCCAAGGATCATGTTGCCTCTGACGGCGCGTCAATCGGAAGTACGTAGCCCAAGATATGGACGTTTGAACCAACTCAGTCCGAAAATAGGGGGTCTGGGCCCGGCCCGGCCTGACCCAGTACCCCCTGGGTCGGCCGAACCGGGTCGACCCGCCCCGGGCGGCGACCCGGCCCGACGACCCGGCCCGGCCCGGAAGCCCGGCCAGGCCGGCAGCGCGGCGGCGCAGCCAGCGCGGCCAGCGTGTCGCGCGAGCGCGCCCAAGGGAGGGGTGTTGCCCCTCCTTTATGAAAAACAGCGGCCCTCTTTAAGGGGTCGCGCCATGTGCAACCCGAGGGGTGTAACCCCCCGGATTTTCCCCTGTAACGGCCGGCCAGCGTAGGGCCGTCCGGTTTCATGCCGCGGGACCCTGCGGTCCTGCGCCTTCCGGCGCCGGCGGCAGGAGTTCTGGCCGCCTTCTTCGAAATCCCCGGTGGGTGGTTTTTCCGGCCGCTACTTCTAGGATGGCAGCAAAATTCGTCCGGCGCGGTGTGACGATGCCGCATCCTTCTGGCACGGCCCAACTCCGGCCGCGGCCTCGTTCGTACCCTCGACGCGGCGCGACGGCGTCGCGTTTCTTCGTTATGGACCGCATCGTTCACTTCTCCTTTCGCTCAAGCGCGGTGCAACGATGCATTACTGTCTTCGCTAATCAAAACGAAGAATAGCAAAGGGGGGAGGGGTATCAGCCGTGTTTGTACGGACCGATCGCCTCCCGTTATATCGAGATCAGTTGGCCGAAACGTAAAACGTTTAACCTTCACAATTTTTAATTTAAATAAAAATTGGAACATGGTCGTCAGATTTAACTTTCATATTCGAAGGAATGAAATCACCAACTTAAAATAGTCGAACCCCTACCTCGGTTTCAGGAACAGTGTATGTCAACGAGCCTTGAAATACGAGCATCGCGGAAATCGGGCATCGTGGAAAACGAACGTTGATTCCATTGTCGTCGAGGTGCGTCCGAAGAAGAAACGTCGTTGGAGAAGACGTCGCGTTCTTTGACGGAGAGGTTCTTCGTTGAGGAACGGTGTTCTTCGTCGGAGATGAAGAAGAAGAAGACTTCCTTGCTTTCTCTCCAAAAGCTCTCAAACAACCCCAAACTAACCCAAATAAAATAAGTTCCCAACTTATTTTATTATCAAAAAAAGGCTTTTGAAATTTTAAGAGTTTGAAAATCAAAACCCACACTTAACTCACTTAAGTCATTAACATGAGTTGTATAAATTAATGAGGAGTTAAGTTGGCAAGATTTAAATGGGGGGTTAAGGAGTTTAAAGGGGGAAAGGTGAAAGGTTGGGGCTCGTGTGGGCCCCACCCTTTCAATTATCCACACATGGTAAGTTGGGTGGATGTGGGCCCCACCACCAACTTCCCATGTTAGAAATTAACCACCTTAGAATAAAATAAAATTGATCCAACAATTTTATTTACTTCTTAATTAAACCCCATTAATTAACTTCTTCTCCCGCACAAACGCAACTACGGTAAAGGTTCCCCTAAGTGATTATCGGCGTTGCGAGTTCATCGGTGCCATCAGATTTCAATTCCGAGCACCGGTTCAAAAGATAGGAATTCCCGCTCATTCGTTCACTGAACGTACCCGAGCCAAACTTCGGAAATTTATTTCGGGCACACTGGGCCTCGGAATCAGGTGCCGTCAGAAACCGCGTTCTTGTAAAATTCCAAAGAAAATTAAGAAAATATTTCCCATGAATTTTACGGGTCTTAACATTATATTTCATTAATCTAATCCTCCTTAATGTTTTTAATAAATGGTAATAAATGTAATGGATTAAATAAAACCTTTTATTGGTGTTTTTAGAAGAACCCTCATGTAAGGATTAACATTGTAATTTCCTTTATGGTTACCTTAAATGGGAATGCAGATGTTTCTCATAGGTTTCAGTGGATTTTTTCTATTACTTTGGGCCTAAAGGTTAAGCAGTAGATCCCCCTTTTAGGCATGACTCTGGTTTAAAGATAAATGCCTTATGTTAAAATAAGGGATTGTTTTTTATTGTGGTGCCCATGGAGATAGGAATCCAATATAATTTTAAGATGAGTTTATAGTAAAGATAAGTGTCATTCATTGACCAATTGAGTCAGATAGGACTCTTTATTGATGAAATGAAACCCCCACAGGTCAGCAGGTGGTTTTCTGGTAAGTTGAAACTCAAGGGGGTATTACCATATGTGGATACCCGATGAGTGTCAACTATTTATCATTTTAAAATAGAATTGAAACCCTCCAGATATCACTCCTCACAAGGATTCTTGAAGAGGATCAGGACCTTGTAGGATGATGATTGGAAGGTAGTGTCTTCATTCCTTTGTTGACATATTTTGACCCTTGTAGGTTGATAGTCTTTTTACCTACTTATGTTTTTACCTCTTTAGAGAGAGTTTCATTGAATGTTTTATGTAGTTTAATATAATCCCTTAATTAGGATATTTTTCATACATGAGACACATTTGGGCTAGGTGGACGGACCTAGAAGCCCTGTTCTAAGATTTCATTAGTAGGGTTATGTGGAAAATCTAGAGTCCCTTAGATTCTTTTCACTCGGGCCCTAATGGGTTAGTGACATTGGTTTGAATTAGGGAAACCTATGAGAGGGGTTTTACTAGGTTTATGTAAGCCTTAAATTTAATGATATTGGTTTTACTATCATTTAGAAATTAATTCTTATAAGGTGCTCAAGTTTTGTGATTTAGGCATAGTGATGCCTGAGGTTTTTGAGAAAGCGCCTTGCATGCTTGGATGATGAGGTTGGCTTCAATGGTATGGATTTTTCAAGTGTCTGACCCATTTGACCATCAGTGGTTAAATTTATGCTTTAATTTATGAAATGATGTTGTGAGTTGGTCTTTCATATAATAAATCATGGAATGGGAGAGGTTACAATTTTGAATAGGAGTTACAAGGGGAATTCTGACATAATGAGATTGATGTTTTGGGTAGCACGGTCATCTTGAACTATTTATATATGACTCGTGATAGTGTTAGTCAGGTATTTAACCAAGTGGTATGATATTACACACTTGTTGTGTATAACTAGTTTAATTCACACCGGTTTTACATGGTAACTAGTTGATATGAAATGTCAGTGATTAGTTGAGTGTGGGATGAGGATTGATGTTTTTTAATCTAATTCTTGTGGGCGTGGAGACCAAGAGATTTGGATAAATTTAAAATAAGTTTCTTAGGATAAGGGATAATTTGTAAATAAACTAGGTTCCATTTTATAGTTGGCCTATGGGTGGACCTGGACACGCATTGTTGGGAAACATGGTGTCGGGAGTTGATTAAAGGCAAGTATAGCCGAGTTTTTTTAGTGTGTTTCGGGAGAGTGTTACATGCATATCAATGGAATTTTAGTGTACTCCTAGTTTATAGGTGATCATTTCCAATATCTTGGCATCATTCTGAGTATGCTGAGAGAACATCGACTATATGTTGAGCTATCCAAATATCTTTTTTGATTAGATGGAGAGACTCCTTGGGAGTAGAGCCTAAGGAGAGGTTTTAAGTTAAGCTATATGTTCATGGAGTACACCATTGGAAGTTGAGGGAGGTGATCCTTGTTATGATTTGAAACTTGATGAATTCCATGGGAACCACTCTCAAGAATCAAGAATGGGTAATGAGAGACGTTGGTTTAGCACTCATAAATGAACGGGTTCTTAACTGTTCCAGTCGTTATGTATGAGGATGGAATGAGCATGGGATATGAGTAACTCTTTTCACTTGAATTATGGAATGGATTCTTATATGGTGGGGATAGAAATATCAATTTCTGATGGTATACCCTCACATGAAAAGGGTTATGAGACATTGAGACCGATTCTATGATGATTGTTTTGACTCTCAAATAGCGTCAAAAAAATGAAACAATGTATGGTTGGATTTCTTAGTAAATGTTGGGTACAAGTTCAAATATAGACTTTGGGGATTATAAGTTCAGAAATTAGGCCTTGGATAGATTGTGATGATCCAAGGGTGTTTTATTATAAATGTATTGGTGCTTGTATTGTGTCATGAAAAAAAATGTTAGCATGGGATGGTTTGACCAAGAGATTTAACCAAAATTTGGGTATGGTATTCGGTGAGCATACATGAAATGTACTCAGTATGCATTTTAGTAAAGGCTATTTGCAATTGGTTTTTGGTTATGTGTGGGTTGTTAAATTTGCGATATTTTGGAAAGAATCAAATAGAGATTGTTTAACTTGAGTTCCATCGAAGGGTTTTATATGATTGGTGAGGAACCACATCATTCATATTGTGGTTCGAGATGGGTGAAAGATAAATCTCACTAATATATTTTAAAGTAATAGTTTTCTTGATCAGTCTATCTTGGTTGTTTGGGATTATACCATTTAGATCAATCAATTACCAAGGTAAATTTCCTCATGTTTGATTGGGTTTAGTAATTAAATCGTGTGGGGAGTGTAGTTAGGACACTAATGGTGTGTTTAAATAGTTAATTATAATGGTCGGAGTACCGTAACGTGGAATTGGATGGTAAAAAATAGAAATTGTGGTGGATAAAACCATAGGATAGATGATTACAGAGATGATTATGTGATTATATATTGGGATATATGGGCTCGAGTAAGCATCGTCTTAGTGTTTCATTAGTATTTACATGTGTGTGATCAAGTTTGAGTGGCTTATGCACTGTATGTTAAAGTTATTATTAGAGGAATGTTGGGTGTCTGAAAATGAAGTGTTTACATTTTTGTAGAAAAATTAACAACCCTATTAGTATGAGTAATGTTTTTTTCCCACCAGGGATTTTTTGAGATGATAATTTCTACAATGGATAGGTTGTAATATCCCATGTTTTTTACAGGTTGAAATTTTCTAAAGGAAATTGAATTTTCATTTAGTGGATAGAAAAAATATTAAATAGAGATTTAGAATATATTTATGAGAGTTATGAAACTTTAAAATGTTGGTTTTAGATGGGTTTTAAGGACCAATTGGTTTATTGGGTGTCCAGATGAGTTTCAGGAGCATGGGGCTTCAGAAGCTCAGTTTCAAGAGAGATAGTCTTGAGTGTACGGTTATTACTAATTGTGATAGCCCTCTTTATAAAAAAGAATGACTTTTTAACCCATATAGTGTCTCTAGGGAACCTTTTGATATGGTGGAGAACCATAGATAAAGTCATATGATTAGCACACGATTTGTCTAACCATGTGCTGCAATCATGCGAGGCATGGGGGATTGAGACAGTGATAAGGGAATGGTCTATGAATGGTTTGTATAACCATGTGGGGTGTGGATATTAGGTAGTTGGATATACAAAAAATTTTCATATATTTCTTAATAGTGTTTCCTAACCACAAACCTCTTAAAAATTTGAAAACTGACCATTTTTTCCTCAATCTTTAAATGGGGTTTTACCCCATTTCTTCCCCCATATGTCCAGGAGCCTCTCTATATGCACATCATCCTTTATTCTCTCCCTTATGGTGAATATTCTTTATTATTGGTCATAATTGACCATTTTTCATCATGTTATATCACCCTTAGTAAGGTTATGAATCCTCTTGAATGTTTTATTTGTTTCTCTCTCTATATTGGATGTTATTTCTATCTGAGCTCATATGCCCTATTTTTTAGGGTGTTTATCTATTCTTCTGATTTCACTTATTTAGGATCGAATCAAAACTTGATATTGAAAGAGTGGATATTCCATGGAATAAGTAAGGTTCTATATTTCCTTCCCCTAAAATTATTTCTTATTATAGATTGTTGTCATTGTTCCACACACTAGAATCTCCGCACAATGCTCCTAAAATAAGAAATACTTTAAATGATTAGTCTATAAATGTAATGTTATTTATACCCCTTGATATGGTTAGAGGTTGATGGGATTAACCTAAACCACCACTTAATATGGGTTTGAATAAATTATAAATGATTTTTTCTTCTTTCTTGTGACTAAACCACCCTTTGGGTGTGTTGATCACGATAAGTATATTATAAACTCATATGAGGACCTTTAGTATTGGTTAGGTTTTTAGAATCATCTCGGGCACATAGGGTGTCTTGATCGAATGTTTTACCCTTATTCATTTCATGTTTTTTCATATTAACTAAAATGGTTGAATGGATTAAATGGTAAGTGAATGGTGAGCCTATGTTACTTAACCCTTGATAAATTGAGAAGTGTGCCCATGGATAAATGGTATTAAATGAAATGAATGATAAGTTGAATGGATTTACACTTGGACCTTTTATATTTCTAAATTAGGTGATTAATGAGTTGAATTAAAGTGATTTTTATATGATTCGACACCTTTACATTTCTCTTAATATCACTTTTGAATGTTTTGACTAAATGAATGAATGTGAAAACATGTATTATAGCATGTGTATTCGTATGGACCTATTTATTTTATGAAAGTGAATTAGAAAAAGGAATGATCATGTTGAATCATATTACAACATAGATATTTTCTTATAGACAATGATTATTTATTTAATGAATATTCCAATATTTAATAGTATTCCTTGTATGGACTCATACGGCATATTGAAATGTTTTAATTATGAAAGATTGATCGATATTGGACATGGAACTCCTAATTGTTTATGTGAAAGTGATGGACATGACATTCCCTATTATTTATTAAATTATTGTACAATATTTTCCTCATTATTTAATTTAATTTAACAAAAAAGGTGTTCCTTATTGTCAATCTAGAATTTATGGACATGAAGTTCCAAATTATTTATTTTTAATTGATGGATGTGAAGTTCTATGTTTTTTATTTGGAATTGTTGGAAATGATTTTCCTCATTCATTTGGTTAGATTATTAGGATATTACACTTATTTAAATATGAAATGTCCCACTAGGAACCTAAGTCAACATGTTAGGTTGAAGTAGGTAGAGTCGACTGAGTGTCCCACTAGGAACCTAAGTCAACATGTCTGGTATTTATTTCCCTGCCTTAATTATCATACCTACACACTAATAATTTTATATTCATATACTAGATTTTCATTATACACTATTAGTGGTGACCTATTTATTTTTACTCACACCCTGTTTAGGTCATCATTTGGTACCTGAATAGATCTGTTGGCCGTAAGATAGGACCTTGAATTGTGCTTCTTTGTTGTTGCTTTACTATGGGATAGGACTTGACATGGAACTAGGGTATGAGAAAGTTCTCGGGCTTCCTGTAGGAGTTGGGTATTTTTTTTTTATTATTTTTTCAGTCTTGTATTGTTATATATATTACCTTGGTATTTATGGATTTTTATATTCATACATGGTTGGATTATTTGGCATTGTCCTAGTTATCTGGTTATTATTTTTTATTAGTTATTATTAACTTCCACTTCCATTCCTTTATTTATGCCTCCTATATATTTATTAATAATTGAGAGGGTATATTATCCATACTATACCACCTTCATTCCCTCGTTTCTAGTTAGTATCCTCTAGCATATAGGGAGGCATGCTTGAGACCATGTCGCCAACTAACTCGAAGCACCATTTTAGTTTCTCTTGGGCCAGAACATGGCATGAGAGGTATGTTTTACAATATCCCTAAAGAAATTATACATAATAAAAAACTCCCAATAAATCATGTGAGTGTGGGGAATAAATTAGATCTCAATTCGAGCACTGATTTTTTTATTCTTCTTGATGATCTGGATGTTACCATGGTCAATAATACTATTGGAACCTTCATAGAATGGTCATTTAATCTTATAAAGATACATGAGTTATGTCCTTAACAAATTTTTTCAATTGAAAAAACATTTAATAGTTTATGAAGAAAGGTATAAAATGAGGAATGGTTTTACAAGAAAAAAATGAAGGGGAAATGGAAGATCAAATAAAGATAATCCATTGGATCAACCAAGAAATAAAAAGGACCTTCTAAGAGTTCCTTAACCCCACTAATTCTACTACCGCATATATTAACATTAAAATTTCTTGTAGATACAACATTAAAAGTTGAAAATATTTCCTAAATTGGATATGAAGAAGAAATATTTGTATAGGCCATCAGAGAAATGGTTGGTCTTGATGGTATAAATGAGATTATAAAGTTTTAATGGTTGGGAGTATCAATTTTAAAAACATACATGATGTACATTTTCATAATATTTTTGTCCAAAAAACTTATCTACTATGTTCATTATAGTTAATAACTATTCATATTTTCTAAAGGAAAATATATTACTACTATATAAAAAGAAAAAACCTATGAAGTAAGATTTAGACTCATTAATCCTTATATCATTTCTTCAAAAAAAATTCTTTGGAATTGAAATAAATTGAAAAGAAAAACGAATAACTAAGTGATTCATTTGAAAATAAAATAACTGAAAACAGCCTCCTCTTTATGCCTATAATATAGGGGTAAAACTATACAATCTAATCATGTAAAATATATATTTGTTTTTTAATTACTTATTTTTTGAAGAATAACCGGATGTTAATCACAATCAATTTGGATACCCCAAATATTTATTTTTTGGATCCAAAGCATGGATTTCTAACAAATCGACCACACATGATGTCTATTATAAATTTTTATTACACTATAATCCTATATTTCACAGATAAAATTAAAATTATACATCTTATTTTGTTTTTTAATAAGAATTTTATTATGATAAAGAGATCTATAAATATCAACTAAATCATGGTAGGAGGCCGGTGACTGAACACAAGAAGCCTAAGGATTTATTAAAATGGAAACATATTAGGGTATATATTATAATATTTTAATATCAAACCATATTTCAAAACAATTTAATTATTTTAGTAAAATTTTTTATAGTTTTGAAACAAAATAATGATAAGGATTGTGTATATTATGTTTGAAAATTTATAAAGGATATTATTTATTATCAATAAACTAGCATCCCTAAATAGGTAATTTTTCAAGTTAATTATAATTTCATTTAAAATATTTGTTAATCATTTATTTTTATATATTTTCTTAGTACTTCTAGTACTTAAAATAGTATACATTCTCAAAATAATAAGTAAATTGTTTTAGAGATGAGTGGGAATAGTACATGGTGTGATAATGTTTATTGACATCAAGATGATATGATCACCTATTATGTTTATAATCTAGTATATGATATTAATTTAGAGATACATTTGGGATGTGAAGCAATAGTATCATAATTCATATATTTTATTTTTCCTAAATTTTATATAGTATTGGAAATCTATTAGTTATATTTTTATTATAATATTACATTTTCAATTTCCATCCAAACATTTTTTTAGATTTGATCCTCCCATAATTCCAAAGTAATTTGAACCCCATCATATATTTTTGGCCCCTATTGAGCAAGGCTATAAAGTTTATGATCCCCCCCCCACCAGTGGTTCCTCGTCCTGATGAAAACAATATGAATGTTTTGATTGAGGGTCATGTATCTGGGATCAGCAACAAAAGAATCTTGATAACAAGACACAACTTGATAGGAAATAATTTCAAATAAATTCAAATTCAACTTCATTACAATATAGCTTCAATTCAACCTTTCAGCTATATTTATTAAACTTTCATCTCATGGGAGTACTTAAATCATACAATTGTTACTATAATTTTTAAATGCTTCTAAAGTTTATATGATAATTCCCCAATTGACTATTCATCTATTTTCAATGGTTTACTAATTTCTTTCTTTTAGGGGTTAGGATGAGTTGGTAAAAATTGAAAAATTAATTAGTGATGAACCTGTAAAGAAAAAATATTTGAGATGTTTATTAATGAGAAGTATCATGGATGGTTATAGTCTATGGATTTTGACAGAGGTAGTAACATGTCTAAAGTTTCTCATACTCATGAGACATTGGACTTCATGGCTACAACTAAGATAATGGAGAGATAAAAATGGGTCAAAGATCCTTCTACCCACAAATCTAAAGACATATTACCATATAATATGGAAGGTAATCCATTACCTTAGCCTCATAATTTTAATTTTGTGTCTTTTTTTTCTTTTAATGAGTTTGTAAAAATAGTTTGGTCCATGTTACAATCACTTCCACCTCCATGATAAAGAAGTAAGATGAATTCCTTTAATTTCACATTGGATTCAACCAAATACATGATAATAAAAGATATTTAAAATACTAATAGGGATTCCTCACCCATATTCCGATCCAATTATTACTGTTAAAACAAGGAATTAACTGTAGTGAAAGTTAACTAGGGTTTTTAGTGGAAAATTTTGAGAGTTCAGTTGATATATATGTGGTAATTTAGTTTAAAAAATGTGTCATGATTTCAAAACTGATCAAATGAACTTGGATTATTTTTAAAATTTATTAATATAGTTCATAATTCATTTTTGATGTATAGGAATTAACCATGTGTCAATCTGACATATGATGTGGCCAGTATGACTCAAAGTGTTTATTTTCAATATAAGAGTGTCATTTCAATTTAAAACATGTGTCACATTGTCAAAACTGATAAAATGATATCATATTGTCTTAAAAATTTATGAAAATGATATATAATTAATTTTTTATGTTTATAAATTAATTACACATCAATTTGACACATGATATGGTCAGTATAACTCAAAGTGTTTGTTTTAAATATAAAAGTGTCATTTTAGTTTAAAACAAGCATAAAATTATCAAAAATAATAAAATTAGCTCATATTATTTTCAAAATTTAGGAAAACGATCCATAATTTATTTGTGATGTGTAGGAATAAGCTACACATCAATACAATACATGATGCATCTGATATGACTCAAATTGTTTGTTTTCACATTAAATATATCATTTCACTCTAAAGCACACATCACATATCCAAAATCAATAAAAAAAAATACCATATTGTATTAAAAATTTATTAAAACAATACATAATTCATTTTTTAAATTTTGGAATTGACTACATGTAAATCTGACACACAATGTGACCAGAATGACTCCAATTGCATGTTTTTAATATAAAAGTTTGATTTTAGTTTAAAATTCATGTCACATTGTCAAAAATTATTAAACAAGATCATACTGATTTTAAATATTAATAAAGTGATTCATAATTCATTTTTGATGTGCATGAATCAACAGTATGTTAATCTGAAACACAATGTGGTTGGTATTATTCAAATGGTGTGTTTTCACATTAAAAGTGTCATTTTAGTTTAAAAACAAGTCACATAGCCAAAATTGAGAAAACAAGATTAGGTTTTTTTAATAATTAGTAAAATGATCTATAATTCATTTTTGGAATGTTGGGATTGAATTTATGTCAATATGGCACACGATGTGGTCAGTATGACTCAAATTTCATGTTTTTATATTAAAAGTGTCATTTTAGTTTAAAACACGTTTCATAAATACAAAAATGAGAAAACAATATTGGGTTGTCTTGATAATTTAGGTTAGTGATCCATAATTCATTTTTGATGTTTATGAATTTACCTCACATCAATTTTACACACGATGAGGCAAGTATGACATAAAGTGTGTCTTCAATATAAAAGGGTTATTTTAGTTTAAAACAGACATTACATTTCCAAAACTGATAAAATAAGTTCATATTGATTTTAAAACTTAGGAAAACAATACATAATTCATTTTTTATGTGTATTTATTGACTTCATGTTATTATAACACATGATGTGGTTAGTATGACTCAGATTGTAAGTTTTCAAGTGTCATTTTCGTTTAAAACACACGCCACTTAACCAAAATCACGAAAATGAGCTTGGATTAATTTTAAACTTTAGTAAAATGATATATAATTCATTTTTGATGTGTTGAAATTTACCTCACATTAATTTGATACATGATGTGGTCAATATGATTGAAATTTCATGTTTTCAATACAAAAGTGTCATTTTAGTTTAAAACATGTTCCACATAGCCAAAATAAGGAAAATTATCTCAGATACCAAACATTAATAAAACAATTCATAATTAATTTGTGATTTATATGAATCAATTGAACATTAGTAAGACACATGATGTGTCCGGTGTGACTCAAAGTGCATGTTTTCAATATAAAAGTGTCATTTTAGTTTAAAATGTGTGTAACATTTCCAAAACCAAGAAAAATATCTTTAATTATTTTTATAATTTATAAAAACAATCCATAAATCATTTTTGATAGCTACAAATTGACTGTACATCAATCTGATACATGATATGGCTGATATGACTCAAAATGCATGTTTTCACTATAAAATGTCATTTTAGTTTAAAACGCACGTCACATAACCAAAACTGAGAAAATTATTTCATATTATTTTGAAAATTCAAGAAAAATATCCATAATTCATTTGTGATGTGTAGGAATTGACTGCACATCAATCTAACACATGATGTGGCTGGTAGGACTCAAAGTGTCTATTTTCAATATAAAAATATCATTTTAGTTTAAAACACATTTCACGTAGACAAAACTGATAAAATTAGATCATATTGTTTTCAAGAATTACAAAAATTATCCATAATTCATATTTTATGTGTATTAATCAACTGCATGTCAATCCAACACACGATGTGGCCGGTATGACTCAAAGTGCATGTTTTCAATATAAAAATTTTATTTTAGTATAAAATGCATGTCATGTGGCCAAAGATGAGAAAACAAACTTGTATTATTTTCAAAATTTTATATAATTATCCATAATTTATTTTATATGTGTTGGAATCAACTGCATGTCAATCTAACACATGATGTGGGTGGTATGAATTAAAGTGTGTGTTTTCAATATAAAATTTTCATTTTAGTTTAAAACCTGCATCACATATCCAAAAACTGAGAAAAAAACCTCATATTGTTTTAAAAAATTAGGAAAATGATCTATATTTCATTTTTGATATATAGGAATCGACCACACATCAATCTAACACACAATGTGGCCAATACGACTCAAAGTGCATGTTTTTAATATAAAAGTGTAATTTTAGTTTAAAATTTGCATCACATAGCCAAAACTAAGAAAACAAACTCATATTGTTTTCAAACTTTAAGAAAACAATCCATAATTCATTTGTACCATATATAATAGACCATGCATCAATCTGATACATGATATGGTCAGTATAACTCAAAGTGTGTGTCTTCAATATAATAGTTTAATTTTAGTTTAAAATGTGTGGAACATTTTAAAAACCAAGTAAATAAGTTTTTATTATTTTGAAACTTTAATAAAATTATCAATAATTCATTTTTGATGTGAAAGAACTGACCGAACATCAATATGATATACGATGTGGATGGTATGACTGCAAGTATGTGTTTTCGATATAAAAGTGTCATTTTTGTTTAAAACATGTGTTGTATTGTCAAAACCAAGTAAAAGAGATCATATTATTTTCAAATTTTAAAAAATAATCCATAATTTATTTTTTGATGTGTAGGAATCAACAACACATCAATCTAACACATGATGTGTCTGGTATAACTCATAGTGCATATTTTCAATATAAAAAATGCCATTTTAGTTTAAAGATATAATTATTAGAAACTATTTAAGTTGTTAAGATAATTTAAAACTGATAATATCATTAATATATTCTTTAATTAACAAAATAATTTATCATATGTGGATTATATAACATTAAAATTATAATTTTTTTATTTTTTATATACTGTTACTAAAATAAACATTGGTTTTATTGTAGGGACAAACTTTTGTACTAATATTGATCCTTGGAAAAAGCCTATTATAAAAGTTTTGATTTTGTATATTGGATTGTAAATTTTTTTTATTAATTATAAATAACACATTCATATAAATATTTTGTATATAAAATTTTAATTGAAATGATAGTGCAATGTAATATTTGTATTACAACCTGGTTTTCTATAATATTTTCATTACAATTTGATTATATGTTTCTAAATTTGTTTTTCTATAGAGATATTATAGGGATGCATATTTTTCTGCAGTTTTCATGACCTTTATGATCACTAACAAAAGTGATGATAAAGGCCTCCTTTATCAGGGCTAAAAAAGCACTGATAAATGTCTCTTTTATCAACACTAAAAAAAGTGTCGATAAAGGGTACTTTTATTGGCATTAAAATAAAGTGCTGATAAAGGGAACCTTTATCATCGATTTTTTCTAGGAATGATAAAATTTGATTGCTTTTAAGGGTGGTCATCATGTCAATGCCTTTTAATACTAACAAATCTTGTTTTTAGCACTGATAAATATGCTTTTTGTAGCATTATAGGTACAACACTATCTCCAATAACGGGTGATTAACAGTTCAAGAATATAAAAGATATTAACATTGTTTTCAGTAAACCATTTTCAAAAAACCTTAAAAAATAATTTTAAAAAAAATAGATCAGTTTTTTTTAATTACCATACTAGAATTGTTTATATGTCATATATTTTCTTGACATCATGAAAATTGAAAAAAAAAATGTATGTGGTGGAATTATTGGAACAATAATAAATGCACCATCCCAAAAACATGACATTAAGGCTATGTTGGATATGATTAACATACTAATAAGGGATGACTTGATGCTAGTGAAGTGTGAAAGAAGAACTTTTCTTCCTCCAGCAACTTACACTCTATCTATACAAGAGAAAAATCAATTTTAAAATTATAAATATAGTTATATTTATAATTATATTTTTAATTAAATAAATATAATTATATTTACTATAATTATAAATATAAATATAAATATTATGTAAATATATATATAATTATATTTGCCTATGTAAATGACTAGTCTATCGAAGGTGTCATCACTCGAATCATGTTCACACACCAACCAAAATACAAAAACACACTAAGGACTCCTAGAATCAAAATAATCTATTTTATTCCTATAAGAAATAAAATATTATATGTGAGGATACTTTATCTCACCTGTATAATTTTTTAATTGTCATTTTAGGTCAATGTATGCACTCATAAAGTTCCCCTCAAGAATAATTATAAACTAAATAATCATTCTATGATAATCTAAATAACCATACATTGATTAATTTCATAAATTATCCTTTTACAATTATCTTATGATAATTTCTAAGAAATTATATTTTAAGAAATGGTACAATTATCTTTTTATAACCTTCTATAAATTATCCTTTGATAATTTTCTATAAATCATCCTTTGATAATTTAGTGAAATTACCCCTTGATAATTCTTTTCAATTATCTTTGATATTTAAAATGTGGAAAATAAGTATTAAACTAAATATGAAATTCATAACTCACTGCCTTTAGAGACAAACTTTTCATTAAATTTCTGCTCATTGAGATGAACCCAACAGCACCGATGGTGTGTCAATCCGATTAGTATCAGTGAAGATATCTAAGAGAGAAGCTTGAAAAAAAAGGACAAGAGAGGGAGGGATAAAAGAGAGAGAGATGCGTGGGGTGGATGGTTCCTCATATGCACCTCACTTAGGTGCCTCTACACAAAATCCCTCCTTTTATTTCTTTTTTTATTTCATTCATTATTCTTTATCAAATCATTATTGTTTTTTCCATCATCCATGTATTATTCATGGACCCAGAAAAAAATTCCTCTATTCTAACTTATACAGTTCCCCATGTATCCTTCAATTATCATTTATTAACTTCTTCCATATAAATCTATTTATTATTATAGCCATAAATTTTTTAAATTCATGCATCAACCCATATATACTTTGTGCATTTTTTATTCCTATTTTAATTATAAAAAAACATCAATTAATATATATTAAATTCATCCACACACACATATATATACTCATTATACACACACACACACACACACTTACACACACACACACATACAACCTATATATATACATGTTATATATACACACACACACACATCCATATATACATATATACACCGGAATATTCAAATACCAAATATTATTACCCTTTCATATTATCTAAAAAAACATCAAACACACACAATGGTTATGTCTCACCTAGGATAAAACCCACATTCTGAACCATATAAAAACCTCATATTTCTCATATGAGGAACCATTCAACTGATACTTAATTTTTTTCATAAATATTTATAACAAAAATAGTAAATAAAATACCCTCATGTGCGATGTTACCAAACACTTGACATGCACAAATTTCATGTCGCATATATAGTAAACCATGCATCTCAGACATAACAGTGGTCTTGGATCTCCCATATGAGACACCTTTCGGGGGATATTCCATTATTTTGGAAAAATAGAATAATAATAATAAAATATTTTTAATATTTTTATTCTATCATCCTTGAGGCTCTATGTGGCCCAGAATATCATGTTAACTTTGTGCCTAACTCGAAAAATATTCCATAGAATTTTCCAAGATTCTAACTAGGATTTTACCCTTACAAAAACCATTTAATTCATTAATTAATATGTTTTTACTGAAAATTATATTTTCACATAAAAATACTCATAAATTATTATCAGTGGGTTTCTATTATTTGAAATTGAGGATATTGTAGTCCTAGAGAGCTAATGGATGATCTAGATGAGGTATCCCCTCTTTAGTTATGTGTATACCATGTTATAGTGGCTTCAAGATCATGAGGTGTTGATTCACTCATAGAGTGGGTTTTATTATCCATGGATGCGGTTGTGCTATTGACCTTGTGGATGCTACTCGTACTCCCATTTTTATGTATAGAGACCAACTTATTGGGTCCATATATGGTTATTGATTTGTTTTGTAGGACTCATAAGATTTATGGGTTCTCTAGTCAAGTCAACCTAGATGTTCTCATCACCAGTTCATATCATACTATTAGATTCCAAGATCCTGTTAGATTCACGTTGTACATTTGGATGCATCTGGTTATTCCCTATGTTCCAAAATTCATGCATGTTTCATTTAGACATCTTGGATATCCTGTGTAGATGTATAGGTTGTTCTAATTTTTATGTTTATGGGTGATCCATGTGTTATAAATCCTCTAGTATGGACCATAGTAGGGGTATATTTACCTTAGTTGTAAGGATAGAACCCGTGGTTGGTTGTTTTCCTCCCCCCCCCATTTTATGAAGTTGTTCTTTTATACCAGTTATTGCTAGTTTTAGACTAGTTTGGTCATATCACATGTGCATTAAATTTTTATGACAAAAAAATTATAGGTTCACCTTTGGGGGTTTCCTACTAAGATTTATTTCTCACCCCCTGTATATGCACCTCGATATGCATGCAGACCTAATGTCTGCTTTTGGGTTAGAGAACAGGTTTCATAATAGTTGGGGTTAAGTCCTAGTGTTACTTGGTATAGTGTAGCTACACATATGGGGTCTCAGGATTGGGCTGGTGTAGATCAAGCATCATGGAGACTGGGTATGTAGTTTTTCTTGGTGTTGAAAGTAGAGTTCGATGTATTTTTTTTAGTTTTTTTGTTTTTATATGTGGTTATACAAATGTTTGATCGGTTTTTGTATATTTTTTATGCACATAGTTTGTATAAATGTATCATGCATTTCATTTATTATAGCATGGTCTTGTTTTATTTTATTTATTAGGTTAACTTTGATGTTTATACTTTCAGATGTTTTGGTTATTTACACTACTTTTTCACTCTAACTAGAGGGTATAACTCTTCATTTTACCTATTAGACCCTCACCTCTATTCGACAACCTATGATGTTTGAGGAGTCTCACTTGAGGCCTTGTGGTGAGATAGATCATGTGACCTATTAGGTCAACCAAAGTTGGTTCATTACAAAATGGTATCAAAGTAGTGTTGGTTTTATGATTTGGGGAGTTGTTAGATAGGTGGTCTAGGAATGTGTGGAAAATTATGGTGGATATCATACTGGTGAGTCATACGCACCTTTCTTAATAATAATTTTATGCTTTCAGGGCTAGGAACTTTTTTTTTAATTTGTTTTTATGGTTTTTTTATTTAAATTAGTGTGACGCACTTGGGTTTGTGGATTTATAATTTATCCTATTTTTTCAATTGGACCGTGGACTATAGGCCAATGCTCATGCATCATTATAGGCATGTAAAATTCACATGACATATGCATGTCTATGATTTTTTTATTGAAGGTGGTGGTTTAGTTGTTTAAAGTGTAAACAACTTCTTATATGGTGTTTTATCATATAAGTACTTGGTGTAATTCTTCTCAACTGAAATGCATGTGTATATTTTCTTCTAATGATAGATCGTGTGGATCATGGGTGAGAGGTTTTTCAATGTTGTAGATGCATACCCTTCAATGATGGATGCATTCAAAACCATGTGGGGTGGTAGTGGGATCTATGTAACATCCCGGATTTGGAAGCCACACAATTGGTTCCCCGTATCCGGTTGGCCACATGGCCTCAAGAACAATTCTTGAAATGCCAGAGGCTACCGACTAGAAGTGAGGTCCTAGGGTGTAATAGTGTGGAAACTATGCCCTCATTGGAAAATTGTAACATAGTAGAACAAATAATAACAATAGCAGAAGTAGTAAAAAACCTGCAAATGAAGTAAACAACTGAAGACTAAAAGATAAATATAACCACGAGTTATATAATATAAAAATGATGCAGCATGTCACATGCTCTAAGAAAACATTTAAAACAAGATATACTAAAATCATGTACAATACAATACCAAAGTACAGTAACACAAAAAGAAACTCAGCAACATCACAAGACTTGTCTTGGTCTCATGTTCTCTAGCTCCTAAGTAGTAATCAAGTAGCTGTAAAAGGGATTTTGACCCTATCGACACCTGCAGCAATATAGTCTATTTTGTCCCAAAAACATGACCCAAATAGGGTGTAAAAAATAAATACCAGTAGGCAACCACCTAAGGTCTGTTTAAATCTGTCAGTGAGTATATGCAGTAGTATTTTACAATTGTGAATTACAGTAAACTGGGAGGTACTCAAAAGTAAACAATACTACAAATTTTGGTATTCATTTACAAATTTCATCATGTCCATTAGCAATTCAATTGCCTGAGATATTTAAGTATCGAAATTAGGCCTAAGCCTGACATTACACACAACAAAGTAAGAACAATATAAGTCTCAGAAGACCTTCTAAACAAGTAAGTGAAGAATGAATCCAAGATTGTGCTTTTGCTTGGAAGATGTGTTAAAATTAATTCCATTAAATTATTTAAATTATAACTCAAGTCTTTTCTTGAGATTCCAAAACTAGAATTCAAGTATCACTTCAGGTGAAATTCTATCGAAATCCTACAAGTCCATTCTCAGTGGTCCTACATGGGAGCCCTAAGTGTCACTCTAGACATTGGTATAAGTTCATGCGAGTCCATACTCATTGGTCCTACAAGGGAGCCCCAAATTTCACTCTAGGTGTAGTATAAAATCATGTCAATTTATTCCATCCTCGGTGGTCCTACTAGGTATCCCAAGTTTCACTAATAACATATAAATCAAAATCCTTTTAATTCCTTCCATGGTGTTCTCAGTTGAATCCATGTGTCACCCAAGGTTCAAGGTACAATAGTCATGTGAGTCGGTTCATGGTGTTATAATCTGAACCCATGTATCACCCAATACTGTTTACAATTTAATCATTGAAATTCAATAAAACATTCTAACCTGCTTAAATAGGCAAAACCACTACATGGGAAAAGCGAAAAACACAATCCCAAAGCCATAATCAATACACTTACAAATTTATCGCAATTTCAATTCCATATAATAATCGAGTTCATTTTAAACAACTCTACAAGGTAAACTAAGGCATGACCATAGACATCCTAGGCTGAAATGGCTAAACAATAATTATCCAAGGTAAATTCACCCATGGGGTGGCCCTTAATCAAACATCAAGCTGAAAATGCTTTAACTCTTTGAATTAATTACCAGAACATCATTGGGTAATAATAACGATAAATTTCCTTTCAAGGTGACAACCTAAACATGGGTGTGTGTCACAACAGCACATATAAACATCTTTACAATTAATGAGAGGCATGAGACCACCTACCTCATCATAGTATGACTCTCCTCATCTAGCCTTGACCTCCAATTCAAGCTAGAATGGTGTAATCTATGAAACAAGAATATTCACTCAACCTTAAATATCTCAATTGAGAGAAAAAATCACCAAGAATGGATCAAGAAGAATCGAGCACTCACCGAGAGGATTTCGACAAATCTGACGATGTTCGAATTAGCTTTTGAATGAAGAAACGGGAGAAGGAATTAATCTTGGCACTCCTTGTTTGTATACCCAACAACACTTCTATCCAAATGATAGAAAAACGAGGCTACTACCTATTTTAAGTGAAAACAACAAAATACACAGCTTTTAAGACCATATACATAGCGTTTCTATCAATTAACTATTCATTTAGTGGATGAATTTCACCAAATTACTTTTCAGGACCTGTCGATATGACTACACGGTGTGTACTAGAAAGTACACAGTATATAGTTGGTTTTTCCTCTTTTCCTTGCTAACATTCCCACACACCATGTATTCCCATCATACACATCCAAACTAAATGGAGTGTACTTAGGATTACATGGAATTTAACCCTAAGTTAGACTGTGTGACAGTATGATTCTAGTGCTTTTCCAATTTTCCCCTTTTTTATAAAAAATAACTCAAAGGAAAAAAAGAAGAAAAGAAGATCGTACCTCCAAGTAAGAATTAGTTTCTTACAAACTTCCCCCTTTAAATAAATTCATCCCCAAATTTCCCTTATAAGGGTGGAGAAGAAATATCTAAGAACAGCTCCTTACACTGAGCACGTACATCGACCTCCCTCTCCCAAGTCTCGTTCTATACTCGGTCGTGCTGCCATAGCACCCGTACTAGAGGAACTGACCTGCCTCAGAGAACCTTCATGCTTCTATCAACTATATGAATTGGATGATCCTCAAAGGATGCATCAACCTAAATCTAAACCTCCTCAGTTTGAAATACGTGAGATGGGTTTGAGTGATAGCATCATAGCTGAGATACATGGAAGATTTCATGCATGGCTTGGTACCGCTGAGGAAACTATAATCAATAGGAAACTGGCCCAACTCTCTCTAGAATTTTGAATGGACTGAAATATCTCAGTAAAAGCTTACCCTATATTCTGATCCTCTTGTGTCCCATCCTCGGTGCAATAGTAGTAAAACTCGATCCCTAACCTCGAACTCCAAAGGTCATCTACGGTGATTGGCATATGATTTCTGACGAGACTTTGTAGTATCCATATGCTTCTGAATCAACTGAACCTACTCAGTAGTCTCTTGGATAAGTTTAGGTCCTAGCATAGCTACCTCTCCAGCCTACATCCAACACAGGGGTGATCGGAATGTTTTCCCATACAAGTCCTCGTATGGTGCCATTTGAATAGTATCCTAGAATCTATTATTATAGGTGAACTCAACCAAGGGTATTTGTCTCTCCCAAGAACCCCCCCCCCCCCCCAAATCTAGGACGCATGCCTGATGCATTTTTTCCATCACCTGAATTGTGCACTCTGACTGGCCATCTGTCTAGGGGTGGTAAGCTGTGCTCAGAAGCACCTGGGTACCTAAATCGTTTTGTAACCCTTTCCAGAAACAAGAAGTAAACCAGGAATCCCTATCTGAAATGATAGAATACTGGACCCTATGTAGTCGTACAACCTCATGAATGTATAACCTCTCAAGTTCATCAACACTAAAATTTTCCTTGATCAGAAAGAAATATGAAACCTTTGTGATCCTTTCAATAACAACCCATACAACATCATTTCTATGAGGTGACCTCGGTAAACCTATTATAAAATACATTACAAAATCTTTCCATTTCTACTCAGGAATGGGTTGTTGTTGTAAAATTCATGCTAGTCTTTGGTGTTCTGCCTTCAACTACTGACAGGTGGAGCACCTCATGAAAAAATCATCTATGTCTCTCTTCATACTTGGACACCAATACTGATGATGTAAATCCCAATACATCTTGGTGACATCAGGATTCCCTGCCCATACAGATGCATGAAAATCCGGCATCAACTCATCGCGTATGTCCACTGGAACCCAAAAATGTCGATGGATATGTAGGATATCATCCTCACCTACCATCCATCAAATAGGAGGGTCCTCACCTGCCACACTCTCCCATCAAACTAGGCCTTCGGAATCTGATAGTTTCCTCATCCTCACATTGCCTAGTAGGATAGTGTTAATAACCAAATATGAAATAAAAGTTTGTCCTTATCTATTTTTCACCTCTATATTCATCTTAGAGAACAACTCCATAAGCTTCCACTCACCACTAGCCTTCTTCACTGCCTGTATCTGAGTCCTCTTACTCAGTGTGTCAGCCACTGCATTGCCTTTTCCAGACATATAGGCAAGATCAAAATCAAAGTACTGATGGTATTCCACCCACCTTTAATGTCTCAAATTCATATCCCACTGAGTTAATATGTACTTGAGTATTTTTTGGTCCATTATACAAAAAAATGATCTCCTAATAAGTAATGTCTCCTACAGCGCAAGTCATGAACAACCGCAAATAACTCTAGATCATGCATAGGGTAATTCCTCTCAAGTGACCCCAACTACTGAGACCCAAAAACAAAAACTTGATCCCCCTGTTTAATCATTTCTCCCATCCCAATACCTGATGCATCGCAGTATATGATGTAACTCTTTCTCGGCTCTGTAAATATCAATATCAATGCTGAATTCAAATTACCTTTCATCTCTTTAAAGGATGTCTCACAAGAATCTAACCACACAAACATCACACTCTTCTTATTCAAGCCCATTAGTAGTGCTACCAAGTGTGATAAGTTTTATATAAAATGCATGTATTGACCAGCTATCCCCAAGAAGCTTCACACCTCAAAAATGTTCTTGGGATGCTCTCGGGTAACTACTGCTCTCACCTTCTTTAAGTCCATTAATACTCCTATCTTTGAGATGACGTGACCCAGGAAGTGAATCTGATCCATCAAGAATTATAATTTTGTGAGTTTAGTGTATAATTGATGCTCTCTCAATGTATTCAAAATTATATCAAGATGCTTGGCATGGTCGTGTTGATTTTTAGAATACACCATGATATCATCCATGAAAACTACCACAAAATAATATAGGTAAGGATGGAACACTCGGTTCCTCAGTGCCATGAAAACTGTTGGCATGATCGTGAGGCCAAATGGAATAACCAGGTACTCATATAGATTATACCTACTATTAAAGGTTGTATGAGGGATGTATTTCAGTCAAAACCATACTTGGTGATATCTTGACCTTAAGTCAATATTTTATAACACTCGAGCTCCTCAAAGCTGATCAAACATTTCATCTATCTGTGGCAAGGGATATCAATTTTTAACTATCAATTGGTTCAGTTTATGATAGTCTATGCATAGCCTAAGGGTATCGTCTTCCTTTTTCTAAAAAAGGAATAGTGAACCCCAAGGAGAAGTATCAGGTCATATAAAACCCTTAGCTACCAGATCTTCCAACTACCTCTTGAGCTCTTGAAACTCTGTCGCAGCCATCCTGTAAAGAGGAATGGATACAGATGCAGCTCCTGACACTAGCTCAATAGTGAACTCCACATATCTTATCAGAGGTAATCCTGAGAATTTATCTAGGAAAATGTCCCTGAAAAGATCATCTACTGGAGGGAAATCTTCCAAACATGTTCCCTGGTCATCCAGATGTAAACTTGAAATCTGGTTTATCATCCCACCCAACCCACGATGCTCGGGTCCAGCTCGGCTTGTTTGGACATCCCATTCACCCTTATGTAGAAATGATCCTCTTTCTAGTGACATAAAACTCACCCTACGACAATAGAAATCGACAAAGACTTGAAATGAGGCTAACCAGTCCATTCTGAGTATGATATCAAAGCCCATCATCTCCAAGACATAGAGATTCCAAAATAAGTGACACCCACCAACCTCAAGGGGACACTCCTTACACTGATGTACACCTTCCTTTATTATTCATAATGGAGTTTCTAGCATCATAACATCATCAAAAGTAAAAACACAGAGCCCAAGGATTTCTACAATAGAAAGTGATATGAAACTATGAGAAGATCCTATATTGAAAAGTGAAAAAGAGAAAACAGAGGTGACTAGAATAGTACCTCTGGTGTTAGAAGGTCAGGGATCCTACTCCTGTTGGGTATATTTCACTGCATATGTATGGAATGTAATGCGGCTCTATGACACAGCCGGGATACCCTAAGCTGGCCCGCCCTATTGTTGCTAAGATCCTAGGGTGTGGCTACCATGGCCACAACCACCACCTCAGCCTGAATGCCCTGATGTACTCCAGTTACCTGCCTAAGGAGAAGTTACAGACCCTAATCATGAACATGGAGTTTGTGTAAAATCCCTATCACTAGCCAAGGGTGGAAACTTCCAGTAGAAGCATTTTAGATGACCCATCTTACCGCAATCTTAGAAATCAACTGGGACTTTTGTGCACTAGGTATTTGTATGCCTCGACCTACCACATTGGTAGAACCTCACCTGATTACCAAAATAAAAGTTCTGACTGCTACTTTCATTGTGAGAGAACTCTAGCCGATACTTCTTATTGCCAATTAAGACAGTACCCCGAACCGCCCTAGCTCGCACCACTAGCTCTCCACAGATTGTGCTTAGTGATCAGCACCTAATTCATGGTAGTAGACACTGAAGGCAAACTGAAGACATTCACATATGATCAGATGTCGAACCTAAGACCATACTTGAATCTTCTAGATTTTGATGCGTTATCACCCATCAGAATAGGTGTGAAACACTGAATCTCAGTAAACTGGGAAGAATAGTCCATAACTGCCAATGTGCCCTACTCCAGGTGCATGAACTCCCAGGATCAGTCAGCCCTCAACGTCTCGATAAAATAATAATCATAGAAGGTTGCCTGAAAGTCTTCCCATGTCATATCCTGATGACACCCTACCTGAGTGTTAACATCTCACCATCTTTTGGCAGAATCACACAGCATATATGTCACGAGCTTGAACCTACTCTAAAGAGGTGTCTCCAAGTTCTCAAAGATAGAAATCATGGCCTCTAGCCATGATTCTAAAACCTATGGTCTGTCATCCCCTAAGAAAGTAGGCAGATGCTACTGCTGGAACACTCATGTCAACTCTTCCATAGACGTGGCAGGTTATAGTGCTCCCTAAAAAAATTTCATAAACCTCATAAATCCTTCACAGAATTGTGCATCTACACCTGCATCTGGTATAACATTTGGTGCCATGACTGGAACATTTGGAGGATCTATTAGTATCCCATGGGGTAACACCTCGGGGGTATGATCATCGAAACTTTCCTAGCGTACAGATTTAGGTCGTTGTGGTGGAATGACTTTTCATGGTCAAGCACTCATCTCAGTTCAAGCTCATTGTCAAGGTTTTATATTCAAAAGTGCCAAAACAAAACATGAAAAGACCCTCAAATTTTTCTTCAAAAAGGGACTACACAGCGTATGTACCCTTAAGTATTTACATGCCTGTATAGTCTCGTCAGCCTGGGCATGTATTAATCCCAGGAACATTACGTGTTAGACACGAACAAAGTGTGTACACAAGTCTTCCACCTAGCCATATACTCCCACATGGCCAGATTCACACGGGTTCTGCCTAAGGGAGCCCACATGGTGTGTACCGAAAGTACACAGTCGTGTACTTGTGAAATCCATCATCCCATGTTCCATCTCACATAGCCAGACACATGATCATCTACCACACATCATGTACATATGGTACATGGCGTGTAAATATTAAAACTTGAACATCATCTTCCCCGAACAGGAAGAACACACGGCATGTTAAGCTAAACTACATGTCGTGTAAAGTGGATTTTTCATGAAAGAAACTCTAGATTTCCCAAAAAACCCCTATTTAAGTAGAAAACCCAACCAGTGGTATGCTAATTTTCGATCCGTGGAGGCCCATACTCCCTACGAATAAAATTTTGGCATCCACATACAGAACATAACTACACAATCTGTATCACATGGCCAAAACATGATCCTCCAAATTCTGATCCAAGAGGGCCCATACACCTCAGGGATCAAAGATTGGCATCCATCCCAATATAACCATCTCACATACCATTATACCTATCACAACAATAGGCATAACAATCAAGGTAATATCATAAAAACATGCATCTCTAGCACAACATCTATCATAACAGCATGTAATCAGTAATGCTCTCTAAATGGCATGGAAAGTATACATGGAAAGTGATTTGTAACAAGTGATTATATGATTAATGATATGGAATACCCTCATATCATTGGGTAGCAACAAAAAATAACCCCAATAATATCAATAATAACAGTACAAAACAAGTGTGTCACCCAATGGTGAAATAAAATCAACTATAATAGCTCAAAATCCAAAAGCACAATTTAATTCGAGGAAATTTGGACTTTCCCTATACACGGAGTAGCTAATACCAGGAATAGCTAATTACCAAATTTTATATCCTTTATATCATCACCAAATAGTAAATCAACCCAAAAAAGAAACACCTCTGATACCACTTTGTAACATCTCAGATTTGGAAGCCACTCAACTGGTGTCTCATACCTGGTTGGCCACATGGACTCAAGCACATTTTCCCAAACGCTAGAGGCTGCCGAATAGAAGATAGGTCCTAGGGTGTGATAGTGGTGAAACTATGCCCTCATTGGCAGAGTGTAACATATAGGAACAAATAATAACAATAGTGGAAGTAGTAAACAATATGCACTGAAGTAAACAATGGAAGACTGAAAGATAAAGATAACTAGGAGTCATATAATATCAAAATGATGAAGTATTTCACATGTTCTAATAAAGAAGAAAAAATAGCATACACTTTAATCAAGTACAATACAATACCAAAGTATGGTAACATAAAAAGAAACTCAGCAGCATCGCAAGCCTTGGCTTGGTCTCATGCTCTCCCACTCCTAAGTAGCAATCATGTACCTGTAAAAGGGACCTTACCCCTAGAGAAAACTCTGTAAATATAGTCTATTTGGGCCCAAAAATATGACCCAAATAGGGTGTGAGAAATAAATACCAGTAGGCAAACTACCTAAGGTTTGTTCCAATCTGTCAGTGAGTATATGCGTCAATATTGTATAATAGTGAAATGCAGTAAACTATGAGGTAATCAAAAGTAAAAAAATCCTAAAAATTCAGGAATTAATTTATAAAGTTCATTATATCCATTAGAAATTCAATTACCTAATATATTTAAGTATCAGAATTCGGCCTAAGCCCAACATTCCTCGCAGTAAAGTAAGAATAAAAGAAGTCTCAGAAGACCTTCTAAATAAGTAAGTGAAGACTGAATCCATGATTTTGATTTGGTTTGGCAGATGTGTCACAATTCATTCCATTACATTATTTAAATCATAACCTGAGTCTATTCTTGAGATTCCTAAGATGGAATTCAAGTATTACTTGAGAGGAAATTCTAACAACATCTTGTGAGTCCGTTCTCAGTGGTCCTACATGGGAGCCCAAGTGTCACTCTAGACGTTGGTATAAGTTCATGTAATTCCATACTCAATGGTCCTACAAGGGATAACTGAGTGTCACTCTAGGTTTAGTATAATATCTTTTCAATTTAGTCCATCCTTGGTGGTTCTACTAGGGATCCCAAGGGTTACTAATGACATATAAATTAAAATCCTCTTGAGTCCATCCATGGAGCTCTAAGTTGAACCCATGTGTCACCCAAGGTGCAAGGTACAATAGTCATGTGAGTCTGTTCATGGTGTTATAAGATGAACTCATGTATCACCCAATACTATTTACCATTTAATCATTAAAATTCAATAAAACATTCCAACCTACTTAAATAAGAAAAACCACTACATGTTAAAAGGGGATAACACAATCCCACAGCCATAATCAATACACTTATAATTTTATCGCAATTGAAATTTAATATAATAACCAAGTTCATTTTAAACAACCCTAAAAGTGAAATGAAGTCATGACCATAGACATACTAGTATGAAATTGTTAAACAATAATTATCCAAGTAAACACACCCACAGGTTGGCTCTTAATCAAACAATAAATCTGAACATGCTTTAATTCATTGAATTAATTACCAGAACATCAATAGGTGATAATAAGGATCAATTTAATTTCAAGGAGACTCCCTAAACATGGTCGTGTGACACAACGACGCATATAAACATCTTGATAATTAAAGAGAGGCACAATACCACCTGCCTTATTGAATTATGACTCTCCTCATCCAGACTCAACCTCCAATTCAAGCTAGAGCGGTGTAGATCTACAAAACAAGAATATTTACTCAACCTTAAATAACTTAGTCAAGAGAAAAAATCACCAAGAATGTCTCAAGAGGAATCGATCACTCATCGAGATGATTCCAATGGATGTTACAGTGTTTGAATCTGCTTTTGAACAATGAAACGGGAGAAAAAATTAATCCCGGTGCTGCTTGTTCGTCCACCTGGTGACCCTTCTTTCCAAATGATAGAAGAACGAGGCTAATGCCCATTTTAAGTGAAAAACAAAAAAATACACAGCATGTAATCCCATATACACATTCTTTATATCATTTAATTGTTCATTTAGCGGCTAAATTTCATTGACTTACTTTGTAGGACCTGCCTACATGACTACACAGCATGTACTAGAAATTACACGGCGTGTAGTTATTTTTTCCTATTTTTCTTGCCGACATGCCCACACACCATATATTCCCATAATACAAGATCAAAATAAATGGATTTTAATTAGTATTACATGGTGTGTAACCCTAAGTTAGGTTGTGTGATAGTATGATTCTAGTAATTGTCTATTTTTTCCCAATTTTATCAAAAACAACTCAAAGGAAAAAAGAAGAAAAGAAGCATGTACCTCAAAGTAAGAACTGGGTTCTTACACTCCAAGTGCCCTATTGGTGGCTCAATCAAGGCAGGGATGTCTGAGGTATCTTTGTATTGGTCTCAATATTCCCTGATGTGGTGGTTCCCCTAATGTCCTGGGTTTTTGTTTCTTGGGAGGAAGATGTTCTTACCACATGTTTTCTATCAGGTCTTGTGGTGGGTCCTATGTGTCTGCTATCACTAATGGCTTTGGTAGATGTGGATGTGCTTTCTTAGTGGGACACTTGAGTTATGATGTCACCAGGGTGTGTTTAGGCATGAGTATTCATTTTTTTTAGAAGTGGATTGTAAAGACCCATAAATTTCAAGGAATTTTTTTTTTCTTAATTTTCTTTGGAATTTTACTACAACGTAGTTTCTAACAGCACCTGATTCCGAGGCCCGGTGTGCTCGGAATCATTTTCCGAACTTTGGATCAGGTAAGTTCAGTGAACGGATGAGTGGGTTTTTCTAAATTTTGAACCGGTGCCCGGAATCGAATTCCGAGGGCACCGATGGAATCGCAGCGCCAGTATTTGCTTAGAAACGCCTCTTCCGGAGTTGCGTTTTCTCGGGTGTGGTTTTTAATTTTTGGGCTTAAAGTTAAGAAATAAAATAAATTGTTCGACAAACATTATTTTATTTCACTTAAGCCACTTGAAGCCACTTGAAAGCCACTTAAACTGAGTTGAAACGGATAGGGTTCTATCCAAAAATATCCTACCCTCTTGGTAGGATATTTGTGAGGTGGGACCCACACGAGCCCCACCGTTTCTTTTCCGCTAAGTAACGCACCCGTGAAAACCCGTCATTATGAAAGTCAAATGACGCATTTTCTTAAATCCTTAACGCACCATTTAATTGGGCAGTTTATTTCGTGAATTAAATGGGCAGTTTCTTTCGTTGAATTAATTCTGCAAATTAATGGGTCGTTACTTACCTCTTTTTCGTTTGTTGGCGTAATAATAAAATAAGACCAACACGACTTTTGGAGGATTGCACGATGAGAGGCCTTGACAGAATTCTTGAGCCTTCATCCTCCTTCGCGAAGAACGCGAAGAACACGAAGAAAGCGAAGAACACCGTCACCCTCGGAGCTGGACGACGCTTTATCTGAGACGTTCTTCCCCTCCCTGATCTCCGATCTCCGACTGCTTGAGGTAAGAGATCTCGGGTTTCTTTTTTTAAATCTCCTTTTTTGTTTTTAACAAAACACGGATTTGATTATTTATAATTAAATCTGTTGTTTCTTGGTCCGTTGAGTTCATCGACGCAACGCCAGATTCCGCGACGACGGGACGCCCTTCCGCGACGACGTGACGCCTTTCCGTGACGACGTGACGGTTCCCTCCTTCCGCGACAAACAATTCCGCGAAGAACGTGTGCGACGACTTGACGAGGTAGGGATTTATTTTGGAAATACCCCTTTTGTATTATTCCCGTGAATGTTTCCTTAAAATTTAAAGAACCGGATCCTTATGAACAATTTTAATTTATTTAAAATTGTCATTACATCTGTTGAATAATTCTCCTGTGGTTTTTATCTAACGCGGAGGATGCGGGCCAAACGAACATGGCCCGACATCCCTCCACCGTTCTTCGTGGTTGTGCGGATTTGGCGGGCAATGGCAAAACCTGACGCAAGGGCGTTTTGATGATTCCGCAGTGAAGAAGGGAACCCGGGAGGGGCAACGGCGTAGACAGGAAGGAAAATGGACCACCGGAGCAACTCCGGTGGCCCGCGGAAACTACCGGTGGCGCGGGTCGCCGGCACGGCGGCCGGAGGCGGCGGCGCCCCGGCGCGCCGCCAGACAGGGCCGCCGCGACTAAAGTCGTGGCGGCGGCGGCCAGCGGACCCGCTGCCGCGTGGGTCTGGCTCGCCAGCTCGGGACGCAGAAGAAGTCGCGTCCGTTGAACCAACGCGGCCCCACACGGGGCTGCGACACCTCCAAACCACGGGGGTGGCGCCCCGCGGTGTCCAGCTGCTCGGCCGCTCGGCCGAGCCGGGCCGGGCCGGTCCGACCAGCCGGGCCGGACCGGGTCCGGCCGGGTTGGACTGGGTCGGGTCGACCCAGTTCGGCCGACCTAGGAGGGGGGGTCGGCCCGGGCCCGGACCCCCCCCCCCCCCGTCTTCGGACCATTTTCAGTCTTTTCCCCATAACTTGAGCTACGGGCCTCCGAACGACGCGCCGTCAGTGGAAGCGCGATCCTTGGATCGAGACGGTCGTTTCGGTATATCTCACTCAAGGTTTCGGAATACTTTGGGTTTAGCCGGGTTGGTTCGTACACGAAACCAACCGGGCCCTCGGAGCGGAAACGCTCGTATCTTGAGCTACGGACGTCCGATTGACGCGCCGTCAGCTTTGTTGAATTCCTCTAAGTGAGACGGATCTTTTGGCTCACTCCGCCTGAGGTTTGAATTCAGGTGGAGGAAGGTCGGGTTGGTTTTGCCTTAAAAACCAACCGGGCCCCTGGGACGAAAAAGCCAATAACTCTCAGACCGGGCGTCTGATTGACGCGCCGTCTGCGACGTTGAGTTCCTGTTGACGATACGGAACTTTTGGATACATCAACTTCGGACTTTGTGTCCGTTGATGTATCAGCCTCTAGGATCGTGGAGCGGACCCTCCCGAACGAACTTGCTGTGTGCGGGAACCCTAGTGCTGGCTACGACTGCTACTTCGACAGCAACGACTGTGCAGAGATCCTCAGTGGACTCCGACGACGACCATGCAGAGATCCTCAGTGGAATGCGACGACGACTGTGCAGAGATCCTTTGTGGACTACGACGACTAAAGCACTCAGCGATCCTTTGTGGATCAGTGCTACAGGTCCTGTGTGGGCCTGATCCTGTATGGGTCTGATCCTGTGTGGGTCAGCGCTCAGCGGTTCTGTGTGACCCAGCGCCTACAGGTCCTGTGTGGGTCTTTGCGGGGGTTAGTACCTATCGATCCTTTGTGGGTCCGACGACTTAGATGGATCAGTGATCATCTTTATCGTCATCCGAAGAAGTATACCTGTGTGAGCTGAATCTTGTGCTACTCTCCTTTGTGGATTGTGATGAACTATCCTGTGTGGATTTACTGTTTTACTCTCCTTTGTGGATTGTGTTGATCTATCCTGTGTGGGTTTACGTTTTTCTTTCCTGTGTGGATTGGATTGTGCTTGGGCTCGGATGTTGGAGCCGAACGGGAATTGATGACTTAGGTATATGTATGGGCATATACCTAAGCAGTGTCGGTTGTTACTTCGTGATTGTATATTTCCGTTGTGGTTTATCCTTTGTGGATTTTGGGAGACCTTCTGGGGTCTCGGGGTCCCTAATGAGTAGCTTATACTCACCCCTGCACGGGATTTGCCCGCACTACGTTGTGTTGGTTGCAGACGACAGACAGCGCTGATCGTGGTGGAGGCGTGCGAAGCAGGACGGTACCTGGAGGTGGACCACTGGGCGGGACGTACTCGGAGCGGTCAGGTGGACCCGAGGAGCAGTGGAGGCTATCTGTACCCACCCTTCAGGTGGGACTTCTATAGGACGGCTCGACGCTGCGGCTTTTCTTTTCATTTGCTGTTTTTCCCCTTTCAGTTGTACTTTACAGTTGGGCTTGTATTTCCGGCCCCTTTTACTTTCAGCACAGCTTGTTACAGTTTTTACTTAGTGTTTAATTTTCCGCTTTCTTACTCTGTGGTGCTTGTTTACTTTCAAAGGCAATGCCTTCCCTTTTTGTTGGGATTTACGCCTTGGTGCTAGTCGCCAGCCCCTGGCCTATGGAAGGCGGGCTTGGGGTAGTCACGGCACGGGCCCGAGGGCGGGTCGTGACAAATTGGTATCAGAGGTGGTCAGTTCTACCGCAGACTCTGATATTTCTTCTATGTGAAGCAATAGTGTTTAGCGTATTGGGTGTGGTTATCAGTCCAGGGAGTCCAGTGTTGGTGCGGCGGCCGACGTATCCGTACACCAGGACCCTGACTTCTGATTTCTGACTTAATGCACGAAAACATTGATTGCATGTGTGTTTCAAGTTTTCTTTGTGATTACTTGTGTCAGCTCACCAGGTATATTGTTCTGACCGTGGCGCACTTGTTTCCTTTTCAGGATAGCCCCACGACGGCATCCAGCTAGGGTTCCGAGAGTAGAGCGCGACGACAGCCCGCCGAGCGACGAGGCCTCGGTACAGGGCCAGTTGACAGCAGAGGCACCGGCGGTACTTTTACCCGCTGAGCCCCCGATGCTTCCAGCACCGATCGCTGACGATGCACGTCGTATTGGAGCTCTGCACGAGTTCCAGCGCCAGAGACCACCCAGGTTTCGTGGGGAGACGGACCCCCAGGCAGTCGAGGACTGGCTGTAGGCGGTCGTTCGAGTTTTCAGGCTAGTGAGAACACCAGCAGATCTCATGGTGATCCTCGCGGCGAGCCTACTGCATGCAGCAGCAGGACAATGGTGGATCTTGATTCTCCAGGTGCACGATGAGACCTCTCTCATCTGGACGGACTTCGAGAGCCTTTTCCGCTCAGAGTTCGTCCCAGCCACCCTCTGTGCGGTGCGCATTCAGGAGCTTCTTCAGTTGTGGCAGGGCAGCTTGACAGTCGCCCAGTACGCGGAGAGGTTCATCTATCTTTCTCGCTACTCGACCGACATGGTACGGGACCCCTTCTTCCGGGCCCGGACCTTCGAGCAGGGATTGAGACATGAGATTAGGGCATCACTGATCTCCCTCAGCATCCCAACCCAGGCAGGAGTACTGAAGTGAGCCCTTCTGATCGAGAGCTTCCTGGCTGAGTCTACAGCGAGACCTACCGCAGGGCGGCAGGTGGCGGAGTCTTCGGCAGCAGGTAGCCGACGGATGACTCGGGGTTCCAGGCAGACCAGACCCTCTCGTAGACGACCTCAGGACACTGACTCAGTAGTGCGGGGCACACAGCGTGGATCCAGTCTTCCAAGAGGCAGGTAGTGCTATGCCTGCGGCGGGAAGGGCCACATGGCTCGTGACTGCCCGACCTGCCATACCGAGGAGCAGCAGACGGTGGAGGGGCCACCCAGGCAGAGGCAGAGGGTTGATCGTGGCGGTCCGTAGGGAGGAGGCGGACGAGGCAGAGGAGATGGCCGAGCAGCGGGTGGTGGGCGACGCTTTGAGGCTCTACCCCCGCCACCACCAGGAGGTCCGCCCCGACCACAGGGAGCTGGCAGGCAGAGACAGGCACAGCTCCAGGCAGCGGAGGCCTATGACCACGGCGTGCCAGAGATGATTCGAGGTACGATCTGTGTCTATTCCACCCTTGCTGCAGTTCTTATAGACACAGGAGCGAGTCACTCTTTCATAGCTGTTGCCCTTGTTCGGAGCTCGGACATTCCGACAGAGCCGTTGGCTCGATCCTTACGGCTAGAGACCCCTACGGGAGCAGACTCGACGATTACACACTGGTACCGGCAGTGTGAGGTTAATCTAGGAGGTGATAGCTTCGGCTGGGATCTTCTTGTAGTGGCGTCGAGGCCTTACGACGTCATCTTGGGCATGGATTGGTTATCTATAGTCCATGCTCAGATTGACTGTTTTAGGTGCAAGGTGCGATGTGTACGCACGGACGGGAGCAGGTTCACCTTCACCGGCAAGAAGAGAGCCTTTGCAGCACAGGATGGACTCACGCAGAGGAGAGGGCAGCCCATCACTCATCAGTTGGCTAGCCTCATCCTTCGAGCAGTTGACGTGCGGAGTCCTAGTTTTCCTGCAGTGGTGGATCAGTATGCGGACGTCTTTCCCAATGATGTTCCAGGGCTACCTCCTCTAAGAGAGGTAGACTTTTATATTGATCTGTACCCCGGGACAGCCTCGATATCCACTCCAGCGTATCGGATGGCCCCCGCTGAGCTTCGAGAGCTACGGGTACAGTTGGAGGACTTGCAGGGAAAGGGGTTCATCCGACCCAGTGTTTCACCCTGGGATTCCCCGATTTTGTTCGCCAAGAAGGCGGACGGGAGCTTGCGACTGTGTGTCGACTATCGTCGCCTGAATCAGGTGATAGTGAGGAACAAGTATCCGCTACCGAGGATTGATGACCTCTTCGATCAGCTCAAGGGAGCACGGTGGTTCTCGAAGATAGACCTCAGGTCAGGCTATCATCAGCTCAGAGTTCGAGACGAGGACGTGCAGAAGACGGCCTTCAGGTGTCGGTATGGCCACAATGAGTTCATGGTTATGCCTTTCGGCATAACCAATGCTCCAGCAGTGTTCATGAGCCTCATGAATAGGATCTTCCAGCCATACCTCGATCGATTTGTTTTGGTCTTCATCGACGACATTTTGGTGTACTCGACCACGGAGGAGGAGCACGCCTACCACTTGCGGGTTGTTCTAGACACACTTCGAGAGCACCAGCTTTATGGAAAGCTCTCGAAGTGCTAGTTCTGGTTACCTGAGGTCCACTTCTTGGGGCACGTAATTTCTGAGGCGGGAGTTGCAGTGGATCTCGTGAAGATTGAAGCAGTGCTAGCTTGGGAGCCACCCAGGAGCGTGACGGAGGTGCGGAGTTTCTTGGGTCTAGCCGGATACTATCGTAGATTTGTGCCGGACTTCTCTAGAGTTTCAGCGCCACTCTCAGCTTTGACAAAGAAGGGTAAACCCTTTTTGTGGTCAGACAGATGTCAGCAGAGCTTCCAGGAGCTGAGGCAGAGGTTGACCAGCGCACCTATCTTGAGGTTGCCAGAGGAGGGAGTTGGATACGTAGTCTACTACGATGCATCATGGACCGGACTCGGATGTGTTCTGATGCAGGAGTGGGCTGTGATTGCCTATGCATCACGTTAGTTGAGGCCGCATGAGCATAACTACACTACCCATGACCTGGAGTTATAAGCAGTGGTCTTCGCTCTGAAGACATGGCGGCACTATCTGATGGGCGAGCGCTTTACAGTCTTTTCTGACCACCAGAGTCTCAGGTACATCTTCTCTCAGAAGGACCTGAACCTGAGACAGCGGTGATGGCTCGAGTTCCTCCAGGACTATGACTTTGAGATAGTCTATACTCCTGCGAAGGGGAACGTAGTAGCCGATGCCCTCAGCAGGAGGACGGGCATTCAGCTACTTGAGGAGGCGACAGAGCAGCTAGCCACCTTGCAGATATCCTTCGTGGATAGAGATGGAGCAGCCTTCCTTCAGTCTCTCACAGTCACTCCTCCACTACTACAGCAGGTCATAGAGGCACAGCGTGGGGACGCTGACTGTGAGATGCAGCGTGCACAGATATCCTCGGGACAGGCACCTGATGGTTTCTCCCTTGGAGTAGAGCACGATGTCCTTTTCAGAGGACGTACCTTGGTACCCATCGTTTTACGAGAGGAGGTGCTGAGAGAGTTTCACACTTCTCCTTTGGCGGTACATCCTGGAGTGGCGAAGATGTACCAGGATCTCAGACGATAGCACTGGTGGCTGGGCATGAAGAAGGTTGTGGCAGAGTTCGTTTCTCGATGCCTCACCTTCCAACAGGTGAAGGCAGAGCACCAGGTACCAGCAGGCTTGGTACAGCCCTTGGAGGTCCCGGAGTGGAAGTGGGATGGGATATCTATGGACTTCGTGACTGGACTTCCACGCACTTCCATAGGTCACGACTCCATTTGGGTGATTGTTGACCGACTCACCAAGTCGGCACACTTCTTACCCATTAGAGAGCAGGGCTCAGTGGAGTGCTTGGGGCGTCTCTACGTTCAGGAGATTGTACGGCTTCACGGTGTTCCATCGACTATCGTCTCCGATCGGGACGCTCATTTTACTTCCCGGCTTTGGAAGGGGTTGCAGGAGGCATTTGGGATGCGGCTACGTCTGAGCACCGCCTTTCACCCTCAGACGGATGGTCAGACGGAGAGGACCATTCAGACTCTCGAGGACATGCTCCGCGCATGTGTCCTCGACTTTGGTCGCAGCTGGGAGGACCACCTACACTTGGTGGAGTTCGCGTATAACAACAGCTAACACTCCACCATCGGGATGGCACCATACGAGGCGTTGTACGGCAGACCTTGTAGATCTCTTTTATGCTGGACAGACCCTGGGGAGTCAGCACTCGTGGGACCAGAGATGGTCCGGGCCATGACAGAGAAGGTCCAGGTCATCCAGGAGCAGATGAGGACAGCTCAGAGCCGGCAGAAGTCTTATGCTGACAGGAGGCGGAGGCCACTAGAGTTCGAGGATGGCGACCACGTCTTCTTGCGTGTCTCACCTCGACGTGGTTTGCGGAGATTTGGCCGAGGCGGAAAGTTGTCTCCACGCTTCATCGGACCCTTCCAGGTCCTCAGCAGGATTGGTGATGTGGCTTATCGCCTGGCTCTACCACCTTAGTTGCACCGGGTGCACGACGTCTTCCACGTATCTCAGCTGAGGAGATACGTGCACGACTCGACACACATCATTGACCATGGGGAGCTAGACGTGGATGATGGGGAGACTTTTACGGAGGTCCCGGTGGAGATAGAGGATCGACAGGAGCGGGTCCTATTTGGACGATCGATTCCTCTTGTGCGCATCAGATGGAAGCACGGGAACCTCTAGGAGAGCACTTGGGAGCGGGAGGCTCAGATGCGTGCTTAGTACCCACATTTGTTTCCCTAGTTTATGATGTATCTTTACGGGGACGTAAAGCCCTGAGGTGGGAGTAATGTAAAGACCCGTAAATTTCAAGGAAATTTTTTTCCTTAATTTTCTTTGGAATTTTACAAGAACGCAGTTTCTGACGGTACCTGATTCCGAGGCCCGGTGTGCCCGGAATCATTTTCCGAAGTTTGGCTCGGGTACATTCAGTGAACGGACGAGCGGGTTTTTCTAAATTTTGAACCGGTGCCCAGAATCAAATTCTGAGGGCACCGATGGAATCACAGCGCCGGTATTTGCTTAGAAACTCCTCTTCCGGAGTTGCGTTTGCTCGGGTGTGGTTTTTAATTTTTGGGCTTAAAGTTAAGAAATAAAATAAATTGTTCGACAAACTTTATTTTATTTCACTTAAGCCACTTGAAGCCACTTGAAATCCACTTAAACTGAGTTGAAACGGATAGGGTGCTATCCAAAAATATCCTACCCTCTTGGTAGGATATTTGTGAGGTGGGACCCGCACGAGCCCCGCTGTTTCTTTTCCGCTAAGTAACGCACCCGTGAAAACCCGTCATTATGAAAGTCAACTGGCGCGTTTTCTTAAATCATTAACGCACAATTTAATTGGGTAGTTTATTTCGTGAATTAAATGGGTAGTTTCTTTCGTTGAATTAATTTTGCGAATTAATGGGTCGTTACTTACCTCTTTTTCGTTTGTTGGCGTAATAAAAAAATAAGACCAACACGACTTTTGGAGGATTGCACGTCAAGAGGCCTTGATAGAATTCTTGAGCCTTCATCCTCCTTCGCGAAGAACGTGAAGAACGCGAAGAACGCCGTCACCCTCGGAGTTTGACGATGCTTCATCTGAGACGTTCTTCCACGCCCTGATCTCCGATCTCCAACTACTTGAGGTAAGAGATCTCGGGTTTCTTTTTTTAAATCTCCTTTGTAGTTTTTAACAAAACACAGATTTAATTATTTATAATTAAATCTTTTGTTTCTTGGTCTGTTGAGTTCGTCGACACAACGCCGGATTCCGCGACGACACGACGCCCTTCCGCGACGACGCGACGCCTTTCCGCGACGACACGACGGTTCCCTCCTTCCGTGAAAAACAATTCCGCGAAGAACGCGTGCGACGAATTGACGAGGTAGGGATTTATTTTGGAAATACCCCTTTTGTATTATTCCTATGAATGTTTCCTTAAAATTTAAAGAACCGAAACCTTATGAAAAATTTTAATTTATTTAAAATTGTCGTTACATCTGTTGAATAATTCTCCCGTGGTTTTTATCTAACATGGAGGGTGCGGGCCAAATGAACACGGCTCGACATCCCTCCGCCGTTCTTTGTGGTTGTGCGGATTTGGCGGGCGACGGCGAAACGTGACGTAAGGGAGTTTTGATGATTCCGCAGTGAAGAATGGAACCCGGGAGGGGCAACGGCGCAGACAGGAAGGAAAACGGACCACCGGAGCAACTCCGGTGGCCCGCGGAAACTGCCGGCGGCGCGGGTCGCCGACACGATGGCCGGAGGCGGCGGCGCCCCGGCGCGCCGCCGGACAGGGCCGCCGAGGCTAAAGTCGCGGCGGCGGTGGCCAGCGGACCCGCGGCCACGCGGGTCCGGCTCGCCAGCTCGGGATGCGGTAGAAGCCGCGTCTGTTGAACCAACGCGGCCCCACGCGGGGCCGCGGCACCTCCAAACCGCGGGGGTGGCGCCCCGCGGTGTCCAGCTGCTCGGCCGCTAGGCCGAGCCGGGCCAGGCCGGTCCGACCGGTCGGGCCGTGCCCTGGCCGGGCTGGACCGGGTCCAGCCGGGTTGGACCGGGTCGGGTCGACCCGGTTCGGCCGACCCAGGAGGGGGGGTCGGGCCGGGTCGGCCCGGGCCCGGACCCCCCCCCCCCCCCCCCGTCTTCGGACCATTTTCAGTCTTTTGCCCGTAACTTGATCTAAGGGCCTCCGAACGACGCGCCGTCAGTGGCCACGCGATCCTTGGATCGAGACGGTCATTTCGGTATATCGCACTGAAGGTTTCGGAATACTTTGGGTTCAGCCGGGTTGGTTCGTACACGAAAACAATCGGGCCCTCGGAGCGGAGACGCTCATATCTTGAGCTACGGACGTCTTATTGACGTGTCGTCAGCTTTGTTGAATTCCTCTAAGTGAGACGGATATTTTGGCTCACTCCGCCCGAGGTTTGGACACAGGTGGTGTATGGTCGGGTTGGTTTTGCCTTAAAAACCAACCGGGGCCCTGGGACGAAAAAGCCAATAACTCTCAGATTGACACGCCGTCTGCGACTTTGAGTTCTTGTTGATGATACGGAACTTTTGGATACATCAACTTCGGACTTTGTGTCAGTTGATGTATCAGCCTCTCGGCTCGTGGAGCGGACCCTCCCGAACGAGCTTGCTGTGTGCGGGAACCCTAGTGCTGGCTGCGACTGCTACTTCGACAGCAACGACTGTACAGAGATCCTCAGTGGACTCCGACGACGGCCGTGCAGAGATCCTCAGTGGACTGCGACGACGACTGTGCAGAGATCCTCAGTGGACTACAACGACTATAGCACTCAGCGATCCTTTGTGGATCAGTGCTACAGGTCATGTGTGGGCCTGATCCTGTGTGGGTCCGATCCTGTGTGGGTCAGCGCTCAGCGGTTCTGTGTGAGCCAGCGCCTACAGGTCCTATGTGGGTCTTTGCGGGGTTTAGTACCTATCGATCCTTTGTGGGTCCGATGACTTAGATGGATCAGTGATCATCTTTATCGTCATCCGAAGAAGCATACCTGTGTGAGCAGAATCTTGTGCTACTCTCCTTTGTGGATTGTGATGAACTATCCTGTGTGGATTTACTGTTTTACTCTCCTTTGTGGATTGTGTTGAGCTATCCTGTGTGGGTTTACGTTTTTCTTTCCTGTGTGGACTGGGTTGTGCTTGGGCTCGGATGTTGGAGACGAACGGGAATTGATGACTTAGGTATATGTATGGGCATATACCTAAGCAGTGTCGGTCGTTACTTCGTGATTGTATCTTTCCGTTGTGGTTTATCCTTTGTGGATTTTGGGAGACCTTCGGGGGTCTTGGGGTCCCTACTGAGTAGCTTATACTCACCCCTGCACGGGCTTTTCCTGCACTACGTTGTGTTGGTTGCAGACGACGGACAGCGCTGATCGTGGTGGAGGCGTGCGAAGCAGGACGGTACCTGGAGGTGGACCACTGGGCGGGACGTACTCGGAGCGGTTAGGTGGACCCGAGGAGCAGTAAAGGCTATCTGTACCCACCCTTCAGGTGGGACTTCTAGAGGACGGCTTGACGCTGTGGCTTTTCTTTTCATTTGCTATTTTCCCCTTTCAGTTGTACTTTACAGCTGGGCTTGTATTTCCGGCCCCTTTTACTTTCAGCACAGTTTGTTACAGTTTTTACTTAGTGTTTAATTTTCTGCGTGCTTACTCTGTGGTGCTTATTTACTTTCAAAGGCAATGCCTTCCCTTTTTGTTGGGATTTATGCCTTGGTGCTAGTCGCCAACCCCTGGCCTATGGAAGGCGGGCTTGGGGTAGTCACGACATGGGCCCGAGGATGGGTCGTGACAAATTGGTATCAGAGGTGGTCGGTTCTACCGCAGACTCTGATCTTTCTTCTATGTGAAGCAATAGTGTTTAGCGTATTGGGTGTGGTTATCAGTCCAGGGAGTCCAGTCTTGGTGCAGCGGCCGACGTATCTGTACACCAGGACCCCGACTTCTGATTTCCGACTTAATGCACGAAAACATTGATTGCATGTGTGTTTCAAGTTTTCTTTGTTATTACTTGTGTCAGCTCACCAGGTATACTGTTCTGACCGTGGCGCACTTGTTTCCTTTTCAGGATGGCCCCACGAAGGCAGCCGACTAGGGTTCCGAGGGTAGAGCGTGACGACAGCCCGCCGAGCAACGAGGCCTCGGTACAGGTCCCGTTGACAGCAGAGGCACCGGCGGTACCTTTACCCGCCGAGCCCCCGATGCTTCCAGCACCGACCGCTGACGATGCACGTCATCTTGGAGCTCTGCATGAGTTCCAGCGCCAGAGACCACCCAGGTTTCGTGGGTAGATGGACCCCCAGGTAGCCGAGGACTGGCTGTAGGCGGTCATTCGAGTTTTCAGGCTAGTGAGGACACCAGCAGACCTCATGGTGATCCTCGTGGCGAGCCTACTGCACGCAGCAGCAGGACGATGGTGGAACTTGATGCTCCAGGTGCACGATGAGACCTCTCTCATCTGGACGGACTTCGAGAGCCTTTTCCGCTCAGAGTTCGTCCCGGACACCCTCCGTGCGGTGCGCATTCAGGAGCTTCTTCAGCTGCGGTTGGGCAGCTTGACGGCCGCCCAGTACGCGGTGAGGTTCACCGATCTTTCTCGCTACTCGACCGACATGGTACGGGACCCCTTCTTCCGGGCCCGGACCTTCAAGCAGGGATTGAGACACGAGATCAGGGAATCACTGATCTCCCTCAGCATCCCGACCTAGGCCGGAATATTGGAGCGAGCCCTTCTGATCGAGAGCTTCCTAGCTGAGTCTACAGCGAGACCTACCGCAGGGCGGCAGGTGGCGGAGTCTTCGGCAGCAGAAGCCGACGGATGACTCAGGGTTCCAGGCAGACCAGACCCTCTCGTAGACGACCTCAGGACACTGGCTTAGAAGTGCGGGGCACACAGCGCGGATCCAGTCTTCTGAGAGGCAGGCAGTGCTACGCCTGCAGCGGGCAGGGCCACATGGCTCGTGACTGCCCGACCCACCGTACCGAGGAGCAGCAGACGGTGGAGGGGCCACCCAGGCAGAGGCAGGGGGTTGACCGTGGCGGTCCGTAGGGAGGAGGCGGATGAGGCAGAGGATATGGCCAAGCAGCGGTTGGTGGGCGACGCTTTGAGGCTCTACCCCCGCCACCATTAGGTGGTCCGCCCCGACCACAGGGAGCTGGCGGGCAGAGACAGGCACAGCTCCAGGCAGCGGAGGCCTACGACCACGGCGCACCAGAGATGATTCGAGGTACGATCTGTGTCTATTCCACCCTTGTTGCAGTTCTTATAGACACAGGATCGAGTCACTCTTTCATAGCCGCTTCCCTTGTTCGGAGCTCGGACATTCCGACAGAGTCGTTGGCTCGATCCTTACGGCTAGAGACCCCTACGAGAGCAGACTCGATGATTATGCACTGGTACCGGCAGTGTGAGCTTACTCTAGGAGGCGAGAGCTTTGGCTGGGATCTTCTTGTAGTGGCGTCGAGGCCTTACGACGTCATCTTGGGCATGGATTGGTTATCTACAGTCCATGCTCAGATTGACTGTTTTAGGCGCAAGGTGCGATGTGTACGCACGGACGGGAGCAGGTTCACCTTCACCAGCAAGAAGGGAGCCTTTGCAGCACAGGATGGACTCACACAGAGGAGAGGGAAACCCATCACTCATCAGTTTTCTAGCCTCATCCTTGGAGCAGTTGACGTGCGGAGTCCTAGTTTTCCTGCAGTGGTGGATCAGTACGCGGACGTCTTTCCCGATGACGTTCCAGGGCTACCTCCTCGCAGAGAGGTAGACTTTTATATTGATCTGTACCCCAGGACAGCCTCAATATCCACTCCAGCATATCTTATGTCCCCCGCTGAGCTTCGAGAGCTACGGGTACAGTTGGAGGACTTGCAGGGCAAGGGGTTCATCCAACCCAGTGTTTCACCCTGGGCTTCCCTGATTTTGTTCACCAAGAAGGCGGACGGGAGCTTGCGACTGTGTGTCGACTATCGTCACCTGAATCAAGTGACAGTGAGGAACAAGTATCCGCTACTGAGGATTGATGACCTCTTCGATCAGCTCATTGGAGCACAGTGGTTCTCGAAGATAGACCTCAGGTCAGGCTATCATCATCTCAGAGTTCGAGACGAGGACGTGCAGAAGACGGCCTTCAGGTGTCGGTATGGCCACTATGAGTTCTTGGTTATTCCTTTCGGCATAACCAATGCTCCAGTAGTGTTCATGAGCCTCATGAACAGGATATTCCAGCCATACCTCGATCGATTTGTCGTAGTCTTCATCGACAACATTTTGGTGTACTCGACCACGGAGGAGGAGCACGCCTACCACTTGCGGGTTGTGCTAGACACACTCCGAGAGCACCAGCTTTATGGAAAGCTCTCGAAGTGCCAGTTCTGGTTACGTTAGGTCCACTTCTTGGGGCACGTCATTTTTGAGGGGGGAGTTGCAGTGGATCCCACAAAGATCGAAGCAGTTCTATCTTGGGAGCCACCCAGGAGCGTGACAGAGATGCGGAGTTTCTTGGGTCTAGCCGGATACTATCGGAGATTTGTGCCGGACTTCTCTAGAGTTTCGGCGCCACTCTCAGCTTTTACAAAGAAGGGGAAACCCTTTGTGTGGTCAGACAGATGTCAGCAGAGCTTCCAGGAGCTGAGGCAGAGGTTGACCAGCGCACCTATCTTGAGGTTGCCTGAGGAGGGAGTTGGATACGTAGTCTACTGCGATGCATCAGGGACCGGACTCGGATGTGTCCTGATGTAGTATCGGGCTGTGATTGCCTATGGACCACGTCAGTTGAGGCCGCATGAGCAGAAATACGCTACCCATGACCTGGAGTTATCAGCAGTGGTCTTTGCTCTGAAGACATGGCGGCACTATCTGATGGGCGAGCGCTTTACAGTCTTTTCTGACCACCAGAGTCTCAGGTACATCTTCTCTCAGAAGGACCTGAACCTGAGACAGCGGCGATGGCTCGAGTTCCTCCAGGACTATGACTTTGAGATATTCTATACTCCTGTGAAGGGGAACGTATTAGCCGATGCCCTCAGCAGGAGGACGGGCATTCAGCTACTTGAGGAGGCGACAGAGCAGCTAGTCGCCTTGCAGATATCCTTCGTGGATAGAGATGGAGCAGCCTTCCTTCAGTCTCTCACAGTCACTCCTCCACTACTGCACCAGGTCAGAGAGGCACAGCGTGGGGACGCTGACTGTGAGACGCGGCGTGCACAGATATCCTCGGGACAGGCACCTGATGGTTTCTCCCTTGGATCAGAGCACGACGTCCTTTTCAGAGGATGTACCTTGGTACCAGTCGTTTTACGAGAGGAGGTGCTGAGAGAGTTTCACACTTCTCCTTTGGCGGTACATCCTGGAGTGTCGAAGATGTACCAGGATCTCAGATGACAGCACTGGTGGCCGGGCATGAAGAAGGTTGTGGCAGAGTTCGTTTCTCGATGCCTCACCTGCCAACAGGTGAAGGCAGAGCACCAGGTACCAGCAGGCTTGGTATAGCCCTTGGAGGCCCCGGAGTGGAAGTGGGACAGGATATCTATGGACTTCGTGACTGGAATTCCACTCACTTCCAGAGGTCACGACTCCATTTGGGTGATTGTTGACCGACTCACCAAGTCGGCACACTTCTTACCCATCAGAGAGTAGGGCTCAGTGGAGAGCATGGGGCGTCTCTACGTTCAGGAGATTGTACAGCTTCACGGTGTTCCATCGACTATCGTCTCAGATCGAGAGCTCGTTTTACTTCCCAGCTTTGGAAGGGGTTGCAGGAGGCGTTCGGGACGCGGCTATGTCTGAGCACCGCCTTTCACCCTCAGACGGATGGTCAGACGGAGAGGACCATTCAGACTCTCGAGTACATGCTCCGTGCATGTGTCCTCGACTTTGGTCGCAGCTGGGAGGACCACCTACCCTTGGTGGAGTTCGCGTACAACAACAGCTACCACTCCACCATCGGGATGACACCATACGAGGCGTTGTACGGCAGACCTTGCAGATCTCCTTTGTGCTGGACAGACCCTGGGGAGTCAGCACTCGTGGGACCAGAGATGGTTCGGGCCACAACAGAGAAGGTCCAGGTCATCTAGGAGCGGATGAGGACAGATCAGAGCCGGCAGAAGTCTTATGCTGACAGGAGGCGGAGGCCACTAGATTTCGAGGATGGTGACCACGTCTTCTTGCTTGTCTCACCTCAACGTGGTTTGCGGAGATTTGGCCGAGGCGGCGAGTTGTCTCCACGCTTCATCGGACCCTTCCAGGTCCTCAGCAGGATTTGCGAGGTGGCTTATCGCCTGGCTCTACCACCTCAGTTGCATCGGGTGCACGACGTCTTCCACGTATCTCAGCTGAGGAGATACGTGCACGACCCGACACACATCATTGACCATGGGGAGCTGGACGTGGATGATGGGGAGACTTTTAAGAAGGTCCCGGTGGAGATAGAGGATCAACAGGAGTGGGTCCTACGTGGATGATCGATTCCTCTTGTGCGCATCAGATGGCAGCACGAGAACCTCCAGGAGAGCACTTGGGAGCGGGAGGCTCAGATGCATGCTTAGTACCCACATTTGTTTCCCTAGTTTATGATATATCTTTACGGGGACGTAAAGCCCTAAGGTGGGAGTAATGTAAATACCCGTAAATTTCAAGGAAATTTTTTTTTCTTAATTTTCTTTGGAATTTTACAAGAATGTAGTTTCTGACGGCACCTGATTCTGAGGCCCGGTGTGCCCGGAATCATTTTCCGAAGTTTGGCTCGGGTACGTTCAGTGAACGGATGAGCGGGTTTTTCTAACTTTTGAACCGATTCCCGGAATCGAATTTTGAGGGCACCGATGGAATCGCAGCGCCGGTATTTTCTTAGAAACGCCTCTTCCGGAGTTGCGTTTTCTCGGGTGTGGTTTTTAATTTTTGGGCTTAAAGTTAAGAAATAAAATAAATTGTTCGACAAACATTATTTTATTTCACTTAAGACACTTGAAGCCACTTGAAAGCCACTTAAACTGAGTTGAAACGGATAGGGTGCTATCCAAAAATATCCTACCCTCTTGGTAGGATATTTGTGAGGTGGGAAACGCATGAGCCCCACCGTTTCTTTTCCGCTAAGTAACGCACTCGTGAAAACCCATCATTATGAAAGACAACTGACGTGTTTTCTTAAATCCTTAACACACCATTTAATTGGGCAGTTTATTTCGTGAATTAAATTGGCAGTTTCTTTCGTTGAATTAATTCTGCGAATTAATGGGTCGTTACTTACCTCTTTTTCATTTGTTGGTGTAATAATAAAATAAGACCAACACAACTTTTGGAGGATTGCACGTCGAGAGGCCTTGACAGAATTCTTGAGCCTTCATCCTCCTTCGCGAAGAACGCGAAGAACGCGAAGAACGTCGTCACCCTCGGATTTTGACGACGCTTCATCTGAGACGTTCCTCCCCGCCCTGATCTCCGATCTCCAACTGCTTGAGGTAAGAGATCTCGGGTTTCTTTTTTTAAATCTCCTTTGTGGTTTTTAAAAAAACACGAATTTAATTATTTATAATTAAATATGTTTTTTCTTGGTCCGTTGAGTTCGTCGACGCAATGTCGGATTCCGCGACGAGGCGACGCCCTTCCGCGACGACGCGACGCCTTTCCGCGACGACGCGACGGTTCCCTCCTTCCGCGACAAACAATTCCGCGAAGAACGCGTGCGACGACTTGAAGAGGTAGGGATTTATTTTGGAAATACCCCTTTTGTATTATTCCCGTGAACGTTTCCTTAAAATTTAAAGAACCGGATCCTTATGAAAAATTTTAATTTATTTAAAATTGTCGTTACATCTATTGAATAATTCTCTCGTGGTTTTTATCTAACGCGGAGGGTGCGGGCCAAACGAACACGGCCCGACATCCCTCCGCCATTCTTCGTGGTTGTGTGGATTTGGCAGGTAATGGAAAAACGTGACGCAAGGGCGTTTTGATGATTCCGCAGTGAAGAACGGAACCCGGGAGGGGCAACGGCGCAGACGGGAAGGAAAACGGACCACCAGAGCAACTTCGGAGGCCCGCGGAAGCTGCCGGCGGCGCGGGTCGCTGGCGAGCCTCCGGACAGGGTCGTCTCGGCTGAAGCCGCGGCCGTGCGGGTCCGGCTCTCCAGCTCGGGATGTGGCAGAAGCCGCGTCCGTTGAACCAACGCGGCCCCACGCGGGGCCGTGGCACCTCCAAACTGCGGGGGCGGCGCCCCGCGGTGTCCAGCCGCTCGGCCGAGCTGGGCCAGGCCGGGTTGGACCGGGTCGGGTCGACCCGGTTCGGCCTGCCCAGGAGGGGGATTCGGGCCAGGTCGACCCAGTTCGGCCAACCCAGGAGGGGGGGGGGGGGGGGTCGGCCCGGGCCCGGACCCCCCGTCTTCGGACCATTTTCGGTATTTTGCTCATAACTTGAGCTACAGGCCTCCAAACGACGTGCCGTCAACGGCAACGCGATCCTTGGATCGAGACGGTCGTTTCGGTATATCACACTCAAGGTTTCGGAATACTTTGGTTTCGGCCGGGTTGGTTCGTACACGAAACCAACCGGGCCCTCAGAACGGAAACGCTCATATCTTGAGCTACGGACGTCCGATTGACGTTCCGTCAACTTTGTTGAATTCCTCTAAGTGAGACGGATCTTTTGGATCACTCTGCCCGAGGTTTGGACTCAATTGGAGTATGGTCGGGTTGGTTTTTCCTTAAAAACCAACCGGGCCCCTGGGACGAAAAAGCCAATAACTCTCAGACCGGGCGTCCGATTGACGCGCCGTCTGCGACGTTGAGTTCCTGTTGACGATACGGAACTTTTGGATACATCAACTTCGGACTTTTGTGTCAGTTGATGTATCAGGCTCTCGGCTCGTGGAGCGGACCCTCCCGAACGAGCTTGCTGTGTGGGGGAACCCTAATGCTGGCTGCGACTGCTACTTCGACAGTGACGACTATGCAGAGATCCTCAGTGGACTCCGACGACGACCGTGCAGAGATCCTCAGTGGACTGCGACGACGACTGTGCAGAGATCCTCAGTGGACTGCGACGACTACAGCACTCAGCGATCCTTTGTGGATCAGTGCTACAGGTCCTGTATGGGCCCGATCCTGTGTGGGTCTGATCCTGTGTGGGTCAGCGCTCAGCGGTTCTGTGTGAGCCAGCGCCTACAGGTCATGTGTGGGCCCGATCCTGTGTGGGTCTTTGCGGGGGTTAGTACCTATTGATCCTTTGTGGGTCCGAAGACTTAGATGGATCAGTGATCATCTTTATCGTCATCCGAAGAAGTATACATGTGTGAGCTGAATCTTGTGCTACTCTCCTTTGTGGATTGTGATAAACTATCCTATGTGGATTTACTATTTTACTCTACTTTGTGGATTGTGTTGAGCTATCCTATGTGGGTTTACGTTTTTCTTTCCTGTGTGGACTGGGTTGTGCTTGGGCTCGGATGTTGGAGCCGAACGGGAATTGAAGACTTAGGTATATGTATGGGCATATACCTAAGCAGTGTCGGTTGTTACTTCGTGATTGTATCTTTCCGTTGCGGTTTATCCTTTGTGGATTTCAGGAGACCTTCAGGGGTCTCAGGGTCCCTACTGAGTAGCTTATACTCACCCCTGCATGGGCTTTTCCCACACTACGTTGTGTTGGTTGCAGACGACGGACAGCGCTGATCGTGGTGGAGGCGTGCGGAGCAGGACGGTACCTGGAGGTGGACCACTGGGCGGGACGTACTCGGAGCGGTCAGGTGGACCCAAGGAGCAGTGGAGGCTATCTGTACCCACCCTTCAGGTGGGACTTCTAGAGGATGGCTCGAAGCTACGGCTTTTCTTTTTAGTTGCTGTTTTTCCCCTTTCAGTTGTACTTTACAATTGGGCTTGTATTTCTGACCCCTTTTACTTTCAGCACAACTTGTTACAGTTTTTACTTAGTGTTTAATTTTCCACTTGCTTACTCTGTGGTGCTTGTTTACTTTCAAAGGCAATTCCTTCCCTTTTTGTTGGGATTTACGCCTTGGTGCTAGTCGCCAGCCCCTGGCCTATGGAAGGCGGTCTTGGGGTAGTCACGGCACGGGCCCAAGGACGGGTCGTGACATGGATCCCTAGGAGTGATCCCTGTCTCATGGTTGTCTTGAGAGAATAGGTTTGGCTGGACCACAGACCTTTCTCGTTTTGGTTGTGTCTTGGGTAGATAAGTGATAGTGTAGTTGTATGCATATGGATTTTAATTAATTCCTAAGTGGAGGTTGGTTATGTTGTTGATTGTGTCATGAGAGAGATGCCTTGTTTTTGAATAGGATCACTAAGGGTGCTCCAGATTGTTAGATTTGACCTACACATGGTGCATGGTCAGTGGTTTTAGGCACCTTGTTTCATTGGAACTTGGCATGTATGAGCATGAGTCCTATTTAACCTTTTATAGCAGTTTAAGGAAATCCTTATGGTGGGGAGTTCACCATAGGTTTTTGGAGGTTGTGATCCTTATTTTAAGTGTAGTTTTTATCATGGAGGTTGTAGTTTGATGTGTTGGTTCTCAAGTATGAGTAGTTTGGACACTTATATGCATTGTGTTAAATAATGGATATAGCATGGTCTATGTGGTTTTCTATTTTTGGTAATGGGTAAATGATAAGGATACTCCTATGGTGGGTGAAATCAGATCAGTCACTATTGAATGTCATTCATGTTGGGAGAGATATGTGGGTACTATAATACTGGTCGTTGGATGGTTGATATAGTGTTGGGTGCACTAGTTCTTTGGGGATATCATGGATTCTAGTTTCCTATCGAGTCTTCTTAGAAGAAAGATGCATTTTTGGGGATTTTGAGATGACTCGCATCATCCAAAATTGTGAAAAATAAGGGGAAATTTGAAACATTTTGTTCCTGGGAGTGTTCAAGGGAAAATGGTAAATTATCCTATGAGATGATCTTGGATAATTGTTCTAACCACTCCATTGGTTCCAAAATATGGTGATTTTCCAAGGATATAAGTTTGGTGGAAATCTAACCCATTTGAATTTTCACAAAATATTAAATATTTAATTAATTAAATATTAATTTATTTGTGCATGTTCGTTTGGTGATATCTTCCAAATGGAGTATTGAATTGAAATTTTTATTCCACGTTTGAGTCCAAAATTAGTTATTTTTTCTAGGCAATACATAATCTCATTGTGGGCATCGGGCCCGAGCCCGGGCCCCTTTTATTTTTACTTTCCTTGTTCTTTTTTTATTCCTTTTTCTATTTTTTATTTTTATTTTCCATTTTATCCTTTTTCTTGTCATACACGATCATGGGGATACTCCATTTGGGGTCTTAGTCCGAGATAAGGAGAGGGAGAGAAGATAGGTAGAGAGAGGGGAGGAAGAAGAACTATCTCATATCTTAGGTCATGTCAGATCATCATGTAGTAGCTACAGATCATGGATCGGACCAAAGCATTGGTAGTTTCCACCCATATGTAGGACTTTTTTATGTTTTATGAATAAAATCCTTTTATTTTAAGTGTTTTAATGTTTTAAAGCCTTTATGGGTTTTTAGGAACCCCTAGTGGGTCAATTTTTAGATTTCAGGGAGAAATAGATAATTTAGGGACATTTTGAGGGGGGTTTATTTAGGAAAACCCAATGACACCATGTGTGGTTCAGAGAACACATTCCATATGTTTGTCAAGTTCATAGAAGATGAGTTTTTAAAAGTACGTGCTATGTAATTTAATGACATGTTGTGTAGTAATACTTGGCAATGTACCTGGTCATGTGGCCGAATACATGGGTAGATAGATTTTTGGTAAGTATAGACCATGTACTTTGGATATATGATGTGTAGTGGGACATGGACATGTGGCCATTCACTTGGGAAAACACCCCATTTAAGGGTTACATAACCATGTATAAGTACACAGGAAGACCTCATGTATTCCCTAGACGTGTAATAGTACATAGGCAACCCCCATGTTTTCTCTTTCCATGTAGAAGTACATTTCCAAGTGCATATTTGATAGTATATGTCATGTATTCAAAATTACACACCATGTACTTTGGGGGATTTTGGTGTTTTATACCCTGGAGTCAAAATTAGACTCTTGAGTAGTTTATTCTAAGTGTTTTTTCACATATATCGTGATGGTGGAATCCCTTTGGTGTTTAGAGGATTTTTGGATGGTATTCTAGATTGATAGAGTTTAGTAGGAGGATTTCTATGAGGTTTGGTTTCAGAACCCTCCTAGGGGCTGGGTTGTGAGTTGAGAGGATCGATTGAGGGTTGTGATCTTAGTGATAATCTTGGACTGAGTTTTCTATAGAGATATTTTTTAGGTTCTTTTGGATAGGTTTAAATAGTCGGGATCATATAATATCTCTAAGTAGATCATGGTTTGTCTATATGCATCGGGAATGGTTGCTCGAGGTTAGAGTAGTTGAGGTTTAGATCTTGGTTTTGAGTACTATATCTATTAGAGCCTTTGGGCTGGGTTGATACATTAGGATAGTAGGTAAGGTTGGGTTTCATTATACTATTGAGATGAGTCTAGGGGACTCTTGAAGATATTCTATTGGGATAGTTATTGGTTGAGTGATCAGTGGTTTCTATAGTTGGTAGTTGAGAATGAATATATGGCATGTTTTGTCTTGTGTTGAGGAGCCCTTGTGGTGTTCTTCTTTTTAGGTGGTCACGAGGACCATTGTGAGATCCCTTGTTTGTGGTCTTGTGCTTTGGATGCCCCTTTGGGTGCATTATTGATCAAGTATTATTTTGAGTCCATTAAGGTCTGCTTATAGATGTTTCTCGTTTCATTCATGGCTAGGTTCTTAGATGGGATAGAGTAACCCCTCATAGGTTTTCATGCTCTTAATGCGGCCTTTTGGCTATTTGAGGATGTTTATGTGGCATGGATTGAGAGATTGGGTACAACATGGGAGCCCCTCATTTTCTATCACTTTATTCTATGACCCCAGGTATCGCGGGATCCTAAAGATTTGGTTTGTCCATGAGGGGGTCATTGAGAGCCTGTGGTGGATATCTTTTTGTTATTGTGATCCAGTGTGCCATGAAGAGTCTATGTGCTTATTGGATGAGAGTGTATTGGCACTACTAGTTCTACTATATGGATGGTGGGTTCAATATTTGGATGATCCCATGTTTTTTGGCCATTGTCCATGATGTTTTGGGCAGTTCTACTCGTGAATGTAGTTTTAGGGGAAAACCCTTTAGATATATTAGATTGGGTATTGGCCCAAAGTTATGATATAGTTCTCTCCTCTACCAGTTGGTTGTGGTTATATGGTATTAGGGAGGTAATGGATTATCTATAGGAGTGAATCCCCCCTATAGTTTTGTATACACCCTTCTAAATTGGTTTCAAGGTTGTGAGGTTCTAAGGCACTCACGAAGTGGGTTTTATTAGTTGTGGATGTAGTTATGCTCCTGGTGTTGTGGTTGTTATTCACACACCAGGTTTTATGTATGCATCCCACCTTGTTGGGTCCATATCTGGTTCCCAATTTTTTCTACATAACTCTTGGTACTAATAGGTTCTCTAGTTTTTTCGACCTTGATGTTTCCATCACCAGTTTAGATCATTATATTATAGTCCTAGAGCTCGGTAGATATGCATTGTTCATGTGGACTCCTATAGATATGACCTAGGGTCTGGAATTAAATCTTGTTGTGTTTATCTATCTTGGATATCCAATTTAGATATGTAGGATGTGTCAGTTTTTGTGTTTTTTGGTGATCCACATGTTATAAATACTTTTTCATGGTCTATAGAAAGGATATATTTACCTCGGGTGTCATGATAGAACCCGCAGTTGGTTGTTTTATTTATTTTTGGTTTGCCCTTTTTTATACAGTTGTTCTTTTATTCCAGCTATTTCTATTTTTCAACTAGGTTTGGTATATAACATGTTCATGCACTTTTTATGAGATCCTATTTATAGGTTCACCATTTATGGTGGCCTAATAATATTTATATCCCATCCCTTGTACGTGCACATCGGTGTGCATGTAAACCTAATGTTTGCTTTCAGGTTGGAGCATTGGTTTCGTGATGATTGGGGGAAAGGACCAACGTTTTTTGGTACAGTGAAAATTATCATGTGGAGTCTCAAGATCAGGTTAGTTCATCTCGATCATCATGGAGACGGGTTATGTGTTTTGGATTAATTTTGGTAGTAGATCCCGATGTATTTATTTTCAGTTTGTTTATTTTTTATATGTGGTTGGACTAGTGGGTGACTGATTATTGTTTGTTTTTCAAACTCAGAGTCTTTATGAACTTATACTACATTTCATTTATTATATCATGACATTGTTTTAGTTTGTTTATTATATGAAATCCATTGTTTATCCTTTTGTATGTTTTGGCTATTTCTAATGTTATTGCACTACGACCAGAGGGTATAGTCTCCCCATTGTACTTGTTAGACCCTCACCACTAGTTGGTAGCCTCTATAAATTAGGGAGGAATGCTTGAGGACTTATAGTGATCAAGATTTGGTGACATTTTAGGATGATCCGGGTTGGTTCTTTACAAAGTGGCCTCTAGAAATTCATTAAAGTTACTCAATCTTTAAAAGGATATCAAATGATCTTTATCAAACACAGATATCTATATACCTATTTCTACCAGTCTGCATCATATAAAAATGTGCATTCTTATATTTTCCTTTTATCCAATACATCAAGTGACCATGGATCACAGAGTGAGGAAACCTATTCATTTCATACATTCATAATACATCATTTTACATGAACATTCATTTCATCTCATAGATAAATACACCCTATAACCCAAAGGTTTAGTTTCTTTTAAAATTATCTATATAATAATCTTATTCTACAACACCTTTGATATCTCCCATAAAGGAAATATTTTATGTTATCCTCTATACACATCATACATAACAATATTCTTTATAACTTGGGTGAAAGAAAAATATGAATGGGTGCTCTTAGAGGCTCTATAAGGGTAAACGTTAGAGATAACAATCAAATATCATAAGTGAGCATAAGAAAAGCATGAGGGTATGAGAACATATCCAAGGTCTATGAACATAAAATTAGGAGATCATACCCAAATAAAAATTAATCATAAGACATAAATTAGGGACATGCTCATAACATAATACATACTCCATCATAATATTAGTATGATGGAAAACATGTGAATGTGGCACTAACATAAGCATATAAATATTAACATAATCGATTATGAATCAAATCCTTTCATCCCATATCATAGTGGATTAGGAATAATATTTCTTCCTCCTTTAATATTGTGGATCAAGAATCATGTGCCCACCTCCCATATTTATCTCATGTGATAACATACTTTACCTAATGAAATTAAGAGCTATGTAATTTTAGGCCCACCCATCACATAATGAAAACCATACATATGTGTTCCATAAGAACAAAAAACATTAATCTTTCAAAAATCACTTAATTAACCCATGGAAAAGAGATGGGTTACATAAAAATGTCCATATAAATTTTCATAATGCATTCAAATAAATAAATTGGATGGTGGAATAAGTACAAATCCCTTGTATAAAATAAGGAACATTTAATTTTGTTAACATATATGAAAAAAATTAAAATTATTTCATAAGTCACTTTGAAAATTAACAATAAATACCAATTTTATTTTAAATATTATTTTAAATTAAAATCATTTGGAAAACTATTTTAAAACATGAAAATGAATATTCATAAATAATAATTCTCATAATAATGAAATAATATGTTCACATGGAAATCATTAGAAAATATTTTTTAAAATGGACTGCGTGGAAAATGTTAAAATATTTCTTTAAAATTTTGTTAAATAAATCCAAAATATTTGGAAAAAAATAATCAATTAATTTTTTCATAAATAAGGGCACCCATAAAATCATCCAATGAATATGGACATATAGGAGTAATATTCTTGACCAAAAATAAGAGGTGGTGTTAGTTTCACATACAAGATTCACATTGAGTAAATTATTTTACTAAGGAAAATAAAATTGATAGAGAATATAGAAAACCTCAATAATACCTAGAGGTAAATAAATTAGTTGAGTTTATAGAGATAAATTTCACAAAAAAAATCCCATATGGAAATTCATTCATAATGATCTTGATTTGAAAATGAGAATAGAAAGAAATCCTTACCTTTTACTCCTAAATTCTAAAAAATATCTTTAATATCTTGTATCATAAGCATTAAAATAGTAATTACCCATTTAATAACCTTAATAATATCTAATATAATTTCTAATATATAATTATAATCATTCATTATACATTCATTAGTTATTTAATGTTTATTTTCATCATTAAATTTTAGTAATTTTGATTATTTCACATGTCTTTTATAATGGTGACATCAAACCCCGTTCCTTGATACAAATTTCATCATTCTAAGATTATAAAATATATTAAAATCATTATGTTTCAATTATTTTTTCATCCCCATGTTCATTTTATGTAAAGTATGAGCATATTTCTTGATAATTGAATCAATTACGAGCTTGTTTCAGGTATTTTACCGATATTGATGGATTACCTTATAACAATAATTAATTTGTTTGTTAAACTTTTAAAATAATATTCATGAAATAAATTAATCCTTAATAACGTATATATTTATAAAATATATTTTATAACCACTCTTGTAGGGTGGTGATAAAAAACAGAACACGTCACTCCATGGAGGCGGTAGTCCACACGTACACACGGTCAACATTTTTGTTTTTCAAAGAAAAGAAAGAAGGTAGGATTTGGTTTATATTTTATAAATATTAAAAAATTATAAATATAATATTTATTCATTAAATACTCCTTTTTAACCATCCATGTAAGATAGTGAAGGAAAACAAAACATGTCGCTTCATGGAGGCAGTAGTCCACATGTACACACAAATGACATTTTCATTTTTTCTAAGGGAAAGGGGGAGAGAGAAATGATATATATTCCCTAAAAATAATAATTATTATTATAATAATTATTATGATGTAATTATATTATAATTTTAAATAGAAAGATAGATACTACAAGTGGATGAGTAGTGATTAGTACTCATGTTGAGAACTTGAGCTTTCCTTTGGAAGATTTCTTGAAAATGGAGGAATTATGCCAAATTATTGTGTCTAGAGGATTATATTCATGGAATATTACTCTAGGGAAAGTAAAAAAATTATATTTACAATAGTAATCTTAATTATTATAGTGTACTTGAAGGGATGTTGGAAGGCCTTGTTTATAAGTCGAGGGAATGATATTTTTGTAAATATAACTTCTTAAATGTAAAGGGGGCATATTTTTCACATGGAATGTGGATTCAAAAGTGGAAAATAATAAAGAGGATATAATTTTTTGTCAAACCACACCTCAACCACTCATTTGTGGAAATGTTTTTAATATGTTTTTGGTCTTATACCCTTAGTTAAACCCTTTTTACCTTAATTTTTTGTTATAGTTGCAACTCAATTTTTAACCTCAAAAACTAATTTTTATGAAAAAGAATTAAAATTAAATTAATTAAATAATTTACATATGAGGATTGAAAATATTTAAAAGATCTATAATATTAAATTTCTCAAAATTATTAAAATTAATTTTAAAATAATTAGTGTATATGCATAAAAATAGTTTTGAAGGAAAATATTACTTAAAGTTATAAATCAAATATAGTTTTTTAAATTAAAATTAATATTTATAAATATATAATTTCAATTTTAAAATACATATTTGGTTGAAAATGTTTTCATAAATTTTATTTTATTATTATACCCTAATTATGTCATAGAATTTATAATATTTTAAAAAACGAGATTTCCTCACTATTCACCTAAAAATCAATCTTTTCTTAAAAAAATACCAAAATTTCATCCTAATATAATATTGTTATTATGAATCAAAAAATGAATTTAATTTTTTCAAATTCATATTCTGAAATTTAGGAACTTATCTTTTAAATTGAAACATAAAAAATGTTTCTATAGGAAAAATACCTTTTCAAATATCAACTATTCTTATTCTTATTTCCAATAAATTTATAATTAAATTAGTGTTAGTATATTATTTATGTCAATAATATATTTTATTATCATAATATACTTAGTTTTATTGAAATAAAAATTCATAGGGTGTAAAAATCTAATTTTAATAAAATAAATTTGTGAGCATAAAATGATCTTAATAGTTGTTTATCTATACTATTTGAATTTAATCAGTGCATTAGTAATAAAAGTGAACTTTATTTTTATTTATAAATATATTTCATACTATGGTTACCATTATTTATACTCTTTAATTCAATATCTAATTTATGTTTTTTATATTTATTTTAAGAAAATGTGTCATAGTTCATTTTGAATCAGTGTCATGTGTGAAACAAGATATTTAACATAATGTTTAGTTTAAGGAGGAATGATCGCTAAAATGGTGGTTCATTACATTAAACCCCACTTAAAAAAAATCATCCTTGAAATTTTATTACTAGGATGCAAAAAAACTGAGAATTATTTTGTCTGATTACATCCTTAGGTTCCCATGTAGCTTCCTCAAACTTATGATTCTACCATAGAACTTTGATTAGATGGGTGGTCTTATTCTACAATAGTTTATCTCTTCGATACATAATTTTCACTAGTTGTTCCTCATATGAGAGATAATTTTCAAGTTGTTTTAATTTCAAGTTCAATACATTTGAAGGTTCTGCTATGTACTTCCTCAAAAAAATACATGGAACACATCATGTACTTGGGAGAGGTTTGGTTGGAGTGCTAAGAGATAATATATATACCCAACATGATCAAGGATATCGAATGGAATGATATACCTAGAGATAATCTTACCATTATACTCAAATCTCATAACTCTCTTCTAAGGTGATATTTGTAAGAACACCTTGTTACCAACTTTTAACTCTAGATCTCATCAATGATTGTCCACAAAAATATCCTATCAATTTTTTATCACATTGATATGCCTCTGAGTGGTTTTAACCTTCTCCATTGTTTTTTGGACAATGTTTGGTATTATTATCTTCCTCACTACAAATTCATCCCAAAATTTTGGATTCCGTACCATACATACACCTCTAAAAAATGGGAAAAATTATTATTTTTCCTCTAGATTTAAATGGGGTTTTACCCCATTTTTCACCCCATTTGGCCAGTACTCTATCCATGCATGTCTCCTCCTTTATCCTCTCCCTTAGGGTGAATCTATTTTTTTATTGGTCATAATAAACTATCATTCACCACATTTGACCACCCTCAGTAAGGATATGACTCATCTTGAATATTTTATCAATTTCTATCATCATATTGAATGTTATTTTCATGTGAGACCATATGACCTATTTTTCAAGGTGTTAATCTTTTCTTCATATTTCCCTTGTTTATGATCTAATCAAATATTGATATTAGATGAGTGAAGATTCCATGGAATGGGGTAGGTTTTCTATTACCTTTACCTAATATTATCACTTATTATAGATTATTGTCATCATACCACACGCCAGACTCTCCATGTATTGCTCCTAAAATAATAAATACCTTAAATTAAATTATTAGGCTATAATTGAGATGTTATTTAAACCCCTAGATATGTTTGGAGGCTGACAACCTCAACTCGAACCACCAATTAGGGTGGGTTTGAATAAATATAAATGATATTTGTTTCTATATTGTGACTAAACCACCCTTGGGGTGTGTTGAACAAGACATAAATATTATAGAATCTTATGAGGACCTTCGGTATGTGTTAGGTTATTGGAACCATCTCAAGAAAAGAGGATATATTAAATGAATTCTAGAACCTTGTTCTTTTTTTGTGTCTTATTAACTGAAATGTTTTCATGGATTAAATGGGGTTTAAATGGTGAGACCATGTCACTTGACCCTTGATAAATTGAGTAGTGTTCCCATGGATAAATGGGATTAAATGAAATGAATGGTAAGTAAAATGGATATCCACTTGGCCCTTTCTATTTATAAATTATGTGATTAATGTGATGAATTAAAAGAATTTTTAAATGGTTAAATACCATTACATATCCCTTAATATCACTTGTTAGTGTTTTGACTAAATGAATTAACATGAAAAAGTGTATTATGGAAAGTGTATTCACATGGACCTCTTTACTTTATAGAAGTGAATTAGAAAATAGAATGATCATAATGAATCATATTGAAACATGTATATTTTTTTATAGCCAATGATTAGTTATTTGATGCATATGCATGTATTTAATAGTATGCCTTGGAAGAACTCATAAGGAACATTGAAATGTGTGAATTATGAATGATTAATTGATTTTGGACATGAAACTCCTAATTGTTTATGTGAAAGTGATGTACATGCATTACTTATTATTTATTAAATTATTGGACACGATGTTCCTCATTACCTAAATAAAATTAATGTACATTATGTTCCTTGTTTTTAATCTAGAATTGATAGACATGAAATTCCATATTATTTATTTGTAATTTATGGACATGATGTTCCATATTATTTATTTGGAATTATTGGAAATGACATTATGTATTCCTTTGGTTAGATTCTCATGATATTACCCTTATTTAAAATTGAAACCTCATATGGTTATTATTGTACATGGACACCATGGTTATATACCATGGGTCTCAGGGTGAGTTATATAAAATGTAAAATGCTCAGAGGCATCCTGACTTAGTCCAAAGTAGGTAGAGTCGACTATGTGTCCCACTAGGGACCTGAGATGTCATGTTTATTATTTATTTCCCTACCTTATTTATCACACTTCCACACTACTCATTTTATATTCACAAATTGGATTTGTATTAGAAACTTTTGGTGGAGTACTATTTAATTTTAATCACACCCTGTTTAGGTTGTCATTTGGTACCTGAAAAGATCTCTTGGTTATAGGATAGGACCTTGAATTTTCCTTCTGTGCTGATATTTTACTATGGGCTAGGACTTGACATGGAGATAGGGGTCGAGCATGTAGTCAGGTTTCCTGCTGGAGTTAGGTATTTTATTTATTTAGTATCTTTCATTTAGTCTAGTTTTATGTATTTCCTATTTCATGTTGACTACTTTATATTTATGGTTTAGCGTGCTCATGCACGGTTGGATTATTTGGCACTATCTAGTTATCTGGTTATTATTTTTTGTCAGTTATTATTAACTTCCACTACCTTCCCTTTATTTATGATTCCATTTTATTTATTATTAATCAATAGGTCATAGTCTTCTTACTATACCACCTTCATACCCTCATTTCTAGTCATCATCCTCTAGCATACAGGGATGCACGCTTCAGGACATGTTGTTGGCCGACTCAGGACACCATTTTAGTTGATATATAGCTGGGACATGACATGAGGGGTATGATTTACAATATCACTGGAGACATGCTACATAATTAAAAACTCCCAAAAGATCATGTGAGAGTGGGGATTTAAGTATCTCTCGAGTTGGGCACTGAGTTGCCTCTTCAACTTGATGATATGGTTGTTAACATGGTCAAAAATACTATTGTAACTTTCATATAATGGTCATTTAATCTTATAAAGATACATAAGGTATATTCTTAACAATTTTTTCAAATGAAAAACCTTTAATAGTTCATGAAGAAAATATCCAAAATGTGGTATGGTATTACAGGAAAATAGAATAAAAGGTAAATGAAAGGTCGAATCAAGACAATTTAGTGGATCAACCAAGAAATAAAAATTATATTCAAAGAGTACCTTCACCCCACCAGTTACACTACCATATATATTAACATTATATGTTTGGTTGGATATAACATTAAAAGTTTAAAATATTTCCTACATTGAATATAAAGAATAAATATTTGGAGAGGCCATTACAGAGGTGGTTGATCTCAAGAGTATAAATAATATTATCAAGTTTGAATGGCTAGGATTTTTCATTGTGAATACATACATGAGGTACATTTACATAATCTTGTTACCCAAAAAATTATATAATATGTTCATTATAGTTAATAAAATTTCATATTTTATATTGGTGTATATATTACTACTATATAAACATAAAACCCTAAAAAAGTAATATTTTGACTCATTAATCCCTCAATTGTTTCTAAAGAAAAAGTTTGTTTGGAATTGAAAGAAATTGAAAATAAAAACCAAGAACAAAGTGAAGTGTTTTATAAGAAAATAGCATACAATATACTCCTCTTAAAGCCTAAAATTTAGGGGTAAACATTATAATCTAATCATGTAAAATATATATTTATTTTTCATTGATTTTTTTATGAAGCACTGGATGCTAATTTCAATCAATTTGGATACCTCATATGTTTATTTTTGGGATCAAAATCATGAATTTATAACAAATTGACCACAAATTATGTACATTATGAATTTGTAATGCACTGTAATCAATATTTTATATATAAACTTAAAATTATATATTATAGTTTGTATTTTAACAATAATTTTGTTATGAAAGGGAGATATATAAATATTATCTAAATCAAGGTATGAGTCTGATAAATTAACATAATAAGCCTAAGGATTTATTCAAATAGAATCATATTGGGGTATATATAGTAATATTTAACTATCAAAACATATTTCAAAAAAATTTAATTATTTTGGTCAATGTTTTTATAGATTCTAAAAAAATAATGATAATGATTATGGATATTAAATTTACAAATATATGAATGATATTATATATAATCAACAAAATAGTATTGGAAAATAGAAAATTTATGAAGGTAATTACAATTTCAATTTAAAATATTTGTTAATTATCTATTTGGATATATTTTCTTTGTACTATAATAACTAAAAATAGTCTACGTACTCAAAAGAATAAGTAAATTTTTTAGAGATTAGTGTTCATAGTACATAGTGATATAATGTTTTCCTACATCAAGTAGAGGTGATTACCTATTATATTTATGATCTATTAAATTATATGACCTTATAGATACATTTGAGATGTAAATCATTAGTATCATAATACTTAGATATTATTTTTCCTAAAAAATAATTCATGTAGTATTGGAAATCTATTGGTTATGTTTTTATTATAATATTACATTTTCAATTTCCATAAAAAAAATTAGATTTTATCCTCCTATCATTATAAAGTAATTTGAACCCCATTATAGATTTTCAACCCCTATTGAGTGAGGTAATAGAGTATATGATCCTCCCCCACCAGTGGTTCCTCTTCCTGATGACAATAATATGAAAGTTTTGATTGAGGGTGTTGTATTTGGGAGAAGCAACAAAAGAATCTAGATGAAAAGCCACAAAATTATGGGAAATCATTTTAGATACATTCAAATCCACTTGCATCTATGGATACAGTCCAAATTCAATTCAACCTTATAGATACATTTATTAAACTTGCATCTCATATTATTACTTCAATCTTACTATTGTTACTATAATTTTTAAATGTATATAAAGGGTATGTTCTCATTACACAATTCACTGTGCATTTATTTTCAACAGTTTACTAATTTTATTCCTTTAGGGGTTATGATGAGTTGGTAAAAACTGAAAAATGGTTTAGTGATGAACCTATAAAGAAATAAATATTTTATATGTTTCTTAATGAGACGTATCATGGATGGTTATGCTCTACATATTATAGTAGAGCTAGTAACATGTCTAAAGTTTCTCATGATCATGAGAGATTAGACTTGATTACTATAGCTGAGATAATGAAGAGAGGGAAATGGTTAAATAATTCTTCTACTAACAAATTTGAATACATGTTACCATATTCTAGGGAATGTAATTCCATTCACCTAGCCTCATCATTTTCATTTTGAATATTGTTGTATTTTTATGAGTTATTAAAAATAGTTTGGTACATGTAACAATCACTTACACCTCTATGATGAAGAAGTAATATTAATTCATTTACTTTCACATTTGATTCAACCAAAGAAATGACAATGAAATATATTTTTAATAATAATATATATTCCTCTCCCATATCCCGATCCAATTATCAAAGTAGAAATGAGGAAATAAGTGTGATATAAGTTGAACCAGGGTTTGAAGTTGAAAATTTTGGGAGGATGGTTGATCTCTACAAGGTATTTTATTTTAAAACATGTTTCGTATTTTAAAAATTGAGAGAAAAAACATGGATTGTTTTCAAAATTTGGGAAAATTATCCATAATTCATTTGTGATGTAAAGAAATTGACTGCACATAAATCTGACATATGATGTGGATAGTATGACTCAAAGTTCATGTTTTAATTATAAAAGTGTTATTTTATTTTAAAACACATGTCACATTTCAAAATTGAGCAAATGATCTCAAATTTTCTTCAAAATTTAGGATTATAATCCATAATTAATTTTTGATGTGTAGGAATTATCTTTACATCAATATAGCATACAATATGTTTGGTATGAATCAAAGTGCATGTTTTTAATATAAAAGTTTTATTTCAGTTTAAAACATGCATAACATTATCAAATATGAGAAAACAAGATCAAATTTTTTTCAAAAATTAGGAAAACTGTCCATGATTCATGTGTGATGAGTAGGAATTGACTACAAATCAATCCATCACCCAATGTGTCTGATATGACTCAAAGGGCATTTTTTCACATTAAAAGTATCATTTTACTCTAAAACACACATCACACATCCAAAACCAAGTAACAAATCTCCTATTTTCTTGAAAAATTATTAAAGCAATACACGATTCAATTTTTACAGTTAGTAATTTACTGTTCGACAATCTAAAAAATGATTTTTGTAACAGACCATAATTTTATCAATTGAAACTCCCTTCTTATAATTATTACATATAGTATAAATCAGATAAAATAAAATAAAGGATACAATACAAAATTTATAAATAAATAATGAATTGAATAATAGGTATTTCTAGAAGTTAAGGAACTTATACCAATAGATAATAACTTGAACTTTAAAATTGTAAAGTGACCATTAGGAATAGTAATTTGGCTAATAGAATACTAACCTCACATATTAAATTATAAATAAAATTTATGTATCTTAATAAAGAAAACATGGTATATTTATTTCATGGTATAAGTAAATAAATGTTTTAGAAATGATAAATTAAGTGTTGGTATTTTTTTAAGCTATAAATATTTAATTACAATTTTATAATTAATATAATGATTTAAAATAAAATTTATAAAATAGATTCATAAATTAAAATTTTATTGTATTATTATTATAATATAATTTTATGAGACCTTAAGTAATTTTTCAAAGTTTCATAAAATCGGATATAATTTTAAAATCAGTATTTTTTTAATAAATAATGATTTTTTTAAAAAAAATAAATTTATCATATTTAGAAAATTATTTCCATAAAATGGATTCCATTTTTAAATTATAAAAATTGAAAAATATTTAAGTTGAAATTTTTGGGTTTTTCTAAAATAGTTCATTTTTTATGAATAGTGAAATACGGCAATTTACGGTATTTAACAAAAACATGAATTATTGATTCATAGATGATGTATGGATGATTTAATACCATAATATTGAAATATAATTCATTATTTTAATATATTTATTAATAATTTTCAAACTATTCATAGTCTTGAGCCAAAATAATAAACTAATGAATAAAATAATCAAAAAACACACTTCTCCACTGCTATAAATACCACCCCTTATACTCACACCTCCAAAGCCATGAAGCTTGTAAAATTTTTTCCCAATATTCTTCCCAATACCCTCCCCCATCTACAGGATTATTTGGTCTCAAAAAAATACCAAATAAATTTTCCCTAAGGTGGTTCTCAAGGAGAATAATTTAAGAGGTAAAATCCTCTTTCTTTTTTCTTTTAATTTCATTTCATTTTTCTTTTATTTTCTTATTATATCCTCATATACCCTTATAAAAGTGGCATGATAACTCTAGTATATTATATATAATGGAATTATATTATGATAATGTAATAATCTATCATCAAACCTTTTCTCATCTTATTTTTATTCTAAAAATGGAAATGTCATCTGTGAGGTGTTATTTTATCACATTCAAAGATTAAAAGTTTTCATTTTACTTTACCTCCTTCAAGTATGGTCTTAAAACCATTATAATGGTTGAAAAAAAATTAAAATTTATTTTATACCCTTTTTTATGTTCTGGAACAAACTTATATGCATAATATTAAATATCAAAACAAAATGAGTTCGTTGTGATCGAAAACTGCCAAATTAATCTAACAATTATCATTAACATTTTATCTAATGAATCATCCTCATATAAGGAAAAATATTATATAAGACAAATTAAAAAAAATTAATTTCATTAATAACATATAATATCAATTTTGGATAATTATCTCCATTTTACATGATCTTCCATGCATGTATACAGGTGAACCAATCATGAAATCCAAGAAAAAAAACTCTCAGAATGAGAGAATTGAACTCTACAACTCATCAAAATGGCCATAAAAATAAAAAATTTATAATGAATCAAATAAATGTTAAAAAGTTTATTTATTTAGTAATTAATTAATCTAATTTTATTATCCATGATATTAACGTGAAGAAATAATTTGAACTTAAGGCAAGGGAATTCTCAATCTCAATTCCTTTATTTGGGTTATTCTCTCTTCCGTGGTATGAATGTTCATATTATGTTCTTTAAAATTCATTTACATTTTCTTTTTGAGGATATAAATCTTCCCAATCTGATTTTATGACAAATCTAAATATTTTTCCAAAATTACTCTTCTTTCTAAAATAAACACACCTTTTTACTTTTCTTGAGAATGTTTCTTATTCACTCGAGATTGATGATTCTTATACCAAGTGTGTTATTCCCTTCTTATTTTAATAACCCCAAATTTTATTCATGAATTTATTCTTTATGAAATCCTCATGAAACCCATTTCTTTTACATTGGTTATTTTATGTCCATGATTGATATACATTTTATGTGGCAAGCATGATTATGTAAATTTTATATTGTGACGGGTACACCCAGAATTATATAACACTATAATTAATTATTTAATGTGATGTATCTCATGAGATAATGTTCAATATGCATGAACATGATTCTAGCTTTGTTCACAGTGATGATGTTATGGTTATGCACATATGTTATGCATGAACATGATGTTATCTTTGTTAAAAACTATGTGTGGTAGTTGACCACTAAGATGTGATTTTTAATTTTTATGAATTTACACATTCCATGAATTTATATAATGATTTCTCTTGATATTATGATGATAATATCATTTTTATGTTATGATGATTATTATTATTCTCACCCCATGTTATATTGACTCATGTTCTTATATATCCTCTTATTGGACTTTTAACTCACCACTTTCTTTGATGTATATACTCAGGTGATTACTTGTAATAAGGAGAATGTCAAGGCCACTAAGAATCTAGAGAAGAAGGAATTAAATAATTTTTTATTATTTAAATGTTATGTTTGGTCTTAATTTTCCCAAGACACTAAAATTTTGGATCCTGGTTTTGTAACACTATTATATTTTTTATCTTTCAAATGATGTAATAGTCATGTAAGAAAAAGTAGGGTCACTATAGTTGGTATCAGATAACAGTTTAGTTAATTTGGTAATTAGGTTTAGATAACCTTATTTAAAACCCTTGGTATGATACTAAGTTTATGTAAGCACCCAAGAATCTTTGTTTTATAAAAATGTTAAACATAGGGATCCCACGAGTTATGAATTTAAATTTAATTGAAAAAAGGAATGATTTATTTATTCATGAATTATTGACTTATGTTTTTTTAAACCTTTTCTATTTTATAAAATGGTTTGAAACAGGAGAAACTCGGCAAAGAACCCATGTGAGGGACAATGCAGGGATTTCCAGAATGACATACCCAATTCCTTGGGTGGTGGAGTTTGAAATTTCATGGTGATTATTTCTTAGTTGTCTTGGGCTATGAACAATAACTTGAATAATGGGGAACATCCTCCTTCAACTAATAGGGGGAAAATTGTTATCTATTCTTTTATGTGGCAACAACCATTGACATTTAGTTGATCTTATGATCCATTATTCACGAAATAGTGGGTCAACTCAATGGAAAATATCTTTGTTGTGCTTCATTGTTCTGATATAGAGAAGGTGACTATATCCATTTATCATTTGTATGGATATGTAGATCAATGTTGGGTGTTGATTAAGAACACCAAGCCAAAGGATAAAATTGAAGGGATGGAGTGGGATGACTTTAAGAAAATGTTTCTTAACAATTATTTCCCTCTAACTCTTCATACGAATATAGAGAGATAATTTATAGAGATAGAGAAAATATAAGGTGAATTTTTCATATATTAAAAAGAAAATTTCACAAGTATTTCAAGGCACGCCTCAGGTTTTGTTATCAACAATGATAGTAAAATTGATACATTATTTAGTGGTTTAAAACCACACCTTCAAAAAGATCTATAAATTCAAGACTTTTGGAGTTATGAAGAAATTGTTTGATGTGATCTCAAAGTGGATATGGAGTTTTTAGAATGGTCCCATAGCTATGGAGAAAAGAAACAAAAAATGGAGTCTCAAGATAGGGGATATAATGAAAAAAGTGGAAAGAAATATCAACCACTCACATGTCAAAAATATGGGAAGAATCATCTTGGGAACTTACTCAAAGGGATGGGGAAATTCTTTGAGTGTGGAAGAGAAGGCCACCAAGATCATGAATGTTGAAGAGACGAGTGGAAGCTAGAAAAATGTGGTGGGGGAAAGAAGATCACCACCTATGGTTCAATACTTCAACTGTAGAGAGAAAGGGAACTATTCAAGCCAATGCAATAAACCTCAAGTCCTCAAGGGTAATCAGCATCATTATCCACTAAATCCAAAGGGTTAAGGGAAATCTTATACCATCACTACTGCTGAAGTGGATCCCGATAATGATGTGGTGATAGGTACACTGGTTATTCATTCAAGAATAGAAAACATATTATTTTATTCTGGTTCTATGCATTCTTTCATATCTTTCAAGTTTAGTAGAACAATTTAAACCCCACCTCAAAATATAGAGGTTGAGTTATTTGTGAGAATAGAAAAAGGGAAAATTATTGTATTCAATGTATATAACTCTTCCCCGGACAATTTTTGTGGACTGAACCACCCATAAAATCTTATATTACTTCCTTTGGTGGAGTTTTATGCTATATTGGGAATGGATTGGATATCATTATACAAATCCAAAATCAACTTTTAGGAAAGGGAGATCACTCTTAACATCTTGAGGCATCCTCCAATTTTGTATAAGTGTAAGGATGAGGATTAATCACCTTAGAAATCACCCTCTCAAGTGTGGATATTATTGCCTTATGAGAAAGCATATCCATCTCAAATTATTAAGACAAAGGAGAGAATCATGATCGAAGACATGCCCATTGTGAGAGACTACATGAATGTGTTCCTTGAAGAATTGTTTGGTCTTCCTTCTAATTGATAGGTTGATTTCTTAATTGAACTTATTCCTGGATCTCTGATTATATAAAATAGACCTTATAGAATAGCCACCATTGAGTTGTAAGAACTGAAAAAGCAGTTACAAGAGAGTCTAGACAAGGGTTTTATATGTCCAAGTGTTTCACCATGGGGTGCATCAGTCCTCTTCATCAAGAAGAACGGTGGATTAATTACTCCCTGTATTGATTATCATGATCTTAAAAAAATCATAATAAAGAATAAGTGTTGCCTTTCATGGATAGATGGCTTATTCAATCAGCTACATGGGGCCAAGTATTTCTCTAAGGTGGACCTTTGGTCGGGATATCACCAATTAAATGTGAGGAAGGAAGATATTCCCAATACAACCTTTCGAATGAGGTATAGACACTATGAGTTCATAGTGATGCCTTTTGGACTCGCTAATTCTCTAGGAATATTCATGGACTTAATAAATAGAGTCTTTAGAGATTACCTCAACAAATTTGTGGTGATCTTTATTAATGATATTCTGATATGCTCCAAGATCAAGGAGGAATATTATGATCATTTGAATACTATTCTAAATTATTTTCAAAGGGACAAAATTTATGAAAAGTATAGTAAATGTGATTTTTAGATGGAGGAAGTATCATTCTTGGGGCATGTTTGTAATGTCCCAGATTTTTTTCCATGTATTATTTTAATATTATATGGGAATTATTTTCGAGACCAGGCTTTGAGACGGCGTGCAGTTCTGAGGCCCAGTGAGCCCAGAACAAATGTTTGGATTTTATTAAATAATTAAATAACACGCGCATGTGGTTTTCCTAAAAAAGTGGAATAACTCCTGAATGGGTACTCGGATCAGAAATCCAAGGGAACCGTTGCATTCAGAGCAGCGATTTTACCTTAGGTGAGGCCTAACATCGGTCGACACAGGTCGGTGGTGAAATCTAGTTTTTGGACATAACTGTAATAAAATATTTAATAAAAATATTTTATTAAATCTTATTGCAGCAAATATATTTTATCTTTTTAAATATAGATTTTCGCAGGGGTCCAGGGTTGCAGACCTCATAACCTTGAAACCTTTGGAGGCTCTGGAGGCTCTGGAGGAAACCCCAACGAGGAGACGACATTCTGGACAAGTTTCGCCAGAGACGAAGACGTGGCAACTGGATCTTCGCCAATGAACATTGTGAATCCAATTAGGATGTTTGATTTTCATTTTCATTTCCCCATTCTTGATTCCTATGATGAACATGGACTAATCCACAAACAGATTAGCCCGTGGATCGATCGTATTTGCAGGATGGGCTTTTGCGGGGATTTTGGGGAAGATATTTATCCTTGCGATTTAATATGTTGATTATTTTGGTTTTGATCTAACAGCGAAAAACCCGGATCATCACGAACAATGATAGAGGTTCGTCCCTCTTGTTCGTTTTTCGATTAAATTCCATGTTCTTCATGGAGACTCCTCGTTCTTCCCTGCGCTTGACATTCTTGGAGTAAATCGACCATTGCACATTTGTTTGTTGGCTCAACAATCCGAGACTGTAGATCCAACCCCAGAACGATTCTACAGAGGTGAGAATGCGGTGGCGATGGACGATTCAGAGCGGATCGAGAGATATCGGTTTTTGGGCGTTTTCTTTCGAATGAATCAACGCTTGTTTTTTGAGCCAATTGAAGGTTTGAAACACCCATATTCGTTGTTAGGATGATGAAACGAACCAACATCTTGATTTTTGCAGCAAACAGGAGATAGAATCGAGATCCGGAGATCCGGCCGAGGCGCGAGGAGGAAGATGGCGGTTTTGGAGAAATCCGGACTACAAGGCGTGTAGTATGGGCTACACGATGTCTGTTCGTCGGTGGACCACCAAGTGTTCACTCTGGGAGTACACGGACACGGGTTGGGTACACGGCGTGTATACCCTTCCCCATCCAGACCCATCCAGATACACGGGATACCTCGTGTACTGGTACACGGGCAGGCAACATGAACAGAGATCGTGTACGGGCACATGGCCAGCGTACACAGAGTGAACCCCAAGTGCTTGTACATGGTATGTGATCCTTCTACATGTCATGTATTTAATTTTTATACGACAATACTAATGATATGGTCCATTTACAAGGGCAATACCCGGAGTCAAGGAACACGGCGTGTAATCCTTCTACACGCTGTGTAGTTGAGTTTTGCACAGCTTAGACGGATAACACGGGCAGTACCCTGAGTCAAGGAACACATCATGTAACCCTCCTACATTCCATGTAACCTGTTTTACATGGATTGAGCTATTTTTATTCTGTTACTTGGACTAGTTTCCTTAGGGTTCGTACCCTTGGTCTTTCCCCTAAAGGTTTATGGAATCATTTCCTACATATAGGAGTATGATCCCTTCAGTAGGACTTCCTGAATAGAGTTGTTGGAATCCACTCTATGAGACTTATACCCAGATCCTCTATTCCTTCCTGGTACCCTAGGTATATTTCTTGGTATCGACGTGACCTACCTTACCCGGGTGTCGATCCTCTACTTAGCGGATTAGTTCAGACTGAGTTGTTGGAATCATCTCGTAGCTAGTGGTTGTGATCCTCATCTGAGCATCATATTCTTATGTACTTGTGGGATGAGTTCTCCTGGAATGAGTACTTCATATCTCTCTCTTTAGACCTAGGAGTGTGTTCTCCCTGTTACGCGCTTAGTGGAATCTTCGAGCTGGATCTTAGTGGTGGTTTCATGAAGTCGATCTTGTGTGAGTATATATGAATATTCTTGTTATATGTTTTGTAAACATATATTGTGTAGAGTTGACTGTATGATTCCTTTGTGGTACTTCCTTTGTTGTATTCCTTGTGGTTTTAGGGGTGTCCTACTGGGTATTGTTATACTCACCCCTGCACAGGCTTTGCCTGCAAGTGTCGTGTCTTGTGCAGACGAGTGAGCCTTTGATAGGATTCTAGGTGGACCAGGACCAGACGGTGCTCAGTGAGATCAGGCAGGTTGAGGTGTGTTCCTACGGCTATAGATTACAGTCCCAGTACCTTTCTTTATAGGTTGGACTTTGTTTCAGACTTTCTTTTGGTGGGATTGTACTTTTGGCCTAGGGTTTTACTTTACTCTACTTTACTTTCTTGTCGTACTCTGTTGGTTGGGATTTTAGTGTATGCATGAATTTCCTTTTTTAGTAGTTTTTACTTTAAATCTTTTGGGCTTGGGGATGTGAGTGTGTGTGTGCAAGTTTATAGGCAATACCTCCTATGTTAGTGACATGCCTACTCAGTGCTAGTCACCAGCCCCTGGCCTATTGGATGCGGGTTTGGGGAGTTTCACCACGAGCCCCACTGGTACGGGTCGTGACATAGTGGTATCATAGGTGGTCAGTTATACCTTAGGACCGAGAGTCTGTGAGTTGGTTTGGGGCAACAGTGTTAAGTGTTTCGAGTTCGGCTTTCAGGCCAGGGACCCCAGTGTTGGTGCAGGCAGCCGACGTATCCATACACCAGCACTCTGATAACTTTCTTTTTGACTCGAAACATGAGAACACTAGTTTCAGGGAAAAATAATGGTACATGAATCATATAGGAATGGGTTGCGGTTTCTATTTCCTTCTTGTGTCAGCTCTCCAGATATACTCACTAACTGTGATACATCTTGTTTCTTTACAGGATGCCTCTGCGACACGGACCCACTAGGATATAGAAGCTCGATCACGAGGATGACCCCCTCAGTGATGAAGCTTCGATACAGGGACCAGATCCCCCAGTTTTACCTTCGGGTGGTGTGTCATTTGTTCCACCACCTGTGGAGTAGTGTTTAGTGCCTGGTATACCAGTAGAGGAGGAGCGCAAGCTGAGTGCACTCCACAAGTTTCAGAGACAGAGACCCCTCAGGTTTCGAGGCGAGCCTGACCCTTAGGTAGTAGAGGACTGGCTTGAGGCAGTGGCCAAAGTCTTGCATTTGGTCAGGACACCAGCAAAACAGATGGTGATCCTGGCAGCTAGCCTTCTGTAGGGCTCGGTAGGGTGATGGTGGAGTTTGGTTATCCAAACGCATGACGAGGTGACTCTTGCATGGTCAAAGTTTGAGCAGCTCTTCATAGAGAAGTTTTCACTGGTTACCCTGAGAGCAGTATATATACAGGAGATTCTTCAGCTCCAGAAGGGAACCATGAAGGTGGATGACTATTCATCGAGTTTTACTGATCTCTCACGGTATTCGATGGATATGGTCTGGGATCAGTACTTCAGAGCTCAGACTTTTGAGCGGGACTTGCATAGCGATATCCAAGATAGTATCATCCCTATGAGAATTCCTACTTATGCTGGGGTGTTCGAGCGGGCTTTGGTGGTTGAGAGCTTCTTGTCAGATCAGAGACAGCCAGCAGTTATCAGTAGTGAGCGAGCTGGAGCAGAGTCCTCAGCAGCGGGGAGATGATGTCAGGGACCGAGGCATGGAAGACGTTTTCAGAGGAGATTCTAGGACATAAGATCTGTCTTACAGGGTTCGCAGGGCGTATCCAGCTAGCCTCGAGAGAGGCGATGCTAATCATGTGATGGAAGAGGACATCTCGCTTGAGATTATCCAACCTATCATACTACTGACATGGGAGTGATGGATGGACCACCAAGGCAGAGGAAACGTGTGGAGCAGACATATCTGTGGGGCAGCAGATGTGGTAGAGGAGCTGGGAGAGCAGTTGGAGGTGGTCGGTGTTTTGACCTTTTACCACCACCACCCCTAGGAGGTCCACCCCTGGCTCAGGGAGCTGGTGGACAGATTCAAGGGCAGCTGCAGGCAGCGGAGGCCTATGACCCAGGTACTCCTAGAATGATTAGAGGTACAATCTGTGTCTTTTCTACTTTGGATGTCGTACTGATAAACACTAGTGCTAGTCATTCTTTTCTGGCTGCTTATCTTGTTTGAGACCTTGATATTCTAGTTGAGCCATTGACTCGACCCTTACACTAGAAAACACTGACTGGAGAAGATTCAGAGATCACACACCTTTTCAAATAGTGTGACCTAACCCTTAGAGGTGAGAGTTTCAGTTGGAACCTCTTGGTGGTAGCATCGAGGCCTTACGATGTCATTATTGGTATGGATTGGATATCCATAGTTCATGCCAAGATTTACTGTTTTAGGTGAAGGGTGCAGTGTGTCCGCAGTGATGGAATGAGGTTCTCCTTCGTCGGTGAAAAGGAGACCCAGGCAGTGCAGTATGGACTCATGCATAGGAAGGTACAGCCGATTTCACATCATTTGGCTAGCCTATCCCTTGGCACAGTAGATGTTACGAGTTTCTAGTTTCCAGCAGTAGTGGTTGAGTATGAGGACGTCTTTCCAGAGGATGTCCCCAGACTACCTCCCTATCTGGAGATAGATTTCTGCATTTATTTTCAACCCGGGACGACACCTATATCAGCATCAGCATATCGGATGGCTCCTGCAGAGCTTCGTGAGCTGAGAGTGTAGCTAGAAGACTTGCAGAGGAAGGGCTTCGTGAGACTGAGTGTTTCACCCTGGGAGGCCCCAGTGTTGTTTTCCAAGAAGGTAGATGGGATATTAAGGTTGTGTGTGGATTACCGGCGCTTGAATCAGGTGACCGTGAAGAACCGATATCCACTACCGAGGATCGATTACCTCTTTGACCAGTTAAGAGGGGCACGATGGTTCTCGAAGGTTGATCTACGATCAGGATATCACCAGTTGCAAGTACGGGATGAGTATATACCAAAGACGGCTTTCAGATGTCGATATAGTAACTACGAGTACTTGGTGATGCCCTTCGGCGTGACGAACGCCCCGGTAGTGTTTATGGGGCTCATGAACTGGATCTTTCAGCCCTATCTAGATCGGTTCTTGGTGGTCTTTATTGACGATATCCTTGTGTACTCTGCATCTGAGGAGGAGCACACGAGGCACCTAAGGATGGTTCTGGACACACTCTGAGAGCACCAGTTGTATGGTAATCTCTTAAAGTGTCAATTTTGGATACAGGAGGTCCACTTTCTGTAACATGTTATCTCAGCAGATGGTGTAGTAGTGGACCCAGCCAAGGTAGAGGCAGTGTTAGCATGGGATCCACCCCAGAGCATGATGGAGGTGCGGAGTTTCCTTGGTTTGGCAAGATACTATCGGAGATTCATTCCTAATTTCTCTAGGATTTCAGCACCCATGACAGCTTTGACCCGAAAGGGGCAGCCTTTCATGTGGACCAAGAGATGCCAGTAGGCTTTTCAGTAGTTGAGACAGAGTCTGACGAGCACCCTGATCTTGAGGCTACTAGAAGAGGGTGTCAAGTACGTAGTGTTCTGCGATGCATCAGGAACCGGGATTGGTTGTGTCCTGATGCTAAGGCAAGCGGTGATTGACTATGTCTCACGTCATTTGAGGCCACACGAACAGAACTACGCAACCCACGATCTTGAGTTGGTAGCGGTAGTCTTTTCATTGAAGATGTTGTGTCACTACCTGATGGGCGAGCGGTTTATCATTTACTCTAATCACAAGAGTCTCAAATATGTCTTTTTTTAGAAGGATATGAACTTGATATAGAGGCAATGTCTTGACTTCCTCTAGGATTACAACTTTGAGATCATTTATACTCCTGGTAAGGGGAATGTTGTGGCAGATTCTCTCAGAAGGAAATCCAGTTCGCAGTTTCTAGATGAGGCGACAAGGCAGTTATCCTCTTTACAGTTATCCTTTGTGGATAAAGATGAGGGATCTTACCTTCAGTCAATAGTGGTTACCCCTACACTCTTACAGCGAGTCAGGGAAGCACAGCTCGAGGATGCTAGCTGTAAGACTCTACATGTTCAGATATCCGCAGGTGATGCTGCTGAGGGATATTCAAAAGGTGGGGAGCACGTTGTTCTTTTTAGAGGGCGTACAATAGTACCAGTGACGTTGTGGGAGGAGGTTCTGAGGGAGTTCCATAAACATCCTTTGGCGGTGCATCTAGGCATGGAAAAGATGTACCAGGACCTCCAATGTCAATTCTGGTGGCCAGAAATGAAGAGTAGTGTGGAAGAGTCTGTTTCTCAGTGCCTTACTTGTCAGCAAGTAAAGGATGAGCACCAGGTTCCAATAGGGTTGACTCAGCCCCTTGAGGTGCCAGATTGGAAGTGGTATGGGATATCCATGGATTTTGTGACGGGTTTACCACATACGTCCTGGTGACACGATTCCATCTGGGTGATCGTTGACCGACTTACCAAGTCGGCCCACTTCCTATCCATACGGGAGCAGAGTTCAGTAGAAAGCTTGGGACGTCTCTGCATGTAGGAGATAGTTCTACTTCATGGAGTGCCATCAACAATCGTATCTGATCTTGATGCTCATTTCACATCCCGTTTGTGGAAGGGATTGCAGGAATCTTTTGGGAATATGTTACTCTTGAGCACATCATTTCATCCTCAGACTGATGGACAGACAGAGTAGACTATCCAAGTCCTGGAGGATATTCTACAAGCTTGAATACTTGACTTTGGTCGTAGCTGGGAGGATCACCTACCACTGGTGGAATTTTCTTATAACAACAGTTATCATTCCACTATTGATATGGCACCATTCGAGGATTTTTACGGGCAACCATGTAGGTCACCTCTTTGCTAGACTGACCCAGGGGAGTCAGCACTCATGGGCCCAGAGATGGTGCGAGCTACTACAGAGAAGGTTCAGGTTATCCAGGAGCAGATGAAGATTGCACAGAGTCGGCAAAAGTCTTATGCTGACAGGAGATGGAGGTCCTTGGAGTTTGAGGAGGGAGACCATGTCTTCCTTCAGGTCTCACCTCGATGGGGATTGCGGAGATTTGACCAAGGTGGCAAGCTATCTCTGAGATTCATTGGCCCTTTTCAGATCCTAAGTAGAGTTGGTGTGGTGGTGTACCGCTTGGATCTACCTTCTCAGATGGACCGGGTACATAACGTCTTCCATGTGTCGCAACTATGGAGGTACGTGCATGATCCATCACACGTTATCGACTGGGGTGAGCTAAACATTGATGATAGAGCGACCTTTATTGAGTACCTAGTGGAGATCAAGTATCGGAAGGAGAAGATCCTTCGTGGGTGAGTTATTCCCTTGGTGCGTGTCTGGTGGTAGCATGGAAATCTCCAGGAGAGCACGTGGGAGCGGGAGGCTCAGATCCGTGCACAGTACCCAAATCATTTTGAGTAGCCTTTGTTTTGGCTTTTTGGGGACGTAAAGCCCTAAGGTGGGGAGGATGTAATGTCATGGATTTTTTTCCATGTATTATTTTAATATTATATAGGAATTATTTTCGAGACCAGACTTTGAGACGACGTACAGTTCTGAGGCCCGATGAGCCCAGAACAAATTTTTGGATTTAATTAAATAATTAAATAACACACGCATGTGGTTTTACTAAAAAATTGGAATAACTCCTGAATGGGTGCTCGGATCAGAAATCTGAGGGCACTGTTGCATTCAGAGCAGCGATTTTACCTTAGGCGAGGCCTAACATCGGTCAGCGCAGGTCGGTGGTGAAATCTAGTTTTTGGACATAACTATAATAAAATATTTAATAAAAATAATTTATTAAATCTTGTTGCAGTAAATATATTTTATCTTTTTAAATAGAGATTTGCGCAGGGGTCCAGGGTTGCAGACCTTATAACCCTAAAACCTTTGGAGGCTCTGGAGGCTCTGGAGGAAACCCCAATGAGGAGACGACATTCTAGACGGGTTTCACAGGCAACGACAACACGGCGACCAGATCTTCGCCAACGAACACCGTTAATCTAATTAGGATGTTTTATTTTGATTTTCATTTCCCGTTCTTGATTCCTATGAAGAACACAGACTAATCCACGAACAGATTAGCCCGCGGATCGATCGTATTTGTAGGATGGGCTTTTGAGGGGATTTTGGGGAATATCTTCATCCTTGCAATTTAATATGTTAATTATTTTGGTTTTGATCTAACATAAACGAACTTGGATCGTCACGAACAATGATCGAGGTTCATCCCTCTTGTTCTTTTTGTGATTAAATTCCCCGTTCATTGTGGAGACTCCTCGTTCTTCCCTGCACTTGATGTTCTTGGAGGAAATTGACCGTTGCGTGTTTGCTTGTTGGCGCAATGATCCGAGACTGTAGATCTAACCCCATAATGATGCTACAAAGGTGTGACTATGGTGTTGATGGACGATTTGAAGCGGATCAAGAGATATGGATTTTTGGGCGTTTTCTTTCAGATGAATCAATGCTTGTTTTTCGAGCCTATTGAAGGTCTGAAACACCCAGATTCGGTGTTAGGATGATGAAATGAACCAGCATCTTGAGTTTCGCGCCAAACAGACTACATAATCGAGATCCGTAGATCCAGACAAGGCATGAGGAGGAAGATGGAGGTTCTGGAGAAATCCCAACTACATGGCGTGTAGTATGGGCTACACGGTGCGTGTTCGTCGGTGGATCACCTGGCGTGTACTTCAGGAGTACATGGACACGGGTTGGGTACACGGCCAAGGACATGGCATGTATACCCTTCCCCGGCCAGACCTGGCCAGATACACGTGATACCCCGTGTACCGGTACACGGGCAGGTAACACGAACAGAGACCGTGTACGGGCACATGACCAACGTACACGGAGCGAACCCCAGGTTCTTAGACACGGTGTGTGATACTTCTACACACCGTGTGATCCTTCTACACGTCGTTTAGTTACTTTTTATACGACAAGCCTAATGACACAGGCCGTTTACATGGGCAGTACCCGGAGTCAAGGAACACGACATGTGATCCTTATACATGCCGTGTTGTTGAGTTTTATATAGCTTGGATGGATGACACAGGCCGTTTACACAGGAAGTACCCGGATTCAAGGAACACGGAGTGTAACCCTACTACACACCATGTAACCTATTTTACATGGCTTGAGCCATTTGTCTTATATGACTTGGACTAGTTTTCTTATGGTTTGTACGCTTGGTCTTTCCCCTGAAGGTTTCTGGTATCATTTCCTACGTACAAAAGTATGATCCATTTAGAAGGACTTCCTGAATAGAGTTGTTGGAATCCCCTCTATGAGACTTAGAGTCGGATCCTCTATTCCTTCCTGTTACCCTAGGTAGAGTTCTTGGTATCTACGTGACCTACCTTACCCTGGCGTCAATCCTCTACTTAGTGGATTAGTTCAGACTGAGTTGTTGGAATCACCCCATAGCTAGTGGTTGTGATCCTCATCTGAGAATCGTATTCTTAATTACTTGTGGGGTGAGTTCTCCTAGAATGGGTACTTTGTATCTCTCTCTTCAGACCTAGTAGTGTTTTCTCCCTGTTACGTGCTTAGTGGAGTCTTCAAGCTGGATCTTAGTGGCGGTTTCTTGATAGTCGATCATGTGTGAGTATATCTAGATATTCTTGTTATATGTTTTGTAAACATATACTATGTAGAGCTGACTGTATCATTCCTTTGGGGTACTTCCTTTGTTGTATTCCTTGTGGTTTTCGGGGTGTCCTACTGGGTATTGTTATACTCACCCCTGAACGGGCTTTTCCCACACGTGTCGTGTGTTGTATAGATGAGCGAGCCTTTGAGAGGATTCTAGGTAGACCAGGACCGGATGGTTCTCAGTGAGATCAGGCAGGCCGAGGTGTGTTCCTACGGCTACATATTGCAGTCCCAGTACCTTTCTTTACAGGTTAGAATTTGTTGCAGACTTTCTTTTGGTGGGCTTGTACTTTTGGTCCAGGTTTTTACTTTACTGTACTTTACTTTCCTGTCATACTCTATTGGTTGGGATTTTAGTGTATGCTTGCATTTCCTTTTTTAGTAGTTTTTACTTTAAAGCTTGTGGGCTTGGGGATGTGAGTGTGTGTGTACAGGTTTATAGGCAATTCCTCCCATGTTATTGACATGCCTACTCGGTGCTAGTCACCATCCCCTGGCCTATTGGAGGCGGGCATGGGGAGTTGCGGCATGGTCCCCACTAGGACGGGTCATGACAATGTTATCCCTAACAAAGGAATATATGTGGACCCTTCTAAGACAAAGGTAATTAAAGAGTGACCCAAGCCAACATCTGTAATAGAGATCTGTATTTTCCTTGGTCTAGCTGGGTATTATTTAATATTTATGAATAACATCTCATGATTGTCAAACCCACTAACCAAGATAACTTAGAAGGGAGAAAAATTTTCTGGACTAGTGAATGTGAAGACTGCTTCGAAGAATTGAAAAATAGGTTTATCACTACACCAGTACTCACACTACCAATAAGTGGGGAACTCTTTATGGTATACATCAATGATTAAAATAATGTCTTAGGTTGTGTACTAATGAAAAATGATAAAGTGATTTCTTAAACCTCAAGTTAGTTGAAAATTCATGAGTAAAACTATCTTACGCATGATCTGTAGTTGGCAGGTGTGATCTTTTCATTAAAAAAATAGAAGCATTATCTCTATGGGGAGAAGTGTGAAATATATACTGATCATAAGAGCCTAAAATATATATTCACATGGAATGATATTAATATATACCAGTGAAAAAATAATGGATGCTCAAGGAAATGATGTGAAAATTCAAAATAAGGTGTAAGCCATGAGAAAGGGGAAATCCTAAGAGTTAAAAATCAATGAGGAAGGAGTTGTAAGATTTGGGTCGTGACAATATGTACCATCTAATCTATAGATAAAGAAAGATCTTATGAGTGATGCACATAGATCAACCTTCTCTATTCGCCCAGGGAGCACAAAGTTGTATCGAGATCTCTGAGAAGACTATTGGTGGGACAATATGAAGAAGGAGATCACTGAATATACATCGAAGTGCCTAGTACGTCAACAAGTGAAGGATGAAAGGAAAATGTCTAAGTGGATAGTTCTACCATTACCCATAACAACATTAAAATGGGAATACATCATCGTGGACTTTATCACCAGACTTCCGAATACATCCATAGGAAGCAAAACCACATGAGTTGTTATGGATCATCTTAAAAATATAGATCACTTTATCTAAATTCGAGAGGACTTCTCACTAGATCAACTTGCATGGATGTATATCAGGTAAGTGATAAGGCTTTATAGATTACCACAGTTGATTGTATCTAATCGAGATCCATGATTTACCTCAAAGTTCTGGAAAGTCTCCAACATGATGTGAACAATTAGTTGAACTTCAGTATGGTTTATCATCCTCAAACTCATGTCAAATCAGAGCATATTATTCAGAAACTAGAAGATATGTTGAGATCATGTTATATGGACTTCAAATGAGGATGAGACCAACATCTTCCACTGGCTTAATTCTCTTATAAAAATAGTTTCCACTCGATCATCCAAATAGGTCCATATGAATCCATTTATGGGAAAAGATGCAGAACACTGGCATGTTGGGATGAGTTTGGTGAACATAATATACTAGGACCTGAAATGGTGGAAACAGTGAAAACTATTCAGTAACACATTAGGGCATCCCAAAGTCAACAGAATAGCTATGCAGACAATTTCTGACGGGACCTAGAGTTTGAGGTTGGAGACATGGTATTCCTTCACATGTCTCTATGGAATTGGATAATGAGATTTAGGAAGAAAGGAAAGTTGATTCCTAGGTACATAGGCTCCTTCGAGGTTCTTGATCATATCAAAGTTGTGGCCTATCGATTGGAAGTTCCACCTACCATATCTCAAGTACATGAAGTATTCCATGTATCCCTCTTGAGGAAGTACATACGAGATCCCTCGCATGTACTAAATCCCGAGGTGGTATAGTTGGAAAATGACCTCTCTTGCGAGGAGCATCCAGTGAAGATCTTGGATCGTAGAGATAAAGTTTTATGAAACAAGACTACTCACATGGTCAAAGTAATATGGAAAACCATAAGTACAAAGAGGAAACATGGTAACTGGAGGAAGTGATGAAGGAGAAGTACCCTCACCTGTTTTTAACTTAGAATGTAAAACAAAATTTCAATGGAGAAATTTCCTAGGGGGGAGAATGTAACAACCCAAGATTTTATCAATGGAAACTCCCTTATTATAATTATTCCATATATTATAAATCATATAAAAGACATAGATTAAATAATAAAAACTTTATAAATGAATAATGAATGTAATAAGAGGTATTTCTAGAAGTTAAGGAACCTATACCAATGGAATATTAACTTGACCTTTTGAATAGTAATGTGACCATTGGTAATAGTAATCTATCCAATATAATAGTAACCTCACCTATGAAAGTATAAATTAAATCTAGGTATCTTATGAATTAAAATATGATATATTTATTTCACGGTATAAGTAAATAAATGTTTTAGAAATGATAAATTAAGTGTTGGTATTTTTGTAACTTATAAATATTTAATTATAATTTTATAATTAATATAATGATTTAAAATAAAATTTATAAAATATATTTACAAATTAATATTTTTTTGTCTTATGATTATAATTTAATTTTATGAGACCTTAATTAATTTTTTAAAGTGTTATAAAATCTGTTATAATTTTAAAATCAGTATTTATGAATAAATGATGATTTTTTTAAACTAAATTTCTCATATTTAGAATATTATTTTTATAAAATGGAGTCAATTTTTGAATTTTATACATTGTAAAATTGTTAGGGTGAATTTTTTGTATTTTTCTAAAATAGTTGAATTTTTGTTGAATAATGAAGTACGACAATTTATAGTATTTAACAAATACATGAATTATTGAGTCATAGATGATGCGTGGATGATGTAAGACCATAATATCGAACACTCCTTCATTATTTTAATATATTTAGTGATAATATTCAAACTATTCATAGTTTTGAGTCAAAATAATATACTAATGAATAAAATAATCAAAAAACACTCCTCTTCTCCAATATAAATACCACCCCTTCTCCTCACACCTATGAAGCCTTGAATGTAACACCCTGACCCCAAAATCCCGAAGCTGGTGTATTATTTTAAAACATTGGCATGATTATAAGGAATCAAGTCCCAAAGGACCGATCAGTTTAGTAGTCTTGGAAAATAGATTACATACATGAACGTTACATTACACATTCAAACATAAAACACAACATAAATAATCCTTTGATAATGCCATTATTACCCTAGCTTAACCCTTCATATCAATCACAATACACTTCTTATAATCCTAGGAAAATTAAACATAAGAAAGGGGTGAGCTCAGATGCTCAGTAAGGGTAAACAATTTAACGAAAGCTATAAACTTTTAAGGTGAGATGTGTAATAAAAACAACAGCCTTTTAAATATAAACTTGAACATAATATGGATAAAATAAATCAAACATTACCATATAAACATGCACATGGATATTCTACTAGTCGAATAATCACATGTAATAATTAATTTCATAATGAGATAATTTCTAACGCTGAACATCATTACCACATAGTCAAGGCCTCATGCCAAGACTACAAATAAAATTTTTGTCAAGGCCTTATGCCAAGACACTAATTTTTCTCATGAGACCTACCAATTCATCGAGGAGATATAGCAGGCTCTACTCATCACTTACTAAGTCCGCTGCATTCCTTATATGAAAATGTTGAAACATAACATAAACATTCGTATTAAAACTAGCATATGAAATGCCAATACTCCAAACATAAACCATGAAGGGTATAAAAATAGAACATCCACAATAAAACATATCATAACTCATTCAATACAATATGGAAGATTTTATTATAATAAATCAACCATAATCAAGAATAATATCCACTAAAGGATGCTAACATGGTTGAAAATGATCAGTAAAACTTTTTGAGATAAATATCCATTTTTTTTAAATCATTTAAAAGTCACACATTTATAAAGGAAGTAATTTAAAAGATATTTTTGAATCAAAGTTTCCCATACCACTTTGAAACTTTTGAAATTAATTTACATTTTAAAACAATCATGTTCGTATAAATAAATCCTTAAAACCATTTTGAAAAACATGGACATTAATGAGAAAGATTTAGAAGAATAAATATTTAAAACATTTAAAATGATGTTTTAGTTAAACATTATCTTAAGAGAATAATTTTGAAATTTATTTTATGAACATGTAAATGGATAATAAATATGTCTCATAAAATACTTACACATAAACAATCTCGGATAATAATGAGATTGAGGAATTAACCCTTACCTTGCACTTTCCTTTGGTCGAGGGTAAGTTTAACCCCCTGTATAATGACCATAGTATGTTATTAAATTATACCAGAACCATATTCATATTTATTATATCATACATGATTCATTTATGACTTTATACTACCCATTTAATAATGATTTCCATATTAAATAAACATTTCGGGTAATAATCGATTTATTTATCATATGTATTTTAACTTGTTATTCTTGATCATATCATTTAGATCATGATTTAAATAATTAAATAATATAAAACATGATTTATATATCATATATATTTAGAATATAAATATGTATGATAGATAGATATATGAAATAGAAAACATCGTTTATGGAGACGGTAGGTCGTACGTACGCATAAACGTTGTTTCTGTTTTCATATCGTATTGAACGGAAGTAAGTGAATAAGATATATGTAAGTACATACATATATATATATATATATCCATTAGCATTATTATTTCATATATTACATACTTATTAATAATATATATTTTTATAATCATCTTTTAATTTTGAACGTGGAAATGAATCTCATCGCGTCGTGGAGACGGTAAGTCGTACGTACACACAAGCGACGATATCATTTCCTTAATGATTAAAAGGTGTGTAATTGGATGGAATATTAATTTTACACAGAAATTATCATGTTATTTTCATTATTTATATACATATTACTCATCATTATATCCATCCATATAACATAGTGTTGAATAACAAATTACACCACAACGTGGAGATGGTAAGTCGTACGTACGCACGCATGGTGACATTATTATTCATAGGATGGATAGAATAATGAATATGGTTGTACCATATTTATAATAACATCACATTATGTATAAGGTACTGTATTTATTATTTTGGTATGGAAATAATAAATAAAGATATAGTGGAAGAAGAAAAGAACTTTGAAAGAGGTGATAAAATAATTACCTCTTCTTTGGGTGTTTCCTTTTGATTTGAACAAAAGGGCTCCGTAGGTTGGATTTATGATCAAATTAAGGCCTCTAAGTTGAAGTGAGGGAATTTGGGAGGATATTTGAGCAGGTTTTGGTCGATCCAAATGGCTTTGGAGGTGTGAAATTAAGAGAAGGTGAAGTTTCCTTTTATAAGAGGTGTGAGGGGCATCTTTGGAAAAACTTGAAATATTATTTTATTATACAATCATATTTAGTTTCTAATGGCTTAAAATGAATTTATTTCAAGCCTTATGTGGTTATGGGTATAAATACTCTCAACCAATAGGTTTTGGACAAGTTTATGTTACCATATTAACCTGATCTTTTAGATTTAATTCTTAGTTAAATAGTTTAATATTTACCATGTCTTCTTGTATTGTTATATTATATGGTTAATAAAATTACTATAAAATTCCAAGATAACCCCAAGTGGTTACTTAATGACATATATATTATTATATAAGTCCTTTTGCCAAACCTTATATTTTTAGGACTATTATATAATTTAATAATATAGTATTTGTTTTAGAAACCCATTTTTGTCAATTTTGACACTATTTAGTATATGTTTTTTCGTAAATTTATAACAACTTTATTGCTTTGAAAAAAAAATTATTTAATCAATGATAACATGTAATATTGACCTATAAAATTATTTTAATACATCAAAACTTTAAAATTATATTTATTTTAATATTTATAATATCATTTATTTGATTTTTTTATTAATGAGGTAATTACTTCATCATCATTGTGTCATAAATAAATTAAATTATTTAATGTTTAAAAATTATAAATAAAATACCATTATTTATGAAATCTTAATATATTTATAATTAATATTTATAGTCAAATTTATCTTATGTATAACCATATATTAAAAATGTTTTAGTTATGAAAACTTGAATTTAACACTTTTAAATCTTCTTTAAATTAAATAATAATAAATGTCATAATCTAATACAAGTGGACCAAAGGGATCATATTTTATTCCTAAGGTTTATTTTGGTCAAAATACACTTATCCAATAGAATTATGACAATTTTTAGGCTAATTATAATATCATTTTTACCTTTAATTGCCATATTTACTTTTAACCGTGGTAAATAAAAGTTAAAAGTTATTATTCGCAAAAAAAATATTTTCATCCCATTGAACCAAATTTTACTTACTGATTTTAACTATGTCTCTATTATTTTTTAAATTCAATTCACAGAAGCAGTAAAATTAAGTTTTATGCAAATTTGTAAATGCGCCTAGAAGGTGGATAAAAGATGGTAAAAAGTTCAATAAAATTTTATACATCTAATTTTATTATAAAAATGACTCCAATGAATTACATTTAACTAATATAGGTATTATGTATCTATTTTGACTTAAAATAAATTTAAATAAAAATAATAATTATTTAAATAAAAGTCGGTTTTAAACAATATAGCAGTGTTTTTCACTATTCATCAAAAATTTAAAGTTTTCAGAAAAATACCAAAAATTCACCATAAGCTAATTTTGATATTCCAAATTAAAAAATGAAGTATATTTTAACAAATTCAAAACATATATGTTATATTAATTAATTTAAAATTAATTCCCATTGTTAAAACCAAAAAGAAGGTTTTTAAAAAGTAAAAACTATCAAAAGATTGACATGTGCTTATGTCAAATTTAAATGTGAAATTACTTATAATGACCTAAATTGTATTAAATGATAAAAATATAATCTAATTATACTTAGAAACTATTCAAATTTATAATTTAACACTATAAATTATTTTGATTAAAAAAAGTTGTTTTCAATTAAAATTTAGTATTTTTCACTATTCGTCAAAATATGAAAGTTATCAGAAAAGTACCAAAAATTTATCCAAAATAAATTTTTATTTCCCTATTATAAAGAATAATTTAATTTCATTAAATTGGATATATAAATGTTTCAAATATTGGTTTTAAAAAATGTTCTCCCTCAAAAGGTGGTAAAATTGTATTTTTTGAAAAATAATTCTTTTACCTGAAAAAATGAATCTATTCTTATATTATGTCTAAGAAAAAAATAATATGAAACATAAAATTATATGGAGTATATAAAATTCAAAATTCAGTTAATACTATTCACAACTGCTTTTTGAATGTCTAGTTTGGTAAGTCGTGGTGCGATCCAACTCGTTTCGTGTAAAGCAAGTTATTGAATTACTTTTAAGAGATAATGTGCTATGAAATATTGGGGTATTGCATTGAATATTGTACAATTCCTACCCAATACTCTTCCCAATACTCTTCCCCACATCCAAGATCCTTTGGTCTTAATAAAAGACCAAATCCAATTTTCCTAAGTTCTCAATAAAAAAAATTCAGGAGGTAAAATCCTATTTCTTTTTTCTTTTAATTTATTTTATTTTTTATTTTATTTTCTTATTATCTCCTCATATACCCTTATAAAAGTGGAATGAGAATTCCAATATCTTATATATACCAAAATTTTATTATTTTAATGGAATAATCTATCATCAAACCTCTTCTCCTCACCCTTTTATTCTAAAAATGGAAACATCATCAGTGAGGTGTTGTTTTATCATCTTTAAGGACGATAAGTTTTCATTTTACTTTACCACCTTCAAGTTTGGTCTTAAAACCATTATAATTTCTGAAAAAAATTATAAAATTTATGTTACAACTTTTCTTATCTTCTGGAACTAACTTACATACATAATATTAAATAATAAAACAAAACGATTTTGTTGTGATTGAAAACTGCCAAATTAATCTAAACGATTATCATTAACATTTTATCTAATGAATCATCCTCACATATGAAAAAAAATAATATATAAGACTAATTAAATTTATTTAATTTCATTAATAACATATAATATCAATTCTGGATAATTGTCCCCATTTTACATGATTCTCCTTGCATGTATACAAGTGAACCGACAATGAAAGCCAAGAAAATGAACACTCTCGGAATGACAGAATTGAACTCTACAAATCATAAAAATGGCCATAAACAAACTTAATAAAATTATGAAGAATAAAATACCTTTAAAATGGGTTCTGAATTTAGTAATTAATAAATCTAATTTTATTATCCAGTATATTAAAGTAAAGAAAGCATTCGGACCTAAGGTAAGGGGATTCTTGAACCCAATTCCTTTCTTTGGGTTATTCTCTCATCCGCAGTATGAATGTTCATATTATGTTATTCAAAAGTAATTTCCTTTTTCTTTTTTAGGATATACATGTTTCCAATCTAATTTTATGAAAAATTCATATATTTTTCCAAAATAACTCTTCTTTTTAAAAGAAACACACCTTTTTTACTTTTCTTGAGAATGTTTCTTCTTTACCCAAGATTGATGATTCTTATACCAAGTGTTCTATTCCCTTTTTATTTTTGGAATCCCAAAGTTTAATCATGAATTTATGCTTTATAAAATTATCATGAAACTCATTTCCTTTACATGGGTTATTTTATGTCCATGATTGATATACGTTCTATGTGGAAAGCATGATTATATAAATGTTATGATGTGAAGGGTGCACCCTGAATTATATAGCACTCCAATATATTGGGTAATGTGATGTATCTCATGAGATAATGTGCAATATGCTTGAACATGATGCTATCTTTGTTCATAGTGATGATGTTATGGCTATGCACATATGTTATGTGTGAACATGATGCTTGCTTTGTTCACAACTATGTGTGGTAGTTCGCCACTAAGACATGATGTTTCATTTTTATGCATTTCCATGTTCTATGCCTTTGTATAATGATTCCTCTCATTATTATGATGATGATCCCTTGTTTATGTTATGATGATTATGATTATTCTCACCCTATGTTATATTGATTCGTGTTCTTATCTATCCTCTTACTAGGCTTTTAGCTCACCCCTTTATTTGATGTATATCCTTAAGTGATTACTTGTACTAAGGAGAATGTCAAGGCCACTAAGAAACTAGAGAATAAGGAATTAAATATTGTTTTATTATATAAATGTTATGTTTGGTCCTAATTTTTTCAAGACACTAAACTTTTGGATCTTGTTTTTGTAACACTATTATATTTTTTATCTTTAAAATGATGTAATAGTCATGTAAGAAAAAGTAGGGTCGCAATAATTTGACCAAAATGGCTCCAAGTGCGTGTTTTCAATATAAGTGTCATTTTATTTGAAAACACATGTCACATTGTCGAAACTGTGTAAACAATATCAGATTGTTTTCAAACTTTAGGAAAATGATTCATAATTCATTTTTGATATGCATGAATCAATCGTGTATCAATTTGACACACAATGTGACTGGTATGATTTGAAGTGTGTGCTTTCACATTAAAGTTCCATTTTAGTTTAAAAATAAGCCACTTATCCAAAAATAAGAAAATTACCTCGTATTATTTTTAAACTTTAGGGAAATTATATATAATTCATTTTTGGCATGTATTAATTGACTTCACATCAATCTAGTGCACGATGTGGCCAGTATAACTCAAAGTGCATGTTTTCATATTAAAAGTGCCATTTTAGTTTAAAACACACGTCACAAAACCAAAACAAAGAAAACGAGCATTGATTATCTTGATACTTTAGAATAGTGATCTATAATTGATGGGTGATGTGTAGGAATTGACCTTGCATCAATTTGACACGTGATGTGGCTGGTATGACTTAAAGTGCTTATTTTCAATATAAGTGTCATTTTAGTTTAAAAAGATCATTGTATAGCCAAAACTGAGAAAATGAGCTCAGATTTTTTTAAACCTTATGAATTGGTCGTATGTCAATTTGACACATGATGTGCCCAGTGTGACTCAAAGTGTGTTTTTTCAAGTGTCATTTTAGTTTAAAACACACGCCACATAACCAAAACCAAGAAAATGAGCTTGGATTGTTTTTAAACTTTATGAAAATGATCCATAATTTATTTTTGATGTGTAGAAATTGACCACACATAAATCTAACACATGATTTGGTAGGTATGACTCAAAGTCTGTGTTTTCAATATAAAAGTTTCATTTTAGTTTAAAAGGTGCGTCACATGGCCAAAAATGAGCAAACGGGCTCATATTATTTTCAAAAATTTAGAAAAGCAATCCACAGGTCATTTGGGGTGTGTAGGAATCAACTAAACATCAATCTAACACATGATGTGACCAGTATGACTCAAAGTTTTTGTTTTCAATGTAAAATTTTCATTTTAGTTTAAAATGTGTGTCATGTAACCAAAACCAATAAGACAAGCACATATTGTTTTCAAATTTTAGAAAAATGATCCATAATTTATCTGTGACATGTAGAAATTGACTACACATCAATCTAACACACGATGCAACTGATATGACTGAAAATTCTTATTTTCAATATAAAATGTCATTTTAGTTTAAAACACTTGTCACATAGGAAAAACTAAGGAAACAAGTTCTAATTATTTTCAAACATCAATATAACAATCCATGATTCATTTGTGATATGTAGGAATCGACTGCATGTCAATCTAACACACATTGTGGCCAGTATGACTTAAAGTCTCTATTTTCAATATACAAATGTCATTTTAGCTTAAAACATGGGTCACACACCCAAAACCAATCAAATGATGTCATATTGTTTCTAAACTTTATAAAAATGATACATAATTCATTTGTGATGTGTAGGAATCAATTGCATGTCAATTAGACACATGATGTGGGTGGTATGACACAAAGTGCGTGTTTTCAATATCAAAGTGTCATTTTAGTTTAAAATGCATGTCACATAGCCAAAGCTGAGAAAACAAACTCATATTGATTTCAAAATTTTGGATAATGATCTATAATTCATTTCAGACATATATTAATCAACTGCATGTCAATCTGACACGTGATGTGGGAGGTATGACTCAAAGTGTGTGTTTTCAATATAAAAGTGTCATTTTAGTTTAAAACTCGCATCACATAGAGAAAACCGAGAAAACAATGTCATATTATTTTCAAACATTAGGACAATGATCCATTATTCATTTGTGTCATGTAGGAATCGACCACACATCAATCTGGCAAATTGTGTGGTCAGTATGACTCAAGGTAAATGTTTTTAATATAAAAGTATAATTTTAGTTTAAAACATGTGTCACATAGTCAAAACCAAGTAAATGGTCTCAAATTGTTTTCAAACTTTATAAATTCAATTCATAATTTATTTTTGATGTATAAGAATCGATCACACTTCAATCTGACACACGATGTGATCGGTCTGACTCAAAGTGCGTGTTTTCAATATAAAAGTGTCATTTGAGTTTAAAACACATGTCACATTGTCAAAACTGATAAAATGAGTTTTCATTGTTTTCAAACTTTAGGTCAATAATCCATAATTCATTTGCGATGTGTATGAATTGACTGCACATCAATCTAACACATGATGTGGCTGGTGTGACTCCAAGTGCGTGTTTTCAATATAAAAGTGTTGTTTTAGTTTAAAATGTGTGTCACATAGTCAAAACCAAATAAACGAGCTCAGATTATTTTCAAACATTAAAACAACAATCCATAATTCATTTGTGACGTGTAGGAATCGAACACGTGGCAATCTGACACACGATGTGTCCGGTATGACTCAAAGTACGTATTTTCAATATAAAAATGTCATTTTGGTATATTTATATAATTATTAACAACTATTTAAGTAATTAATATAATTTATAACTTATAATGTCATTAATATACTAATTAATTAACAATATAATTTATCATATGTGGATTATATAACATTATAATTATAATTTGTTTATTTTTTTATATACTGTTACTAAAATAAATATGGGTTTTTTTGTGGGGACAAACTTTTGTACGAAGGTTGATCCTTGAAAAATTTCTATTAAAAGAGTTTTGATTTTATATATTGGATTGTCCTATTTTATTAATTGTTAATATCACATCACTGTAAATATTTTGTATGTAAATTTTGAATTGAAATGATAGTGCAATGTAATATTTGTATTTCAATCTGTTTTTTTTTAAATTTTTGTATTCCAATTTGATTATATGTTTCTAATCTGGTTTTTTTATAAGGCTATTGAAAGGCTACATGTTTTGCACCAGCTGTCATGACCTTTATCAATGTTAACATAAAAGCGGATAAAGGTCCTCTGTATCATTGTTAAAGAAACGCTAATAAATATCCCCTTTATCAATGCTAAAAAAAGTGTTGATAAATGGGACTTTTATCGGTGTTAAAATAATGAATCGAAAAATAGGATTTTTATCATTGCTTTTTTCTAACATTGATAAAAGTCGAGCGTTTTAATGGCGGTCACCATGTCAATGCTTTTTAATGATGACAAAGACTATTTCTAGTATTGATAAATGTGTTTTCTAACAGTGAAGGTACAACACCGTCTCCACCAATGAGTGATTAATAGTTTGAGAAAGTAAAAGATATTGACACTATTTTCAGCAGACCTTTAAAAAAACAAAACCAGGTTAAAAAAAGGATTAGTTTTCTTTGAATTACCGTACTAGAATTGTTTGTACATCAAACATTTTATTGACGTCATGCACATAGAAAAAACGTATGTTATGACGTTATTGGCACGTTATTAAATGCACTAGAAAAAATGACATTAAATTTTGGTTGGACATGATTGATATGGTGATTAGAGATGAGTTGACATTAGTGTGAAGTGTGAAAGATGAACTTTTGTTTCTCCATCAGCTTATATTCTATACAGACAAGACAAATTTCAATTTTGAAATTATAAATATAGCTATATTTATCATAATTATAAATATAAATATAAAAATTGTGTACATATAAATATAATATTGTTTTGTTTATTGAAATTATAAATACATTAATATTTATTATATTCATAATATATTATATATAATTATCAAGGTGATTTATAATTTATAATATACAATTGTTTTTATACACCTTTGTTTTTTGCAATTTATTAATGTGAGGAAATGTTATTCAATTAGATATGACTAAGAATATCCGTTAAGCAGATAGTCGACACTACCTCACGCGATTAAATAGGGTTGTACTGAAAATTCAATTTTTATTTGATTTTCAAAAGTCGCTTTTTGGTTGAGCGGTAACCATCAAACCACACGGGAATCAAAATCAAACGTTGCCTAATTTCAATGTTCAAAATTCAAAAACCGCATTGAGAAACATGGAACCTGAGAAGATCACTATCCAAGATACACCGCGTCACCCAGATTCTCGTCACCAACCACCTATGTGGGGGTTGGAGTAGTGGTTAATCGTGGTTTCATAGGGTTAGGGTAATGTATTCAAAATTCGATTAACAAATAGGTATTGTTAGGTGGTAGTATTAGTGTATTCCAAAACCCAAACTCGATTAAATTAATTATTAGCAATTTGGTAAATATATATTTCTAAATAATAGAAATATGATAAAATATGTTTATCCATTTTGATTTTGACTCGTATTATATTTATAAATGAATTTTAAACAAAAAAATTGATTAAATTAATTTTTATTAGTTCGTTAACTGTATTTTTAAAGGATTATAAAATTATAAATATATTTATTTAATTTGATACCCATTCATTTTAATTTTATAAATAAATTTGAAAATTTAAAAATTATAGACAAATATTTAAATGTTCTACGGTATTTAAATGAATATTTTAAAATAGACCGGAGTGTTATGAGTATAATACATTTTTAAAAGTAAACTTATTCCCAAATTATTGAGAATCATCCCCAAGCTCAATGGATTGTCTGAATATGCAACTCCATACTTAATTTTCAGGAAGAGTGCCGTGTTCAGCCTAATCATGGAAACCCATGTTGAAAAACCGATCCACCCACATCATTTAATATATTTTAACCTAATCTCATAATTAAATAATTATAAAAAAACCATATAAGAAATTTATTAAAGCCGAGTCCGGTGGTGGAATCAACGCTGGGCTCTCCTGTCATCTTCTTCATCTCCATACCGAATATCTTCATGGCGTCCGATGGCAAGCATATCATCGCCACCGTCCCGTCTTCTCCTTCGCTGTTTATGAACCTCCCGATGAAGCTGACGATCCCCACGGCGGTAGCCGGACCACAGTAAACCGGCTTCCCCCAACCGAAATCCAACTCGTGGAGCCCGATGTGACGGACGTCCGAAACGATGTAGTTGGAGTCGGCGGTGAACATTCGTCGCCCATTCATCACCAGGAAATCCGTCACCGACCTCACGTACTCCTCGCTCATCCGCGCCTTCGCCCTCTTCAACATCTCCACCGCGTTGCCCAGTGATATAGGGTTCCCATTTTCCTTCACACCGGACACCCACCCGGCCCTGCCCACCTCCGCCGGATACACGAAGGCGTTCCCGTAGTACCCCGCCGGAACCCTGCCGCTGGGGAGGCGATGCCGGAAGTTCTGGAGGTAGGAGATGCGCACGGGTTCGTCGGGAGGGAGGCCGAGCGCGACGACGCGGCACCGGAGGAGGCATGGTATAATGAGCTCCGATGTGGAGGAACGGGCGTGGTGCGGCGGGAGACGATATCTGAGTGCTCCAATCTCTCCGGGGCCGAAGAAGAAGGACCTCTCCACGGTGTCTCCGGCGGCCCAGTTCCGGGGTGAACCGTTACTGTCTTTAGGGATTCCGGCATCCTCGAACTCACGGTGGATGGGTATTATAAATACAAAAATTATAATAAATTTACTTATTTATAATAAATATCTAATAAATATTATAATATTATTATAATAAATATACATTTTTTATACATTTATTATACATTTATTACAAATATTATAATGTTATAATATTATAATATTCATTATAATAAATATCTAATAAATGTTTTAATAAATACTATTATAATAAATGCACAATAAATGTATAACAAATGTATAATTTATATTTTTAATACATTTATATTTATAATAAATACTTTTTATAATTAAATATCATAATATTTATAATAATAAATATCTAATAAATGTATAATGAATATTATTATAATAAATATTATTATAATATTTATTATAATAAATTTATAATAAATATTTATGATAAATTTATTATAAATGTATATTTATTATAATAAATATTATAATATTTAATTATAATAAATATACATTTATATTAATATTTATAATAAATATACATTTATTTATTATAATAAATCTACATTTATTTTATACATTTATTATAATAAATACGTATAATTAATGTATAATAAATATTACAATAAATTTATTTTTTAATTATAATATAATAAATGTAATATGTAATTATGTATCTTTATTGTATAATTATCATATCTATGAATAATTATATACTATAATTATATAATTATAAATATACATTTATTTATTATAATAAATAGGTAATTATTTATAAATTTAATATACATTTATTTATTATAATAAATATACATTTATATAAATATTATTATAATAAATATTATTATAATATTTATTATAACAAATTTATAATAAATATTTATAATACATTTATATTAATATTTATATAAAATATATATTTATTTATTATAATAAATGTACATTTATTTTATACATTTATTATAATAAATAAATATTATTAATAAATGTATATTTATAATTATAATATTTATAATTAATGAATATATTTATTAAAATATGTTTATTTATATTTATATTTATAATTAAATTTATAAATATATATTTTGAATTTATTATACCTTTAAAAATATAATATTTATAAATATATTCATATAATTATATTTATTTATAAATATATTCATTATTTATATATATATATTTATATAAATTTATAAATATATATTTTGAATTTATTATACCTTTAAAAATATAATATTTATAAATATATTCATTATTTATATATATATATTTATATAAATAAATATATTTATTTAAATATATTTATAAATATTATCATATAATTATATTTATTTATAAATATATTCATTATTTATATATATATATTTATATTAATAAATATTTTTATATTTATAATTATAAATAAATATAATTATATGAATATAATTTAAATTTATTTATAAATAAATATTCATGAATATAATACATTTATTATAAATATAAATTAATAAATATATATTTATAAAATGTATTGTATTTATAAATATATTTAATAAATGTATATTTATAACCATTGTATTACATTTATAAATATAATAATAAATGTATTGAAATACATTTAATAAATATACATTTATTATAAAAAATAAATTTATTAAATAAATTTATTATAATGCATTTATAAAATACACTTACTAAATACATTTATTTAATAAATGAACTATATTTATAAATATATTTAATAAATATACATTTATTATAACTACAATACATTTAATAATTGTATTTAATAAATATAATACATTTAATAAATATACATTTATTATAAATACAATATAATACATTTAATAAATATACTTTTGTTATAAATACAATACATATAATAAATATACATTTATTATAATACATTTATTATAATAAGTGTATTTAATAAATATAATACATTTATTAAATATACATTTATTACAAATACAATATATTTAAATAAATGTATTTGATAAATATAATATAAATTTATTATAAATACAATACATTTATTAAATATAAATATACATTTATTAAATATACATTTATTACAAATACAATATATTTAAATAAATGTATTTGATAAATATAATATAAATTTATTATAAATACAATACATTTATTAAATATAATGTATACATTTAATAAATATACATTTATTTAATGAATACAATACATTTAATAATGTATACATTTATTAAATAAATTTATAATTAATAATAAATATTATTATATATTTATTTTATTTATTTTATTATACATTTATTATAATTAAATATTTATTATAATTAATATTTACTATAATTATATAATTATTATATTTTTTGTATTTATTATATTTATATTTCTCTAATTATTATAATTGTATATTTATTATATTTATTTATTTAGTACTATTATATATTTATCATAATTATATATGTATTATAGTTATTATTTTTATCATTATAAATTTATTATAATTCCATAATTTTAATTATAATAATTACATAATTATAAATATAATAAATATAGAATTATAATAAATGTATAGTTATAAATAGAATAAATATATAATTATAATTAATATATTATAATTAATGTATGTGTTATATTTATAATAAATATAAATAAATAAATTTATTATAAAAAATATAATTTATTATAATTTATTTATTCATGTATTTATTATAAATAAATAAATTTCTTATATTTATAAATATATAATTATATATATATATATATATATAAATGGGGGTTGGGGGTGGTGTGGGGTCAAAGCGCCACTTCAAGTGGCGCTTTGACGCAATTTTGTTCAGCGCCACTTGAAGTGGCGCTGAACAAACCCATTTCCCAAATTAAAAAAAACCCTAACCCATTAAACTAAAAAAAACCCCTGCACGCTAAATTACCCCACAGTGGATGCATGTGACACGCGGCGGACGTCGGGCGAAGAGAGCCTCCCGCAGCCACACCGGCTGCGTTGACGGTGAGGAGAAGCCCCGAGCCAGCTCTCCCACGGCGTCCATGAATTGGGCCAGACCCGTCCCATCGCACATCACGTGGATGAACATCAAGCACACGATGAATCCGCCGCATAACAGCCTCGTAACCTGCAATGATCATAAATAGTACAACGAATGATTGTTCAATTCAAAAACAAATCAGATGAACCGAATCAAATCGCCGAACGGACCTGAAAAGAGAGAATGGGACGGCCGAGTATCCCGTCCGTCCATCCGTGCCGCCTCGAGTGCAGAGCTTCAAGGCTCCGGCACGGGGGCATTGTTGGAAATGTCTGACCGTTCGACACGAAAACACAAGCGAGAATGGAAAGAAGATTGAAGGAAAAATACTTGAACACAAATGATGTTTTGTGCACCACCAATTGTGATGCTTTTCTGGAGAGGTTTTCATTTCTTTATATAGACAAAAAAACCAAGACGTATTTACAACGTAATTAATACCACGCGGCAACATTAATGGGGACAACCCGCATTGACCCATCAATAGGGGGGAGAAAAAAACGGTGAAATAAATTCCTTAACGAAATTAGTCAACAATCACCCCCCCTAATTTCTGTCTCATTCACTGGATCTCAACGACGCCAATCTTCGCGCGTAGCTCCAGAAACCTGACACGCCCAAGTGACTTCGTGAGAATGTCTGCAAGCTGCTCCTCGATGCGAGTGTGCTCGAGAATGATTTTTCCTCCATCAACGCACTCTCGAATGAAATGGAATCGGGTGTCAATGTGCTTGCTTCGGTCATGGAAGACGGGGTTCTTGCTTAAGGCAATGGTGGACTTGTTGTCCACTTTGAGCACCGGTGTACTGAGGTCTGAGTGTAGAAATTCCCCTAACAGTCGAGCCAACCAGATGCCCTGGCATGTTGCAGTTGTCGCGGCAATGTACTCTGCTTCGCATGAAGACAACGCCACCACCTTTTGCTTCTGAGATTGCCAAGTTATGGGCTTGTCTCCAAGGGAGAAGAACACCCCAGTAGTGCTCTTGCGGTCATCGACGTCACCGACCATGTCGCTATCGCTAAAGCCCAACAGGATCGACCGATCGTTTTCCTTCCTTGTGTAGCGGACACCATAGTTGCGTGTCCCGGCGATATAGCACAATAGGTGTTTGACTGCGGCCATGTGATCTTCATGTGGCTCTTCCATGAACCGGCTTACGTAACCTACTGCATAGGCAATGTCTGGCCGTGTATGCACTAGGTACCTGAGGCTGCCGATGGTGCTCCGGTACTGAGTGACATCAACCAACGGGCCAGTGCTAGACTTGCTTAGCTTTAGGCGGGCCTCCATCGGCACTTGACAGGGGTTGCAATCTCCCATACCGCTCTTCTCCAACAATTTAGTCGCATAGGCATATTGACGTAGGGAAATTCCATTGGGCCCTTGGTTCACTTCGATGCCAAGGTAGTAGGAGAGCAATCCCAAGTCACTCATCCGAAAAAGCTTCTTCATCTCCATCTTGAACATGTTGATGTTGGTCACATCAGTGCCAATGATGATCAAGTCATCTACGTACACCCCGATGATCAGATGAGAAGTTTTATTTCCACGAGTATACACAGCATGTTCAGAGTCGCTCTTGTGAAACCCAAGCGTCAGAAGGCTGGCGTCAAGCTTGGCGTTCCATGCTCTTGGTGCTTGGCGAAGGCCATAGAGTGCTTTCCGGAGTCGGAGCACCTTGTGCTCATGGTCTTTGATGATGAAGCCAGGTGGTTGCTTGACGTAAACCTCCTCTTGGAGGTCGCCATTTAGGAATGCCGATTTGACATCCATGTGATGGACCTCCCACCCTTCTTGCGCTGCCACTGCGATGAGGAGCCGCACTGATTCCATGCGTGCGACAGGGGCAAAGGCCTCCTCATAGTCGAGCCCCTGCTGTTGGACATATCCTTTTGCAACAAGCCTCGCCTTGTTCTTTGCTACCGCACCACGCTCATCGCGCTTCACCTTGAAGACCCACTTGAGCCCAATTGGACGATGGCCAATAGGGAGATTGACGAGCTTCCATGTGTCATTGTCCTTGATCGTCCTCATCTCTTCAAGCATCGCCTTGCGCCAACACTGGTGTTGTTCTGCTTCACCAAAGGAGGTTGGCTCATCAGCCGTAGTGAAATGTAGCTCACCAGGGTCGAGCTCACGTAATGCAAACCCAGGTGGTGTTGTGGCCCCGATGATGTTGTCAATAGTGCGGAACCGAAGTGGGGCGTTGTCGTGCTCGACGTCAAGTGCTTCCGTCATGTTGGATGGTGGTGAGACGAACTCCACTGCGGCTGATGGCATGGGCATCACCTTGACCACATCTGGTGTTGCAGCATCTGCAGAGTGTGCGCTAGTGGGTGTGAGTGACGATACCTGTTCTCCGACAGTGTCGTCGGCCTCCGTCGTCCCTGGCATACATTCCGTTGTGTGTTCGACGATGAATGGATCCTCACTGCTCAACACATCTTGTTCATCACGAGCACTCCAATTCCACGGTTCTGCCTCGTCGAAGATGACATCACGCGTTACATGCACGCGCTTGCTGACGGGGTCATACACGCGGTATGCCTTGGACCCGGACTCATACCCGACAAAGATCATCGGTGTACTCCGGCCATCCAACTTCTTCAGGTGAGGTTTCACATTCTTGACATGCGCAATACAACCAAAAGTGCGGAAAAAATGCATCGTCGGTCGTTTTCCATGCCAGGCCTCGTATGGCGTCAACCCGTCAAGGCTATGTGTCGGCGCCCGGTTAAGGATGAAGACAGCAGTGGAGACAGCCTCACCCCAGAACATCCCGGGAAGGCCTTTTGCCTTCAATATGCTTCGAGCCATGGCAACCACTGTCTGGTTGCGTCATTCAACGACCCCATTCTATTGTGGTGAATAGGGGGTCGTGAGTTGTCGTTGTATGCCACGTTTGGCACAGTACTCACCAAATTCTACTGAAGTGAACTCGCCACCGCAGTCCGTCCGGAGAACCTTCAGCTTGCACCCTGTCTCCACCTCCACTGTGGCTTGAAAGAATTTGATTGCCGTCAAAGTCTGGTCCTTGCTTCCGAGTAGATTGAGCCACTTGTAGCGGCTCATGTCATCTACGAGCAGTAGAAAATAACGGCTCCCGCTTGGTGTCGTCGGCGTGATCGGCCCACAGAGGTCACCGTGGACAAGGTCGAGGGCTTGTTCCGCACGATGCTTCGCTTTTTCAGGGAAAGAAACTCGTCGTTGTTTCCCAATGAGGCAGCCATCGCAGACTTGATCGACCTGATCAATTTGTGGGAGCCCTCGCACCATATCGCATTGTGCGAGCTTACGCAGGGCCTGGAAAATCAGGTGGTCGTACCTCGCATGCCAACGCCATGCCTTCTCTGAGCCCCTTGCAGAAAGGCATATTGGCTGTGCAATGTCGAGTTTGAGTTTGTACATCCGTCCGGGGAAGCGCTTCACCTTGGCCAGTAGACGCCGCTGCTGGTCTCGGATCCTCAGGATGCCGTCTTCGATCAGTATCTGGCAACCGTTCTCATCAAGTTGTCCAATGCTAATGATGTTTGTGGTGAGCCTCGGGATGAAGTACAACCCCGTGAGCATGCGGTGCTCACCGGTTTTGCAAGTGAGCAAGATGGTCCCGCACCCCTCAATGTTGACGACAGATTCATCTCCAAACTTCACAGTGCCACGGATCCCAGAGTCAAACTCGGAGTAGACGGTGCGAGATCCAGTCATGTGGTTTGTGGCACCGGTGTCGAGGTACCAAAAGTTGTCATCACGCGCCTCCTCCTGATCCAGTTGTGCGAAGACGTTCGTCTCGATCAGCCGTAGATGGCTGCATTGTGGTTGTAAAGTATTGGTGGTGGCGGATTGCGGTGGTGGGGAATTAGGCACTGTAGTGCATGACCTTGCCATAAGGAGCGCGGGCTCATCGTCATCACCTTGGGTCAGAAGGGCCTGAGGCCTTTTCGGTCTGCTGCGACAATCTTTGGCCCAATGACCCATTTTGCCGCAATTGTGACATTTGTCCCTTGAGACTTCACGACCACCATCGTATCCCGAGCCATCCCTTCCATTTTCACTATTACCACTGCCAGTCTTTTGTCGTGGTCCTCGGCGACGCCGGTTGCCGAACTTGGAGTTGTTGAAAGGTTCCTCCCTCGTCTGTCGCTCCTTCATCCGTGCAACCCATTCCTCCTCGGTAAGGAGTAGCTTCCCTCCAGTGTTTGCGGTGGGTGCCGGCTCAAAACGGTCCTCCGCCGCTTTAAGTCTCCCTGTTACCTCCTCCACAGAGAGTGTCGAAATATCGAGAAGCGTTTCAATTGAAAGGGAAATTTGGGAGAACCTGGAGGGGATGATGCGCAAATACTTCTCAACGACCTTGTCTTGAGGCTCTGGATCGCTGAGGATCGTGAGTTGGTTGACCATCCCGGTGAGCCGCATTGCGAAGTCGTCCACCGATTCGCCTTTGTGAAAAACAATGCCTTCGTACTCCTTGCGGAGTTTTTGAGCATTGGCCTTGCGAACGCGATCAATGCCGATGCGCATGGTCTTCACGGTGTCCCATGCTTCCTTGGCAGTTGCCTTGACGGCGAGTATGGAGATCATCTCCGGCGGGACAGCGCGGAGGATGGCCTCTAGCACCATCCGATCTTCCTGGAGTTCCGCACCGCCAGTGTCAGCTTCTGAACGAGATCCAGGAGCGACCAGGAGACCCTCCAAACCGGAGTCTTAAAGACCTTCAGAACAGTCCCCTTCCACTGGTATCCCCGTCGGCCTCCACGAACTCCACCCCTTCGCCGGTGCAGTCCACCAGCAACTTCCGGTCGGGCCCCTCCACGAGTCTCCCGGCGAGCGGATAGTAGAAGACGAGAGCAGCGGCGATTGCAGTCCGTAGCACCGTGATAGGGTAGATCATGATAATCGGGACGTCAAACTGGAGGCCCTCCTGGTCATCTAAGTCCGATAGCGGCTTCAAGCCCCGCGGCGTGGGTCTCGTCGGCGCCACGAGTTCCGGAACGGAGCGCCGCATGGAGGAGGCGGAGGAAGATGCCATTTATGTGGAGAAAGTATATGTGTGTTTGAAATAGTAGGCAGCATAACTATTGAGATTCGCCGGCTGGCCCGGTTCTCCTTTAAAGGAGCAGTGAGCCGCCGGATGCGGGCCATGTCGTTTAACACATTTTTTCCATGAGCAAACACATGTTCATATCGAGGGGCTGCGTGCATGCGGTAATGAGCATGACCCTCCAAAACTATCCTTTATCCCATTTTAATGGGCATCAAATGTTTATATCCACACATAAATGATAGGGTTTTTTTTTTGGGTTTTACAAAAAAAAATTTGGGGAAAGGGGATCAGGATTCCGGTATTTTTAAAAATGGGACTTGGATGCGTCAACGCCGTTCACGCATCCCACAGAGAGCTAAAAACATTCCTCTTTTGTCATGTCATCATCCTCATGTTGTCCCCTCCATGAACCATTCCAACATCAACAGGCTATGGCCACTTCCAAAGCCACCTTACATGTATGATAAGACCATTGGGCACATCTGTGTCCCCTATTGAGTTTTCATACCCATGGTAAGTGCATTCACGTGTGTAACATCCACATAAAGGTGGAACTATGAAATTGTTTTCAATTTTACATTCACTTGGTAACACGGGTCCCGACCTTGGGGTGCTCATGTAAACCTCCCCATTCTAGGGATTGAGGGGAACCACTGACCTTTCCCTTAAATGAGGATTGGTGATGAACATCCCCCCCCCCCAGAATCAATTTTTGGGCACCCCTCCTCAAGTAATCCATTATTCTTTCTTGCAGGAGGTCATGCTATTTCTCCTCTTCACCTCTTCCTGAGACATATATGGATATGTCATCACCTCTGAATATATAAGATATGAAAACAAAATAGAATACATGAACACTCAAATCTCGTTCTCTCTCCCTTTGGGATCTAGAACCATACATCAGCGGATAGGACGGTCACACAATCTTCAGATCCATTTCTTTCTATTGTTTCACACACTGATCACGAATCATGTGAGATTATAGGTCAGTGGTGATCATGACATACCCATGATCCTGAACCCCTCAAATGGGAAACTTCCCTAAATAATCCCCAACATCAAATGAACCTTCTCCATTGATGTAATCCCCAACTCTAAAATGGGCCTCATATATAGCGTATACCACCATCATGCCCCCTCAAATGGCCATCTTCCATGCATACATATCAACCATTGAACTATGTGGGCTTTTATTCCCAACTAACTAGGATACGTAGGATGCCTGCATGAGGTCCAAAACCAACATCCAAGTCCTTCATAATGTTATATGGGAAACATTCCTTGTAGGGTCACATCTACCCAGGAGACCATATCTATTTTGGGTTCCTTAAGATCCTTGTTATAAGTCCCACACTATACTTTGACCAGGAACCTATCTCTTATATTTCCTTGTCACATGAAATACCTTATCCATCCATAAAATAATACATTGATGGTGAACCTCGAATACATATAGATTTATCCATTGATGGAGAACCTCAAATACTTACTAATGATTCCAAACCCATGCATACCAATGATTGGTCATTATGTCAAGGTTATCCTTAATTTATACACTTGGGAATGAACCAAGTATTCATGAACATATCTTAAATCTATAAGAGAGTCTCAGATTAGAAATAGTTCTTCCCAAAAGGGTGTGCTGATCTTGAATTCTCATCCACTCAACTAATGTGATTTGTTAAGTGTCATTGGACAAGTTACCTAGTGAACACTTACCTTTGGATTGTAGTTCCATAAATCATTGATATAAGATCCATTAGGAATTTTTGGCTCCATGAACTAAACTTATTGGAGATCATTCGGAAATAGTGGACCTGATGTAAATGATTGTAAAAAAATCAACCCATGCATTTAACTATCATGACAAGTTACCTAGTGAACAGTTTATTTTTTTTGTTAACAAAGGGAGAGGGATTTAGAAAAAAATTCCTCTTTTAATAATATGATCTTCATGAACATTCTACAATAATTAGGTTTGATTCTAATGAATATACTAATTCTGGCAGTAATTTCATATTTCTTCATTTATCTCCCCCTCAAGGGAAACACTCATAAACATCTTTATAATGGTGAATTTTTCCAATAATGGTTTTAAAGATGTTCTAATACAGAGAATACACTAGAATTTATCTTCGGCTTATGAATTTCGAGATTTGAAAACTTATATAACTTCATCAAGGATGATCTTCTTCAATACTTATTTTTCAGGATACCAAAACATGATCTAACCATGATGATATATTATTTATACTTATTGTCTTGGATATGCTAACATATATTCTTAAAATTCATCAATGATGACCTTCTTTCTTATCAATGGAGTTTTTTCTGTTTCGACGGTATTCATGATTGTACATCTGAACATTTGTTCTAATTTATATTGTGTAGCAGAGATCCCTTCGCATTACATTTAGATTGTTGTGTTGATTTGTTTCCCTTATTAGTTTTCATGGATGGTGCAATCTTAACCCTCTTAAGGGTTGTTTCTTATTCTGGAAGAATTTGAATTCAATATTTTTCATAATATCCATAATTTTATGACATGATGGAGGTATTTTAACAGTATAATCTTCTAGTGAAGATTGCGTACCAGCAGAAATTGTTTCCTTTTATTAAGTCTGAATATGTATCTTCTCAAAATTGGCTAAATGAACTTCTAATTCAGATTGTAGTTATTCTGATCTTCAATCATAATCATCTACTCTTCACAAATATCCATTATTCATTCAAATTCTTCTTCATGCAATTTAATTTTTTTAAACAAATAATCGTGTTCCATGATATTCTAGGATTTTACATCTATTTTTAAATCATTGAGATAAATAATATTTTTCAAGATTTCTTCAAGTTCACGCATCTTTTCATCCAGAATCTATTTGATTTCAAAATAATTAATATAATTAATTTTTATTAATTAATTTAATCATATTATTTATTATACATATATATATTGGTAGATAATTTGATAACAGTAAGACACTTATTAAAAAAAATAATAGAAGTTTATAAATGATAACAATAAGACACATAAACAATGTATCGTAAATCAAATATCAACCTAATCTACACCTCTGGAATGGATTCTCCTCTGTCCCACAGCCAGACGTATACTGGATGTGCCCATGCTGTGTCTGTCTATGTCTGTGCTCTGGTGTACACTGCACATCCTCATCGACAGGCACCTCCACATCCTCCTGTGTGACAGGCGGTGGATGTACAGTCTCACCGCCTATACCCTGGCCTGCATCTAAGGATAGTGGAAGCTGGTTGGAACTCTCATCAACATAGGAAGTATATGGCTACTCTACTATGGATGACTGCAATAAAGAATCAAACTCAATCCAGTCATCGTTTGTAAGTAACCGTGGTTGTGCCTGAGAAGCTGGAGGAGCATCTGACTGATAATGTTGAACACCCTCCTCCAGTGGAACAATAGCATGTGGCCGAGCAAGATGGACACCCTCCTCATGTGGAACAACAACATCCATAACAGGTTCGTCACCCCCAGGTACATCTATTTGAGGCTCATCAGGCTCCACGGCCTCCGCAACAGGTGATGGATCAAAGAAAATGCGATGATAAATCTCATCCATCGATAGAAGCAGCTGTCCCACAAGGGTGTGAAAATATGTCGGGTCAAAGGAAGATCTCTCCACTGGATTAGACATATGAAGTAGATGACAAATACGAGCATACTGCGAAAACAAATTCCATTGTAAACTAATATGAATAAAAATCTGTTGAACAGTGGAAGGAAGAATGCATACCAACTCATGAAATCCCCGTCCGTGCCGTGTCAGAAATCTAACCGGGGACCTGATGTACCAGCCTGCATAATCCATATGATCCGTCAAATGAAAACGTAATGTCCATACCCCTCGAAACTGGGACTCCCATCATCTGTCCCATAACGCAACATATTTGGCATGGTAGCTCCTCCAATCAAAATCCCTCTTCCCTAACATATTCAGGGAATAAAATAAATCCAACTGACTAGGCGGGTCAAGAACTGGCTGAAGGAATCCAAACTGCCTCATAACCCTATCCGTCTGATTCCACTCGACTATATGAAAATGAATCAGTGGAACCCTAAAGGAGTCGATAACAAACATCGTTGTATAGTACGGAGGCAGACTCTGAAGGACAACATCTGTATATGGCATCCATGTAATCTGAAAGAAAAAATGAATAATCAATTAATAAATGAATAGATGTACAGTAAAGAGTAAAGATTTAACAATATAAATAATAATCACTTACATCGTATGGTCGAATGCTATCTAACATAAGTCTGTAGGCGTGAACATCATTTCTGGGAGAATCTGAATGTCGATGCGCCTGACTCCACCGGTAGATAACATTTTTATTTTTACATTTCATAATATAATATTATACAATTAAGTTAGATATTAGAAGGAATTAATAACATACCAACTCCCACCTGGAGCCTCTGCTACAATATCAACGGGTAATGGTGCATGGGCATGTGGAGCTAAACAAGGGATGTGCTCCCATACCCACATCTACAGAAGAACCACACATCCTGTGATCTGCATCTTATCGATGCGACATGCACTGCATAGGGCCCTGTATGTATATGCTAGGCAGGCAGACCCCCAGCTATATCGATCTTCCTGGTCCAAATCCTCTAAAAAATATAAATACATCAGGTGCACAAAATTAGTAGAGTGGTCAACAAAAGCGTGCCACCTATCAGCCTCAAAATATATGTGCTTGCAAATCGCATCACGGTGACGTCATCATCATCAGATGGTAAATGTGTGAAGTGCTGGTCTAACCAAGGCATCCACAATCTACCACCGACGATGGTCCTTCCATCATCCTGGACCTCTATGCCCAGTAGTCTATGAAAAAGCTCAGTCAAGTCTGATAGAACTCGGCCTATCAGAGCATGTCTGTCGATAGGGAGGACCAACATAATGGCCACATCCTATAACGTAATAGTCATCTCCCCCTCACTGAAATGGAACGTATGCGACTCTGGCCTCCATATCTCTACAAGTGCGGCAATGAGCTGATGATCAAGAAATGTGAAGTTGCACATCGCAACTCCATAGAATCCAGTTCGATGAAGATGGGGGAAGATAGCGGGAGGTGGTGCGGTATGATGGAAATGGTGAGATCTGCGTACACTCAAGGGAGGCACAGGACATCCCTCTAAAAGCAGCTACAATACATGAATAGCCTGAGATGTAAGCAATGGAAAACCTTCCATCTACACACATGATATCATCGTTACTTTTTAATAGTGAATTGAATAAAAATTGTAAACTTTTATTTAAAAAAAATCTACAACAAGAAAAATAAGGTAGAAAATAAAGCAGCAGTGATGATTGATAACCGTTATCCCTGGGCTTTGTTTCAACCCATGGTTTCCCCAAGTGGATTTTGTATGATGTCTTGATGGATTTCAACACATGTCTACACAAATTCAAAAATGATACAAACCAAAATATTTTTTTGTGGATATATGACAGCCTATAGGAGACTACTTGGGACCTATAAGCACAAATTCAAAAATGAGACAATCCAAAATAGTTTTAGTATCATAAAATTCTTTATGATAAAATCCAAAAATGAGAAAAACCAAAATTCAAACATCACAAAAATGGAGCAGGTCAGAAATAAAAGGATTCAATAATGAAACATTCACATACGAAACAACATATACATATTAATGATACGATACACAAACTAGATCATGGATGACAAGATATAGAACTCTGTCCTGCCACTTGGGGACATCTCTTACGAGTATGTCCTTCTGCGTGATAAATAATGCATCATATTCTCCCTCCTCGTTGCTGAGGCCAATCCATCTCATTTTTTATGCGAGTTGACTTCGGTCTTCCTCGGGGCCGCAACCTGGTAGCATGAAGCCAATAATTTTAAAAATGACATACATTGACAAAATCATAAATGAAACCAAAAACAACTTATGAAAACCTAGAAATATCAGGGATGATGGCCAGTTGATCAACATGCAATGTGATAGAATGGAATTCACCAACAGGCATCCAAGAAGCACTATAACAGTTAACCAAAGTGCTCATGTGATACACCTAGTAAACATATGGCTCCCATGATATATTTATCGAATCACAAGATGCGATAACATATACACATGGATATCTCAATGCCTAAAATCTGTCGTAATCACAGTACCTGTTGTCCAACAACACGACAAACACTCCACTAGTAGTGCATGTACCCTGGTCGTAACATTGTCTTACCCAAAAGCTCATCTTTTACCTATCAAAGGCTATAACATTTCATCTTGAAGCCTCATTCCGTATCCAGTCAATATCACTTTGAAAATGCTGAGTAAAAATCATTCCATTTTCCATCCTCTAGTAGGCCTTTTGGGACCGATCAACAAAGTAGTGAACACATCTAAAAAATGTCTCTTGCACTAGCCCTGTGATTGGGAGTTTACGCACACCCTTGAGGACACCATTTATGCACTTCACTATATTAGTGGTCATATGCCCATATCTCATGCCACCATCATATGCTAATGACCATTTTTCCTTTGAAATTTGCATCATATATTCATATACCTCCTCATTAATAGTTCGAATCTCTTCATGACGTCGATCAAACCTTTCTTGTTGGGGTTCATATGATGAAACCATAAGATAATAATGTATTAAAATGGATATTAAATTTTGTTAAAAAAAGAAAGTTTAGAAAACCATACCCAACTTGAGGATCACCTTCTTTATGGCCTCATCTATAAAATGATTATGCACATTACTTGTAATATGTCTAATGCAATAACAATGATAAGAATTTGGCTCAGTCCAAGAAACCCCATCACTACTCACGACCTCTATAATCACTCTATGGCGACCAGATATCAGACACACACCCTGTTTTTGCGTGACATGAACACGTACACATGCCAAAAACCATCTCCAGCATTCAAAATTTTCTTTTTCAATAATAGAAAAAGCAATTGGCAGAGGAGCTCGATTACCATCCTGTGTGGTAGCAATGAGTAGAACACCTGTATACTTTCCAGAAAGGAATGTGTCATCTACCTGAATAAATTGTTTACAATAGAAAAAGGCAGAAATTCACGGTCTAAATGCCCCAAAAATCCTATTGAACTTCACCTTTGACCGATCAACTCGATGATTCTGGGATACATACTCAACACTGTCCAAATGATAAACAATCTGATTGTTTAGAGACAAAAATTCCATAAGATGTGGAATCATTGTATAAGACTTATCCCAATCACCATACACTTTTACAATGGCTTTATGTTTTGCATTCCAAGCTTTGTTGTATGATATCTTATAGTTATACAACTGTTGAATTCTTTCCTGAACAAGGGAAACAGGAACATCCTGACATGTTCGTATCATCTCACAAATAACAGTAATATAAACTCTGTATCAAGGGAAGAGTGATCTTGTGCCAAGATGGGATGCAGACAAGTGTGTGGGCCTTTTAATTTGGTTATCTTCCAACATCCATAATATTTATCAAATATTTCTCTTAATCAAAATTTACATTCTGACCCATATTTTTCACAACAAATGAGATATTTGGTCTTCTTTGACTCATCAACCACAAATGTAAAATGTCTCTCAATGTGGTATTGCTTTATCACATTTTTCATGGCCAATTTACTTTCGAACTCCTGCCCAATATATATGGCATTATCATTTGATACAGGCCTATTCCCTATAATCCTAGGGAATTCAGAAGCTGGTGTAATGACATCCCAATCAAAATGTTGTTCATGAGACATTCCTTTAACTAAGGAAATCAAAAATGAAGGATGATTACCACTAACTGGTGGATTTAGTGGATGTCTATCTCTCAAAGGAACCTCAGAAGGTTCATTCCCAACCAAATCATCTCCTGATGACTCCCTAGATTCTTCTTCCTCAGATAAACTTTCATGCACTATATAAGCACACAAAGGGATGCCATCTACATTTCCTTCCAAATTTTGATCATCTTATTCATAACACTCTTCCATAGGAATCATATGAGGAGGAGACAATGAATAAGACTGCTGTGAAGGACCGGCTTCTACAGAGCTCAGAAAGAATGGTTTTGTAGTAATTGATCGCACCACATCAATATCAGAAATGAAAAAAAAATAATTCGATAAAACCATTAATACACTGTTTCCTGAATAACAGAGAAGCCTCCATCCAATCCTAGCCACCGACTATAGGGTACTTGTTGTTCCACAGACGCTCAGGATATTGAATATGTAGGTATTTAATTGAAGTGATTTCTTGTTCAACACTCAGTTTTAACTGACTATGAATCTTATTACGAACTGCATCCAATGTCATACAACCATGGAGATTTACCACTCTAGAAGGTGGCACACTGTAGCTAAAACCCTGCTCAGTATAAATTACCTCACCGTTGAAATATATTTGTGCAGACATAATTACCTATAAAAAAATAATTTAAAAAATATTATATACTACATTAAAATTTTAAATTATTTAATTTGGTTTTGAATAATTGATTATCTTGATACTTTTTTATGTATTGATTTATCACTGTTAAGGTATAGTGATTGTGATATTATTATAAAATCAAATTTAATATAATGTTTCATAAAGTTTAATTACTTATGAATATATAATCATGACTTGATCTTGAGCCTTACGATTAGTTTATCATTATCTGATAAACTAACCACAACCTATGGGTGGACTCCTATCTCTATTATCAAATATTTCAGCAACCGCCAATCTCCTGTCAAACAACAACGCCTCCTCTCGAACGAGTTCTCGAATAACTCTTCATGGACACCTCTTTGGGGAAGCCTATTTAGGGACACCTCTTTGGGGGAGTCTGTCTTTTAATTACAAATTTACTGACATGCATGTGAGGGGATCTAGGGGTATGAAATGCATAATTTTTTTTAAGCAGACACGCAGGTCCTTACATTTACTGAGAGATGACTCGCAGGTCATCAATGCGGAAAAAATGAAATTATTAAAAATTGAATAACCACATACACAAAATAAAACATGCAATTTCAATTATGCATGGTCGGTCATCTCAAGATCATTCATCAATCATACCATGTTTTTTGTTATAATTATTATATTATCCATATTATATAACTTTATCTATTACTAAATGAAATGTATATTAAATAATACACCTCTTTTCCAAAAAATTTAACTTCATGTGCATATATATATATAATTATTAATAACATTTAATAAATTTTATTATAACTAATATAATTGATATTTACATAATAAACACTTTTGTTATTTTAAATTTTATGAAATTGTAATGTTTTTTGGCCATTCTTCTACTTTTCAAAATATAAGTAAATTTATTTTCTACTTTATTGATTAAAAATATTATTACTAGTAAATAAAATTAATATAATTTACACTTACATCAAAACCATTCATTAAAATAAACTTCTCTAAGATAAATTAATTTTCCTAAACATTCAACATTTTAGACATAACATAAAACATTCAATATTCATACAACATACATTCAAAAAATTAAATCATACAAAACTTTCAAAATCCAGAAAATAAAATCATACAAAACATTACACATCATGCATAACATATGAAATAAATAAATCATACACACAATTAAACATACAAATGAAATAAATAAACATAATTAAAACAATTAAAATGTTAAATAGAAATCTTACCTCTATAAAAGCAGTAAATATTTGTTGAGAAAGAATTTTTGCAGGGCTTCGCAACAAAATCCAGAGGAGAACAATGGTTTTTGAGGGGGGGGGACCCCTCCTTTTATTGACTTGGTGGGATGCGTGAACGCCGTTCACGCATCCCTACCGCGGCTCGGATGCATGAACGACGTTCACACATCCCTCCACGACGAAGGATGCGTGAATGCTGTTCACACGTCCTTCGCAGACCAGCTGAAGGATACCTAAACGGCATTCACACATCCATCCTCTTGGGTGGATGCGTGAACGACATTCATGCATCTTTCCGCGAAGAAGGATGCGTGAACGGCGTTTGTGCATCCAAGTCCCATTTTTAAAAATACCGGAACCCTGATCCCCTTTCCCCAATTTTTTTTTGTAAAACCCAAAAAAAATTACCCTAAATGATATATACAAATAAAGAAATAAATAATATATAAATATCAATAATGAAATTTTATAGATATAGAATTTCAATATTGTTCTTATATATTATTAGGAACATTAACATTGAATAAACATTGATATAATTAAATATTATTAAAAGTATATTAATGAATACATACACATAAATTAAAATAATAAATTTTTTATTTATGTTCTGTGTAAATGCTTGTGTATACATACATGTAATTTATACATATGAAAATATAAATATTGTTTAAAATTTAACTAGGCATTTATATTCCAAATCTGTACTTGAAATTTACAATGAATCTGACATTGCAAATTTCTATGCAAATTTTCTGTGAAAAATTACAAGATTTCTAGAATAAATTTTCAAAATAATTTTCCAATGAATAATTTTATTTTTTATCAATTTATTAATATATAAACTCACATTATAATTTTTAGTGAAAATTTGAATTTTATGTTTCAAATGGAAATTTACACAAAAAATTTCCAATAAAATTATAATAAAAATTAACTGAAAATTTACACTATAAATTTAAGTGGTGATTTGAACTACAATTTTCCACTGGAAATTTGCACTGAAAGTTTCCAGTGCAAATTTCTAGTGAAATTTTAGATTTTTATATATTAATATATTTGCATTGTAATTTTAAGTGGGACTTCAAACTAGAAATTTATCATTAAAATTTGCGTTGGAAATGCCTAGCAAAAATCTACACTGGAAATCTTTATGGAAATTTAAATGGATATTTTCACTAAAAGTTTCTAATGCAAATTATAATATCCTTGCATGTCTGCTGAGTCAATAAAAATAATTTACACTAAAAATTTAACTAGAAATCTGATATAAAATTTTACGATGGAGATTTCCACTAAAAGCTTCTCATTTAATCTCCCCATATAATTTCTAGTCGACAATTCTAGTGCCATTTTATGTGTATCTATTTATGCATGAACTAAGAATTTCTAGTGAACATTTTCTAAAAATAATTACATTATATAGTTATATACATAAACATATTTATGCATGTTTATGTATATTCATTCAAATATCTATCACAAACATCCACTTGAAATTTCCTGTGTAAATTTTCACTATAAATTTTCAATGCACATTTACATTAGAAATTTTCAATGAAATTTTCAAGTGGAAATTCTCATTGAAAATTTTCACTAAGAATTTAATTTCTTTATTTAATAGTTTGCATAAAAAAGTTAAACATGTATTTATTTTAGAATTTTGATAATAAAATTTCACATCTAAAATTATTATGAAGATTTTTTGTACAAGATTACATTGGAAATAAAAATTAAGTGGGAATTTGCACGTAACATTTAAGTGGAATTTGAATTAAAAGTTTCTGGTTAAAATTTACACCAAAAGTTTCCATTGTAAATTTTAAAATCAAAATTCCAATGAAAATTTACATATACATTTATATATTAATATATTTAAATTGTAATTTTGAGTTAAAAGTTCAAGTATACATTTTCAGTGGAAATCCGCACATGAAATTCCAAGTGAAAATTTGCATGGGAAATTTTCAATAAAAATTTTCACAATGAAATTTGTAGTTTAAATTTTTAGTGAAAAATTACATTTTTTATTTTTGTGTTAATTTATTTACAATAAAAATTTAAACATAAATAATTATTAATATATTTACATTCTAACTTTAAGCAGAGATTCAAATTGGAAATTTTCAGTTGTAATTTTCACTGGAAATTTTCTGTGGTTATTTGCACTGGAAATTTTCACCATAAATTTCCTTATGAATTTTATAGTTCAAATTTTAAATTCAAAATTACATTGTTTATTTGTTAATATATTTGCACTGAAAATTTAAACATGAATTTATTTTAAAAATTTTGTAATCAAAATTTCAATACAATTATAATAAAATTAAGTGGAAATTTTCTTTGAGAATTTTATTGGAAACTTACATTAAAAGTTTCTAGTGAAAATTTTAATTGAAAATTTAATGTGAAAATTTACATTTTATATTTATGTTTTAATATTTTCACATTGAAATTTTAAATGAAAATTTGTACAGTAAATTTTATATTTAAATTTACATTGGAAGTTTTTGAGAAAAAATTTCATTAGAAATTTACCTATGAAATTTATAGTCTAAATTTTTTTATGTATGTATATAATTATATCAAAATGTACATATGTATGTATGTTCTTATATTATTATAGATTTATGTATGCAAGTATGTATATAATTGTATTAATATATATATATATATATATTTATGTATGTATGTATATATGTATGTATATACTTATATTGAATTTTGATAACAAAATTCAATTAATAACTTACTATTTTCCATATAAAATTTCAATGGAAATCATCATAAGATTTATAGAACTTTTTAGTGGAAATTAAATTTGGCGAATAAATTACATTGGTAACTTGAAACTTTCATTGTAAACTTTCCTTGAAATTTTAAATGGAAATTGTTGAAGTCTATTGGAAATTAGATTTTGAGTATATATTTCCACGGGTGAATATAAATAAACATTGAAATTTATATTGAAATTTTGGAACCACCAGAAATTAAATTTTGAGTAAAAATGTACACAAATAAATAAATAAGTAAATATATGAACATAAATAAAAAATATATTTATATATAATAAATGAATATATATAATGATTTTCCATGCATAATAATGAAAAATATACAATAATTTCGTTTTAATAAAATTTATAATATACATAATAATTTCAATATATATATATATATTATGTATATGTATATTATTAAAAAATAAAATAATAAATATACATATTATATATTATATATAATAAATATCATGGTAAATATATATAGATATTATTATATTTATAAATGTATGAAAATAAGAAATAATGAGTAGTTCTCTTCAAAAAATCAGAAAATGGGTACAGGGGTATCGAAAGTGGGTTTGGACACTCAGGTTGGGACCCCAACCTATTGCGTTGGGAAAATGGGATTTTGTTTCAACATCGACACTGATAAAATGATTTCAGAGAAAGGGGTGGAACACTCTCGAAGGCATCTAACTCATGTGATCTCATACTCTTTTTAAAATGTAGTGTTACTTACAATAATAATGGTTGATCCACTACTGTAACATTTGAGTTTATGCATTCCATACAAATTTGGGACAATTCCTTGCTCATTAGTCATATATGTGTTGATTGGAGAATTTGGATAAATTGTCTTGAACCCGTCTATGATAACTGGAGTGAGCAATCTTAGATTACAGAATGGTATATGGTTCTTGAGTGGTGAGGTGAGAAAAACCTTCCAATTAAGAGCTGGTGAATTGAAAAATCAGATATAAACAAGGCATTGAGGTCTCCATCAGATGCTTTTATGGAAAGAGTATTAAGGGCAGAGGTTTGGTAAAACATAGTAAAATATTAGAAAATACCTTGATGATACTTACCTAATTTTTCAATGTGAAAAGGATGAGATGTTAAAATTTGTTTGAAAATATTCAAAGGGCCATTGAATAATTTGTAGAGATAAGATAAATTGGAGAGAGACTATAATTTTTTGCAAGATAATTGGATGTTGTTTAAATTTAAATATGACTCAACAATTGCTTTAGATATAATGATACTAAGAACTTCGTTAGGCAAATACAAAAGGTTAAATTTTGGGGTTTCTCTAAACTAAACATTTCTTTAAGAAAAAACTAAAATACAAAGGATTATTATCTTTTTTATTCTTTATGGGTTTATTATTTAGACTTTTTATTTTTAGTATTTTCCCCTTTCCATTAAATAAGAATTTTATTAGGATTTCCTAATTGAATGAGTTATTGACTTATCAAATTATGTCTTATTATGTGATTATAGCATGATTGATGATCCTTATAAGAATATGGATATGCCCTAAAGCCTTTTTCATGTGATGCACTTAGTTAAGGTGTTTGTTAGTATCTAATAACAATTATTAGATGTAGTGGAAGCAATTAAAATTCCTCACCCAAGATCTCCATGCAAGAATAAGCGAAAAAAACATAAAAATTCAGAAATGAATATTTTTTAAAATGTGTGTACCTTGAACCAAAGAAGCCTCTGCAATGGCTTGATATTCTTCTAATGTGGTTGATAAATATCATAGGAGTGGTAGGTTAAGGACTCCCACTTCTGTAGGTATCCGTGGGTTGTGCATGAACCATTCATCACATGAATGAGGATCTTCTTCACCCATGGTGTACTAACACCACGTTGTGCTAATGAGGAGGAAGAGTGTTTTTGGGTTCAAGGAGGTTTAGACAAGCATCCACACACCACTACCATCACATGGAAGTTATTTGTAAATCCTCAAGGATGCTTCTCAGGTTATCACATTTACTCATGCGTTATAACGCATGAGTAAATACCTTGAATTTATTCATGCAATGATTACATGAATAAATTTACCATCTATTATATCTTATACAATAATCCTCTTAAATGGAAACCATGTATAATAATAGACCGAGTAGATACATCATGCATGAAATCTCATTTTATGCATGACTTATGAAAATCACATTTTCATATTGCCTTTTCAAAATTCCAGTCTACTGTATTATACACAAAAGGCTTTAGGGCATAACAACTCCTTTAATCTCCCACTTGCATTAAATCCAAATAGATTTTATGCCATTTGCACCTTATATTGTATCATATATAATAACCTTTAAAATTGTATCCAAAACTACTTTTGGATATCTTCCAAAACACTTTTGGAAAGGCATCATTAACTTTACATTGTATTACATCATAAGTAATAACTTGTGAATTCCTATCCAAAAACACTTTTTTGATTAACTCTAGAAGACTTTTAGAGTACCCTTTTAAGTCAAAATAAATCCCCATTCAGTCAACCAAAAAGTGTAACCCCACAAAAATTTATAGTGTTGAAAAAAATATGCATCTTTGGATCCATAAATGTATGCAAAAAGTGTGTTATGACATGCATCGTCACAGGTTGTGAAAATCTGGGGAAATTTGAACCCTTTTGTTCCCAAGACTGTTCAAGACAAAAATAGTAAATTATACTACAATATGATCTTGGATAATTTTTCTGACCACTATGTTAGTCCCATAATAGGATTTTTACCCTAGGACATGAGCTTGATGGAAATCTAAGTTGTTCTAATTTTCACAGAATATTAATCAATTAATTATTAATTTATTCATGCATGTTTCTTCAGTGATATCATTTAAACGAATCATCATATTGAGATTTTATCTTCACGGATGATTTTGGAATGGGGTTTTTTCTTAGGGGAGGCACAATATCATCGCAGATGCCGGGGCTGGGCTTGGGCCCCTTTTCTTTTCTTTTTTCTTTTTATTTTTTTCTTAATTTTTATTTTTTTCTTTTTCTTTTCCCTTTTCTCCATTGTATTTTCACGTATTCCTATGGGTATTACCCCTTTGGGGTATTCATATAAGACATGGAGAGGGAGAGAAGAAATGTAGAGGGAGAGTAGGAGGCATTGTTGTAGAGCTTAGGTCACACTAGATCATCGTGTGGCAGATGCGGATCGCAGATCAGACAAAAGCATTATCAATTTCCGCTCAGAGGTAGGATTGGTTTATGTTTTATTCTACACATCCTATCAGTTTAAGTGTTTTAAGTTTTAAAGCCTTTTATGGGTTTTTGGGGACCCCTAGTGGGGCGATGTGTGACTTTTGAGGAGAAATCATGCATTTTTGGCCATTTTGAGGGGTTTCTGTTCGAGTAAACCTGTATACACGGTGTGTGGTTTAGAAAACACATGTTGTGTGTTCATCCTTTTCAGGGAAGATGATTTTTTATAATTACATTCCATGTACTTTAATTATTCATGGTTTAGTAGTATTTTTCCATGTACCTAGCCATGTGTCTGAGTACATGGGAAGACAGAGTTTTGGAAAGTACACATCATGTACTCTAGGTACACATTGTGTAGTGGGACATGGCCATGTGGCCATGCACTTGGGAAGACACCTCATGATAGGGGTACATGGCCATGTAAAAGTACATGGGTAGACCCCATGTACACCCTTACCATGTATTAGTACATGAGTAGACTCCTTGTCTACTCTAGCCATGTAGAAGTATATATCTAGGAGTAAATTTGAGAGTACATGTCGCGTACTTTTTATAGCTTGGGGGTTTTGAGTGTTTTGTGGACCAAAGTCAGAATTGGACTTATGAGAAGTTCATTCTGAGATTTTCTTTATTTAGATCCTGATGGTGGAATCCTTTCAGTGTTTATAGGTTTTTTGGATGGTGTTTTGTACTAAGAGAGTTTACTAGAGAATTTATTTGGGGTTTGGTTTCAAATTCCTACTAGGGTTTGTATTGTGAGCTGGGAAGCCTAGGGGAGGGTTTTGAGCTTAGTGATCGACTTAGATTGAGTGTGTCGTGATGATATTTTTGAGGTTCTTTTGGAAAAATTCCAGAATACATGATCATGTATTATCTCTTGGGAGATCTTGGTTTTTCCTTGTAAATCATGACTGGTTTCTCGAGGCTAGATCGGTTGAGGTTTAGCTTCTGGGTTTGAGGACCATATCCATTGGAACCTTTGTGTTGGGTTGACACCTTGGGATGAAGGTTATGCCTGGGTGATGTTGTGATGTTGAGATGAGTCTGAGGGTCTCTTTAGGATTCCCTAGTGGGTTGGTTATTGGTCGAGTGATCATGATAGTCATAGTCAACTATTGAGAATGTCTGTGTGTCATGGTTTGGATTATGCTGAGGCACCCTTGTGGGGTCCTACTTTTTAGGTGATCACGAGGACCATTATGAATTCCCTTGTTGGTGGGATTATGCTTTGGATGCCCCTTTGGGTGTGTTGTTGATCAAGGATTAGTTAGAGGCTGTTGAGGTATGCTTGTGGATGTTTCTCATTTCATTCATGGTCAAATTCTTGGATGAGATAGATGAACCCCTTGTAGGGTTTCCTGCTCTTATTATTTTCTTTTATCCATTTGAGGATGTTTCTGCGAGCATGTCCTCAGAGCTTCGGTACAATAGGGGAGTCCCTAATTGGGCTCCGCTTTATGTTGTGACCCCGGGGACCATGGGAACCCCGAGTTTTGGTTTATCCCTAAGGGGGTCATTGAGAGCCTGTAGTGGTTGTTTTTTGGATGCTGAGATCTAGGGTTTCATGGAGAGGCCCCTTGATTTTGAATAAGAGTGGATCAATGCTTCTAGTTTAGCTGTTTGGATGGTGGTTTAGGGAGTTGGATCGTCCCACGTTCGGTTGGCCTTTGGGTGTGATGTTTGAGGAGTTTTTTCTCATGAATTTGGTTCGAGGAGGAGACCCTTGGGATATCTTGAATTGGGAATTGGATCTGATTTGTGGTATGGTTTTCTCCTTCACTGATTTTCTATGGTTATACATGCTTTGTGACATCCCAACCCGAACTATTGGGTCCAATCTAGAAGGTCACATGACCTCATGCGTGCCTATCCATACGCAAGAGGCTACTGACTAATAGCGATGGTATAAGTCTACCAATGGGGAGACTATGACCTCTATATCATATAATGGGACAATAATAAACAATATATAATAAATGATATAAATAAATAATCACAGTACATATGAAAAAACTGAAAGGATGGAATATAAGTCATACAATAATAAATATCTCATGAAGTGGAAAGTCTATCTAGTGTATAAAGTAGTAGATAAATAAATAAAATAAATTGTAGGTCCACCAGTGTCCATCCCATCCCGCTATCAGCTCCATGTTCCTCTGCTCATCTATCCACTATAGGGCCCTTTCCCTTCGCTATATCTCCAATCCAAAAATCTACAAGCGCATCAAAATACCCGAGTGAGGTGTGAGTACAAGACTCAATAGGACAACACCAATGTGTCCTCAACCTAGTGTTCTAAATTATAAAAACTGTATACCATAATGATAATAAATTCATAACAAGCATAAAATCACAATCCAAAACTAAGAAGTCGTGCGCTGACCAAGTCACTACAAACCTCGACCATACTTGCTTTGACTGCATGACATAAGGATAATCAAAGTGTTGGAAGTATCAAGAACTAGAAACAAGGCTAATGAATCATGGTTCTCAACATTGTGTGATCATGTAACTCGACATGCACTATACATTAAGGAATTCATGTTCTCATAATTCTATAGGCATCAAGAGCTACTTAGAATTCACTAGGAATTGAGAAACATAACCCATGACATCTACTAGGCATTGAGTGCATCATACAACATCCACACGGCATCATCATATCCCTACCATGTGCATAGGTTGCTCATCACCATTGTCGCAATTCCAACACACCCCCCTCTAAGGGATAAACATGTCATGATGATATGCCTATCTTAGGATCTAATAATATTACCACAAAAGCACATATAACATGGTAGGATACACGATAAAGTATAACACATCATCATATGTAAGGTAGCATAAAAAATACATGCGGTAAACATCGAACATGAATAATAAGCTACAAAGTACTCATGACAACAAGTGTCACATAAGGTTCTCGGGGCTACACCCACACCCATATGCGATCATAATTTAGCATGGTCATAAAATATGCCTTCACATAAATCATATTAAGGCAACATGTGTAACAGAATCCCAAGAGGTAAGGAACTTCCTACCTCAAATTCACTGATGTCAATAGCCATTCTGTTAAAGGTGTCATCACCCAAGCCGTGTTTTCAAACCTAAATACAATTGCACACTAATAACTCGTAGAATAAAAACCAGCTATTTTACTCTTAGAAGAAATAAAATATTACACGTGAAAATACTTTCTATCTCTTGGATAATTTTTGAATTATCATTTTAGGTCAACACATGCACTCACAAAATTAGAATCAAGAATAATTATAAACCAAATAATTATTCTTTGATAATTTATATAATTATCCCTTGATTAATTGTATAAATTATCATGTTACAATTATCTTTTGATAATTTCTTACAAATTATCTTTTGATAAATGGCGTGCTTATCTTTTGATAATTTTTCTATAAATTATCCTTTGATAATTTAGTGCAATTACCTCTGGATAATTCTTTGAAATTATCTTTGATATGTAAAATGTGTAAAAAGAAGGATTAAATTAAATCTAAAAAACATACCTCACTACCTTCAAAAACAAATTTTTTATTAAATTTATACTCATCAAGATGAACCCAACAACACTGATGTAACATCAATCTGATCAATATCAATGATGATATCGAAGTGAGAATTTTGAAGAAAAAAGAATAAGAGAGAGGGATCTAAAGGGAGAGGGATAGAGGCATGGGGGGGGGGGGGGGGGGTTCCTCCTCTGCGTATCACTTAGGCACCTCTTCACAAAATCCATCCTTTTATTTATTTATTTTATTTCATTCATTATTCATTTTAAAATCATTATTGTTTTTCCCATTATCCATGTGTTATGCATGGACTTGAAAAAATGCCTCTATTCCCCCTATGAAGTTCCCTATGCCTCCTTCAATTATCATTTATTTCCTTCTTCCATATAAATCCATTTATTATTATATCCATACATGTTTTGAATTCATGCGTCCACCCAAATATACTTTGGAATTTTTTATTCCCCTTTTTAAATATACTAAATCATCAATTATTTAATATTAAAGTCATCCACACACACACACATATATATATATATATACTCATTATACACACATACACACACCTGCACACACACACACACACAACCCATATATATACATGTTATATATACACACACACATCTATATATACATATATACATCCACACATGTATATATATACATATATATTTATCCCATATATATATACACATCACTATTATTTTTTCAAATTAATAACAACAACAACAACAAAAATATTTACTATTATTATCATTATCATTATTATTATTATTATTAAATCTCTACCATCATTACTAGAATAAATATTCACCCATCCTATAACACAATTATTAATTTCACGTGTATAAGTCTATTTTTCCTTTATCATAAATAATAATAATACAATTATTATTATTATTATTATTATTATTATTTTAACTACCCAACAAATATTCAAATACCAAATATTATTACCCTTGCATGTGATCTAACCAAACACCCAACACACATAAAGATTATGTCACGCCTAGGGTAAAACCCATATTTTGGATCTAATGAAAATATGATATTTCTCATATGAGACACCATTTAGGAGATACTTGATTTTTAAAAAAAAATTATAATAAAAATATTAAATAAATTACTCTCCAAACACCTGACACACACAAATTTTTTGTTGCACCTAGGGTAAACCCCACATCCTAGACCTAATGATGGTATTTTATTTTTCATATAAGATACCATTCACGTGATATTCTATTATTTTAGAAAAATAGCATGCATGTAATAAAATATATTTTATATTTTTATTCTATCAGTGTTAAGGCTCTCTATTCCCTGGAATGTCATACTAACTCAACACTCAACTCCATAAATATTCCATAGAATATTATAAGGTGATAACTAGGATTTTATCCTTACAAAAGCCTTTAAATAATTTATTAAGTCATTTTTATTGAAAATTTACATTTTCACATAAAAATACTCATTTGTTATTATCAAAGAGAGTTTTTTATTATTTGAAATTGAGGATATTATAGGCTTAGGGTGATAATGAATGATCTGGATGAGTGAATCCCCCCTCTAGTTTTGTGTACACCCTCCTAGATTGGATTTGGGATCATAAGGTGTAGAGGCACTCACAAAGTGGGTTTTATTATCCATGGATTTAATTGTGCTCTCAGTGTTGTGGATGTTCTTCATGCTCCCAGTTTTATGTTTAAAGACCACCTTATTGGGTCTATAGCTGGTACCCAATTTTTTCTGCAGGACTCTCAGGACTAATGGGTTCTCTAGTTATGTCAATCTAGATGTTATCATCACTAGTTAAGATCATTATATTAGATTCTCTAGGTTGATGTGCATTGTTCATGTGGATGTCTATTGTTATGCCTTGGGGTCTGACATTCATGTCTTTTTCATTTAGATGTCTTGAAGATCCTATGTAGATCTAAAAGATGCACCGATTTTCATGTGGTTGGGTGATACACACATTATAAATTCTTTGGAGTGGTCTATATTAGGGGTAGATTCACCTTGGGTGTCAAGAAAGAACCCGCAATTGGTTGTTTTACTTGTTTCCCCCCCCCTTTTATGTAGTTGTTCTTTTATGCCAGTTTTTTCTAGTTTTCAACTAGGTTAAACATATCACATGTGTATTAAATTTTTATGAAAAAAAATTATAGGTTGACCATTGGGGGTTTCTTAATGATATTTATTTCTCACCCCTTATATGTGCACCTCATTATGCATTGAGACTTGATGTTCGCTTTAAGGTTGGAGAAAAGGTCATGCAATGGTTGGGGAAAAGGCCCAGTGATTCTTTATAGAGTGGAGATGCTTGTGTGGCGTCTTAAGATCAGTCTGGTGTAGCTCAACCATCGTGGAGACTAGGTATGTGATTTAACTTAGTTTTGGTGGTAGATCATGATTTATTTATTTTTAGTTTGTTTATTTTTTATATGAGGTCATCCCATTGGGCTACCGATTGTTGTATGTTTTCTATGCTCAGAGTTTGTATGAATTTATGCTGTATTTAATTTATTATAAAATGAAATTATTTTAGTTTATTTATCATGTTCAAATGTTTTGATTATTTCTGGTACTATTTCACTTTGACCAGAGGGTATAATCCCACCACTACAACTATTAGACCCTCACTGTAAGTCAAAAACCACTTATATTTGGGGAGGTGTGATCGAGGTCCTGTGGCGAGCCAAATTGGATGATGTTCTAGGTCGACCTGGGTTGGTTCATTACAAAATGGCATTACAGTAGTGTTGGTTTTATTATTTTTGGATTTGGTATATAGGTGGTCCATGAACACCTTTGCCGATAGGAATTTCAAGTTTCTAGGGCATGGGATTACTTTTTTTTGGATTCCATTTTTATGGTTGAGTGATTTCACTTAGTTTGATGCACTTGGGTTTGTGTATTTATGGTTTATCCTAATTTTTGGGACTTAGATCATGGGAAAGAGGACAGTGTTCATGCATCATTCTAGGAATGTAGGATTCACATGAAATACATTGTTTTTTGATGTTTTTACTGCTGATAAAGGTTTATTTGTTTAAAGTGTCAGCAACTTATCATATAGTGTTTTCTCATATAAGTACTTTATGGAATTATACTCAAATAAACCACATGTTTATATTTTATTCTCATCAAAATTATGTGGATTATGTGGTGAGAGGTTCACCGGTGTTGGAGATGTAGTCCCTTCGTCGAGGGATGCATGAAGACCCATGTGAGTTGGTAGTGGGATTTGAGTGCCTTATTGGTGTCTCAATGAGGTAAATTATGAATGATGAATCTTTGTATTAGGATTGAGTATCATTAATGTGGTGGTTCCCATAAATTCCTATGTTTATGTTTCTTAGGATGGAGCTTTTCTTGCCACATGTTGTCTACTGGGACTTGTGGTGGGGCTTGTGTTCAAGCTATTGTTGATGGTTTGGGTGGGCATGGATGTTCTTACTTGGTGGGACTATTGAGGTATTATATCACTAGATTATGGTTATTAATTAGGTTTCCTATTGTTTGAGAAGTGGATCCATGGGTGTGATCTCTGTCTCATGGATGGCTTGAGAGGGCAGGTTTGGTTGGACCTTTAGCCCTGCTCATTTTGGTTACGCCTTGGGTAGTACAGTGAGAGAGTGGTTGGATGCTTGAGGTTTTTTATTGATGCTTGAGTGGAGGGTGGTCGTGTGGTTAATTGTGCCATGAGTGATATTCCTCATTTTTAAATAGGAGCACTGAGGGTGCTCTATTTTATTAGAGTTGACCTGCACATGGAGCATGATTAGTGGTTTTAGGCACATTAACCTAGTTTCATTAGGACTTGGATCACGTGATCATGAGTTCTATTGAAATTTTTAGAGAGGTTTAATTAAATCATTGTGGTGGGGAGTGAGATATAGGATGTTTTAGTTTGTGATCCTTGTTTTAAGTGGTTTTTTGAGTGTATATTTTGCAGGTTTTTGTGTTGGCACTCAGGCGTGAGAGGTTTGGCCATATTTATATATTTTGTTCAATGATGGAAATAGCATGGGATGTATAATTTTCCATTTTTTTAGTGGGATGATGATAAGGATAGTCCTATGGTGGGGATAATTAGTTCAGTCACTATTGGATGTCTCTCATGTTGGGAGGGATATTTTGATGTTATAATACAAGTCGTTGGATGGTTGAGAAAACATTGGATTAACTGGTGATTTGGGGAGAGCATGACTACTAGTTTTATACCAAGGCTTCTTGGGGGTGAGAAGAATTTTTTTAGGGAGTTTTAGATGACTCGCATCATCACAGGTTGTGAAAATCCAGGGAAATTAGAACCTTTTTTTCCTAAGAGCATTTAATAAAAAATGGTAAATTATCTTGCAATATGATCTCGAATAATTTTTCTAACCAACCCATTGGTCCTAGAATAGGGTTTTCCCCCTAGGATATGAGTTTTGTGGAAATCTAGTTCATTTGAATTTTCACTGAATATTTAATTAATTAAATATTAATTTATTCACGCATGTTCATTTGGTTATATCTTTAAAATAGAGTATTATATTGAGATTTTTTATCCATGTTTGAGTTTGGAATGAGGATTTTCTTAGGTGAGGCATAATCTCATTACGGGCACTGGTCCCGGGCCCGGGGCTGGGCCCTTTTCCTTTTTCCTTTCTTTTTCTTTTTTTCTTCCTTTTTTTATTTACCCCTTTCTCCCATGGATTTTCATGCATGCCAATGGGGATTCCCCATTTAGGGTCTTTGTTTGAGATATATAGAGGGAGGGAAGAGATAGGGTTGTGATATTGGTGATCAGATTTGATCGAGTGGGCCATGGAGATTTTTTTGAGGTTATTTTAAATGGATTCCAGAAGTTGGGATCATGTAGTATATTTAATAAGATCTTGGTTTCTCCATATGCATCGGGATTGGTTGCTTGAGGTTAGAGAATTTGTGGTTTATATCCTGGATTTGAGGACAATATCTATTAAATCCTTTGGGGGTTGATACGTTAGGATAACGATTATAACTAGGTGTCATTGCGCTTTTGATATGAGTCTAAGAGAATATTGAGGATTCCCTAGTGGGATGGTTAATGGTCAAGTGATTAGTGGTTTCCATAGTTGGTGGTTGAGAATGCCCATGTGGCATGGTTTAGCTTGTGCTGAGAATCCCTTATGGGGTCCTTCTTTTTAGGTGGTCATGAGGACCATTGTGAACACCCCTTTTGGTGGGATTGTTATTTGGATTCCCCTTTGGGTGCATTGTTGATCAAGGATTAGTTATAGGCCACTGATTTCTTCTTTTGGATGTTTCTCATGCCGGTCATGGCTGAGTTCTTGAATGAGCTAGAGGAACCCCCTGTAGGGTGTCCTACTCTTATTGTGTCCTTTTTTCTATTTGATGATGTTTCTATGGGAATGGAATATAAGATTGGGTACAACAGGGGAGTCACTAGTTGGAAGTAACTTTATTCTATGACCCAAGGACTTTTGGAGCTTTTATTTTTGGTTTGGCGTGGAGTGGGGTCATTGAGAGTCTGTGGTGGATGTTTTTTGGATATTGAGATCCAAGGTTCCATGGATAAGCCCCATTCATATTGAATAAGAGTGGATTGGAACTTCTAGTTTAACTGTATGGATTGTGGGTTCAATATTTGGATCATCACAAGTTCGTTTGGCCCTTTTCCATGACGTTTGAGGTAGTTTTACTTAGGACTTTATTTTTAGGAGGATACCCTTGGGATATCTTAGATTAGGCATTGGTCTTGAGTTGTGATCTAGTTATCTCCTCCACTAGTTGGTTGTGGTTAGAAAGTATTAGTGATTTAATTAATGATCTATATGAGTGCATCCCCCCTATAGTTCTGTGTACACCTTTCTAGAGTGTATTTAGGATCTTGAGGTGATGAGGCACTCATAGAGTGGGTTTTATTAGCCATGGATACTATTGTGCTTCTAGTGCTATGGATGTGGTTCATGCTCCTTGTTTTATGTATGGAACCCACCCTGTTGGGTCAATAGCTGGTGCTTGATTTATTCTATTAGACTCTTGGGACTGATGGGTTCTCTAGTTGTGTCAACCTATTTGTTCTCATCGCCTATCCAGATCATGCAATTAGAGTCGTAGACCCTAGTAGATATGTGTTTGTTTGTGTGGACTCCTATGGTTATGCCCTGGGGTCTGACATTTATTCATGTTTCATTTAGAAATCTTGGATCCCCTATGTTGATCTGGAGGACACACTGAATATTGTGTAGTTGGGTGATCCATGTGTTATAAATCCTCTTGCATGGGCTAGAGTGGGGGTAGATTTACCTTGGGTGTCAATCTAGAACCTACAGTTGACTAATTTCCTTCTTTTTTTGACACTATTTTTTTTATAAAGTTGTTATTTTATGCCAAATGTTTCTAGTTTTTGACTATGTTGGGCATATCAAGTGTGCATGCACTTGTTATGACAAAAAATTTATAGCTTCACCATTGAGGGTGACCTACTAAGATTTATTTCTCACCCCCTGTACATGAACCTTGGTGTGTGTGAAGACCTGATGTCTACTTTAAAGTTGGAGGATAGGTTGCACAATGGTTGGGGATAAGGACCAATGTTTCTTAGTAGAGTGGAGATACTCATGTAGAGTCTTAGGATCAGGATGGTGTATCTCAAGCATCATAGAGACCGAGTTTCTGGTTTGGATCAGTGTTGGTAGTAGAGATTGATGTATTTATTTTCAATTTATTTATTTTGTATATGTGTTCAGCCTAGTGGGAGACTGATTGTTGTATGTTTTTCAAAATCAAAGTCTGTATGATCATATTCTTCATTTAATTTATTATAAAATTTCCTTGTTTAATTTTATTTATTATGAGAACTTTGATGTTTATATTTTTGTATGTTTTGGTTATTTTCACTTCTATTTCACTTTTACCAGAGGGTATAGTCTCCCCACCATATCTGTTAGACCCTCGCTGCTAGTTTGCATCCTCTGGAATTTGGGGAGGCATGCTTGAGGCCTTATGGTGATCCATATAAAGTGACGTGTTAGGTTGACCCATGTTGGTTCTTTAAAAAGTGGACTCAACCAAAGAATCAATGTTACTTAATCTATAAAAGAATCACAAATGGTCTCTATTAAATAGACATATCTATATACTTGTATCCACTAGTCTACCTCACATGAAATGTGAATTCTTATATTTTTTATTTATCCAAGACATCGAGTGACCATGGGAAACTGAGTGAGGCAACCTAATCATTTTATACATTCATAATACATCATTTTATATGAAAATTCATTTCATATCATAGATAAATTCACCCTAAAACCCAAAGGTTTAGTGTCTTTGAAAATTACCTATATAATCATCTTATTCTATGACACCTTTGACATATCCCATAAATAACATATTTCATGTTATCCTCTGTAAACATCATATATAATAATATTATTTATAACCTAGGGGAAAGAAACATATGAATGGGTGAGTATAGAGGCTCTATATGGGTAAACATTAGAGATAATAATCAAATATCATATGTGAGCATAAGAAAAACGTGTTGGTATGAGAACACATCCTTGTTCTATGAACATAACATTAGGAGATCATACCCAAATAATCATTCATCATAAGACATAAATCAAGGATATAATCATAACATAAGACATAATCCATAAAAATATGAGTATGATGGAAAATATACGAATGTGGCATTAACATAAGAATATAAATCTTAAGATAGTAGATCATGAATCATGTCCATGCCTCTCATATTATAGTGGATTAGTAATCATGTTTCTTCTTACCTTCATATAGTAGATCATGAATCATGTTTCTTCATCCATTCATACAGTGGACCATGAATCATGTTCCTACCTCCCATATTTATCTCATGAGATATTATACTTTAGCCAATGCAACTGAGGGCTATATAATTTCAGGCCCACCCATCACACAATGAAAACTATACATATGTACGCCATGAGAACATGAAAAATTCATATTTCCAAAATAAATAAATTAACCTGTATAAAAGATATAAGTTACATAAAAACTTCCATAGAACATTTCATAATCCATTCAAATAAAGAAAGTGGATGGTAGAAAAAGAGAATATCCCTTTTATAAAATATGGAACATCAAAGTTTGTTAACATAGATGAAAATACCTTTTTAAAAATATTGGATAAGTTACTTTGAAAATTAATAATAAATACCTATTTTATTTTCAAAAATATTTTAAATTGAAATCATTTTGATTTTTTTAATACATGGAAAGAAATATTAATAAAGAATAATACTCATAAAAATGAAATAATATATATTATCATGGAAAGCATTAGACAATATTGTAGAAAATGATTTTCGTGGAAAAAATTAAAATATTTCTTTCAAAATTTGGTAAATAAATCCAAAATAGATGGAAAATGACCTTAATCAATTAATTTTGGCATATATAAGGGTATCTATAAATCCATCTTATGAATATGGATATATATGAGGAATATTCCTAACTAAAAAGAAGGGTTGGGGTCAGTTTCACTTACAATATTCACATTGAGTAAATTATTTTACTAAGGGAAATGAAATTGAGAGAGAATATGTAATACCTCAATAATACCTAGTGGTAAAGAAAATGGTTGGGGTTTTATAGATAAATTTCACAAAATTTTTTCCAAGATAGAAAATCATTCATAACAATCTTGATTTGAAAATGAGATTAAAAATAAATCCTTACCTTTTACTCTTGAATTTCAAAAAAGTTCTATAATATATTTTATCATAAACATAAACATATTAATTACCCATTTAATAACCTTAATAACATCTATTATAATTTTTAATCTATAATTATAACCATTCATTATACATTTATTTTCAAGTTAATGTTTATTTTCATCATTAAATGTTAGTAATTTCAATTGTTTCACATATCTTATATAACGGTGACAGTGAACCCCATTACTCAATACCAAGTTCATAATTAATAGATTAGAAAAGATTTTAAAATATTTATTTTCCAATTATTTATGCATCCCCATGTTAATTTTATGAAAACTATGGGCATGGTTCTTGATAATGGAATCCATGACAAGCTTGTTTCAGGTATTTTGCCGATATAAAAAGATTACCTTATAACAATCATTTTTTTGGTGTTAAAATTTTAGAAACATATTTATGAAATAAATTAATCATTTATATTATATATATTCATCAAATATATTTTATAACAATTCATGCAGGGTGGTGATGAAAAATAGAACACATCACTCCATAGAGGTAGAAATCCACACATACACACGGACGACGTTTTAGTTTTTCATAGAACAAAAAGAAGGAAGAAGTTGGTTTATCTTTTAATAATCTTAAAAATGTTATAAATATGATATTGTTTCATTAAATTCCACTTTTTAACCATCCATGTAATACAGTGAAGGAAAACAAAACATGTCACTTCGCGGAGGCGGCAGTCTGCACGTACACACGAATGATGTTTTCATTTTTCTAAGGGAATGGGGGGAATATAGATGATGGATATTCCCTAAAAATAATAACATTAATTATAATAATAATACTAATTTAATTAAATAATAAATTGAAAAATATATTTTAATGAGAAAGATAGAGAATAAAAGAGGTTGAGGAGTGATTAGTACTCATGCTGAGAACTTGAGCTTTCCTTTGGAGTATTTCATGGAAATTGAGGACTTAGGAAAAATTATTGTGACCAGAGGATTATGTTCATGGAATAAAACTCTAGTTAAAGTAAAAAAATTACATTTATAAGAGGAATTATATTTTTTTTAGTGGCCTTGAAGGGGTGGTGGAAGGCCCCATTTATAAGTTGAGGGAATGGAATTGTTTTAAATAAAACTTCTTAATATAAAGGGAGCACATGTTTCACATAGAAAGTGGATAAAAAAGTGGAAAATAATATAGATAAGATAATTTTTTTTTCAAACCAAACATCAAACACTCATTTTTAGACATGTTTTTAATATGTTGTTGGTCTTTTACCCTTAGTTAAACCCTTTTACCTTAATTTACCATTATCATGGTAACTCCATTTTTAACCTCGGTAACTAATTTTTATGACTAAAAATTAAAATTTAATTTATTAGATAATTTAGATATTATGATAAAAAATATGAAAACAATTTTAAAATATTAAATTTTTGAAAATGATTAAAATAAATTTTAAAATAATAAGTGTATATGGAGAAAAACAATTTTAGAGGAAAATATTACTTATAATCAAAAATGTAAAATATAAGTTTTTAAATTAAACTTAATACTTATAAATGTATAATTTTAATTATAAAATACATATTTGGTATAAAAAAGGTTTTGAGAAATTCTATGTTATTCTTATACCCTAATGAGGTCATAAAAGTCACAGTATTTGTAAAAGTGATGTTTTTTCACTCTTTACCTAACAATAAATATTTTTTAAAAAAATCAAAAAAATAATCCTAATATAATAATACTATTATTAATCCAAAAGTGAATTTAATTTTTTCAAATTAATATTCTAAAATTTAGGAATTTATCTTTTAAATTGAAACATAAAAAACTATTTCTATAGGAAAAATATCTTTTCAAATATCACATATTCTTATTCTTATTTATAATAAATTTATAATTAAGTTAGGGTTAATATATTAATAATATAAATAATATATTTTATCATCATAATATACCTAGTTTTATTTAAATAAAAATTCATAGGGTAAAAAAATTCTAATTTTAGAAAAATATATTCTTGAGTATAAAATGATCTTCTTAGTTTTTTAGCTATACTATTAGAATTTTATTTTTTCATTAGTAATAAAAGTGGCCTTTATTTTTATTTATAAATATATTTCATACTATGGTTAACTTTATTTATTCCTAGTAATTCAATGGATACTTTATGATGGTTATATTTATTTTAATAAAATGTGTTGTGGTTCATTTTGGTTTGGTGTTGTGTGTGAAACAATATATTTAACATAATGTTTATTTTGAGGAGGAATAATCACTAAAATGTTGGGTCGTTACATTTTACTCCACTTAAAAAATAATTTATTACATGAAATATTATTACTAGGATGAAAAAAATCGAGATTTATTTTTTCTGATTACATCCTTAGGTTCCCATGTAGCTTCCTCAAACTTATGATTTTTTTGTAGAACTTTGATTAGATTGGTGGTATTTTTCTGTAAAACATTATCTCTTCGATCTATAATTTACACTATTTATTCCTCATATGTGATATTATGTTCCAAACCTCTCCCAAGTATAATATGTGTTCCATGTATCTCTTTTGAGGAAGTACATACAAAACCCTTCACATGTACTAAACTCAGAATTCACACAAAATCTAGACATCATCGACAATTTTCAAGGAGATATACGGAGGAACACCTTGCTACAAACTTCAAACTCTATATCTCATAAATTTTTTTCCACATAACTATTATATCAATTTTTTGTCGCATTGATATTCTAATGAATGGTTTGAACCTTCTCAATAATTTTATTGGACAATGTTAGGTCCTATCAGCTTCCTATCTCCAACTTCATCCCAACATGTTGCAGTCCTATATCTCTTCCCATACAGAGCTTCATATAGTTCCATCTGAATATTATAATGGAAACTGTTGTTATATGAGAACTATATTAGGGGAAAATGTTGATCTTAACATCCTTGTAAATATATTGAAAATTATCTTAGCATATACTCAAGAGTTTTAATGGTTCTTTAAAATTAACCATTTTTCTAAGGGTGATAAGCAGTGCTGAAGCTCAGCTCTGTCTCTAATTATCACTAGATACTTCTCCAGAACCCTGAGGTAAATGTAGGATCTAAATCTGATACAAAGGAGATTGGTACTCCATGTATCCTTAGCACTTACATTATGTATATCTTGGAAAGTTGGTTAAGTTAAAATTATTCATTTATGGAAATAAAATCCAATGACTTTGTATGGTGATCAACTACGACCTAAATGAAATTATGGAATTTAGATTTTATGGGGAGTACTACAACAAAATCAATGGTGATATTTTCTCATTTATATACTGGTATGAGTAATTTTTGAATAGATCCCTTAGTCTTCTATCAGTCAACCTTAACATGCTAACATACCAAGAATTGAGACATGTATTATACAATCCCCCTCTCCATGTTATCCCTTAAAAAGTTTTTCTTTAGATATTTATGCATCTTCATGATTTATAGATGAATAGAGAAGTATGAGCTATGGATATCATCAAAAGGTTTTGTCTTCACTTATAGATTTAATGGGACACATATCCAGTTATAAAACCTTATAACTTCATCTTTACCAAAGTTTAAATCAATAATATTTATAACTTTTTATATAGATCTATATCATCTTTATGTGCTTATTTTATCTTGACATGGATGGATGGTTCAATCATCATTTGGGTGAGATATTTTTCCACCCTTCCCTTATTACTTCAAGATTCATCCTCTAAAATTTGATGAGTGTTGGGTCTTTTCAACCCTTATCATGGAAAAGGTATCATGATCTTTCCTACTCAGAGCATCAACCAACTTGTTTACCTTTCCTCTGTGGTAGTGTATTGAGTAGTTTAACTCCTTTGGTTCATGTTTAAATCCTTCCATGTGAATATATATTTATAGCTCTTGTGGTCAGTATAAATGTAACACTTCTCACTATACAAATAATTCCACTAAAAATTTAATCCAAAGTTCACTATCGCCAGCCCCAAACTATGAGTTGGGTAATTTTTCTCACAAATTTTTAATTTTCACGAGGAATAAGAAATTACCTTATCATTTTACATGAGAATACATCCCAATCCATTTAATGAAGAATCATTCTATATTAAAAACCTTCTCCACTACAGGGTAATGTAAGCATAGGTGCAGTGACCAATCTCTTCTTAAGATCCTTGAATCTTTCCTCATATTCTTTTATCTAAAGTAACTTCACTCCATTCCATGTTAACATAGTTGTATAATTAGAAAATTGTGAGAGATTTCACACAAATATTTAGTAGTATCTATATAATCCAAGAAAAATTTGGACTTATATCGTTGTGGTTGGTCTCAACCATTCCTTGAACACTTCTATCTTTGATGGACCCATATATTTAACCACACTTCTGATTCCATAAATGAAGAGGAAAAGTTTTTTCATCCAAAATTCACACCTACTTAACTTGGAATATGATTTATCTTTTCGAAGGGTCTTTAGTATAATCCCCAAAATACTGTTAAAGTTCTTACTTTCTCTTATAATATATGAGAATATCATTGATAAGGACTACCAAAAAATTTCAAGGTAATCTCCAAATACACAATTCATCAGATCCATAAATATTTCACGGGCATTTGTAAGTCTAAAAATCATTACTATGAAATAATAGTTTCTATATCTTGTGAGTAAAGTTGTATTTGATATATATTCCATTTTTAACCTTAATTGATGATATCTACATCAAAGGTCAATCTTCAATAAATATTGGGCTTTTCATAGTTGATCAAACAAATCATTAATACAGGGTAGAGGTTATTTTTTCTTGATTGTGATATTATAAAGTTTATAATAGTCAATGAATAGATACACTGATTCATCCTTATTTTTAATAAAGAGAGATGGTGCATCCTATTGTGAAGCATTTGGCTATAAAAAATCCTTATCGACATTTTCTTGGATTTTATTTCTAAATTCCTTCAATTTAGTCAGTGCCATTCTATAGTAAGTATTTTATATCATTAGAGCACAATGAATGAGTTCAATTGAAAACTCTACGTCATGATCTCAGGGAATAATATATAATTACCTAGGAAACACATTGACATATTCTCACACAATAGGCACATATTTAACACTGAGTTCTTAAGTAACTCATAATTGGGTATTAAGACCCATATAATGGATGTAATTTCTATAATAGGTTCATTGTCAAACTTTCAATGATATATGACCATGAGAAGATTTGGGATATTAAATGTGACTTCTTTATCTCAACAATTAATATGGGATATTTATAAAGATAACCAATCCATGCCTAAAATAATATCAAATTCAACCAAAGGATGAATTATAATATTTACAAGAAACAAATTCCCAAAAACTTCTATCAGAGAGGATTGGTATGCTTGAGATGAAATTACTGCACCACCAAGAGTTTTCACCAATAATTCAGTATATAATCACTGGAGTGGTGATTTTATATCTTTATGAAATATTATATATATAAAGGACCGGGGAGATCTGGAATCAAATAAAATATTCATAGTTATAGAGTAGACAATAAGTGTACATTTCACCATGTTTTTTTCATCACACACACCCATGATTGTGATAACATGGGATTACCTTATTCCATGGGTTTAGGATACTAATGAAGTTGATTATTTCCATCAACCCTTGGTTTAGTGCATTGATTGTAATAATTCCTATACTCTTCACAATTTAATCACTGGAGTATAGGGGTGCATTTGGCTGAGATTCTTGTTCTCCATTTCATTATCCATACACTTGTCATATTTTTAATAATCACATACATTGTGTCTAACTTTTCCACATGAAAACATTCTTATTAACCCTTTAAGGAAATTTTACCCATGCTTATTTTCACATTTTTAGCACATGATAAGATTAGACTTCTTCCCACTATGGAATTTATCATTCAGGTTTTCTTGAAACTCAATTTTTATTTTATTATCCAAAAAATCCCAAGGATAATGATAGTATATGATATCTATTTCAACCTTAAGTCCACATAAAAAAATTTATTCAATGTTTCCAAAGTCTCCTATAGCTAACACCTTTTGAAGGCTTCATTTTAATCTACTAAAGAACTAGTTGATTTGGATTTTAGGGTTTGCGATAAAACCTAAGGCATAAATTGTGAGTGTCATGAAATTTTCTTCATAGGTGTCAATGTACTCAAATTCCTTTTATCTTAACTTTAGAAATTCCATCTCTATTTTTATGTGAAGAGTTCAGGGAAAATATTTAGTTAAGAATATTTTTTTGAACTCCTCTCATTCCATAGAGTCTATTTATTCCTTCTAAGTCGTATTATTAATGAGATTACACCATTTTTCATAATCCTATTCCAGGTGATACACATCTAAGAAAACCTTCTCATTGTCCGAGTATTGGAGAATATAAAATATCTTTTCCATCATATTAACCCATTACTGGAGAATAAGTGGATTAAAAGAGCCCTTAAAGGAGGGTGGATGTCTCTACATGAAATAATAAATTGAAAGTTTCTCATTCCTTGGTACATTTGAGAGCTCAAAATGGTTCATGTTATTATTCATTTCTTGGGAGAGTTGAGTGATAATCACCACAAGGTTTTGTACTCTTGATCCCATCTTGTTTGATTGATCAATTGGACAATCCCTACATTACCCATCACATCAATTATTAATTTTTCTTCTCCTTGAACCATCCATTACATAAATAAAGGAATGTTGAAGTATGAGAAAATTAATAAATTCATAAAAATAAAACTATAGACATAGAATAAGTAACTCATAAATGATATTCCTAACTTATGAGTTTCAAAGTTTCAATCTAGTTTATAGATAGTCATTTCAAATTAGGTTCTATATCCTAAATATATTCAAATACGTCATAATGATTCATAAAGAGAATGTGAATTACCAAATCATAACCCTTGATAATTTCAAACTTGGTGTGCAGTTATGCCTCTTAGTCATGCACCAGGTGAAGATCGAGTTAATAAAAATACAGTATTTTTGGGGTTATTACCCCTAGATGAATTTATGCTAGTGCCTGCACTCACTTTTATTATCCTGGAAGAGATTTCATTTCAAAGAAACTACATAATATCTACTTTAATAAAATTTCAGGATGTTATCCTATACTTAGACTTGTCCCTAGGGGTTTCACAAAATTCATCTCATCTTAATCCACAAAATAACTAACCAATCCCCAAAAATAACCAAACCTTGCTCTAATACTAATTGAGGTGATCCAATCATTTCATAAATTCATAATACATCATTTTATATGAAAATTAATTTCATTTCACAAATAAACACACCCAAAACCCAAAGGTTTTGTGTATTTTGAAATTATCTATATAATCATCTTATTTTACAACACCTTAATCATCTCCCATAAAGGGAATATTTTATTCTATCCTCTAGACACATCATACATAATAATTTTATTTATAACATGGGGAAATGAAACATAGGAAAGGTTGAGATCAAATTCACAGTAAGGGTAAACATTAGAGATAATGATAAGCGATCCTATGTGAGTATAAGAAAAACATTTGGGTATGAGAACATATCCAAGTTCCATGAATATAACATTAGGATACCATGCCCAAATAAAAAAGTATCATAATACATAAATCAAGGATCTAAGAATAATATAATATATAATATAATGACTTGGATTATCCGTGTATTGTTTTTAAATATTATATGGATTATTTTTTATACAAGGCGCTGAGATGAGGTGCAATTATGAGGTTTAGTGTGCCCGAAAAAAATGTTTAAAGAATATTAAAATATTAAATAGAACACACATGCGGTATTCCTAAAAAATTGGAATAAATCTTAAATAGGTTCCTAGATCTAAAATTTGAGGGCATGGTTGAGTTCAGAACAATAGTTTTACCATAAGAAAAACCTAACATTGGTTAGCACGGGTCGATTGTGGAAAGTTGTCACATGCATTTAAAATGAATAAAATAAATTGATAAAAAATTATTTTATTTTTATTTCATTGATGTAGCAATGTAGTGACAAGTTTATTTTAATAAACCCATTAGCAGAGACCCAGGGTTATGATCATAACCCTAGATTCCTCTAGAGGCCTTAGAGAGAGAGATATGAAGAATCCTATCGGTAGGTGATGATAGAACTTTTCATCAGAGGTCAACAGACACCGTTCTTGGTAGATATCACCAACAATGATGATTTAGTGATCGATCTTCATCATAAAGTGACCCGAATCTAGGTAGGATGCACTATTTAAATTCTTCTTTCCCGTTCTTGATTTCTATGACAAACACAAACTAATCCATGAACAGATTATCCCATAGGTCGATCGTACTTGCGGGATGGGATGATATTTACAAGGTTTATCAAGATTTGGTTATAGAGATTTATTTTTGATTCATTCATAATTATTATGGGAATAGATCGAGTTCATAATGAAAAACAGCAGAGGTTCGTTCCTCAGGATTGTTCCTTCTGCTTTTTCTCCCATGATTTCTTTTGTTCTTGATGCTTGTTCTTCTTTATTCCCCAAAATTTGAACAATCGATCATTATGCCTTCAATTATTGGTACAACGATCCAAAACTAGAGATACAGATTTGGGACGAATCAAAGGAGGTGTGATGATGACGGTGGAAGACGGATCAAAGCAATTCGGGAGAACTTGTTCTTCGGGTGAGTTGCATCGGGATGGATTAAATCATATTTCTGAGCTGATTGAAGTCTTGGAACCCATATATTCAGTGTTAGGGTGGTGATATGACCTTTGATATGTACTTTCATGGTGAAAAAACCACTAGAATGAGACTTTGAAGATCGGTCAAGGCATACAGAGGAAGAACACAAGTTTTTAGAAAACCCAGAGCACACATCGTGTAGTCTCAGCTACATGGCTTGTGTTCATCGGTGGACAACTCGGAATGTACCTTGGGAGGTACATGGACACGGGTTAGAGTACACAGGTTTCCTACATGGTGTGTACTCCCCCACACTACATGTCCTGAACCTATTACATGGACTTCCCCATGTACTGGTACACGAGCAGGTATACACAGGCTCACCCCGTGTACTGGCACACAACCAGAGTACATGGGTGGACCCCAGATGGAATAACACGGTGTGTGAATCCTTATACATGTTTTGTACCTCCTTTAATACATTAAATGTTATAAATACATGGTCCTTTGTACACAATAAGTACATGGGGTCAAGGGACACGACGTGTGACCCTACTACACCCCGTGTACCCCCTTCATACACGGATTGATCCACTTGTCCTCTATATCCTATACAAGTTTTGTTAGGGTTTGTTCCCTTTATTTTTTCCCTAAATTTAGATGTGAATAATTTTCTACTCATATGACTATTATCCCTTCAGCAGGACTTCTTGTATAGATTTGTTGGAATCCCCCAAGAGGCCCAAAGCAGGATCCTCTATTCATTCTTTGTGCCCTAGGTGAAGTTATTGGTATCGATGTGACCAACACTACATGGGAGCTGATCTTCTACTTACCAGTTTAATCTAGATTGAGTTATTGGTATCAAACCATGGCCCTAAATATGATCATCATCTATTGTATCATATATATTTTAGATATATCAGCATATATCTCTCATGGAGAGACCTGATGAGTAATACCTCTCTGGCAGACATCATCGGTGCTATCAGACTCAGGAGTGTGTTCTCTCTGATGAGTGCTTCGTGGAATCTTTGATCTGAATTCCTAGGGTTGGTATATAGTGGTTGTGACTTACCTCTAGACTGTGTGTCTCAGTTGAGTATATCCGGATATTCTTTTCATATATGATATAGACATATACCTATGTAGAGCTGACTGTATATTTCCTTTGTTGTATTTCTTTGTGATTTTGGGGTGTCCTAATAAGTATTTCTATACTCATCCCTGTATGGGCTTTGACCACATGTGTTATGTATTATGTAGATTATCAACCTTTTGATGGATTCCTAGGCGAACCAAGACTAGATGGTGCTTTGTGAGACCAGACATACTGAGGTGTGTTCCTGCAACTTTCAGACAGTAGTCCCAATACCTTTTTCATATATGTTGGACTTGTGTTACATACTTCTTATAGTGGTCTTGTATTTGGCCCTATTTACTTTTATTTTCTTTCTTTCGAACTCTGGTTGTGGGATATAGTGGTTTGTATGCATTTTTTACTCAGTGTTTTTTATATTTTAGTATTTTGTGGGCTTGGAGATGTGTGTATGCATACAGGTACATAGGAAATGCCTACCATGTTAGTGATATAACTAACTGGTTCTAGTCATCAGCCCTTTCCCTATTAGAGGTGGGATTGGGGAGTCGTGACATGGGCCCCACTGGGACGGGTCATGAAAGAGTGGTATTAGAGGGAGTTTGGTTCTACTTTAGGACCGAGAGTCTGTGAGATTGGTTTGGTGAAATAGTTTTAAGTGTTTTTGAGTTCAACTTTTAGGCATAGGACTCCAATATTAGTGCAGCGGATGATGTATCCATACACTAGGACTTTGATAACTAGTTTTTCAACTTGGTATATGAGAACACTGGTTATAAGGAAAATAATGGTACATGCATCATATAGAAAAGGGTTGTGGTTTCCATGTCCTTCTTGTGTCATCTCTCCAGATATACTCATTGACTGTGGTACATATTGTTTGTTAAAGTATGCCTCCATGATTTATACTATCTAGTATTCAATAGAATGATCATGAGGATGACCCCCTCAGTGATGAGGCTTCAATACAGGGACCAATTCCCTATATGTTACCTCTAGGTAGTGCACCAACCATACCATCTCCTATAAAGCAACACATGGTACCCACAATACCAATGAATGAAGAGAATAGGCTGATATTGCTTCACGAGTTTCAAAGATAGAGACCCCTCAGGTTTCAAGGTGAGCTCGACCCTCAGGAGGTCAGGGACTAGATTGAGGTGGTGACCTGAGTTTTCTATCTAGTCAGGACACCAACGGATGAGATGGTGGTCCTGGAAGCGAGCCTTCTACATGACTTAGTGGGGAGATGGTAGAGTTTAGATATCTAGATTCATGATGAGGAAACTCTTTCATGGGAAAAGTTTGAGTGCTTCTTTAGGGATGAGTTCTCACCAGTTACGTTGAGAGATGTGCATATCCAAGAGCTTCTTTAGCTCCAAAAGGGTAGAATGACAGTGGATAATTATTTATCAAGGTTCAACAACCTTTCTAGGTACTCAATATATATGGTTATAGATTATTAATTTAGGGATTGGAATTTTGATTAAGGTATACGTAGAGATATATAATCTAGTGTTATCTCTCTGTGCATTTTGACATATGCTGGGGTGCTTGAGATGGATTTGGGGGTTAAAATATTCTTGAATGAGTAGATAAAACAAATGATAGTCAGTAGTGGAAAATCAGAAGTAGAGACCTCAGCAATAGGAAGCTGATGTCATTCTCAAGGACCTAGATGCGGGAGACGTTTCAAGAGGAGGTACCAGGATAGAGGATCTATAGTTTGGGGCTCACAGGGTGGGTCTAATCATCATAGAGATAGGTGATGTTATTCATGTGATGGAAGGGGAAATCTTGCTCGAGATTTTCCAACCCATCGTATTATTGATAGGGAGACTGTGGATAGAACACCAAGGAAAAGACAATAGATGGAGCAGAAAGATCTTCAGGGCGACAGATGTGGTAGAGGAGTTGGGAGAGCAGCAGGAGGCGGTTGACGTTTCGAATCGCTACCACCACCCCCAGGTGGTCCATGCTGGGCATAGGGATCTAGAGGACAAGGGAGGGGATAACTGCATTCTATTGAGGCATATAACCTAGGGGATCCAAAATGATTTGTGGTATCTTCTTTGTCTTTTATACCTTATCTATCATACTAATATACATAGGTTCTAGTCATTCCTTTATGACCACATATCTTGTATAAGACCTAGAGATTCTAGTTAAACTGTAGACTCAGACCTTACACTTGGATTTTCCTACTAGAGGAGACTCAATGATCACACACCTATGCTATAAGTGTGAGATGGCCCTTGGAGGTGAGAGTTTAGGTTGTAACCTCTTAGAAGTGACATCGAGGCCTTTCGACGTCATTCATGGTATGGATTGGTTATCTACAATCTATGCCTAGATTAAATGTTTTAGGAAAAGGGTGTAGTGTATCCACATTGATAGAATGAGGTTTACCTTTTTCAGTGAAAAGGAAACCCATGTGCATAGAATGGACTCATTCATAGGAGGTTGCATCCAATTACTCATCAGTTGGATGGCTTGACCCTTGGTACAAAAGATGTTATGAGTTTCTAGTTTCCTATAGTGGTAGAGAAGTATGAGGAAGTCTTTCCTGAAGATGTTCCAGGTTCACGTCCCCATTGGGAGATATAATTATATATTGATTTACACCCTAGGAAATCATAGATATCTTCAACAGCATATCAGATGGATCCTGTAGAGTTTCACAAGATGAGGGTGTGGTTGGAGGACTTGTAGAGGAAGGGCTTCGTAAGACCCAATGTTTCACCTTGGGTTACCCCAGTTTTGTTTTCCAAAAAGGAATATGATAGATTGAGGTTTTATGTAGACTAACGACACTTAAACTAGGTGACCATAAAGAATAAGTATTCATTACTGAGAATCAATGACATCTCTGATCAGTTTAAAGGGGTGTAATGTTTATCAAAGGATGGACTTTGATCAGGCTATCACCAGTTATGAGTACGAGACAAGGATATACCAAAGATGGCTTTTAGGTGTCGTTAAGGTCATTATGAGTACTTAGTGATTCCCTTTGGCATGAAGAACACCCCAAAAATGTTCATGGGACTCATGAACCAAATATTTCAACCTTATTTAGACCAGTTCATGGTAGTATTCATCGATGATATCCTTGTGTACTCGGCGTCCAAGTAAGAGAATTAAAGACACTTAAGGATGGTTTTGATGTACTATGAGAGAACAAAATTTATAGGAAACTCTCGAAGTTCCAGTTTTGGATTCAGGAGTTCCACTTTCTAGGGCACGTTGTCTCAGTGGATGGAGTGGCAACAGACTGGGCCAAGGTTGAGGTAGTGTTATCATGGGTTTTGCCTAAGAATGTGATGGTGGTGCAGAGATTCCTTGGGATATCAGGATATTATCAGAGATTCATACCTGATTTATCTAGAATATCAGAACCTATGATAAATTTGAATTGAAAGGGGTGGCCTTTCTTGTGGTTTAGAAGTGCCAGTGGGCTTTTTAATAGCAGGGATAGAGTTTGACGGGCACTCCGATCTTGGGATTGCTGGAGGAGGACATTGAGTATGCAGTGTTTTGTGATGCATTAGGAACCGGGATTGGTTGTGTCCTGATGCAGAGGTAAGTAGTTATTTCCTATGGTTTTTATTAGTTGAGACCACATGAGTAGAACTACATAACCCACGATCTTGAGTTAGCAGTGGTAGTCTTCGTATTGAATATGTGGTGAAACTACCTAATGGAAAAGTGCTTATCATATACTCCGATCACAAGAGTCTCAAGTATATATTCTCTTAGAAGGATCTAAACTTGAGATAGAGGTGATGGATATAGATCCTCTAGGACTATGAATTTGAGATTGTCTATACTTATGGGAAGGGGAACATGGTGGTAGATTCTCTCAGTAGGAGATCTAGTTTTTAGTTGTTAAATGAGGCGATGGAGTTGTTGGACTTGTTGAAGTTAACCTTTGTGAAGGTTTATGGAGTATCTTACCTCCAGTTAGTGGTTTTTACCCCTCCACTCTTACAGTGAGTCATGGAAGCATAACTTGGAGATATCGGTTGTGAGACTTTACGTACTCAGATATCCACAAGGAATGCTCCTAATGGATGCTCAAAATATGGGGAGAACATTGCTCTTTTCATAAGATGCATAGTAGTACTAGTGGTGTCGTGGGAAGAGGTTTTTAGGGAGTTTCATACATCCCCTTTAGCGGTACATCCTGGTGTGGTGAATATGTACCTGGACCTATGACGTTAGTTTTGGTGGACAGGGATGAAGAAAAAAGTTGCAAAGTTTGTTTCTCGATGCCTTACTTGTCAGCAAGTGAAGGATGAGCACCAAATTCCAGCGGGTTTATCTCAACACCTTGAGGTTCTAGAATAGAAGTGGGATGAGATATTGATGGAATTTGTGATGGTTTTACCACATACATCCAGGGGACACAATTCTATCTAGGTGATCATTGAATGACTCACCAAGTCATCCCACTTCCTATCTATCTGAGAGTAGAGTTTTGAAGAGAGCTTGGGATGACTCTATGTTTAGGAGATAGTTTGAACCCATGGAGTTCCATCGTCAATATTTTCATATCATGATGATTGATTTACATCTAGTTGTGGAAGGGATTACAAGAAGCATTTAGGTCATAGTTATATTTGAACACATTGTTTCACCCACAAACTAATGGCCATACAAAGTGGAACATTTAGGTTATGGGGAACATGTTGCGGGCTTTCATGATATACTTTGGACGTAGTTAGGAGGATCAACTACCACTAGTGGAGTTTTCATACAATAACATCTACCATTCGACCATTGGTATGGCACTATTTTAGGCTTTGTACAGGTGACCCTGTAGGTCACCACTTTGCTAGACTGACCCAGGAGAGTCAGCACTCATGGGACTAAATTTGGTTCAAACTACTACCGAGATGATGCATATCATCTAGGAGAAGATGAGGACTGTACAAAACCATCATAAGTCTTATGATAATAGGCGGAAGAGGCCTTTGGAGTTTGATGAAGGAGACTACGTGTTCTTATAGGTCTCACCTCGACATGGGTTTCAAATATTTTTCAGGGGAGAAAATTTATCTTTGAGGTGTATTGTCCCTTTTTAGATACTATGTAGAGTTGGTGAGGTGGTGTTCCATTTAACTCTACCTCCACAGTTAGACCAGGTACACAATGTCTTCCACATGTCATAGCTAAGGAGGTACATGCATGACCCATTGCACGTTATCAACTAGGGTGAGATGGACATTGAGGATGGAGAAACTTTTTCTAAGTACCTGGTGGAGATTAAGGATCGACAGGAGTGAATCCTTTGTGTGTGATCGATTCCCATAGTGCGTGTCTAGTGGTAGTATGGGAATCTCTAGGAGAGCACTTGGGATTGGAAGGCTCAAATTCACTCTCAATATCCTCATCTTTTTGAGTAGCCTTTGTTTTTGATTTTTGGGGACATAAATACCCAAGGTGGGGAGAATGTAATGACTTAGATTTTCCATATATTATTTTTAAATATTATATGGATTATTTTTGAGACCATACACTGAGATGATGTGTGATTCTGAGGCCTGGTGTTCCTGAAAAAAATGTTTGAAAAATATTAAAATATTAAATAGCACGTGCATGTGGTTTTCCTAAAAAAGTGTAATAAATATTAAATGGGTTCCCATATCAAAAATACAAGGGTTTCATTGAGTTCAGAACCACAGCTTTACCCTAAACGTGACCTGATAATGGTCAACATGGGTCAATTGTGAAATTTTTTCATGGGAATTTTAAATTAATAAAATAAATTGATAAAATTTATTTTATTTTTATTTTATCAAAGTAGTGATGTAGAAACAAGTTTATTTTAATAAACCCTTTGGAATAGATCTAGGGTTAGACTTATAACCCTGGAATCCTCTAGAGGCCCTAGAGAGGGAGATCTGGAGAATCCTATCGGCAGGTGATAAAAGAACTTCAGATAAGAGATCGATGAACACCATTCTTGGTAAATCTCACCAACAATGATGATATGGTAACTGATCTTCATTATCAAGTGATCTGAATCCAGGTAGTATGCATTATTTTGATTCTTCTTTCCTGTTCTTAATTCCTATGATGAAATTGAACTAATCCATGAACAAATTATCCCGCGGGTCGATCATACTTTCGGGATGGGATGATATTTCGGGGTTTATCAGAATTTGGTTCTAGATATTTGTTTTTAATTCATTCATAATTCTTATGAGAACATATTGGGGATAAAATGAACAAATTTCAAGGTTTGTTCCTCAGGATTTTTCCTTGTTCCTTTTCTTCCCCGATTTCTTGTGTTCTTGACGTGCGTTCTTCGTTATTCCCCCAACTTTGGACAATTGATCATTGCACCTTCAATTCTTAGCACAAAAATCTGAAACTAGAGATTCGAATTTGGGATGACTTGACAGAGGTGTGATGACGATGTCAGTAGACAGATCGAAGTGATTCGGGAGAACCCATTATTCAGGCGAGTTGCGTCGAGATAGATTAAATCGAATTTCTGAGCCAATTGAAGGCCCCAAACCCATCAAATTGGTGTTAGGGTGGAAAAATGATATTGGATATGGAGTTTTGAGGAAAATAGACCACTGGAATGATATCCATAAGATTATATGAGGTGTAAAGAGGAAGAACATGAGTTTCTAGAAATCCTAGAACACATGGTGTGTAGTCTCGACTACATGAATGTGTTCATAATTAGACCACTCGACATGTACCCTGGGAGGTACATAGACATGGTGTGAAGTACACTAGTTTCCAACATAGTGTGTACTTCCCCACATGACATTCCCTGAATCGGTTACATGGATTACCTCATGTACTGGTACACAGACAGACATACATGGGATGACGCCGTATATTAGCACATATCCAGAGTACACGACCAGACCCCAGTTGGACAAACATGGTGTGAGACTCCTTCTACAAGGTGTTTACCTCATTTTCTACATGACATGTTATAAATACATGAGTTGTTGGACATGAAAAGTACCCATCTTCAATGGACATGGCGTGTGACACTAATACACATTGTGTACATCCTTTCTACATGGATTGAGCCACTTTTCCTTCCTATCCTGGACAAGTTTTGTTAGGTTTCATTCCCTTTATTGTTTCCCTAATGGTAGGTGCAAATAATTTCATACTCATAGGAATATGATCCCTTTAGCAAGAGTTCTTGGATAGAGTTATTGGAATCCCTTAAAAGTCCTAGAGTAGGATACTCTATTCATTATTTATGACTTAGGTGGAGTTCTTGGTATCGATGTGACCCACACTATGTAGGAACCAATCCTCTAATTAGCGGGTTAATCTAGATTGATTTGTTGCTATCACCCCATGTCCCTGGTTGTGATCCTCATATTTTGTATCATATCTCTTTCAGATCTATCATCATATCTCTGTCATGGAGAGTCCCGACAACCAGTACCTCTCAGACGGATGCCATCAGTGCTATTAGACTCAGGAGTGTGTTCTCTCAGATTAGTGATTCGTTGAATATTTGAGCTGAATTCCTAGGTTTGTTATACAATGGTTGCGACTTACCACTAGACTATGTGTCTTGTTTGAGTATATCTAGATATTCTTGTTATATGTGCATCATAAATATACCTGTGTAGAGCTGATTGTATCTTTCATTTGTTGTATTTCATTGTGGTTTTGGGGTGTCCTACTAAGTATTTTTATACTCACCCTATATGAGATTTTCCTGTATGTGTCATGTCTTGTGTAGACAATCATCCTTTTTATGAAGTCCTAGGTGGACCAGGACCAGATAGTGCTTTGTGAGATCATACATATAGAGGTGTGTTCCCATGGCTTTCAGGCAGTAGTCCCAGTACATTTTTCTTATATGTTGGACTTTTATTAAATACTTCTTGTAGTGGTATTGTATTTGGACCTATTTACTTTGCTTTACTTTTTTTTCATACAATGGTTATGGGATATAGTGGTTTTCATGCATTGTTTACTTAGTGGTTTTTTCATTTTAGCATTTTGTGGGCTTGGATATGTGTGTGTGCATACTTGTATATAGAAAATGCCTACCATGTTAGTAATATGCTTACTTGGTGCTAGTCACTAGCCCCTATCTTATTAGAGACAGGCTTAGGGATTCGTAGTATGGGCCCCATAGGGACGGGTCATGACAGAGTGGTATCAAAGGGAGGTTGGTTCTACTTTATGATTGGGAGCCTGTGAGATAGGTTTGGGGAAATATTTTTATGTGTTTCGAGTTCGGATTTCAGACTAGGGACTCCATTGTTGGTGCAACAACTAACATATCCATACACTAGGACTCTCATAACCTATTTTTCGACTTGATACATGAGAACAATGGCTGTAGGGAAAATAATGGTACATGAATCATATAGGAGTGGGTTTTGGTTTCCATGTACTTCTTAAGTCATATCTCTAAATATACTCATTGACCGTGATACATATTGTTTATTATAGGATGCCTCTACGATGTATACCAGCTAGGATTTAACAGCTTGATCACGAGGAATGACCCATTAGTGAAGAGGCTTCGATAGAGGGACTAGTTCCCTAGATGTTACCTCCAGGTGGTACACCAACCATACTTCCACTTGTAGAGAAGCACCTGGTACCCACATTACCAAAAGATAAGGAGTGAAGGTTGAGAATGCTTCATGAGTTTCAAAGACAGGGACCCTTAAGGTTTCGAGGCGATCCTAATCCTTAGGTGGCTGAGGACTGGATTTAGGTAGTGACCCAAGTTTTCCATCTAGTTAGGACACCATAGGATCATATGGTGGTCCTTAAAGTGATCCTTCTACATGGATCAATAGAGAGATGATGCATTTTGGCTATCCAAACTCACAATGAGGTGACTCTTTGATGGACAGAGTTTGAGTTCCTCTTTAGGGAGGAGTTCTCATCAGTTATGCTGAGATCTGTTCATATCCATGATATTCTTCAGCTCTAGAAGTTCAGCATGATAGTGGTTGATTATTTATCTTTGTTCACCAGCATTTCTAGGTACTAGATGGATATGGTTAGAGATCAGTACTTCAGGGCTTGGAGATATCCAAGACAACATTATCCCTATGTGAATTCTGAAATATGTTGGGGTGCTTGAGTAGGCTTTGGTGGTTGAAATATTCTTTCTTGAGTAGATACAACCAATGATAGTTGGCAGTGGAAAAGATGGAGTAGAGGCCTCAGTAGTAGGGAGCCGATGTTAGTCTTAGGGACCTGGATGTGGGAGATGATTCAATAGGAGGTCCTAGGATAGAATATCTGCTGTTTAGGGATCATAGGGTGGGTCTAGTCATCCTAGAGAGAAGCAGTGCTATTAATAAAATGACATAGGATATCTCTCTTGAGATTTCCCAACCCGTTGTACTACTGACAGGGAGACTATAGATAGACCACCGAGGAATAAACAGTGGAAAGAGCATGTAGATCCATAGGTCAACATATATGGTAGAGGAGTTGGGAGAGTAGTAGGAGGTGGTCGACATTTCAACTTGCTACCCCCAACAACCCTAGGTGGTCCATTCCAGGCTTAGGAAGTTGGAGGATAGGGGAGGGGACGACTGCATGCGATTAAAGAATTGACTTAGGGGATCTAGGAATAATTCAAGGTATGATCTGTGTATTTTATACATTATTTTTCGTATTTATAGACATAGGTTCTAGTCACTCCTTTCTCACAACTTATATTGTATGAGACCTAGATATTTCGGTCGAACCTTTGACTCAAACTTACATTTGGAGACACCTATTGGAGGAGACTCAATGATCACACACATATTCTAGTAGTGTGACTTGGCCCTTAGAGGTGATATTTTTAGTTGTAACCTCTTGGTAGTGAAGTTGAGGCCTTATGAAATCATTCTTGGTATGGATTTATTATCTATAGTCGATGACCATATTGATTATTTTAGGAAAAGAGTGCGGTGTGTCTGTAGTGATAAAATGAGTTTTACCTTTATCGGTGAGAAAGAAACACATGAAACATAGTATGGAATCATTCATAGGAGTGTACAGATGATTACTCATCAGTTGGATAGACTGACCCTCAGTGCAGAAGATGTTATTAGATTCTAGTTTCCTACAGTGGTGGAGGAGTACACATACATCTTTCCTGAAGATGTTCCAGGTTTACCACCCCACCGAGAGATAGAATTATACATTGATTTAATCCTCGATATGACACTAATATCTACACTATCATATCAGATGGATCCTGCAGAGATTCATGAGATGAGGGTGCAGTTGGAGGACTTGTAGTGAAAGGGCCTTATGAGACCCATTGTTTCACCCTAGGTGGACCTAGTTTTGTTTTCCAAAAAGGCATATGAGAGTTTGAGGTTGCGTGTTGACTAATGATTCTTTAACCAAGTGATAGTGAAAAAAAGTATCCACTAATGAGAATTGATGACCTCTTTGATATGTTTAAAGGGGAACAATGGTTATCAAAGGTTGACCTCCGATCAGGCTATCACCAATTTCAAGTACGAGATTAGGATATACTGAAGATGGATTTTATACATCATTACGGTCATTATGAATACTTGGTGATGCCCTTTGTCATGAATAATTCCAAATCAGTGTTCATGGGACTCATGAACTAGATCTTTCAACCTTGTTTAGACTGGTTTGTGGTAGTCTTCATCAAAGATATCCTTGTGTACTCGACGTCCTAGGAGGAGCTCGCGAGACACTTAAGGATGGTTCTAGTTGTACTATGAGAGCACCAAATTTATAGAAAACTCTCAAAGTGCTAGTTCTAGATTCAGGAGGTCCACTTTCAAGGACACATTATCTCAGTGGATGGAGTGTTAGTGGACCCGGCCAAGGTTGAGGCAGTGTTAGCATGGGATCCACATAAGAATGTGATGGAGGTGCAGAGATTCCTTAGGCTAGAAGGATATTATTAGAGATTCATACTTGATATCTCTATAATATCATCACCTATGACCAATTTAAATTGAAATTAGAAGCCTTTCGTGTGGACAGAAAAGTGACAACAATCTTTTCAGCGGCTAAGGAAAATTTTGACGAGCACTCAGATCATGGGATTTCTGGAGGAGGGTGTCGAGTATGTAGTGTTCTATGATGCATCAGTAAACGATCTTGGTTGTGTCTTGATTTAGAGGCAAGAGATGGTTTCCTATGGTTTTTGTTAGTTGGGACCACATGAGAAGAACTATGTGACCCAAGATCTTGAGTTAGCAGAAGTAGTCTTTGCATTAAAGATGTGGCAACACTACCTGATAGGAGAGTGTTTTATCATCTACTCTGGTCACAATAGTCTCAAGTATATATTCTATCAGAAGGATATAAACTTGATATATAGGCGATGGATAGAGTTCCTCTAGAACTATGTCTTTGAGATTATCTATACTCTTGGTAAGGGGAATATGGTGGAAGATGCTCTCAGCAGGAGATCTAGTTCGCAGTTTTTGTACGAGGTGACAGAGTAGTTGGACATGTTGTAGTTATAATTTGTGGATGGAGATAGAGAATCTTAACTCCAATTGATGGTTGTTACCCCTACACTCTTGCAGTGATCCAGGAAGGCATATCTTGGGGATATTGACTACTATACTTTACATGCTCAGATATCCACAGGGAATGCTCCTGATGGATCTTAAAAATGTGGGGAGTACATCATTCTTTTCAGAGGATACATAGTAGTATCAGTGGTATTGCAATAAGAGGTTCTGAGGGAGTTTCATACATCCCATTTTGTGGTAAATACTAGTGTGAAAAATATTTACTAGGACCTATGAATTTTTTTTAGTAGGCAGGGATAAAGAAAGGATTTGTGGAGTTTTTTTCTCGATGATATACTTATCAGCAAGAGAAGGATGAGCAGTAGGTTACAATAGGTTTAGATCAACCCCTTGAGGTTTCAGAATGAAAGTGGTATGGGATATCTATTGTCTTTATGAAGGGTTTACCACATACATATATGGGACATGATTCCATTTGGGTGATTCTTGACCGACTCACCATGTCATCCCACTTCCAAGTTATCCAAGAGTAGAGTTTAGTAAAGAACATTAAACGCCTCTATGTTCAGAAGATAGTTTGACTCCATGGAGTTCCATCATCAATAGTTTCAGATCATGCTGTTCTCTTTACATCCCAGTTGTGGAAAGGATTACAAGAAGCATTTAGGTCCTAGTTATGCTTGAGCTCAACATTTCACCCACAAACTGATATCCAGGAAGAGAAGACCATTCAAGTTATGGAGGACATGTTGAAGGCTTGAATGATAGACTTTGTCCATAGTTGTGAGGATCACCTACCACTGGTGGAGTTTTCATACAATAACAACTACCATTCTACCATTGGTATAACACCATTTGAGTCATTTTATGGGTAACCCTATAGGTCACCACTTTGCTGGATTGATCCAGGAGAGTCAGAACTCATGGGCCTAGAGTAGGTGTGAACTAATACTCAGAAGGTGCATATTATCCAGGAGCATATGAGGATTGTGCAGATCCATCATAAGTCTTATGCTGATAGGCAGAAAAGACCTTTGGAGTTTGAGAAAGGAGACCAAGTGTTCTTACGGGTCTCACCTCGAAGCGGGTTATGGAGATTTGGCTGGTGCAATAAGTTATCTCCGAGATTTATCAACCATTTTTAGATACTGTATAGAGTTGGTGAGGTGGAATACTACTTATATCTACCCCCACAATTATACTGGGTACACAATATCTTCCATGTGTCACAGTTGAGGAGGTACGTTCATGACCCCTTGCATATCATCGATTGGGGCGTGATGGACATCGAGGATGGAACAAATTTTGCTGAGTACCGAGTGGAGATCAAGGATTATTAGGAGATGATCCTTTTTGGATAATTGATTCCCTTGGTGCGTGTCCAGTGGCAGTACGGGAATCTCCAGGAGAGCACTTGGGAGTGGGAGGCTTAGATTAATGCTATGTACCCTTATATTTTTTAGTATCCTTTGTTTTGGATTTTTGGGGATATAAATCCCCAAGGTGGGGAGAATTTAATGACTCAGATTTTCCATGTATTATTTTTAAAAATTATATGTATTGTATTCAAGACTAGGCATTGAGACAACATGAGATTACGAGGCCCAATGTGCTCAAAAAAATGTTTGAAAAATATTAAAATATTAAATAACACGTGTGTGTGGTTTTCTTGAAAATGTGGAATAACTCTTAAATGGGTGCTCAGATCAAAAATTCAAGGGAGTTTTTTAGTTTAGAATAGAGACTTTACCCTAGGCGTGGCCTAACATTGGCCGACACGGGTCGACTGTAGAAAGTTGTCACAAGAATTTTAAATAAATAAAATAAATTGATAAAATTTTATTTTATTTTTATTTAATCAATGCAATGATAGGTTTATTTTAATAGACAATTTGGAAGAGATCCAAGGTTAGTATTATAACCCTAGAATCCTCTGGAGGCCCTAGAGAGAGAGATATGGAGATTCCTCTCGGCATGCGATGATATAAATTCAGATCAGAGATCGATGAACGCCATTCTTGGTAGATATCGCCAACAACGATGATGCAGAGGCCAATATTATTTTGTAAGTGATCTGAATCTAGGCAGAATGCATTATTTCTATTATTATTTCACGTTTTTGATTTCTACGATGAATGTGAACTAATCCACAAACATATTATCCAGTGGGTCGATCATACTGGTGGGATGGGATAATATTTTTCGGGGTTCATCAGGGTTTGGTTCTAGAGATTTTTTTGATTTGTTCATCATTATTATGGGAATGGATTGAGGATGGAATGAAAAATGACCAAGGTCCATTCCTTAGGATTGTTCCTTGTGCCCCAAATTTCTTTCATTCTTGATGCGTGTTCTTTGTTCTTCCCCTAACTTTGAAAAATCGATCATTGTGACTTTTATTATTGGAAAAATAGTTTGAAATTTGAGATCTGGCTTCAGGAAGATTCGACATAGGTGAAACGATGATGACGGTGGATAGATCAAATTGATTCAAGATAACCTGTTATTCTGGTGAGTTGCGTCAAGATGGATTAAATTGGATTTATGAGCCAATTGAAGGCCTGGAACCCATCGATTCAGTGTTAAGGTGGTGAAATAACCATGGATATGGAGTTTCAAGGAAAACGGATCACCAGAACTGTAACACCCGAGAATTTTATGTTATATAAATCATCAAAGGGATCTTTTTCTACACAACACTTACTTGGCTTGCTTTACACGCAATCGCGACCTTCCTCGATAGCTTGCGTCGTACGCAATACCGAGTTTCACTAAACAACAATATGCTATTAAAACTAACCATTATGAATAGTAATAACCACTTTTTGAAATTTTATAAATTTTATTTTTCAAAATGGACTTCATTTTTGGACTCAGAATATCGAAATTAGCCTAGGGTGAAATTTTGGTATTTTTCTGAAAACTTTCAATTTTTGATGAATAGTGAAACCACTAAGTGGTAGGTTAAAAACTGAATTTTGCATAAAACTTAATTTTACCGCTTCTGTGAATGGAATTTCGAAAATCCGACAGACATGGTTGATATTAGTAAGTAAAATGTGGTTCAATGAGATAAAATTTTTTTTTGGTGAATAGTAACTTTTTACTTTTTTTACCGCGGTTAATAGTAAATAGGGTAACTAAGGGTAAATATGATATTAATATTACCCTAACACATGTCCTAATTCTATTGGACAAGTGTAATTCGACCAAAAACAAACTTAGGAATAAAATATGACCATTTAGGCCCACTTGGATTAGATTAGGACATTTATTATTAATTTATTTAAAGAAGGGTTAAAATAGTTAAAATCAAAGTTTAACAAGTAAATCATTTTTAATATGGGGTTATACATAAGATAAATTCAATTGTAAATATTCATTAGAAAGCTAAAACGATTTCCTACATGATGATATTTTATTTGTAATTTTTAGACATCAAATAATTTAATTTATTTATTACACAAAGATGATGCAGTAATTATCTTATTAATGAAATATTGACAAAATTGATAATATAAATACCAAAATAAATGTAATTTAAGACTTTTTATGAATTACACTAATTTTCTAGGTTACTATGATATATTAATGTTGATTTAATAAACTTGGTTCGAACATATAATTCTGTTATGACTTTCATAAAAATCATATATCAAATAGTGTCAAAATTGACACAAAATAGTTTTTAAATCAAATATTATATTATTAATTGTTATTTTATTCCTAAAAATCTAAGGTTCGGCCAAATGACTTAGATAAGGATATATATATTAATAATAAACAATTTGGGGTTCGTTTGGCATGTTATAGTAAGTGTATTAACCATATAGTGAAAGAAAACAAAAAGACACGGTAAAAGTTAAATTAATTAACTTAGAGTTAAATCTAATTGATAAGGTTAAAATAATACCCTAAACTTGTCTAAATCCTATTGGTTGATAGGCTTTCGACCCATCCCCACTTTAGCTTCTAAATAAGACCCTTTGGAACCATTATAAACCGATTTTGACTTTAATACAAAATAATATTTTGAGATATTCCTAAGGTGCCCCTCTCCTCCCTTATAAAAGGGCACCTCCTCCCCCTCCTCCTCACACCAATTTGAGCACTCAAGCTCGGCCAACCCCTGCCATTTTCTCCTCTCCACTTCCCTAGAATAATCCTAGAGGTCCTGGTCTTCTCCAAAGACCAATCTTAGTTCCTTAAGTGGAGGATTCAAAGAGGCGTTCCAAAGAAGAGGTAATATCCATTACCGATCTTTTCAATTTCTTTCTTCTTCAACTTCTTCTTCTTTAGTTGTTTCATGATAAAGTAATAACATCAGTATTACTTACATACTGATATGTTATTATAAATATGAAACAACCCTAATTCACCTTCTATCCATCCTACGGAAAAATGAAATCACCGCGCGTGCGTACGTACGGAATACCGTCTCCACGCCGTGGTGTAATCTATTTTCCCACCATCACCTTACAAGGATGGGTATAAATGGTGTAATGAGTAACTATATATGATTATTATGAAGTAATATTGATACTTAAATAATATATATATGTACTCCAATACAATTCCACGATCATAGGAACGATATCATCACTCGTGCGTACGTACGGAATACCGTCTCCACGATGTGATGCGACTCGTTCTACATGATCTTCATTTCATAATGATTATATAAATAAATTGAATGAATGAATATGGTATATACTACACTAATACCATTCTGTAAATGAATTATCTATAACCTAAAGAAAAGAATAAGAATTTATTCAACAAAACACGCATAAGAACAAAAAGTTATAAAGACCCGAGTAACAAGTAACAATGAAATATTACTAACAAGAAGCTAATAATATGACCATATATGATATCATATCAATATGTATGATTCTGGAATAAGTCAATAACATTATTTAAACCATTATACAGGAGCTTCGGACACGAACAAAGCAAATCGGACCTAAGGTAAGGGAAATATCACAATCTCACTTTTATCCGAGATTGTATTTACTTTGGTAATTACTGGGGTGTATTTTATCATCCAAATCCATGTTCCCTCAATATGTAATATTATTTCCATCCTTCTACAATAGTTTATATCCAATTTTACCCTTCGGTAAGTTTTTTTTTTGTAAAAGATATGAAAGGAATCTTTTGTCGTTTATCATACGAGGTACTTTTTGACTTTCTGACAAAAGTACGAAGAATGTTTTTTTTAACTTATACGGCATGAATGGATTTTTAAAACATTGTTTCCAAAAAGATTCCTTTACAAGTTTTCAAGTTTATTTTTAATCAACTTCTTTTATTTTAAAGTTGTATGACATGTTATGAAAGGAAAAATGTTTTTTAAGAAGAAAGGATATTTTCCTCAAGAATGGAGTTCAAGTGTTTTATCAAAATGATTTTCCATCTAAGATAATAAAGGGTTCTGTTTTTATCCCTATTATTAAATTGATTTGTTCATGTTGTGATGGAATTATTTTTATGAATTCCTTTATCTTATATGAATTGATTTATGATGTCATGATGTTTCAAGAATCCCATTTTTGTTACATGTGTTATGCGATGATGTATGTTTTATGATTATGTGGCACACATAAGAAAGGATTCATTATAAGATGGGTGGGACCTATATCTACCTCCAATGCATTGGGTAAAGATTTATATCTCATGAGATAGACATGGCTGGAACGGAAGGTTATTTCGGTTCAGTGAAACAGGACTGAAACGAGGAGTGAACTCGGTTCAGAAAGGGACTTTGTCCACTAAGATAGTCTTGGCAATGAGTCATGACTAACAAGAAATGATTTTCCATGATTATGTGTGCATGCCACAAAGTTTCAAGTTTTATGTTATGATTATGGGGATCTCATTTTCACTTCTATGATTTATTCCATGTTAAGATATTATGATCTCTTTTGCAGGTTTTGATTTTCATAAAGATATGATATGATTTTTATTTCCTTTATTTGCCCTTGCTGAGCATTTGAGCTCACCCTTTTATGTTTTCTTTTCCCCAGGTCAGGAAGATGGATATTAAGTAGAATATGCTAAAAGGGACCCTAGATATGATGAAATAAATGGGAGACACTATAGAAGATTTATGAACCAGTTGTTTATGTTTCCCAGTTTCTAAAGACACTATACATATACGGTCCTTTGTGGTTTTGTCATATGTTGTAATAAGTGTGCTTCAATTTCGAAGTATTAACAATGTATGTAAAGTATGGGTCGTTATAGTTGGTATCAGAGGAAAGGTATAGTCAACCTTTGGAAACTAGGATGTGAAAGCCTTAGTAAGAACCCTAAGGATAAGTCTAACCATAGAACACAATCTTAGTGTTTTAGAAATGTCCTTGAATAACCTAGGATAAGACCTTAAGCATGAAAATTTTATTCTTGAATTATGTGGTTTCCTATTATAATTAGTGTTGCTCACACTATTCTTCTTGGTTTTAGTCAATGGCTGGAACCCGAAGGAACCGTGTTAATGCGGAATGCGATGGGCAATGCAATTATTGTCCCCCTGAGCAACCAAACGATATGGGAGTTGGAATGCAAAATCTTGTAGCCATGCTCACACAACTTTCTCAAGCTATGAATCATGCAGGATTTGCAAACGAGCAAAGGAGGGAGCAACATTCTGTTGAATCCTTCATGAGGCAGCGTCCACCTTCTTTCAGCGGGTCTACTGATCCATTAGTTGCTGAACAATGGATTAGTACTACTGAAAATATATTTTCAGTTCTTCAATGTTCTGAACATGATAAAGTCATCCTAGCAGTGTATCGTTTGGAAGGAGATGCTGATCAATGGTGGAATCTTGTTAAGAATACGAGGCAAAGGGATGAAATTGAGTCTATGGAATGGGACGAGTTCAAGAACTTATTTTTCAATAAGTACTTCCCTCGTATTCTCCGAACAAAGATGGAGAAAGAGTTTCTTGAACTGAAGCAAAGGGATGATGAATCTGTTGGTACCTATGAAGCAAATTTTACAAGACTTGCAAGGTACGATTCTGGTATTATTATCCAACCTGAGAGTAAGATCGATCGATTCTTTAGTGGCTTAAAACCAAGTCTTCGAAGGGCGTTAGCCATAAGGGACTTCAATAGCTACGAGGAAATCGTCGATGTGCTCTCAAAGTCGAGATGGAGATTGGAGTAACCCATCAGTCGCATGGGTTTGATAAGAAGAGGAAGATGGAATTCAAAGGAAACTCTAAAGAGCACACTGAAAAGAAGATGAACTTTCCCTTATGCTCAAAGTGTGGAAAGAAACATGGAGGGAGTTGTCTTAAAGGGACAAGTAAATGTTTTAAATGTGGAAAAGAAGGTCATCAGGCATTTGAATGCCGTGATAATGGGAAGAAGATGTCTAATGACGCAAACAAAGGAAGGGAAACACAGAATGAACCTACTACACTTCAATGTTTCAAGTGCAAGGAGATGGGGCATTATTCCAATCAATGCCCAAATACAAGGGTTGATGATGATGGTCGACGTCAACAAACTCTTAAGGCTAAAGACAAAAGAAAGTCACATGCAATTTCTATCAGCGATGTGGAGTACGATAATGATGTGGTGAAAGGTACACTTATCATCCACTCTAAAGTAGCAAATGTTTTATTTGATTCTGGATCCACCCACTCTTTTATTTCTGAAGACTTTTCTAAGGGTATCACCATATTACCTCAACAATTAGATGTTGAGTTAGCTGTGACAACACCTAATGGCACATCAATCGCATCAAAAGTTTATAATTCTTCTCCGATCGAAGTTTGTGGGAAAGTGCTTCCTGCAAATCTTGTGATCCTTCCTTTAGTGGAATTTGATGTGATTCTTGGCATGGATTTGCTTTCTCTACATGGAGCTCATATCGATTGCCAAAGAAGGGAAGTCACATTTCATATTCCAGATCAATCTACGATCGTCTATCAATGCAAGGATGAACATAACCTTCCAGTGGAAATTTCTTCCATCTTATGGGTATTGATTCCACTAAATGAAGGTTATTTATCTCAAATGGTTAGTGAGAAACTCACGATTAAGAATATGCCCATTGTACGGGAGTTTGATGATGTCTTTCCGGAGGAATTGCTGGGTCTTCCACCAAATCGTGAAGTTGAGTTTTCAATAGAACTCGTACCGGGTGCTTTGCCTATTTCAAAGACACCTTATAGAATGTCCCCAATTGAGTTGCAGGAATTGAAGAAGCAACTCCAAGAGAATCTTGATAAGGGATTCATATGCCCTAGTGCGTCACCTTGGGGAGCACCTGTTCTATTTGTTAAGAAGAAAGATGGATCAATGAGACTTTGCATTGATTATCGAGAACTTAACAAGATCACTATCAAGAACAAATATCCTCTCCCACGCATTGATGACTTATTTCACCAACTACGCGGAGCTCAATACTTTTCCAAGATTGATCTTCGCTCAGGGTATCATCAATTAAGGGTCAAAAGGGAGGATATACCAAAGACGGCTTTCCGTACAAGGTATGGACACTATGAATTTATAGTGATTCCATTTGGTCTTACTAATGCCCCTGCTATCTTCATGGATCTAATGAATAGAGTCTTTAGAGACTATCTTGATCAATTTTTGGTAGTCTTTATAGACGATATTCTTGTCTATTCAAAGAGCAAGGAAGAGCATGAAGATCACTTGAGAATTATATTGAAGACCCTGAGAAAGGAGAAGCTTTATGCCAAATTTACCAAGTGTGAATTTTGGCTTCAAAAAGTTGCATTTTTGGGTCATATAATCTCAAAAGAGGGGATATCTGTGGATCCAGCAAAAACAGAGGTTATCAAAAGATGGTCAAGACCAACAAAAGTAACTGAGATCTGAAGTTTTCTTGGTTTGGCTGGATATTATCGACGTTTTGTAAAAGATTTTTCACGATTATCTAATCCAATCACCAAGTTGACTCGGAAGGGAGTTAAGTTTGTCTGGACAGAGGAATGTGAAGAGAATTTCAAGGAGTTGAAAAGAAGGTTATCCAGTGCACCTGTGCTCACACTGCCTTGTAGTGGAGAAAGGTTTGTGATCTACAGTGATGCATCCAAGAAGGGATTGGGGTGTGTTCTTATGCAAAATGATATGGTGATAGCTTATGCCTCACGACAGTTGAAAATCCATGAGCAAAATTACCCAACACATGATTTGGAGTTGGCTGTGGTAATCTTTGCATTAAAGATTTGGAGGCATTACCTTTATGGTGAAAGGTGTGATATTTATACTGATCATAAAAGTTTAAAGTATATTTTCACACAAAAGGAGTTGAATATGCGTCAAAGAAGATGGTTGGAGCTGATTAAGGATTATGACTGCTCAATCCATTACCACCCTGGGAAAGCAAACAAGGTGGCAGATGCATTAAGTCGACAAGACCATGCTAGTTTATCCATGATGAGGATCACAAAAGATCCAATATTTATGGATTTACAAAGGATGGATCTTGGAATTATAATGGAAGGGGAAAATCTTATCTTTCTCAAATGAATGTTCAACCATCTATACATGTGAAGATTAAAGAGGCACAGAAAGAAGATTTCGAGTTACAAAAGAAGGTGAGAAATGTTCCTGAATTCAACCTTGATTGTGATGGGATAATAAAGTTCAGGAATCGGGTTTGCGTTCCTCCCATCCCCGAATTAAAGAATGAGCTGCTGGATGAGGCTCATATTTCATCATTCTCTATTCATCCTGGAAGCACGAAGATGTATAGGGACCTGAAAGAGTACTTCTGGTGGGATGGCATGAAAAGAGTTGTTGCTGAATATGTCTCTCGATGCTTGGTTTGTCAACAAGTTAAAGATGAGAGACAGAAGTCTAAGGGGATGTTACAACCATTACCCATACCCGAATGGAAATGGGAAAACATCACTATGGACTTTGTCACAGGACTTCCTAAAACATCCAAAGGCAATAATGCTATCTGGGTCATAGTTGATCGTCTTACAAAGTCTGCACACTTCATTGCTATTAGAGAGGATTTCTCTCTAGATCATCTTGCCAGGATATCTGTAAAGGAAGTGGTAAGATTGCATGGAGTACCACTTTCTATTATATCTGATCAAGATCCGAGATTTACCTCGAAGTTCTGGCGAAGTCTTCAGCATACTCTGGATACAGAGTTGAGTTTCAGCACTGCTTATCATCCCCAGACAGACGGTCAGTCTGAGAGAACAATTCAAACCCTAGAAGATATGTTGAGAGCTTGCTCTATGGATTTCAAAGGAAGTTGGGATCAACACCTACCTTTGGTGGAATTTTCTTATAATAATAGCTTTCACTCCAGTATTCAGATGGCTCCTTATGAAGCTCTCTATGGAAAGAAATGCAGGACTCCAACTTGCTGGGATGAAGTTAGGGAAAGAAAGCTATTAGGACCTGATCTCGTTGATGAAATGGCAGAAAAGGTCAGATCTATTCAACAACACATAAGAGCAGCTCAGAGTCGACAGAAAAGTTATGCCGACAACCGAAGAAAAGACCTAGAGTTTGAAGTGGGCGATAAAGTGTTCTTATGAATATCTCCCTGGAAGAGGGTTATGAGATTTGGAAAGAAGGGGAAGTTGAGCCCTAGATATATCGGTCCTTTTGAAATACTGGATCGTGTTGGGAAGGTAGCTTACCGATTGGCGCTTCCACTGAATCTCTCTCAAGTTCACGATGTGTTCCATGTATCTCTCCTGAGAAAGTACATACCGGATCCTTCACATGTACTCAGCTCAGAAGTTGTACCTCTGGAGCAAGATCTTTCTTATGAAGAACAGCCGATAGAGATTCTGGATCGTAGCGAAAAAGTCCTACGAAACAAGACCACTCGCTTGGTGAAAGTTTTATGGAGAAACCACCAACTTGAAGAAGCTACATGGGAGCTTGAGGATATGATGAGGGAGAAGTATCCTCATCTGTTTGTTGCAAAGTGACGAATTTTGAGGGCGAAATTCTTTTTAAGGGGGGTAGAATGTAACACCCGAGACTTTTATGTTATATAAATCATCAAAGGGATCTTTTTCTACACAACACTTGCTTGGCTTGCTTTACACGCAATCGCGACCTTCCTCGATAGCTTGCGTCGTACGCAATACCGAGTTTCACTAAACAACAATATGCTATTAAAAGTAACCGTTATGAATAGTAATAACCACTTTTTGAAATTTTATAAATTTTATTTTTCAAAATGGACTTCATTTTTGGACTCAGAATATCGAAATTATCCTAGGGTGAAATTTTGGTATTTTTCTGAAAACTTTCAATTTTTGATGAATAGTGAAACCACTAAGTGGTAGGTTAAAAACTGAATTTTGCATAAAAATTAATTTTACCGCTTCTGTGAATGGAATTTCGAAAATCCGACAGACACGGTTGATATCAGTAAGTAAAATGTGGTTCAATGAGATAAAAATAATTTTTTGGTGAATAGTAACTTTTTACTTTTTTTACCGCGGTTAATAGTAAATAGGGTAACTAAGGGTAAATATGATATTAATATTACCCTAACACATGTCCTAATTCTATTGGACAAGTGTAATTCGACCAAAAACAAACTTAGGAATAAAATATGACCATTTAGGCCCACTTGGATTAGATTAGGACATTTATTATTAATTTATTTAAAGAAGGGTTAAAATAGTTAAAATCAAAGTTTAATAAGTAAATAATTTTTAATATGGGGTTATACATAAGATAAATTAAATTGTAAATATTCATTAGAAATATAAAAAGATTTCCTACATGATGATATTTTATTTGTAATTTTTAGACATCAAATAATTTAATTTATTTATGACACAAAGATGATGCAGTAATTATCTTATTAATGAAATATTGACAAAATTGATAATATAAATACCAAAATAAATGTAATTTAAGACTTTTTATTAATTCCACTAATTTTCTAGGTTACTATGATATATTAATGTTGATTTAATCAACTTGGTTCGAACATATAATTCTGTTATGACTTTCATAAAAATCATATATCAAATAGTGTCAAAATTGACACAAAATAGTTTTTAAATCAAATATTATATTATTAATTGTTATTTTATTCCTAAAAATCTAAGGTTCGGCCAAATGACTTATATAAGGATATATATATTAATAATAAATAATTTGGGGTTCGTTTGGCATGTTATAGTAAGTGTATTAACCATATAGTGAAAGAAAACAAAAAGACACGGTAAAAGTTAAATTAATTAACTTAGAGTTAAATCTAATTGATAAGGTTAAAATAATACCCTAAACTTGTCTAAATCCTATTGTTTGATAGGATTTCGACCCATCCCCACTTTAGCTTCGAAATAAGACCCTTTGGAACCATTATAAACCGATTTTGACTTTAATATAAAATAATATTTTAGATATTCCTAAGGTGCCCCTCTCCTCCCTTATAAAAGGGAACCTCCTCCCCCTCCTCCTCACACCAATTTGAGCACTCAAGCTCGGCCAAACCCTGCCATTTTCTCCTCTCCACTTCCCTAGAATAATCCTAGAGGTCTTGGTCTTCTCCAAAGACCAATCTTAGTTCCTTAAGTGGAGGATTCAAAGAGGCGTTCCAAAGAAGAGGTAATATCCATTACCGATCTTTTCAATTTCTTTCTTCTTCAACTTCTTCTTATTTAGTTGTTTCATGATAAAGTAATAACATCAGTATTACTTACATACTGATATGTTATTATAAATATGAAACAACCCTAATTCACCTTCTATACATCCTACGGAAAAATGAAATCACCGCGCGTGCGTACGTACGGAATACCGTCTCCACGCCGTGGTGTAATCTATTTTTCCACCATCACCTTACAAGGATGGGTATAAATGGTGTAATGAGTAACTATATATGATTATTATGAAGTAATATTGATACTGAAATAATATATATATGTACTCCAATACAATTCCACGATCATAGGAACGATATCATCACTCGTGCGTACGTACGGAATACCGTCTCCACGATGTGATGCGACTCGTTCTACATGATCTTCATTTCATAATGATTATATAAATGAATTGAATGAATGAATATGGTATATACTACACTAATACCATTCTGTAAATGAATTATCTATAACCTAAAGATAAGAATAAGAATTTATTCGACAAAACACGCATAAGAACAAAAAGTTATAAAGACCCGAGTAACAAGTAACAATGAAATATTACTAACAAGAAGCTAATAATATGACCATATATGATATCATATCAATATTTATGATTCTGGAATAAGTCAATAACATTATTTAAACCATTATACAGGAGCTTCGGACACGAACAAAGCAAATCGGACCTAAGGTAAGGGAAATATCACAATCTCACTTTTATCCGAGATTGTATTTACTCTGGTAATTACTGGGGTGTATTTTATCATCCACATCCATGTTACCTCAATATGTAATATTATTTCCATCCTTATACAATAGTTTATATCCAATTTTACCCTTCCGTAAGTTTTTTTTTGTAAAAGATATGAAAGGAATCTTTTGTCGTTTATCATACGAGGTACTTTTTGACTTTCCGACAAAAGTACGAAGAATGTTTTTTTTAACTTATACGGCATGAATGGATTTTTAAAACATTGTTTCCAAAAAGCTTCCTTTACAAGTTTTCAAGTTTATTTTTAATCAACTTCTTTTATTTTAAAGTTGTATGACATGTTATGAAAGGAAAAATGTTTTTTAAGAAGAAAGGATATTTTCCTCAAGAATGGAGTTCAAGTGTTTTATCAAAATGATTTTCCATCTAAGATAATAAAGGGTTCTGTTTTTATCCCTATTATTAAATTGATTTTTTCATGTTGTGATGGAATTATTTTTATGAATTCCTTTATCTTATATGAATTGATTTATGATGTCATGATGTTTCAAGAATCCCATTTTTGTTACATGTGTTATGCGATGATGTATGTTTTATGATTATGTGGCACACATAAGAAAGGATTCATTATAAGATGGGTGGGACCTATATCTCCCTCCAATGCATTGGGTAAAGATTTATATCTCATGAGATAGACATGGCTGGAACGGAAGGTTATTTCGGTTCAGTGAAATAGGACTGAAACGAGGAGTGAACTCGGTTCAGAAAGGGACTTTGTCCACTAAGATAGTCTTGGCAATGAGTCATGACTAACAAGAAATGATTTTCCATGATTATGTGTGCATGCCACAAAGTTTCAAGTTTTATGTTATGATTATGGGGATCTCATTTTCACTTCTATGATTTATTCCATGTTAAGATATTATGATCTCTTTTGCAGGTTTTGATTTTCATAAAGATATGATATGATTTTTATTTCCTTTATTTGCCCTTGCTGAGCATTTGAGCTCACCCTTTTATGTTTTCTTTTCCCCAGGTCATGAAGATGGATATTAAGTAGAATATGCTAAAAGGGACCCTAGATATGATGAAATAAATGGGAGACACTGTAGAAGATTTATGAACCAGTTGTTTATGTTTCCCAGTTTCTAAAGACACTATACCTATACGGTCCTTTGTGGTTTTGTCATATGTTGTAATAAGTGTGCTTCAATTTCGAAGTATTAACAATGTATGTAAAGTATGGGTCGTTATAAGAACAATATCCATAAGATCATCAAAGGTGTGTAGAGGAAAAAAATGAGTTTCTAGAAAACCCAGAACACACAGTGTGTAGTCTCGGCTACACAGCTTGTGTTCGTCATTGGGCTACTCAGCATGTACCCTAGGATGTACACGGACACGAGGTGACATAAACAAGTTGAATACATGGTGTGTAATCCCCCATATAGCATGCCCTAAACCAATTACATGTACTACCTCATGTACTGGTACACAGACATTCATACACAGGTTGACACTGTGTGTTGGTACACAGCTAGGGTACACGGGAAGACCTCAGATGGATGAACATGGCTTGTGACTCCTTATGCATGCCATGTACCTCCTTTTATACATGAAATATTCTAAAGATATTATTTTTTGTACATGAGAAGTACTTGAGGTCAAGGGACATGACGTGTAACCCTACTACATGTTGTGTACCCCCTTACTACATGGCTTGAGCCACTTTTCCTCTATTTCCTAGACAATATTTGTTAGGGTTCATTCCCTTTATCTTTTCCCTAAATGTAGGTGTGAATTATTTCCTACTCATAAGAATATGATCCCTTCATCATGACTTCTTGTATAGATTTTTTGGAATCCCCTGAGAGGCTTAGAGCAGGATCCTATATTCATTCTTCGTGCCCTAGGTGGAGTTCTTGGTATTGATGTTACCAACACTACGCGGGCACCGATACTCTACTTAGTGGGTTAATATAGATTGAGTTGTTGGTATCACCCCATGAACCTAGTTATGATCATCATTTTTTGTATCATATCTCTTTCAGATCTATCAGTGTATCTCTCTCATGGTGAGACCCGACGAGCAGTACCTCTTGGATGGACATCATCAGTGCTACCAGACTCAGGAGTGTGTTCTCTCAAATGAGTGCTTCATAAAATCTTCAATCTGAATTCATAAGGTTGGTATACAGTGGTTATGACTTACCTATATATTATGTGTCTTGGTTGAGTATATCTAGATATTCTTGTGATATGTATTTTAGACATATACCTATGTAGAGTTGACTATATATTTCCTTTGTTTTATTGATTTGTGGTTTTAGAGAGTCCTACTGAGTATTGTTATAATCACCCATGAACGGGCTTTGCCTATACATGTCATGTCTTGTGTAGATGATAAAACTTTTGACAGAGTCGTAGGCAGACTAGGACCAGACAGTGCTTTGAGAGACTGGACAGATTGAGGCATGTTCCTTCAACTTTCAGACAGTGGTCCCAGTACCTTTTTTTGTAGGTCGGACTCGTATTATAGACTTCTTGTAGTGGGATTGTATTTATCCCTATTTACTTTTCTTTGATTTATTTCATACTTTGTGTGTGGAATATAGTGGTTTTCATTCATTGTTTACTTAATGGTTTTTACATTTTAGCATTTTGTGGGCTTGGAGATGTGTGCATGCATACAGGTATATAGGTAATGCCTCCCATGTTAGTGATATACCTACTCGGTGCTAGTCACCAGCCCCTGGCCTATTGGAGGTAGGTTTGGGGAGTCTTTGTATGGGCCCCATTGGGACAGTCCATGACACATAATCCATAATAACATAAGTATGATGAAAAACATTTGAATGTGGCACTAACATAAACATAGACATCTTAACATATTGGATCAAGAATCACGTTTCTACCTCCCTTCACATAGTGGATCATAAATCACATTCCTGACTCCCATATTTATCCCATGAGATATCATAATTTATCCAATACATTGTAGGGATGTATAATTCTAGGCCCACCTATCACATAATTAAAACCATACACATGTGTGATACAAGAACACATAAACATTAATATTTCAAACATCACTTAATTAACCCATAAAAAATAGATGATCTATATAAAAACTTCCATAGAAAATTTCATAATTCATCCAGAGAAATAAATTATATGGAAATATAAGATTATATAACTTATATAACATAAGACACATCAAAGGATTTTGATATACCTGAAAATCCCCGTTTTAATAATATTGAATAAGTCACTTTTAAAAATAAAAATAAATAATCCTTTTCTTTTCAAAATAATTTTGAATTAAAATCATTTGTAAAACCCTTTTAAAACATGTAAAGGAATTTTCATAAATAAGAATGCTCATAACGATGAAATAATGTGTTCATACAAAAACAATTAAAAAATATTTTAAAAAATGACCCATGAGAAAAATGTTAAAATATTACTTTCAAAAATAAAAATAGTAGGAAAATAACCTTAATAAATTAATTAGTCATAGATAAGGGAATCCATAAAATCATCCCATGAATATAGTCATAGAGGAGGAATATTCCTGACTAAAAAGAATATGTGTGGTCGATTTCACTTACAAGCTTCACATCAAGTAAATTATTTTACCATGGAAAATGAAATTGAGAGAGAATATGTAAAAACTAAATAATACCCATATTATAATAAAATTTTTGGTGTCTTAGAGATAAATTTCATGTGGAAATTTATTCATAAAAATATCTATATGAAAATAAGATAAGAAACCTTGACCTTTTACTCCCAAATTCCAAGAAAGTGATTTTATTTACTGTACCATAAAAATACCCATCTTAACCACCTATTTACTAACCTTAATCATATATATTGCAATTTCTAATCTTTAATTATAATAATTCTTTATACACTCATTATCTAGTTATTATTTATTTTCATGATCAGATGTTAGTAATTGTGATTGTTTCACATATGTTTATAATAGTGACATCGAACCCAGTTACTTGATAAAAAGTTCACCATTATATGATTATAAAAGATATTGAAATCATTTTTTTAATTATTTATGTATTCATATGTTCATTTTTCTAAAACAATGGGCACAATTTTTGAGAATGGAATCTATGATGAGCTTGTTTTGGGTATTTTTCCATTATTATTAGACCTTCGGATCATGTTTCTTAATGGAATTTGTGCCACTATATTTTATGGGTTCCCTATCTACCCAGTTTTCAAAAGGGGATTCTTATTTTATGTGAAATAAATGGGGAATTTTCATAATTTTTTTTAAAAAATAGCGCGGTGATTAAAATGGAACACATCTCTCCATGGAGGCGGCAGTCCACACGTACACACATATGATGTTTTTGTTTTTCATAGAATAGAAAGAAGATAAGAGTAATATTATCCTTTAAAAATATTAATATTGTTATAAATATAATATTTATTCATTTAATACCCCTTTTTAACTGTCCGTGTAGGGTTGTGAAGTGGAACAAAACACATTGCTTCATGGAGGCGGTAGTCCACATGTATAGACAAATGACATTTTCATTTTTTCTAAGGGAAAAAGGGGAAAGATAGATGACAACTATTACTTCAACATAATAAAATTTAGTATATTAATAATACTGATGAAATTATACTATAATATAAAAAATAAATTTTAAAGATAAACATAGATAAGAAAAGAGGTTGGGGATTGATTAGTACTCAAGTTGAGAACTTGAGCCTTCCCTTAGAGGACTTATTGGAAATGGTGGACTTATGCTAAATTATTTTGACTGAAGGCTTATTTTCATGAAATAAGACTACAGTGGAATTAAAAAGTTTATAATTATAATAGTAATTTACATTTTTATAGTATTCTTAAAGGGGTGGTGGAAGGCCACTTTTATAAGTGGAGGGAGTGAAATTTTTGTAAATATAACTTATTAATATAAAGGGAGCACATGTTTCACTTGAAAATTGGATTTTAAAGTGGAAAATAATGGAAATTATATAAGTTTTTGTTGATCCAAACCACAACCACTCATTTTGATACATTTTTAACATGTTTTTATTCTTTTACCCTTCTTTAAATCCTTTTTACCTTAATTTACCTTTACCATGGTGACTCCATTTTTAACCTCGGTAACTAGTTATTATGACTAAAAATGGAAAAAAATTATATAATTTAAATATTTTTATTATAAATATGAAAATAATTTCATAATATTAAAATTTTAAAATTTATTAAAATTAATTTTAAAATAATGAGTGTATAATGAATAAAAATTATTTTAGAGGAAAATATTACTTAAGTTATAAAATATCAAATAAAGGCACATACATTAAACTCAATATATTTAAATGTATAATTTTACTTATAAATTAAATATTTGGTAATAAAAGATTTCATAAATTTTAGGTTATTATTATACTATAATTATGTCATAAAAGTCACAATATTTGTAAAAACATGCTTTTTCATTATTCACCTAAAAATTAATCTTTTCAGAAAAATCCAAAAAATTCATCCTAAGATAATATTTTTATACTAATTTAAAAAATAAAGTTATTTTTTTTCAAATTAATATTCTAAAATTTAGGAATTTAACTTTAAAATAGAAACATAAAAAACTATTTTATAGGATTGTTTTTCAAATATTAACAATTATTATTCTTATTTATTATAAATATATAATTAAGTTTTTTGCTACTCTATTATTTATATCAAGAATATAGTTTATTTTTATAATATACTTAGTTTTCTTGAAATTAAAACTCATATCACATAAAATTATAATTTTATAAAAATATATTTTTGAGTATATAATGATATTATTAGTTAGTTTTCTTTAGTAATTGAATTTCATTAGTGAATTAGTAAATAAAGTGACCTTTATTTTTCTTTCTATATATATTTCATACCATAGTTACCTGTATTTATACCTACTGATTCAATGACTACTTTAAACTAGTTATATTTATCTTAATAAAATGTCTCACAGTTCATTTTTGTTTGGTGTTGTGTGTGAAACAAGTTATTCAACATATTTTTTATTTTAAAGAGGAATATTTTCTAAAATCATGGGTTGTTACATGGAGTATGTAAGTCCCTTATATCTAAATCATGAATTCTTGATTATTTGAGTATATACTAACTTGGTCAATGAATATGTCATGTGTCATTCATTTTCATGGATGAACACATCGCATGCCACTCGTCTAAATAAATATACAATTTCTTGGAATGACTGAATGCCACCACAGTCTATCTCTGCATTCACCTTTGTCTGTGATGCCTCCCTTAATCTCTCAAATCCATATCACTACACCTCCCCACATCACCACACCTTCTCCTCCCCATTTATAACCCAGCCTCCCCCCGCACCCTCCACTTCCATTTTTATACTCCTTAAATACCTAATACTTTTACACTTATCACCAATACCTAACAGATTGTCTGAAAGGGATCATCTAAGGTGGAATAAGATGATGAAAAGTGACAATAATTGATTTCCACTTTGTATCCCAAGCATTTTTTGGAAAGTATAATTCGACTATACCTATGGTAATATTTCATCCTTGTATTATAATTTCCTTATGAATTTTAATCTTATATTTTTTTACTCTAAATTTTATTTTATTTTTCACTTTTCTTAAAATTTCATATGCTTCTCTATATTTAAAATTCTTAATTTTATTACTATTTATTTGTTTCAACTTTGACGTTGTTTTTTGTGAACTCACTCCAGGTATATTTATATACCACAACTTATTAATCTTTTGAAAAAATGAAAGAAATTATGTGATATTTTTTATATTTATATGTTCACTAGAAGAAAAGTTGATGCACCTCAAAATCACTTCAGGCTGTTTACATTGTTTTCTGTGAACTACTTATCTTTAGGTATATTTATTTATATCTATATTCCATTTTTTATATTGATTTATTTTTTCCTAATACATTATATGTTAACAAGTCCAAATATCATAAATATGATATCATAATATACCTCCAATGATGTCTCAGGTGCATTTAAATTACCATTCGGTTTTAATGAAGTGTGATTACAATGGAAATTAACATGGTTGCATAAGAAAAATGTTGACCATATAGGTATGTAAATTATTATCAATATTATAATATATATATATATATATCAATATATATATATATATATATTAATTCTATTATTAAATGATAGGTTTATGTACCGTATCAATTTATTTGCATTGAAATAATGAAGCAACACACATTATTTGAATGGACACTCTATAGTGTACTGATATCATCTTTCAATGTTATAATCGCTTTTCATTATCAACTATATTATCATATGTTTTTCTTAATTTTTTCATTTCAAAAGTCTATATTTTTTTCATTGAATATGCCACCAAAAAATTACCTACTTCATTATGATATAATTATTTTACATAATAAACAACTTCGAAATCTAAAAACCGAAAGATATGATCTGAGTCTATATACTATATTGAGTAAAGTGAGTAAGGTGTTGTTAGATAATTTTCAAAAAAATTATATTTATTTCATTTAGGTCATAAATATTCCCGACATATATTCATAAATTAATTAATTACTTATATTTTTCTTATTTCTTTTATATTCATTAAAAAACTCACCATATTCTAGGATGATCAAACAATTGACCCTATTTTAGAATCATTTAAATTTATATTCCATTTATTATATTGTTTTAATTTAAAATTTTCTCTTTTATTTTATCAGCAGTCCCATAGGTTAATCGTGGAACTTAAAATTTTCCCTCTTTTAGGATTATCCTATAAGGAAGAAGATGTGCTTATATTTTTTCTAACCCGTGATACTATATTCATATAGAAGAAGATTTTAATGCTTAAAATTGACCATATTTTAGGATTAACCTATATGGAAGAAGATATGTTTAAAATTGACCCTCTTTTAAGATAGCATGATATTGTATTCATCTAAAAGAATATTATATAGGTATGTTTACATTTTTTTAACTCAAGTTCCTTTTATCCAAATATTCTTCTCTAAACTGATTTCAATTCTATTCTGATATGAGTTTTTTCCTATTATGATATATTTTCTTATTCTATTCTAATCTGGGTTGTTTTTTTAGAATTTTAACATAATGAATTTTTTAGAATTAAAATAATTACATTATTCTCTGATGATTTTATATATTCTTTCATTTCATCGTAATAAAATCATACAGATTCCTTTACTATAGTAGGAACTCCATACGTACCACTAAATCATTATGAGATTGTAATGCTTGAATTATTATTTACAATTTTTTAAAATATAGATCTGAAATGATTGTTATGTAAAAATGAGCTTTATTTATTTACAAATATGTATTCTTATTCTTTTTCCACCCATAACCTATGGATCATATTCCAGATTATTCTCTTGAATAAGTGAAAATGTTTTCTCCTTTAGAAATAATTTTTCAGGCTAATTTATATTCAATAAGTTTAGTTCACCAAATTCCCATTGCCCCTCTAAATATGGGAATATTATAAATCATGAACAAAATGTTCATATTCATGAAATAATGTCTCAAAAACCACCTCCATATATTATTGATCTATATCACTATTGTAACAAAATGATTCCTCAGCTAAAATTTCTAGAATAGTTTAATCAAACTTTGCACCATATTAATTATATGAGTTTTTTCTTCAATTATTTGTATTTATATTCTATTTACATTTGGTTCATTTTATACTATTTTAACACAATAAAAAATTATAATTAAAGTTAAAATATGAATTTGAGGATTTGGAATTAAACATACCATTAATAGGTGAGTGAGGATGTAACACCCTCAGTTTAAGGTATTTCACGATTTTTTATGAATGATTTTATTATAAGAGGGTTTCGATTGGTTTTAGGAAGTTCTGGAGGTTTTTTTGGATGTTTTTTTTCGGTAGATCTGTTGTAGAATGGATTATTATATCTCTGATCTTCAAAACACCAGGGATGTATCCCACATTGGAGGTCATTTTAATGTTATTGGAATATTGAGTTGGGTGTTTTTTATAGGTTTATATTTTTTTACTGGTTCATACTTTTGTATAATTCATTCATTATTTTTCATATAGCTGCATATTTTTTTCCATACAATTACTTATTTTTTCTCACATAGGTAACCGTTTTTATTTTTTTTCAGAGTATTTCAAATTTTTTCATAATTGATTTAAACTCAATATACATGTTCATACTTTTCCAATTTTTTCATATTTTTCTACCTCCTTTTTTTATATTTAATCTAATTTGTTCATATGGGTTAATATTTTTTAAAAATAGGTTCTTATATTTTCACAAAACTTTATATTTATTAACAACTAATAGTTTTCACTTAAATAAAAAGGCTTATATTTTTTCATTATTATATAGATTTTTTTATTGAAAATAATTTTTATAAATTTTCATATTTATTAGTTATTGTATGATCATGTTCATATTTATTCATATTTATTCATTATTTATATGAATAAGTTTGTCATTTGTTTGTTATTAGGAATGAAACAACTAAAACCTTTTTGGAGGTGTAAATATAAACTACATACTCTAGGATTCTTTCGCTAAACAAATGAGCTCTATCCTGAATAACAACTAACTGTCAAACACTAATTTAGTGATGCAACTGGTTCATGCAAAAAGTCTTAGTACTATGTTATTATAAATATCAATGTTCCATTTATAATCACTAATATCAAAAAAATATTATTTATTCAATTGGATATTTTTCAAGTAAGGTCTTACAAATTTAGAAATTGTTACTCCAATCCTATATGGGATGAAACTAATGTTCAGTTTCTATGTTCCATATGTGGAAACATTCAAATTCAGATGTTTTATTTTGTAAAATCTGCATGTATACATTATGTGTAACGAATGCTCATCTAATGGATTATTCATACTATTTAGATTCAGTTATACTATACAAAAAACCTATATTTATAAACTAGTTAATAATTGTTCATATATTTGTATATTAATGATCTTTAATTTTAGGTGAACACCACTTTCATATTCCCAACTTATTAATTTGACATCAACATCACATGAAAATTAATATTATACCCAAAAAATAATTCATATCAACAAATAGATGAGACTTGAGATCATTATATGTTTAGAGGTAACTACTATATTCATACAGTTTTTGATTCTTACAAAAAATTAACAGTCTACAATTATTGTTCTTTTCATTTTTAATAGATCTTACTTTTCTATAACATCTTCCAATTTTTTTTATAAAAAGTGATAACTACTACAAGCTGTTTAAGTCTTGACTTACAGTTCCATTTCAAGACTAAAAAAAATATTTCCATACAATTATTTTGATACTTCTTATTGATATATTGTATAGAAAAGTATATAGTTTATTTTGACACTACATAAAATTATACAGTTTATATTTATACATGATTGTTTTTAAAAATAAATTTTAATATCATAATAATGTAGCTTACATTTAAACTATATTTATATTTTATTTATACAAGAAAATTTATTAATAACATCAATCTAGAGTTTTATGTATATAGTAGTTTGTTTCAATAATTGAAACCGCACATAGATGAAATACACAAATGAAACTTTTCGAAAATGAAACTATATGAAAAATAATTTGTTCATTTGGAAAACAATATATGTAAAAGATATATGTTCTGATTTTTTAAATGAATTATTAAATAGAATTGTTCATATAGTTTGAAAATGATTTAGTATAATCATTTTAGTTTAAGGATGAATATGATATAAGAATATAGTTTACTCATATTTATAGTAAACTCATATATATATATATATAGTTTGAAACGATCCACATCATTCATATACAGTATATAAATTTTACTCATATATACAGTTTCTTTTCATAAATGTTTACCCAGTTCCTTATATGCATGGAATTGGGTATGACTTCTCATATGATATATGAGATTTCTTTGTAAGATTTCCTTATATAGTATCATGATATCCACATCATTCATTTACATTATCATGACATTGATTTGTGAATACAATTTTTGAATATATTATCATGATATTGCTTTGTGAATATAGATTTAATTGGGAATATAACCATTTATGTCATTTCCTTTTATAAAGATCTAATTATGAATACAGTATCATGATATTGTATTGTGAATATAGTATCATGATATCCATATCATTCCTATAGATTATCCACATCATTACTATATAGTTTCATTCCACATTACTCTTATACATTATATGAATATAGTTTACCCATATATGCATATAGTTTATTCTTATGAGTTATGGATCTTATTTCCAAAATAATTATATAACAAAATTTACTAATATATTTATGTAAATAAATTATGTAATTAAAACAATATGTAGACACAATATATAATATTTAAACAGTTCCATATAATAGTATACTTAATACATGTATATATACTACAAAAATATGCAATTAAAATATGGATGATAGTTGACTACCTTCATGTAACCATGTAATGATATTGTATAGTTGAAATATGGGATACACTTAAATGGGTTCAATGTTCAATATTTCTGTCTGGAAGATCCAACTATTACCCGATGATGAACATCTAACTGGATATCAGCTATCTTGTTATATAGACTGACTCCTCACTATCAAAGTTTATAATCTGTTAAAGGACATGTTTCCTTGATTTATATAAACCTTAATTGCATAGGTTGGTACAGGGAGAATATAATATGGTGCTCTGATTTCCTTCTTTAATTCGTTAATCAAGTAAGGTATGTTTTTTTGATTGTATGATGTAAAAATAATTTCAATTACAATTTTTTATCTTATTTATTAGATCTATATATTGTCTAAAATATTTTACATATAATGTGGGACTAAAATATTTTTGTTATCATGTGTTTTTATGTATTACATGAACAATCCACCATTCTTGCAGATAAGAACTAAGAATTTCAAGGAATATCTTGAGTATCATCTCAATTTTTTTCTCTACTCTATGCCATTATTAAATGTTATTTTCTTGTATTAATTCCTTTATCAAATGAGGTATGATCTCATGGATTTTCTAATTAAAACTTCATTTCAATGAAAAATTTATATTCTATTTTTTACTTCTAGATATTGTCTAGAATTGGAATTGTTCTTGAAAATTATTTTCTACTATTTAAAGTGATTCTAATAAATGATTTTAAGACTGGCTTGTAAGAATAATAACAAGGTTTCAACTAACTTCTATCTCACTCACTTTTTACATATTATATTATGTTCTTATTTTCTTTCATTTTTTCCATGATCTATGATTTAGTTTATATATTTATATTTTCTCCATAATTAATCAATCATTCTTATAATAAGGTTTCTATATAATACATTTTTGACTTAGGAGGTTGTGACGAAATAAATTTTTCATGTTTACAAGACTGTTAGAACTAGATTCTCAGTAAGGATCAGACCTAATCATGTACATAATTTGATTTATACCATACTGTAAACCTTGAATAGTAGAAATAAATTTAATAAAATTTCCAATATTATTATTTTTTTAAATAAATCATTCAAATTAGTAATTTTGAGAGTGATTATCACTTTCTTATTTTCTATTCTATTATGGTTGTGGCATATGATTACTCAATAATTTATTGACCCATTATGATATGGGTTTTTCTTGAATAGATTAATGTTTTCAATTTAATTAAATTATTTTTCCGTAAATGGGACCTGGTGGTAGATCTCTTTTATTTTCTTTGGTATTTCACATTCATTTTTTTTGAATTTCATGATATATGCTTGATAAAGGAGGTGTATTTACTCAATTTTATATTTATGGATTTCAGAGCTACTGAATCTCATTTATATATACAGTTATGGTCACTTAGTACCTTGATGGCATTGAGGTCTCTCATTGTTTCGTAGGCTATCTATAGTAGGGGTGCGTAAGATTTATTGATCCATGTTTTTATATTATTTTTTGTGGACTATATATTAGTTATATATTCTCAATTAATTTATAAAGAAATAGTTGGAAATTAGTTGTATAGATGATACAAATATTGGGTAGATGAAGTAGGTTTGTCACTTAACATTGATGTGGTGTTTGGGGAATTTGAGGCTGATAATGCTGATGATGTTTGATGATTCTATTAAGAGAATTGTGGATATTGCATGAATATTATGGAATTTCCTATTGGTTCAAGTTCAATTCCATATTTTTTTCCATATCCACTGGATATATTTTCATCATTAACCCTACCACATGCACCAGATTTCCTTCCATGAGTTCAAACACATCCACCAAATTTCTCGCCACCCTTGTAAGTGTTGTTTATTGAATGCATGGTGAGGAATTGTTGAAATTAGATTGAAAAAAAAAATTATTGAATCCTTTATATGGTGGATAATAAAAAATGAATAGAGAAATATATTAATAAGTGTTATTCTTTTATGTCCATCATGATTGATCACGTGTGCTTAAAAAATATCAAAGTGTTATAAACATTTACTAAATGTTCTATTAAGCAAAACCATATTAAATTTATAGTTTTAATGTATATATCATATATTGTTTCAATTTGTTTAGAGTTCTATATAAATTTTGGAAAAATGTTGAGACTTTATGTAATTGCCTGGACCTTTGTGGTCCATTACTTTGTTAAAATCCAATGTTTGCAGTGTTTTGAGAGGCAATAGTGACTCAGTGTGTTTGTGTAAATGACTCAGGGCATCGGTTTCAGTGACTTAGGGTGTTGGTGTTGGTGAATCAATGCTTCAGTATCAGTGACTCAGGGTGTTAGTGTTGGTGACTCAAGGCATCAGTGTCGGTGACTCAGGGCATTGGTGTTAGTGACTCAGGTCGTCGGTGTTGGTAAATTAGGGCATCGGTGTCGGTGACTCAGTTCATCGATGTCGTTGAATTAGGGTGTTGGTGCCAGTCACTCAGGGTGTCGGTGTTAGTGACTCAAGGCATCGGTGTCAGTGACTTAGATCATTGGTGTTGGTCACTTAGGGCGTTGGTGTTAGTGACTCAGGGCGTCGGTGTCGGTGAGTCAGGGAATCCGTGATTCAAGGAATTAGTAGGTCATGTCAGTGGATCATCGTTGGTAGCTCAGTGTCAGTGGCTCATCGTTGTTAGCACATAATCAGTGGATTAGTTTCGGTGACTCGCTGTTGGTGGCTTATAGTCAGTGACTCACCCATCAGTGTCTCATTTCCAATTTTTCTCAGTTTTTTTAATTTCTCCCCTCTTATATTTTATTTGATGTAAATCGAGTTTAAAGCCTTATTTGGGGATTTATAAAGGTGTTTCAAAGGATATTAATTATATCTTTAATATCCTAATGCTCTGATGACTTTGAAATAGTCGAACTGTATGGTCTTTTCCATGATCTGGCTTTAATGGCCCTTGAAACTATTTCCCATCTTGTTGATATAGGATCTTGCTTTTCCTAAAGCTAAGGTCCTCTCTTACCTTTTCTATTGACTCACTTAGATCCTTCCCTTCCTGTGGAGTCGCGTGTTGTGCCATAGCGATCAATTCAATTTTCCTTGGATTTTTCCTTGGAGTTTTTTCTGCTACTCATGCACCCCCTATTTTAGGGTAAGGAGGAGTTTTTGTTGCCTGTTGTTCCAAGTAGGGATTTCCTTAATCTCTCTTTGAATCATTTATCATGTGAAATGGGTGTAATATTGTCTCATTGTTAATACTGTTGAAACTAATTTAAAGAAGATAATAATAAGGAATAAATGAAGGGGGTGGGAGAGAGATGATGATGATTGATTTGTTTTATATGTAATCCTTGATCCATATCATGAATCATGTGGGTTGTGTTATTATGAAAATCATGGCCATTGGTGGTCTCTATTTGTGCACCTATATGAATTGTGAATAACTACTGTAAGAATTGGAATTTGGTTAATTACCTATACCTGGTTAAATAAATGGATGTCCCGAGATTGAATCAATTTTTTTAATCACCTTTTTTTTATCAAAGTGGAATTAAAGAACAATTGTTTACTAAATCCAAATATACTCATATTGTTTTGGTGTGGTTGTGTTCTATGTTGGCCTTGTTTGGATTTGTGATCTTTGAGGGTTATATGGCGGTTACTGTAGACTTTATGTATGAGGTGGTGCAGGAGGTGTGATGGAATCTCAAGTTGAGAGATTGATTGATTGTGGAATGGATGGACTTGTTATGAAATGGAACTAAATCTAGGTAGTGGTTGGGAAGCGGGGCTACAAGATTGGGTTGTGTCATGATTTCATGTTTTTGAGTGTTAGAAAGGGGATCCCTTACCATTAGACCTTCTTTCCTTATTTGGATTAGGTAGTGGTTGGTATGGTTTCTTCACCTTATAATGTTTTCAATGTTTGTTAGTTTCCCAGGCAGGGATAGAAATAAATAAATGAATGAATGATTTGATAATGCAGGATAATAATTGATTAAATGAATCAGCTGAGGGTATGTTTTGAGTTGGAGCATGCAGTGAAGCGGCATTTAAGTTACCGTCGTTCGTGGTGGTACATGCATGTTGGGGTAGCAGGAAAGTGGTTTTGAGTGGGCTGGTTGTATTTTTGGAATTCCATAGGATAGGTTGAGTGTTTGTTACCTATATATATAAAATTTTAGTTCCCTATCCTTTCTATATTCACCCCACCAATGTTGATCACTATGTGCCGATCACCCCATTGTTATGGGGGAGGGTGTCTTTCCCAACATCCTAGTGGGAGAATGGATGTATGGCTACTAAATTTACCCTGATCCCTCTTCTAGTCATTTATCACCCAATATTAATCAGGCATGATGTAATGTCTTGAGGTTTAATACCAGATTTATAGTATTAGCTATGTGAGAGGTGGTTTGTTTCCTAGGTGTCTTCGGGATGAGAACCAGGTGTTTTCGGGTGAGACATGTGGTGGTTGTGGCCCAAGTGTCTATAGGTAGGATGTGATAAGGTGTGAAACTCTTGTGTTTGCGGGTAGGTTGTGACAGTGGGGATTGTGGAAGAGCGTGGTAGCATCAGGATGCTCATCATTAGGGATGAGCAGTTAACCAGTGGGAAGTGGTGTGGAGTACTAAAATATCGATGTGTTTATACTTTACTTTACTTTACTTTCATTATTTGGTGGGTGTGCCTTGGTGAGGTTAGGGTGGATTCTATACCTTGTTAGGTGCTTTTGGAGTTTCTATTGTTTTCTCACGGGGGAATTAGTATGCTTCTCCCACTTGTGCAAGGGTGACTTTGGTTTTTCCCTTCTGAGTATACATGTATTCTCACCCTATATATATAAAAATATTTTCAAGTTTCCAGATAGATTACATGGACCATGCTGGACCTTACTAGCTCGTATGTTGGGGATATTTTATGTGTCATTGTTGAGTTTTATTTTGGTATTTACTTTGGAGTTTTATTTGTATTTCTAGTAGTTTTACTTAAACATGCATGTGGGATGGATTTTGGTTTCTCTATATATATCTGTCTTGGAGTTGTTTGAGGTTGATACATCTTATCTCCCAATCTTGGTTACTATAAAAAGGGTAATGCCTCTGACTTTTGTGAGATTTATATACCCTTGGTGCTGGTCTCCACCCCAAGGCCTATTAGAGGTGGGACTCGGGGGTTATTATATCTCCTTGATCTTGAGGAAGGAAGGTCTCATCATCTTGTTATCTCTTCCCTCATCTTGAAGAAGGCGGGTCATGACAGAATTGTATCATAGGTGATGGTTGAGAGGTAGGATGGAGTTTTGGGGATAGGTATAGTGAGTATTGCGTGGGTTGGTAGGGAATCAATGTTAGGTGATATTAGTGCGTGACATAGGCTAGGGATGACAGGCTAGGATAATGGATTTTAGGACCCCCCGTGATCTGATGCAAGGAATATGAGCTTACCGAACGAACAAGTAAGGATACACCGATTATTGGGTAGAGACCCTAAGAAAGGTACATGCATGATGATGACTTGTGTTCTTGTTTTTTTTTTGTGAATTTTCAGGAAATTAAAATAAACAATGAGTTAAAATGAATCCTAAATAAATTTTATACTACCCAGAATTAGGAGTTCCCTGCTTTACTTTTATCTATGGCTCCTGGATGTCGCTCTTTTTTGGTACGAGTAGTGGAAGGTCAGTAGGATGACCCATTTGACTAGTGAAGGGTCAATATAGCAGAGGAGGATGATCAGTGGTAAAATATGCTTCATGCTTTCCAACGGAAGACTCTGTGAAAGTATGAGGGAAGTGTCTCGGACATGGAGGCAGAGAATTGGCTCGAGGATTTTGGTGATCACTTTCATCTTGATCCAAGATCTGACAGAGTACTGGGTTCCCCTAGAAGTGAGCCAGATGAGGGGAGTAGCACGTCAGTGGTGGAAACATTACCTCAGGTAGAGGAAGGAGACCGATGTTCCATGGTATGCCTTTGAGAAGGAGTTCCGGGAGGAATTTCATTCTTCCATGATGAAAGCCGAGAAGAGGAAAGAGCTAATATCCCTTTAGCAGGGGAATATGTTAGTGAGGGAATTGGGTATTAAGTTCAAGGATATCCTATGTTTTGTTCTGGATCTGTTTCTGAATGAGGAGTTTCAGGAGATGTGCTTAGAGGAGGCCCTTCGCCCTTCTCTTCAATATGCAGTTACTCCCTTCACCCTAACAACATACATAGAGGTTTATAAGAAGGATGAGGTGGTGGAAAAGATTCAATAGTGAGGAGGACTACCATAATAGGGAATTCACCCAAGTTATTAAAAGGGGAAGGTTGACGATAGCAAGTCTCTGGTGTCAGGGCCTTCTAGGTTTCTGCCATCAGGGAGCTGACCCCAGCAGTTTCAATTCTGACCCTTTGGTCCTCACTCTTTTCCCATGGTCTAGGGGTAGAGGTATTTTTCTTTAAGAGGCCATGGGAACCTCTAGGGACAGTTCTTGACTCGAGCTCAATATGGTAGAGGTGTGTAGGTTCAGTGCCCACCTCAGTAGAAGTTTCTATCTAGTAGTTTTCAGCAACAGGGACAGCAGGCCCCTACCCCACCAAGGGAGGGTGGTGAAGGAGGAGGCCTACCTTAGGGTGCTCCTCAAGGACCTCGTCCATGGTTTTTTTAGGGAGTCGGATGACAGCTGATGGGAATAGGAGCTAGGCATGGACAGTTGCATTCCGGAAAAGTAATAATTCCATCAAGGTTGAAGATTATTTGAGGTACGATTAATTTCTTTAGTATGATTGTTTGTGAATTGTTTGATTTTGGAGATTCTCATTCCTTCATTTCACCCAATCTGTATCATTCCTTGGGACTAGACCTAGAGATACTTTCCATGCCCTTGGTTTTGAGTACACCAGTCAGAGGTCAAACCAGCTTATTTGATGTTTTCTGAGGATGTATACTGATGGTGGGGCCACATCAGTCCAGTGGGGATCTCTTTATACTATAGATGAAGTTGTATGATTTCATCCTTGGCATTGACTTGTTGTTTTTGGTGCCTGTAGTTATCGACTACTTTTGGAGAAGAGTCGTGTTTTCAGACGTAAAAGGCCAGCATGTAGTTTTCATTGGCGAGTGAATCTTTCAGGTGGGTAGCTGATGTATGGAACCTCTTATTTCTTTATTAGCTGAAATGTTGATGGGATTGATGGATGATGAGATGGTTGAGGTTCTAGGAGTTTTCAGAGAGTTTATATATATTTTTTCTAAGGAGGTTGTGACTCTGCCCCCTCAACATGACATTGAGTTCGGGATAGACTTACAACTCGGTTATCATCTGATCTCGATGGATCCTTATCACATGGAGCCTTCTGAGTTATGGGATTTGAAAATTAAAATTTATGATCTGATGAATAAGGGTTTCATCCTACCCAGAGTGTAACACCCGAGACTTTTATGTTATATAAATCATCAAAGGAATCTTTTTCTACACAACACTTGCTTGGCTTGCTTTGCACGCAATCGCGACCTTCCTCGATAGCTTGCGTCGTACGCAATACCGAGTTTCACTAAACAACAATATGCTATTAAAACTAGCCGTTATGAATAGTAATAAACACTTTTTAAAATTTTATAAATTTTATTTTTCAAAATGGACTTCATTTTTGGACTCAGAATATCGAAATTAGCCTAGGGTGAAATTTTGGTATTTTTCTGAAAACTTTCAATTTTTGATGAATAGTGAAACCACTAAGTGGTAGGTTAAAAAACTGAATTTTGCATAAAACTTAATTTTACCGCTTCTGTGAATGGAATTTCGAAAATCCGAGAGACACGGTTAATATCAAGGACTAAAATGTGGCTCAATGAGATGAAAATAATTTTTTGGTGAATAGTAACTTTTTACTATTTTTACCGCGGTTAATAGTAAATAGGGTAACTAAGGGTAAATATGATATTAATATTACCCTAACACATGTCCTAATTCTATTGGACAAGTGTAATTCGACCAAAAACAAACTTAGGAATAAAATATGACCATTTAGGCCCACTTGGATTAGATTAGGACATTTATTATTAATTTATTTAAAGAAGGGTTAAAATAGTTAAAATCAAAGTTTAATAAGTAAATCATTTTTAATATAGGGATATACATAAGATAAATTCGATTGTAAATATTCATTAGAAAGCTAAAAATATTTCCTACATGATGGTATTTTATTTGTAATTTTTAGACATCAAATAATTTAATTTATTTATGACACAAAGATGATGCAGTAATTATCTTATTAATGAAATATTGACAAAATTGATAATATAAATACCAAAATAAATGTAATTTGAGACTTTTTATGAATTCCACTAATTTTCTAGGTTACTATGATATATTAGTATTGATTTAATCAACTTGGTTCGAACATATAATTCTGTTATGACTTTGACAAAAATCATATATCAAATAGTGTCAAAATTGACACAAAATAGTTTTTAAATCAAATATTATATTATTAATTGTTATTTTATTCCTAAAAATCTAATGTTCGGCCAAATGACTTAGATAAGGATATATATATTAATAATAAACAATTTGGGGTTCGTTTGGCATGTTATAGTAAGTGTATTAATCATATAGTGAAAGAAAACAAAAAGACACGGTAAAAGTTAAATTAATTAACTTAGAGTTAAATCTAATTGATAAGGTTAAAATAATACCCTAAACTTGTCTAAATCCTATTGGTTGATAGGATTTAGACCCATCCCCACTTTAGATTCGAAATAAGACCCTTTGGAACCATTATAAACTGATTTTGACTTTAATATAAAATAATATTTTGAGATATTCCTAAGGTGCCCCTCTCCTCCCTTATAAAAGGGCACCTCCTCCCCCTCCTCCTCACACCAATTTGAGCACTCAAGCTCGGCCAACCCCTGCCATTTTCCCTTCTCCACTTCCCTAGAATAATCCTAGAGGTCCTGGTCTTCTCCAAAGACCAATCTTAGTTCCTTAAGTGGAGGATTCAAAAAGGCGTTCCAAAGAAGAGGTAATATCCATTACCGATCTTTTCAATTTCTTTCTTCTTCAACTTCTTCTTCTTTAGTTGTTTCATGATAAAGTAATAACATCAGTATTACTTACATACTGATATGTTATTATAAATATGAAACAACCCTAATTCATCTTCTATCCATCCTACGGAAAAATGAAATCACCGCGCGTGCGTACGTACGGAATACCGTCTCCACGCCGTGGTGTAATCTATTTTCCACCATCACCTTACAAGGATGGGTATAATGGTGTAATCAGTAACTATATATGATTATTATTAAGTAATATTGATGCTGAAATAATATATATATATACTCCAATACAATTCCACGATCATAGGAACGATATCATCACTCGTGCGTACGTACGGAATACCGTCTCCACGATGTGATGCGACTCGTTCTACATGATCTTCATTTCATAATGATTATATAAATGAATTGAATGAATGAATATGGTATATACTACACTAATACCATTCTGGAAATGAATTATCTATAACCTAAAGATAAGAATAAGAATTTATTCGACAAAACACGCATAAGAACAAAAAGTTATAAAGACCCGAGTAACAAGTAACAATGAAATATTACTAACAAGAAGCTAATAATATGACCATATATGATCTCATATCAATATGTATGATTCTGGAATAAGTCAATAACATTATTTAAACCATTATACAGGAGCTTCGGACACGAACAAAGCAAATCGGACCTAAGGTAAGGGAAATATCACAATCTCATTTTTATCCGAGATTGTTTATTCGTAAGTATTTACTGGGGTGTATTTTATCATCCACATCCATGTTCCCTCAATATATAATATTGTTTCCATCCACTTGAAATAGTTTAAATCCAATTTTACCCTTAGGTGAGTTTTTAGTAAAGAATATGAAAGGAATCTTTTGTTGTTTTTCCGTACGAGGTACTTTTTGACTTTTCCGACAAAAGTACGAAGAATGTTTTTTAACTTATACGGCATGAATGGATTTTTAAAACATTACTTCAAAGAAGCTTCCTTTACAAGTTTTCAAGTTTATTTTTAATCAACTTCTTTTATTTTAAAGTTGTATGACATGTTATGAAAGGAAAAATGTTTTTGAAGAAGAAAGGATATTTTCCTCAAGAATTCAATTCAAGTGTTTTATCAAAATTATTTTCCATCTAAGATAATAAAGGGTTCTATTTCTATCCATATTTTTACATTGGTTTGACTATGTTGTTATGGAATTATGTTTATGAATTCCTTTATCATATATGAATTGATTTATGATGTCATGATGTTTCAAGAATCCCATTTTTGTTATATGTGTTATGCGATGATGTATGTTTTATGATTATGTGGAACACATAAGAAAGGATTCATTATAAGATGGGTGGGACCTATATCTCCCTCCAATGCATTGGGTAAAGATTTTATATCTCATGAGATAGACATGGCTGGAATGGAAGGTTATTTCGGTTCAGTGATACAGGACTGAAACGAGGAGTGAACTCGGTTCAGAAAGGGACTTTGTCCACTAAGATAGTCTTGGCAATGAGTCATGACTAACAAGAAATGATTTTCCATGATTATGTGTTCATGACACAAAGATTCAAGTTTTATGTTATGATTATGGGGATCTCATTTTCACTTCTATGATTTATTCCATGTTAAGATATTATGATCTCTTTTGCAGGTTTTGATTTTCATAAAGATATGATATGATTTTTATTTCTTTTATTTGCCCTTGCTGAGCATTTGAGCTCACCCTTTTATGTTTTCTTTTCCCCAGGTCAGGAAGATGGATATTAAGTAGAATATGCTAAAAGGGACCCTAGATATGATGAAATAAATGGGAGACACTGTAGAAGATTTATGAACCAGTTGTTTATGTTTCCCCAGTTTCTAAAGACACTATACCTATACGGTCCTTTGTGGTTTTGTCATATGTTGTAATAAGTGTGCTTCAATTTTGAAGTATTAACAATGTATGTAAAGTGTGGGTCGTTATAGTTGGTATCAGAGGAAAGGTATAGTCAACCTTTGGAAACTAGGATGTGAAAGCCTTAGTAAGAACCCTAAGGATAAGTCTAAGCATAGAACACAATCTTAGAAATGGCCATGAATAACCTAGGATAAGACCATAAGCATGAAAATTTTATTCTTGAATTATGTGGTTTCCTATTATAATTAGTGTTGCTCACACTATTCTTCTTGGTTTTAGTCAATGGCTGGAACCCGAAGGAACCGTGTTAATGCGGAATGCGATGGGCAATGCAATGATTGTCCCCCTGAGCAACCAAACGATATGGGAGCTGGAATGCAAAATCTTGTAGCCATGCTCACACAACTTTCTCAAGCTATGAATCATGCAGGATTTCCAAACGAACAAAGGAGGGAGCAAAATTCTGTTGAATCCTTCATGAGGCAGCGTCCACCATCTTTCAGCGGGTCTACTGATCCATTAGTTGCTGAACAATGGATTAGTACTACTGAAAAGATATTTTCAGTTCTTCAATGTTCTGAGCATGATAAAGTCATCCTAGCAGTGTATCGTTTGGAAGGAGATGCTGATCAATGGTGGAATCTTGTTAAGAATACAAGGCAAAGGGATGAAATTGAGTCTATGGAATGGGACGAGTTCAAGAACTTATTTTTCTATAAGTACTTCCCTCGTATTCTCCGAACAAAGATGGAGAAAGAGTTCCTTGAACTGAAGCAAAGGGATGATGAATCTGTTAGTACCTATGAAGCAAATTTTACAAGACTTGCAAGGTACGCTTCTGGTATTATTATCCAACCTGAGAGTAAGATCGATCGATTCTTTAGTGGCTTAAAACCAAGTCTTCGAAGGGCGTTAGCCATAAGGGACTTCAATAGCTACGAGGAAATCGTTCGATGTGCTCTCAAAGTCGAGATGGAGATTGGAGTAACCCATCAGTCACATGGGTTTGATAAGAAGAGGAAGATGGAATTCAAAAAAAAATCTAAAGAGCACACAGAAAAGAAGATGAACTTTCCCTTATGCTCAAAGTGTGGAAAGAAACATTGAGGGAGTTGTCTTAAAGGGACAAGTAAATGTTTTAAATGTGGAAAGGAAGGTCATCGGGCATTTGAATGCCGTGATAATGGGAAGAAGATGTCTAATGATGCAAACAAAGGAAGGGATACACAGAATGAACCTGCTACACTTCAATGTTTCAAGTGCAAGGAGATGGGGCATTATGCCAATCAATGCCCAAATCCAAGGGTTGATGATGATGGTCGACGTCAACAAACTCTTAAGGCTAAAGAAAAAGGAAAGTCACATGCAATTTCTATCAGTGATGTGGAGTACGATAACGATGTGGTGAAAGGTACACTTACCATCCACTCTAAATTAGCAAATGTTTTATTTGATTCTGGATCCACCCACTCTTTTATTTCTGAAAAATTTTCTAAGGGTATCACCGTATTACCTCAACAATTAGATGTTGAGTTAGCTGTGACAACACCTAATGGCACATCAATCGCATCAGAAGTTTATAATTCTTCTCCGATCGAAGTTTGTGGGAAAGTGCTTCCTGCAAATCTTGTGATCCTTCCTTTAGTGGAATTTGATGTGATTCTTGGCATGGATTGGCTTTCTCTACATGGAGCTCATATCGATTGCCAAAGAAGGGAAGTCACATTTCATATTCCAGATCAACCTACGATCGTCTATCAATGCAAGGATGAACATAACCTTCCAGTGGAAATTTCTTCCATCTTATGGGTATTGATTCCACTAAATGAAGGTTATTTATCTCAAATAGTTGGTGAGAAACTCACGATTAAGAATATTCCCATTGTACGGGAGTTTGATGATGTCTTCCCGGAGGAATTACCGGGTCTTCCACCAAATCGTGAAGTTGAGTTTTCAATAGAACTCGTACCGGGTGCTTTGCCTATTTCAAAGACACCTTATAGAATGGCCCCAATTGAGTTGCAGGAATTGAAGAAGCAACTCCAAGAGAATCTTGATAAGGGATTCATACGCCCTAGTGCGTCACCTTGGGGAGCACCTGTTCTATTTGTTAAGAAGAAAGATGGATCAATGAGACTCTGCATTGATTATCGAGAACTTAACAAGATCACTATCAAGAACAAATATCCTCTCCCACGCATTGATGACTTATTTGACCAACTACGCGGAGCTCAATACTTTTCCAAGATTGATCTTCGTTCAGGGTATCATCAATTAAGGGTCAAAAGGGAGGATATACCAAAGACGGCTTTCCGTACAAGGTATGGACACTATGAATTTATAGTGATGCCATTTGGTCTTACTAATGCCCATGCTATCTTCATGGATATAATGAATAGAGTCTTTAGAGACTATCTTGATCAATTTGTGGTAGTCTTTATAGACGATATTCTTGTCTATTCAAAGAGCAAGGAAGAGCATGAAGATCACTTGAGAATTATATTGAAGACCCTGAGAAAAGAGAAGCTTTATGCCAAATTTACCAAGTGTGAATTTTGGCTTCAAAAAGTTGCATTTTTGGGTCATATAATCTCAAAAGAGGGGATATCTGTGGATCCAGCAAAAACAGAGGTTATCGAAAGATGGTCAAGACCAACAACAGTAACTGAGATCCGAAGTTTTCTTGGTTTGGATGGATATTATCGACGTTTTGTAAAAGATTTTTCACGATTATCTAATCCACTCACCAAGTTGACTCGGAAAGGAGTTAAGTTTGTCTGGACAGAGGAATGTGAAGAGAATTTCAAGGAGTTGAAAAGAAGGTTATCCAGTGCACCTGTGCTCACACTGCCTTGTAGTGGAGAAAGGTTTGTGATCTATAGTGATGCATCCAAGAAGGGATTGGGGTGTGTTCTTATGCAAAATGATATGGTGATAGCTTATGCCTCACGACAGTTGAAAATCCATGAGCAAAATTACCCAACACATGATTTGGAGTTGGCTACGGTAATCTTTGCATTAAAGATTTGGAGGCATTACCTTTATGGTGAAAGGTGTGATATTTATACTGATCATAAAAGTTTAAAGTATATTTTCACACAAAAGGAGCTGAATATGCGCCAAAGAAGATGGTTGGAGCTGATTAAGGATTATGACTGCTCAATCCATTACCACCCTGGAAAAGAAAACAAGGTGGCAGATGCATTAAGTCGACAAGACCATGCTAGTTTATCCATGATGAGGATCACAAAAGATCCAATATTTATGGATTTACAAAGGATGGATCTTGGAATTATAATGGAAGGGGAAAAATCTTATCTTTCTCAAATGAATGTTCAACCATCTATACATGTGAAGATTAAAGAGGCACAGAAAGAAGATGTCGAGTTACAAAATAAGGTGAGAAATGTTCCTGAATTCAACCTTGATTGTGATGGGATAATAAAGTTCAGGAATCGGGTTTGTGTTCCTCCCATCCCCGAATTAAAGAAAGAGCTGCTGGATGAGGCTCATAGTTCTTCATTCTCTATTCATCCTGGAAGCACGAAGATGTATAGGGACCTGAAAGAGTACTTCTGGTGGGATGGCATGAAAAGAGATGTTGCTGAATATGTCTCTCGATGCTTGGTTTGTCAACAAGTTAAAGCTGAGAGACAGAAGTCTAAGGGGATGTTACAACCATTACCCATACCCGAATGGAAATGGGAAAACATCACTATGGACTTTGTCACAGGACTTCCTAAAACATCCAAAGGCAATAATGCTATCTGGGTCATAGTTGATCGTCTTACAAAGTCTGCACACTTCATTGCTATTAGAGAGGATTTCTCTCTAGATCAGCTTTCCAGGATATATGTAAAGGAAGTGGTAAGATTGCATGGAGTACCACTTTCTATTATATCTGATCGAGATCCGAGATTTACCTCGAAGTTTTGGAGAAGTCTTCAGCATACTCTAGATACAGAGTTGAGTTTCAGCACTGCTTATCATCCCCAGACAGACGGTCAGTCTGAGAGAACAATTCAAACCCTAGAAGATATGTTGAGAGCTTGCTCTATGGATTTCAAAGGAGGTTGGGATCAACACCTACCTTTGGTGGAATATTCTTATAATAATAGCTTTCACTCCAGTATTCAGATGGCTCCTTATGAAGCTCTCTATGGAAAGAAATGCAGGACTCCAACTTGCTGGGATGAAGTTGGGGAAAGAAAGCTATTAGGACCTGATCTCGTTGATGAAATGGCAGAAAAGGTCAGATCTATTCAACAACACATAAGAGCAGCTCAGAGTCGACAGAAAAGTTATGCCGACAACCGAAGAAAAGACCTAGAGTTTGAAGTGGGCGATAAAGTGTTCTTACGAATATCTCTCTGGAAGAGGGTTATGAGATTTGGAAAGAAGGGGAAGTTGAGCCCTAGATATATCGGTCCTTTTGAAATACTGGATCGTGTTGGGAAGGTAGCTTACCGATTGGCGCTTCCACCGAATCTCTCTCAAGTTCACGATGTGTTCCACGTATCTCTCCTGAGAAAGTACATACCAGATCCTTCACATGTACTCAGCTCAGAAGTTGTACCGCTGGAGCAAGATCTTTCTTATGAAGAACAGCCGATAGAGATTCTGGATCGTAGCGAAAAAGTCCTACGAAACAAGACCACTTGCTAGGTGAAAGTTTTATGGAGGAACCACCAACTTGAAGAAGCTACATGGGAGCTTGAGGATATGATGAGGGAGAAGTATCCTCATTTGTTTGTTACAAAGTGACGAATTTCGAGGGCGAAATTCTTTTTAAGGGGGGTAGAATGTAACACCCGAGACTTTTATGTTATATAAATCATCAATGGAATCTTTTTCTACACAACACTTGCTTGGCTTGCTTTGCACGCAATCACGACCTTCCTCGATAGCTTGCGTCGTACGCAATACCGAGTTTCACTAAACAACAATATGCTATTAAAACTAGCCGTTATGAATAGTAATAAACACTTTTTAAAATTTTATAAATTTTATTTTTCAAAATGGACTTCATTTTTGGACTCAGAATATCGAAATTAGCCTAGGGTGAAATTTTGGTATTTTTCTGAAAACTTTCAATTTTTGATGAATAGTGAAACCACTAAGTGGTAGGTTAAAAAACTGAATTTTGCATAAAACTTAATTTTACCGCTTCTGTGAATGGAATTTCGAAAATCCGAGAGACACGGTTAATATCAAGGACTAAAATGTGGTTCAATGAGATGAAAATAATTTTTTGGTGAATAGTAACTTTTTACTATTTTTACCGCGGTTAATAGTAAATAGGGTAACTAAGGGTAAATATGATATTAATATTACCCTAACACATGTCCTAATTCTATTGGACAAGTGTAATTCGACCAAAAACAAACTTAGGAATAAAATATGACCATTTTGGCCCACTTGGATTAGATTAGGACATTTATTATTAATTTATTTAAAGAAGGGTTAAAATAGTTAAAATCAAAGTTTAATAAGTAAATCATTTTTAATATAGGGATATACATAAGATAAATTCGATTGTAAATATTCATTAGAAAGCTAAAAAGATTTCCTACATGATGGTATTTTATTTGTAATTTTTAGACATCAAATAATTTAATTTATTTATGACACAAAGATGATGCAGTAATTATCTTATTAATGAAATATTGACAAAATTAATAATATAAATACCAAAATAAATGTAATTTGAGACTTTTTATGAATTCCACTAATTTTCTAGGTTACTATGATATATTAGTATTGATTTAATCAACTTGGTTCGAACATATAATTCTGTTATGACTTTGACAAAAATCATATATCAAATAGTGTCAAAATTGACACAAAATAGTTTTTAAATCAAATATTATATTATTAATTGTTATTTTATTCCTAAAAATCTAAGGTTCGGCCAAATGACTTAGATAAGGATATATATATTAATAATAAACAATTTGGGGTTCGTTTGTCATGTTATAGTAAGTGTATTAATCATATAGTGAAAGAAAACAAAAAGACACGGTAAAAGTTAAATTAATTAACTTAGAGTTAAATCTAATTGATAAGGTTAAAATAATACCCTAAACTTGTCTAAATCCTATTGGTTGATAGGATTTAGACCCATCCCCACTTTAGCTTCGAAATAAGACCCTTTGGAACCATTATAAACCGATTTTGACTTTAATATAAAATAATATTTTGAGATATTCCTAAGGTGCCCCTCTCCTCCCTTATAAAAGGGCACCTCCTCCCCCTCCTCCTCACACCAATTTGAGCACTCAAGCTCGGCCAACCCCTGCCATTTTCCCTTCTCCACTTCCCTAGAATAATCCTAGAGGTCCTGGTCTTCTCCAAAGACCAATCTTAGTTCCTTAAGTGGAGGATTCAAAAAGGCGTTCCAAAGAAGAGGTAATATCCATTACCGATCTTTTCAATTTCTTTCTTCTTCAACTTCTTCTTCTTTAGTTGTTTCATGATAAAGTAATAACATCAGTATTACTTACATACTGATATGTTATTATAAATATGAAACAACCCTAATTCACCTTCTATCCATCCTACGGAAAAATGAAATCACCGCGCGTGCGTACGTACGGAATACCGTCTCCACGCCGTGGTGTAATCTATTTTCCACCATCACCTTACAAGGATGGGTATAATGGTGTAATCAGTAACTATATATGATTATTATTAAGTAATATTGATACTGAAATAATATATATATATACTCCAATACAATTCCACGATCATAGGAACGATATCATCACTCGTGCGTACGTACGGAATACCGTCTCCACGATGTGATGCGACTCGTTCTACATGATCTTCATTTCATAATGATTATATAAATGAATTGAATGAATGAATATGGTATATACTACACTAATACCATTCTGGAAATGAATTATCTATAACCTAAAGATAAGAATAAGAATTTATTCGACAAAACACGCATAAGAACAAAAAGTTATAAAGACCCGAGTAACAAGTAACAATGAAATATTACTAACAAGAAGCTAATAATATGACCATATATGATCTCATATCAATATGTATGATTCTGGAATAAGTCAATAACATTATTTAAACCATTATACAGGAGCTTCGGACACGAACAAAGCAAATCGGACCTAAGGTAAGGGAAATATCACAATCTCATTTTTATCCGAGATTGTTTATTCGTAAGTATTTACTGGGGTGTATTTTATCATCCACATCCATGTTCCCTCAATATATAATATTGTTTCCATCCACTTGAAATAGTTTAAATCCAATTTTACCCTTAGGTGAGTTTTTAGTAAAGAATATGAAAGGAATCTTTTGTTGTTTTTCCGTACGAGGTACTTTTTGACTTTTCCGACAAAAGTACGAAGAATGTTTTTTAACTTATACGGCATGAATGGATTTTTAAAACATTACTTCAAAGAAGCTTCCTTTACAAGTTTTCAAGTTTATTTTTAATCAACTTCTTTTATTTTAAAGTTGTATGACATGTTATGAAAGGAAAAATGTTTTTGAAGAAGAAAGGATATTTTCCTCAAGAATTCAATTCAAGTGTTTTATCAAAATTATTTTCCATCTAAGATAATAAAGGGTTCTGTTTCTATCCATATTTTTACATTGGTTTGACTATGTTGTGATGGAATTATGTTTATGAATTCCTTTCTCATATATGAATTGATTTATGATGTCATGATGTTTCAAGAATCCCATTTTTGTTATATGTGTTATGCGATGATGTATGTTTTATGATTATGTGGCACACATAAGAAAGGATTCATTATAAGATGGGTGGGACCTATATCTCCCTCCAATGCATTGGGTAAAGATTTTATATCTCATGATATAGACATGGCTGGAACGGAAGGTTATTTCGGTTCAGTGATACAGGACTGAAACGAGGAGTGAACTCGGTTCAGAAAGGGACTTTGTCCACTAAGATAGTCTTGGCAATGATTCATGACTAACAAGAAATGATTTTCCATGATTATGTGTGCATGACACAAAGATTCAAGTTTTATGTTATGATTATGGGGATCTCATTTTCACTTCTATGATTTATTCCATGTTAAGATATTATGATCTCTTTTGCAGGTTTTGATTTTCATAAAGATATGATATGATTTTTATTTCTTTTATTTTCCCTTGCTGAGCATTTGAGCTCACCCTTTTATGTTTTCTTTTCCCCAGGTCAGGAAGATGGATATTAAGTAGAATATGCTAAAAGGGACCCTAGATATGATGAAATAAATGGGAGACACTGTAGAAGATTTATGAACCAGTTGTTTATGTTTCCCCAGTTTCTAAAGACACTATACCTATACGGTCCTTTGTGGTTTTGTCATATGTTGTAATAAGTGTGCTTCAATTTTGAAGTATTAACAATGTATGTAAAGTGTGGGTCGTTATACAGAGTGTCACCATGGGGTGCTTCGATCTTGTTTTTGAAGAAGGAAGATGGTGTTCTGAGGCTCTGTATAGACTACCGGAGACTGAATCAGGTAACGGTCAAGAACCATTACACTCTCCTGAGAATAGATGAACTTTTTGACTAGTTTAGGGGAGTTGGTTAGTTATCTAGGATCGATCTGTGGTATGGGTATCACTAGTTAAGTGTGAAAAAAGGTAACATTCTGACGATTGCTTTCAGGTGAAAGTATGGGCACTTTGAGTTTATGGTTATGTTGTTCGATGTTACAAACACACCATACATGTTCATGGGGATTATAAACTCCATCTTTTTTGAGTTCTTGGACCGGTTCATCATCGTATTCATTAATGACATCTTGATCTACTTTAAGTCAAAGGAGGATCATAACAAAAATCTTAGGACTATCTTAGAAGTCCTTCGACTCCACCATCTCTACAGAAAGTTTTCCAAGTGAAAGTTTTAGACACAAGAGATCCACTTACTTGGATATGTGGTGTCTTAGTAGGGCATTGTAGTGGACCCATCGATGGTTGAGGTAGTTCTTTCCTGGGAATCACCCAAGAATGTGGCATAGGTTTGCAGTTTTCTCAGTCCATCAGGCTACTACTTGAGATTCGTACCTAATTTATCTCGTGTAATAGATCCATTGATGGATCTAACCAAAAAAGGCCAAGATTTTGTGTAGGGATAGTAGTCCTAGGAAGTGTTCATCTATCTAAAGGGGAAGTTGTTTAGTGCTCTAGTTCTCAGGCTGCCAGAGGAAGGGGTGATGTTTAAAGTATTTTTCAATGCTTCCCATATAGGCTTGGGGTGTGTGCTGATGCAGCAACATGGAGTGATCTACTATGGGTCTAGGAAGTTGAACCAATATGAACGTAACTATGCCAACCATGATTTGGAACTATTATGGGGAATATTTTCACTAATGTTGTGGCAAAATTATCCCATTAGGGAGAACTTTGTGGTCTTCACGGATCATAAGAGATTGAGGTGCATGTTTTCCTAGCAAGATCTGAACTTGTGGCAACGGAGGTGGATGGAGTTTCTCCAGGATTATAATTTCGATATCTCCTACACCTCAGGAAAGGGGAATATTGTGGACGATGATTTGAGTAGGAAGTCGTAGAAGGAAGTGTTTTAGGAATCTGCAGATGCTTGGAGGGTCATAGAGGAGTTGGCTACCTTGCACTTAGATGCAGGAATGGATGGATATAGAGGTCATATATTTTAGATGATGGTGTAGTAATCTCTGAGGTAAAAGTCGGAGGAGTCTCAGTGGTGAGACTCAGAGGTAGAGGTGATGTGTGATCGCATTGACTAGGGTAACGCTCTAGGAGTATGGTCGAAGGATGGTCAGAATCAGATGTTGTTCCGTGATAATATTTTTGTTCCAGTGGTAATTCATGAGGAAGTTCTCTGTGATTTTCATGTATCACCACTAGAGGTACACTTGGGAGTTTCCAATATGTACCATGGCTTGAGGGAGCAGTTTTGGTTTCCCAGAATGAAGCAGGTAGTGGTGGATTTTGTGGCAAAGTGCTTGGTATGCCAGCAAGTAAAGGCTGAGCACCATGTTCCCAGTAGTTTGTTTCAGCCCTTAGATTTATCCAAGTGGAAGTGGGATGAAATATCAATATATTTATTCATAGGATTAACTAGGGCTCAAGGAGGATGTTATACTATTTGGTTTGTAGTGGATCAGTTGACAAAATAGGCTCACTTCTTAGTGATCAAGGAGTCGAGAACAGTGGATGCCTTAGTACAGAGGTATGTGGATGAAGTGGTGTGGATGGATGGAGTTACAAGATCTATTATCTTGGATTGGTATAAACATTTTACATCGTGAGTTTTTAGGGGATTAAAGCATTCCTTTGGCACTCAGTTACGCCTCAACATTGCTTTCCACCCTCAAATGGATGGACAAACATAGAGGACCATCCTGACATTGGAGGACATGTTGTAGGCATGTGTTCTGGACTTTAGTGGGTCTTGGGTGTGACATTTTCCCTTGTTATAGTTTTCTTACAATAATAGTTATCACTCTTACATTGGGACAACTCCTTTTAAAGCTTTATATAGAAGATAGTGTCGTTCACCCATATGCTGGACATAAGTTGGAGAGACAACTATTTTTGGTCCAGACGTGGTGCAGAGTATGACAGAGAAGGTGAAGCTTATTCGTGAGAGGATAAAGGCATCATATGATTGACAGAAGTTGTATGTTGATCATAGAAGACGACTTTTGGAGTTTGAGGTTGGGGACAACATATTCTTGAAGGTTTCCCCTCGATGTGGGAAGAAAAGGTTTGGTCGAGAGAGTAAGATTTCTCCCAGGTTCATCGGACCTTTCAAGGTGTTGAGATGAGTTGATGAGGTGGAATAATATTTTTCTTTTCCACCATAGTTAGAGATAATCCACAATGTCTTTCACATCTCTCAACTTAGTCGGTATCTTCACAATGATTCCCATTTCATTGACTGGGGGGAGTTGGATATCGAAGATGATGCAACGTTCGTGGAGTAACCAGTGGAGATCCAGGATCTTCAGGAGAAGGTGTATCATGGATGAACCATTCCATTGGTTTGTGTGTTATGGAGGCATGGTGGTATGGAGGAGAGTATTTTGGAAAGGGAGGTGAAGATGTGTGCCTAGTACCCATAGTTTTTTTGAGTTTTGATCATGTGTTTTGATTTTTTATGTAATGCTTGAACCTTGTTTCTATGAGATGATTTGTTTCCTTGTTATGTGAGGTGTGATAAATTCCTGACCATGAGGAGAGGAAGAAGTGATCCATAATTGAGACACATTAATGTGGATGTGATTAAACCCATTTGGATGAGTTAGTGCCACCCAAAGTGGATGGTATCTCCACATGGAGGAAAGAATTACCTAATTCATGTGTCCAGATATTTGGTGCTTGTGTGGGGTATCCTGTGAATGGTTGGGTTAGAAGACGTGGGAAAAAGTTTTTTTGGATTTTGAGATTTCACTCCATCTTTCAAAAAACACATGGTGGTTTATCCTTGAGATGTATCTTATGGGTGGTTGTTCAGACCCCCCTTTCTCATGGGTTTGGTTTTTAATTCTTGAGGATGAGAATAGTTTAAGAGGTATCTTATGTAATGGACCGAACCATTGTGCTCTATTAATTCTTCAAAATCTAGTGTTTGGGGTGTTCTAGGAGGCAATAGTGACTCAGGGTGTCGGTGTTTGTGACTTAGGGTGTCGGTGTCGATGACTCAGGGCATCGGTGAATTAGGGAATCAGTTTTGGTGACTTAGGGCGTCGATGTCGGTGACTCAGGGCGTCGCTGTCGATGACTTAGGGTGTTGGTGTCGGTGACTCATGGCATCAGTGTCGGTGATTCAGGGCTTCAGTTAGTCAAATTTTTAGTATATTGCGTCAGTGGATCAACATCAGTAGCTTAATATCGGTGGCTCATCATCGGTAGCTCAGCGTCAGTGGTTCAATGTCGATGCCTTGCTATCAGTTGCTTGATGTTAGTGACTCACCCATCGATGACTCATTTATAGTTTTTCCAGTTTCACCCCTCCTACATTTTATTTGACATAAATTGATTTTAAATCCTTGTTTGATAATTTATAAAGGAGTTTTAAAGGATATTAATTATATCTTTAATATCTTAATCCTATGGGGACTTTGAAATAGTCTAACCGCATGGTATTAGCCATGATCTAACTTTAATGGACCTTGAAACCATTTCCTGTTCTGTTGATATATGATCTGGATTTTCCTAAATTCAAGGTCCTCTCTTATCTTTTCTCTTGGTGTACATAGAGCCTTTCCTTCCCATGGAGTCACATGTTGTGCCATATCCATTGATCTAATTTTCTTTAGATCTTTCCTTGGAGATTTTTTTCTACTCAAGCACCCCCTATTTTGGTGCAAGGAGGAGTTTTGGTCTCCTATTGTTCCAAGTGGGGATTTCATTCGTCTCTCTTTTAATTGTGTATCATGTGGGGTGGGTGTACTATTATATCTTTATGAATAATATTGAAACTAATTTAAGTAATATGATAATAAGTAACAAATAAAGGAGGGTGGGAGTGAGATGATGATAATCACTTTGTTTTATATTTTATCCTTGATCCATGTTATGAATCATGTGGGTTATGTTCTTCTAAAAATCATAGTCATTGTTGGTCTCTATTTTTTCACCTGTATGAATTGTTAATCACTACTGTAAGAATTGGAATTTGGTTAATTACGTATACTCGGTTAAATAAATGGATTCCCCAGGATTGAATCTGTTTTGTAATCACCCTTGTTTATCAAAGTAGAATTAAAGAACCTTTTTTACTAAATACAAATATACTCAGCTTGTTTTGGTGTGGCTGTGTACTGTGTGGGACTTGTTGGGATTTGTGCTCTGTGAGGGTTATATGGTGGTTGTTGTGGGCTTTGTGTATGAGGTGGTGTAGGAGGTGTGATGGAATCTCAAGTTGAGAGATTTATTGATTGTGGAATGGATGGACTTGTTATATAGTGGGACTGCATCTGGGAAGTGGTTGGGCAGCAGGGATGCAGGACTGAGTTGTGTTATGATATCTTGTTTTTGAGTGTTAGAAAGGGGTTACCTGACCATTATCCATTATTTGCTTGTTTGGATTGGGCATTGGTTGGTATGGTTGATTCACATTATAATGTTTGCAGTGTTTATTAGTTTCTCGGGTAGGGATGGAAATAAATGAATGAATGAATGAATTGATAATGCATAACTATAATTGGTTAAATGAATCATCTAGGGGTATGTTTCTATTTAGATCTTGTAGTGAAGAGGCATTCAAGTGACCGTCATTCATGGTGGTACATGCATGTAGGGGTAGCAACAAAGGTGGTTTTTAGAGGGCTGGTTGTATTTTTGGAATCCCATAGGATGGGCTGAGTGTTTGTTACCTATATATATAAACGTGTAGTTCCCTATGTTTTCTATACACACCCCACCCATGTTGAGGACTATGTTCTGAACACCCCATTGTTATGGGGGTGGGTGTCTTTCCCAACATCCCAGTGGGAGGATGGATGACTAGTTACTAACTTTACCCTACTCCCTCTTTTAGGCATTTATCACCCAAGATTCATCGGGTAGGATATAATGGATTGAGTTTTAATACCAGATTTATGGTATTGGTTGTGTGAGAGGTGGTTTATTTCCCAAGTGTCTTTGAGATGAGGCCCAAGTGTTTTTGTGTGAGACATGTGGTGGTTGTGGCCCAGGTGTCTGCAGGTAGGATGTGATGTGGTGTGCGGCTCAGGTGTTTGCAGGAAAGTTGTGACAGTGGGGCTTTTGGAAGAGCGTGGTAGCATAAAGACATTTGTCATTTGGGATGAGTATTTAACCAGCGGAAATTGGTGAGGGGTACCCAAATATCAATGTGATTATACTTCACTTTACTTGACTTTCATTATTTGGCGAGCATGCCTTGGAGAGGTTTGGGTGGATGGTATACCTTGTTAGGTTTTTTTGGAGTTTATATTGTTTTCTCATGGGGGAATTAGTATGCTTCTCCCACTTGTGAACAAGTGACTTTCGTTTTTTCCCTATAGAGTATACATGTATGTTCACCCTACATATATAAAAATGTTTTTAGGTTTCAAGGGAGATTACGCAGACCGTGCCGAACCTTACTAGCTCAGAAATTGGGAATAGTTGTTGTGTCACTGATTAGTTTTATTTTGATACTTACTTTGGAGTTTTATTTGTTTTTCTAGCAGTTTTACTTAAACATGCATGTGAGGTGGATTTTGGTTTCTCTATATATATCTGTCTTGGAGTTGTTTGAGGTTGATACATCTTATATTCTAATCTTAGTTACTATAAAAGGGTAATGACTCCAACTTTTTTGACATTTATATACTCTTGGTGTTGTTCACCACTCTGGGTCCTATTAGAGGTGGGACTCGGGGGTCATTATCTCTCCTTAATATTGAGGAAGGAAGGTCTCAAAATATTGCTATCCCTTCCCTTATCTTGAAGAAGGTGGGTCGTGACACTTGAATTTAATGAATCCACCAACTCCCTACTTTGGAAGGTTGTATATCATTAATGCTTTTCCAGTAGCTACTATTAACTGTATTTCTATTACCTGAATTTATGACACTAGTATTGCACCTTATTCTACTCTTATTCACATTCATTGTATGAACTCTTTTGTATTGGTCATGAATGGTGAATATCCGCGATGACTTTTGTGATGTGTTTTCTTCCCATGAGTCTTAACGAATCCTAGAGCTATTCGATGTACACTATATTGTTTTTATTCATATATTCAAAAAATTTAAAATGAGTGAAATGGAGGAGATTCGATCTTAATCCATATTCTGCAAAAATAAAATTTAGTTAGGGGTTCTTATAGAATGTTGCAACCAATTCAATGTATTAAATTTTCTTTTTAGTTTCCAATAAAAATAAATACATATATTATTATCAATGTATGTATTACAACTAATAATATTTTTCATACCTAAAAAATACAATAACATATTAGTTTTAAACTAATATTACAAATGTAAACTAATATGGATTCATCAGTATTAATATGTATTGATCAAAATAATAATTTCAGAATCCATATATTTTTACAGTAATTATTTCTCAAAAGAAATATCAATAATAAGACAATAGTGCATTGAAAATATATCAATTTATGATATCTTTAATATAAATTTAAAGTCAACTTCTATATATATTCTCCTAAACACTGATTTCAATGAACATCAATGTAAGATGAAATGAAAAATTGAATAGACCAACCAAAAGTCAATTACTATGTTCAAATGTTTATTTGTGATTTAGTTTTGTTTCTTGTGTCAACTATTATTCACTTTTATGTTTCATTTTCTTCCTATATTTCATATTCTAATGGTTTTAATAACCACAAATTATGAGTGTGTGTGTGAATTTCTAATTACTTGATTATTCCATGCAAATACACAGGTTGGGTATTAGTTTAGGAAAATGATCCATAATTCATTTTTGATGTGTAGGAATTGACCACGTATTAATATGACATATGATGTGGCCGGTATGACTTAAAGTGTGTGTTTTCTATATAAAAGTGTCATTTTAGTTTAAAATATGAATCACATAGACAAATCTGAAGAAACTAGTTCATTTTTTTTTTCAAAATTTATGAAAAAAAGTCATAATTTATTTGTGATGTGTGGGAATACTATGAAAATTAATCACAACTAGAAAAATGGTATATTTCCATGGTTGAAAACCATGGCAATAGGGCCCAAAATGGTGGTTGTAGCCTATGGCCACGGTTTTGCCCAACCGTGGGCGTTATCGTCATGGCAATAGGTCTCAAAGTTTCCAAATGTGGTAGTTGACCTATATAACTAATTTAAACCATGGCCATAGGTGCTATTTTCACAGTGGAAAACCATGGCTATAGCCTAAAAAAATGTGTCCATATCCAGATTCGATACTTACACCTTACCTTTACAATTCAACTGCCTAACCACTACACCACCGAGGAATTTGGGTATATATATATATATATATATATATTATTAAAAACCATGAAAATAGATTTTAAATCATGGAAATAAATCTTCCCGCTCTTTTTTGGAGGGAAAAGTTTTCTCCTGTGGAAGTGAGGGAGACCTATTGCCACAGTTTTGAAAAATTGTGGCTATTGGATATGAAAAAATGGCTATGGCCACAGTTTTACCAAAACCGTGTATATAGCCTACCTATAGCCACAATTTTCAAAACTGTGGCTATAGATATGTGGTAGTATCCCATTTTTCTAGGTGTAAATCTGATACATGATGTGACCGATAAGACCCAAAGAGTATGTATTCGATATAAAAATGTCATTTTAGTTTAAAACACATGGCACATAGCCCAAACTAAGAAAACAATCTCAAATTATTTTCAAAATTTATAAAAACGATCCTTAATTCATTTGTGACATGTAAAAATTGACCACACATCAATCTAACACACGACATGAAGGATATGTCTCAAAATGCGTGTTTTCAGTATAAAACGCCCTTTTAGTTTAAAACACACATCACATAGCCAAAATTAAGAAAATGAGGACAAATTATTTTCAAACTTCAAGAAAATGATCCATAATTCATTTTTGATGTGTAGGAGTTAACCACACATCAATCTGACACATGATGTCACTATTTTGGATCAAAGTGTATGTTTTCAATATAAAAATGTTATTTTTAGTTTAAAGCATGCATCACATAACCAAAACCGATTAAAGGAGTTCATATTATTTTTAAATTTTAAGAAAATGATCCATAATTCATTTTTTATGTGTAGGAATCAACCATACATCAACCTGACACACGATGTGACCAGTATGACTCAAAGTGTGTGCTTTCAATATAAAAGCATCTTTTTAGTTTAAAATGCATGTCATTTAGAAAAACTGATCAAACATGTTTGTATTGTTTTCAAAATTTAGGATAATGATCCATAATTCATTTGAGATGTACAAGAATCGACTACTTGTCAATTTGACATGTGATATGGGTGGTATGACTCAAAGTGCATGTTTTCAATATAAAAGTGTCATTTTAGTTTAAAACTCATGTCACGTGGCCAAAATCAAGAAAATGAGCTTGAATTGTTTTCAAACTTTAGGAAAATGATCCATAATTCACTTTTGATGTGTAGGAATCAACCACACATCAATTCAAAACATGATGTGGCCAGTATGACACAAAGTGTGTGTTTTCAATATAAATGTGTAATTCTAGTTTAAATGCATGTCGTATAGCCAAAACTGAGCACATAACCTTGGATTGTTTTCAATCTTTAAAAAAATGATATATAATTCATTTTTCACATATAAGAATCGACCCGACTTCAATATGACACACAATGTGGACAGTATGAATCACAGTACATGTTTTCAATATAAAAGTGTCGTTTTAGTTTAAAGCACGCGTCACATTGTCAAAACCGAGTTAATGATATTGAGTTGTTTTAAAACTTTAGGACAATGATCTATAATTAATTTGTGATGTGTATGAATTGACATCACATCAATCTAACATACGATGTTGCCGGTATAACTCAAAGTGTGTATTTTCAATATAAAAGTGTCATTTTACTTTAAAACACGTATCACATTATCAAAACCAAGTAAATGGGCTCAGATTATTTACAAACTTTAGAATAATGATCCATAATTAATTTGTGACGTGTAGGAATCGACCAAGAATCAATTTGAGACACGATGTGCCCGGTATGTCTCAAAGTGCATATTTTTAATATAAAAATATTTTTTTGGTTTAATGATATAATTATTAACAACTATTTAAGTAATTAAGATAATTTATAACCGATAATATCATTAATATATTCAGTAATTAGCAATATAATTTATCATATGTGAATTATATACCATTAAAAATATAATTTGTTTATTTTTTTATATACTATTACTAAAATAAGCATTGATTTTATTATAGGGACAAACTTTTGTGCAAATATTGATTATTGGAAAAAGCATGTTATAAGAGTTTTGATTTTGTAAATTGGATTGAATTTTTTTTAATTAATTGTAAATATCACATCAATGTAAATATTCTGTATATAAAATTTGAATTGAACTGATATTGCATTGTAATATTTGTATTTCAATCTGGTTTTTTGTAATATTTTTATTACAATTTGATTATATGTTTCTAATCTGGTTTGGTTATAGGGGTGATGCAGGGGTTCTTGTTTTTCCCCACCTATCATGACCTTTATTTTCCCTCACAAAAGTGACAATAAAAGTCTCTTTTATCAGTGCAAAAAAAGTGGTGATAAATATCCACTTTATCAACATTAAAAAAATTGTTGATAAAGGGAACTTTTATCAGTGTGAAAATAAAACGCCAATAAATGAGGTCTTTATTATCATTTTTCTCTCACATTGATAAAAAGTCAAATACTTTTAAGTGTGTTCACCATATCAACGCCAACAAAACTCATTTCTAGAACTGATAAATATGCTTTCTATAGTAGTAAAGGTACAATAGTCTACAGTAACATGTGATCAATAGTTCGAGAATGTAAAATATATTGACTTTATTTTCGATATTTTTTTTTGAAAAACCTTATGAAATCATGTTAAAAAATATATCATTTTTTTTGAATTAGCATATTGGAATTTTTCGTACGTCAGACATTTTCTTGATGACATGCACATAGAAAAAATGTATGTGATGATGTTATTGGTATGTTATTAAATGCACTAGACAAAAACAAAAAATGACATTAAGGCTAGGTTGGACATGATTGACATGGTGATAAGGGATGAGTTAACAGTAGTGAAGTGTAAAAGATGATTTTTTCTTTCTTATGTAGAAAAAAAATTCAATTTTAAAATTATAAATATTGTTATTTTTATAATTATATTTGTAATTACATAAATATAAATATATTTACATTAAATATAAATATAAATATAAATATAATATTGTTTTGTTTATTGAAATTATAAATATATTTATATTTATTATATTCATACTATAATAGGGTTGGAGTAGTGGTTAAATGTGGTTTGATAAGGTTAGGGTAATGAATTCAAAATTTGATTAATAAATAGATATTGTTAGGTAATAGTATTAGATTATTCCAAAACCTTAACTCCAATAAATGAATTATTAGCAATCGGTCAACTATATATTTCTAAATAATATCAATATTATAAAATATGTTTATCTATTTTTATTTTGACTCATATTGGATTTATAAATTAACTTTAAACAAAAATCCAATTAAATAAATTCTAGTTAGTTCATTAACTATATTTTTAAAAGGGCTATAAAATTATAAAATATATTTATTTAATTTGATACCCATTTATTTTCATTTTATAAATAAATTTGAAAATTTGAAAGTTATAAACAAATATTTAAATGTGCTATGTTATTTAAATGAATATTTAAAAATAGAATGGGTTATTATTAGTATACTATATTTTAAAAAATAAACATGTTCTTGATCATCATTCCTAGGGTCAATGGATTGTCTGAATATGCAACTCCATACTTAATTTTTAGGAAGAATGGCATCAGAGTGCCGTGTTCAGCCTGATCATTGAAACCCATTCTGAAAAACCAACCCATCAATATCATTAAATATATTTTAAAATAATACCATAATTAAATATTTATAAAAAAACCATATAATAAATTTATTAAATCATAGCCCGGGTGTTGGAATCAACGCCGGGATGGTCAGTCATCTTCTTCATCTCCATACCAAATATCATCATGGCGTTTGATGGCAAGAATATCATTGCCACTGCCCTATCTTACCCTTCACTGTTTATGAACCTCCCGATGAAGTTGACGATCCCCACGGTGGTGGTTGGACCATAGTAAACCGGCTTCCCCCACCCGAAATCCAACTCATGGAGCCCGATGCTACGGATGTACAAAATGATGTAGTTGGAGTCGGCGATGAACATTCGTTGCCCGTTAACCAACAGGAAATCTGTCACTGACCTCACGCACTCCTTGCTCATCCGCGACTTCACCATCTTCAACATATCCACCGCATTTCCCAGTGATATAGGGTTCCCATTTTCCATCACACCACACACCCACCCGGCCCTGCCCACCTCCTCCAGATACACGAAGGCATTCCCGTAGTACCCCACTGGAACACTGTTGCTGGGGAGGCAAGGATGGAAGTTCTGGAGGTAGGATATGTGCACGACTTTTTCAGGAGGGAGGCCGAGCGTGACGATGTGGAACCGAAAGAGGCAATCTATGATGAGATCGAATGTAGAGGAACGAGCATGGTGAGGCGGGAGACGAGATCTGAGTGGTCGAATCTCTCTGGGGCTGAAGAAGAAGGACCTCTCCATGGTGTCTCCAGCAGCCTAGTTCCTGGGTGAACCATTACTATCTCTAGGTATTCCGGCATCCTCGAACTCACAGTGGATTCATCTGACACGTGGTGGATGTCGGGCGAAGAGAGCCTCCCGCAGCCACATCGACTGCATTGATGGTGAGGAGAATCCCCGGGCCAGCTCCCCCATGGCGTCCAAGAATTGGGCCACACCCGTCCTATCGCACATCACGTGGATGAACATCAAGAACCCGATGAATATGCCGCATCTCAGTCTCATAACCTACAATGATCATAAATACTACAATGAATGATTGTTCAATACAAAAATTATTCAGATGAACCGAATTGAATCGCTGATCGCACCTGAAAAGAGACCGTCTGTCCATCCGTGCCGCCTCGAGTGCAGACCTTCAAGGCTCCGGCATGGTAGCATGACAATGTCTCCTAGCTCATCCAACCTGGTATGTGTGTTGGACTCCACGAATTCTACCCCTTCATCGGTGCAATCCACCAGCATCTTCCGGTCGTGCCCCTCCACGAGTCACCTAGTGAGTGGGTAGTAGAAGACCAGAGTGCCGACGATCAAGGTAGTCAAACTCGAGAGTCCACTCAGACTCGTTAAACTCGACTCGTAGAATCGACTCGTAGACACCTAAGATTCTACTTTGACCCGATCCAGAAACTCCCTTACAACAAAAACAAACCGGATGAAACCACTTAATAGTGATTGTTAAAAAATTCAAAATTGTTGCTCCAATTTTGATAATGTTGGAGAAGATATTTCCTCACTTGTACACAATATCATGATCAAATTAATAGTCAAAATAATAAATGAATTATCATAGAATAATGTTGGGGATCCCATCAATGAGAAACTTCCATCCACAAATGAAATAATGGAAAGACTGATAACCAGAATCTTACAGGATGAAGAAGTGTGTCACAATCTATTCACTTGGCCATGAGAGGAGCTGTACTTCGAGGGACCAGAACATAGGGGAGGGTGCTGGGCAACTGCTGGTAGTGTGAAGATCCTGGAACAAAATAGGGGCATGTTTCAGGCTCACATCTGGACTCTTTCTCCTCTTCCCTGTATATGTTTTCTCTGCACCAATATTCTCAATGGGAAGTAAAATCAGAACATATAATGAAGGCCAGTTGTATAAAGATTTCAATTTTCCTTTCTATGATTATATATGCGTTCAAAAAAGAAAAGGAAGAATAATGGCATGATTAATTAGAGGATCTAAGGTTCTGTCCAAGCCAGAACGAGAGCCAGAAGAACCGATCTCATGAAGCAGATTCATCACGTGTGTGTGCCATTATGTGTGTTGTACCTTGTATCATATGGTCATGCCTCAGGATTCGGTGCATCTCAAGGAAATAACAAATATGGAAATGTCAAAATATGCAGGTAATAATTGAGTTGGCGGGCACAGAAAGAAAAAAAGCACATAAATAGATGAATTGTTCAGTTCACAAACCTAAAGATGGATTTTTTACATGAGATATGGTGAGCCCCTTAACAATCATTAGCTGGGAAATCATCTTTGGCGTAGCACCTACACATTGTCGTTACAAAACTATGATCAGTCGTCTCTTTTACATCAGACAAAGTTGGGGTGCTCATGAGCTGTTCACCTGGCCTTGAGAGGAGCTGTACATGGAGGGACTAGAACACAGGGGAGGGTGCTGGCAGAGATATTGCTCTGCACCTTCATCAAGCCTCCTACAAAACCACACCAACAAGAACATCAGATCCATCATGCCAATCGAAACTAGCGACCGTGTCATGATATCATCTCCCTCCTGCACAACCACACCAATAAATAAGAAATATAAAACACCTTCCCCGATCCCGTGTGCAATGTGTGATCGAGAGCCGTCACTCCCTTGTATGATGTGAGATCGAGGGTCCTGACTTGTGAATGTGCGTGACTGTGAATCTGTGATGCGAGTTCGAGCGGGAGGTGGGTTTGGCTGGTTTGTGTCGTGCGAGGCACCACCGGAGCAGATATATGGGTGCGAGCGAAGCAATTCTGAGCAGAGCAAAAGAAACTCTACCGATGCGAGGTGCATCACGTCGAGTTGAAGCCAATTAAAACCCTTCAAATTTGATTTTTTTTTTAAAAAACGGGATCTCACTCGATAGAAACTGCGAGTCTGCCCGAGTGAGTGATTTTGCTCCGATTCCACGCATTTGAAGCCGATTCTGCACGAAAACGATTCTTCAACCGAGTTCATTCGGAGGGGATGAGTTGATCCGCAAACTCGTACGATTGTACGAGTTGCCTCACGAGTTCAACTACCTTGCCGACGATTGCAGTCCATAACACCATAACGGGGTCTCATTCGAGCATGGAAGGATGGGTAGGGTCGATCATGATCATCGAGACGTCAAATCGAAGGCCCTCCTAGTCATCTATGTCTGATAGTGGATTCAAGTCCCACGATGTGGGTCTCATCAGCTCTAGGAGTTCCGGGACGGAGCGCCGTACATAGAAGGCGGGGGGAGATTCCATTTCTATGGAGAAAGTATATCTGTGTTTGAAAGGGAAGGCAACAAAACTAGTGAGATTCAACAGTTGGACTGGTTCCCCTTTGAAGGAGTAGAGAGCTGCCAGAAGTGTGCCATGCCGTTTAAAATGCCTGTATTACCCTCATAATCCATCCCAAATTTTTTCCACATGCAAAAACATGCACAAAACAAAAGGTAGATGGACTGCATTGGCGTGCCAAATGGAGGGGCTGCGTGGATGCAGTAATGAGCAGAACCCTCCAATTATCCACTTAGACAAATATGCTCCTTGTCCATTCCTTTTTGGGAAAATACCATCTAGTCGCGCTGTCCCTCAGATTTCTCTATCCCAAAACTACCCTTTATCCCATTTTAATGGACATCAAATCTTTATATCCACATATAAAAGATAGACACAAATAAATAAATAAATTATATATAAATATCAGTAATGTAAATTTATAAATATATAATTTTAATATTGTGCTTATATATTATTAGGAACATTAACATTGAATAAATATCGATATAATTAAATATTATTAAAAATATATTAATGAATACACTCACATAAATTAAAATAATAATTTTTTTATTTCTGTTCCATGAAAATGTGTATGCATACATGTAATTTATATTGTAATTTTCCATTTAAAATTTGCATAGAAAAATTTCAATGTCAATTCCATTGTAAATTTAGAGAATAAATTTGCAATAGAAATGACTAGTGCAATTGTAAACAATATTTTATGTTTGCATATGTATAAATTTACAACATAGATTTCTAGTAGACATTTTCAATATAAATTTCCAATGAATAATTTCATTATTTATTTATTTATTTATATATATAAATACATATACATATACTCTCATTATAATTTTAAGTGAAAATTTTGAATTGCAAGTTTCAAATAGAAATTTTCATAGGAAATTTCCAATAAAATTTTAATAAAAAATAATTGAAAATTTACACTACAAATTTAAGTAGAGATTTGAACTACAATTTTCCACTATAAATTTACACTAAATGTTTCCAATGCCAATTTCTAATGATATTTTAGATTTTTATGCATTAAAATATTTTCATTGTAATTTTAAGTTGGACTTCAAACTAGAAATTTCTCAATAAAATTTGCATTGGAAATTCTTAGTGGGAATCTACACTGGAGATCTTTATGGAAATTTAAATGGATATTTGCACTAAAAGTTTTTAATGTAAATAATAATTCCCTTGCATGTTCACTGGGACCATAAAAATAATTTACACTGAAAATTTACCTAGAAATTTGGACTTTAATTTTCCAATGGATATTTCCACTAAAAGTTTCTAATTTAATCTCCCCATATAATTTCTATTACAAAATTCTAGTTCCATTTTATATGTATCTATTTATGCATGAATTAAGAATTTCTAGTGTGCATTTTCTATAAAGAATTACATTGTATGGTTATATATGTAAACATATTTATGTATGTTTATGTATATTCATAAAAATATCTATCATAAACATTCACTTGAAATTTCCGGTGTAAAATTTCAATGTAAATTTTCAATGCACATTTACATTAGAAATTTGCAATGGAATTTTCAAGTGGAAATTTGCACCGAAAATCTTCACTAAAAATTTAATTTATTGATTTAAGTGTTTGCATTAGAAAGTTAAACATGTATTTATTTTAGAATTTTGTTAATAAAATTTCCTGTCTAAAATTCCAGTGAAGAGTTCAGTGTAATCTTACATAGGAAAAGAAAATTAAGTGGAAATTTTTACTTAACATTTAAGTGGAATTTGAATTAAAAGTTTCTGGTAAAAATTTACACACAAATTTTCTATTTTAAATTTTCAAAACAAATTTTCAATGCGTGCATTCTAAGCACGAGGAGCCTGCTTCAACCCATAAAGAGATTTCTTCAGTGGATACACTTTGTCTTCCTCCCATTGCATAACAAAGCCTTCAGGCTGGTCTACATAGAGCTCTTCCTCTAGAATTCCATTCAGGAATGCAGACTTTACATCCAATTGGTAGATCATCCAACTGTGATGAACAACAAGGGCGATAATCATTCTCACAGTGTCAAGGCGAGCAACCAGAGTGAAGACTTCTTCATAGTCCACCCACACTTCTGTTTGTACCACTTTGCTATGAGCCTTGCCTTGTAGCAATTGATTTCACCATCAACATTTCGCTTGATCTTGTACACCCATTTGACACCAATGGTTTTCTGGCTATTAGGAAGTGTGGTCATCTCCCATGTTTCATTTTTCTCTATGGCATAAATTTCTTCTCCCATATCCATTCTCCAAGATTCTTCCCTCGTAGCTTCCTGAAACATCATAGGCTCATGATCTGCATACAGGGAAAAAAGATTTACCTCTTTGGTTTGTTCATAAATGTCGTTTAACCTTTTCATTTTTATGGGTTCCATGGGTGAGGATGAGCTCGCCAAATTTTGACTTGATGGAGTCCTTTCAGGAGTGATGGAATGTCCTCCTGGACTCCTGTGTACTGACGATGCGCCCGAGAAAGGTGTTGCTGGCATTTTCTGTTGATGATCATGCCTTTCTTCTGGATCTTCTATTTCGATTGGAATCTCTTTGTTTGGTTCTTCATCGTCCCATTTCCAAGCTTCTTCCTCACTAAAGACCACATCTCTACTCACCACTAATTTATTGGTTAGTGGATTGTAGAGCTTATAGGATTTAGACTCTTCACTGTAGTCTATGAAGATGCACTTTTCACCATGATCATCAAGATTCCTTATTCTCTCTTATGGAACTTGAGCGTAGGCAACACACCTGAAGATTCTTAGGTGTGCTACGCTCGGTTTGTAGCCACTCCATGCCTCCTGTGGTGTCAAGTTTCTGACGCTCTTGGTTGGACACCGATTGAGTACATAGGAAGTACATGCCACTGCTTCTGCCCAGAAGTTCTTTGGAAATCCTTTCTCCTTCAGCATGGTCCTCGTCATGTCGAGGATGGTGCAGTTCTTCCTTTCTGCAATGCCATTCTGCTATGGTGTATAGGCAGTAGTATATTGTTTTTTGATGCCTTGTTCCCTGCAAAAATCTTGAAATGCATTTGAAGTGTATTCTCCACCTCTGTCAGATCTGAGAACTTTGATTCTAAAACCACTTTCAGCTTCAACACGAGATTTGAACATTTTAAAGATCGCAAATGCATAAGATTTTTCTTTGATACAATACACCCAAAGTTTCCTGCTAAAATCATCAATGAAGGTAATAAAATACCTATTACCTCCAAGTGAGGGTCTTTCAAGCAGTCTGCAGATATCAGTGTGAACTAACTGAAGTGGTTCATTTTGTCTTCTAGACACTCCACTTGGGAAGGAGTTCCTTTGTTACTTGCTGAGTGTACACGCCCCACACACATGATTTGGAACTTCAATCGTTGGAAATTCGCACACCATGCTTGATGAGGATAGAAGTTTAAGCCCGCTAAAATACAGATGTCCAAATCGTAGATGCCATATCTGATTATACAATAAAAACATTTATTTTAATTACATTTTAATGGTATTAAATGTTAATTTTTGATCTTATGGGTCTGAGTTAGTGCATTTTCATTATGAACATTCATTCTCATCATTTGTGCACATCATGCCTAATATACACCAATTTAGGCCCAATGAGTCATCTGATTCTAAGGAATGTAATTTTAAATATTTTAATTTGATATTTTTTGAACTATATCTAAACATAAGTGTGAACATTTTTCATTTAGGTATAAATGGATGATTCATAAACGATGATGGAGATATTTGGAGATGAATGGAAGCAATTCTAGAGAAGGCAGATTGGACACTAGCCCACTTATGAGACTGTGGGGCCCAACATACAGACCCAATGAATCCCAAATTTTGTGGGATTATATAAGAAATGTTTAGGAACAAATCACTCTTCATGAGATAATGCTAATTCGGCCTCTATGGTGGTCATTAAGGCGCCCCAAGTTAGAGATACAATTCTGGGCCAGATTCTGCGGCCCAGAAAAACATCCCACTAATTTGATCATATATTATAATCCACAACTCCAAATGGACCCAAATTTTACAGGAAGTTAGAAGATATCCGGATATACATTTTCGTCTTCTATGTCTCACTCAGATTCGGCCATATAGAAGGTCATCCAAACGCGTCTGTTCGGTAGATGAAAGCTGGCTGCCACCTCAGGTCAAATGTGGAAAAGTCCAAATTCCACAAACTTTCCACCACCTATGGCCTACCAAAATTAATTGAGATGATTTGTACTGTTGGAGGCTCGACCCAAGGGCTCAAAAATTCCTATTTAAGGAAGTGGTGTTGGAGGATTTAGGATCTCTTTTGGTGTTTGGTTTCATTGTAGTGTTATGATGCCGCTTTGTGTTTGTAATCGCATTTCATTCTCATGTAAGTTGTTTAATTCACCTTAGTTTCTTAATAAAAGTTCTTTGTTTAATCTTATTATGTTCTTATAATTATCACATTGATACCGTTGGTTCAAGGTGTGAATTTATTCACACCATACTTTGTGATATTTATCACACAACGGAGGAGTGATCTTTTTGTTGTTGTTGTTTTTACTTCTTCAATTCCACCTTTGTAAGTCTACTTCCCGCTTCCGTTGAAGACATGTCATCAATGGAGGGATAAATCTTATATGGGTTGATCCAAGGGAGTAGCAAGGGGCTGTATTGGATGTTATTTATCACTCCATTAATGGATAATCACTTCTTTTAAAGGAGATTTTTATTTGATGATTTTAAAACATCTTCATCCTTATTGAATTTAAGGTCACACATTTCAAGTGATAATACGAACCTCTACCTTGGAGTGCTCAAAAATTTGATCCTTCAAGTGTATAGGTGATTAGTATTAGGGTGTGTAGGCATTAAACCAGTAAGTGATGATTTCATTTGATCTTCTTAAATGAATCCATCTCAATTATAAGAAATTGAAATCATTAAAAAAGTAATTCATCCAATCCACCCCGAGCAATAACCTAGGATCAACTCATTATTTTAAATTAAATTCACTTAAATCTGTTAGTTATCCTTTAAACCCATATAAAATCAACCCAAGTTGGCCACTTCATAGCCAAAAACAGTCCATAGAATGTACGTGTCTATAGGTTTCTTCTTAGGTCTCTAAGGATTCGATAACCCAAGCTAAACTACAAGGACCGTTCTACATTCCTCTCTTGGATAAATTTGAGCAAGAATCAATCTCCATGAGTCATTCTTCATGAGTCCCAAGAGACACTCCTCAACCTTTGTGTTGATTCATAGTAGAAACATGCGATTCTTTTCCATTTGGACTTGAGCAACAAGTCTCCTATGAGCATCCCTTATAGACAAAGAAGAATTCTCCATGTGTATAACATACCCCTTCTCAAGGAGTTGTCTGAGACTAATGATATTGTTTTTCATGTTTGGTACATAATACACATTAGCGATGTAATTTGGCTCACCATTATTCTGATTGATTTTTATTTTACCTTTTCCAATCACGGGTACCATTGATGAGTCACCAAATCTCACATCACCATGAACTTCTTCTGTGAGTTCCTCGAATACTTCTTTGTTACCACTCATATGGTTGCTTTCACCCATGTCGAGATACCACACATCGGGGTGTTCACATGCCTTTTCTTGTGTGAGGAGGAGTGTGGTACCTTATTCTTCATGATGATATGTTTCATCATAGTTGGATCATTCATCGTGATCCACTTTGCTCCAAAAATCAGAAGCATAATGGCCAAATTTCTTACAGTTGTGGAATTGAATGTTCTTTGCATTTCCATGACCACGCATGAAACGACCTCCACCATTCCCTCTTCCATGAAAGCTGGTAGGATTTTGTTGATTTTGTTGATGGCTTGGATAATATCCACACCCTCTTCCTCTTCCACAATGACTGACTCGTTGCGTGTGACCATTCTTTTGTTCTTGTAGAGTCAACTTGGACTCCAAGGCATGCTCTATTATTGAACCTGTATTCTTTTGCATCTGTTTATCATGCACTTGCAACAACTCCATCAGTTCTTCAATGGATAGTTTCTCCAAATCTTTTGATTATTCAATTTCCACAACAACATGCTCAAACATGGTTCTGATAGATCGATGTGATTTTTCGATAATTTGAATGTCCTCCACTTTTTCACCATTACTTTTCAAATTGTTAACATTAACAATTAATCTTGAGAAATAATCAAAGATACTCTCACCTTCTTTCATGTGCGCTGCTTAAAATTCCGCTCTTAATGTTTGAATATGTACCCGCTTTACTCGATCAACACCTTTGAAGATGGTGGAAAGGGTATCCCAATATTGCTTGCTTGATGTTGCTTCGACAATATTTTCGAACGTTGATTCATCCAACCCTTGATAGAGGAGGAACAACACCTTGTTGTCTTTATTTCTTTGATTTTTGAGGCCCGTCTTTTCTTCATTCGTGAAGGCGGCTTCTTCCTCCATAGTGGGTACAACATACTCGTCAGTAACGATCTCCCATAATTCTTGCGACCTGAATAATGCCTTCATTTGGATGCACCATCTTCCGTAGTTGTCCTTGGACAGCTTCAGAAATTGCGGCTTGATTGTGGACAAATTTTAAAAAATTGGAGAATCTTGGTAACCTGGATATGATACCAGTTTGTTGGATATACAAGCTGAGAAATATGAGAGGAAGAAATAATTATGAGGAAGAAAAATTGGCACACAACACAAAGAAGCTTTCAAGATTTGTATTTCCACAATAATTTCAGACTACAATTACATCAATTTATAGACCCACAAAATTAAATGCAGAGAATTTATGTTGGTACAAAGTAAGACCAAAACATTAAATGCATAGCATTTGTGATGGTATAAGGAAAGTCCAAAACATTAAATGCAGAGCATTTATAACGATACAAAAAATACCAAAATATTAAATACGGAACATTAAATTCATTCAAAGAAAATAAATGGAGGTGGACCCATGGAAGAGAAAAAAATGTGCAAGTAATAAATGAAGCCATAGGAAACAATGCGGGCAGATTTGACTTGTGGTTTTCTTACAATTCCAACAGCAACCCCCCCCCCCCCCAACCCGATACGGATGATCTCCAGCCTTCCGTTCCCGATGACTGTTGCTCCGACCTGCTATGAAACTCCCTCCAGCCAACGCACCACCTTGCTGCACCATGGCCTCCGAACTCTCGAGTTGCATGAACCCCCCCTCCCGATAGCGTTCCCTCCTTCCGCAACACCCTGTTCTTAGCACAAACCCCTACTCATGACCCAAACTATCTTGCGGCCTTCTGGCGCAGTCTGAAACCCTATGCGCGATGCCCGACATGACTACATTTCCCATTGCTAAAAACCATCTTCTCAGCCGGTATATTTCATTTATTTTTGGTGTTTACTTCAATTTAACTAAACCTTGAAGTCTTAGGTTGTGTTTCATGCTTTTTTTTTCATGGTATCTTGGATATGTGATTGATGTATCGGGACCCATTGGTTCATGTTCCGGTAACTGCCACTAAGGGCGATCCAGATAGACTCATTTTTCTTTATTGCTGTTGTTTCGAGTAAGTGTCTAAATCCACTATCTGGTTTTTCACCATCTATTTTTTTGGTCTATTTTGATAAATGAGTCCCTGGTATTTAATTGGATGTGTATTGGTCTTCTCCGCACTAATTTTGGGTGCCAGGATTTGTTGCAGGGTGTCGAGATCAACTCCAAGTGCGCACATGCATTTTCCCAGGTATGTGTGTGTATATATATATATCTTCTGAGTGCGTGTTCCATCATGACATGGATAATACATGCATTGGTTTAAAATTTTATATAAATATATATATGGAAGTGCATGCATGCGAGTGGGTTGTTGCTTGAGTTAGAATGTTTTGGCTTGACTATTCCTTGAGGTAGGTGTCTCCATGCCCCTTTCTTCCAATTTCATTCCATGTGATGCTTACGTTTTAGTATTTAATTCCTAAAACAGGTTTCACACCTATATTACATATGTATTTAATTTTTTTTAGTTCCTTCTTGTTGGTTAGATTTATTAAAGTTAGCTTTTTGATATTTTTCTATTTATTCACATGTGAACGCCTTTCCATTTGGGTTTGAGTAATTGTATGGTTCTTCCAAATGGTATTGTTGGATATTTTTGGTGGTTTTTTTATAGAAACTCTTTTTTATAGAAACTGGGTGTTTTTATTGGGTGAATTTATGAGACTTGGCACTTGATGAAACATTTTAACGTGTTAGTGGATGATGTGTGCATGTTTAGTTTCTTCAAAATGAATGGGAAAGGTTCTCTTGATATTACATTGGATATGGCACATCCATGGATGCACGAAGTGCACCCATGAATGGGCCTTCAAATGATGATGACATTTGGATAGGTCCTTTCCTCAAAACATGGTTTTCTAAAAATAATTTCTTCCTCACCCTTTATTATTTTGATAAGTGGTCCCATTGTTTTCAAAATGACTTAAGGTGGTTCGAAATGTGTGGATAGTTACGACATGCTTGGTGTTGATTAAAAAGGCTATTGTTTCTTTAAATGGTTGAATGCCCATTTGGAACCTTTAAAATGCATTGTGTTCGATTTTAAAATGGTTTTAAGGTAAAGTGGATTTGAGATAAGGGACCGTTTGGTAATAGTTTCATGCTTGAGAGTGGGTTTGAAACTAAAAAATTATTTGGAAAATTCTTAATGAAGATGGGTTCTCTATTTATTGGAAATGTTTCTCTTAAAATGTTTTAGTAAATGTACCTTGAATGGTTAAATCTAAAGGCTCAGTTGGCACTTTTGGTATGGTTACATGGAAATAGTTTGATGTGTCAAAACTATATAAGGCATGTTTGGAATTTTTGAAATGGTTTTTGTAAAACCCCTCTTGAGTTAGGTCTTTTTCCTCGTTGGTTGATCATGAGATGGAAGGGTCCTCAGTATGGGGCTTCTTTGAGTGGTAATTATTTTGAGGCAAGGGACAAACCCTTGAGGTGGTTAGAGTGGTGCCAGATTTTGTGTGTGTGTGTGTGGGGGGGGGTGATAATATGTATGTGTCTTGTTGTTTGAATTTCACATCACACCCCCTTGTGAAATATACATGGGAACCTAGAATTGAAAAGAGGTTTACTGAGAATGATTGTTGAACTAGTTAGATTACGCACTGCTAGTGGACCATAGTAGGTGGATACTTGGGTTTATTACTATGGGATTGGACCACTCAGTCTGTCCTGGGTTAGGGTGCCCTGAATTTTGGGTGTTATGACTTCATCGGGCGGGGCATGCCTTCGGGATGAGTCACATGTATTAGTATGTTCTGGTCTTCCTTTGAGTTCATAGGGTTTCCCGTGTCCCCCCATTACGAGTATTACTAATGTCATTTCCCTCGTTGTGTAGAATACTATTCATTGTACCTAGTTTTGGTTTTTATTTGGAAAATTGTGAATGTTTGGTTGGTTTAAAAATATTTTTAAGTGGATGTTAGAAAAATAAAGAACAATCCCCTATTTTACTTATTGTGCATTATTTTAAAATGTGAGGGTAATGGATCATGTTGCTTGTTTGTTTTTTAAATTAAAAGTATGTATAGAAATATATTTTTATAAATTTATTTCAAACTAGTATCAATGGAATGTTTTTGAAAAAATAATGACATAATCTCTGTGACGATTTCCTACTGAGCATTTCTATGCTCACCCCGACTTTACCTTTTCAGTTTCAGGTTCCACTAGTGCTGGATCACTCTTATAGCGAACATGGTTCTGAGTTGAGTGGTAACCTATGAGGTCACATGGAGGTATGTGTAGTTTTACTTTATTTCTGTTGCTAGATTTCATTTTTACTATCAGTATTTATTTATTTACTTATTTTTATTTATTGGCAAAATCATTCCATCTTATATGTTTTGATACCTGACACTAGTTTCCATCATGGGGGGATCAGGAATGCCCCTTAGGACATGTTGAAGACCGTCTTGGGTGACTAGTTTAGGGTTGACCTAGGATGGTTCATGACAAAATGATACCAGGGTGAAAGTTCTTGATATTTCGGGTGTCTAGTAGATGGAGATTTGGACTGTCGGGACTCGGGAGGTAGGTGTAGGAAGAGCCTCATAAACTCTTCATCACACTGATCCTCGAGTCACAAGGGGTAGTCCAAGATTTTTGAGTCTTTTTTCTTGGGTTGTTTTGGATTGAGGGATGATAATGGAGGGGAATCGGGTCATGTTGTGGTTTCACATGGGGCGGTTACCCATGTTGAGTCCAAGTTCCTGGTTTAAGGTACTCTTAGTGCTATGCCTTACTTGGGGCATGACTCGCCACCATGTCTTTGGGTTAGGCATAGAAACTAGTTCCTCATTCTGGTGGCTTGTTGGTTATGTTCATTTTGATTTCGGTTAATGTGAGTTTTTGTTGAAAGTGAAGTGGGATTTTGAAATGAAAATAAATTGTCAAATTGAAAGTGGAATTTTAAAATGAAAGTGGTTATGAAATGGAAAATTGTTTCTTTCAAATTGGTTTTAAATAGGTGAATATGGTTTTTAAAGAGGAAGTGTTTTGATTTGGAAGGTTTGTTATGTGTTTGGATTTGATAAGGAAAAGAGATTTTTGGGCCTTGTAATTCTTTATGGAGGGTCACATGTGGATGAGTATGTACGGAGAGTGCATGGGGGGTAGTTGTCCGCAGATGATGTAAGCGGGATTGGATGAATGCATATGTGACAGTTCATAAGGTTCCATAAGTGAGTCTTGAAATTTAAAAGAAATAGTAGTTTTTGGAAAAGTAATTTTTGCTTGTTTTTGGATTATGAGCCTATTTCCATTGGCTTGGGTTGTTGTTTTGATTGAGTTTTGTCTTGATGCCGATTTTAGTTTTGTTTTTTGTGTTGTTTGGAGTATACCTCCCAGAAAGGTCACTAATGTTTCCAATGTGTCATGTCCAGTTTTCGGTTCCTCTCAGGTATTTATTGTCCTTCGAGGCATTTGTGGTCTGTTAAAAGTAGCGAAGTGGTTTGATAGGACCTGATATTGTCTTCATGAGGTTGGGAACTCCTGAGTTTGTTAGAGTCTGTATTTTTTTGGGTTTAATGGAGGGTCTAGTTTTGGAATAGTGGGGGTTGGGTTCCTCATCATCGTTAGGATTTAGGGTGTGGTTAAAGGGAATTCAGTTTTCTTGAGGGTTCCCCATCTAGAGAGCGAGGTGTGTGAGAGGAATATGCTTATGAAGGATCTTGTTTGTCGATTCTAGCTTATAGTTTGTCAGACCATTCTATTGCGTGTTGCTAGAGTGGATGGTTCGAGCATTCTTAGCTATCTTGTCTCATCCCCCCGATGTCCTGCTATCGTGTGACTGTTCGGGTCACTGAGAAAGGTTCCAAAATAAGTGCCATTTGAGGGAGGAATTCTGGTTTGGGGTGATAGTACCTAACTATGAGGAATAAGATGCTTCGACCATCAGATCCCCAACCTCTAGTCTTGGGGTGAAGCTCACACACAGTCAGAAGTCACCGGGGGTGTGAAGCATGGGTCCGAGTTGTCAGTTTTGTGTTGGGAATAAAACATATAAAGCCTTTTCATTTTTTTAATGATGTTGAAGTCATACCATCATCTTAAGTTCATTGTTTAAATGGGATAATGTGAATAGATTGTTCTATTATAATCCAAGCAGTCCTATTTGTCTGGATATTGTTTTCTGAATTGTGAGTTTTTCTTAAAAGTTTGTTTGGCCCTTGTATGGGTTGATCTTAGTTTAGCTATGCTAATTCAAAGATGTATGTATATGTGGAAGAATTGATCATTATAGTTGTGTTTCGGTTCCTGTTTAAGTCTTGGTGGTATGGTTTTTTTGTGTAGGGAAATTGAATTGGTTTGGTTTGGGAGTTCCCACATTCCCCCTGGGGGTGGTGCGTTCAGGCTTCAAGGTTTATGTGTTAGTGAATTCTTGTAGTGGGGAGAACCCTCCTGTGTTTTTCCATCAATATCAGCTAGTGGTTTTTCTTGAATTGGTAGGATGTGATGTGTGTTGGGAATGGTCACCCTGAGGCTATCGATTCCCTTTGGTTTTGTCTAGGCATGGACTTGAGTTGTATCAACTGTTGGCTTGGTTACTTTTTTAGGGTAGAAAGTTTTGTGGTAGGGAGAATTGTCACACCCTGAATTTTTTTTTTAAAATTATTTATTTTATTATTTATTGGATTCGGTTAGCTTTTCCCAGGTGTAGGTTGAGTGTTGGTCTAAATTTTTTGACGTTTAATATTTTTGTTGGGTTTTGAACCCATGCAGGGGCACCTCACGGTTAGTAGTAGCCGCACAGTCGACCCAGGTGGCATGCAGTTATCTAATGTTTAAAGTAAATGAAATTTTATAAAAATAAAATGGGTTAAAATTTTGTGCTGTAATAATAATAATAATAATAATATTGTGTAGATATTATTATTATTATTATTATTAGTGGATGTGTTGTTATTTTCATTAATATTTTTAATAGTAAATGGTTGTTAAAATTGTTCTTCATTTTATTTATGATAAAATTACTATTAATGTTGTGATTAGTGAAAATGAGTTATTATTATTATTATTAAGAAAATTATTAATGTTGTTATATTATTATTAATGTTGTGATTATTTAAAATGAATTATTATGATTATTTTTAGTGTAGGGTTTTTTATTACTTCATTTTAATTATTATTATTATTTTTATTTTAATTTATTTAATTATTATTTTTGAATAAAACCTTAGAGAGGGGCGCCGACTCCCCCCCTCTCTTCCCAATCACGACTAGGCCACACCCTATGGGGTTCCCCATGCACGACGGCCCAGCCTCCTTATCCTCCATGCATGGTGTGCACCCTTCTCTTCCCCACTATTTCTTGTGCGACACAACCCCTAGCCCAATCTATCCAAGCTCCGAACTCCCGTTCCTAGTGACCACTGCTATGACCTGCTACGTGACCCCCTCCAACCGGCGCACCGCCCTGATGAGCCATCACCTTTGACCTCTCGAGCTGCGTGACCCCCATCTCATGATGGCGTGACCTCCTTCCGCAATGCCCTATTCCTAGCGTGAACCCCTACTCGCAACTTGAACTATCTTGCAACCTTCCAGTGAGGCCCGAAACCCTCTGCACTATGCCCCTAATGTACTCTGGCATGACTACATTTCCCCTTTCCGACAACCATCTTCTCTACCAGTATATTTCATGTCTTTTTGGTGTTTTCTTCAATTTAACCAAACCTTGACATCTCAGTTTGTGTTTCACACTATTTTTCACAGTTTCTAGGATATGTGATTGATGTATCAGGACCTATAGGTCCATGTTCTGGAATTTTCTTCCAATGGTGAGCCAGATGGAATTTTTTTTCTTTCTCGCTGTTGTTTTAGGTAAGAGTCTAAACCCGCTGTTTGGTTTTGCACCATTTTTTTGGTTTATTTTGATAAATGATTCTCTAGTATTTAATTAGAAATGTGTTGGTCTTCTCCACACTAATTTTGGGTGTTGGGATTTTTTACAGGGTGTTGAGATTGATTCCAAGTGCGCACACACATTTTCCTAGGTATGCATATATGTAATGACCCAAACTTTTATTAATGAAAATTCCTCTTGATCTAATTAAATGTATTATTATGTAAAATGGTTATATAAAACATTACACTTCCTTGGTTTTATGCTTTTGGATTTTAAAATACTACTAATAATTGTAACCATTGCTAATATAGTCGTTGAATAGTGATCACATGATTAGTATAAATATAGGGCTTTAACAAATCCAATTTACTCATACAAAGGAAGTGATGGACTCATCCAGTAGAATTTCTCCATACGAAGCCCATTTGTCGGAGCTTGGAAAGTAGGTAGAATCAATAGGATTCTCCCTTGACTAATCCCAATTCAAGCTTCAACACCTTAAGCTTGAATGGAACTGCCAACGAGATAAGTAGAAGTTAATAGAGATTACCACCTGAGCGATGTTATCCAATCCTCCCCAAGAATCTGTCACCATCGCACACATTACCCTTAGGTCTTATGTGGGTGTTATAAGGGGTTGTGTAATAAGACCCTAGAACTATGATTATGTGCATTAGTTTTGTATAGAATAAAGAATATACATTCATTTTATTATTGTTACTTTGTAAATGCTTTTTAAAGAACAAATAGTATTTTTAGTTAATATTCAATTAAGAAATCTATTTTGATGAATTAATGGATTTTTAAATTAAATAATATTTTAATATAATATTATTACTAAATCAATTTTTATAAATGATCTTATAATTTTTTATGAATACAATTGTAATTTTTATCATGGTTTGAAAGCTGTTTTTGTCAAAACCCATAAATTTTCAATAAATGCCAGTTTTTATTTTAAAAGTAAAAATTCACATATTTAGAAAATTATTTAGATAAAATGAATATTATTTTTGGATTCAGGATATCGAAATTATCTAATAGTGAATTTTTCATAATTTTCTAAGACAGTCGATTTTTTGGGTAAAAATTAAATACTATTTAAATATATAATGTGTTTTATGACATCATAATGGACTAATAGTGTTGTAATAAAATACTATAATTTTTTTTCATACAATATATGTTTTACAATTAAAATAATGTGATTTTAGATTTGTTTGATTAATTTTATGGTGCCTTAGTGGACCCTCCAATATTTATAAAATATTCTAACTTTTTAAAATGATTTCCTTGAGAGTGTGACTCACATCCACATAAGAAAGCCTAATATTTTAATAAGTTAGGCCATTTTCATTATAAAGTAATTTTTACACTCATATTTTTCAAAAACCATGGGGAAAACCATGGATGGGTTTGTGGTTTTGATTAGTTTAATGTGTAGTGTTCAAAACCTAAATAATAAAGAATTCCCTCTCCTTTCCTATATAAACCCACTCAATCTAACATTACTCTTCCCTAAAAACATTTGGATCTCTACCAACCTCTTCCATAATCTCTATATAATCCTCCAAAGGTGCCCCAATCTCTCAAGAAACCTCTATTAAGCCTCTCCCAAGCCTTTGGGATCACACTTCCAAGTAAGGGATTTCTTCCTTTCTCATTTTTGTCCAAATTTCTATATGTTGTTATAAACTTTTATTTTCAATTAACAATTTTGGGGTATGATTTAAAAACTCCCCCATACTTCCCTACTTATGTTTTAATGATGCGATACCTCTTTCTCTCTCATTAATGCCTCCCATATACAGCTGTTACCATGCCAAAATTCCACAAGGAATTTCCCACTTCTCATTTACATTCTAGAAATTATTTTATATTATGTATCTAAATTAAATTACATATGTTGATATATTATGTTACATGAACCCCTTATTATACATTTCATTTATAAATTATTATAGAACACTTTCTCTCCCATAAACCCATTTTATGATTTCTATTTGACACCGTTATGCTGCTGAAGTTACACCAAAATTTCCCATGCTGAAATCATCGTGTAAGTGAATACCATACCCATTTATCTATCAATGATATTCACCTTTATTCACATGTAATTGTTGATTGAGTACTTACATTTATGTATTCTACATATCTTATTTGTGAAATAAATTATGATGAATCTATATTGTATGATCTATGTGGAACACTTATGCATGAAATGAAAATATTATAAAGGGTGCACCCTAATAGCACTCCAATGCATTGGGTAAAGAATAGTATCCTGATGCTCCATGTTAAATGAGGGTTTACTCATTCTAATTCAAGTGCAATGAGGGTTTACTAATGATAATTCAAGTGCGATGAGGGTTTACTCATGCTCTATGTGCAATGAGCCTTGGCTCATGCTAATATCATGTTAAATGTTGTTGCCACATTTCCATGTTATGATAATCATGCTATATCATGCCTTTATGTTCATTTTTCTCTTGTGCTCTATTGGAATGACTATTTACTAACATGTAATATGTTATTCATGTTATTCCTTGTTTACTCCCTTACTGGTCTTTATAGCTCACCCTTTTTTTCCTTAGGTTATCCCATGCAATGATAAGTATAAAGGAATGTTGTGGTCATGTAAAATAAGTTTTCAACAAAGATATTGTACTTTTATGTCTTAAGTTGTCATGTAATGTTCTTAATTTCCCAAGAAACTAGGGCTCTAGATACTTAGAGTTGTCTTAAATGAAATTTAATGTAATAAATCATGTTTAAGTGTGTAATAAAGAGTAGGGTTGTTATAGTTGATATCATATGATAGGTTTAGTTATTTTTGGGATTAGGATTAGAAAACCCTAGTGAATTCCTTAAGGATAAGACTAAGTATAATAAAAACATCCCTAAATTTTTGTGAGTATAGAGTAAGTGGTTTATCAAGAAAATACATCCCTTTCTGGATACGAACAAGTAGAGGTAGCTTTGGAACAAATGTATCTAGGGGTAAAACCTGAAAATACTAGTTTGAGATAGACTCAAATGGGAACTAGTGAACAACAACGGGATTTTCTACACTCTTGGTTACAAAACTCTCAAGGGATATGCTTTGGTAAATTCATAAGATTAGTATGAACCATTATTAAGGGAATAAACCCCCCTAATAATATATGTTGGGAAGTAGATCATGGATATCATATATTGAAGCCTATAAATTCATAAGTTAAAGAAATAAATGTAATTTATAACTTATCCCTTTTTTATTTGGATTCCCCATTATGTGTCACCCCTAACGTTCCTTTTATTCTAGCTAATGGTCGGTTATAGTTGGACTCAATCTAATAATCAATGAAAAGATCAATGTGATGACTGTTCTAATGAGATTCCCAATTCTATGGGAGCGGAAATCACAAACTTTGTCACGATACTCTCTTAGTTAAGTCAAGTTTTGAATAGAAACATGGGTCAAGAGGAAAGTCCAACCCCCCTAAGAAAGAAAAATCCACAATCAAGAGCTTAATGAGACAAAGGCCTCCTACTTTTAATGAATCATATGATCCCTCAATCACCGAACAATGGATCAAATCCATTGAAAAAACATTCTCCATCCTTCAATGTTCTGAACAAGAGAAGGTTCTTCTGGATTCTTATCGTATAGAGGGTGAAGCTGATCAATGGTGGAAATTGATAAAAAATATGAATCCTGAGTAATAGATTAAGGTGTTGGAATGAAAGTATTTATAGAAAATGTTTTTTGATAAATATTTTCCTGGAACCCTCCAACTTAAGATGGAAAGGGACTTACTTTCCCTCAAGAAAAAAGACAACGAATCCATCGAAGCATATAAGGAAAACTTCACAAGGCTTGCACGATATGCCTTCAGCTTTGTCATTACCCCCAAATGCAAGGTTGATCGCTTATTTGGTGGGCTAAAACCTAGCCTATAGAAATACCTAGTGATCCATGACTTCGATAGCTATGAGGAAATTTTCCGATGTGCTCTCAAAGTCGAAATGGAGATCGGAAAATCTCAAGGGTATCATGGGGATAAGAAGAAGAAAATGTAATTTAATTTTTGCGGTCTGATGGATAAATCCAATGGTGCTAAGAAATCCCAGTACCCCACTTACCAAAGGTGCAGAAAGAAGCACCACCAAAATTGACTGAAGGGGACGAGGAAATGCTTTAGTTGTGAAAGAGAAGGGCACCTGTACATTAACTGTCGGCAAGAAAAACCCTTTACTACGACAGAGGAGAGAAATGATCCATTAGAACCTCAACACATTTTGCATTGCTTTAACTACAAAGAACCAAGACACTCTTCAAACAAGTTTCCCAAGACAAGGGTTTTTGGAGGCAACCAGCAACCTCCAAGGCAGAAATGGTGAGATATTTACATCACTACTGCCGAAGCGAACCCCAAAAACAAAGTGGTGATAGGTACGCTTGTTATTCATTCAAGAATTGCAAACATACTTTTTGATTCTGGTTCTATGCATTCGTTTATATCCCAAAAGATTAGTATAATAATCCCAACACCACCACAAATCATGGAAGTAGAGATGTCAGTGAGAATAGAAAATGGGGAAATCATTACATCCCATGAATATAAATCATCCCCTATCATAATTTGTGGATTGAACTTCTTGGAGAACCTCTTCATACTCCCTCTAGTGGAATTTGATGCAATTCTTTGCATGAATTGGCTTTCCCTATATAGATCCAACATAAATTTTCGTGAGAGGGAAATCACTCTCTGTATGGAGAATCGACCCCCGATTATATACAAGTGTAAAGAGGAGGATGAATCTTCTTTAGCAACCTCATCTCAAGCATGTATATTACTGTCCAATGACCACATGTATCTTGATCATATGATTGAGTATAAGGAATAAAACTTCTTTAAAGACATGCCTATTGTGAGGGAATTCGCTGAAGTGTTTCCCGAGGAATTTCCTGGTCTTCCTCCTAAAAGATATGTTGAATTATCGATTGATCTTATACTTGGGGATTTTCCAATATCCAAGACTCTATATAGAATGGATTTTGTGGAGCTTGAAGAGCTAAAGAAACAAGTACAAGAGAATCTGGATAAAGGGTTTATACACCCAAGTTCTTCACCATGGGGTGCACCAGTCCTCTTCGTCAAAAAGAAGGATGGGTCAATACACCTTTGAATTTATTATCGCGATCTCTACAAAATCACCATAAAGAACAAGTATCCTCTACCCCGAATTGATGACTTGTTCGATCAGCTATGTGGAGAAAAATACTTATCCAAGGTGTATTTGCAGTTGGGATATTGTCAAGTAAGGGTGAAGAAGGAGGATATCCCCAAGACTGCTTTTCGTACAAGGTACGGGTACTATGAATTCATAGAAATTCCTTTAGGAAACACTAATTATCTATAGATTTTAATGAAATTGATGAATAGAGTCGTTAGATATTACCTTGAAATTTTTTTGGTAGTATTTATATATGATATTCTAATATACTCCAAAACCAAGGAGGAGCATGAGGAGTATCTAAGAACTATACTAGAGACCATAAAAAAGGAGAAACTCTATGAAAAATACAAAAAGTGTGAGTTTTGCTTGAAGGAAGTCTCATTATTGGGTCATATCATCACAAGAAATGGGATATCTATGGATCCCTCTAAGACAGTTTCAATTAAGGGATGGATGAGGCCAACATCAGTGAAAAATATCCATAGCTTCCTAGGGTTAGGTTCACATTATCACCGATTTGTGAGAGATTTCTCATGATTTTCCAAACCTATTACCAAACTAACTTATAAGGGAGTCAAGTTTTCTTGGAGTGACGAATGAAATGATAGATTCAAGGAGTTGAAAATGAGGCTTATCATTACACTCATGCTCACACTACCCACCAGTGGAGAACTTTTTTTGGTATTCAGTGATGCTTAAAAGAAGGGCCTGGGCTGTGTGTTGATAAAAAATGAAAAAGTCATTGCCTATGCTTCAAGGAAATTGAAAGTTCATGAGCATAACTATACAAAAAATGATCTGGAGTTGGATTCAGTAATGTTTTCTTTGAAAATTTGGTGGCATTACCTATTTGGGGAGAAGTGTGAAATATATAAAAATCACAAAATCCTCAAGTATATATTCACACAAAAATAGTTGAACATGCACCAATGAAGATGGTTAGAGCTGATCAAAGACCGTGACTGCTCAATCCATTACTACCATAGGAAATAAAATAAGGTGTTGGATGCTCTATGAAAAAATAACCCATTTATTATTTCATTTATGAGAATTGAAAAGGATCCAATCTTCTTAGATTTGATGAAGATGGACATGGGAATCATAAAGAAGGGATCATCATCAATATTTTCACAAATGATTACTCAACCGTCTCTTTTGGAAAGGTTAAAGGATGTTCAAAAGGATGATGTGGGAATTTAGAAGAAAGTGGAAACTATCATAAAAGGTAAATCCACAAATTTCAATGTTAATGAAGAAGGAATTGTGAGATTTGGGTTAATACTATGTGTTCAATCAAATCTGAATTTAAAGAATGAAATTTTGGATAATGCACATAGTTCGAATTTTTTTATACGCCCAGAAAAAAAAGATGTATCAAGATCTCTGAGAGAGTATTATTAGTGGGATAACATGAAGAAATAGATCACTGAGTATACATCAAAGTGCTTGGTATGTTAGAAATTGAAGGATGAGAGGAATAAGTCTAAGGGGATGATGCAACCATTACCCATACCGACATGAAAATGGGAGAATATCACCATGGACTTTTTCACCGGACTTCTGAAGACATCCAAAAGAAACAATACTATCTAGGTTATTGTGGATTGTATTAAAAAGACTACCCACTTCATTACAATTTGAGAATATTTCTCATTGGATCAACCAACATAGATATACATCATATAAGTGGTAAGGCTACATGGAGTACCACTATCGATTGTATCCGATCGAGATCCAAGATTCACCTCTAAGTTCTAGAAGAGTATCCAACATGCTCTGAATACTAAGCTGAACTTTGGTACGACTTATCATACTAAAACTGATGGCCAATCAGAGCGGACTATCCAAACACTTGAGGACATGTTGAGAGCATGCTCAATGGAATTCAAAGGAGAATGAGATCAACATATTTCCCTGGTTGAGTCATCTTCCAATAACAGTTTCAACTAAAGTATCCAAATGGCTCATTATGAATCCCTTTATGGGAAGAGGTGTATAACACTGAAATTTTGGGATGAAGTTGGGGATCGAAAAATCCTAGGTCCAAAAATTGTCGAAGAAATGGTGGAGAAAGTTAAGACCATCTAACATCACATTAAACCTTCTCATAGTCGACAAAATATATATGCTAATAATCGTCGATGAGACCTATAGTTTGATGTTAGAGAAATTTTATTCCTCTACATATCACTGTGGAAGAGAGTTTTGAGATTTGGGTATAAGGGAAAGCTTAATCCATGGTACATCTTCCCTTTTGAGATCCTTGATCGCATTTGAGCAGTTTCCTATCGACTAACACTCTCACTGAAACTATCTCAAGTACATAATGTATTCCATGTATCACTCTTGGGGAAGTAAATACATGATCCATCACATGTACTCAATCCAGAGGTGGTACCATTGGATAATGACCTATCCTATGAAGAGAAGCTAGTGAAGATCTTAGATCATAGGGAAAAGTTCTACAAAATAAGACAATGTCCCTCGACAAGGTGTTGTGGTGAAACCACATGTTTAAAGAAGCAACATGGGAATTGGAGGAAGTGATGAAGTAGAGTTACCCTTATCTGTTTTATTGTGGGAAAATAAAATTTCGAGGGTTAAATTTTTTAAGGGGGAATATTGTAACGAACCAAAATTTTATTAATTAAAAATCCTCTTGATCTAATTAAATGTCTTATTATATAAAATGGTAATTTAAAACATATGCACTTCCTTGGTTTTATGATTTTGGATTTTAAAATACAATTAATAATTTTTATAGTTGCTAATATAGTCATTGAACAGTGATCACATGATTAGTATAAATATAGGGCTTTAACAACTCCAATTTTCTCAAACAAAGGAAGTGATGGCCTCATCCAGTATAATTTATCCATAAAAATCCCATTTTTCAGAGCTTGGAAAGGAGGTAGCATCACTAGGATTTTCTCTTGACCAAGCCCAATCCAAGATTCAACACGTTAATATTAAACAGAACTGCCAATAGGAGAAGTGGAAGTTAATAGAGATTACCACCCGAGCGATGTTATCCGAGCCACCCCAAGATTCTGTCACCATCGCACACCATACCCTTAGGTCTTATGAGGGTGTTATAAGGGGTTATGTAACAAGACGCTAGTACTAAGATTATTTGCATTAGTTTTGTATAGAATAAATAATATATATTGATTTTATTATTGTTGCTTTGTAAATTATTTTTAAATCACAAATAATATTTTTAGTTAATATTCAATTAAGAAATCTGTTTTGATGAATTAATGGATTTTTGAATAAAATATTATTTTAATAAAATATTATTACTAAATCAATTTTTATAAATGATCATATAATTTTTTATGAATACAATTGTAATTTTTATTAAGGTTTGAAAGCTGTTTTTTGTCAAAACCCATGAATTTTCATTAAATGTCAGTTTTTATTTCAAAAGTAAAAATTCAGATATTTGAAAAATTATTTAGATAAAACAAATATTATTTTTGGATTTAGGATGTCTAAATTATCTAATACTGAATTTTCATACTTTTTTGAGACAATTGAATTTTTGGGTAAAAATTAAATACCGTTTAAATATATATTGTATTTTATGACATCATAATGACCTAATAGTGATGTAATAAGATACTATAAAAAGGATATTCGGCCAATATATGTTTTACCATTAAAATAATATGATTTTAGATATTTTTTATTAATTTTATGGTGTCGTAGTGGACCCTCCAAGACTTATAAAATATTTTAACTTTTTAAAATGATTTCCTTGAGAGTGTGACTCAACTCCCCATAAGAAATCCTAATATTTTAATAAGTTCAGACATTTGAAAAATAAAATAATTTCTTACACTCCAATTTTTAAAAAACCATGGGGTGGTTTGTGGTTTTGATTAGTTTAATGTTTAGTGTCCAAAACCAAAATAATAAATAATTCCCTCTCATTTCCTATATAAACCCACTCAATCTCCCATTCCTCTTCACTTAAAAATTTTTGAACTTGACCAAACTCTATCCTCCTCTCTCTAGAATCCTTCCAAGGCTCCCCAAGCTCCCAATAATCCTCTCTAAAGCCTCTCCTAAGCCCTTGGGATCACACTTCTAAGTAAGGGATTTCCTCTTTTCTCATTTTTGTCTAAATATCTATATGTTGTTATACCCTCTTATTTTCAATTAAAAATGTTGGGGTATGATTTCACACCTCCCCCATACTTTCCTTCTTATGTTTTAACGATAAGAGACCTCTTTATATCTCATTAATGCCTCCCATGTACACCCGTTACCATGCCAAAATTCCGTAAGGAATTTCTCTCTTCTCATTTACATTCAAGAAATTATTTTATATTATGCATATAAATTCCATCACATATGTTGATATATTATGTTCCATGACCCCCTTACTATCCATTTCATGTATAAATTATTAGATACCCATTTATCTCTGATAAAACCATTTTATTTTTACTATTTGACGTTGTTATGCTACCGAAGTTACACTATAATTTCACATGACAAAATCATCATGAAAGTGAATACCATACCCATTTCTCTATAAAGGGTATTCATCTTTATAAACATGTACTTATTGATTGAGGACTTAAATTTATTTATTCCAAATCTATTATTATTGGAATAAATTATGATGAATCTATGTTTTATGATCAACGTGGAACACTTTTTCATGAAATGAAATGTTTATAAAGTGTGCACCCTGATAGCACTCCAATGCATTGGGTAAAGAATATTATCATGATACATGTAGAGAACCAATCTTGACATACATGTAAATTACATTAATTTTTCATAATACTTAATACATAACAAAAATAGACACCCAAGGACCGTAATAGTTTAGTGTCTTTGCAAACTCGGAACATAATCTTCTAATCATGGTGAAAGATCTTCAACATCTCCCATAAAGATCTTCCACTTTTGTTTTCTTACCTAAAACCTTTATTTATATCCCGAGGAAAAGAAAACATATAAATGGTGAGCTCAAATGATCAGTAAGGGTATTCATGGAGAAAATAAAACAAACCATATACATTTGAACTTAAAAACATTAACATAAAGTTTAAACATCAAAATCTTGAGTTGTGAAATAAATATTGGAAGTGCGTAAGGAATAGATCATAAAGGAACATAAATCATGATAAAATAGCATGGTAATAAAACATGTAATTATGTCAAACCATTAATCACATGATATGATTTCCATAGTAGCCAATGCATTGCTGCCAAGACCATCATATTGGACAAAGTCCATTACTAAATTGGGTTTACTTGCCGTTCCAGCCCTGTATTACTGAACAGTATTTTACATTCCATTCTAGCCATGTCTATCTCATGAAATATAAATCTTTACCCAATGCATTTTAGGTAGATATATGTCCCACCCATATCATAATGAAATCATTCTTTCGTATTCCACAAAATAAAATTAAATCCTTCATCCTAGCCTAAAGAATAAAATGGGTTTCATAAACATCTTCCCATTATAACATAATCCATATAAAACAAATGGATATCATTTCATCATAAGTAAAATCAAAACATGTATTTAATAGAGACATTATACTTGAAACATAATCATACTAAATGATGCCATCTTAGATGGAAAATAGTTTTGATAAAACACTTTAAATTAATTCTTGAGGAAAATATCCTTTCTTCTTCAAAATCATTTTCTTTTCACAAAATGCCATGTAATTTTATAAGAAAAAGTTTTTTTTTGAAAATAATTATGAAATAATGTAGGGTAATATTCATGAAAATAAGGTTTTATGAAATTGTAAAAATCCGTTCATGCTATATAAGTTAAAAAAATATTTTCCTTGTACTTTTTCCGGAAAGTCAAAAAGTACCACGTATGTTAAACAAAAGAAAGATTCCTTCCATAATACATAATAAAAGTAAAAAAGGTGTAAAAATGACTTTAAACATACATAGAAGAATAATAAACACTTTATTTAAACATTTTTATAAAACACAGACAAGGGTGATAAATATAACCCCAGTAAATACTTACGGATAAACAATCTCAGATAAGAACGAGATTGAAATAATTATCCCTTACCATTTATGATCAGTGGAATCATACATGTCATAAAATAAAGAAAATTACATTCATATTTAAATATCATATCTTTCATAATAAAAATCATAAAACATTCATGGGAATCATACACACCATACAAAAGAAATAGATGGTGATTAAAGCATATGTCTCACAGAAATAAAAGTGAGACGAAATAATCCATTACCTTATATCCAATTTCTTATGTATGTATCTTAGACTCCTGTATAGTGGGTTTAAACATATTATTAACTTATAAAAGAACCATAATATTATTTATGATATCATATATGATTCACTTACGACTTAATATTACCCTTTCATTTGTCAATTCCATGTTAAAGCATCATTTTGGGTAAAATCGTTTCATTTATTGTACGTGTTTTGACTTGTAATTATTCATATGATTACTTAGATCAGGATTAATTAATTCCAGAATGTAAAAATTGATTTATATATAATATATATTTAGAATATATACATGATAGGTCGATAAATGGAATGAAATACACCGTTCATGGAGACGGTATGCCGTACGTACGCATGAACGCTGTTTTCATTTCCTTATTAAATTGAATGGAAGTAAATGACATATATATATATATATATACATAAATACAGTAGGATTATTATGTAATATATTTCATTATTACTTATTACATATACTTTATAATCATTCTTGAATGGTTAACATGGAGAATGAATCACATCGCATCGTGGAGATGTTAATCCGTACGTACGCATGAGCGATGATATCGTTCCCATAATTATTGAATAGAATTGGATTGGATGATATCATATATCAGAATTAGAATTATGTTATAATAATCATATATAGTTATTATTTCTACCACTATACCAATCCAAGTAAGGTGGTGGTGTAAAAACAGATTACACCACGGCATGGAGACAGTAAGCCGTACGTACGCACGCGCGGTGATTTTGTTTTTTGTAGGATGGATATAAAGTGAAATAAGGTTGTTTCATATTTATAATAACATATCATTATATTAGTGATACTTATGTTATTACTTTATAATGAAACAACTCATATAGAGGAAGTATAAGAATAAAGAAACTTGAAAGAATCAGTATAAGAGATTACCTCTTCTTCGACGCACCTCCTTTGAACTTCCTCTTAAGGGACTAGAGTTGGTCTTTCGAGAAGACCAAAATCTCCAAAATGTTACTAAGTAAGTTTATAAGAGTAATGGTCAGGGGTTGGAAGATCTTAAAGGCTCAAAATTTTGTGAGGAGGAGAGGGATGAGGTTCCCTTTTATAAGAGAATAGGGGCACTTTTGGAAACCTCAAAATATTAATAATAATAAAATCAAACCCCACTTAAAAACCTCCAAAAATGACTCCATTCCAAAATGATATGAGATAGGGTTTTAATATCATCATAAAATAAAATTTAGACATGTTGGGAATTTATTTTAAACCTTATCAACTTGATTTATTCTTATTTAATCTATTTAATTTTATTTATGGTAATAACATTCTAAATTTTAAATTTTAATAAATATATAGATATATGTTGTCAATTTTCCATAATTTTATAATTTATAACCTTTTCTACCATATAATTTTTAATTTGTAATTTTTAAATATTTTTGTGATTTTTAAATAATTTAATAATATGTTATTTTTATAAAATACCAATAGTGTAAATTTTGACACTATTCAATTATTTGAATTTAAATAAAATACGCACAGAGAATATATTCAAACCAAAATATTTAATAGGTTTATAAAATGTCATATTCATCTATAAAATTCGTGGAGCATATTAATTATTTCATATAATATTTATTTTAATATTTTTAAAACCATTTATTTGATATTTATCTTAATAAAATAATTACTACAACATTTTTTTATAATTATTTAATATATTTATTTGTTGCATAAAAATAAAAAATAAAATAATATGATGAATATAAATATAATATATTTCATAATAATACTTTTTGTAGAATTTATCTTCTAAAACACCCAAATTTTAAAATGTTATGTTTATTAAATTATGAAGGTGACAACTTTGACATCATTTAAAATAAAATAATATAAGTGTCATAATCGCTTTTATAAGGCTCCAAATGGTAAAAAATTATACATTTTGATGATTAGGGTTTATATGTACATTATCAATAAGTTTAGGTCAGGTTTTTGGGCCTTTAATTTGTATTATTAGTTTAATAAAAACTATATTATTGATTTTTCACTAAATAAATAATTTATGCATCATTAATGTATAAGCTATTAAGGTAATTATATATTTCTTAAAAATTAAAAAGAAATTAACATGATAAATAAAAACATTTTATATTTAAAATTAGTATTTATAACTGAATTTATATTCTGTATAACCTTATATTAAAAATACTTTAATTATTAAAGTTTGAGTGAGACATATTTCACTTTTTTTAAATAAAATAAATTAAAGGTCTTAATCACATCCAAGTGGGTTCAAAAAGATACAATTTCTACCCAATTATATTTTAGGATGAAATATAATCATCCAATTATATTAATACAAGTTTTAGGGTAATTTTATAATATTATATTTACCCTTAATTTCCTTATTTACCTTTAACTATGGTAAATAAAATTTACCGTAGTTACTATTCATAATCCCTAAAAATAAAAAGTAGCATATTGATATAATTTGAACCTAATGATTCCAAATATGGAATCCATTTTTACAAATCAAATACATAGAAGTGGAAGTATTTAATTTAAAATTAATCCCGCTGTTGAGAAAATAGGTTTTAGAAGTTAAAACATTGCAAAAGATTGAAATGTTTTACCTATGAATTCAGTGTAAAATTAATGATAATGGATTAAATTATATCAAATTGTTTAAATATATTCTATTTATAATTTAAAACCATTAAATATTATAGTTTAAACATATAAATTATCTTGATGAAAAAAGTTGTTTTTAATTAAAATTTAGCGTATTTTTACTATTCATCAAAATATGAAAGTTAACAGAAAAATATTAAAAAATTATCCAAAGTAAACTTTTATATACTTATTGCAATGAATAACTTTATTTTGTCAAATTTAACTCATAAACATGTCAAAAACTAGATTTACAGTGGGTGCGCTATCAAAAGGCGGAAAAACTGCATTTTTTGAAAAATACTTATTTTACCCGAAAAATTTATTTTGTTCTCATACTATGTTCTAGATAATGTGTAAGATGAATTATAATGTTATAAAATTAAAAATATGGTTAATACTATTCATAACGGCTAGTTCATAATAATATTATAACAATATATTTTTTTTAGTGAAACTCGGTTTGGAGTACAACACACGCTATTGCAGAAGGTCGCTCTTGCGTGCAACACAAGCCAAGAATAGTGTTTGTATATACTACAAGCTAATACGGTGTTTATTATAGCACAAGATAATCTTGGTTTAGCGTACAAGACAATATATCACTAAAATTAAAAGGAATCTTTCTCATAAAATTTTGGGGTGTTACAATACACCATGGGCAATGAGGGCTTAATCATGATAATTCAAGTGAAATGATAGTTTACTCATGACAATTCAAGTGAAATGAGGGTTTACTCATGTTCCATGTTCAATGATCCCTGGCTCATGGTAATATCATGTTAAACATTGTTTCCACATTTCCATGTTATGATAATCATGCTATATCAATACTTTATGTTCATGTTTCTCTTGTTGTCCATTGATATGCATATTTACTAACATGTACTATATTATTCATGTTATTCCTTGTTTACTCCCTTACTGGGATTTATATCTCACCCTTTTCTTATGCATATCCTTAGGTTATCCCATGCAATGCTAAGTACGAATGAATGTTGTGGCCATGTAAAAGAAGTTTTTAATAAAGATGTTGTACTTTTATGTCTTAAGTTATCATCTAATATTACTAATTTCCGAAGACACTAGACCTATCGATCCTCAGAGTTGTATTAAGTGAAATTTTATGTAATAAATCATGTTTAAGTGTGTAATAAAGAGCAGGGTTGTTATAATATATATATATATATATACTCTGAGTGTATGTTCCCTCATGGCATGGGGAACACGTGCATTAGTTTAAAGGTTTCTATATATATATGGAAGTGCGTGTGTGTGAGAGGGATGTTTCTTGATTTATAAATTTTTGGCTTGTCCATTCCTTGAGTTAGCTATCTCCATGTCCCTTTCTTTCAATTTCATTCCACGTGATGCTTGCGTTTTAGTATTTAATTCCTAAAACATGTTTCACACCTATATTACATACTTAGGTAATTTGTGGTAGTGCCCTGTTGTTGGTTAGATAGATTAATGTTAGGTTTTTGGATACTTTTATATTTATACACTTTTTAATGCGTTGACATTTGGTTTTGAGTAATTTTATGGTTCTTCCAAATGGTATTGTTGGATATTTTGGGCGGTGTTTGTTTATAGAGACTTTTTTTATGGAAAATGTGTGTTTTGTGTTGGGTGGTTTTATGAGACTTGGTACTTGATGAAATGTTTTAATGTGTTATTGGATGATGTGTGTGTGTGGTTTCTTCAAATAGATTGGGAAAGGGTCTCTTGATATGACATTAGACGTGGCACATCCATGGATGCACGAAGTGCACCCATGGATGGGCCTTCAAATAACGATGACATTTAGAGAGGTCCTTTCCCCGAACCTTAGTTTTATAAAAGCAATTTATTCTTCACCCTTTCCTTTATTATTTTGATAAGTGGTCCCATGGTTTTCAAAATGACTTAAGGCGGTTCAAAAAGTGTGGATTGTTACGACATGCTTGGTGTTGATTAAAAAGGCTATTATTTCTTTAAATGGTTGAACACCCATTTGGAACCTTTAAAATGCATTGTGTTTGATTTCAAAATGGTTTTAAGTAATGTGGATTTGAGATAAGGGACCATTTTTTCATAGTGTAATGCTTGAGTGTGGGTTTGAAACTAAAATATTTTTTGAAAAAGGCTTAGTGAAAATGGTTTCTATATTTGTTGGAAATGTTTCTCTTAAATTTGTTTGGTAAATGTACCTTGAATGGTTAAAGCTAAAGGCTCGGTTGACACTTTTGGTATGGTTAATTGGAAAATGGTTTTATGTGTGAAAACTATATGAGGTAAATTTTGAATTTTTGAAATGGTTTTTTGAAAAACCCTCTTGAGTTAGGTCTTTTACCTCACTAGTTGATCATGAGATGGAAGGGTCCTCGGTATTGGACTTATTTGAGTGGTTATTTTTTTTGACAAGGGAAAAACCCTTGAGGTGGCTGGGGTAGTGATAGATTGTGTGTGTGTGTGTGTGGGGGGGGGGTATATTATATGTATGTGGATTTTTGTTTGAATTTAATGGAACACCCCCTTATGTAATATACATGGGAACCTAGCATAACAAAGAGGTTTACCAAGAATGATTGCTGCACTAGTTAGATTATTCCCTGATAGTGGCCCATAGTAGGTGGATACTTGAGTTTATTTCTATGGTATTGGGCCCCTTAGTATGTCTTGAGTTAGGGTGGCTGAGCATTTGGGAGTTTTTATTTCATCGGGTAGGGAATGCCTTCAGGATGAGTCACATGTATTAGTACGTTCTGGTCTTCCTCTGAGTTCCTAGGGTTTCTTGTGTTTCCCTGGTACGAGCATTACTAGTTCCTTTGACCTCGTCATGTAGAATACTATTCCTTGTACATGTTTTTGGTTTTTATTTAGAAATTTGTGAATGTTTGGTTGGTTTAAAAATATTTCTAAGTGTTTGTTTAAAAAAGAAAGCACAATTCCCCATTTTCTTTCTTGTGCCTTATTTTAAAATGTGAGGGCAATGGATCATGTTTCTTGTTTGTTTTTTAAAATGAAAGGTATGTATCGAAATATATTTTGATAAATTTATTTAAAACTAGTATCAATGGAATGTTTTTAGGAAAATAATGGCATGGTCTCTGTGATTATTTCCTATTGAGAATTTCAGTGCTCACCCCCACTTTACCTTTTTAGTTCCAGGTTCTACTAGAGCTCGATTTCTCTCAGAGCGAACTTAGTTTTGAGTCGAGTGGTGACATATGAGGTCACATAGAGGTATGTGCAGTTTTAATTTCTTTATACCGCTAGTTTTTATTTTTTCTATAAGTATTTATTTATTTACTTGTCTTTTATTTATGGTCCAAATTGTTCCCTCTTATATGTTTTGATGCCCGACACTAGTTGCCATCCCAGGGGGATCAGGAACACCCCTTGGGACATGTTTTAGACCATCTTGGGTGATCGGTTCAGGGTCAAACCAGGCTAGTTCATGATATAAATAGTATTATGGGAATATCTTTGGTAAAACATAGTAAAATATTTACAAATACCTTGATGATACTTACTGAATTTCACAATGTGAAAACGTTGAGATGTTAATTTTTTTTTGAAAATTTTCAAAGGTCCATGGAATAATTTGTATAGATATGATGAATTAGAGAGTTATTAAAATAATTTGAAAGATAATTGGATGTTATTGAAATCTAAATATGACTCAACAATTGATTTGGTTTGAATGATACCAATAACTTCTTTAGGAAAATATAGAATGTTAAATTTTTGGTTTTCTCTAAACAAAAAATTTCTTTTAAAAAAAACTAAAATACATGGGATTATTATATTGTGTATTTTTGATGGTTTTATTATTTATATTTTCAATTTTTAGACTTTTCCCCTTTCCATTAAATAAACATTTTATTGGGATTTCCTAATTGAATGAGGTGTTGACTTATCAAATTATGTATTATTATGTCATCATAGCACGATTGCTGATCCTTATAAAGAGATGAATATACCCTAAATACATTTTCATGCGATGTACTCAATGAAGGGGTTTCTTAGGATCTAATAAAAATTATTAGATGTATAGAAAACAATTAAAATTCCTCACCCAAGATCTCCATGAAAGAATAAGTGAAAACAATGTAAAAAATTGGAAATGAATAATTTTTAAAATGTGCACACCTTGCACCGAAGAAGCCACTAAAACATATTGATATTAATCTTATGTGGTATATAATGGTCATAAGAGTGGTATAAAAAGGTCTCCCACCTTTTTAGGTATCCATGGGTTTCACATTAATTATTCATCGTATGAATGAGGCTCTTCTTCACCCATGGTGTACTAACACCACATTGTGTAAGGAAGAAAAAGAGATGTGATTTTGGGTTAAATGAGGTTTTTCCAAACATCTGCACACCACTTCCATCACATGGTAGTTATTTATAAATATTAAAGGATGATTCTTGGGTTATCACATTTACTCATGCATTATAAAGCATGAGTAAATACCTTGAATTTATTCATACAACGATTGGATGAATAAATTTCACATAAGTTACATCTTATGTAGTAATACTATTAAACTATAATCATGTAGAATAATAGATAGAGTATACACTTCATACATGAAATCTCATTTGATGCATGACTTATAAAAATCGCATTTTCATACCACCTTTTCAAAATGACAACCTACTATATTTTACACAAAAGGCTTTAGGGAATACCAACTCCTTCAATATTCCACTCTCATTAAATCATAATAGAATTTGTGACACTTCACCTTATATTGTATCATATATAATAACTTGTGAAATCATATCCAAAACTACTTTTGGATAACTTACAATTTTTTTTGGAAATCTATCATTAAATTCACCTTGTATTACATCATATGTAATACCCTATTAATTCCTATCCAAAAAACTGAATTTTGGATTAACTCTAAAAAACTTTTAGAGTAGCACTTTGAGTCAAACACAATCCCCATTCAGTCAACCACAAAGTGTAACCCCACTGGACTTTATAGTGTTGACAAAAAATATGAATATCTGGATCCATAAATGTATGCGAAAAGTGTGTGATGAGCCGCATCAACACAGGTTGTGAACATCTAGGGAAATTTGAACACTTTTTTCCTAGGATAGTTTAGAAGAAAAATAGTAAATTATCCTGTAATATGATCTCAAATAATTTTTATCACCACTCTATTTTCCCCAGAATAGTGTGTTTATTGATCTTGAGTTCGTTGGACTTGAACAAATTTAATATTTATATAACCCTACTAACTACTAGTGTAGTGGCAAGAAGAGTTTCGAACCATAGAGAAGGAATTAAATTGGCCCAATGAACAAAAAAAGCTAAAACACAGAAAAAAGATAACAAAAAACTAAAATTAAAACATTTAATTGGAAGGTAATGAATGTGAAAATGAGGGTGAAATGGACTATAGTGCAAACAAGAGAGTTTGGGCTCCTTCCATGGTAGTTCATCAACGTTCAACAGTGAAAAAACAATGGGGATTCCAGATCTGATGGTCACAGAACTGGTTTTTCCTTCAACATCTCATGGCGCCAGCTCTGATTTCTTTAGAGGTGGTTTGGTTGCTTTGTGTTTCTTCAGATTTAAAAAAAGTGTATAATTCTTGTTTGAGTTATTATTTTTTGTTGATTTTGGAGATTTTGACTTTTATTTTCAATCTACTATGGTGTACAAATGTGGGTGAATGGAAATGAGAGTGGAATAAGGATGAGAATTGGTCCGACAATGTGTGAATGGAGACTGTGGCTATCGAGAGTAGTTGGGTTGAGGGTGGCGGTGAAAAAGGATCCACCGTTGTGGAGGTGCAACAGAGGGTGGAGGGATAATAGTAGGTGGAGGGATGAAACTAATGCTGGTTGAGAAAGAGATATGGTGGTGGGTTTGGTGAATAGTGAGTCACTACTGGAAATACCAACAGTGGGTTTGGTGGAGGAGTCACCATTGGCAATGCCAATGGTGGGTGTATACTAACATCAGGTAAAATATAGATGTGGGTGATTTTCTGGTGGTGGGTGAATTAACACAAAAAAAATGACAGATTAAATCAATAAATTAATTTAAATAAAAAATATCAATTAACTAAAATTAATAAATTAATAAATAAATATTAAAATATAACAATTTACATTTTAAATTTCAAAAATATAATGCCATTTTTAAAATTATCAGAATTATAATTTATTCAAAATAAAATTATAAAAGTAAATTTGTTAATGTAATAAAAATTAAAGTCAAATTTTTCACTACCCCCCTCAAAGTGTACCCCTCCTAGGACAAAAATGGGAGAATAGAGAGAGTGACCCCCGAGTCCCACCTCCAGTAGGTCCTATGTTGATGACTAGAACCAAGGGTATAATAAACACACAAATAGAAGACATTACCCACTAAAATTGCACATGTGAAAGAGAGAGATAAGACAAACACCAACCTAATCCTGGACAGATTATAATATAAAATAAAACCTAAGAACACATATATAATGTCATGAAAAGGATACTACAACTGAAAAGGGAAAACTTCAAGTACCAAAATTAAGTAAAACAATAGTGACCACGAAGCCCAAACAACTCCTGCAAACCCGCAATCTAGTAGTAACTAGCATGATCTCCAACTTGCTCTAAGTGACCTGAAAAATAGTTTGTATAACATAGGGTGAGTGTAATATTATACTTAGTAGGATCCTTCCTAGATCCTCTCATGAAAATGTAAATAAAGCATAATAAAGAACAATGAACAACAAATGAAACTAACTCATCACCTAAAAAGGTATTCTAAGTTCCCATCCTCACCATGGCTACTCGAATCAAGTATCACATACAAGAGCATATAATATAATAAAGAATATCAAGGTTACCCTAATGTCACACGTCCCCAATGTGACACGTCCTGAGAATATCTCTCCAAAAAGGCTGGCCCACAAACTCCAGGGTGAAGCACCAAAACATGCACCTCATGCATCAACATGCACCTCGCACATCACACCACCACATCCACATAACCAAAGTAACTAGATAGTTTTCGGGAGCCACTGAGTAAGGATCCTCAAGCCGTTATAGCCTATACACATTACACCTATAGTAGTCCATAAGAAAATATATATAGAATATATGTGTGTGAATAACCATAATCCATTACATCCGTTTAAAAACATATATGGGAAAAAATAACCACCATTAATAACAACACATATAACTACCAAGATAAGAGAGAGGGTATAAAGAGGGTAGTCAGTCATCCATCCTCTCATCAGGATGTTGGGGAAAACACCCCCAAGGATTATAATCCCTGGGGTGTCAGTTTCCCTAACCTATAGGGTGAAGTAGAATATCGAAACACAAAAAGTACATGATATACTATAGCTCACAACCACACTATGGTCATAACCTAGTCTTAGGCTCAATTGAAGCTAACGTCTCTCAGACTCCTGACTGCCATCGCTAAGACTAGATATTCTATAAGCACACAACCATATAAAGAGCTATATTAAGTTACTTTATCCTTTTTTTATTTCACTTTATGTTAATTAATTATTTAAACATTAATTAACCATTAGCATTTCCCACATCACATTCCATTAATATTAGTATTACAACAAAGTCCCATGCCATCAAGGAATAACCAAACTAAGTCCACAGCTTCTCAGAATCACTACCGCAACATTACATCCTAGTGAGCTCCATCCTAATGGGTTAAATAATTATTCATTTATTGAAAACATCACCACTTTCCATATTTCCATATTTTCATATTTCCAAGTATTCAAGGAATACATCCTAAGCTAACAAACACAAGGGGATCAACACGGTGAGTATATGAACTACCCATCAAGCTATTTCCACCTATAGTAGGAGCGTAGAACCATCCATCCTCGAGAAGCTAAACACAGAAAACACATGGAATACCCTATACATCTTTGCCTATTTTGGAAGGCGAGTAAGAAAAACCATCTGGATCAAGTAGTGGGTAAAGTAAAGTAGATATACAAACAAAAGATTCAACAAGAATCCACTTTCATATCAATGGGTAAGCACAGTTTCAACCCGTTCCATAATCTATGGTGTCCTCCCCAACACCCACATGAATAAACCGATGCATCTCGCCACTCTAGGAATCAACTTCTACCACAACCATTGGGCCTCCCTACCTCACATACCACAACAACCCTCCAGGATCAACCATCCCAGGATCACATCACATTCAGGCCTCCCTGCCCCTACAACCACAAGTCTCGTATCCAAAGTTCATCACAACTAGCAGGAACAAACATAGTAATAAGTTCTCAACACTAACACAAGGAATCCAAATTTAACACACAATGAGCTCCTACAGCTCCAATGCACAAGGCACTCGTCCTTACAAGTAAATGGGAAACTCATGCCCCACAATACATTTTCTTTTATCACACAACTTGTTCTTTATTCCATCCTGAATTAACTGTTTCATTATTCATAGGTTCTAACTACGGTCAAACTAAGCAACAAGATATCACCCAATTAATTAAATAATTAATTTAACATACCTTTAATCCTTTATAAACAAACCTCAACATGATTTAGGTTCATTGAACAATTCCATTAATCATGCATACTCACAACAATTTTATTAACATCAAATTATAACAACAACAACCATATTATTAAACATACCTCTTTATCCAATTATCTAATTAATTGAACAATTAATACCAAATTTACGTTCTTTAAAAATTTCCATGAAGAACAACATGATAAACTAATAAAATCATAGATGTCACACTATCAATCAATTTAAGTGACAAACCGTTATCATAGTACAAAGAAACAACATCGCTATGCGATCAATACCAATTCTTTAATCTTGTTCATATATTTTATTAGGTTAATTTCATTGCGATCCAAGGGGATAAATCATGATAACTCTATAATTTCACATAAATAAATAGAGAATCATTGAATCCCATACCTCAATAGTTTGTTGATGTTCTTTTCATGAGAATGAATCAAAGCAATGGATCACGATCACCTCTCCCTCAACAACTGCATCCACCTGAGGATGCCATGGTACAACCGCACTAACTAACCACACTTAAAACTCCATTAAAAACATAGAGATCACACAAAATCACATGGAAATTAGAAACATAAGTAAATTTATTGAATAAACCTCTATAATGGAGGTAGATCACACCTTATATCAAAGATGAATCACTATGGATTGAATGAGGGAACTAGGGATTGTTACTTAAGGAATCCCCAAAACACTAAAGAGAGGGCCATCAGGTCACCTGGGGTTGAGGGAGATCCACTACATCCATAGGTTCTGAAAAAAACCCAGTGGATGGAAGACACTTAAAACATACAATATCGGGGAATTACATGACGTGTAACCCCCTTTCACATCATGTAATTCCTATAGGTCGAGTTCCACCAAAAACTGTGTCACATCAATGATTTATTTTATTTTTCAGACCCCGAAGTATTTAATGTTGTGAATCATTCTTTCACGCCATGTAAAAGTCTACACATCATGAATCTTTTAAGGACAACTCGTGAAATGGGATTTCATGTTGTGTAATATAGTTACACAATGTGTAATCCCCCTTTCTAGCTTTTACTAACCAAACTCCTCCAAACTTCTTCCAATCCACCTATGAGCACTTCAATATTTGAAAACACGCAAAAGTGTTGATCCACATAGATCCGTGCCCTTAAATCTGATACCTCTCAAAACATTCTCATCCTTGAGAATCCAAAACCAACCCAGAGAGGGAAAAATGGGTCATACAAACAACCGCCCCATGAGATACCCCTCTAGATTTCACCATCACAGGAGCTCACCACCTCACTAGAGGAACAAGCGCAAAACCACACAACAACCACAACTATCTCCCAAAAACTCTCATAGGCGAGATACCTCTCAAAAGAGATAAATACACTACAAGAAACATGTTAAATATATCTCATAAATATAAAGGGTCTATAACCACCAAACGAAAAACATTACAAGAGAAGAGATACACATCAAACAACTCAGGGTACTGATCATGTATCCACAACTCAAATTCCCAACTACTCTCTTCCATGCCACTATGACTCCAAAAGACATGAACCAAGGGGATAACATGCCCACACAATATTTTCTCCTTGCGGTCCTGAATCTCTATAGGCCACTCCTCAAAGGTCTCATCATCTTCAACGTCGATCTCAACCCAATCTATGACATGAGATTCACCTGAAGATAACGATTAAGATATAACACATGGAAAACATCATGTATTAGGCTCATCTATGGGGGCAGTGATACTCGATACGCCATGATTCTAATATGATCCAACACCTCAAAAGGCTCAAAAAACTAGGGAGAAAGATTACTCCCATGACTAAACCTTTACTACCCATGATGGGGAGTAACCTTTAAAAACACTTGATCCCCAACATCAAACTCCAAAAGTCTCCTCCTATGATCGACATAGGACTTCTGATGATATTGTGATGCCTTCATCCACTTGCGAATCACCTAAACCATTTCTACCATACTTTGTAATAGTTCCAGCCTGAGAATTTATGACTCTCTGACCCTAGTCCAGCACAACAGATAATGGAAAGGTTGTCCATAAAAGGATTAAAAAAACTCCATACCGATGGTGGAATGGAATGTATTTTTGTATGAAAACTCTCCTAAGGGTAAGTGCCTCATCCATAAACCTCCAAAATCCAGGACACAAGAGCACAACATGTATTCAAGAATTTGGATGGTCTGTTCTATCTAACCATCCATCTATGGATGAAAAGAAGTGATAAGGTATAACTAAGAACCAAAATCATGTTGGAAACCTCTCCAAACCTTAGAGGTAAAATGAGGATCTCGATTGTAAATGATTATATTCAGGGCTCTGTGGAGTCTCAACACCTCCTCCAGATACTGCCTTGACAAAACCTCTATTGAGCACGACTCCTTGATTGATATGAAGTGGGATGATTTCATCAAATGATCCAATACTACCCATATAATATCATATCCTCACTAATATTGAGGTAAAATAGTAACAAAGTCCATAAATATGTCCTCCCACTTCCATTGAGGAACATCAATACACAAACTCTACAATTGTACGCTTCGACCCAAGCCACCAAAACTGACCTCTCAAAGCTCGGTACATCTTTTTCACACATGGATGTACTGCTAAGGGTGAACTATGAAACTCCCAATTCTAGTAACAAATGGAGAACACCACTGGGAATGTGGTGCTTGACCTTTACTTTCTGGAAGAATAAACATCAAGACACAAACTCTGAAACTGCATGCTTCAACCCAGGCCACCAAAACTGACCTCTCAAAGATCGGTATATCTTTTTTACACTCATATGTACTACTAAGGGTGAACTATGAAAATACATAAGAATCATAACACACACTGCAAAAGGAACAAAAATTATTCCCTGAAACAACACTTGGTGTTGTTCATCTTCATACCAATCATCAGGGGCCACACCACAAACAACTCAGTCTCTCCAGACCTCCACCTTGAGAGCCCCCAATTGGGACTCTTCTACATACTACACCAGAGATGACTGCACCATCATCTAGAAAAGACAACCTCTAACCCCAACTTCTCCCATATCCATATTCAATTTTGATAGTTTTTCCATCACTCTCTAGGAATCACCAGATTCACACACCACATCACTGCGTGACTTCCTGCTCAACTCATCGACCACAAAATTCCCATTTATAGGTGTATATGAAATTTATAAGTCTTAATACTATATTAAATCCATCCACTAACACTGTCATAAGTTCACGTTATTATGTGAGAAAACATACCTTAAACTCTTATGGTCGATGAAGACCACAAAATGCTCGCTAATGAGGTAATGTCTCCACAACTTTAGGGAAAACACCACTGCCTCCAACTAGAGATCATGAGTGACATAGTTACATTTGTGGGGATGTAACTACCAAGACCCATAAGAAATGATTGATATCTAATTCATTAGAACACAACCTAACCCCATACATGAAACATCATAGAAAACCTCTAACTAAGCTTCTTCTACTAGAAGAAAAAGAACTAGAGAACTAACCAACTTCTCCTTCAGATAATCAAAAGCTAGATAACACTAATCAATCCACTTGAATGCCTGTTTATTTCTGGTCAATGCTGTCAGAGGATTTAGAAACCGAGAGAAATCGTCTACTAACCTCTTATAATAGGCTGTGAGATCAAGTAAACTTCACACATATTCCACTTCCTTGGGGGATTTCCAAGACAAAATTGCTTTTATCTTTGATGGATCCATAGTTAATCTCTATTGGTATACAACATGACCTAAGAAGAAGACTTCTCAAGCCCAAAAATCACACTTAAACAACTTAGCAAATAGTTTCTCATGACGAAGAACTCCCAAAATAGCACACAAATGCTCTTTATACTCCTCCTCAAATGAGGAGTATACAAGGATGTCATTGATGAAAACCAAAATGAACTTATCTAGGAACTCATGGAACACAATGTTCATCAACCCCATGAACATAGATAGAGAATTAGTCACACCGAACGACATCACAATGAACTCATAATGACCATGATGACAAAGGAAAGTAGTCTTTAGGATACTCTCATCCTTCACACACATATGATGATATCCTGACCGAAAATTGATCTTCGAGAACCAACTTCCACCCTTCATTTAATCAAAACAATCATCAATATCTTAAAGTGGATAATGTTTTTTCACTGTAACTTTGTTCAAATGATGATAATAGACACACAACCACAAACTACCATCATCCTTCTTCACGAACAAAACTAGTGCACCCCACGGTGTCACATTTGGCCAAACAAAACCACACTACAACAGACCATCGAGCTGTATACGCAGATATTGTAACTTAAAATGTTCCATCCTATATGGAGACATCGAGATAGGAGACACAACTGGTTGTAGCTTGATCCTGAACTTGATCTCTCATTGAGGGGGTAACACTACAAACTATTCTGTGAAGACATGAGGGTACTCTTCCATGGCCCTGGAAAAAGAAATTTTTTGAACCTTAGGCAGACTCAGCATCATCTCAACCATCAAGGATGACAAGGAAGGAATATACCTTTGACCCATCCTAGGGTCTCACTCACTGATGAACACTGTTGAATCTCTATATTCATCGAAGAACACAACCTAATTCCTAAAGTAATACACAATATCCTGCACTTAATACAACCAATCCATGTTGAGGATGAAATATATGGTTGTATTCATAAAAATAGGAAATCTCCCTAAGAGAGTTGTTTCCCCGACACTAGCTCACAGTCTCTACATACTTCAAACAAGTCATATTGACTTCTTAATAGCATAGTAAACACCAAGGGCAATGGAATCCTATCCACATAAATTCTAAAAGCATGAAAAAAAGGTAGGTGATATGAAGGATTGTGTCACTCCCGAATCAAAAAAGGCATGCACCCAAGTAGAAAATAAGCAAAGGGTACCTCAAATGATGTCTGGTTCACCTAGTGCTAGAAATGCTAAGCATGAAGCTGATCACAACCAGCTCCATGACCTCTCTAACCCTGCTAACGACCACCCCCATGGACACACTTTTCTATCTGAGGATGGGGATAGTCCCGAGTCTATCCTATGCTTGCCCCATCTTCTCTCTGATAATCCAAAACTGGTGCAACATACTGTTGATACCTCAACTAGAACTTCCTCAATAAAGGAACTTGAATTGGAACACCTGATGCACATTGACTACTTAGAATGGTCGGGCACTCTCGCTCCTGATGACCTCAACCTCCTTAAGAAAAACAAGTTCCCGATTCCTTGGCATAGACCTGAGAGTTGCTTCCCTTAGAGAAACGAGACATTTAGGGATGGGACCTACCTCAACTGAATGATAACTCTTATGCCCTAAAAACTAGGAACCCCAAACCATAGCTCAACTGCATGAGGAATTCTGAAGACTCCCCTATCATGATGATTCTATTCTGGTTAACATCCTCTCAATGACCTCCACCATCGCTAGCACCTTGAGATATGCCACCATCCTAAATGGGGTAACCTAGCACTGGATCTTTGGACACAAATCCACCCAGAAATGTCTCTATCAAGTTATTCATATAACAACAGGTCCAAAACATATTGCAAAAGGTTCTGAAAATGGGTCCTGAACTCCTGCACACTGGAGCTCCCCTATTAAAGGGTAAACAACTCCTGGCGACTGACTGCATTCACGGTCTAAGAAAGAAACTATACTCTAAAATTCTCTTGGAACTTTTCCCACGATATTGTTGATTCCCCGTGATACCCATGGAATAATAACTACCACTACCTCGCTTCCCCATATAGAATCGTCACAACCAATGATACCAAGTACTTCTTCTGAGCACAGATTGAACTGAGATCTATCTAAACCTCCTCTAACTAGTATCCCATGACTACATCTAAAATGGACCCCTTCTACTTCTACATAATCTGATGATTAAACTCTCAGAGTTTAATTCCTCCATGTTTCATCATCGTCAATCTCTACTATGTAGTGATCTACTGGCAAAACCTGCTGAACATATTTTGGGTGAACCTAACAAGGACGTCAACCTAGAGACATACCTACAAAAGAATAAAACGTTAGAGCTCTTAATCCTAAAATATGAAAGAATTTATCATTAATTAATTGTTTTATTTTATTCATTTTAGGTTAACCTATCCCAAGGTATACCCATTGAAACACAAGTTCAAGGATGGATGATGCATGATCCTTTCCTAGGTATCTACCCTACAACCACTATCACCTCCTTTAGTAGCCACTATAAGATTAAAGGTTCATGAATCATATCATTGGGGGCACTAAATAACCATGTATTAGTCAGTATTATGTGTATATAGTGATTTATAAACTTAGATGACACTGTTTCCCTACCAACCCATGCAACATCACCTATGCCTAACTCCAAACTCCATCCTATCCATCAACTAGACCTCTGATAACACTCTGTCACAAACCCCTACCCTCAAAGTGTACCACTCCTGGGATGACAATGGGAGAAGAGAGATAGCAACCCCCAAGTCCCTCCTCTAGTAGGCCCTGGGTTGGTGACTAGCACCGAGGGTATAATAAACACACATATGGGAGTAATTAACCTCTAAAATTACACATTCAAAAGAGAGAGATAAGATAAACACCAACCAACTCCTAATCATATTACAATATAAAATAAAACTCAAGTACATATATGTAATTTCCTAAAAAGTCTACTACAAATAAAAAGGGAAAACTGCAAGTACCAAAATAAAATAAAATAGTAGAGACCATGATGCTCGAACAACTCCTATAAACCCGTAAGCTAGTAATAACCAGATTGATCTCCAACTTACTCCAGGTGAATTTAAAATAGTTTATATAATGTAGGGTGATTATAATAGTATACTTGGTATGATCCTCCCTGGAGCCTCTTGTGAAAAAGTAAAGAAAGCATGATAAAGCACAGTGAACAATAAGTAAAACTAACTCGTTACCTAAACAGTTATTCTAAGTTCCCAACCTCACTATGGATACTATCAATAAGAATCGTATACAAGATAATATAATATAATAAGTAATATCAAGGGTACCCCACTACCACTTCCCCACCGGTCTTCTACTTTGCCCCAACGTCACACATCCTGAGCATCTCTCTCAAAAAGGCTATCCCGAAAACACCTGGTTGAAGCACCACAACACGTACCTCATGCGTCAACATGAACCTTGTGCATCACACCACCACATACACATAAAAAAGTAATCAGGAAGTTTCTAGGAGCCACCACAACTCGTATAACATGTATCGTACATTTGGTATTATACATCAAGCCATTATGGCCCATATAATGAGTATGGATCCTCAATACATTATAGCCTATATATGTTACAACTATAGTAGTCCATAGGAAACTATATCCAAAATATAAGTGTGTGAATAACCACAAGCCATTATATCCCTCTACACATGTATACAGGGAAAACTAACTATCGTGCATACTAGCACAAGTAACTACCAAGAGAATAGAGCGGGGCCAAAGGGGGCAGTCAACCATCCATACTCCCATTAGGATGTTGGGGAAAACACTCCCCATGGCTCAAAATCCCTAGGGTTTCAGTTTCCCTAACTGATAGGGTGGAGTAGCGTATCGAAACACAAAAGGTACATGATATACTACATCTCACAACCACACTATGGGCATAACCTAGTCTTAGCCTCAACTATAGCCAACGTATCTTGGAATATCGGCTGCCACTACTAAGCCTAGATATCCTATAAGCACACAACCATTTAAAGAAATATATTAAGTTACTTTATCCCTTTTTTCAGTTTTACTTTATGTTGATTAACTATTTACAAAATAATTAACCATTATCATTTCCCACATAACATTCCATTAACAATATTATTATAATAAAATCCCATGCCCTCCAAGTATAACAAAAACGAGTCCACGACTTCTTAGAGTCATAACCTCAACATTGCATCCTAGTAATCTCTAACCCCATGGGTTAAACAATTATTAATTTACTAAAACAATCACCACTTTCCATATTTCTATATTTCCATATTTCCATATTTACATATTTCCAGGTATTCTAGGAATATATCCTAAGTTACTAAACATAAGGGGATTAACAAAATGATTATGTGAACTAACCATTGAGTCTTTTCCACATATAGTAGGAGCATCGACCCATCTATCCCTGAGAAGCTAAACAATGAAATCATGTGGCATACCCTGCACGTCTTCGCCTATTTTGAAAGGAGGGTATCCGAAACCATATTCCTCAAGGAGTGGGGAAAGTAAATAAGATAAATAAATATCAGATTCAACTAGAATCCACTTTCATATCAACGGGTAATCCCATATTCAACCTGTTCCATCATCTCTGGTGTCATCTCTGAAACCCACATGCATAAACCGATGCATATTGACACTCTAGGCATCAAATGCTGCCACGACCACTGGGACTCCCTGCCCCCACATACAAAAAAACCCCTCCAAGCTTAGCCATCCCAGGATCACATCACATTCGAGCCTCCCTTCCCCCCAAAACACAAGTCTCGTATCTAGAGCTCATCACAAGCATCAAGAACAAACATAGAAATGGGATCTTGGCCCTAACATAAGGCATACAACCTTCACGTACAACAAGATCTCACAATTCCAAAGTATAAGGAAATGCACAACTCAAGCCCCATAGGGTATTATCTTTTATCACACCACTGGTTCTTTATTCCATCTGGAATTAACTAATTCATTATTCATAGGTTCCAACTATGGGAAACCTAAGAAACAAGCTATCACAAGATATCACCCAATTAATTCATCAATTAATTTAACTTTCCTTTAATCCTTTATCAACAAGCATCAACATGCTTTAGGTTCATTAAAAAATTCCATTAATCATGCATACTCATATTAATTTGATTAACATCAAATTATAACAAAAACAACAAGATTATTAAACACACAACTTTAACTAATTAGCCAAATAATTAAACAATTAATCCCATCTTTACATTATTTACCAATTTTCATAAATAAAGACATGATAAAACAAGAAAATCATAGATATCACACTATTTAGAAATTAAAGAGATAACCCATTATCACAGTACAAAGCAACAACATTGCTACCGGATCAATACCAATTCATTAATTCGGTTAATATATTTAATTAGGCCAATTTCATTATGATACAAGGGGATAAATCATGATAACTCTACAACAACACATAAATAAATAGATAATCGTCGAATACCCTACCTCAAAAAGTCATTCACGTTCTTTGCACGAGAACAGATCAAAGCCACAGAGCACAATCACCTCTCCCACAACAATTGCATCCACCCAAGGATGCCGTGACACAACTGTACCAACCAAACACCATCAAAACTCCATTATAAACATGGAGATCATGAGAAATCACATGGAAAGGAGAAATATAAGGAAATAAACCAATGAAACCTCAATAAAAGAGGCAGATCATACATTTTAACAAAGATGGATTGCTATATATCAAAGCAGGGTGCTAGGGATTATTACTTAACGAAGGAATCCCCAAAACACAGAAGAGAGGGTCATCAAGTTACCTGGGGTCGAGGGAGAGACACTTCAACCATAGGTTTTGACAAAATCTGAGTGGTTGGAAAGCACTTAAAACATAAAACGTCAGGGAATTGCATGACTTGTAATCCCCTTTCATGTCATGTAATGCCTCAAGGTTGAGTTCTGTCGAAAAACGTTTCGTCTCAAAGGTTTATTTTATTTTTCGGACCCCAAATAATTTCACACCATGAATCCTTCTTTCACACCATGTAAAAGTCTACATGTCATGAAGATTTCCCGAAAAAACCATGAAATAGTATTTCACATCGTGTAATATAGTTATAAGATGTGTAATCCCCCCTTTCCAGATTTTACTTAACCAAACTCCTCCAAACTTCTTCTGAGCCACCTCCGAGCACTTCGATCTTCAAAAATATGCAAAAGGGTTGATCCATGAAGATCTGAGCCATTACAAATTTATTTAAATTAATTAACTAATTAATTAATAGAATTAATAAAATCAAATAAATAACTAATTAAAATTAAATATTTTTAATACAAAAAACAAAATGAGTTTTATTTATTATAAAATTAAAATGATGAAATAATTATATTGATTAATTAATTTAATAAATAAAAACATAAGAAAGTAAAACAAATGATAGAAATAATGAAATAATAAAAAGAATTAAATAAAAATATTATTAAGTAAATAGATTTAGATTAATTAAATTGATAAAATAATTAAATATAAAATTAAAAAAAATAAGAGAATGAATTTAGATGATTGAAGTTATTATTTTGAAAATTAGAAAATGAAAAAATGAATGGATTAAACTAATAAAAAATGAAAAATAATAATTTAAATGAAAATCAAAGAATAATAAAATGGTAGTTTCATCTTTATTAATTAATTAATTTTAAATTGTTCATAAATAATGAAGATAAATACTACAACACATAAAATTAACAACAATTAATAATCTAAAAAATTTAAAATAAAACTGACAACAAATGTTAATTGTTAAAAAAATATTATCTTAATAATAAAAAGACAATTAGAATACAAAAAAGGATGTGGAAAAGTGAATGAAATAAATTCCACATCAAAATCCCACACACTTAATCAATTTCACTCCCAGGAAATTCAATGTGTTTTATTTATTAACAAAGACTCAAAAAAATGAATATCCTGCAAGTTCAAATAAACATGCCTGAACTAAAGAAAATCAAAAAAACCAATCATTGCTTGAAATTTTCATACCTCCCATGTGAATGTTACTCACATTCTCACTTCCATTTCAAAATCAATTTCCAATTATATGAGTAAAACATGTTATAAAGAAGTAGAAGTTAGATTTTAACAAAATACACTTGAGCTTATCACTCTCCCCTGGGTTCCAAAAATTAAAAGTCCATATTTTTCTCACTTTATTGATTAAACTCAAATGATTTTTAATTAATTCAATTGTTCCCTTCTTCATTTGGGTTCAAAATTCACCTCTCCCAAATGAGTTTTTTTGAAAATACATGTTATTTCAATTTTTCCCAGCCATATTTCTTGTGAAAATCACTGTGCATAACACTTATTGAAATTGAAAATGACTTTTATTTATTAATAGAAACACACCCAGAGACCTTGTCTTGGAGACTCACCGTGGGATCCCATTGACCCATTTTACTCCAGTTACAAAGAACTTAAATAATTATCATTTGAATAGGATCAATGATACAATTTTTCAGAAATGTGAGTTACCCAGGTTTGAGTTAAAACTTCATGTTTTCTCAAGTAAAAAACAAAATTATATAAAGATATCTAATATAAAACTCCATTTCACAGCTCCTTAAAAGAATTTCCATAATAACAACAGGTTAAATAACTTATTAATCACTCAATTCTAAAAATTTTAGAACTAGTGAAAACCTTTAAAGGAAGCACAACATTTTGTTTCCATGGTAGTACACAATGGATTTTTTTTTGTGATTTTTCTTTTTTTTTCTTTTGTTTTATTTCTTTCTATTTTTAGGTAATATATGTAATAAAGTAGAATGTATATACATATTTTATGGGAGTAAAATTTTAAAAAATTCAGGAGTTTTTTGATGTGTTATCTGTGAAGCCTAGTTTAGCACAGTAAATACCCCTCCTCCACACTTAATTTACAACATTGTTGTCAATGTTGAGGCTCAAGGTGGAAAACTATTTCAATAAAAAAAGATCAATTCACTAGTAAAATATTAAAGAAGGGGTTTTAGGAATGTTCAATAAGTTTTTTTCCACAAAAAAAAAGTGAAGATAAAATCATATACAAAAGAAACAACAAGCCACCAGAGAACAAGTAAGCATAAAAAATTATTTTATAAAGGGTTGAATGAATAATATGAGTTAATAAATGATTTTAAAAGGAGTAAACAAAATTAACATGAAACTTTATAATAAATTAAATTAAATCAGTAACAACAGTATAAAATAGATTGAAATAAGTAAAACCAGTTACTCCCCAAACATGAAGAAGATCTATGTAATATGGAACAATAAGATTGTACCCTCCCTTAAAATAACGAAACAATCATCTAGCAGAAAAAATTAAAGTTCCTTCAAAATGAAAAAATTGACATGAGAAGGAAAAATAAAATAGAAGAATTTAAATTGACCATAGTTTTAGTTGGGGTAAGTTTCATCCAATGTTATTCAACTAGTAGCTTCATTTTAGCATGGATGTTATAAATGATTCTACCACCAGAAAAAAATTCATAACCAACCGAGACCACCATACCACATGCACCTTATGAAAATTGGTTACAAGAAATAAATATCCATCAATGAAGAAAAAAATATGTTGATGAAATTTAGAAATTATGGTTCACTAATTCAGAGACACACACAACTGAGTAAGTATAATTTATTCAAACTAAAAATTAAAGGAGAAAACAAGAACATTATAGGTTTCCTCCTATGTAGCACTGGGTTTAAAGTCCCAAGCCAAAATTTATTTCCCTAAATATTTCTAACCATGATCATTCAATGGGTATGAATTATTAATGGGTTGGACTTCATTATTGTCTAACGGAGATGAAAGAAGGATCTCCCAAGACATTTACATATTCAAAATCAAGAAGAATTATCCAATGATCATCCAGCACAACAAGATGTTACATGTTTTCCAGCTCAGTATGGACTCTAAAACCCACTTGCTTAGCTCTAAAAAATCTAAACAACCCAAAAAAATCACTTAACTGATAAAACTTTCTTCCCCAACCACTTATAGGATTACACAATACTATAAATAGAAGAAAATCCATCATCAACTTCCTCAATATTTCTAGAAAATAACCCCAAAACTCCTTGCAGATTAGAAAACTCAGAAAAATCCCATATGAAGGAATCATATTTTGCTTCCAAAAGATAGCTCTCAGTACCCAAAAAGTACTCAAATGATGTGAACCTTTCAAGTTTTGGTTGGAATTCATTACACACAATAACATATTGAACATGAAAGATGGTTTCAAGGAAATATACTGGTTTATAATGAGAAAACCCGTGTTTTTTAGAAGGCCTCAACCCAGAACTTTCTATAGATTCAAGAACTTTTAGAAATTCAACTTTAAAAGGGAAACTTTCTTAATCAGGCTCATACAGCTCAAGAAAAAGTTGTGGCTCACACTCCAAAATGAGTTCTATGGTAAGAATATTTTCATTAATATATGGATGGGGTAAGGTGCAGCATCTAGAGAGAAATTTTAAATGGGATGGGGAGTCATAATCTATATGAACTCAATAGGGAACAAACCATAATCATCTAAGACCTAAATTTGGAAATTCTCAACAACATTAATCAGTTCACAACTAACCTCATTCTTGGGTTTTTCAAAAACCAAAATTTTCTTCACATCATCCATAGCTTGGAGGGTTTGTTCCCTTTGGAAACATTAATGATATCTTCTCCAGTAGTAAAGAAGGTCATGTCTAAGATTATTGAGACCTTTTCATCATATTCTATATTCAGGATTAGAAAATATATGGGTATTTTGAGTTTTACTACACTCACTAATAGGTTATCCACCCTTTCATAGGGATGAGTGAGTGACCAAACAACAAGATGAAGAGAAACAATAACTAGTTCTATATACCTAATGCCCAAATTTTTGAAAAAGGAATAAGGAATCATTTTTATACTTTCTATTAAATCATATATACAATTGATTATCCCCCTTCCTCCTATTATTAATTTAATAATAAATCCTCTAGGGTCCTTTAATTTTGAGGGCAACTTCCTCAATGGAACTGCCCTACATTCATCATTGAGGTTGATGGTATCCATTTCCTTCAAATCATTTTTTTATCTAAAACCATTTGGTGAATTTAATATATTATGGGATTTTATCCAAGTATTATAAGAATATAATGTTGATGTTGATGGTTTGAATCATTTTTATGAACCTCAGGTAGTCAGGTTGAGAACTCCTTTTCACTCTTTTAGGGAAGGGAATGGGAGGGGAGTAATGTTTTAGAACATGTTGGTTTTTTACCTTCTCTTCAAACCCAACTTTCTTCTTTCCTTACTTAACCACTACCATTTAATTTTCCTTGGTTATTTATCCTTTTCAGGTGTGGGTTGCACATTCTGGTCATTTTTGGCCAAAATATCAAGATTTCCAGATTGGGAGTTTTCTAGGTTTTCATTTTCAGAAACAACTTTTTTGTTATTTTTTACCTCTATAGGATGTTCCTTGTCTTGTTCTTGTATTTAAAGGAAAAATATAGTTGTTAAATCCATGACATTCTCTCTTGGATTAGGAATTTTAGTGTGGGGAATCTTTCCCTTATACCTTCCACCTTGATCTCTATCCATTTGACCCATTTGAAGTTCTAAATTGTGAATTCTGGCGTCTGTATATTTACTTAGTGAAATGATCTCACCCAAAACCTGCTACAACATCACCCTTATCTCCCCTTGAAAATTATATTATTCAACCCCATATTTACTTTTAATTTTTTGGGTTATGGTTCAAAATTTGGGTTAGTGAGTTGTTTAATGATCCCTAATCCTTCTAGGACATGTTGGGGTGATTTTTAAATACAGAATTTTACTAATTATATAAGAGATCTTGGAAACCCTAATTTTTATCCCTATAATCTACAAAATAGGAACTCTCATCAGATTGAATAGGGAGATCAATGTTGGGGTAATATCTTTGAGTGTGACCAAAAATCCCATAGTAACAACAATACTCCCTAAGAACCCTATCATAAAAACCGTAGCCTATGGGCTTGTTTTATCCCTATGTATGACTCTCTTTATTATGAACTTGTGTTGGGAATTTTGGGCAAGTTTTTTAAAAAGGTGTTTAAACTCATCAATAGCAGATTCAGAGAATTCACCCCCACAATATTGGTCTAATAAGTTCTAGTTTTAAGGGGTGATAGAATTGTAAAAGGTATCCATAAGTATTTGGGGAGATATATAATGGTTGAGACTTTTCCTAATAAGATTTATGAAACTATCCCATGCCTCATTAAATAACTCTCCCTCATATTGGACAAAGTTAGTGATCTTATGACTAACCTAAATGGTGGTGTTCCTAGGGTAGAATTTGGATACAAAGGTAGAGAACACTTCATCCCAAGATTGGAATATTTCCTTATCTATATTTTGAAACCAAGTCCTAGCCCCCCTTAATACAAAATGAGAACAACCACAACTTGAACTCCTCTTAAATCCCACAGTGGAAATTGTTAGACATACCTATAAAAATTTCTATTAAACTCAAGTGAATCCTATGCAGGGAGGCTATTGAAAGAAGGATGTTGAGAGAGATGATATTACTTAATTTCATAATTCCTAGACCTATTATAAATCTTGATATAATAAGAATTACTTGACATTTTTGGAATTTGGAACTCTCTAAGCCTATGTCTCTTAGGGGAAGAATCAATGGGTTGTGGAGCATTGCCATTTTAATTTTCCATCTATGTTTTCCAGATATTACATTTTTTTTTCTTTTTCTTTCTAAGGATAATACAATGTTTGTTTATTTCAGATAGAAGAGTTATAATTTTAGACATATAATATCTAGTGTGAATCATGTTTAAGGAAAAAAATAGAGATTTTTTTGTACAATTTTTATGTTTTTTATTTTTTTTATATTTTAAGTTTTCTATTTGTTTAGTTTTTGTTATATTTTTTGTGCTTTTGTTGAATTGGTCTCATGTTCCTTCCCTGGGAACAATGCCAAAATTATACAGTGTAGTCATTGGGCTCACACAAATTTAATATTTGTATTACCCTACTAATTCCTAGTGTAGTGGTAAAAAGAGTGTTGAACCTCAAAGAAGGTTATAAATTTTTCCAATGAAAAAAACAAAGCTAAAAAAAGAAAAAAAATGACAAAAAACTAAAATGAAAATAGTGAAATGGAAGGTAGTGAATGTGAAAATGAGGGTGAAAGGGACTATAGAAGAGGAGCGGTGAGAAAAATGGCTAATAGAGAAAGAGACAACCAGTGGATGAAATTTTCAAGATTAGATTATCATGAATTGATTAAGTGTTTTTTTGTTCATACTATAGTTAATTGAAAATTAATTAGTGCTAAAAAATAAAGGTGTTGATTCAATGATCTCTCACTTTATTATATTAACACAACTCTTCGTTCTTTCCCTAGAAATGTTCTTTTGATCATCATTAGGTAATTGAAATTCTATTAATAGAGAGGATAACATTAAAATTTTCTATTTTAAGTACTTTAGTTAAAATTAAAAGGCAAAATGAATCCTATCATCACATACTGACATATATAATAACGGATAAATGATGCCCATTAAGAGAAGAAGTGATATCTCTAAGCTAAAAGTGCACTTATTCAATTTCATAAATTAAGAGAACATATTAAAAAATTTAGGTCATAATAATCTGATTCCCCTATCAAAATTAGCTATACATGCTAAGGAAAACATGGACAAAAATAATACAATGAAAGAGATGAAGGAGTATCTCTATTGAGATTTCTCACATCCTCAAATTCATATTCTAATGCTTTTCTCCCTCACAGTTTCTTGCTCTATTCTCTGTGTGCTCCAGTGAATGGTTTTCTGGTCCCAGTTGACCGGGAGATGGATGGATTATTCTATGAATGAGTTGGATCTATGGAAAATGGTAATACCATGCATGATGATCTAATCCCTCGATGATTCTCGAATTGGTCCAAATAGTGACTTGTGTCTAGACCCCTTCTGAATGCATCTCGAATGTATAACTCATTCTAGCTTCTTCTAGAACGTTATTCACCTTGACAGCTCCTATAGATGCTCATGGACAGTCTCTTCTGCCTCTTCCTGGCACATTCACTATGCCACTTCCTCTTAATTAGTGATCAAAGCAGAATCCCCTGAAATGGGTTGATCAATCCCTGAAGTCTCGATCCATGCAACAAGATCCCTCTTAACTAATTCAAATGACTCCTGTACAAAAAACAAAAACAAAAAATTTATAACAAGTATTTAAATATATATATATATATAAATATATATATATAAATAATAAAAATAAAACTACTAAAAACTACATACAATTATTATATATATATATAAAATTAATACAATATGTACCTTTGTAAATAAATACATAGTTATTTTAATATATTATATTAAATTATAAATAGTATTTAAGAAAAAAATATTTACAAAAATATTTACATAAAATTATTAAATTTTATTATATTTACAAAATCTATGTAATTATACTAATATTAAATATGTTAATAATATTTTTAAATTATTTACAAAAAAAGATATTTAAAAAAATTTCTCAATATTACTATAATTATATTAATGTTATAATTATAATTAATATAAATATATTGTTATTTTATATTACATTATATCTATAATTAAGTAAAAAGAAATAAAAGGAAACATGGGGGGGATTGAGAGGGAGAATAGGGTAGGGAGGTCCATCGCTCGACAAAGAAGGGAGGAGAGGGGTCTCGGCGGTTCGGTGGTGCAACGACGGTGGTGCAGTGATGCGACAGTGGCATCCAACAACTTCAAATCAGCTCTAGAGCTTGATAAGGGATCAGATGCAGCTGACGACTTCTCTAGGTGTGGATAGGGGAGCCTGGTCTCCTATCATGGAAAATCCTCAGCCTTCAATAGTGGATAGAATGGTGGGGATTCTAGATCCAGTGGCCACGAATCTGGTTTCATCTTCAATAGTGTGCAATGATAATTCTCATTTCTTTATAGGTGGGTTTGGTTACTCTGTGTTTCACCAGATCCGAAAAAATGTTTAAAATTATTGTTTGGGTTCTTCTTTTTTGTTGCTTTTGGGGATTTTGAGTTTATTTTTCGATCTACTATGGTGTGAGGATGTGGGATAATGACAATGAGAGTGGTGGAAGGATGAGAATCGAGATGATGGAATGTCAATTGAGACGGTGGGTGTAGTGAGTCACCATTAGGTTGAGGGTGGCGGTGGAAAAAGATCCACCATTGAGGAGGTGCAATGGTGGGTGGAGGGCCAACAGTGGGTGGAGGAATGAAGCTGACGTTGGGTGATATGGGGAGCTGACAGTGGGTTGTGTGAATAGTGAGTCACCATTGGCAATATCAATGGTGGGTTGGGTGGATGAGTCACCATTGGTAATGCCAATGGTGGGTGCATACTAACAACAGGTAAAAGCTAGCGGTGGGTGATCTTCTGACGGTGAGTGAAGCAACACCTAAAAAAACAAAATAAAAAAAAACAAATTAAATAAATAAATTTATTTAATTAAAAAAATCAATTAACTAAAATTAAAAAATAAATATTAAAACATAACAAATTACATTTTAAATTACAAAAAAAGAATTCAATTTTTTAAATCATCTCAATTATAATTTATTCAATAATTAAATTAATTCAGATTATAATTTGTTAAATATATTTAAACAATTAAACAAAATAAATTCATAAAAGTAAATTTGTTAATATAATGAAAATTAAAGTCAATTTGTTTAAATTAATTAATTAATTAATTAATTAATAGAATTAATAAAATCAAATAACTAACTAATTAAAATTAAATATTTTAAATACTAAAACTAAAATGAGTTTTATTTATTAAAAATTTAAAATGATGAAGTAATTGAATTGATGTGTTAATTTAATAAATAAAAACATAATAAAGTAAAAAAAATGACATAAAATATGAAATAATTGAATGAATTAAATAAAAATATTATTAATTAAACATATTAATATTAATTAAATTGAGAAAAAAATAGATATCAAATTAAAAAAAATAAAAAATTAAGTTAAATTATTGAAGTTTTTATTTTGAAAAAAAATGAAAAAAATGAATGAATTAAAATAATAAAAAATAAAAAACAATAATTTAAATGAAACTAAAAGAATAAAAAATGGTAGTTATAACTACATTAATTAATTACTTTTAAATTGTTCCTAAATAACCAAGATAAACACTAAAACAAATAAAATTAATAACAATTCAAAATTTCAATAATTTAAAATAAAAAATACAATAAATGTTAATTATGAAACAAAAAATATTATTTTAATAATATAAATACAATTAGAATACAATTAAGGATGTGTAAAAGTGAATGAAATAAATTCCACATAATTTATCCTAGGACAAGAGTTTGATGGAAATCCAAGCTGTTCAATTTTTTTGAAAAATATTTAATATTTAATTAGTTAAATATTAATTTGTTCACACATATTCATTCGGTTATATCTTTCAAACAAAGTGTCATATCTATATTCCATCTCCATGGTTGAGTCTGGAATGATGTTTTTTTTGGAGATGCATAATACTATCATGGGCACTAGGGCTGGGCTCGATCCCCTTTTCTTTCCTTTTTTCCTTTTCCTTTTCCTCTTCCTTTTTATTTTTCTTATTTTTCATTTACCTTTTCTACCTTGGATTTTTATACACACCCATGGGGCTTCCCCCTATGGGTTTTTCAACCGAGAGAGGGATAGGGATAGAAGAGAGGGATAGGGAAAGAAGGAGGCACTGTCGTAGAGCTCGTGTCACACCGGATCATTGCGTAGTAGTTATGGATCAAAAGTCAGACCAAAGGTTTAGAAATTTCCATCCGAAGGTAGGATTGATTTATTTTTTATGCAAAAAATCCTCATAGTTTAAGTACATTAAGTTTTAAAGCCTTTTATGGGGTTTTTAGGGATCCCTAGTGGGTCTATGTGTATTTTTAAGGGGAAACCAAGTGTTTCAGACCATTTTGATGGGTTTCCATTTGAGTAAACTTGTGTACATGGTGTGTGGTTCAGAAACCACATGTCTTGTGTTCTTAATTTTCAGGGAAGATGAGTTTTTATAAGTATATACTGTGTACTTTAAGTATATTTAGTTTAGTATTACATGGCCATGTACCTCTTCATGTGGCCGAGAACACAAGAAGATGGAGTTTTGGGAAGTACACATTGTGTACTCTGGGTACTTGTTGTGCAGTGGGACATGACCATGTGGCCATGGGAAGACAATCCATGTGAGGGGTACATGGACATGTAGAAGTACACAGTAAGAACCCATGTATTCCTTGTTCGTGTAGTCATACTCAGACAGACTCCATGTTTCTCTACCCATGTAGAAGTACATAGCCAATAGCAGATTTGAGAGTACACACCATGTACTTTTTCCAGCTTGGCGATTTAGGGTGTTTTATGACACAGAGTCATAATTTGAATTGTGAGTAGTCTATTTTGAGATTTTTTTCTACATAGATCATGATGGTGGAATCCTTTTAGTTTCTAGAGGTTTTTTAGATAGTGTTTTGTACTCGGATAGTTTACTAGGAGGATTTCTTTGAGGTTTGGTTTTAGATTCCTCTCAGGGGTTGTTACAACAACCTTTAATTTTTGTACATAGATATTAAATCTAAATATAATAATATTCATTACATAACAAAAAATATGGCATAACTATATAGGTTTAGCTTCTTTGTAAACTTGGAAACATAAACAACTTATTCATAAAAAATCTACATCATCTCCTACTTATTCCTTGATAACTAGAACCATTTTTGATACATCTTACTTAATACATTTATTCATATTCCGGGGAAAAGAAACATAAGAAAAGGGTGATCTTAGATGGAAATTATGGGTAATAAAATGATATACCATAATCATAAGGTTACAATAACATGAAAACAACATTTAAAAATTATATCTTTCATATCAAATATCATGATATTGAGTTATGGAATAAATCACAGAAGTTCATAAGACATGAATTATAAAGAACATAATTCATGGGAGTATAACATAATACATGAAATTCTGCTATACAAATAATCATATAATATCATTTTCATATTAGTTAAGGCTCACTACCAAGACCATCACAATGGATAAAGTCTTTTGCTGAATCAAGTTTACTCTTCATTCCAGCCTTGTATTACTAAATTGGGTTCACAACCCATTCCAGTCGTGCCTTTTCTCATGAGATATAAATATTTACCCAATTAATTGGAGATAGATATAGGTTACACCCATAACATAATGAAAATCATACACATGTGATCCACAATAACATAAAACATTCATTATATTAGAACTCATAAAAAATGGGTTTCATAAACATTTCATCATAACATAACTCATGGAAAAGAATTTTTTTTATAAGAATCAATCCATCATAAATATAAAACATTCCTCTAAAGAATAATAATGGTATAATTGTATCATATCCCCAGTAAAACATAAGTAACCTCAAATAATTTTGTCTTATATGGAACATTTTTTTGAAACATCACTTGAAAATAATTATTGAGAAAAATATCCTTTCTATTTTTTAAAAATTTTTATAGCCACAAAATTAAAAAGGAAAAAATTTTAATTGAAAAAAACCTTGAAATATTTTAAAGGAAGATTCAATATATTAAGGAATCATGAAATCAGAAAAATCTGTTCATTTCGTATAAGTTAAAAAAACATTCATTTCATACATTTTTTGAAAAATTATCAAAGAAACTCATTTGGAAAATGGAAAAAGATTCCTTTAAAATCGTTGAGTAAAAAGTCAAACTTACGTAAAAATGAAAAAAAATGTAGAAGAATAGAAAAAAATATTTTGTAATTTTTTAATAAAACATGGACATGGAAGATAAATATTCTCCAATATATACTTATATATAAACAATCCCAAATAATAATGAGATTGCAAAATTAACCCTTACCCCAATTTCCTTCATACATAACTGAAAATTCTATATAATGGTTAAAATAATGTTATTAATTTATTAAAAAACCATATTCATATTTATGATATCATATACGATCCTCTTATATCATCGTATTATCCTTTTGATAATAATATTTCATTATTACCCTTCTTTCAGGTGTTAACTGCTTCATTTTCCTATGCACGTTTTGTCATATAAGTCATAGTTATTATACATAGGATAAAGATCAATCATCTCCATAATGATATTAAGGTAATATATATCATATTTATTTATTATATACATTTATATAATTAGTATTTAATGGTGAACATAGAAAATTAATTGCATCACGTCGTGGCGATGGTAGGCCGTACATATGCACGAGCAATGATATCATTCCCTTAATGGTAAAAGGGTAAGGAAGTGGATGATTTTTTACAGAATTAATATCATGATAGAATTATATATATATATATATTATTTCCATAATTATACCCATCCAAGAGAAGTAGTAATGGAAAAAATAGATTACACCACGATAGGGAGACGGTAAGTCGTAAGCACCCACACACGCACGATGCTTTTATTTTTGATAGGATGGATAAAAGGTGGAATATGGATGTTATATAATCATAATAACATCTCAGTATATAAATTATAATATATTTATTACTTTATAATGGAAACAATAAATGAATATTAAGTATAAGAAGAAATAAACTTCAAAGAGTCGGAAAAAAAGATTAGCTCTTCTTCGGTGAAATTTTTTTAGATCTCTTCTTGGGGACACTAGGGTTGGTCTTTTAAAGAGAACAGAACATATAGAATGTGTATAGGAAAATTTATGAGATAAATTTTTAGGGAATGTTTGATCTTGAAGGCTCAAAGTGATGTGAATAAGTGCGGGATGAGGCGCCCTTTTATAATTGAGGTGAGAGTCACTTTTAGAATTTCTCAAAATATTAATTTATAATAAATTCAATATCAATAAAAATACCTCAAAAATGACATTTATTCAAAGATAATATGAGATAAGGTTGTAATATCATCAACCACTAGATTTTAGAATTTTTTTTGTATTATTGTAAACCTCATCATTTTGATTAGCTCTTAGTTAATCTATTTTAATTTTAAGAAAGGTAACAACTTTTTCAATATTAAATGATTTTAATTTTTACTTATGTGATGTAAATTGGACCATAAATGAAAAATTTATAAAACTATATACCAAATTGTAATATATATTTTTTAAATATTTTCTCTGATTTTTAAATAATTTTAAAAAATATTATTTTGATAAAATATCATTAGAGTTAATTTTGACAGTATTCATTACTTTGACTTTTAAAAATATCAAGATAACAAGTTAACTTCAAAAAAAATATTTTATCATATCCCTAAGAGGTCAATGTAATATATATTTTTTTATCACATTAATTATCTAAAATTTAATTTATTTTAATATTTTTAATAATATTTATTTGATATTTCCATTAATAAAATAATTACCATATCAGTGTTGTGTAACTATTTAATACACTTATTTTTTCATTAAAAATTAAAAATAAAATACCATAATTAATATAAATCTTATATAATTCATAATTATATTTATAGTCGAATATATATTTTAGGTAAACCTATATTAAAAATTATATATTATTTAAAACATGAATACGATATCTTTGAATTTTTATTAAATAAAATATTATAAATATCATAATCTCATCTATGTGGCCCAAAAGGTAAAAAATAATTTTATATCATTAATTTTTTTTATTAATTTAAAAATTTATATTTATATTCATTCATAACATACCATTTTCCCCATGAGGATACATAAGGGACATTTAGGACAAAGAAAGTGATATTTTGCGACTTTCTTTGATTTAAATAATATATAAGTCATTTTAATGGAAAAGTGTCTATTAAACAACTTAATTTAGATCATTAGGTTTTAAGGGTTTAATCATTAAATAAAATTTGGGTATGTTTTATGGTCATTTTATAGTCTTTATCATTTTATTTTTAACCTAAACTGCCAAATTTACCCTTTACCATGGTAACAAAATTTATCAGGGTTACTATTAATATCAGCCAAAAATAAAAGGAACCTATTCACCAAATTTGTACCTTATGAATATAAATTGGGCATCCAATTTTCAAAATTCAAAATACAGAAGTTTCTTAATTTAATTTAAAATAAAACTGATAAAATTCCATGGAAAATAGTTTTTGGAAAATGCTCTTTTTAAAACATAAAATGTTTTTATAATAAATTTGTTTATAAAATATTTTTAAAAAACCATAATTAGATTATTTTAAATAAAAAAATAATTGAAATTTAAAAATAATCCAAAACATTATTTGACCATATAAATACTTTAAAAGACAATATAGTTTTCAATAAAAATTTATATTTTCACTATTCCTTAAAAATGTAAATGTTTTAAGGAAATTAAGAAAAATAATTTTAAGATAATTACGACATGTTGAATTAAAAAATGAAATTAATTTTATCAAATAAATTTGATATAACTTCTTAAAATTAATATTCATTCATTAAAAGAATAAAAAAATCAATTTTGAGGAAAACATATTTTTTTTGAAAAATAAAGCGACATTAATAAAAATTTAATTTTTTTATTAAATTGCTATGAAATTACCAATACATTCATATTTTTTTTGGAAATTTATATTTATTTAATAAATTATTTATTCATTTTTATTCCCTCTAATTTAACTACTAGGTTATAACAGACATATAATATTAAGCAGTTCGTTTAAATGCACGATTGCATGAAACAAAATCTATTGAAGAATTAAAATTATTAACAGAGAAATATTTATTAAAATATTAGGGTTTTACATTATACCCCCCATTAAAAATAATTTTTCCCTAAAAATTATCTCTAATACAAATAGATGAGGGTGACTATACCTCATCACATCCTCAAGTTCCTATATAGACTCCTCAAATTGATGGTTTCACCATAAAACTTTAAACAAGTGAGTGGTCTTGTTTTGTAGAATTTTTTTTCTATGATACAAAATTTATATCAGTTTTTCATTATAAGAAATATATTTATCTAGTGGTACTAATTCTGAGTTTAGTACATGTGGAGGATTAGATCTATACTTTCTCAAGAAAGATATATGAAACACATCATGAACCTGAGATAGATTTGGTGGAAGTTCCAATCTATAAGCTACCATCCCAACATGATCAATAATTTCAGAAGGACCAATATACCTTGGGATTAGATTTCCATTATTTCCATATATCACCACTCTCTTCCATGGATACATTCATAGAAATACCTTATCATCCACTTCCACCTCAAGGTTTGTATCATATTCTTATCTTTATGGTTCTTACTAAGGTTTTCTCATCCTAGTTTCAAAAGGTTAACTAATACATGATTTTATACCAACTATAATGGCCCATACTTTTCATACATAGATATTACATCTAAATAAAGGAATATTAATTACATAACATAATATAACCATGCCTAAACCGTATAGGTTTAGTGTCTTTGGAAACTTGGAAACATAAACAACCGATTCATAAAACATCTACATTGTCTCCTTCTTATTCCTTCATAAATGGAACCCTTTTTTGGCACATATAACTTATTACCTTTCTTCATATCCTATGGAAAATAAACATAAGAAAAGGTTGAGATCAAATGATCATTGAGGGTAATCAAGGGAGATAATATAAGTATAAGTTCATAAGAATATGAAAATAAGTTTTGAAAATTATATCCTGCATATCAAAGATCATGATATTGAGTTATAGGATAAATCATAGAAGTTCATAAGACATGAATTAAAAATAAATTAATTCATGGGAGTATAACATAAGACATGAAATTGTGGAATAAATATAATCATAGAAAATAATTTTCATATTAGTCAAGGATCACTACCAAGACCATCATAGTGGACAAAGTCCTTTACTATACCAAGTTTAATCCTTCTTCCATCCCTGTATTACTAAACTAGATTCGCTCCCTATTCCAATCCTGTCTTATCTAATTAGATATAAATATTTACCCAATTCATTGGAGGGAGATATAGATCCCACTTATCACATAATAAAAACCATATATATGTGTTCTATAAGAACATAAATTGTTCATTATATCATAACTTATAAAAAATGGGTTTCCTAAATAGTTTATCATAACATAACTCAAGGAAAAGAAACAAAATTCATAAGCATTAATCCATCATAAACATATACCATTAATAAAAAGAAAAAGAATGGTATCATTGGACCATATCCCCAGTAAAACATCAGTAACATAAAATAAATTTTTATTATATGGAAAATTATTTTGAAACAACACTTGAAAATAATTCTTGAGAAAAATATCTTTTTCATTTTGAAAACATTTTTTTATAGCCACACAATTACAAAGGGAAAAAATTTATTTGAAAAAAACCTATTAAGCCTGTAAAGTAATCTTCAATACATTAAGGTGTCAAGAAATCAAAAAAATATTTTCATGCTATATAAGTTAAAAAAACATTCCTTACATACCTTTTCTAGAAAAGTCACAAAGAACCTCATTTACAACAAAAAAAGATTCCTTTCAAACTGTTTAGTAAAAATTCACACATATGTAAAATTTACTTTGAAAAAATTGTATAATAATAGTAAAAATATTTTAGAAAATATTTTTAAGAAAAATGGACATGGAAGATAAATATTCTCTAACAAATAATTTCATATAAACAATCCTGAATAATTTTTAGATTGTGAAATTAACCCTTACTTTTGATCTGATTTCCATCATATGTATCTGAAAATGCTTTATAATGGTTTAAATAATGTTATTAATTTATTCCATAACCATATTAATATTTATGATATCATATATGATCATATTATATCATCTTATCACCCATATGTTAATATTATTTCCTTATTACTCTACTTTCTGGTGTTCCTCCTCAATCGCATCGCGTCATGGAGATAGTTGGCCGTACATATGCACAGACGATTGTATCATTACCTTAATGGTAAAAGGGTGAGAAATTGGATTGTATATATTTTTTATAGAATAATTATAATGTTATATATATATATATATATTATTTCCATAATTATACCCATCCAAGTAAAGTGGTGATGTAAAAACAGATTACACCATGATGTGGAGATGATAATCCATACATACGCACACGTGGTGCTTTCTTTTTTCATAGAATAGATAAAAGGTTGAAAATGGTTGATACATAATCAGGATAAAATCTTAGTATATAAATGATACTGTAGTTATTTTTTTAGAATGGAAATGACACATTAATATTAAGTAAAACAGGAAATAAAAATAAAAGAGTCGGTAAAGAAGATTACCTCTTCTTCAGTGAACTTACTTTATATTTCCTCTTAGGGATACTAGGGTTGTTATTTTGACGAGACCAACACATCTAGAATGTGTCTAGGGAAATTTATAGGATATTTTTTCATGGGATGGTCGATATTTAAGGCTCAATGTGATATTAAGAAGTGAGGGAGGAGATTCCCTTTTATAATTGAGGTGAGGAAAACTTTTCGAATTTCTCAAAATATTAATTGATAATAAATTCAATATCAATATAAATAACTCAAAAAATATAATGGATTATAAGATAAGATGAGATAAGGATTTAATATCATCAAAAAATATATTTTATACAAGTTTTGGTATTATATTAAAAGTTATCATTTTGATTAACCATTATCTAACCTATTTTAATTTTTACTAAGGTAACAAAATTTTCAATATTAAAAGGTTGTAATTTTTACTAATGTGATGTAAATTGGACCATAAATGAACGATTTATAAAATTTTAGACCATATTATGATTATTTTATATTTTTAAATATGTTTTATGATTTTTAAATAATTTAATAAAATATTATTTTGATAAAATATCATTAGTGTCAATTTTAACACTATTTATTACTTGGACTTTTAAAAATATCAAGATAAGAAGTTAACTTCAAACAAAATATTTTTTAATATATATAAGAGGTAAAATTAATCTATAAAATTAATTTATCACATCAATTGTCTCAAATTATATTTATTTTATTATTTTTAATAACATTTATTTGATATTTCCATTAATAAAATAATTATAACACCAGCGTTGTGTAATTATTTAATAAACTTATTTCTTAAATAAAAATTAAAAATAAAATACCATGATAAATATAAATCTTTTATATTTATAAATAATATTTATAGTCAAATATATATTTTGTCTAACCCTATATTAAAAATGATATAGTATTTAAAAAATGAATGTGATTTCATTGAATTTTTATTAAATAAAATATTATAAATATCATAATCTCATCTATGTGGATGAAAAAGTAAAAAAAATTACACCATGAAAATATATTTATTAAGTTGAAAATTTAGATTTATATTCATTAATAACATACCTTTTCCTCCATGTGTACACATAGGGGATGTTTAGGAAAAAGAAAGTGATATTTTTTGACTTTCATTGATTTGGATATTATATAAGTTATTTTAATAGACAAGTGTCTATTAAAAAACTTAATTATAATCCTTATTTATTAAGGGTATAATTATATTCACCCAATAAAATTTGGGCTTGTGTTATGGTTATTTTATAGTCTTTATCATTTTATTTTCAATCTAAATTACCAAATTTTCACTTTACTGTGGTAACAAAATTTACTAAGGTTACTATTTATATTGGCTAAAAATAAAAGAGAAATATTCACTAAATTTTTACCTTATTAATATAAATTTGTTATCAATTTTTTTAAAATTAAAAACATAGAAGTTACAGAATTTAATTTAAAATAAAACAGATAAAACACCATGAAAAACAATTTTCTTTGGAAAATTACATTTTTAATACATAATTTTTTTTATAATGAATTCGTGTATAAAATATTTTAAAAAAACCATCATTGATTTTTTATTCAAAATTAATTAATTATAATTTAAAACTAATTTTAATCATAATTTTACTTTGTAAAGACTTTAAAATAAAATACAGTGTTCAATAATAATCTGTATTTTCACTATTCCTTTAAAAAATAATTGTTTTCAGCAAATTATAAAAAAACTAATTTAAAAGTCATTTTTAAATGTTGAATTCAAAAGTGAAATTCATTTTTTCAAATCCATTTTATAGAACTTATAAAAATTAATATTCATTCATAAAAAGAAAAAAAACACATTTTTGAAGAAAACATATTTTTTTGAAAAATAAGGTGGCATTACTAAAAATTGTGTAATAATTTTCTAATAACTTTACAATAAATTCATACTGGGTTATGAATTAATATTTATTTAATATATTAGTTATTCTTAGTCATTCCTACCAATTTAATGGCTAGGTTATTACGGTTATATAATATTACGTGGTTCGTTTAAACTCACGATTGCGTACAACAAAAGCTATTGAAGAATTAAAATTATTTAAAGAGAAATATTTATTAAAATATCAGTGTGCTACTATTGGGTTGTGAGTTATGAGGCCCAGGTGAGGGATGGGATATCAATGATTAGATTAGATCAAGTGTTCCATGATGATTTTTTTGAGGTTCTTTTGGATGGATTCTAGAAGGTGAGATCATGTAGTATTTCTGAGGATATATTCGGTTGTATCTATGAATAGGGACCAGTTTATTGAGGTTAGAGAAATTGAGGTTTATCTCTTAGGTTTTAAGACTATATCTATTTAATCCTTTGGTCTAGGTTGATTCTTTGAGATGGTGGTTATGGCCAGGTGACATTGTATTGTCGAGATAAGACCAAGGGTCTCTTTAGGATGCCCTAGTGGGATGGTTATTGGTCAAGTGATAAGTAGTTGTTGTTGTCAACAATTGAGAATAACCATGTGTCATGGTTAGGATTGTGCTGATGAGCCCTTGTGGGGCCCTACTTTTGAGGTGGTTATGAGGACCATTGTGAACTCCCCTATTGGTGGTATTGTGCTTTGGATGCCTCTTTAGATGCATTATTGATTGAGGATTAGTTAGAGGATACTGTGGTATAATTGTGGATGTTTCTCATGAAGGTAATAGTTGAGTTCTTGGATGCTCTAGAGGAACCACTTATATGGTTCCCTACTCTTGATATAGATTTTTTTCCATTTGAAGATGTTTCTATAGGCATGGCCTGAGAGTTTGGGTACAAAAGGGGAGTCCCTAGTTGGACATCACTTTATGATGTGACCGTAGGGACCATGGGAACCCTGGGTTTTGTTTTTTCCCTAAGGGTGGTCATTGAGATCCCAGGGTGGATATTTGTTGGATGTTGAGATCTGGGGTACCATAGAGAGTCCCAATGATTATTGAATGAGAGTGTATCAATCATGTTAGTTCAAATGTTTGGATGGTGGGTTTCAGAGTTGGATTTTCCCACATTCGGTTGTCCTTTGTCCTTAATGTTTAAAGCAATTTTATCAGAAATTTGGTTAGAAGAGGATACCCTTATGATATCTGTGATTAGGCATTGGCCTTGGTTTTTTTTCTGGTTATCTTCTACTCTAGTTGTCTATGGTTAGAAAAGATTTGTAACATCCTAACCTGAAACCACCGGGACTGAGTTGGAAGGTCACATGACCTCATGTGTGACTCCTCATATGCAAGAGGTTTCCAAATAGTAGTGAAGGTCTAAATCTATCAGCGGGGAGACTATACCCTCTGTATAATATCATAAAAAATAATGAACAATATATAATAAATGATACAACTAAATAATTAGAGTACATATGCAAAAACCGAAAGGATGGAATGTAATTCATATAATAATAAAAATATCCCAAAGTGGTAATCATATCTATTGTATAATGTAGAAGATGAATTAATCAAAGAAACTAAAGGTCCACCAGTGCCCATCCCAGCTCATTACCCGCTCCATGCTCCTCGACTCAGCTATCCACCCTAGGGCCCCTGCCCTTCACCAGATCTCTAGTCCTGAAATCTACAAGACTACTGAAATACCTGAGTAGGGTGTGTGTACAAGACTCAGTAGGACACCACCAATGCATATTAAACCTAGTGTGTTCAATAATAACAAGTGTATTCCATAATGATAATAAATTCATAAGAACCATAAACTCACAATCCAAAACCGAGTGGTCATGTGCTAACCAAAATGCCACAACCCCCAACCGTATGCACTTCGGCTCTATGCCAGAAGGATAATTGAAGTGTCGGAAGTATTAAGAACTATCTAAAAGGCTAATGAATCATGGTGCTCCACATTGTGTGATCGTGCAACTTAGTATACACTCGGAATAAATGAAGTCATGTTCTCTACAATATATAGGCATTAAGATCTACTAAAAATTCACTAGTAATTAAGTAACATACCCCTTGTCATATACTAGGCATCAAGTGAATCACATGACATCAATGAGGTGTCTCTATATCCCTACCCTGTGCATAGCTCTCTCATCACCATTGTCGCAAGTCATGAACACTCCCCCTCCAAAGGATAAATATTTTACGATGATCCAACTATATTGGGCTCCAATAATAATATCAAAAAATAACATTTAAATTGGTAGGATACACTATCAAGCATAAAACCTCATCATAAGTAAGGTAACACAAACAATACCCATGATCAACATCGAACATGATTAATAAGTTAAATATTACTCATGAAAAAAAGTGTCACATAAGGTTCTTAGGGCCACTCACACACACACAAGCAATCATAATCTAGCACGATCATAAAATAGTCTCTTAACTAAATCATATTAACCCAACACATGCAACAAAATCCCTATAGGTGATAAACTTCCTACCTCAAATTCATCAACAAAAACAGCCAATCCGTCGAAGGTATCGTCACCTGATCTACTTTCTCACACCAACCATAATAAGATTACACACCAATGACTCATAGAATAAAAAAAACTATTTTATTCCTATGAGAAATAAAATATTACATGCGATGATACTTTATCTATCCTAGATAATTTTTGAATTATCATTTTATGTCAACTCATGTTCCAAATAAATTCCCCTAAAGAATAATTATAAACAAAATAATTATTCTTTGATAATTTAAATAATTATCCCTTGATTAATTGCATAAATTATCATTTTATAATTATATTATGATAATTTATTACAAATTATCTTCTGATAAATTGTGTGATTATCTTTTTATAAATTTTATATAAACTATCCTTTGATATTTTTGTGAAATTACCTGTTGATAATTATTTGTGATTATATTTTATATTTAAAATGTGGAAAAATAAGGATTAAACTAAATCTAAAAAAATACCTCATTGCCTTTAGAAACAAACATTGCATTAAATTTATAATTATTGAGACGAACTCAACAGCACTGACGATGCATCAATCCGATCAATATCATTGAAGATATCTATGTATTAAGTTTTCAAAAAAATAAAAATAAAGAGTGGGATGCAAAGCGAGAGGAAGAGAGGTTTGGGGATGAGGGTTCCTCCATGCACCTCACTTAGGAGACTATCTATAAAATCCCTTCTTTTATTTCTTGTTTTATTTCATTCATTATTAATTTTCAAATCATTATTTTTTCCCATCTTCCATGCATTATGTATAGGCTTGAAAAAAAAATGCATATGTTCTACCTGCACAGCTCCCCTTGCCTCCTTCAAATATCATTTGTTTCCTTATTCTATATAAATCCATTTATTATTATAGCCAAAAATGTTTTGAATTCATGCAACAACCCATATATAATTTGTGATTTTTTTATCCCCCTTTCTAAATATACTAAATCATCAATTATTATATATTAAATTCATATAAATATATACTCATTATATAAACCCACACAGACAGGCACACAAACACACACAACCCATATATATACATTTTATATATATGTACACATATGCACACACACACACATGTATATATTTATATATATCTTTATCCCATATATATAGACACATCACTATTATTTTCTCAAATTAATAATAATAACAAGAAAAATATTTTATTATAATAATACTAATAATAATTTTTATTATTAAATATTTATCATCATTACCAGCATAAATATTCACCCAACTAATAACACAATTATTAATTTCATGTGTATTGGTATATTATTCCTTCCACACAAATAATAATAATACAATTATTATTATTATTATTATTACTATTACTACTACTACTATTATTATTTTAATTTCCCAACAAATATTCAACTACTAAATATAATTACCATTGTGTGTGATCGAACCAAACACCAGACACATATAAAGGTTATTCTTTGTCTAGGGTAAAACCTATATTATAGATCTAATGATAATTTCAAATTTCTCATATGAGACACCATTTGGGAGATAATTTATATTTTTTCATAAAATTTATAATAAAATATTAAATAAATTACCCTCATGTGATATGTTACCAAACACCCAATGCACATAAATGTTATGCTGTGCCTAGGGTAAATCAAACATCTTTGACATAATGGTGATCTTGGATTTTCTATATGAGACACCATTCATAATATATTTCATTATTTTGGAAAAATATCATGAATTTAATAAAATATATTTGGTGTTTTTATTCTACCAGCGTTGAGGATCTATATTCCCTAAAATTTTGTGCTAACTTAGTGCCTAACTCCAAAAATATTCCATAGAATATTACAAGGTCCTAAATAGTATTTTACCCTTACACAAAGCCTTTAAATCATTTATTAAATTATTTTTATTGAAAAATTTCATTTTCACCTTAAAATTATCATAAATTATTATCAAATAGGGGTTTTTATTATTTGAAATTGAGGATATTACGAGATTAGAGAGCTAATGGATGATATAAATGAGTGCATCCTCCCTCCAGTTATGTGTACAACTTGTTAGAGTGGATTTAGGCTTGTGATATGTTGAGGCACTCAAAGAGTGGGTTTCATTATCCCTAGATATAGTTGTGCTCCTGGTGCTGTGGATGCTATTCATGCTCCCATTTTTATGTATAGAGACCAACTTATTGGGTCTATAACTGGTGCCTGATTTGTTCTCTAGGACTTTTAGGACTGAAGGGTTCTCTATTTGTGTCAACCTAGATATTCTCATCACCAGTTTAGATCAATCTATTATAGTCCTAGATCCTGGTAGATGTGTGTTGTTCATGTGGACACCTATATTTATAGCCTGGGGTCAAACATTCATGCCTGTAACATTTATATGTCTTGGAGATCCTATGTAGATCTATAGGATGCACCGATTTTCATGTGGCTGGGTGAGCCATGTGTTATAAATCTTTTGGCATGGGCTAGATCAGTGTAAATTTACCTTGGGTTTCAAGTTAAAACCAACTGTTGGCTATTTTTCTTATTTTTGTTTCCCCCTCTTTTTCATGCAATTGTTATTTTATGCCAATTTTTCCTAGTTTTTGACTAGGATGGGCATATTATGTGTATATTAAATTGTTATGATGGAAAATTTATAAGTTCACCATTGGGGGTGGATTACTGGGATTTATTTCTCACCCCCTGTATGTGCACCTTAGTATTCATGGAGACATAATTTCTTCTTTGATATTGGAGAAAAAGTTGCTTGATGGTTGGGGACAGGGCCCATTATTTCTTGGTAGATTAGAGATGATTGTGTGAGACTCAGGATCAAGTTCATGTAACTAAATCATCATGAAGAATGAGTATGTGGTTTGTCTTGGTGTTTCCAGTAGACACTGATGTATTTATTTATAGTTTTTTTTATATGTGGTTGGCCTGGTGGGAGACCGATTGTTGTATGTTTTTCATGTTCAAAGTCTGTATGACTATATGATATATTTAATTTATTATATCATTACCTTGTTTCAGTTTATTTATTATGTTTGAATGTTTTGGTTATTTCTACTAATATTTCACTATGACAAGAAGGTATAGTCTCACCAATATACCTATTACACCCTCGCTTCTTGTCAAAAATATTTTAAATTTGAAGAGACATGCTTGAGGCCATATGGAAAGCCAGATTAAGTGATGTGTAAGGTAGAATTGTGTTGGTTTCTTAAAAAATGGTATTAAAGCAGTGTTGGTTTTATGATTTGGGGAGTTAGTAGACATGTGGTCTAGGAATGTGTTGGAACTTATGATAAATATCATATTGGTGTTTTATGAACATATTTACCAATAGAATTTCTAAGTTTATAGGTAATATGATTGCTATTTTTGGATTCCATTTTTATGGTTGTTTGATTTCACTTAGTGTGATTCACTTGGGTTTGTGGATTCCTGTATTATCCTAATTTTTAGAACTTGGTCAATGGGAAAGAGACTAGTGTTCATGCATTATTATAGTCATCTTAGATTAAAAAAATAAATAATCATGTTTTTGATTTTTTTACTAATGATGGAAGTTTAGTTGTTTAAAGTGTTATAAACATATCATACAATGTTTTCTCATATAATTACTTGGTGGAATTATACTCAACTAAACAACATGTGTATATTTTCTTCTAATAACAGGTCATCTAGATCATGTGGTGAGAAGTTTAGTGGTGTTAAAGATACTATCCCTTCATTGAGGGATGCATGAAGACCCATATGGGTTGGTAGTGGGATATGAGTTTCATATTGGTGTATCAATGAGGGAAATGATTCCCAAGGGATCCTTGTATTGAGATTTAGTTTCCCTAAGGTGGTGGTACCCCTGAAGTACCATGTTTTTTTACTTAGTAGGGAGTTGTTCTTGCCACATGTTTTCTGCTGGGTCTTGGGATGGGGCCCATGTGTCTGCTATCACTGATGGATTAGGTGGGCATGACCATTCTTCCCCTATGGGACTATTGAGGTATTTCATCACTAGGGTGTGGTTAGGAATAAGGATTCCCAATGTTTGAGAAGTGGATCCCTGGGAGTGATCCCTATCTCATGGATATCTTGGGAAGGTAGGTTTGGTTAAGCCCCTTACCTGGCTTGTTTTTTGTTGTGCCTTGGGTAGCACAATGAGAGCATGGTTGGACACTTGTTGATTTAGATTGATGCCTGAGTGGAGGGTGGTCAGGTGGTTTATTATGGAATGAGGTAGATGCCTTGTTTTTGAAGAGGGGCATCGAGGGTGCTTTGGTTTGTTGGAGTTGACCTATGCATGGATCATGGTCAATGATTTTAGGTGCATTAGCCTAGTTTCATTAGGACTTAGACCACATGAGCATAAGTACTATTATGATTTTTATATAGTTTTAATGAAATAATTATGGTGGGTAGTTCACCATAGGCCGTTTTAGGTTGTGAGCCTTGTTTTAAGTGGTTTGTTGAGCATGGATTTTTCAGGTTTTTGTGTTGTCACTTAGGCATGAGTGGTTTTTCCATGTCTATCCATTTTTTTATGATAGAAATAGAATGGGTTGTGTGATTTTATATTTTGTTAGTAGAGTGATGATAAGTATACTCTTGTAGTGGGTAGAATCACATTAGTCACTATTGGACGTCTCTCTTGTTGGGAGGGAGATGTGGATGCTATTAGATTAGTCATTGGATGGTTGAGATAACATTGATTTCACTAGTGATTTGGGGAGAGAATGGATGATGGTTGTCTACCAAGGTTTCTTAGGGGGTGAGATTCATTTGTGTTGGGGAGTTCATGATGATTCATGTCATCATGGGTTATGAAAATAAAGGGAAATTAGAACCCTTTCGTTCTCAGGAGCATTCAGGAAAAAATGATAAATTATCATATATATGATCTTATATAATTTTTTAGACCACTTCGTTGGTCTCTAAATAGGGTGTTTACCCAAGGAAAAAAGTTTTGTGGAAATCTGAGTCATTTTAATTTTCACAGAATATTTAATATTTAATTAACTAATTATTAATTTATCCACATGTGTTTTTTTGGTGATATATTTCAAATGGAGAGTTAGATTGATATATTTTCTCCATAGTTGAGTCCAGAATGAGGGGTTTTTCCAAAGTGAGGCATAATCTCATCGTGGGTTCTGGTCTCAGGTCTGGGACCCATTTCTTTTTTTATTTTTCATTTTTTCTTCCTTTTATTTTTTATATTTTTCTTTTCCCCTTTATACCTTATCTTGTCACACACACCCATGAGGATTCCCACTTTGGGGTATTCTATCAAAAGAGGGATATTGAGTGTAGAGAGGGAGAGGGAGGTGAGGCACCATTGTAGATCTCAGGGGTCATGCTGGATCATCATGTGGGAGCTATAGATTATGAATCAGACTGAATATTTGATGATTTCTACTAAGAGATGGGACTATTTTCTGTTTCATGTTAAAAATAATTGTATTTTAAGTGTTATTAATTTTTAAATCCCTAAATGGGTTGTTGGGTACCCCTAGTGGTTTGATCTATGGATTTCGGAGATAAATTGGGTGTTTCAATACATTTTGAGGGGATTATGTTTGGGAAAACCCATGTACATAGTGTGTGGTTTAGAGAACACACTTCATGTGTTCTTCTTATTCAGGGAAGATGAGTTTTTAAAAGTAAATTCTAGGTAATTTAATAACACACTGTGTAGTGGTAATTAGCAATGTACCTAGCCATGTGGTCGAGTACATGGGAAGACCGAGTTTTGAGAAGTATACACCATGTACTCTGGGTATATTCCATGTAGTGGGACATGTCCATGTGGCCATGAAATCGGGGAAACACCCCATGTGAGGGGTATATGGTAATGTATAAGTACATGATAGACCTCATTCATACCCGGTTTTTGTATTAGTACATGAGAATACCCCATGTCTTCTTTGTCCATATATAAGTACATTTACATGTGCATATTTGAGAGTACACGTTATTTACTCAGATGTACACACTGTGAAATTTTTCCAGCTTGGGGTTTTTAGGTATTTTTCACCTCAAAGTCACAATTATAATTTTGATTAGCCTATTATAATTTTTTTCCACAATAATCAAGATGGTGGAGTGATTTAGGCATTTAGAGTCTGTTTGGATGGTGTTTTTGGATTGATAAAGTTTAGTAAGAAGGTTTCTTTAAGGTTTGGTTTTAGAATCCTATCGGGGGTTGGGTTGTGAGCTTTAAGGCCTGAGTGAGGGTTGTGAGATTAGAGATCATCTTGGATTTAGTGGTCCTTATAGATATATTTGAGGTTTTTTTGGATGGATTCCAGAAGTTGGGATCATGTAGCATCTTTGAGGATATATTGGGGTGTCCCTGCACATTGGTAACAGTTTCTTGAGGTTAGAGTAGTTTTGGTTTAGATCATGGGTTAGACTACCATATCTTCTAGATCCTTTGTGCTTAGTTTAAACCTTGGGATATTAGTTATGATCATGTGACATTGTACTATTGAGATGAATATGAGGTAATCTTTAGGATTCCCTAGTGGGATGGTTATTGGCTGAGTGATCAATGGTTTCCATAGTCGGTGGTTGATAATGACCATGTGGGATAATTTAGATTGTGTTGAGGAGACCTTGTAGGGTCCATATTTTAAGGTGTTCATGAGGACTGTTGTGAACATCCCTGTTGGTGGGACTGTGATTTGGATGCCTCTTTTGGATCATTGTTGATAGAATATTAGTTGGGGGACACTGAGGTCTTCTTGTGGATGTTTCTCATGTTGGTCATGGTTGAGTTCTTAGATGATCGACAGGAACCCCTCGTAGGGTGTCCTGCTCTTTCTGTGGCCTTTTGGCCATTTGATGATGTTTCTGTGGGCTTACAAAAGGATCTTGGGTACAATATGAGATTCACTATTTGTATTTCACTTTATTCTAGTACCCTAGGGACTTTGGCCCCCTCCAATTTTGGTTTTTCCTTGAGGGGGTGGGGGCATTGAGAGCCCGTGGTTGATGTTTTTTGGATGATGAGATCCATGGTGCAATAGAGAGGCATCTTGATTATTATATAAGAGTGTATTAGCACTGATAGTTCAAATTTATGGATGGTGGGTTTGATAGTTGGATAATCACACATTTATTTGGACCTTTTTCATGATGTTTGAGGCACTAAGGTCTTTAGTTTTAGGAGGAGACCCTTGGGATATATTAAACTGGGATCTGTACCTAAGTTATTATATAGTTCTCTCCTCCATTGGTTGGTTGTGGTTAGGTGGTATTAGGGAGATAATGGATGATCTGGATGAATACACCCCCCTTTATTTATGTTTACACCTTTCTAGAGTTTCTTTAGGCTCTTGAGGTGTTGAGGCACTCACGGAGTGGGTTTTATTATCATGGATACTATTTTGATCCCAGTGCTAAAGAATTTATTCAGAATCCCAATTTTATGCCCATCTTTTTGGGTCCATAGATGGTGCCTGATTTATTCTACAAGACTCCTGGGACTGATGGGTTATCTAGTTTTGTCGAACTAGATGTTATCGTTTCCAGTTCATATCATGCTATTGGATTCTAAGAGCTATGTAGATACATGATATTTGTGTGGATTCCTATGATTATACCATGGGGTATGAAATTCATTCCTATTGCAATTAGACATCTTGAGATCATTTTTAGATCTCGAGGATGTGCCAGTTGTCATGTGGATAGGTGATCCACATGTTATAAATCCTCTTGTGTGGGATAGATTGGGGGTATATTTACCTCATCTATTAGGATATAACCCGTGGTTGGATTCTTTCCTTATTTTTTGTATTGCCCATATTTTTTTTGTAAAATTGTTCTTTTATGACAACTATTCTTTTTGTTTTTGAATAGGCTTAGAATATCATGTTTTCATTCACTTTTTATGAAAAAAATTATAGGTTATTGAGGATGACCTATTAATATTTATTTCTAACTCCATATACGTGAACCTTGATGTGTGGTCAGACTAGATGTATACTTTCAGGTTGGATCACAAGTTGGATGATGGTTGGGGATGTCACCTAATGTTTCTTGGTAGATTAGAGACACTCTTGTGGAGTCTCATGATTGGGCCGGTGTAGCTCGATCGTTATGGAGACTAGGTTTTGTTGTTTGGCATGGTGTTGGAAGTAGATATTGATATATTTATTTTTAGTTTATTTATTTTGTATATGTGGTCATCCAGTGGGTGACCAATTACTATATGTTTTCCATACTTAGAGTCTGTATGAATGCATTCTACATTTCATTTATTATAGCATGTCCTTATTTCGGTTTATTTATTATGAGATTTCTAATGTTTATACTTTTTATTTTTTTTATTATTTTCGATGCCATTTCACATTGACTTGAGGTTATAGTCTCCCCACTATATATTTTAAACCCTCACCGCTAGTTTTAAACCTATGGAATTGAAAGAGGAATTCTTAAGGACTTGTGGTGATCCAAAATAGGTGACTTGTTAGGTTGACCTAGGTTGGTTCATTACTAAGTGGCCTCTAGAAGAGAATAAATGTTACTTAATATATAAAAGGATCTCAAATGATCTCTATCAAACACAAATATCTATATACATGTGTCCAATAGTCTACATCATATGAAAATATGCATTCTCATATTTTCTCTTTATCCAAGACATCGAGTTACCATGGGACACAGAGTGAGGCAACCCAATCATTTCATACATTTATAATACATCGTTTTACATGAAATTTTATTACATTTCATAGTTAAACACACCCTAGAACCCAAAGGTTTAGTGTATTTAGAAATTATCTATATAATATTTATATTCTACAATGCCTTTTATATATCCCATAAAGGAAATATTTCATGTTATACTCTAGAAACATCATACATAATAATCTTCTTTATAACCTGAGGGAAAGAAACATATGAATGGGTGAGCTTAGAGGCTCTATAAGGGTAAAAATTAGAGATAACATTCAAATATCTCAAGTAATCATAAGACAAACACATGGGTATGAGAACATATTTAAGGTATATAAACCTAACATTAGGAGATCATACCCAAATAAACATGCATCATAAGATATAAATCAAGGATATAAGTATAACATAAGTCATACTCCATTATAATATGACTATGATGAAAAAACATATGAATGTGGAACTATCATAATTCTAGAAATCATAACATAGTAGACCATGAATCACATTCCTACCACTCATATCATAGTGGATTAGGAATCATGTTTCTTACCCCTTCATATAATAGATCATGAATCATGTTTATTCCTCCCTTCATATAGTGGATTGGGATTCATGTTTCTAAATACAATATTTATCTTATGAGATATCATACTTTATCTAATGAAATTGATGGATATATAATTTTGGTCTCACCCATCACATAATGAAAACCATACATATGTGTACCATAAGAATATGAAAAAATTGATTTAAAAAAAATAAATTTATTAATCTATGAAAAAGATGTTGTTAACATAAAAACTTCAATAGAAAATTTTATAATCCATCCAATGAAAGAAAGTGGATGGTAATATAAGAATATATCCCTTATATAAAATATATAACATCAATGTTTGTTAACATATATGATTTTTTTTTAAAAATATTAGATAAGTCACTTTGAAAATTAAGAATAAATAACCCATTTATTTTAAAAATTATTTTAAATTAAAATAATTTGTAAAAATCCTTTAAAACATGGAAAGGAATATTCATAAATAATAATTCTTATAATAATTAAAGAACATGTTTACATGGAAAACAATAGAAAATATTTTAAAAAATGACCTATGTAGAAAATGTTAAAAGATTTCTTTAAAAATTTGGTAAATAAATCCAAAATATTTGGAAAATGAAATTAATAAATTAATTTGGGCATAGATAAGGGAATCCATAAAATCATAAAATGAATATAGACATATAAGAGGAAAATTCTTGACTAAAAATAAGAGGTGGGGTTGGTTTTACTTACAATATTCACATTGATTAAATTTTTTTACTAAGGGAAATTAAATTGAGAGAGAATATGTAAAACCTCAATATTAAAAAGAGGTAAAGAAAATGGTTAGGGTATTATAGATAAATTTCAAAATTTTCCCCAGATGAAAATTCATTCATAACAATCTTAATTTTAAAATGATATTAGAAATAAATCCTTACCTTTTACTCCTCGATTCCACAAAAGTGCTATAATGTATTTTATCATAAACATAAATATATTAATTAACTATTTCATAACCTTACTTATATATATATATTATTATTTATAATATTTAATTATAATAATTCATTATACATTCATTTTATAGTTAATGTTTATTTTCACCATTAAATGATAGTAATTTTGATTGTTTCAAATATATTTTATAATGGTAACGTCGAAACCCATTCCTCAATAACAAGTTAATCATTATCATATTATAAAAGATATGAAAATTTTTATGTTTAAATTATTTACATATCCCCATGTTCATTTTATGGAAACTATATGCATGTTTCATGAGAATGTAATCCACGATGATCTTTTTTAAGTTATTTTACCGATATAAACAGATTACCTTATAACAATCATTATTTTATGTGTAAAAAATTTAGAATAATATTAATGAAATAAATTAATAATTTATATTATATATATTCATAAAATATATTTTTTAACCATTCATGTAGGGTGGTGAGGAAAAGCAGAACACGTCGCTCTATGGAGGCGGTAGTCCACACATACACACAATCCACATTTTCATTTCTCATAGAATGGAAAGAAGGTAGGAGTTGTTTTATCTTTTCATAATCTTAAAAATGTTATAAATATAATATTTATTCATTAAATAACTATTTTTAACCATCCATGGAAGATAGTAAAGGAAAAAAACATGTCGCTTCATGGAGGCGGTAGTCCACACATACACATAAATGACATTTTTTTATTTCTAAGGAAAAATGAGAAATATAGATGATGGATATTCCATAAAAATAATAAAATTAATAATAATAACAATAATTTCATTATATTATAATTTCAAAAATATTTTTTAAAGAGGAAGATAGATAATAAAATAGGTTGATGAGTGATTAGTACTCATGCTGAGAACTTGAGCATTACTTTAGAGGATTTCTTGGAAATGGAGGGCTTAGGCCAAATTCTCATGACCAGAGGATTATGTTCATGGAATACTAATCTATGGAAATTTAAAAAGTAGATTTATAATATGAATTATAATTTTTAGAGTTTTCTTGGAAGGCACCATTTATAAGTTGAGGGAATGATATTTTTGTAAATATGACTTCTAAATATAAATGGAGCACAAGTTTTACATGAAAAGTGGATTAAAAAGTATAAAATAATAGAGAGTAGATAAGTTTTGGTGAAACCACACCTTAACCACTCATTTAGATACATGTTTTTAATATTTTTTTTTGTTCTTTTACCGTTAGATAAATCCTTTTTACCTTAATTTACCATTATCGTAGTAACTCCATTTTTAACCTTGGTAACTAATTTTTTATTATTTAAGTTCTAAAATGTAAAATATATGTTTATAAATAAATTTAATTTTTATAAATGTATAATTTTAATTATAAAATAAATATTTTTATAAATAATTTTTCATAAATATTTTGGTGTTCTTATACACTAATGATGTCATAAAATTCATAATATTTGTAAAAATGATATTTTTTCACTATTCACCTAAAAATCAATATTTTTTAGAAAAATCAAAAAAAATAATTATAAGGTAATATTATTATGATGAATCACAAAATTATGTTAATTTTTTCAAATTTATATTCTAAAATTTAGGAATTTATCTTTTAAATTGAAATATAAAAGCTATTTCTATAGGAAAAATACCTTTTATAAATATCAACCATTCTTATTATTATTTCCAATCAATTTATAATTAAGTTAGGTTTAATATATTAATAATATCAAGAACATATTTTATCATTATAATATACTTAGTTTTATTGAAATAAAAATTAATAGTTAATTAAAATATAATTCTAGATAAATATATTATTGAGTACAAAATGACCTTATTAGTTTTTTAGCTATGCTATTTAAATTTCATCAGTGAATTAGTAATAAAAGTTTCATTTATTTTTATTTATACATATATTTTATACTATGGTTACCATTATTTATACTCGCTAATTCAGTGGATAATTTATTATGGTTATATTTTTTTTAATAAAATGTTCTATTATTCATTTTGGTTCGGTGTTGCATCTGAAAAATTATATTTAACATAATTATTATTTTATGGAGGAGTAATCACTAAAATAGTGGGTCCTAATATTCTACCCCACTTCAAAAAGAATTTATTCCTTGAAATTTTATTACTAGGATGAAAGCAAGTGATAATTATTTTGTCTGATTACATCCTCAGGTTACCATGTAACTTCTTTAAACTTATGATTCAACCATAGAACTTTGATTCGATGAGCGGTATTGTTATGAAATAATTAATCTCTTTGATCTATAATTTAAAGTAGTTGTTCCTAATAGGATAGATCATATTCTAGTTGCATGAATTCTGAGTTTAGTACATGTGAAGGGTCTGGTATGTACTTCCTCAAAAGAGATACATTGAACACATCATGTACTCAAGAGAGGTTTGGAGGGACTGCTAAAAGACAATAATTAACCCCAACATGATCTAGGATTTATAAGGGAATGATAAGCACATGGATCATCTAACCTATATTATCAAATCTCATAACCCTCTTCCATGGAGATATTTAGATGATCACCATATTACCAATTTCAAACTCTATATCTCATCGATGATTTTCCACATAACTCTTATATAAATCTTGTTCCCCATTAATATTCCAATGTGTGGTTTGAACCTTATCCATAATGTTTTTGGACAATTTTAGGCCCTATCAGCTTCGTCTCTCTAAATCCATCCTAATATATTGGAGTTCTATATGTCTTACCATAGAGAGCTTCATATAGTTCCATATGAATACTAGAATGGAAATTATTGTTATATGATAACTATATTAGGGGAAGGAATTGTTCTCAATATACTTGGAAATATATTGAAAATTCTCTTAGAATATCCTCAAGAGTTTGAATGATTATTTAAAACTAACCATTTTAACCATTTTTATAAGGGTGATAAGTAGTATGAAGCTCATACCTATCTCTAATTATCACTAGATACTTCTTCAAAAACATGAAGTAAATTTAGGATATAAATCACATAAAATAGATATTGGTAATCCATATAGCCTTATCACTTACCTTATGTATATCTTGGAAAGTTGGTCAAGATAGAATTATTTATTTATGGAAATTAAATCCACTGATTTTGTAAGGCGACCGACTATAACCTAAATGAAATTATTCACTTTAGATTTTTAGGGAGTCCTACAACAAAATACATGGTGACATTTTATCATTTATATAACTGTATGGTTAATTTTAGAATAAATCCATTAGTCCTCTATCATTCAACCTTAACATTATGGCATACCAAACACTGAGACATGTATTCTACAATCATTATCTTCAAGTTATCCCTCTTAAAGTTTTTCCATAGATATTTATACATCTTTATGATTCCTAGATGAATAGAAAAGGATGAGCTATGGGCATAATGAAAAAGTTCCCTATTTACTTATGGATTTTATATGACACATATACATGTCCCAAACCTTATAACTCTCTCTTTATCAAATTTGAACTCCAGAATATTTGCTACCTTTTTTTTGTAGCACCATATCATCTTTCTAGGATTCTTTAATCTTCACATGGATGGATGGTTCAGTTTTCATTTAGGAAAGATACTATTTATACCCTTACCTTATGACTTCGAGATTCGTCTTATAAAAATTCATGATTATTTGATATTTTCAACCCTTATAATAGATAAGGTAGAACAATAATTCCTACTCAACCACCTTGATTACCTTTCTTGGGTAGTAGTGTATAGAGTAGTTTAACTCCTTTGATTCATGTTTAAATCCTTCCATGAGAATATATATTTCTACATCTTATGGTAATTATAAATATAACACTTCTCAAAATAGAGATAATTCCACTAAATATTTAATCCAAGTTCACTGCTACTAGATCCAAACTATGCATTGAGTAATTATACTCATGAGTTTTAAATTTTCATGGTTCATAAGCAATTACCTTATCATTTTTCATGAGGACGCATCCTATACCATTTATTAAAGCATCACTATATATTAAAAAACCTTCTTCACTCTAGGGTAATATAAGAATAGGTGTAGTGACCACTATCTTTTTAAGATCCTTGAATCCTTACTTATATTCTTTTTCCAAGAAGAAATTCAGTACCTTCCATGTTAACATAGTTATATGATTGGAAAATTATGAGAAAGTTATAAAAAATAGTTAGTAGTATCCAGATAATCCAAGAACACATTGGAATTATATCCTAGTTTTTTCTTTGAATCATTCCTCTAACACTTCTATCTTTTATGGATCCATAGATATACCCACACTTTTGATTACATGACCCAAGAAGAACAGTTTTTTCCATACAAAATTCATACTTACCAAACATAGGATATTATTTATCTTTTAATAGGGTCTTTATTATAATCCTTAAATAATCTTCAAATTCTTACTTTATCTTATAATATATGAGAATATAATTGATAAATACTACCAAAAATTTGTTAAGGTAATCTCTAAATACTCAATTAATTAGGTCTATGAAAATTTTATGGGAATTCATAATTCTGAAAGGCATCACTATGAATTCATAGTTTCTATATCTTGTGAGGAAGGTTATCTTGGATATATATTCCCTTTTAACCTTAATTGATTATATGTACATCAAAGTTCAATCTTCAATAAATATTAGGATCCTTATAGTTGATTGAAAAAAGCATCAATACAGGCTAGATGCTAATTTTTCTTGATTGTGATATTGTTAAGTTCATAATAGTCAATTCATAGATGCATTAATCCATCCGTATTTTTAATAAAGAGAATTGGTGAACCCTTTGGTGAAGTAATCAGGTGTACAAAAACCTTATCAATTTTTCTTGGGTCTGCCTTCTAAATTCCTCCAATTTAGTCAGATCCATTCTATAGGAAATATTCGATATTGGTAGAGAACCATGTATGAGTTCAATTTTAAACTCTACCTAATGATCTTGGGGAATACTAAGAAATTACATAGGAAATAAATTGAAATCATATATAATGGATGTAATTTCCATAATAGGTTCATTTTTAGACTTTTAATGATAGATGACTATGAGATGATTTGGGATATTAAATATGAATTATTTATATCAAAAATTAATATCATATTTATACAAATATAACCAATACATTATTAAAATCATATAAAATTAAACCAATGGAAGAATTATAATATTTTAAGGAATCCCATTCCCAAAAAATTCTATCAGAGAGGATTGGTAGAATTGAGATGAAATTATCACGTCACTATAAATATTCACCAATAATTCAGTATATAATCACTGTGAATGGTGATTTGATATCTTTATAAAATATTATAGATATAAAGAAGTGGGTAGATCCATAATCAAATAAAATATTCACAGTTATAGAGTGGATGATAAGTGTACATTTCACCACTTTGTTTCCATCACCCACATCTGTGATTGTGATAATATAGGATATTCCTTCCTTCATTAGATTATGAGACTACAGACATTGATTATTTCCATAAAACCTTTATTTAGTACACTAATTGGAATAATTCTCATACTCATTACAATTGAATAACTAGAGTATATAGGTGCATTTGGATGATATTTCTTACCCTCCCTTTCATTATCTAGGCTATTTAATTATTTTTAATAATAATGTTCTTGGTGGATAATTTTTCCACTTTTAAACCATATTCTCAACTCTTTAATGAAATTTTATCCATGCTTATTTTCACATTGTTATCACACATTAAGATTAGATTTCTTCCCTCCATGATATTTATCATTCAAGTTTTCTTTAAAATCCGTTTTTATTTTCTTATCCCCAAAATCCTAAGGATAATGAGAGTCTCAAATATCTATTTCAACCTTCAATTCACATAAAAAATTTATTTAGATATTCCAAAGTCTCCTATAGTTAATTCCATTTGAAGACTTAATTTCAAGAAACTAAAGAACTTGTTGATCTTGCTTTCAAGGTTTTTTGTAAAACCTAAGACATACTTCGTGAGTGTCATGTTATTTTCTTCACAGGTTTTAATGGATTCATATTCTTTTTTTCTTAAATATAGGAATTCACTATCTATTTTTATGTGAATAGTTCAGGGGAAATATTTATTTAAGAATATTTTCTTGAATTACTCTTACTCTACAGAGTCAATTTATTCCTTCTAAGTCATATTCTTAATGATATTCCTCCATTGGTCGGACTCCCATTTTAGGTGATACACATTTAATAAAACCATCACACGGTTCGAGTACTAGAGAATGAAATATACCATTTCCATCATATTGATCCAGAACTAGAGAATAAGTGGATTAGAATAGACATTGAATGAGGGTGGATATTTCTACATGAAATAATCAATTAAAAGTTTCTCATTACTTGGTAAGTTTGAGATCTCAACATAGTTAATGTTATTATTCATAAATTGGGAGAGTTGAGTGAGAATCACCATAAGGTTTTTAACTCCTACTCCAATCCTTTTTGGTTGATTAATTAAACAATATCCACATTTCCCATCACATCCACAGTTAATTTTGTTTCTAATTGATACATCCATTACATTAATAAAGGAAATTTGAGGCATGAGAAAATTAATAAATACATAAAAAGGAAACTATAAACATAGAATAAGTAACTCAAAAATGAAATTCCTAACTTATGAGTTTCTATGTTTTAATATATTTTATCCATGGTCATTTCTTGTCAGGTTATCTATCATAAATAAATTTAATTAACTCACAATAATTCATAAAGATTAAGTGAATTACTAAATAATATCCCCTAAGAGTTTTATACTCAGTGTACCATTATGCCTCATTTTTTGGAACAAGGTGATGATTGTGTTAATACCCAATTAGTATTTTTAGGGTTATTAACCTAGGTGCATTTAAGCTAGAGCCTGAACTCACTTTTTTTTTATTCTGACAGAGGTTTCATTGTTAGGAAACCACAAAATATTTACTTTAATAAAATTTTAAAATTTTATACTCTACTTAGACTTATCCCTATGGGTTTCACAAAATTCATCTCATTTTAATCCAAAAAACAACTAAACCAATCACCAAAAATAACCAAACCTTAATCTAATACTGATTGAGGTGATCTAAGAATTTCATACACTCATAATAAATCATTTTACATGAAAATTCATTTCATTTCACAAATAAACACACCCAAGAACCCAAAGGTTTAGTTTATTTAGAAATTAGCTATGTAATAATCTTATTCAACAACACATTCAACATATTACAAAAAGAAAATATATTATTCTATCCTCTAGACACATCATACATAATAATATTATTTATAACCTAGGGGAAATAAACATAGGAAAGGATGGGGTCAAATTCTTATTAAGGGTAATCATTAGAGATAACAGTCAATGATTATATATGAGAATTATAAAAACATTTATGTATGTGAACATATCCATGGTTTAAGAATATAATATTAAAAGAACATACCCAAATAAAACTATATCATAAGACATAAATCAAGGATTTGATCATAATATAAGACATAATCCATCATAACATAAGTATTATGAAAAACATATGAATGATACACTAACATAAACATAAATATATTAACATAATGGATCAGGAACCATGTTCCTACCTCCATTCACATAGTAGATCGGAATTCACATTCCCAACTCCCATTTTTATCTCATGAGATATCATACTTTAGCCAATACATTAGAGGGATATATAATTCTAGGCCCACCTACCACATAATGAAAACCATACACATGTGTTCTATAAGAACATGAAAACATTAATATTTAAAAAATCACTTAATTAACCCATGGAAAAGAGATGAGATATATATAAAATTCCATATAACATTTCATAATCCGTCCAGAGAAATAAATTAAATGGTAGTATAATATTATATCCCTTATATAATATAATACACATCAAATGATGTTGAAATACATGATAAACACTTTTTTTATGTATTTTTGATAAATCACTTTGAAAAATAAAAAGAAATAATAATTTTCTTTTCAAAATAATTTTGAATTAAAAACATTTTTAAAAACATTTTAAAACATGTAAATCTTCCTAAATAATAAATCTAATAATGGTGAAATAATATGTTCACACAAAAGAATTTCTAATTTTTTTTTAAAATTAACCTTTTTTAAAATGCTAAAATATTACTTTTAAAAATAAAAATAGTGAAACAATAACCTTAATAAATCAATTATTCATTGATAATGTAATCTATAAAATCATCCCATGAATATGAACATAGAGGTGGAATATTCATGACCGAAAAGAAGAGTTGGGGTCGATTTCACTTATGAGATTCACAATAGGTAAATTATTTTAACATGGGAAATGAAATTATGAGACAATATGTAAAAAATAAATAATAACCATAGGAGATTAAAATGGTTGGGGTCTTAGAGATAAAATTCACATAGAAATTCATTCATAACAATCTCAATCTGAAAATAATATTGGAAAGAAACCTTGACCTTTTACTCCCGAATTCCAAGAAAGTGATTTTATCTACCATATCATAAAAATACCCATCTTAATAACATATTTTATACACTGAATCATATATATTACCATTTCTAAACTTTAATTATAATAATTCATAGCACACTCGTTAGATAGTTAATGTTTACTTTCATCATTAGATGTTAATAATTATGATTGTTTCACATATGTTTTATAATGGTGACGTCGAACCCCATTAATTGATACGAAGTTACTCATTAAAATATTATAAAATATATGTAAATAATTTTTTAATTATTTATGCATTAATGTTTTCATTTTATGGAAATAATGGATATAATTCATGAGAATGGAATCTATGATGTGCTTGTTTCAAGTATTTTATCATTATCATTAGATTACCTTATAATTATCGTTAATTTTTATATTATAATTTGAGAAATATATTCATGAAATATATTAATCATTAATAAAAGATATATTAATAAATTATATTATATAATCATTCAATTAGGGCAGTGATGAAAAACAAAACATGTCTCTCCATGGAGGTGGTAGTCTGCATGTACACACAGATGAAATTTTTGTTTTTTATAGAATGGAAATAAGGTAGAAGTTAGTTCATAATTTATGAATATTAATACTATTATAAATAACATATTTATTCATCAAATATACATTTTTAACCATCCATTTAGGTCATTGAAGTGAAACAATACATGTCACTTTGTGGAGGCGGTAGTTCGCACGTACAAACAAATGAAGTTTTCATTTTTATATGAGTAAGGGGAAAGATAAATGATGACTATTACTTCAGCATAATACAATTTAGTATAATAATAATATGGATGAAATTATACTATAATGGAATTAATATATTTTAAATAGAAAGATCGATAAGAAAAGAGGTCGGGGAGTGTTTAGTACTCACATTGAGAACTTGTACTTTCCCTTGGAGGACTTCTTAGAAGTGGAGGAATTAGGTCAAATTATTGTGACTAGAGGATTATGTTCATGAAATAAGACTCTAGGATAATTAAAAAGGGTATAATTACATATGAATTTAAATTTTATAGTGTAATTTAAGGGCTGATGGAAGGTCCCTTTTATAAGTGGAGGGAATGACATTTTTGTAAATATAACTTCTTAATTTAAAATGAGCACATGTTTCACAAAGAAAGTGGATTCAAAAGTGGAAAAAATCGATATTATATAATTTTTTTTCCAATACACACCTCAACCACTCATTTTGATACATTTTTAACATGTTTTTTTGTCTTTTAACCTAAGTTAAAACCTTTTTATCCTAATTTACCTTTACCATAGCGACTCTATTTTTAACCTTAGTAACTAGTTTTTATGACTAAAAATTAAAACGTAACTTATTAAATAATTTAATTTTTTTTATTATAAATATTTTTTTTCATAATATTAAATTTCTAAAAGTGATTAAAATTAAATTTAAAATAATGAATGTATAACACATAAAAATTATTATAGAGGAAAATATTACTTAAGTTATAAAATATGAAATAAAAGAATATAAATTAAAATAAATATATTTAAATGTTAATTTTACTTATAAAATACGTATTTCTTAAAAAACGGTTTCATAAATTTTATATTATCCTTATACCCTAATTATATCATAAAAGTCACAATATTTGTAAAAACATAATTTTTCGTTATTCACCTAAAAACCATTCTTTTTAGAAAAATCTAAAAAATTAATCCCAAGATAACATTGTTATGACATATTAAAAAATAGAGTTAACTTTTTTCCAATTCATATTCTAAAATTTATAAATTTTACTTTTAAATGGAAACATACAAAACTATTTTTTTTGGAAAATGAATCTTTAAAATATCAACAATTCTTATTCTTTTTTCCAATAAATTTATAACTAAGTTAGGTTTAATATGTTATATATATCAAGAATACAATTTATCATTATAGTATAATTAGTTTTATTGAAATTAAAACTCATAGAATATAAAATGATAATTTTTTGAAAATACATTTCTGAGTATATAATGATCTTATTACTTGTTTAACGATACTAATTGAATTTCATTCGTGAATTAGTAATTAATGTGAAATTTATTTTTATTTAAAAATATATTTTATACCATGGTTACCTTTATTTATACCCATATATTTACTTAATAATTTACAATAGTAATATTTATCTTAATAAAATGTCTTGTGGTTCGTTTTTGTTCAATGTTTCATTTCAAACAATTTATTTAAAATAATTTTTATTTTAAGGAGGAATATTTGCTAAAATCATGGGATTTTACATGGAGTATAAAAATACATTACATATAACTCATTCATTATCGATTATTTGAGTATAGACTAACTTGGTCAATTAATACATCACATGTCATTCATTTGCAGGGATGAGCGCATCATAGGTCACTCATCTGAATAGATAAACAATTTATTGGCATGAAAAAATACCCCCACAATCTATCTCAGTCAAGGTATATAATATATTACTCATTATACAAGAGTAAAAATACCATATTAGTTAAGCTCAAACTAATTATAGGATCGACAACATACCTAACCACCCTGATATTAGCTAAGTCAACATATAGAATTATGTAAGAAGGGTATAAAATTATAAAGGTTATCATTCTAGGTAACTTGCCATCCTTAGGTAGTGAGTACCCAAATATGATCCATGGACACCAATTATACCAAATAGATATATATGACACTCCATGAAAAATACTTAATGGGCCATACAATACACAAAAAATCATTCTTATACCTTATGAGAATATACTATATCTCTATATGAGAACCCTACTCACATTAACCTTAACATTTATTCATAACCTATAATACTTCATTATGAAAATTGGTTAGGGATGACTCAAAGTCATACATTGAGAGGTTAATTATCATCACACTTCACGAAATTTATATATATATATATATATATACATTTATGCAGCTAATGTGAAAAAATGATAAAGTATAGTTTTCCTCTAACGTGATAGATATTTTATATCTGTAAACTATTTTAAGAATATTTAATAAACGCAATATAAGTTCCTATTTATAAAATATTATATGATAAACTACAAAATCATTCTTATATATATTGTACTTTCTAAGGTTTTGTTAACATATACATTGTATATAATCCCTATCACATCTCTTTGTAATCATATAATAAAATCCTCACACGAAACACTTTTAGTGAGTAACATCTTATGAAATTTTTTTTTGAATAATAAAGAGACTTAGGAATAATATTTCGAATGTTCAAATTTTTAAACATATTCAAAATCCTTAACTTCAACACATAAAATTTTATGATTTCATCTTCGATTTTCTACTTAGAACTATTTTTAAGTTCACCATCATCATCCTTGCAAACCTATTCAATCAATTTTTTTCTTGAAATAATGTAACTACTTACATTATTTTAGACCACTACATCCTAAACTCATTTAGGATAAATTTATATCCACTTTTTTATAAAAACTGAGGTAACTATTTACATTTATATTTACCATAATACCCTAAACACTTTTAGGATATCATTTATAATTCACTTTATAATCTTAGGCTGGTATAATCCTTTATTTATTAACTTTGAACTACTATAAGTTCAAACATACTCACAATGGACTCTTAATAACCATATTACTTTTAGAATATCTTGATATGATACAAAAACTAATTTATGTTTATAAAATAACAATTATTTCCGTTTATTAATAATACTTAATAAATGAACTATAATTTTTATATGGTATAATATTTGTTTGAATCATTTTTATTTAAAAAACAAGACTTTATTAAGATATACCATGGTGGTGGGTGAGAACACATTCCCTTATATTTTAACAAACATTTGGATAAACACTTTATCCTAGATAATATTTTTTATATCTTTGTATCCTTTTCAAAATATATTATAGAATTTAATGAATAATAAACCATTCATATTCAATTAATCATCTTAACATTTTTCATGAAAAATCATTGTTCATTTGAAAATTCCGTTATCATATAAGAGAAATAAGATGAAGATACACATCGTTTATATAGATCCATATCAGTTTGATATATTCCATTACATTCAAATACTTGATGTACTGACTATTTTACTTCATCAAATGAATAAATACTACAAGATCATTCAATTATTCCTATTATTTTGAACACCTATATATTTAAACCACTTATAAAATATACATTTTGTATTACATGCCCTTTAAAATTAAAGAATTTATTTCTATAAAACCTATTCCTAATATGAAAATTCCATGTAGATTCCTAAAATCATTAAGGTATTAAAAATATTCTAATCAGATAAAGTTATTTTTACTCCTTCCCAACAACCATAGGATTCAATTGTCACGACCTGTCCTCGGGACCCATGCCGTGAATACCCCAAGACCACCTTCCATAGGCCAGGGGCTGGTGACTAACACCAAAGGCGTAAATCCCGATAAAAAGGGAAGGAATTGCCTTTATAAAGTAAACAAACACCATAGAGTAAGCCAGCAGAAGTAAACACTAAGTAAAACTAGGTACAAAATTAAGTGCGGAAGAGTAAGTGGACCAGAATACAAACCCAAACTGAAAGTAAAGTACAACTGGAAAGAAAGTAAAACAACTGAAAAGTAAAGCAACAACGTCGAGACGTCCACTGGAAATCCCACCGGAAGGGTGGGTACAGATAGTCTCCTCATCTCCTCGGGTCCAACCATCCGCTCCGTGTACCTCCCGCCTAGTGGTCCACCTTTAGGTACCATCTTGCTCCACAAGCCTCAACCACGATCAGCGCTGTCCATTGTCTGTATCCAACACAACGTAGTGCGGGCATAGCCCAAGCAGGGGTGAGTATATGCTACTCAGTAGGGACCCCAAGACCCCGAAGGTCTCCCAAAATCCACAAAGGATAATCCACAAAGGAAAGATACAATCACGAAGTAACAACCAAAACTACTTAGGTAGATGCCCATACAGATACCTAAGTTACCAATTCCAGTTCGGCTCCAACATCCGAGCCCAAGTTCGATCTAGTCCACACAGGATAGCACAACCAACCCACATAGGATAACACAACACAATCCACATAGGAAAGCAAGTCAATCATATCGAAGATAAAGATTGAAAGTCAAGACTCAGCCCACACAGGTATACTTCTTCGTAAGGTGATAGAGATGATCAGATGTAACCACTGATTCATCTAAGATGGGACCCACGTAGGATACTAGACCTACTTAGCTGTCGGACTCATGTAGGATACAAGACCAGCTACTCTGACAGACCCACGTAGGATACAAGTACAGAGTCAAATACTGCCGGACCCACGTAAGATACATGAACAGTAGTACTGCCGGACCCACGTAGGATACAAGAACAATAGTAATCACCGTCAAACCCACAGAGGATTTCAGTACGGTCATCATCGCTGCCGTACCCACGGAGGATTTCAGTGCAGTCGTCGTCGCTGCTGAACCCACAAAGGATTTCAGTGCCGTCGTCATCGTCGTCACAGTCGCAGCCAGCTCTAGGGTTCCCGCACACAATATGCTCGTTTTCGGGAGGGTCCTCTACACGAGCCAGAGGTCGATACATAAAATGACACATAGTTCGGAGTTGATGTATCCCAAAGTTCCGCCTCATCGATAGGAACTCAACGTGAGAGACGACGCGTCAATCGGACACCCGGTCTGAGAGTTATTGGCCTTTTCGTTCCAGGGGCCCGGTTGGTTTTTATGTCAAAACCAACCCGAACGTAATCCAACTACATCCAAAACTTGAGCGGAGTGAGCCAAAAGGTCCGTCTCACTAAGAAGAATCCAACAAAGTCGACGGCACGTCAATCGGACGTCCGGAGCTCAAGTTATAAGCATTTCCGCTCCGAGGGCCCGATTGGTTTCGTGTTCAAACCAACCCGGTCATGACCAAAGTTCTCCAAAACCCTGAGTGTAATATACCTAAACGATCGTCTCGATCCAAGGATCGCATCTCAACTGACGGTGCGTCGATCGGAGGTCCGTAGACCAAGATAAGGACATTTAAACGAACCTGGATGGTTTTAAGGGGGTTTGGGCCCGGACCGACCCGGTCCAGAACCCCCCTGGGTTGGTCCGAATTGGGTTAACCCAAACCGGGTTCGGGTCCGGCCCAATAGGACGCAGCCCGGCCCGGCGCGGGTGGCCCGGCCCGGCGTGGGCGGCACGGCCCGACGCGGGCGGCCTGGCCCTGTGCGACTGGTCTGGCCTAGGCGGCTTGACGCTGGCCGAGCGGGGTGGCTCGGCGCTAGCCAAGCGGACGCGGAAGGGGGGTGGCATTGTCCCCACAGGTCCTCCAGCGAACCGGCAAAGCTTTAATGTTGTGCAGCTCCCCCAAAATCCAGAATGACAAAGCCGTTCCGGTTAGCCGCGGCTCAGCCGTGGTGGTCTTCTCCGGCGGCGTGCCGCCGGCGCCGGTCGCCGGTGCCACCGTGCCGGGGTGGGGCACTGCTGCCGCTTTCCGCGGACCACCGGACGTGCACCGGTGGTCCGTTTCACCCGCCATCTACGCCTGGGGTCATTACGGGACCCGAAATTCACTGCGGAAACTTCGAATCGCCATTGCGGTCCATTCCATCGTAGTCCGTCAATTCGCACATCAACAATCAAACTGCGGTGGGTTGTCGGGCCGTGTTTGTTCAGCCCGCGCCCTCCGTGTTAGGTGTTATCATTTGGAAAAAAATCAATACATGATTTCAAGACTTAACAAGGCACAAATTTAATCAATTAAATTTGAACTCAAACCCCTACATTGATGAAGTCGTCGAATGAGGTTTGTCGCGGGAAAAGGACGTCGCAGAAGACGGCGTCGTGGAAGACGACATCGAGGAAGATGACGCTGTATACATCGTCGGTGTTCGTCCAAATAAGGATGCGGCGTGTCTTCGTTCTCCGAAGAAGGTGTCTCTTACCGGCTGCGGAGAGGAGAGGAGACGACACGACGATTCCCTTGCGGTGATGGAGTTCTTCGTCGTAGAGTCGGCGTTCTTCACGTTCTTCGAGGAGGAAGAAGATGTTCTTCAGAGCGCAAGAGTCCTCTCCTTGTTTCCGCACAACGAATCAACCCCCAAATAAAATAAGACATTGTCTTATTTTATTAACACATACGCAATCCAACATTAAATTTGAAAATCAAAATATCTCATTCAATTAATTGACTTAATTGAAGAGGATTTAAAATTCAAATTTATTTTTGAGGGTTGACTTTCCATTAACTTTGGGGTGTGGGTGAGTTACAAAGTAAATGCACGAGAGGGAGGTTAAATGAAAATAAAGGGGTGGGGATCGTGTGCTCCCCACTTCACTAATATCCTACCTAGTGGAGTTAAAATTTAGTGGGCCCCACTCCAACATCCAAGCATAGGTTTAAACTACTTAGAAATAGAAAATAAAAATTGTGGCACCAATTTTTATTTCATTCTTTAGTTAACCCATTTATTTAATAACATCACCCAGGAAAATGCAACTCCAAAAAGGTGTTCCTAATAAATTACCGGTGCTATGATTCCATCGGTGCCCTCATATTTTGATTCTGAGCACCGGTTCAAAAGTTAGGAAAACCCGCTTGTCTGTTCACTGAACGTACCCGAGCTAAAATTCGGAAAATGATTCCAGGAACACCGGGCCTCGGAATCAGGTGCCATCAGAAACCACGTACTCATAAAATCCCAAAGAAAATTAAGAAAAAAATTTCCCTTGAAATTTAGGGTCTTTACATTACTCCCACCTCAGGGATTTAAGTCCCTGTAAAGATACATCACAAACTAGGGGAACAAATGAGGGTATTGAGCATGAATCTGAGCCTCCCACTCCCAAGTTCTCTCCAGGAGGTTCCTGTGCTGCCACCTAATGCACACTATAGGAATCGACCGCCCACATAGGACCCACTCCTATCGATCCTCGATCTCCACCAGGACCTCCGGAAAAGTCGCCCCATCGTCAATGTCCAACTCCCCATGGTCGATGATATGCGTCGAGTCATGCACGTACCTCCTCAGCTGAGATACATGGAAGACGTCGTGTACCTGGTGCAATTGAGGTGGTAGAGCCAGGCGATAAACCACCTCTCCTATCCTACTGAGAACCTGGAATGGTCCGATGAAGCATGGAGATAACTTGCCGCCCCGACCAAATCTCCCTAATCCACGTCAATGTGAGACCCATAAGAAAACGTGGTCGCCATCCTCGAACTCCAGTGGTCTCTTCCTCTTGTCATCATAAGAATTATGTCGTCTCTGAGCTTTCCTCATCCGCTCTTGGATGACATGGACCTTCTCTATCATGGCCTGGACCATCTCTGGTTCCACAAGTGCTGACTCCCCAGGGTCTATCCAGCACAGAGGTGATCTGCAAGGTCGGCCGTAAAATTCCTCGTATGGTGCCATCCCGATGGTGGAGTGGTAGCTGTTTTTGTACGCAAACTCCACCAAGGGTAGGTGGTCCTCTTAGCTACGACCAAAGTCGAGGATACATGCACAAAGCATGTCCTCGAGAGTCTGAATGATCCTCTCCATCTGACCATCTGTCTGAGTGTGAAAGGTGGTGCTCAGACGTAGCTGCGTCCCGAATGCCTCCTTCAACCCCTTCCAAAACTGGGAAGTAAAGTGAGCATCTCGATCGGAGACGATAGATGATGGAACACCATGAAGCCGCACGATCTCCTGAACGTAGAGGCATCCCAAGCTCTCCACTGAGCCCTTCTCTCTGATGGGTAAGAAGTGGGCCGACTTGGTGAGTCGGTCGACAATCACCCAAATGGATTTGTGACCTCTGGATGTACGTGGTAGTCCAGTCATGAAATCCATAGATATCCCGTCCCACTTCCACTCTGGAACCTCTAAGGGTTGTACCAAGACTGCTGGTACCTGGTGCTCCGCCTTCAACTGCTGGCAGGTGAGGCACCAAGAAATGAACTCTGCTACAACCTTCTTTATACCCGGCCACCAGTGCTATCGTCTGAGATCCTAGTACATCTTCACCACTCCTGGATGTATCGCTAAAGGGGAAGTATGAAACTCCCTCAGCACCTCCTCCTACAAAGCAGCTAGTACCATGGTATGTCCTTTGAAAAGGATGGCGTGCTCTCCTCCTACAGAGAATCCATCAGGTGCCTGTCATGAGGATATCTGTGCACGCCACGTCTCACAGTCAATGTCCCCACGCTGTGCCTCTCTGACCTGCTGCAGTAGTGGAGGAGTGACTGTGAGTGACTGAAGAAAGGCTACTCCACCTCTATCCACGAAGGATATCTGCAAAGTGGCTAGCTACTCCGTCACCTTCCCAAGTAGCTGAATTCCCATCCTCCTGCTGAGAGCATCGGCTACTACGTTCCCCTTTCCAGGCGTATAGACTATCTCAAAGTAATAGTACTGGAGGAACTCGAGCCATCGCCGCTGTCTCAGGTTCAGGTCCTTCTACGAGAAGATGTACCTGAGACTCTGGTGGTCAGAGTAGACTGTAAAGAACTCACCCATCAGATAGTACCGCCACATATTCAGAGTGAAGACCACTGCTGCTAACTCCAGGTTATGGGTAGTGTAGTTCTGCTCATGCTGCCTCAACTTTCATGATCCATAGGTGATCACTGCCCGCTCCTGCATTAGGACACATCCGAGTTCGGTCCCTGATGCATCGTAGTAGATTACGTACCCTACTACCTTCTTCGGTAGACTCAAGATAGGTGCGCTGGTCAATCTCTATCTCAGCTCCTGAAAGCTCTGCTGACATCTATCTGACCACACGAAGGGTTTCCCCTTCTTTGTCAAAGCTGAAAGTGGTGCCGCAACTCTAGAGAAGTCTGGAACAAACCTCCGGTAGTATCCAGCTAGCCCCAAGAAACTTCGCACCTCTGTCACACTCCTGGGTGGCTCCCAAGCTAGCACTACCTTAATCTTCTCAGGATCCACCACAACTCCCACCTCAGAGATGACGTGTCCTAAGAAGTGGAACTCACACAACTAGAACTGACACTTCGAGAGATTACCATAAAGCTGGTGCTCTCGGAGTGTGTCCAGTACAACCCGCAAGTGGTAGGCATGCTCCTCCTCAGAAGTCGAGTATATCAAAATGTTGTCAACGAAGACCATGAAAAATCGATCAAGGAAAGGATGAAACATCCTGTTCATGAGGCTCATGAACACTGCTGGAGCATTGGTTACTCCAAAAGGTATAACCAAGAACTCATAGTGGCCATACCGAAATCTGAAGGCCGTATTCTGCATGTCCTCATCCCGAACTCTGATCTGATGATAGCCTGACCTGAGGTCTATCTTTTAGAACCACCGTGCTCCCTTGATCTGATCAAAGAGGTTGTCAATCCTTGGTTGCGGATACTTGTTCCTCACGGTCACCTGATTCAGGCGACGATAATCGACACACAGTCGCAAGCTCCCGTCCGCCTTCTTGGCGAACAAAATTGGGGAATCCCAGGGTGAAACACTAGATCAGATGAATCCCTTGCCCTGCAAGTCCTCCAGCTTTACCCGTAGCTCTCTAAGCTCAGCGGGAGCCATCCGATATGCTGGAGTGGATATCGGGGCTGTCCTGGGGTACAAGTCAATATAAAAGTCTACCTCTCTGCGAGGAGATAGTCCTGGAACGTCGTCAGGGAAAATGTCCGCATACTGATCCACCACTGCAGGAAAACTAGGACTCTGCACGTCAACTGCTCCTAGGATGAGGCTAGCCAACTGATGAGTGATCGGCTGTCCTCTCCTCTGTGTGAGTCCATCTTGTGCTGTTAAGGATCCCTTCTCACCGGTGAAGGTGAACCTACTCCCATCGGTGCGAACACACCTCACCTTGCGCCTAATACAGTTGATCTGAGCATGGACTATAGATAACCAATCCATGCCCAGGATGACGTCATAAGGCCTCGACGTCGCTACAAGAAGATCCCAGCCGAAGCTCTCGCCTCCTAGAGTAATCTCACACTGCCGGCACCTGTGCATAATTGTCGAGTCTGCTCCCGTAGGAGTCTCTAGCCGTAAGTATCGAGCCAACGGCTCCGTCAGAATCTCTGAGCCCCGAACAAGGGCAACGACAATGAAAGAATGACTTGCTCTTGTGTTTATAAGAACTGCAGCAAGGGTGGAGTAGACACAGATAGTACCTCGAATCATCTCTGTCACGCTATGGTCATAGGCCTCCGCTGCCTAAAGCTGAGCCTGTCTCTGCCCGCCAGCTCCCTGTGGTCGGGGTGGGCCTCATGGTGGTGGTGGTGGTAAATCCTCAAAGCGTCGCCCACCACCTACTGCTCGGCCAGATCCTCTTCCTCGTCTGCCTGCTCCCTGTGGACCGCCACGGTTGACCCTCTGCCTCTTCCTGGGTGGCCCCTCTACCATCTGCTACTCCTCTGTATGGCGGGTCGGGCAGTCATGAGCCATGTGGCCCTACCCGCCGCATGCGTAGCACTTTCTGCTCCTCGGAATGACGGCTCTACGCCGTGTGCCCCGCACCTCTGAGCCAGTGTCCTGAGGTCGTCCGCCTGCTGGTCTGGTCCTCCTGGACCCCTGTGACACCCGTTGACTGCCAGCTATAGAAGATTTTGCTACGTGCCGCCTTACGGTAGGTCTCGCTGCTGGAGTAGGCTCAGCAAGAAAGCTCTCTATGAGAAGGGCTCACTCCAGTACTCCAGCCTGTGTTGGAATGCTGAGGGATACCATCGATGCCCTGATCTCATGCCTCAGTCCCTAATCGAAGGTCCAGGCCTAGAAGAATGGGTCCCATACCATGTCCGTCTAATAGCGCGAGATATTGGTAAATCTCACAGAGTACTGGGCTACCGTCATGCTGCCCTGCCGTAGCTATAGTAGCTCTTGGATGTGCACCGCACGGAGGGTGGATGGGATGAAATCTGAGCAGAAGAGGCTCTCAAAGTCCGTCCAGAGGAGAGATGACTCATCGTGCACCTGGAGAATCATGCTACACCATCCGCCTGTTTCTGTGTGCAGGAGGCTCGCTGCAAGGATCACCATGAGGTCAGCTGGTGTTCCCACTAGCCTGAAAACTCGAACTATAGCCTCCATCCAATCCTCAGCTGCCTGAGGGTCCGTCTCCCTACGGAACCTGGGTGGTCTATGACACTGGAACTCGTGCAGTTCACTAAGGCGACATGCACTCTCAGCGGCTGGGGCTGGTGGAATCGGTGGCTCGGCGGGTAGAGGTACCGCCAGTGCCTCTGCCGAAAAAGGGACCTACACCGAGGCCTCGTCGCTTGGTGGGCTGTCGTCTCACACAAAGCTCTGAACTCTAGATGGATACCGTCGTGGGGCCATCCTGAAAAGAAACAGGTGCGCCACGGTCAAAACAGTACACCTGTTGAGCTGACACTAAGTAATCACAAAGAAAACTTTTGAAACACACATGCAATCAATGTTTTCATGCACTGAGTCAGAAATCAGTAGTCAGGGTCTTGGTGTATGGATACGTCGGCCGCCGCACCAACAGTGGACTCCTTGGACTGATAACCACACTCAATACCCTTAACACTATTGCTTCACATAGAATAAAGATCAGAGTCCTGAGTTCTACGGTAGAACCGAACTCCTCTGATACCAATTTGTCACGACGCATCCTCGGGACCCGTGCCGTGACTACCCCAAGCCCGCCTTCCATAGGCCAAGGGTTGGTGACTAGCACCAAAGGCGCAAATCCTGATAAAAAGGGAAGGCATTGCCTTTATAAGTAAACAAACACCACAGAGTAAGCCAGCATAAGTAAACACTAAGTAAAACTAGGTACAAAAGTAATTGCGGAAGAGTAAGCGGGCCAGAATACAAACCGAAACTAAAAGTAAAGTACAACTGGAAAGAAAGTACAACAATTGAAAAGTAAAGCAGCAATGTTGAGCCGTCCACCGGATATCCCACCGGAAGGGTGGGTACAGATAGTCTCCTCATCTCCTCGGGTCCAACCGTCCGCTCCGTGTATGTCCCACCCAGTGGTCCACCTCCAGGTACCGTCTTGCTCCCCAAGCCTCAACCACGATCAGTGCTGTCCGTCATCTGCATCCAACACAATGTAGTGCAGGCATAGCCCATGTAGGGGTGAGTATACATTACTCAGTAGGGACCCCGAGACCCCAAAAGTCTCCCGGAATCCACAAAGGATAATCAACAAAGGAAAGATACAATCACGAAGTAACAACCAATACTACTTAGGTATATGCCCATACATATACCTAAGTTACCAATTCTAGTTCGGCTCCAACATCTGAGCCCAAGTTCGATCTAGTCCACACATGATAGCACAACCAACCCACACAGGATAACACAACCCAATCCACATAGGAAAGCAAGTCAATCATATTGAAGATAAAGATTGAAAGTCAAGACTTATCCCACACAGGTATACTTCTTCGTAAGGTAATAGAGATGATCAGATGTAACCACTAATTCATCTAAGATGGGACCCACATAGGATACTAGACCAGCTAAGCTGTCAGACCCACGTAGGATACAAGACCAGCTACTCTGTCGGACCACGTAGGATACAAGTACAAAGTCAAATACTGCTAGACCCACGTAGGATACAAGAACAGTAGTACTACTGGACCCACGTAGGATACAAGAACAATAGTCATCGCTGTTGAACCCATGGAGGATTTCAGTACGGTCTTCATCGCTGCCGAACCCATGGGGGATTTCAGTGTAGTCGTCGTCACTGCCGAACCCCCAGAGGATTTCACTGTAGTTGTCATCATCGTCGTAATCGCAGCTAGCTCTAGGGTTCCCGCACACAGCATGCTCGTTTCTGGGAGGGTCCGCTCCATGAGCCAGGGTTCGATACATCAACTGACACGTAGTCCAGAGTTGATGTATTCCAAAGTTATGCCTCGTCGATAGGAACTCAACGTGACAGACGGCGCGTCAATCGGACGCCCGATCTGAGAGTTATTGGCTTTTTCGTTCGAGGGGCCCGGTTGTTTTTAAAGTCAAAAACAACCCGAACGTACTCCAACTACATCCAAACCTCGATCGGAGTAAGATAAAAGGTCTGTCTCACTAAGAGGAATCCAACAAAGTCTAAGGCACGTCAATCGGACGTTCGTAGCTCAAGTTATAAGCGTTTCTGCTCCGAGGGCCCGGTTGGTTTCGTGTTTGAACCAACCCGGACATACCCAAAGTTCTCCGAAACCTTGAGTGTAATATAGCTAAACAACCACCTCAATCTAAGGATCGCATCGCAACTGATGGTGCGTCGATCGGAGGTCCGTATAGCAAGTTACGAGCATTTAAACGAACCTGTCTGGTTTTAAGGTGGTTTGTGCCCGGACCGAATCGGCCCAGAACCCCCATGGTCGGCTCGAACTGGGTCCGGGTCCAGCCAAATAGGGCACGGACTGGCCCGGCTGGCGCGGCCTGGCCCAGCCGGCGCGGGCGGCCCGGCCCGACGCGGGCGGCCCGGGCCGGTGCGGCCGGTCTGGCCCGGGCAACTCGGTGCTGGCCGAGCGAACGCGGAAGGGGGGTGGCGCTGTCCACCCCCAATTGTCCAGTGAACCAATGAAGCTTTAATACCGTTCCGCTCCCCGAAAATCCAGAACGGAAAAGCCGTTCCGATTCGCCGCGGTGGTTTTCTCCGGTGGCGCGCCGGCGCCGGTCGCCGGCGCTGCCGCGCTGGGGTGGCGCACCACCGCCGCTTTCCGCGGACCACTGGATGTGCACCGGTGGTCCGTTTCACCCGCCGTCTACGCCTGGGGTCATTACGGGACCCTAAATTCACTTCGGAAACTTCGAATTGCCGTTGCGGCCCATTCCATCGTAGTCCGTCAATCCGCACATCAACAATCAAACTGCGGTGGGTTGTCGTGCCATGTTTGTTCGGCCTGTGCCCTGCGCGTTAGGTGTTATCATTTGAAAAAAAATCAACACATGATTTCAAGACTTAACAAGGCACAAATTTAATCAATTAAATTTGAACTAATACCCCTACCTTGATGAAGTCGTCAAATGAGGTTTGTTGCAGGAAAAGGACGTCGCGGAAGACGACGTCGCGGAAGACGACATCACAGAAGAGGACACCATATACATCGTCAGTGTTCACCCAAATAAGGATGCGGAACTTCGTCATTCTCTGAAGAAGGCGTCTCTTACCGGCTATGGAGAGGAGAGGAGACGACACGACGATTCCCTTACGGTGATGGAGCTCTTCATCGTAGACTCGGCGTTCTTCGCGTTCTTGGACGAGGAAGAAGATGTTCTTCCGAGCGCAAGAGTCCTCTCATAGTTTCCGCACAACGAATCAAACCCCCAATAAAATAAGACATTGTCTTATTTTATTAACACACACGCAAGCCAAAATTAAATTTGAAAATCAAAAGATCTCATTCAATTAATTGACTTAATTGAAGAGTAGTTAAAATTCAAATTTATTTTTGAGGGTTGACTTTCCATTAAATTTGGGGTGTGGGTGAGTTACAAATTAAATGCACGAGAGGGAGGTTAAATGGAAATGAAGGGGTGGGGCTCGTGTGGGCCCCACTTCACTAATATCCTACCTAGTGGAGTTTGGATGTAGTGGTCCCCACTCCAACATCCAAGAATAGGTTTAAACTACTTAGAATTGAAAATAAAAATTGTGGCACAAATTTTTATTTCATTCTTTTGTTAACCCATTTATTTAATAACCTCACCCGAGAAAATGCAACTCCAGAAAAGGCGTTCCTAAGCAATTACCGGTGCTACGATTCCATCGGTGCCCTCAGATTTCGATTCCAAGCACCGGTTCAAAATTTAGGAAAACCCGCTCATCCGTTCACTGAATGTACCAAAGATAAACTTCGGAAAATGATTCCGGGCACACCGGGCCTCAGAATTAGGTGTCGTTAGAAACCACGTACTCTTAAAATCCCAAAGAAAATTAAGAAAAAAAATTTCCCTTGAAATTTCGGGTCTTTACATCAATAAACATGAACCACTCCTTAAAGAAACATTTTTAAACTTTTCAACAAAATTTTCTTCTTCCAATTTGAAATTTTACCTAATTTTTCTATATAAGCAACACTTAGAACCTAGAACTCATACAACTACTCTATATATTCTCAACATTTTTTTATAATATTGGGTAATTTTTTTTTGAATTAATTCTTATTTTTGGAAAATTTTCATAAATAAAAATATGATAAATTACATAATAAAAACGATCCATTTATAGTCTCCATAAAACCATGTTATAAAAATTAAAAAATTTATGAAATATGTGTATTAAAAACACTTCTCATTTCATTCAAATAACTATTTTTTACACAATATTATCAAGATAAAAATAAGATAAAAATAACCATTTTATGACATGTTTATTCCAAATGTAAACATCCATGTTTTCAATGCAATGACTCCTTTTATCCATTACTTGAAAGACAACTTCAAGCACTGATATTCAATTATTTATCATCTCATGAATTTATGTATATTTAATTTTTTTGTAAAATATACTATCGATATCATATATCTATCAGAATAAAATTGAATTCTATAATATTTATACCTGAAGTGGACTCTCCACTTGGATTCTTGGAACCCTTAAGGTAATATGAACAATTTCTTCTCTAATTTCCAAATTTGAAATAATGAAAAAATCATTCTTTGTTATTATTTCGATTATCTGGTGGTATAGACTCTCCATGACCTCTTTTTTTCCCCCTTTATCAAAAACCTTTACCATTCTACTTTTGTACCATCATCATGGTACTTGATCTTAGTCCACCCATGTATTTCTTAGAAACCCTCAAAATATTAACCTGGACCACCCATTTCTTCCTTATAAATCCTCAACATATTGAGGATATTTGGTAAAGGTTTACAAAATTTGTTCATATTATAATTCAACAAAAAAACCACTGGAACCTTTCTGGTAGTGATTTAAAAATGAAATCTTTGGACAATTGAAGCTTAAGAGGTGACCCTATCCTCTATAAGACATTTAAGTACCCAATTATATCGAGTACATGGGTGTAAACTAAGGTTAATTATATCATCTTTCACTAAAAAATAGATTTAGAAACATCATACCATTCATTCCTAACTTGATATTGATAAAGCCTTTTTAGTTCATCTATCATTTGATAGGCATCTATGGTCACATGTTTATTTTTAATTTATACTCCATGGTAACAAGAATGAGCGTGGATACTTCATGTGTATCTTTTATATGTTGATCATAGTCATCTAAATCCTTTTGTTGAACAACTTAATTGATGGGTTTCTTAATAAGTGGGTGTTCCAATACACAGACTTTTAATTCCTATTTGAGAACAATTCTCAAATTCCAATACTAGTTGAGGAAGTTGGTACTATTTTTTTATACTTTTAAAGGATTTATCTTAAGGTAAAGGTTAATTAAAATTCTATTTATCTACAATATAAGCTATTATTAGATGAGTATAATTTTTATAAACACTTAAAATGAAATTTAATAAATGGGACCCACTAAAAGGGAAACCCATTTTTAAATTCATCATTTCTATTTAGTGAGTTAAGATCCACATTTTACCATGACATACACTAATTTCATCATATAAATAATCGATTTTTATTTAAATTTGGAACAATCCCAATCATTACAATTATTATTTCTAGATGATTGAGTGTATAACTCTTTATTGAATCCATTATATGGATAATCTCAACACCATTCTTTTGTTATCCTTCATATGGGTTTCCTAACTATGTGTAACCCAAATAAAACCCCAAGGATAATCTAATAAAGAAAAATAAAGGGATAATAATGATTATCTCAACCTACCCAACAAGATAATCCAGAGTCTCTTATAGATTTATTACCTTACACAAGATAATCTAGGGGTACTTGTGCTAATATCAAAAATATCTGGTTGGATGATCATGGTCTTGAAAACTACTACTTTGGAAGGTATATAACACTTATAATTTGAAATGGATTTAATCTCACCATTTTATCTCATGATATTAAACTTTTTTATGCATGAATACTTCTAGAGATTTATATTAGAATACTATTCCATCCATAAAACCAATATGTTCAAACCATATTAGCATGAAACCATTTACACAACCTACACTATTGGAATCGATATGCATTCCAATGGGGATATACCCACAGTTTTCCAAAACTGTGGGTATAGCCCGTAGAAATTATCCTATTCCAAAAGTTTCATAAACACTATTGGTATAGGTCCCGAAATGTAAATGGATACCAACGGTTTTTTAAAACTGTTTTTTATAGAAATAGGAAATTCCAATGTTTTTAATAAAATGTTGGTATATATTTATCTATATTTATATACCAAGGGTTTTAAAAAATTATTGGTATAGAGTTCCCCCTAAATCCCAACCGTGACCTGTATCTCCTCACATCCAATTTCTCTTGACAGTTGACCCATCATCAAGATTATCTTTTCATATGGTTTTTCTTCAACATCAAATATGTGATTTATAGATCCATCATTTAGTATTCTCCTCATACAATTTCATCCGATTTGACTGTGTTTACTCTAAAATAAATAGTTCACTATGTGTAGAGTGGTGATGGAAAAATATTTGTCCAATATTACTTATGAAAGTGTCTTAATACCACTACTATACTAAGGATTTACATTAATATAGTCTAATATATTTCTTGTTAGTGAGATGTTATGAGTAGAGTTTGGATGTTTGTGGGATAAGTGAAAAGATTTTTTTTGTTTGAATTTTGGGTCCTATTTGACTTCCCATTTTATGACTTGATTAAGTAATTTAATTATTTCAATATTTTATTATTTTATCTTATTTAATAGCTAATTTTATCCATTATTGTAGTAAAATTTATATTTTTAATCTTCATCCCACATTGATGACCCCTTTATATAATCCAACTACCACGCAACTTCTTAAATATTATTCTAAAGGAATGAATCTGTCTTATCCCAAACTTATAAATTAATATCCCATCATACTATAGGAGCCTAACAAATACTCAAGATATAAAGATAATTCCATAATATAATTTCCTCTCAATGTATGGTTCAATTTTTATCTTCCAAGTGAACACTATAGAAACAATAACTTTTCCAGATAAGAATAATTCCATACTATAATTTTATTTTTTTGTGTATTGTATTCAATTATTTAATTAGCTATATTTCATAATAGAACTATTTCTTCTTCTAATTCTCTTTATAAAACAAATTCTATCATTCTCATACTCTAAACTCTATTTTCAATTATATACCTATTATTATTATTTCTAACACCCCGACCCCAAAACCCAGAGCCATTGCGTTATTTTAGTACATTGACATGATTAAAAGGAATAAAATCCCAAGGGACTGATCAATTTAGTAGTTTTGAAAAGCTATATGACATACATGATTCCCATTTTAAATTGGGAAATGGAGAATAAAACATGATACATAATACAATAAAATGAAAATCCTCCTTTGGATATTATTCAAAGAATTATTATTTATAACATGGGGAAAGGAAAAATAATATGGGTGAGCTCAAATGATCAATAAGGGTAAGTAAAGTGGAATAAATAAAGAATCAAAGAGAGTAAATTAATATGGAAAGGTAAATAACTAATAACACATTCCATTAAAACAAATAGATAAGGAATAATAACTATAAAATGGTAGATAACTAAAACACATGACATTTAATAAATAAAATGATAATGAATATTAACCATAGATATTTTAAATAATTGAATAATAATATGGAATAACAATAACTGAATACATAATGATGGAATGCATAACTATGGATATCTAAAACATATAATCAAGGTTTCATGCCAATAATCTAATAATTTTAAGGTTTCATTCCAAGAATCTAATACTATCAAGACTTTATGCTAAGAATATAATAAATGGGTAAAGCCTTTCCCAAAAACATATCTAGTTTGTCCCATGAAACCTACTGATGCATCTAGGGGCTATAGGAGGCCCTTCCCATCATATACCAAATCCAATGCATTCGTTATCTGTGAAAAAATGGATTTAATTAATAAAAAATGTACCATATCATCAAATATCCATATTGAATAAATAATATAGTTGAATCAATAATTCCCTAATAAAGGATAATTAACAACAAGGGTTGTTGATGTTGATTAATGGAAATATCATTTAATGATTATTAAAACAGTTTTGAAGAAAATAATCATTAAACATTCCAAAGTGTCCCATAACACTTTGAAAAATTTGAATCATAATTCCCATGAAGTAATAACAAAAAATTAAAATTATAATATCATTATAATAATGATATTCTTGATAAAAAATGTCAAACTGCAGTATATACACCATATAAAAGTGAATTGATGCATAATAATAAATAAGTCTCAATGGAATGTAAATTGAGATGAAATCCCTTACATTGAGTCCGAATTGTGTGTCTTTATATTCCTGAATAATAAAAATTTGTTAATTATTTGCTTCATTAACTTTTTCATGTTTATCATTAATTTTATTTAATTTATTAAAATATTCTAAACAACTACTTAAACAATTAATTTTACATCGGGTGTTTTGACCAAATTCAGTTCATGTGTTAAAAATGACTTTGGTAGGTCAACTATGGTCAAAGGGGTAATTATATAAACATATACATCATAGTAATCATAAAATAATTATTATATTTACACATAAATAATACTTTTAAAACCAATCATGTAATATGGTTATGAAAAATGAACTGATGTTACAATTATGGTGATAGTAGGTTGTATGCACGCATCAGTAACATTCACATTTTTCAATGATCATTATGGAATGAAGGTAAGTAACATTATGTATTCCTGTAATGATAATTAGTTCATAAATACCATTTTATTTAATCATATATACACATATATATAATTCTTTTTATGTAAAAGGATTTACATCACGTTGGGGATGCGGTAGTCCACACGTCCACGAACGACATCACTTTTTAGTGTGTGAAAAGGGTAATAAAGAAAATGATATATTATACTTACAGAAAGGTAATTATGTAATTTAATTCATATATATTTAATTTATTTAACATATTTTTAATTAATACCATCCTTACTATGTTCCATGTAGTGCGTGAATTTATCACATGAATTTGAGGATGTGGTTGTCCACACTTCCTCAAACAATGTTATAGTATTTAAAAAAATAGAAATTATAATGGTATATGTTATAAAATAATTATTGAAGAATAAAAAAATAATAAAAAAATAATAAATATCATATATATCATATATAAACAAAATTTTCATCATAATTCCCAACCATGAAAGGTGGTAAAAGAAAACAAACAACTTTTTTTTGTGAGGCGGTAGTTTATCGTACACAAGAATGGTAAGTTCGTTACCTATTAGATGAAGGTGTGTATAAGTGTAGGTAAAAACAATAAAATAATATAATCTCAATATATTTAAGATATTTATGTTGTTATATAATCATGAAATAATAATAAATTATGAAGTGGGGAAAAAATAAAAATAATGTGATCATTGAAGAACGTTACCAATTATTTGGGTAACTCCTTTTGGTTTATACCAAAAGCCTTACTTGGTTTAATTTCTTTCCAAAAGTGAGGCTTTTAGTATTAGGGGACAGAAGTTGGGAGATTATTTTTGTAGGTTTTGGTCAATATATAAGGCTCAAGGTGGTGTAAGGAAGTATGGGAGGAGGTAACCTTTTATAATTGAGGTGAGGGGTACTTTTCAAAACTCTCAAGCTAATAAATTAATATAAATTCATTTTTTCTTCCAAATGGATAAAAAGTGAGTTATTTAGAATATGATATTATTATGGGTCAATATAATTTCAACCAATAATTTTTAGACAATTTTATATTACATTATTACATTATCTTTTGGCATTAACCATTTGTTAAACCCTTTAACTCTTACCGTGACAAATTGACTTTTTACTCTTTAAGGGTTAATATAGTTACTATAAAATGCCAAAAGAACCATAAATGAGTCATGACTGAAATTTTTAAATTTATACAATAATTTTTCAGAAGATTATATTTTTATAAATTTTATATCAATTAATAAAATATTATTTATTTTAAAATATCATTAATATCAATTTTGACACTATTCATATCTTGACTTTTTAAAAAATGTCTATACACAAGATAAATTCAACAAAAACCCTTTAATACACCCTTAATATGTCTATGTAACATATTAAATTCATGTATGATATCAATTATATGAAATTATACTTATTTTAATATTTTTTATATTATTTATTTGAATTGTCCATTAATTAAACAATTACTGCATCATCATTATACTAGACATTAATTTAAATATTTATTCCATAAAATATAAAAATAAATAATAATGATGAATATAAAAATTTTATATTTCCAATTAGTATTTATATTCAAATATATATTCTTAATAACCATATATAAAAAATGTAATACTTATTAGAAACATGAGTAAGACACATTGGACTTTCCTTATAATAAAATACTATAAAAGACTTAAAGTATTCCAAGTGGCACAAAGAGCTGATAAAATCGACCCAAAAATGGGTTTTTATACAATAATGTGTCCAATAAATTTTTTAAAAGTGCTAAGGTAATTTTATAATTCTTATAATATTATTTTTACCCTTAATTACCTGATTTACCCTTAATTGTTGTAATTAATTTTAATTACTTTTACCTATTTGTTGGTAAAAAACTAAGTTGATATTATTAGAAGAAAAATATAATAATTATTACAAACATTTATTTCCTTTTTTCTAAATTCAATTCACATAAGTGACAAAATTAAGTTTAATGCTAATCCACCAGATGAGATGATAAAGCGGGGTTTTAAAGAAAAAACTTTAAAAAGTTTGCTAACTTTTTGTATATAAATTTAAAGTAAAATTGGTTCAAATGAACTAAATTGGTTTAAAAGATATAAATTTTTTCTAATTATACTTTAAAACCAAATCAAAATATACTTTTAATATAAAAATAAATTAGATGAAAATGTAGTTTTGAACTAAAATGGAGTTTTTTTCAATATTCATCAACAAATGAAACTTGTCAGAAAAATAATAAAAAATCAAACAAAGTAAATTTTTATATTATTATTTAATATAATAAGTTTATTTTGTCAAATAAAACATATAAAAGTGTCAAAAATTGGATTTAAAATAGGTTCTCCGTTAAAAGGTGGTAAAAGTTCCTTTATAAAAATATTGATTTTTATGTGTAATATTTAGTTTAATTTATATTATACTTATAAAATATATTTTATGAATGAAAAAAATATTTTATTGAATATTTAAAATATATTTATTAAATTAATATCACTCATTAATTGTAACTAATATAATTTATTAGGATAAAACAACTTTGTGAGAATAACAAATAGTTTTTTATAAAAATACTCCATTTATATTCAACTGGTTCTTATATTCATTTATAATTAATTTATAACCAATTAATTAAACTACATATTTTTATAAGTTAGTTAAGAATATTCATAACCCCCGAATTAAAGACAAGTTTATTTCATATTATATTAAATAATAATATTTTAATAATATTTTAATAATATTTTATTGTTTGGTAAAATTCAACATTGCATATAACACAAGAAAAATCATTTTTGTGTGAATCGTAAGATTAACATGGCGTTGCATACAAATCAATCTAGAAAAAAATTACATTTACTCAAAAATGAAAACATTGTAATATCTTGGGGTGTTACATTCTCCCCCACCTTAATTAAATTGCATCCTCACAATTTAAATGTGATCTCTATAGTATAGGGTTTGATATTTGAAAATATTTTTTTTGAAAAAACCACATCATAAATTGGTTTAATAACACATATTTTTAATAAGAGGGAAAAGAAAATGCAAAGGTCACCACAAAACTAGGATTTTGAATAGAATAACATTTGCGAAAACATGGATATGGATGGGAAGTATAACCATTATGTTTTGATAGAGAGTGATAGAGATAATGTTCATGATAATGTTTTTGACCACAAAACCATAAACCAATGGAATGAATAATGTTCCTTGATATCATAAAAAAGGATTATAATAGGACAAAGTTTTTGTTTTAAGACCCTTTTATTAGAGTTGAGGGATTCTTTTACTATCTAGAAATAACACTCAATAAAACTTTATTGATTTCTTTTTATAACATAATTTCATCCTTTGGTTGTGCTTTGATCTATTTTCAATTCATTTAATACACCTGGAGATGGATATTCAAGATGAATTTTTATGCCTGAATCACTTTTGATGAATCATATGGTCCACAAGTATTTATTTCATCTTATAAATGTTTACAAAAAAGAGGTTCATATAAAGTATCCAATAAATCATAATTTAACCACAAAAAATAATATCCAATGTTTAAATTAATCCATTCTAACCTTAAGACTCATCCAAAATACATATTTTCAAATAAAAAGTCCAAAAATTTATAATGAAGGTCACTAAAAAACTAAAATATACTTAATATTAGATTTACCCCAAAACAACATAATGTATATGTATTGTCACTTAACATATATTTGATCACCTTAAAAACCTTAATTAAAACATTCATGCTTCCAAATACTTAAAGAAAAAGTATTGTATTAGAATCCTTATATATCTCATGATTTTTATAACTAGAGCACCATCAAAGAAATAATTCTTGAATCCAAATAATAAATAACTTTAATTATTATAATTCATTCTTAAATAATTAACTATGCTTCATCATATCATTCCTTAATACCTTCTTCCTTTCATTTTTCATTTTTACTCTCTTCATCATCAACAATATAACCATTACTTTTATAACCTTTATGATTCTAACCACTAACCAAAGCTCAAAGCACAATGTGAGAAACACTATTCATAGTGATATAGTCATGAAGAATCATTTATAGGATGCCTAAATCATGAAATATTCTTCTTAATATTTGAGTACATAGGTTTAACTTAGGTTATCCATGGTATTAAGAAATCCCTAAGACAAAATATTATTATAAGACTTATCCTCAAAGTCATTCATAAGGTTTTATTTTTTATTTTGTGATTTCCTAAATCTAGTTTCCAAGGTTACTGTTAAACTTCCTTTGATACCAACTGTGACACTCTGACCCTAGAAGCTTGGATCCAGTGCATTATTTTATTACATTAGCATGATTACAAGGAATATAATCCTAAAGGACTGACCATTTTAAAAGTTTTTGAAAGCCATATTAGATACATGATACCCATTTTACATTGGTAAATAGATAATAAAACATGATACGTAATAAAATTAAATGAATATACTCTTTGAAAGATTATTCAAATAATTATGCTTTATAACCTGGGGAAATGAAAAATAATAATTTTGAGATAAAATGATCAGTATGGTTAATTAAAGTAGAAGCAATAATGAATCAATGTGATTAAATTAACATGGAAATGTAAATAAATGATAATACATGCCCTTAAAATTACTAGATAAGGAACAATCAATATGGAAATGTAGATTACTAAAACCCATGCCATTCGATCAATAATCTCATAATGAAACTTAACCATGAATATTATAACTAATTGAATAATCTCATATTATAATAATAACTAAATACATAATGATGGAATGCATAACGATGGATATCTAAAACATATCGTTGAGGCTTCATGCCAAGAATCTAATAATTTCAAGGATTCATGCTAATAATCTAATACCATAAACGCTTCATGAAATGAATCAAATAAATGGGTAAGGACTTGGCCAAAATCACAACTAGTTTGTCTCAGGAAATCTACCTATGCATCAAGGGGATATAACATTCCCCACCCGTCACATACAAAATATAATACATTCCTCATATATAGAAAAATCAATTCAATTTAAAAAAATGAACCTTATAATAAAATATCTATATTGAATTAGTAATATGGATTTATCAAAAATTACCAAGTAGTGGATAAGTAACAAAAATGTTTTTTTATGTTGATGAATGGAAATATCATTTAAAGATCATTTAAACATTCTTGAGGAAAATAATCATTAAACATTCCAAAGTTTCCCATACCACTTCGAAACATTTGAATCATAATCCCTATGAATGAATAAAATAAAATAAAATATATAATATAATGAGAATAATTATATTCATGATATAACATGTCAAAGGGTAGTACATACACCACATAAAAGTGAATTGGTGCATAACAAAAAATAAGTCTCAATGGAATGTAAATTGAGAAGAAATCACTTACCTTGAGTTTGAATTGTCATGTGTGTCTTTATATTTAGGAATAATAAAATTATTTTAATTATTTACTTTATTCAAAAGCTTTTCATGTTTATAAATATTTTATTTTACTTATTATAATGTTGTAAACAACTACTTAAACAATTAATTTTACATTGGGTGTTTTGAACAAATTCGGTTTACGTGTTAAAAACATCTTCGGTAGGTCAACTATGGTCAAAGGGGTCATTATATAAAAATCTAAAGAATATTAATTGTGAAATAATTATCATATTTATACATCAATTATGCTTTTATAACCAATCATGAAAATTGTTATGAAAAATGAACCAACATTACAATCATGGAGACGGTAGGTCGTATGTTTGCAAGAGTAATGTTCCCATTTTTCAATGACCATTATAGAAAAAAGGTAAGTAAAATTATATATTTAAATAATAATTATTATTTGATAAATAAAATTTTATTTAATCATATATAATTATATATATAATTCTTGTAATGTAAAAGGAATCACATTGCATCACGGAGGCAGTAGTCCACACGTCCACGAATGATGCTCTGACTTTTTAGTGTGTGAAATTAAAATAAATAAAATGATTTATTATATTTTTAGAAAGTTAATTATGTCATTAATATCATATATATTTTATTTATGTCACATATTTTTAATTATTACCATCCTTAGTATGTTCTATGTAGTGTGTGAACATATCACATTACTTTGAGGAGGCGGCAGTCCACACTTCCACAAATGATGTTATCATATTTACACAAAATGGAAAGTATAAAGGTATGTGTTATAAAAGAATTAAAGTAGAATAAATACATAATAAATATCATATATATCATATATAAATAATTTTTCCATCATAATTACCATTCACTAAAGGTGGTAAAGGGAAAACAAACAACTTTGTTTCGTAAGGTGGTAGTTCACCGTACACAAGAACTGTAAGTTTGTTACTCTTTAGATGAAAGTGTGGGTAAGTTCAGATAAAAAACTTAACATTATAAAATATAATAATATTTAATATACTGATGTTATTATATAATAATATAATAATAATAATAAATTATGGATTTGGGAAATAAATAAATCAAACATGATCGTTGAAGAACATTACCTCTTATTTGGGTAACTATTTTTGTTTTATACCAACATCATTAATTGGTTTTCTTTATGCCTATATTAAAGATTCTAAGATGATGGGATGGAATTTGGGAGATTATTTTGGCTAGTTTTGGTTGATCTAGAAGGCTCAAAGTGGTGTGAGGAAGTAATGGAGGAGATTCCCTTTTATAATTGAGGCGAGGCATACTTTTGGAAATTCTCAAACTATTAAATTAATATAAATTAGTTTTATATTAAAAATGTCTCTATAGTGATTTATTTCTAATATAATATTATTATGGTTCTAAATAATCTCAAAAAATAATTATTCGAAAATTTTAGGTCACATTATTACCCTTGTCCTTTCACATTATCCTTTTGTTAAACCCTTTAACTCTTACCATGACAACTTAGCTTTTTTACATTTTAAGGGTTAATATAGTTACTATAAAAATACAAAAAAATGATTCATGGAAGAAATATTCAACATTATCGAAATAATTTTTCTGAAAATTATATTTTTATGAATTTTATATCATTTAAGAACTTTTTTTAAAATATCATTAATGTCAATTTTGACACTATTAATTTCTTGACTTTAAAAAAAATATAAATTCATAAGATAACTTCAAACCAAAACATTTAATACACCCCTAATATGTCTAAGTAGTCTATAAAATTCGTGTATGACATAAATTATTTCAAATTATATTTATTTGAATGTTTTTAATAACATTTGTTTGATATGTCCATTAATTAAACAATTATTGTATTATCATTGTGCTAGACTTTAATTTAATTATTTATTCCTTAAAAATTAAAAATAAATTTTCATTATTAATATAAAAATTTTATATTTCCAATTACTATTTATAGTTGAATATATCTTCATAATAATCATATATAAACAATGTAATACTTATTAGAAACATGAGTAATACATATTAGATATTCCTTATAATAAAATACTATGAAAGCCTTAAATTCATCCAGATGGCTCCAAGTGCTCAACTTTTTTTTCCCAAAGATGATTTTTTTCAAAAATAACTCATCCAAAACAATTTGGAAAAGTTATAAGATAATTTTATAATTCTTATAATACTATTTTTACCCTTAATTACCCGATTTACCCTTGAATATTGTAATTAATTGTAATTACTTTTATTAATATTTTTAGTCAAAAACTAATTTTAACTTATTAGAGTATAAATATCATACTGATTACAACCATTTATATATATATTTTTCTAAATTCAATTCACATAATTTAAAAAATTAAGTTTAATGCTAATCCCGCACATGAGATGATAAAATAGGTTTTTAAGTAAAAATGTCCACAATTTTGATATGTTTTTGTATCTAAATTTAATTTAAAATTTTTACCAATGACATAAATTGGTTTAATTGATAAAAAATTGTTTTAATTATACTTTAAAACAAAATAAAAACATAATTTAACTATATAAATAAAATAGATGAAAATGCAGTATTTTCCCATATTCATCAAAAAGTGAAACTTCTCAGAAAAATACCAAAAAACGAAACATAGTAAATTTTTCTATCTATATTTAATATAAGAAGTTTATTTTTTCAAATTAAAAGTATAAAAAATTGGATTTAAAATAGGCTATGCATTAAAAGGTGGTAAAAGTGTCTTTATAAAAATATTGATTTTATGCTTAATATTGGGTTTGTTATTTTCTTATGCTTATAAAATATTTTTGATTATTTTACAAAATATTTGATTGAATATATATAATATATATTAAATTAATGTCACTCACTAATTTTAATTAATATAATTTATTAGGATAAAACAAATTTGTGAGCATAAAAAATATTTTTTTATAAAAACACTCTCTTTACATTCATTTGGTTCTTATATTAATTTCTAATTAATTTTTAACCAATGAATTAAACCATATATTTTCATAATTTAGTTAATCCTATTCATAACCACCAACTTAACGTCTTGGTTATATCATATTATTTTAAATAATAATATCTTAATAATTTATTATTGTTTGGTAAAACTAGGCCTTGTATGTAACACAAGACAACTCATTATTGTGTGTAGAGTAAACTTAACATGATGTTTCATATAAATAAATCTAACAAAGAAATTAAATTTATTCAAAAAAAATATTATAAAGTCTTGGGGCATTACATTCTTCTTTCCTCTAATGTACAACATGTAATAATGAATTATTTTCCTTCTTGGATCACATATATTAGTCTTATCTCAATATCAGACATGGTAGTGAATCACAAATTCTCTCTTAAAATTATATTTTCAATTTTTTTCTACCCTCTCTCTATTTCTAGAACTGTTGTGTGCATTTTTAAAAACTTTCTCCAAGACTCTGACCCTTAATCCAATAGTTGGGATCAATATTATTTCCACTAATCCTTAAATATTTAGCCATGTGTCCCACTCATTTAAAGTGGTCAAAACACACCACTTTAAGTTTATTCAATTCCCTAGATCTTGTAAAAATTATTATCCTTTTTGAATTTAAATTAAATTTTCAAGTTATTCAAGACATTGCTTAATAATGGAATTATATGTATCCTTATGGAATAATCATATTAAAATTCCTTGAAGATCAGGGTGAATTATTCTCATATATCCTTAAAATATGGAAATGTTGTAGTGTGGTCCTATAGTTTTATTGTGGACTTATATTTTAGAATCCTCCAGGATTTTAATGGATTCTTAAAAAGTTATAATACTTACAATGTAATTAAAATTTTACTATGTGGCAATTTTTTACTATTCTCAATGTCTCATATAACTATTGTGTGGAATTCTTAATGTGGAGCGATCCAATCCACCTTCACATTCCAAAACCACACAAAATTATCATGGAATATTCACTGAAACAAAACCTCACTCTTTATAGTGAAATATACATAATTGTGGTGTGATACTCAATCAATTACTCTTAAATACATTGAGTTTATTATTAACAATGACATGTTACAGTGTGGTTCAATCTTATATAGAATTTGTATACTCTTATGAAATTACATTTATAGAAATGCCTCTTCCTTTATGGTGTACCAAATCATCAAGCACTCCAAATTGTTCTTATGTTGAATATGTTATGATGTGTCATATAATCTTATAATGTGGTATCTCTATAATTAATCTTATATCGAATATGATTATAATTATATGATCTTTGTTTATTATTTTTCATAACTTAATGTAGTGTGAAAACAATATGTATGGTGAAATGTATCCTCCATATCCAAAATTTTATTCTTACATGAGAACTAGTAAGGCATGATAATCAATGTTACAACATGTTGTGATATTTCTTTAACATGGTTACCATAATCTTTTCCATATAAGTTGTAAGAGGATATTAGATAATGGTATCACCGTGTGAATTATATAAAGGTGACATGATATATGATTTAACATGATATCATTTAAATATGGTATTGATTGACTTTATTATCTAAAATTTATGAATGTGATCATAGTTCATTGAATAAAAATATAGATTCTAATGAGTCTTACTTAAAGATATATAGTTGAATCAGTTTTTTAATGATAACCTAACGCTAGGGTAGTTGTGAATCACTTGACCAAACTAATAAAATTGAATTGAAATGACTTAATTTGACCCAAGAAGACCTGAGTAGACATGAAATACACTAAAATACATCAAACTAAACTAAATTGAACCTAAATATACTAAAATATATAGTAATTATGAAGAAATTAACTAACTTGAACAACATTAAATAAAACCCTAATAGGCACACACCGAACCAAACCAAATAAAAAAAGCCAAACACAACAAAACTAAATCGACCATAACTAAACTAATAAAAAACAAACAGAACTTACCAAATTGAATAGAACAAATATGTACCAAATTGAACCAAACCATATAAAGAAACACTAAAAAAACCAACTAGAATTGATTTGAACCAATGTAAATAGAACCGATTTGAAACAAACTAACCCAATTTGAATCAAACTATTCCAGATTGAAACAAATGAAATTGAAATAAACCGCATGCAATTGAACTGATGATACACAAACCCAACTGAATGAAACTAGAACAAATCAATAAATAATTACCTAACCTAACCCAACTAAAACTGAATTTAAATGAATCTAATTAAATTTAATTAACCCAAAAAAACTAAACCGAATCAAATGAACCTGAACTATAAAACATTTAAGGGGAGAGTTACTAAGGAACCTATCTGAAGGTCCTTTATGCCTTATTAATTTATTCACTCAATTCCATCCCATTTAAATAATGTCTTTAGGTATTTATATTCCATAAGAAACATTTTTATAATTAAATATTTGACCCTCGATTTATTTGGCACATTATTACTCATTGATATAATGGAATTCAATATCATGATTTTATATTTATGTATTTATATATATATACAGTCTTTTGTTATCTTTTATATTATGATTCTCATATATACTAGTGTGTCACTTATGGTTTCATATAAAGTGAATAATTCTCATTTCCATAAATATATTTTTTATTTAACTTCAATATTATTTTATTGATTTTATGACATAACATATAACATCTTTTTTATAGAATGGATAGAAGTTGGATATATGAAATTTATTGAATATCAATAAATTTTCTAAATAAGTTAAAGATATATTTAGATTTTTCATTTAACAATGCTTCAGATAGTGGTTGCATACACTGCCCATGTTATAATTGTGTTGGAAGACCTTGGTTGATACATGAAGAAGTTAGCTACCATATATCCATGTATGGTTTTCAAACAAAATAATATGTGTGGTATCACAATGGGGAGAAATTGAAATACCAAAATGTTTATGATCTAAGTGATAGGATTGGATTGTAGAATTTATTATATGACCAGTTTCTATTTATTTGTCATCATGAGAAGGAAGGGATACTGACCCAAGTAGACTTCTATATGATAAAACATGATGCATGTAATGAGAATGATTATTTTGAAAGGGTAAAAAAATTGAATGATGCTTCCAAGACTCCAGTATATTGAAAATGTGGTAAAATGAAAAAGTTGGAATTTTTAATCTTACTATTTCATGGGAAAACCATGTTTGGGATTTATAATACTACTATCAATTACATTCTTACAATTTTGAAGGGCTTGCTTCTAGATGATGAAAATATTCCATAAAACCACTCTATGGCATGGAAGTTAGTTGAAGAACTTGGATTTTCAAAAAAAAACCATCCTTTCCCAAAATATTTCATCTTATTCTAGGAGGAAACTGTTGAAAAAAATGATTTTATAAAATTTGGAACATCCTGATAGAAGCCAAAAGATGATGGAACACCATTTCATGTTCCACAAAAAGTAATGTGGAACTTTCCATTGATCCATAGAATCTAGAATCTTTTCATGTCTGATAAAATATCAATAAAAATGAGATGTCATGATAAAAGGAGAAAGAATAATAATGATGAATTGGATTACCCTGTAGATGGATTTTCATTGTGGACATTTGATGCTCGATATCCTTATTTTTTAGCTAAAGTGCATAATGTGATTTTGGGTATTTCATGTGATGGTTTTAATCATTTGGGAATATTATTACTTCACAAAACACATGGTCAGGTTTCATACACATTTAAAACCTTCCTCTAGGGATGTTTCTGAAGATACCTTTCACTTTCATGAGTATAATCATATCTAGACCTTTTGATCCCAGAAATGATATAGATATATTCATGAAACCATTAATAAAAAAATTGAAGAATATTTATAATGTGGGTTTGAACATATATAATGCATGTTCGAAATACATATTTCAGATGTGTGTTGCGCTTATGTGGAAGATTAATGATTTTCCTACTTATTCAATGATGTTTGGATTGATCAAAAAGGGAAAACTATCATGTCCTATTTTTATAAAGAATACAAGATCCATAATATTGAAATATCACTATAGGTTCAGATTTATGGGAAATTGATGATTCTTGTCAATGTACCATCTATATAAGAATAATCATTGAAGATTTGACAATACCATGGAGAATAACAATCCACATCAGCATATGTCTGGAACTGATGTTCTTAATGAATTGAAATATTTCAATTTTTCATTCGGGAAGGGTTAGATGAAATGTAGAAATAGGAAGAATATTCCCATTTAAACATTTTACAATTGGAAGAAGTGAAGTATATTCTTTGAGTTTTCTTAATGATCAACCAATTTTTTACATCCTTGCATAGACATAATTTACATTGAAAATAATATATTTGAAATATTTATTTCATGTAATCTAAATGTTAAGGGAAATTAAAAAATGATTTATGATCTCGATGTGACTTTGTGGATTAGGGAATTAGAATATAATTTCATCCTAAGTGTATTAGTGAAAATAAATGGAAAGTTTTTTTTGATTCTTATGTGATGAAACCTGTAGAAAAAAAATCAATTTTTGGAAGTACTAGAGATTATTAAAGTTCCCAATGGATATTCAAGAAACAAATCAAAATAGGTCAACAAAAGATAGTTGAAGCTAAAATCTTTAAAGACTTATGATTATCAAATCATTCTATATTATTTGATTCCAATTGAAATCTATCATATTTTATCCCATAATGTAAGGGTTTTAGTTATTCGGTTGTGCCATTTCATTAGATATCTTTTTTATATGATTTTTTTGAAGTATTTATTGATTTTTTTGGTAGAGGTACTATTAATTTTTTATGAGTTAGGTAAAATATTTCCTACATCATTTTTCACATGCATACTATATCTAACTATCCATATTCCAACCAAAATGTTTCTTATAGGAACTGTAACTTTTCAATGGATGTATCCAATTTAAATAAAAATTTACACATTTAATTCTTATGTTCTGATCGGAAATCATCCTAAAGGTTCTATTGTAAAATTTTATTTGGCTCAAGAATTTAGAGATTTTTGTTCAATGTATTTGTCTGATCATACTACGAGAAAAAATATACCAATGAGAAATAAAGGAGAATATTCTGAGAAAATTGAACCCAAATTTCCATCAGTTCCCCAAACATGGGGAATTATTAGATCATATACACTGACCACATTAGGCCTTTTGGTGAGGGATATGGATTATCACATAGGTTTGTTTAACTATGATTTGTTCGATGAGTACATAAATTAAGTAAATTTAACATGTATATCTTATCTCATATCATTTAATTTTACATATCTATTAAAATATTTCTATTTTTTTCGATATGGAACATAAACAAATGATAAATAGAAGGCATCGTTATGTATCTTTGATAAAGAGAGATACTTTTGATAGAAAAGAGTTTTCTAATTGGTTGAAATGGAAGGTATAAATATTACCCTAATTTTAATTTTACATGCCTTCTTGGTCTACTACTTTTCTATTTTTCAGTTTTTGGAGTGTTCAGAGGAGGCTCATAGGGAGTTTGAAGAAGTTCAATTGATAAAGGGTGGAAAAAGAGAGATTACACACTGTGTAATCAGATTACATGATGTGAAAGTGAGTTTCACGGATTGTCTTGGAGTTTTCACATCATGCAGACATTTTACATGGTGTGAAGAGGAGTTTCACGATGTGTAATATTTTAGGGTTAGAAAAGTAAAATAAATTTAAGTTGTAGCACATTTTTCAGTGAAAATCGAACCTTCGATATTACATGATGTGAAAGGGTATTACATGTCATGTAATACTCTGATCCAGTTTCATTTTAAAATTCTTTTCAATTAAAATTTAAATCATTTCGACATTTTCTATCCTTTATCTTATTCCAGAGAAACCCTAGACACCCTGATGAGTCCTTCGAACCCCACTCCACCCTCTTTGATCTATCAATCTTGGTGGTTGTTTGTTGGCAATCCCTGATTGATCCATAGTGGGTTTTCTCCTCTTTCTCATCCATTTCCTCTTGTTCTTACCCATGGATTTACTGTCGTGATACAGTTTAGCTCAATTTGGAGGTTTGGGCATCATTTTGATAATCTTGTGGTGTAGAATAGGTTGACCCACATTTCTATAGGTGCATTTGTCACTTGCTAAGGTTATTCTTCACCCTGTAGAGCACAAATGATTTGATAAGATTATTAGAGGTAAGATTTACTTTTTTCTCTTCAATTGTGCATCATATGGGAGGTATTTAGTTTGTCTCACCTATGGATCATAGTTGTTCAAGGATAATCAAATATACAAATCAGTTAAATGAAATTAAAATGGGTAAGGGGATTTTTTGCATGATTTTGTAGTTTTGATATTATGATTATGATATTGGGATTATATGTTTTTTATGCCTCACTGAAAATCATGGCTATTGGGGTCCTTTTTTGTGCATTAAATGGATTTCATGTTGTTTGGTTCATATTTAACACTTATATATGTAAATATGTTAATCACATAAATTTGTCTAATGAGTGGATTCCCCAAGACTTGGTTTCTGTGATAACGCCCTTGAATGATGAAGTAGAATTAAATAAGTGACCCCTTTGATAAATATAAATTTTACATTGTAGTCTATGATGAGATGTGTGGAATGGTTGTGGCTGTGTGTGTAGGGAAGATTAAATGAGAATTTTCTATGTTGTGATGTGTGGGTTTTCTCTAGTTTTTGTTGTGGTTTGTCTGTGAGAATGGTTGTGTGTTGTGGGTTGGCCTAACTGGTGCTATGGATGAGTTTTTAGATGATAAATCAACCTGGATTCATAATAGAATATGAGGTTGAGAGATTGATTAATTGTGGAATGGATGAGAAGTGTTGTGCAACAGGGCCATGATCAGTCTATGTGGTGATACTTTGCTGGATGTGGTTGTGTGCAGATGTTTTTTTGGAGGGATGACTTTGAATAAGGATGGTGATGGTTGGTAAAGGTAATTATACTGGAGTTTCTCTATGTATGACTTGTGCTGTGTTTCTTGTTATGTGTTGTGCTTTATAGTTTCCCCTATATTAATGGAATAAATAAATAAATAATTGGTTAATAAAGTTTGGAACTAACTTGGGATGGTTTGTTTAACAGATTGAATTAATGATTTGTGAATAAAGAATGGTAATGGTTAATTAATTTGGTTGGAAATATGAATTGGGTGGTGGATTGGTTTGTTATGTTGTTATTTAGAGGTAGTAGAAAAGTTGTTAGTGTTGTGAGCAGGTTTTTTGTTTGAGAACCCATAGGTCAAGCTAGAGTGTTTTTGGTATTCTATTTTTATTACATATACATGTGTTTACCTTGTGATTTATATACGCACCCCAACCTAGTTGAGCACTATGTTCTGAACACCCCCATCGTTATAGGGGAGTATTTCTTTCGCAAACATCCCAGTGGGAGGATGGCTGGCTGGCCACCCACTCGTCCATGAACCCTTTTCCAAGTGGTGGTAGCCCAGCATTTTCCGGGCAGGTTGTGGGTGGAGAGGCCCAAGTGTGTGTAGGCGGGTTGTGCTTTCCCTGCTATTTTTGAGATGAGATGTGTCGTTATTTCCTAGGTGTTTTCAGGATGATATGTGTGGTTCTTTCCCAAGTTTTTTCAGGATGATATGTGTCGTGATTTACCATGTGTCATTGGGATGTGGTGTGGTTTGTGACCCAGGTGTCTGCGGGCAGGATGTGGTGTGGTTTGTAGCCCAGGTATCTGCGGGCGGGATGTGGTGTGGTTTGTGGTCCAGGTGTCTGAGGACTATATGTGATGTGGTTTGTGTACTTGGTTTGTTTAGGTGGGACGTGATGTGTTTTTTAGGGCTCAGGTGTGTATAGGAAGGTTTTGATGTGGTAATTTCAGAAGAGGTGGGAGTGTGAGGACATTTTCCATTTGGAAAGGGAAGTTAATAATTAGGAAAGTGGTGAGGGTTACCCTATCATTGATGTACATCATATTACATTACATGACTTGTGTTATTGGGTGAGCGTTCCTTGGTGAGGCTGGGATGGTAATTATACATGTTAGGTGTTGTTTTGTTCCGTTATTTTCTCCCATGGGCATTAGTATGCTTCTTTCAAATATTCATGATAGACTTTGGTTTTTCTACTGAGTATACTTGTATACTCACCCTACATATGTAAAACTGATTTCACGTTTTTAGGAGGATTATGTGAACTCTTCTAGACCTTACTAGCTCGGATCTTGACAGTCGATGTGTCACTACTTTAGCTTGCTTTTGGGTACCTTATTTCGGAGACTTTTTTATTTGTACCAGTTCTATTTAATACATGCATATGTGATGGTTTTTGGATTTCTTTTATATATGTCTTGGAGTTTTTTGCATTATCCATCATATCTCTCAATCTTGTTTAAAAATAGGGTAATGCCTTCCATATTGTGTGATCTATATACCCTTAGTGCTAGTCTCTAACTTGGAGCCTATTGGAGGCATGACTCAGGGGTCGTTATCTCCCTTTCATCATTACCAGCCCATGAGGGGTATCCTTGGTGGGAGGGGGTCATGAAAATAATAAATTAATAAAATAAATATTTAACTATGTATAATATTCATTTATATTTCATAAATTTAGTTTTCTTGCTAACTCTATCTTTAAGGAAATGAGAGCTTTGGATTTGGGTGAAAATTCCATGGTTTATGAATGAAAATCAATTGTGATCAATGAGTATATATTTAATATCACTAAATGAGAAACGAACATGAGAATACCACACGATGGTGTTTTGGTAATGACCACAATAGACTGTGTATCTCTATATGGGGCAATGATAGACGATCATCCATGAGAGGTATGGAGCTAGGTGCCTTCACAATGCAGATGTTGGGGAGGGTATTTTTCAAATGTGTTAGGTCTTGGGCCTTTTAGGTCTTGTATTGGGTCGTGTATGGGGCTCATGCCTTGAGCCTATGGGTCATGTAAGGGTTCCCCTTTAACCCTTAAAAGGAGGAATATCCAAAAAAAAAAATAATGCATTCAGTCCATTCGGGTAAAGTATTACTCTCATGGTCGAGTCACTATGATGAAATTCTAGTGGTTTGATTCAATGCCGAGTCATGATGAATTTATTGATGATTTTGGATTTCTTATTATTGAAATGACTCACACTCTTTCTACTGATGAACCATATGTATTGGAATAAATGGTGAAACAATTTTTCTATGTGAAAGATCATCTTAGACATAAATTTGGTGTCATTATTGATGTAACCCAAAGACATATTTTTGATGATGGTGATAATGGAATTAACACCATCCCTACTCCCATTGTTCGAGATCCATTTATTACTTATAATGACTCCAATATTTCAATTTTCAGAGTTTATTGTGAAAATTAAGTTATGGTTGGAAATATATAGAATCATCCATATGTGTTCTTAGTTCTTTTGGTTTAGCTAGACTTGGTTTGTTGAGGTTTGTGCTATAAAAATTTATTTTCTATTGATTAAAAATATTTTTGTTTCCAACTTATCCTTTATGTGAATTTTTAATATTTAACAGTTGCAGTTTTCTTTGATTTTAATTTTCTAATATTTAATTGAACTGTATTCAAACCTACCAAACCAACAAAATGAAATAATTAAATTAAAAAAAAAGATGAATTGAATTGTACATATTAAACTAATTGATGTGAAAATCAAAACCCGTGACAATAACGACATAACCAAAAAAATGAAACAATTGCCAAACCAAAATTTTTCCAAATGACCTAAGATTAATAAAAATGGAAAAATGAACTAATAAATTGAAAAAATGAACCAAATTACCTAAGAAAATTAAAAATATAAAAATGACCTAATCAATTGACAAAAATGAACCAAATGACGTAAAAAAATTGAATTGGATCAAATTGAAAATTGAATCAAAACTATATCATATCCATGTTAAACATGATAATATGAATGTACTACTTTTTCTATGAAATGTATTATGTTTTTATATTCTTACCACTAAATATAAAATGTTTTTGTTATATCACTGCATGTCTTGTTTTTGGTTTGACAAGTGGTATTATTTAATTAAATAATGTTCATATTCATTCTTGTTTGGGTTACACATTAGTTATGAATTTATAATTAATCTCATATTTGTTTTTAAAAGTAGGAAATGAAAACAATTGAGGAGATATGAAGAAAAAGGATGATAGATAAAAATTTCTGAATGAGTGAGATTGACTTACCTTCTTTAGTGCCCACTATGATTATTTTATTTAAAATATATATACCAATAACATATAATGCCATGTTATTATTATTTTTTATCTTTTAATTAGGATCCAACACATAGGTATTGAATATTCTCTGACCAGCCTAGTAGTTATAGTGCTCAAGCGAATGATATGAGGGGGGGGGGGGTACTAGAGTTAGGCGCTCTAGTTGGTGTACCTGAACACACCCCTTCCCTCCCCCTGACATACCATCTACCACACCTTCTGATCCTGCTATGTTGTTAGAGACACCTAGGATATTTAGGCCGATCATGATTTCACCACCATATTCATTTGATCCCCCTTTCCTATCTTTACCTTATCCTATAATGATCCCTACTCCTCATCCATATTATGCATTTTCACAACCATATTTTCCATCTTCTTTTCCTTATAGTTCCTTATCTTCGAGATTCTACATTTCTACTTCTTTGCCTCCTGATCTAACACATTTTGAGCCTTTAGAACATACACTTGGACCCACTCCATATGTACAGGTTGATGTTTCTTTAGAGATTAGGGATACAACGATGTCCATTGATCAGACAGCCTCAGGTATATTTATAGAACCCTATTAATTTTTTAACATAATTTATTTTCATTATAAAATGTATTGATATAATATTTATTTTTGTTATTTAATAACTGGATCTTCTGATAAGCAGCTTGGGTGTACACACATACGTGTAGTGTTGAACCACCTCAAACATCTAATAGTAGAGAACAACTAAGACCACCAAATGATTAAAAAAATCTGGTGGGAATGTAAGAGTTTTTTGGCGATGATTTCCAAATACTTCAACATCATTCCTGTCAAACTACTCTCCTAGAGAAACTTGACAAATTATGTAAAGGGTAATACTTAGAAAAAATATGGGTAAACAAATTATTTGGATTTAATGTTATATTATTATTTTATTTATATGAATTAATATTTTGGTTCTAGATTCATTTTAATTTTACAGATAGTGAGGATGTGAGGCTAGCAAAAATCATGGAGTTAGGTGTGATATAGAGTGGCTATAAGTATGAGTTGTATAGTTAATGTTATGCTAGAGTTGATATAGATTTAAAGGCCACACCTATCATGAATGACTATCCAAAAAAATATTACAATGGAATGATTTCTCATTGGGAAAGTACCAAGTTCAAGGTATTAATCAAATTTGGGGTTTTTAAATGTAAATTACCTTGATTTACATTAATACCTTTTTTATTATTGAAAATTATTTTTTTGGAATCATTAGGTGGAAATGAAAAATAATGAAGCTATAAAATACCTCCACACTCTGGGGTAGACTAAGATGCCAGACCATGAAGCAGGTATGACAATCACTACTTCCTAAAAGGAACAAATATTTGGCATGTAATCCAATACACAATAATATAACTATTTTTGTTTTTTCACTGAGTATAGATATGCCCTGTTTGATCTCCATGAACTTATCCTACACATATCAGATATGAACATTCCAATAATAGTAGTATCACCTTCCTTGATCCATCATGGGAACTTCACCTTTATTCTTTAGAATAATCTTCAAGTATTTCCAATTATTACATCAATCACCTTCTTATATTCTTTTAGGAATGCCACTTCTCTATGATATATCATTAGACTCTCTTTATCCCCTATAATTTTTGTTATTAGAAATCACCATTACTTATATATATATATATAATTCAATTTTCTAGAATTTCTTTTTTTATATTCTCAGAGAAATTTTCCATTTTCCCTCACCAAAGATATATAATTCACTATGATTTTATGGTTTTTTTTCAAATAAAGTTTTTATAATCCATGTAAAATTCATCTATTTAATTCTAATATTTCCTTCATAAAAGATATGATACTCGAGATATAAAAACTTATTGACCTGTATTCTTTACAGCATGGTTAATATCATCATAGTGTGATTCTAAAGTTCTTTTAAAACCTCAAACTCAAAATCCGACCTACACTAGTAGCCCCATGTTGAATTCCTTCATCATGATGTGATCCAAATCAAAAACAAGATACAAAAACATTGGTATAATGTCTCATTATAAACTCTATGATGATCACCATATGATACAAAAAATAGTATCAATCTCCAATCAAGTTTCAGTGTGATCAAAGGCTTAATAGTGTAATATCTTAAAATAGGAAGAATAACTAAAATAATCCTAATCCTCTTCACATAAGGTCCATACTTCCCACAAAAAATATATTGATTTAAGTTATATGATAAAGGGATAATTATTACATATAATCCACTTTTATAATTGCATAATATTATTATGTATATCATAAACTATACCTTATAGGTTTATCAATAATTTTTCAATTATTGGTGAACTATTTCATATTAGTTGGGTTACTCTTACATATCATCTTAGTTACCTTTACATACTATCTTCATATTGTGAGCATCCTTTCCAAAGTGTGAATTATTCAATAATAAATATTAATATTTGATTCCCTTATTGTTTTTACTTTAAAAAATTTACAAACCCTAGAAGATATTACATGTTTATGTGAAGCTATAAGGATTTATTAATTTTGAATCTTCTAACATATATTTCATATGCAGGGATCTTTAGGAATTTATCATTTTTATAACAGATTAATTGTCATCATGATCTAGGTTCTCACATAATGACCTATCCCTATAAGAAAATTGAGTTATTCTACTTCAAGACTGCTTATTTCAGACCCCCACTTATAAAACATATTTTTTGGGACATCGAACTATCCATAACAGTGTAACTTCCTAAATATCTTAAGCTCTTATTTCGAACCATATGATCTTCTGGACCATCTTCTAGAACATAATATTTCTATATCAATATAATAACCAATATATATTTTCAATAGATCACCCACTGGTCAATCAATATGTATTGAAAAAAAATCTAACACTAACTCTAATGTTCAATTTGATGCTAACAATTTCAATAGTTATGCTATATCAACCCTCTACAACCAACCTATACATAAATCAACACCCATGGTAATAATCCTAGATAAAAATACCCATGGAATAGGATCACTCATCCCACACACTAATAATTATTGAAATATACTATAAATTAAATCAATATTCTATATAGACCACCCTTGGAATCATTATACATATCTTATTGAGTTCATTATTCTTAAGTAATTATTTGGTTTGATATAATTATTTGTTTGAGGAGGAATGTGATCTTAAATCTCCTTTATATCCTTATAACGACACAATTAGAAAAAAACCATTAAAAATAATTCTTTTAGTCATGATTTGGATCTAAGTAATTGAATATGGGGTTCCAAAGAACACTGGGACCTCATGTGATGGAGAAAAAAATTTCACTTGTATCATTGAATAAAAAAACTCAAGTAATATATTTAAAATATAAAAATTATATTTAGGTAATGAAATGTATATTACTATGATGGCCTGTTCACATATATATGTGTTATATCTATTGATAACCCATTTAATGATACTCAGTTATAATTCATATAACATATGTTTTTATTTTCATCTTCATTTAGAATTAATATACATTTGATTTTAGTTATAAAATTCATCATTAATAACCTATTTTCATTTATTGTTTCTTATATTCAATTTCATTGTAGATGGAGGTTTTTAACATTGAAGTATGTGTGCCTTAAGAAAAATTGTTTTTTTCAAGAAGAAAGAAAAAATATTTAGGCACGGTAAACGAACTGGTACAACAGTATATTGTAAGTATTAATTTGTTGATTTAAAATTTTAATATCTATTTTTTAACTTAATAGTCCATTTATATTTTTAATAGTGTGATTTGGAGGCCCTTGATTCCCAAGAACCTGACAACTTTGGGTAAAATGATCACTTACATAAGGTTTTTGGAAATGAACACCATGGAAGAGTACAGTGTCGACCAGGGAAAAGTATTGTACTAAAGAGGTATTGGACCACTTCAATCACCAATTATAGTAGCACTAAGTTAGAAAAATCTAATTCATATACAACACAAGCTGAGGCCAAGGTATAAAGGGATGAAAAATGGTCATATAAGAGCATAAATGAAATCAAAAGGTGAATGCAGATTTTATGAAATTTATGGAACTTTTATGTCTATCACTTCCACCAAAGAAAATTATAGATTGTGATGCATATATTTTGATGATGAGTATGTTATACAGTGCACCAGGTATTATTCCTAGTTTTGGTCAAGATGATGACATTCTTAGCGATGGCGATGGTGATAGTGAGGATGACCGTGAGAAAGAGGGTGAGGATGATGGAAAGGAAGAGGGAGAGGATGAGGACAAGGATGAGGGTAAAAATGAGGATGAGTATTATAGTGAAAATATTTATGGTGATGAGTAAAATATTGATAATTTACATTTTGACTTATATTTTATGACATTTTATGTTTTATGATTTGTTTTTAATGAATATTTGTAATGTTTTGTATGTGTGTTATCACTGGTTTAATTAATTAATTAGTTTATTTGGTTATCATTATTTTTATATTACCTGGTGATGTAAGTTTTTAGGTAATTAAATAAGGTGGGGGTAATGTCATGGATTCTCAGTTCTATTGGATTAATTTCATTAATTTTTTTACATGTTTTATTGATTTTTTGTTTGTTGTAGGTTCTATTGGGTTTTTATAATCTAAAGGTTATGTGGGTAGTGTATACATGTTTCTATTGGTTTTTTGTTTTTTAAGGCTCAATGGGTAATGTATGCATGTGTTTGTAGATTCTATTGGTTTTTTGTTTGCTAACATATCTATGGGCAGTGTATTCAGGTGTAGAAGTTTTTTGTTTGCTGCATGTTCTGTGGGCAGTGTATGTAGGTTCTGAGGAAATTGGGGGGTCTATACCAATAGTTTTAAAATCGTTGGTATAGACTTAAACCAATGGTTCATTGTGAACCATTGGTATAGGTATATCATAATGGTTCATAGTGAAGTGTTGGATAAACAAAAAATATGGTGACCCTATACTAATAGTTCAGTAAGAATCGTTGGCATTGGCCTTTTCAAAATAGGCTTCTAACCAACAGTTTGGAAAACCTTTGCTATAGGCTATACCAATGAATTTAACCATTCATATAGTATCAAATTCTAGTAGTGATACAAGTTTGTGTTAATCAACCAAAATAAGGGTCAATAATATTAATACATATTCAAATACGTCATATTCATAAAGTACATAGAGGTGTCATGTAAATGCTTAGAATTATATGAAATTGAAAATCTATATATGAATAAGCTTTAAGAAACAAATAGACAACCCTAGCCTCCCTTATAGATAAGTCATAAGCTTCCCGTATGGTAGGTGGTCTGACCCCAAGTCCCTTTCCCAAGGGAGACTTTACTCAATATAGAAGTCAATTCAGGATAATTCAAAAAAATAATATGAAAAAACAATCCCAACTACAAAATTGAAGTTCATAACTTCAATTACAAACTGAGGTCAAGGTAGATGGAAAATTAAATTTATTATCAAGTCACAACTTGAATTTAATGTATGAATCTATCCTAGAATCAATTTATCGTATAAATGTTGGCATAGAAATATTCATAATATAAACAATTTATAGCTATGAATAAAATACAGATTTTTTTTAAATAAATGAACATTTCAAATATTAAAACATGCGATAATCATTTATAAATAATTCATAAATAAAATCTAACTATAAACATTTTATAATTTAGCTAATTATTATGGATATTCCATAATCATGAATATAGAAATATATATTCATTTTAATATGAACTCTTTCATATTCATTATGTATTATTTTATTAAAATATATTATATTTTATGAATTATAAAAAATTTATAATACAATTTCTATATTATAAACTCTTTTACTTGATTGAAATATCATATAATTAATATAATTTAAAACTTTGATCACATCATTTCATCATTTTTTGATAAGGTTCAAATAATATTCAAAACAAGGTTCTTTTAATTTTTACTACTTCAAATTAGTTAATTATGAACAATTCATAATTCAAAATATAAAATTTTTTATATTTTAACCGTATTTTTTAATTTATAAAATCTATATAAATTACTCTAATAATTTTTCATATAGACCTTTTATATTAAAATTATATTGATTTCCATAAATTTTTTAAAAAATTATTCTTTATATTAACACTTAAAATTAATGGAATATTTGCAATAAATGTTGCTCAAAAAATTTAATTAATTAATCATAAAACATTATAATTAATTAATTTATAAAACAATTTTATAAATAAATGAGTATCTCAAATATCATTTTTGATTATTTAAAATTTTTCATAAATTATTATATAATAAAATTCCAAAAATAAATTTAAATCACCTTAAGGTGCACCATGAATTGTGATATATTGTGGTGTAAATATGGAGGTCATTTTGATAGTAAATGGGTGGTACTATATCATGGAGTAAGATGTAGTGAAAAGTTAAATTGTGAGATAATATTTCTATTAAAAATGAAACCTTCTTTGACCACAACTTGTCTATGGCTACTCATTTCTCATGTACTAACTCTTAACATAGAATGAGTTTGTAACAGCTTCCACCATGTCATAATAAAAACCTAGTGGCTGTTTTGCATTAGTAAGAGACCCTCTATGGAATAGTGCTATATAGGCTTTGGTGTGGTGAATGAAAAATTTTAGAACTCTATTTTTTCATGTTCTTCATTTCTGAACATGTTTTCACAAATCATAAAAGATAGATTTCTCTATTACAACTAGAGGAATTTTTAGGGGTATAATAAAAATTACTAAATATAGTAGAAGTGATTAAAATACCTCACTCAAGATATTTATACAAGAATAATTAAAAATGGTGTAAAAATATGGAAATGAAGAACTTATAAAACATGCATACCTTGAACTAAATAAGCCTCTACAATATCTTGATCTTCATCTGATTTTGTTAATAAAGTTCACAAGAGTGTAAGAAAAAGTCCTACCACCTCCATAGTTATCCATGAGTTTCACTTGAATAATTCATCATGTGAACAAGACTCTTTTTTACCCATGGTGTTAAGCACTTTTTTTGATAAGGAATAATAAGAGTCAATGTTTTAGGTTCAGGGAGGTTTACCTAAGCATCCACACACAAATTCCATCACAATTCAGTGATTTATAGAGCATTGAGGATGAAACTTAGTTAATCACATATACTCAAGTGTTATAACACATGGGTAAATACCTTATATTTATTCATTAAATGATTACATGATTGAATTCTCCTTCTATTAAATCTTATTCAATATTTCTCTTAAAAAATAGCCACGTGGAAGATTAGATCGAGTAAACACCGCATGCATGAAATCTCATTTTATGCATGACTTATGAAAATCATATCTTCATACTTCATTTTCAAAATTCCTAACTACTGTATTATAAAAAACGAATTTATAGATTGTAAAATCCATTACTTTAGCCATATCATTGGCTATAATAGGGTGATATTATAAGGAATGAGATTTCATACTACTCCACTATCGCACTTAATCATAAGTTATAATTGAGTACATGTTGTTAGGCATGTAAAAATGTATATTGTATCATAAAATTTTTGGTAAAATTGATTTAATTTTAATGCATAGTTATTGTCCACCCCATGAAATCATAAATAATGACTATCCATATCTTATGAAATTTCTTTTTGATTATATGGATGGTAAAATTTTAAGAGTTAATTTTTATTCTCACAATGTACATCATCAAAAGAAAATTACAGTAATTATAACACATAATGAGTTCATTAAATCATGAATATAATGCATGTTTTGGTTGAGGAAGTAACACATGTGTTATAATTTATGAGTTAATTCATGATCACAATAAGATAATCCTTGAGGATTTATAAATCCCACTACCATGTGATGGAAGTTGGTATTTTCACATGAAATTTGAAAAAAAACACCTAAACATGATGAATTATTTTCCTAGTATATTTTCATAATGAGACATTAACATGCTATGGTGGATTGAAGATACCACTAGTAATATTAATCATATGAATGTTGATAAAAAAATTCATTAATTTCTCATTTATTTTGATAGTCACATATAACCTCATTTTTTACTAATGAAGTTTATTTAAGTGAATCTTAAGATTATATTTTTTTGGAATATATAATTTATTTCCCAATAATTCCATAAATAATTTAGTCATATTTAATATAAAGTTTTATTTTCTAAGCATTATGGATATTTCAGAGAATTTTAGAATCAATTTTTTGAACTATAAATTTAAGGTGAATGTTAGGTTTGGGAACCTAACTTTTGTTAAATAGAATTAATTTTGAAACTTTACATTTGAAGTAAAAATTAGAATTGGGAATCTAACTTTTATGATGAACCATGCATTTACATATATAATGTATGGTTTTCTAACCCAACATTTGGAAACAATAGTATTTTGTGTACCATACTTTTAAAGATTACATGCCTAGAGAAACCCTATGTTGAAGCTATCATCAGTGGGATTTGAATTTAAATATTTTTTGAGATTTCTACAATGGTTATTTCAGAGTAAATATATCATTAAAATTCATTCAAATACTATTTCAAAGTATCTTCAACAATGGATTAAATCATTCCTATTTCAAATGGAAGTTACATTTATTTAGTGGTCGATTAAATTCAAATTTTAAACACATTGATAGTTTTGAATATTGAAATATATCTAGTGATATTTCAATATATGCTTAACCAGAATCAAATCATAATTCTTATTTATTATCAATGGATTGATTTACTCGATAGTATATATTTAAGAAATGAATATTTTTGAACAAATATTTGTTTCTAAAAAGTTCTTCATGATTAATTTATCTATAATTATATTGGGAAATTCTGAAATTATTTCTTCTAGTATTTCTATACCTTCTTATTAATCATATACAATTTATTGAAGTTCTTTCTTAGGACTACACTTGAGAGACATATATCTTATATTATATTATCGTGTATTCAGCCTACTACTGAGAATTTATTTTTGATGCTATAATTCTTTATGATAATTTTCTATAGAAACCTGGAGTTTCTTAATTAGGATTGTGCTATGAATTTTTTTCTATATTCCTCTAAAGATCTCTTCTTTTTTCAGTTTTAGTGGAAACTATGACCTGAAACAGTTTTCAAAAACATTCATATATTTTCTATTGGAGTGAAAACTTCTCAACTAAGATATGTTTGTAAGGTTCCTTGAAAAAGAGCATGAAGGCCTTGTGAAATCATTTTTTTAAGTTGTAAACTAACTATACATAGTTAATGATGTCCCTAAAAAAAGAAACCATTTAATGAAAATCACAAAACACAAGGAGAGAGCATTGGTGGAGATGACTAGGGGATCTTTATACATTGAACCACTAAAGAAATTAATATAATATTTTCTTTATTATTACACATTTTAATATTATTAAAGAAAATATAAAAATATCACTTTATAAACCACAAAGAAGAATTAATTTTAATTTATCCAAGTGTTTTTAAAAGGACACAATTTACCCCTTCTTGTATATTTATGTTTATTATGAGCAAATATTTTTATTAAAGGAGTGCTATTTGAAGTATCTTATTATGATCTAGAAATAATTGAACTAAATTTATTTTAATAAATATGTTTATTTATGAACTCAAAGATGTAATGTCAATGATCAGAGTGACATATTTTAATATAGAAAATTATGGATACTAGAAATCCCGTATGGTCATATATTTAAAGAATACTAGTTTCAAAGTTCATATGAAGTTTTTCAAACCTTATGAGACCCATATGGAAGAAATAGAAAATTGGGATGCAACTAAATAAGATGAATATGATATAAATTCAAGATCCATGAATGTTGTCATTTTTGGGATTAGTCCTGATGAATTCAATTACGTCTCTCAGCACCCTACTGCAAATGGGATGTGGTAGAAAATTTCATTTTCATATTAAGGAACTAATAATGTTATATAATTTAGGAAAAAAAACTTATATATTAAAATTTGATACTTTTAGGATGTATTAAGGATAAATTATTACTCAAATTAATGGAATATTGACTAAAATAGTCAATAGTGTGTTTACCCTGAGAACTCCAATTCTAGAACTAGGTCAACTATTAAAACTTCTTAGAGTTTTCCCCTTTAAGTGGAATGAAATCCCTACTAATATTACATTATAAAAACCTAATAAAATATAATAATGAAGGAATTTATTGGTACTCTAATGATGAAAAAATAGAAATGCAATTTGATGTTGAAGATCACATGATGATAAATATTAATAACACTTATCTTAAAGAAACTATTCCAAAAAGTGAAAATAATTTTAAAGAGGATATTATATTCTAAAATTATTCTAGTTTTTATAGATCTGTATAGGAACTATCTCACTAATATAGAATATTAAATCAGTTATATAAAAGGAATAATGTATTCATGAAGTCTTTCAATGATTCTAAGAAGAGTGTCCATGGACAGAAAGAGTTTAGGTGCTAAAAATAAAAAAAAGGGGCATATTAGACCAAATTTACCATAACTAAAGGATGATAAAATAAAAATGAATAAAACTTATAAGAAGAACCATATGAAATAGGATTATGATATCAAAGGTATGAAGGTAATTAACACTATATGGAATATTTATAAAGACACCAACATATCTTTATGTTCTGATTAAGAATAAGAGTAATTGAATTTTAAGACTTCTAATTTTGATTCTGAAATATTATAAAATGGGGAATTAGATAAATACTATTAAATTATTGAAGAAAAATATGAATCCCAACTGATAAAGAATAAATATTTAAATAATATTCATAATGTTGTCTTAAGTGAAAAATATGTCAAGTAAAAACAATAACTAGAATTAAAAGAAAAATTAAGGAAATATTCTTCAAGATTCACTGTACATGAATATAAAATTAAAGAGTTAGAGGATGAAGTCAAATCTTTTAAATGTACAAGTAGAATATTTAATAAGGGTTAAGAGTATTTAAACAAGATTCTTAGATATAATTTTTACATAAAATAAATATATAGCTTTGGCAGTAATGGTGAGTATCCTAAAATGTACCAAAATTATTTTGTACCAAGTTCAAATAATCACAACATTTTTAGGGTTACATATTTTTTCTACGGTATTAAAGGACAAAATTTTAATAATTATTTCATGAAAAATCCTTTAATAAATAGTTTTAAAAATCATTATATTTCACGATATTTATCTAATGTTGAAACTTTCAATTTTAAATAGATTTGGTTACAGTTGGGGTCCAACCTAGTGGTAAGTCACCATATAAACTTGCATCAAATCCTAGGTTCAAGTTTAGGTAGAACCACAATTATTCAATGTGGATGAATTTCTGGTCATGCTTGGGTAGCGTGTTAGCATGGTGTGGTCTCTCGGGGGTCGTTTGGGGTAGAGGGATTGGGTCAGTAACACAAATGGTAAAGGTGTTATGGTATGGATGAGCTTCAACTTACAGGGGGACTCGATGAGGAGGAGGTGACCATGGTTGAAGGTGTCAGTGGTGGGATTTCATAGATGATGGTATTGGTGGAAGTGGATCAAGGTGAGAGTGGAGGACCTTGATGGTGCTGAAAAACAAGGGGAGACTTCTTTGATTAAATAAAAGGAAAAAATAAAAGGAAATATGAGGGTTAGATACCCAAGTGAAATCCCATTGGAGGTCACAGTAGGAAGAAACCACTAATAATGCAAATGTGATTATATGCATGAGTGGGTATGGATCTTACATTGGTACTCATCCCCACACATTCTTACATGTGATATTTATTACTAATCATAATTTTAAGATAGATTCTTTGGTGTATAAAAATTAAGCATCATCTATGGGTGGGATTTCTATTTGGCTTCAGGACCTAGGGCTTTAATGCCCATGTATTGGGCCTAGTGTATATGGGCCTAAAATCCATTTAAGACCCCCTAAACCTAATAAAAAATGGGATTATCTAAAAATTAATAAAAAATAAAGTACTTCAGATTTTTTAAGTTGGTAAAAAGATATTGTTTATAAATTCATTACTCACAATACCAAAGGAACAAAGGGAATTTGGGTATCAAAATAGGATTTTATGTTATGTTTTTGTTTGTGAAAATCCATTTGGAAATTAGTGAAATATAGTATATGGATTGTGGATTTTCAAGGAACATGAGTGGATACTTTTCAAATTTACTTACAATGTTAAAAGTAGATGGAGTCTTAGTCACCTTTGGTTATAATGCTAAAGGAATGATCATAGATGTTGGTTCAGTTGGATATCCAAAAAAATACTGATCAATAAAGTTATATATTCTCTAGTGATTAATCACAATATAATAATTATTTCTCAACTATAAGATGATTTATTTTTTATTTACATTTATAAAAATTCATGTTCTTTATTTAAATATAAACTAATCAAGTTAAGATCATCTAAAACTGAAAATGTTTATACTTTAGACCTTAGTTTCTTGTGAGAATAGAAAGTACCTGAATAGCCTGAAGCACTTAATTATTTATTATTTTTTGATAATACACCTTTCAAGGGGTGAGGTGGAACCCTTACAGGGCCCGAAGGCTTAGAGACAATTACATGACCCATATGTCTTAGAGAAAATCACCCAGACAAGACAACTTGGAATTGCTCATCCCCAGCTCATGTCATGATATCAGCACTCTACCATCACAAGGCCAGTCAGATAGTTGTACTGTGCAGAGCTGCACAAGCCCAGTATCGATGGAAATTCCATACCCTCTCGTTATTCCAAATCCGATTAGCTCTGATCTGGTTAATGCACCTACTATGAATCCTCATCTGGAGCCTTTTCTCTTGTAGTTTTCCTGGTACATATTCATAGTCATGTGGCCCGAAGGCCTTGGGGTGTCACGAAGGCCTCGATGTGGCCCGAATTCCTTGAGAGACAACTGTCCCGAAGGCCTTGGGTGGCCCAAATGCCTTACAGGACCTGAGGACCAAACTAGTGGCCCAAAGGCTCTTGAGGGATGAATAGTTCCAGCTACCACAGTACCGAACAATACCTGCTACATTGACCACTACAATACTTTCTACACTAACCAAGAAATATTTCTCCACCCAGATTTGATCTCAGGTCTCTTGGATGCACTTTTTGAGTCCTCACCAACCGGGCTGAGAAACATTTAGTTTCAGATATGGTATAAGGGACTTAGTCATTACAATATATTTTCCCTATATAAATTATCTAAGAAACATTTAGTTTCAGATCTTTCAAGTCTTAAGTTTGATAAAAAAAGACTTTGTGATTCAATACAAATAGGTAATAAGTATATTTCATATTTCAAATATATTAACAAGGTTTCTACATATTATCCTTTATAACTCATCCATATAGAACTATTTGGACCCTCAAGATTAGCAATCTATGTTAGAGGATTATTTTTTTTACATTTATTATTTTTCTAAATTTACCTAGGTTTATTTTTTAATGTTTAAAAGTAAAGATTTATCAATTTTTGTGTTTCTTTTAGATTTTTAAAAATGAAAAATATTTTAAAATAAGTTCATTAAGAAATGATCATGGAGAAGAGTTTTAGAATCAGGAATTTAATTCTTTCTTTCTCAAATTTTGGTATTAAATATACATTTTTTCTAATATAAGAAAACCTCAAAATAATAGAATTATATAAAGAATAAATAAGACTATTTATAAAATTGAAAGAACTATATTGAATAAATATAGTCCTCATACCTATTTTGGAAATAACCTAATAATAAATCATTATATATCATTAATAGAGTTTTAATAAGGATTTTTCTTAAAAATTCTCCATAAGAGTTATGAAATAACATAAAACCTAAATCTGGATACTTTAAAGTTTTTAGATGCAAGGTGTGTGTCTTTAAAAATAATAAAAACCTTGGTAAATTTTTTCCAAAATATGATGAGGAAACCTTTCATGGATATTATCCTATTTTTAAAACCTCCAAAGTGTTTAATAAAAATCTATTAATAGTTGAGTAATAATTTCCTATGAAGTTTTATGAAAGTGATCCATTTTATCATAATAGAAATTAAATAGATGAAAACAATTATTCTTTAAATAACTTAAGAGATTATTATTCTGAATATATTTTTAAATGTTAATTAGAATTTGATAGGAATCAATCTAGTTCTAAAGTACATGAAACTATGGAACCTAAAAGTGTCTTAACTAGATAGCTTAGAGTTTTAAAGGACCACACTTTAGATATTATTATAGGAGACCTAGATACATGAGTCAATACTAGGGGAAGTATATAAAACCTAGTATAGTCATATACCTTCCTATCCTAGTATAAACCTAATACTATTGAAGAATCCTTAGAATAACAATTCTTGATGTTAACTTTATAGGAAGAACCAAACCAGTTTAAGTGGAATGAAGTTTGGGAATTAGTTTATAGGACCTTGAACCATCTAGTGATAGGAACCAAATGGGTCTTTAGATTTAAGTAGGACGATCAAGGTACAATTACTTGGATTAAATCTAGGATAGTTTCTAAGGGATAAAACTAGGAAGAAAGGATAGATTATGAGGAAATCGTTTCCTAGCTTGATAGGGTTGAACACATTAGGAACCTTTTGGCCTATTCATCTCATATGAACTTTAAATTATGCTAGATAGATGTAAAATATTCATTTTAAATGGTTATTTTATTGAGGAAGTTTATGTTGAACGACCTTTAAATTTTGAATAACCACATCTAAAACATCTTGTTTCTAAACTCACTAAATCTCATTATAACCTTAAACAAGTACCAATGGCTTGATATGAAATATTTACTTATTTTGTTTTGAAAAACTATTTTTCAATAGGATTTCATTATCCTAAAATTTTAATTAAAAATCTTATTCTGATATTTTATTATCTCAAATCTATATAGATGATGTTATTTTTGGTTCAACTATTCAAAATCATTGTATTTTTTTAAAACTCATGAAAAAGTAATTTGAAATGAGTATGATGGGAGAAATAAATTTCCTTCATGGATTTTAAATTTATCAAAAATATTTTGGAAAATTTATAAATAAATGAAAAAAATTAAGGATTTATTGAAAAAGTTTGGACTTGAAAACAGTAAATCTTATGAAACTCCATTGTGTACTAATGTAAAATTAGATTTTTATAAAATTATAAATATAGTTGACAACAAGTTACATATAATTATGGTAGGTAGTTTTCTATATCTTACTGCTAGTAGACTAAACATCATGTTTTCTTTTTATCTTTGTACAATATTCCATTCAAACCCAAATGAATCCTATATTAGTTATATTAAAAGTATTATTATATATTTAAAAGGAACTAATTTTCTATAATTTAATTATTAAAAAGATTGTAGTTATAATTTAATTTAAAATATAGATGTTATTTTGAGAGGGTGTAGATTAGAAAAAAATAACCTCATGTACTTATCACTTTTTAGAAAATTACCTAGTTTCATGGTCCATTAAAAATTGACATTTAGTTGAATTTTCATCAACTGAGGTAAAATACATACATGCTAGTGGTTTTTTGGCATAGGTGTTGTGGATGAAATACACACTTCTAGACTCTGGACTTAGTTTTAATCATATTTTTATTTTATGTGATAATACTAGTTCTATTAATATTTATAAAAATATTGTGAGTTACTCTAGGACTAATTATATTGATCATCAATATCATTTTCCAAAAGATCATGTCCCTAAAAGGGATATATCTTTAGAATTTATTAATACTGAGTATCAACTTGCTGGTATTATTAATAAACTACTACCCATTTAAAGTTTTAATTTTATTAATAGGGAGTTATGTTTTTTTAATTTAAAGTAAATATTTTAATTTTCTTGATTAATATTTTTTAGTTTATTAATTTATTTTATTTATGTTTTTGGTTTTAAAATTTTATTTTTTTCTTTGGATTATTGAATTATTAAATTTATTATTTCAAATTTTCATTTTCATATTTTAGTTTAAGAAATTGTTTATTAATTTTAAAAATCTCATATGATTACACTATAAATTTGGCTCAAAAATAGAAACATCACCTAAAAAACCATCAAATTTATCCTTTGTATATCTCTTATCTTTGAAACTATTCCCTTTCGATCTCTTAAGATCTCAATCTCTCTTAAACCCTAGTTTTTAAATAAAAAATCTTATGATTCTTACAATAGAAAATATGAAGAGAATAAATGAAGATATTTTGAGTGGAATAAAGAGGCATAGGCCTTTTAGTTTGGAATAGAATGTGTTGTAAGGGATGTTTATTGATTTTGAATTGATTTTTCAAAATAATTTATTGCTGAAGAAAGCTCTAATTTTCTAAGGCTGGGAATAAAAATTCAATGGTAAAAATATAGAGTATGTATTTAATAAATAGGTAAAATAATTTAATGAGAATTAATAGTTTATTTTTGGAGATACTAAAGATTTTATCTCATCAAAGGAAAACAACAAGGAATTTTATGTTTACTCAATGGATATGACTTAGATTTTCAAATGAACCCATGTAGGAAATTTTCATTTTAATTTAATATTAATTGGGATAATATTCCTAAGTCTGAAGATGTTATGTATTTACTGCATAGAAACTCTCAAATTTGGATGTTTCTAATGAAGTATTTTGGAGGTTGATAAAAATTCATGGTTATGTTTATTCAAACAACTATGGGTCCAATGATAACTGAGTTGGAGAAAATACACTTCCTAGACATGTAAACTATATTTCAAATGTTGAGTGAAATCAAACTCAACCTCAGTAGGTACATGTTGAGGTATATATATCCTTGTTACTTGAAGGATGTAATAATATCATTATACCAATATAAAAGGACGATAGGTATTGTTCTATATAAGAGAGGGGGATTTGGTGACTTATGAATTGGGTTGAGATTCCATCACAACACCATATTTTATGATTACACATTAAGGTAGTTTGAATTTTTTTGAAGCATAAAAAATTGTAAGATGATTCTGGTTGGTGATGAAAAGAAAGAAAAACTAGTATAACAAGATGATGGGGATCACATGAGATTTAACTCAATATATTATGCTTGAGTTGGTGGTGAATATATTGGGGAATCTCATGTAGAGTGATACATTGGTTTATATTGAGTGGTTGAAGGTACATAATATTCTTTTGTTAGTACTTCCAACATCCATTTAAGTACTGAAAGAAGGATTTTTTTGATTAGAATATCCCTAATAGGATTGGGGAGTTCTTATGTTTCCAAGAAATTTTCCAGAGCCTTATACTAAGGCATAAAATTGAGTTGTACTTGTTTTAAGGCCCATAAGAAGATAAAATCATTTTGATCAAGCTTTAGTTTGTATGGTTGAATAAGTGGATAGACTTGTTTCTACTGAATAAAGGGTTGATGTTGTTGTTGTTGTTGTTGTTTTTCATGAAGAAATAGATAATCAAGCTACTCAAATTGTGTTACTTCTTATAGAGAAATACCATTATGGTGAACATGGTAGTTATCTAGTCAATGAAACAACTAAACTGACTAAAGATCATTCAGTTATTTTTGTTTAAAGGTCCTTAGAAATGAGAATTGAATAATATGGGGAAGCTACATAGGTTGTTAATTAGTTATCTTTTGACTTAAGTAAATATTTGGATGTCTAATCACTTTAGTTGGTTAAAGTCAAAGATCCATTTATAAGGCCTAATAAATCTTCCTCAGATGGTGATGATGTGCTAAATTTTTTAGAGCATACACATTATTTTACATTAGATATGGTTACCAAATTTAATCAGTTAAAGGATAAAGCTATATAGTTGAAAGAAGAACTTGAGAATTATCATAAGTCTTATGATGATTTGAAAAGTAATTTTGTTTCTAGAATTTAATTTGAATGTATCTATGATTAGTATCAAAGTTTTAAGTAAAGTTAAATATGAAAGAAAAATTTTAATGCTTCTAAGAGAGATATAAATGATTAGGTTGGACAGATCAAAAGTGAATTTATTTCAAAATCATATTTTTTTATTTGAATTTTTTTACTATCAGTTTGAATTTGTAAAATCCAATTTTAATCAAGGTAGATATTTTAATTCTAATATAGGAGGATCTATAGATGTAATGAGGAGAATAAAGCAACTATTAGATGATATTTCTGTTATGGCTAAATGAACTTAGAGCCTACAATGTGATAGTGTTCCCATAAACACTTTTTTAGAGACTAAAAAAGGCATTTTAAAAGTTAAATATTTTAGAACTAAGAGTTTGAGTTTTGGTCAACCATCTGGGTGACATTCTGAGTAAATATGTTTCGTCTTCTAAGAATGTTCATAATTTTTTGAAAGTAAATCTAGTGGAGGCTGAAAAGTCAGAACAAGAGTAAAGGTTTTTGATGAAGGAATGGGATGGGATAATAAATTATAATTTCAATATATTGATAGTGGAATTAAAGGAAGTATATCATGTTATTATAGATTCTCTAACAACATAATATTTATTTTATGAGCCTAAAACCGTGACTTCTTTTAATCATATCCCTTATCCTATTAAAACCTAGAGAAAAAATTCATTTTAATATGGGAAAAAGTATTAAAGAAGTTTTTTTCTTATTTTTTGTTATCGTTATTTATTATTTACTATAGTTTTTTGTTTTCAAGCCTATTCATTTTTAGGATGCATTTATTTTTGGCTTAACATAACATCCACATATAGTTTTATAGTACATTTAATGTGTTTTACTCAATTTCTATACTTTATTTTTGATTTTGAAAAATGGTGAGAAATTTGGATAAACACAACATTATATTATTTATTTTATTTAATAAATATATATTTTTTTGATTAAAAATTAGAACCTATATTTTTGTGTTTATATTTTTATGGGTTTTGTGATCATCGAAAATGGGGTGATTTTTGGGCATATAGATACTGATCCAATAATTTTATTAATTTCTCATTATTTTTGATGCTCACAAATACCCTCATTTTTTTACTAATGAAGTTTATTTAACTAAATTTAAGGAATATATTTATTTAATTATTTATTTTATTTCCTTGTAATTTTGGTAGTACTTTAGTTATATTTTGGCTGAAGTTATATTTTCTAATAATTTTGGACAGTTTAAAGAAGTCTATAAGCATTATTCAGAACCTTATAATTATGGTGAACATTAGGTTTGGGAACCTAAATTTTGATAAGGAATGTTACTTTTTCAACGTTATGTTTCAAGTAAATGTTTGGATTGAGAATATAACTTTTATGAAGAACCCTATGTTTGAGTATCTAATATATGGTTTGTTAGCCAAGAATTTGGAAACAAAAGTACATTGTATACCATACTTTTGAAGATTCCATATGTAGAGTAAACCTATATTGAAGTAGTCTCCTTCAAGATTTTAATTTTGAATATAATTTGATATTTCTGCAATGGTTTTGCGGGAGTAAATATCATATTAAAATCTATTCAAAGACAATTTAAAATTCTCCTCAACAACAAATTAATTCTTTCCTATTTCTAAGGGAAGCTACAATTTTCAGTAGTCAATTAAATTCAAATTTCAAAAATGTTAATCATTTTTAATATCAAAATTTATCTGGTGAATATTTTTGGTTCATCTTAACAAGAATTAGATTAGACTTATTATTTATTATCGATGTATTTATGTTCTTGATAATAGAGAACTAATAGTCCAATATTTTTTAACAAATTATTATTTCTCTAAAGTTTTACAAGATAAGTATCTCTATAATTTCATCAGGAAATTATGAAATTATTTATTCTATTACTATTGTACATTAATGTTAATCTTCTACAGTTCATAAAAGTTCATTATCAAGACTACACTAGGTATAAATACATGTTATATTCTACTGTAGTGTATTCATCCTGCTACTGGGAAGTTAGTCCTATTACTACTGTTCTTTCTAATCCTTTTCTACAATCACCTGGAGTTTCCTTAGAAGGAATATACTATGAATCCTTTTCAATATTTCTATGATGATCACTTAAGTTGTTAGTTGTAGAGAAAATAGTGAGATGAACTAGTTTTGTTGGAGTGTTAGATTCTCATACTACGATGTGTTTGTAAGGTTCCTTGTAAAAGAACCTAATGGCCCTATAAAATTGTTATTCTAAAGTGTCAAACGCCTTCACTCGGTTTTCGAGGTCTATGATAAAAGGATGTGTTTAGTAAACATCACTAATCTCATAGATAGATCATTGGTGGAGTGGAATAGAGGATATTTGTGCCTTAAAACACTAAAAATTACTATAATATTTTTTTTATTATTCCACTACGTATTGTTTTAAGAAAATAGAATAGTATTTCATACAAAATTTTAATGTGGGATTAATTTTAATTTATCCAAGTGTTTTTAAATGTACAAAATTCACCCCCTCTTGTGTCTTTATGTTTATTCTCACCAATAAAAATGATGAGTGATCTAGTCGTCCAATGGATACCTTCATAGGTGGTACATCCTTCAATTGTCACTCTAATGATCTTGATCAATCCCATTCAAAGGTGTTCAAAGGTAATGGAGATATTATGTGGATCTTTAATGTAAGGTTAAAACTAAAATATTTTAGGTCTTTACTTACTAAATGCATAATTTTATTTATTCTAAGAAAGGAGATCTTGGTTTGGGATTCTTAATCACTTTCAATTATTCTCAATAGTGATGTTAGACCCATAAAAATCCTAGGTTTGGTATCAAAGTTTACGATGTGTTTAGATCATTAAATCATGTGATGAAATGAAGTATTCAAAATCACAATGAATATCACATTCTAGTCATAAAATAAAATCAAGTGTTTTGTTCTATAGGTTCCATATCACATCATATGATATAAGATATCATAACATACAATATAATTAAATTTTGTGAATTTGTGCTGGTCATAATGCATGACTTACACCTATCGTAAAATATGATTTCTATGAAGTGTATTTGAAAGTCAAAGTATTGTATCACTAATATGAAAAATCATTATATCATAGAATATGATTCAGTTAAAACCTTATATATAAATTATATCATATTTAAAGATATAAATATCAATCATAGTGTATGATATATAATAAAATGATATGTATTTGTTCTATCATTTTTAAATATAAGACTATCTTTCATAGATTATAATATATAGTGTAGAAACTGCTTCCACATCAGTTGTATTTTACAACTCCAATTGGATCATAAAATACTACTAATTTATAAAATTTTATTTTTCTTAAAATTGAATTCGGAATTGAAAATTATTATTTATAAATTTTTAATAAATAATGATAAAAATTTATTTTAGCGATATTTATAAATTTACTAAGGGTTTATAACTTAATTAATTTATAAAGAGTTTATAAATAATTAATAAATTTTATGAAACATATATTAATAGTAATTATTAATATTAAACATTAATATTAAAAATACCTTTTATGAAAATTATATGGGATTCCTTATGAATTATAAATAATTTTTTATTTAGTAATCATGGGAGTAATTTATAAATATTTTATAAATTATATAGTAATTCCAAAATATAAAGTGTTAATATTTATGATCACAAATTATACATAAATAATTAATTTAAATTGTTAAAATTAAAGCCTTTTTTTGGAGTTTTTTAATCTTCATAAAAAATTGGATTGATTATTTTTTTTCAATAAAGGTTTAAATAATTTTGATCATGTGACATTTATATTATTTATATAGTTTAAATAATTGGCATTGAATAATTTTTTTTATAATTCCTAAAATATAATATATTTAAGGAGAAATGTCATATGATGTATAATATGAAGAGGTTCATAATATGAAATTAATATAAATATTATATATTCCAAATTATGAAATATTCATAATAAACAAGATAAAAATATAAAGTGTTTATAATTATCTATTTTTATGAATTGTTCATAAGTGACTATATCATGTTTAAATTTATGATGTGTTTATTTATTTAAAAGTTATTCCCTTGGTTATTATTTAATAATTTAAATTTTTATATATTGTGAATAAGTGTTTGATTTATTTTAGTTGTTGAAATTCTTATTATAAATTTATAATTCTTAAGTTTCATGCTAAGTGTGAATAGTTATGATTTAGTTTTCATCTACCTTGATATTGGTTTCTAGTTAAAGTTATTAACTTGAATTTAATTGTTTAGAATATTTTATACTCATCAAGTTTTAGAGTTATGATGAAATGAGTTTTTACTTGAGTAAAATATCCCCAAGTAGAGGGACTTTGGGTTGCACTTTCCACTATCATAGAGGCTTATGATTTGTTCTAGAAATGTTTGGGATGTTTATTTGTGACTTTGATCTTACTCATATGGATATTTTTAATATCATATTTTTCTAAACCTTTACATGAAAATTTAATGATCCTTATGCATTATATGTTTTTTGATATGTGTAAAAATGTTAAAATTCTATTTTTGGGTGAGTAACACAAACTTTGGGTTGTGTAAAGAGTTTCACATCAACATAGATTAAACATATTGGTTTGGTGGAAGGAATATGATTACAAAATATATTCTTAAAATAATACATACATAAAGAGAATAACTTGAGATGAGATAATGAGATTAAATCCCCTTTGAAACACCAAGTGACATGTTTATTATAAAGTGAAACTTGTCATGAACTTGACCATCCAACTGGGCAGGTCATGATAAAGTTAAATACCAGTAGATTATCTTATAAAAGGAAAGAAACTAATGGGTAAACATAATTGGATTATATGCATGTTATTATAATTTTCTTTGGGTTACAATTAGTCAAGATACAGTACTAGGATTAGGTAACTGGAATAATAGAGTTAGGTTTATCAATTTGATGGATCAGAACAAATAGTTTCCCACTTGACTATCTAAGATTCATATATGATATGATTTGGATGTTTCCCTACCTAAATACAAAATTGATTAAGGAAATGATAAATAGGCCTAGATCTTAGTTAAATATGGATCTCATATCACTAGTGGGTATAATGAATTAAAAATGGGCCGTCATTTTAGTAGGATAACATTTAATAAAAATCCTTATAAAGTGGTAATAAAATATGTAACTCATCTGATAAAATCTTATATTGTAGATAAATAACATATTCATCATCAAACTAAACTTTGAGATTAATCCTTGGGAAGTAGAACTTAATGTATGAAACTCATATGACTATAAACTTAATAATATTTATTAAGGAAAAATTCTAAGTGTTAGAGAAACACCTATAATTAGTGGCTTACTTCACTGGTGAAGACTCCCTATAATACTGTATTAGACCCATGTTTAAATTTGGGTGGGAGAGATTTTTTGCAGGAAATATTTTAATACTATATCATAGTAGTAGTGTGGGTACTACAATAGTAGTACTATTTGTCACAAATGGTATTTTAGGCCATAAAATTATGCCTTTAGGCCATATGGCCTTCGGGCCATTAAAGGAATTTAGGACATAGGACCTATGGTCCATGAAGTAGTGAAGGTACAACTTACTATAGAATCATTGAGTGGATAGATTAGATAATAAGTAGTCACCAAGGTAGATCCAACAAGACCTAAGGACTAAAGGAGGGATATGACAACCACACCATTAGACTGTGCAACTTTACACATGGGTACGACAAGCTGGTAGCAACATTAAGGTGGTGGGATTTATATAGACTTTAATATGTACTAGGGAGGGGATATTCCAATGTAGTTGGGCCTTGAAAATAGATGTAAGGTCTTTTATATATGGGACTTTAGGAAATGTATTTCAGGCTTTGTGCTTCTAGTCCTCTGAGTCATGTAAGGGTAACCTCTCAACCTTATTAAAAAATGGGGTTAACTATAAATAAAAATAAAAAACTGGGGCCTTCAGGCAATTCCATTCATTAGAGAAACACATTCCAAAGTAACGAAGTATTTGTGTTATTTAACTGGTGAATATAAATTCTTATAAAAAGATTTAAATGATTCCCTTAAGGTTTTAAAGGAATTGGATACAAAATTACATGAGGATTTATATCCTCATATACTCAATATGATCAGGTATGTCAATGATATTAAATATGGTTGAGTATGGTAATGACATGAAAATACTGAGGATTTCCTTTTAGTCTAGTTCTTTTTTAGGAATTCATACTATTTTTATCTATATAAGTGTTTCATTAATGTAAATGAGTTCAATAAATTTTTACCCTATTATTCTAAAAGTGTTAAGGATAGATAAATTGGGAATATGATGTTTAGGTTTTGGTATTACATAGATAAAAAACATGGGTAAAATTTCATACTTAAACAAGAATTTTTTGGGGGAGTCCAACAATTTTTTTTCAAGAATCTAGTCAAGTTCATTGAAACCTAAAGGTTTTATCAAGAAGGAGGAGTAATGATTTTATAATATATAATTGTTTAAGAACCATTAATGGGTTTTCTAAACTCTATGGAATGTAGATGAAAATTATTATGGTTATAGAAATTTATTTTGAATTTTGAAGTGTATATGATACCGAATGTATAATTTAAAAGTGTTGTAAATATACAGGAGTTTTAAATCAAGGGAATATTGATAAATATTGTAGTTATAATTTAAATGATTTAATAAAGAGTTGCTACATTATAGATTTGAATGTAAAGGAACCTATTAATATTATTTGATCATAATAGATAATGTGAATATTTATCTCATTTATTTTATATTATTATAGAAGTTTTTTTATTAATAATGAGTTTTTGTGAACAAAATGGGACAATAAAGTGCATACGCAAGGTTTATGATTCATCAGATTCTTTAATATTTTTTCAAAAATTGACAAAGATAATTATTTTATCTAGGATAATAGTTTTTATCTAGATATTTTTTAAAATATAAATGAATATGTTTCTACCACCCATTAATGTAATATTTTGAGACCTGTTCCCATTTGAATAGAACAATTTTAGTTTTATCCCTTTGAAAGATTTGTGTTTTCATTTCCAGGGGTTTCATATTATATTTTTTTTATTGTTTATAATTATTTGGTTAGTCTCTTAGGTGAGCCTAAAAATGTCCCCCACTCCTCAAATTTCCTTCCATATAGCCCTCCCTATTACATCTCACTTTTTGGTTTTCCTAGTTTCAACCCACCATTTTTTTGTGTTTTCTAGTGCATATGTCTTTGTAGATCCCACCCCTATGTTGTTTCTCCATTACCGATCAGCCTGTGCCACTTATTAAGTGATACCGCACTGTATATTTATTATATATTCCATCCCTAAGTGGAGTTGAATTATCCATGAAGGAGTTTTTTCATCTGGTTCATTAGAAAGGTTTCTATTTCGGGGGGTTATGGGTTTTGTAGTTGTCTTACTGGAGCTACTCTAATAGTGGTGGGGTTGGAAGTGGGTTCATTTTCATTTTAGCTACTTCATCGATCAATTTGTTTCACACAGGTTAAGCCATAGATAAGGTGGCTACCTAGTGGTTCCAAGAGATATAGTCTCATATTTATATTGTACAACAATTGTGATGTTTTTATAAGTAGTAGTTAATGGCGGTGACAATGGTTTTTGGTATGTTTTTCATTATGATATTATAGAAGAGTATAAATGTGGTCTTTCTATGGTGGTGGGTTTCAATTAATAGGGTGGATGGTTTTTTAGTTTCTATATAATTAAATTTTGATAGTGTCTTGATAATATTTTGGTTATTAGTGATGGTGGATATGGAAATAGGCACTACACTGCTAGTGGAAATACCACGATTCTTTATTGTGAAGGTTTTTTTCATGAGGCACTCTGAAAATGATAGTTTTAATGAATTTTGACTATTTTTAGTGATTAAGTGGACTCAAGAGATGCACAACCTTGAGATGTGGGAGGATTCAAGGCTTGATGCATATTTATGAATTTAAAATTTAAAATTTTGTTATCTGGGCTTGTATTGGAACACATGATGTTAAAATTATGATTTTAGTAGGTTGAGTCTGGTTTTTAGGCTCCCAATTATTAATACCACTTTGTGGGAGTTGTATTTGTTGTCAAGGAATTATTTTCAAGGCATGTAAACATTTTTTAGGAATAAGTAGTTTAGATGTTGAATGAAGATTGTGATGATAAATTATTTATTATGAATACAAGATTGTTTAATAATAGATTACAAGAATTATAAACATTGATATTAAGTGAATTAATATTTGAGGAAATATATAGGAAGTTTAATTTGAATATTTTTGGAGTTCGATATAAATTTTATATCTGTGATGAATACATGTGATGATTGATCTATTGATCTTCAAGGGAAGTATGGACAATGTCAGTGGATATTGTAGCACTACCATATATATGAGAGGAGTTATTTTATAATATTTTTTGATTCCTTATTCACTAAGATAAATATGATTCTATGGGTTGAGATTTTGTAAAATAAGTTTCCATGGAATGAAAATCCATGAATATATCTTCCATGGAAAGTGAATAATTCAAGTGAGCTTCTATGGATCAAGATTATATGAAATAATATTCCATATGTTATCACAATCAACTATATGATGGGAATTATAGATCTTACATTACGAAGTCCAAGAAACCATGCATATAAGGATGAGTGATAATGGACACACATAGAAGATCGAGTGACCGCAGACATGCGTGGAAGGATTAGTGATTGTGAGCATGCATGAAAGTTCTAGCAACCATGGGATAAAAAAAATGTTTATTGGACACACTAAAGATTGACTGTGACATGAAATTTTTATTTTCTTATATGAATGAATATGTGGAGAAGGATATAGGTTAGTTTGATGATTCTTGGTACACCATTCTTCAAAGAATAATTTATCATGATATTGGTCATCATGATACTTATAAAATAAGATGAAGATTAAGATTGAAAGAAGGTAGAAGGAACAACAGATACATAGATAAAGTTTTGGGAGTTGGTTGAAGGTGTGAAGATCTACATATGGTATTTTCATGTGGTACATGAAGTTAATATTTCTTATTCATAAAGGTAAATAATAATGAGATGAAAAAAAACATTGAATTTTTAAGGTTCAAATTATATAGTTATTAAATCAAAATATATATCACAATATTACTCATCATCATATTAGGTATTTGATGAATTTTCTTAAAGTTATATTTATGGGGAAATATCATGATAAATGAAGGTGAGTTCACTTGATATAGTTACTAAAGGTAGAAGAATAAAGAGATGTGAATCAAGGAATTCACGATTGTAACTAATGAATATTTATATATAGTTTACTATATGAAAATTAATGTGTATAGATGAAGAATATGAAGCTAATAAATGAGGAAGAAGAAAATAATAGATTTTTGTTGTGAATGAAGGCTTACATGACATATTGAATTCATAAATAATTATTTATACACACAATTATAAGTTCTTAATGCTTGAAACTTTTCATTGGTTAAAGGAGTGTTTTTTTGAATAACCTGGATAGTTACCTATACATTAATTCAGTTATAATTATATTTGAACTAATGTGGTTTTTGTGGACATTTTAAGAATCCATATTACATGGATCTATTTGAAAACAATGAAGTATGGGATCCAAGGGTTTGGAATTATTGATAATCTTGGTAATTCAAAAATTTTCATTCACATGGTATTTTAAATGTAGATAAAAGAGAAGATCAATTGAAGAATTATTTGACAGTACAAATGTTTTTTATTATTTATATTCTTGTAGGTAGAAAATGAAGTTGTTTTTTGAGAGGTTTGAAACCATTATTCAAGAGAAAATATTTTGGTTTCAAGAAGAGGTAGACATGAATATGTGATAATCATACTCATACAAATTCCAAGAGTCTAAGAACAAGATAATAAGGATAAATAGTGTAGATCATATAAATTGAATAATAATAGGAGTTTTGAAGCGGGAAGAATATAGAATAATTTAAGATAGTGTTGTGAATATTTTGTTGCATAAGAAGAAGAATAATTGGCCGAGTTTTCCATGAAGCTCACAAGTAGAATAAGGTGATATGCGTTCTATGTTTCATAGATTTAATAAAGGTATTATATTTAGTGTAAGATAAGAATAATAGAAAAATAATAAACCTTGAAACTATGTAAGAATATAACCATTTCAGTTTTCTGTTATGAATAGGATGAAGGTTGTGTTCACTATATAAAATACAAGGGAAGAAGAAAAGGAGTTTCTTGTATGTTGTTGTGAAAGAAAGATGATATGAATAAGTTAAGGAAAAATAGTGACATACAAATGATGTTCGAAGAAGTAAAATATTGTCTATTTAGGCAGTTTAATGATCCAACAAGTGCTATAGTCAGATTAGGCTTTCACCACACCAAGGAATCGAGATTGATTTCCGTATCCCCGACTAATGTGTATGGAACCCCACATCAGTTTAGGACTGTTTCCAATCCAAACCACTCTAATTGGGAACTCTTTATAGTGTAAAATCTATGTATTGGTCACCACTATACAAAATAAGGACCATCTAATCTTATTGAGTAGTGAAACTTGTAAAAACATCACGTGACATCCTTTAATTTCTTTCATATATTTTTATAAAATAAATATGTGTGAACACCAAAATCAAGATCCCAAAAAATCTAATAGTTAAAGTGATAAAAATGTTTGAAGTGTTTTAAAAAGTCCCAAACATTCATTAACACCCTCTCAGTGTTGAACATAGCCCAAATTTTTCCTTACAATTGGTATCAAAGGTACAATTATCCTCTATTGGATTATTTACTTTATAGATTGTTATATTTTATAATTTGTGAGTCTCTTTACTATATTGAAAATGAAATTCATGTTGGTGAATATTATTTTACTACAAATTAGAATTTAATATCTACCAAGACTATGCTGAATATTAAAATATGAGATAAAAGGAATATGATGAATGATTCTCTCTTATGGATAGAAAATGTTTCTTCAAGCCAGCTTATAAAAGAAGAAAGATCTGGTTAGTAAAGAGAATAATAGGTGGTTTTTATTTCCACCAAAGAGATTTACTGAACTCCCACTTCAAAGGATTTAGATAATAACGAGGTATGTGAATATTCATACTCAAAACATCCTCAAGAATATTAACCAAACATAGGTGGTGATAATGATCCATTTACAATTTCCTAAGAAATGTCAGTTAATAGATTAAAAGGTATTTTCCATTTCATTCCCAAAGAAGTGTTATATTTTGTTTATAGAGTTTTTGAAAGCATGTAGAGAATGATCACCCATCTTGAAGGTGAAGTAGATAATGTAGAGAAGTATTTGTAAGAAAAGGTTCTAGAATTCATAATGATCTCCAAGTATCTTGGAGCCATAAGAATAAGGAATATATATCTTGAAATAAGTTCCTCAAAATTTGAAAATAAATGGATCAAATAATGATAGAGGAGATCAAGAATAATCTTGAAGAGAATATCCCTGTACTTAATGAAAAACTAGAATATGGCATTGATTTCAAGTAATCTTAGATGAAGGTAAAATGAATGAAAATGATAGAGTTTAACACCTTTCTCCAAGAAAATATCATAATGCATGAAGAGGATATTGGAAATAAGAATAAGTTTTATGAAGATAGAATTATTTTAGTTTAATATCAAAATAATATTCTCAGTATAAAATGTATAGAATTGGAAATCTCACTAACCAATATAGAGAAGGAACATACTGAGTTTTCACAACCAAAGATGCAAGGAGAATACACTACCACCCAATTATCTATGGAGGAATTTAATGATAAAATACATCTAACTTGTAAAAAAAATACCATAAAATCATATAATGATATCTCAGAAGTGGATATAGTGAATACGATACCATCCATTCTAATCTCAAATAATTATTCTAAATATATCTTTATGCATAGTAAATGACTGAAAAAAATCTTCACAAGTTTGGGTGAAGAAAAGTTGTGAGAATCGTATCACTGTTTATATGGTGGATAGAAGGATTCTGAAATCTGGTTCCCTAAGAACATCACAAATAGTGGTGGAGAAAATTGAAAATATATATTCTCTAAAATCTAAAAATTCCAGACAATAAGAAACTGAGAAAATAAGATCATGGTTTGATGGTCTTTGTTTTTTCTTCACCAGGTTTTAGAATTACACACTATATTATTAGTATATTGTTATAAATTTTGAAGCATAATGAAATTTCATTATAAGGGGGAAGAAGTTAGAAAAGAATTAACACTCACATATAAATAAGAATATATCTACTTCAAATATATTCAAATCACTTAAATATTTCTGTGATGCTAGGAAAAGTAGTGGTAACCAAGGTAGTGCATGCTCATCTCAGTATATATCAAAGTGAAATGGGAAGAAAATACCCTCGAAGAAGGTAAATATATAATTTATAGCCATAGAAAACAATTTATGGAGAGTTATAAATATGGATACTCTCAAATAGATTACAAAAAAGGTTAAATATACTTCCTTGGGTAATAAACACAAGAATATTAAGAGGATTTAATCATCTAAAAAATATAATAAGATAAAATACAATGACAAGAAACCATTTAAGGAATCCAAAATTACACCAATATACCAGAAGATATACTAGTAATTTGTATAGAAAATTTAATGAATAAAATAATTTTGTAATAAGAACAAGTGAAATCTGGTTCCAAAGGATAATAATATGCTACACATGAAGAAAATTAATTTCATGAGAGGTTTTCAAAAAAAGAAAACCTTGGTTTTGAAAAAGTTCTATATGAGAGATATAAGGAAGTTGGTCATAATGTTAAATTGTGTACAATTTTTCTATTAGAACAAAAAGCATATATTAAAAAAATTAATAATGAATTATCTATGAATACCACTAAGAATAAGTGTTATATAAACAAATAAGAAGAGGATGTGGGAAAATACATGCTACCAAAAATAAAATCATATATGAATACCAGATGTGGAAGAATGATGAGAAGAGAAACTTGGTTGAGAAAATTCTCTCAACCTTTCTATTCAAATTGATATATGAGAGGATCCAACCTTTTCCCTTTTTTAGGTAGTATTTGTGTTTATAGTGCAGGTAATTGGGGGTGAAACATGATCTCAAGGGAGAACCTAGGATAATGGATAGTCTATCAATATTGGACATGATTCTTTAAAGAAGTTTCTATCTTGGAATGATTCCTAAATTTCTATACTAAAAAAATATAATGGAAGGATCATTTTTGATGAGGTTGAAGTTTTGTGCTATCACATTATGGGTACCCAAATGATGAATATACTATTATAGCTTCTTATTACAAAAGTTACTCTATATAATATTCATTAAATAAGATCATACTTGGTGAAGTTGTGGAAGTTTTCAATTATTGATAGCCACATGAATAAGATATATTTTGGTATATTCCATACATGGAACAACATATGATTCATATTTTAAAGAGGTCAACCATTATAATAATCATAAGTATTGGAACTTCCTTGTATGGAGTGTTTTTGAAACTCTCTTATTTTAATGATCACAAACCATGATTTCTTTATTACTAATGTTTCACATGTTTTATGATATCATTTTACATGATAATATTGATTATATGATATTTATGCTAAGTATTATGGAAAGTCACTATTATATGGGAGTTACCATTACCACCAAGATGAGATACCACTAGACGGGAGTCACCATTATTTCCAGGATAAGCTAATACCAGATGGGAGTCACTGTTACTTACAAGAAAAGCTACCATTAGAGGTGAGTCACCATTACTTCCAGTAGAGTCACTGTGAGAGGTGAGTCACTGCCAGCTTCTTGTTACTGTTTTTTTGAGGACTTTGGAGTTAATGGCTCAATGAATAAATATATTCTTGGATACTTTGACAAAGTATTCAAAACTTTAAAAAATATGATATGAGGATTTTGGATCTCCTCTAACTGATACTTCTATATATTCACAAAGGATCTCTCTCTCTCTTTGTTAAAGAATTCTAAATACTATAGACAGTCGATTGTGTGACCAAATTTGTGAATTATCATGAACTTGTTGATTGAAATTCTATGAAGATCCAAAATAGAGAAGCACAAAAACCATTATCGATATTGAATGAGACATTATATTGAGGTCAAATAAAACATACCTATAAATTTTTGTGATCCTCTATTCTGCATCAATTTTCTAGAACAAATCACAAACTCTTCACTAATACTGATATAAGGACTACAAACATACATAACACATCAGACTAAGATTTTTCTATTCTTATTTGTTCTGTCTATTTTACTTTTTACCAGTGTGTTTTTTTCCTATTTTCCAACACACACTATCTCCTAACCATTTCTTGGAGAATACTTGTTATTCTCTTCTTCCTCACTCTGTTTCCTACTATGTTTGTGGAAGAGGTCTCTATGTGACCTGTGATATCCTTACATCCCACAAATAACTATGGAAGAGGATTTTTAGTCAAGATATCTTATTACTGTTGACAGTATGCCAAATCTAGGTTGTGGATTTATTTTATTATATTTATAATCTTCTTGGTAGTAGGTGATTTCTATGTAGAGGGGATTAAGTCTCACCTTGAGACTGGACCTCTAGTTTATTCCACTGTGTCATTGTGTCATTTTTTTACTATTATATTAAAGATAAATTTTTATGAACAACCAAAATGATTCTTTAGATAATTAATATTAACTAGTGTTAATATTTTTTTGTTTGAGTAAATTGATTTCAAAAGTTAAGGTATTTCTAAACAATATTTTAACTGAGACTTAATCATTCTTTAAGAAAATTTTTAAAAGGATAAATCTTATATTGATATGCTATTTTGGTTAATTAGCTAGTTTATTTTGTAAGGATATTTTACTTTAATCTAATCTTGAACATATATTTTAACTGGTAACTCAATTAAACCCCTCTTAAGTTACTCACTCTGAACAACATTTTGTATCATAGACTTGTTCTTATATATATATATATAACTTTTTAATTATGATTTTAGTTATATACTGATGATCTCAAATTTCTATCATTTCTAAATTTTAGTTCATTATGGATAATAGACAAGAAGGATCTGCTACCAATATACCTCATTATTTTAATGGTACCAACTATGCCCAATGGAAAATCAAAATTAAAATTCATTTGGAAAGTATAAGTTTTGACATCTGGATAGTAATAGATGATCAATATGAAATTATAAAAACTTATATAAGTGAATGGAGTAATGATACAAAAACTACTTACAATAATAATTGTAAAGCTATGAATGCATTGTTTTGTGCTTTGGGAGATTAGTAATTCAATAGAATAACTACTTGAAAATCTTCTTTTGAAATATGGGATACCATATCTATCTCACATGAAGGAACATAAAATTTCAATAAAATGAGATTTAATACATACACAATCAAGTACGATACTTATAAAATGAAATCTGATTAACTTATTTATGATATGTATCTTAGGTTCAATGAAATAGTGAATACTATGTATTCTATTGGAAAACAAGTTATAGGCTAAGATCAAGTAATGAGATTACTCAAATTATTACTAGACAGATGGGTAGGAACATCTATTTCAATTAGAGAATCATGTGCTGTAATTAAACTACCTGTCAAGGAACTGATAGGAAAACTGATAATGTATGAAGAAGAGCTAAAAGTAAAGAAAGAGATTAATGAAGATGAACAAAAAATAAAATCCATACCATTCAAATCTAGAACCTCCAAACAAAGATAAAAAGTAAAAATTAAATATTCTAGTGAAGAAGGATCTCTTTATGACAGTGATGAAGAAATGGCACACTTGGATAGAAGATTTAAGAGATTCTATAGGAAATAAAAGTTCTTCAAAAAAATAAAATTTCAAAGGTGATTATGATAACAAAGGAAAATGGAAAAAATATAGGAAAACAGACGACACTCAAAATAAATTAACCTTTTATGAATTCAAGAGGAAGGTTCACATTAAAGACGACTATCCAAAAATGAAATATAAAAATAAGTATGAGGATACTGATAAATGATACAAAAAAACCATGAATGAAACATGGAGTTCCTCCAAAGAAAGTACAAGTGACTCAAACAATAATCAAGATGATAAGTCTAATAGATCAAATATGTGATTTACAAAAATAATATCAGAGGTAAAAAATGGTCTTCCTGTTTCTCCAACTAATTTTTTATACATTTTTGAAAATGAAGAAAATAATGACAATGAGGATAACACGACTAGATTATATCTATATGATTAATATAACATGATGGAAGACAATTTTCATGAGTTTAAAGATAAATATAAGTCACTCAAGAAACAACATGACTTAAAAGTACATGTCAGAAATAACTTTACTATTGCAAAGTATAAAAATGATCAACTGTTCAAAGAAAAGAGAGAGTTAAATTTTTCAAATGAATAGTTAAATAAAGTAATATAAATATTTACCAATGGTAAGAAAACATTACCTCAAACACTATAAGAGAAAGTTTCTCCCAAGTATATAACTAGAATAGGTTACCAAATAGGACAAAGAAAAATTAAAAATACCATATTTACATCAAGTAATAGTTCTAAAAGTTCATATACTTCTAATACCTACTCAAATGGACCTAATAAAGTTTATATCTCTAGAAGTATTCAATATGTTTATAATAAACATATTAGGAAAATATGGATTCCGAAAAATCTTATTACTAACATAACTATACCCAAGGGGATTTGGGTACCAAAATCATTTTTTTACAAAAACTATTTGTTGTAGGAAACCTATTTGAAAACCTCTAGCCAAAGACTATGGTATAAAGAAAGTGGATGTTCCAGACACATTACTGGTGAGTATTCAAACTTCAATAATTTGATAAAAGTTGATGATGAAATGTCACTTTTGGTGACAATGCAAAAGGAAAAATCATCGACCTTGGCCAAATTGTTAATTGTAATTCAGTATTAATTTCCAAAGTTTATATATAGATGGTTTAAAATAGAATCTGCGTAGAATATAATAATTATGTGATGATGGATTTTATGTAAAATTTGAAAAAAATTCATGTCTTGTTTTTAATGATAAAAATGATTTAATTTTTACTGCTTTGAGAAATGATAATATTTATTATATTGATTAAAATTCTTTATATTCTAAAAATATTTCATTCTTAAGTGCCTTTAATAAAGAATATTGGATTTGGCATTGGAGACTAGGCCATTGCAATATTCATTTACTTATAAAGATAACTCATAAAGGATTAGTTAGGGAGGTACTAAAGATTGAATTCTAAAATGATGGAGTTTGTAATCCCTGTCAAAAAGGAAAACTTCATAAGATTTCTTTTAAAACAAAGAAAGAAGTTTCAACCTCTCAGCCTTTAGAGTTAATCCACATGGACTTATTTGGACCATCTAGAGTCTCCAGTCTAAATGGAAAACATTATGTCTATGTCCTTGTATGTAGCGACTCAGGTTTTGGCCCTTCCAAACTTTGAAATATTCTTTTGAATAATTCCAGAGCTAGGCGCGAAGACGGTGTGCGATTCCAAGGCCTGGTGTACCCGGAATTAATTTTACAAAAATATTAAGTATTTTTATACTATGCACGTGACAGGGGTGTGTTATCTCTTATACGGTAGCTCAGAAAAAGAATACTAGGGAATAGTTGCATCCGGAACGTGCTGTTTACCCCATGAGGGGTGTAAACTTTGCGGGTACGAGCCTATTGTGAGAAAAGCCACCAGGGGTGTTTTCGTAAATAAATGAAAAATTTTATTTATGAGCGTTAGCTCGAATAACTTCTGAACGGAGTCTCGGTTCAAAAATCTGAGTCCACCGTTGCGTTCAGAATGTTGTGTTTACCCTAGGCGTGACATAATTTTATTCGGCGCCGGGTCGGAGGCGAGTTGGCGGGGAGTTAAAATGTAGTTTTTATTAAAAAAATATTGAAAAGAAATCAATCACCCCCACCCTCACCTTGTACGTGCAGGCGACGCACCCTCACCCTCCCTTGTCCTTTATTCTTCGAATCGAGCCCCAGACATCCGTTTTCAGCACCAATCGTCAGCGGATCGAGCTTCAGGGTGTCGCGGGCGTCGTTCTGCACCCGAAGCTTCGACGATCCGCCAACAGGTAGGAGGTTTGATTTTTTAAAGTCCTGGATCCCGATTTGGTTGTTTTTTCTCTGTTTTGAGGCTGCAGATGTGTAGATCCTGTCCTAGGGGGCACGAAGATGTCTTCGGATGCGAGTTTGGACCCCTGGGGTGCCCCTGGCGGCCCTCGGAAGGTCCGCCGGCGCAGACCGGCATGACGACACCGGCAGCGGTGGCCCGTGGCGGCCGCCCGTGGAAATGGGATCAGACTGCTGTAGGGGGCGGCGGTCCGGCCACCAATTAGCGTCGACCCCATGGGGGGTCGACCAAGCGCGCGTGCTGCGCCGCACCGATGCGGCGCGGTTCGCAGTTCGGAGCGGCTAGCGGCGACAATGGCTGGACCGACCGGTTCAGGCTGGTCCGACCCTCCCTTGGTATATGGGGGTTTTAAGACCCACGAATGTTGCTCCCTAGAGGTCGGATTCACGTGCTGTCTGCGGCGATGTGACCCTGGTGGCAAGGTGAACCCTTCGGTGTGGGTTTGGGGGATTCGAAGTTTGGGATTATGGCTGGGAGCTTGAAACGTTGAATAAAATAATAATATTTTATTATTATTCGACTTCGGGCCATTGTATCTTCTACCCAGAGCATCCAATTGATGTTCCTTCAGTTGCGTTGAGGCCTTGATGGTACGACAGACTTATCTTGTTGGTTTTCAGGTGTTGGGACTGAGTTTGGGGTGCGAGCCCCACGAGGCTGGGTTTGGGCATTTTCAGAGAAACAAAACTTTCTCACAAGGAGTCTGATTTTGGTGGATGAATAGTCATTCCTGTGTGTTTTTCTGAGAGAATCGCAATGGTGTGATCTGTTTGATGTGTTCTAGGATCGAGGTGTGGGCCCCACCTGGGCTTCCTTCAGTGAATAGTACCTTTTTCACCAGGGGTCCGTTTCGGACGAATGAGTAGTCGATACCGTGTATTTTTTCAAGGGGATTGCAGTGGTGTGATCCTCTTGATGGGTTTAAGGATTGTAGTGTGGGCCCCGCATAGGCTAGCTTTAGTGAATAGTGCTTTTTTCACCAGTTGTCCATTTCGGGCGAGTAAACTGCCTATCCTGTGTGTTTTTCTGTGTGGATCGCGATGGTGGCCTCTGTATCAGCCTTAGAGGTGCGTGGTGTGGCGTTGTGGTGGGTCGCACAGGTTAGCGACGTTTGGACCAACAATGGTTAAGGATACTCCCTTTGTTCATTCCTACAAGGGTTCACACGACATCACAACCTTATTATAGGTTTGTGATCCACTCGATGGGATTTTTAATCTGTTAGAGTTGTGGCATCCCTCCGGTGGGCCCGGAGCGGGATCCTCTAGCATCGTTTCCCTAGATCAGGTTCTTGGTATCGTTGTGACCGCTTATCCACGGGCGGTGATCCCATATCTAGAAGGTTAACCCCATAGGGTTTGTGGAATCATCAGGAGTATGATCCCCTACACGGTGGGCCGTGATTAGTAGGGTTGTGGCATCATCGAGTATACGATCCCCTACTCAGTATGTGGTTTATAGTAGGGTTGTAGTATCATTGGTTATACGATACCCTACTTAGTGTGTGGCTTCGGTAGGGTTGGTGAATCATCGGTTCGATCCCCTACATCATGAGTTATACCAGATAGGGTTCCGGTATTGTCGTGACCACATTTACATGGGAGACGATCCTCTATCTGAGTGACATGTTTCTGTCGAGTGCCATATCGGGTTGTGGTATCCCCCAGCGGATCCTGGGAGTGATCCCCTATCTATGAGATGTACGAATTTCAGATCGGGTTGTGGTATCCCCCAACGGACTCTGGGTGTGATCCCCTGTCTGTGAGATCTTTGTATACCAGTGTGGGTTTTGGTATCCCCAAGAGAACCCTAAGAGTGATCCCCTATCCGTGGAGTTTGGTGTTTTTAATTTCAGTGAGACTTTCTCAGTGAAGGTATCCAACGAGTGTGATCTCTCGGATGAGCATATAAGGTGTTTGTGTGGGACCCGATGGATTGTATATCTTAGACGAGTGTCATCTGGGATGACAGTGATCGTGGAGTGTTCTCTCTTGGTTGTGAACCGTTGCTTTTGATGAGGTCGGTACCTCATGTGGCATGGTGCGTGAGCTGAGTATATCTGGATGTTCAAGGTGTATGTATTGGCATACACCAGAGTTGAGATGACTAGTTGTGTTTAGCCAAGGATGGTCACGAGATGGAGTTTCTCTCTCTTCTAGGTTCCCTCTGGACGAGATGAGTGTACTGTTGCCTTTCATTTGCTCTCTTTTGTTTTGGGTTTGTGGGGTGCCTACTGAGTATTGTTATACTCACCCCTACACAAGCTTTGCCGGCACATGTTTGTGTCTTGTGCAGGCCACATGCCTTTCAACGGAGTTCCAGGAGGACCCGGAGCAGGTAGAGCTTAGTGAGAAGGTTTGAATGGGGTGTTTACCAGAGCTGTGCCAAGGATCTTACCGTCAGGTGTTTTGGGAATTGTTTTTCCCTCATTCTGAGTAGGTTGGACACTTTTGTAGTTTTCCTTTAGTGGGCCCTGTTTTGCCCTTTTTTACTACTGTTGCACTCTGTTTTGGGATAGATGTATACATGCATTTTCTTTTCAGTTTTATATATCTATGCACTGTTTCATAGAGGTGTATGTGTGTGCGTGTGTACAGGTACCTTAGGCTAATGCCTCCCATGTATGTGATATCCTAATCTACGCTAGACGCCAACCCCTGGACTATTAGAGGTGGGCTTGGGGAGTCGCGGCTCGAGCCCCATTGGGTCGGGTCATGATAGAGTGGTATCAGAGGAGGTTCCACCTTTGGGATCTCAGAGCATTGCTGGTCTAGCTGTGAGTGTGGTTTGGGTTGCATAGCGGCAATGTTAAGATGTTTCGAGTTCAAATTTCAGGCCAGGGACTCCAGTATTGGTGCAGCAGTCGATGTATCCATTCACTAGGACTCTAATAATCTGTCTCTCAACTTGGGACGTTTGGACACTAGTCGCAGGAACATAACCGGACATGCATCATATATGATTGGGTTTGGTTTTTACTTGTCCTTCTTGAGTCAGCTTTCCAAATATACTCTTTGACCATGGTGCGTCTTGATTGTATTTAAGGATGCCTCCACAACGAGAGCCAGTGAGGGTTCTGTAGTGGGATAGTGGTGACAATCCGCCCCATGTATAGGCTGTGGATGAGGGCACAGGTTTTGAGGATGGACCTATAGGAGGTCCTCTAGTTGAGCCACCACCTTTTGAGCAACTGGTTGTGCCGGTAGTGTAGGATGAGGTTGCACACAGGCTGAGTACGCTACACAAGTTCTAGAGGCAGCAACCTCTGAGGTTCTGGGGTGATCCAGACCCCCAGGTAGCTGATGACTGGCTCGAAGTAGTCACCCAAGTCTTTTTCCTGGTGAGGAAACCTCCAGATCAGATGGTGGTCCTAGAGGTAAGCCTTATGCATGGTTCGACCAGGTGATGGTGGAGCCTAGTGATGCATTCCCACAATGAGGAGACGATCACATGGGCAGAGTTTGAGCAGCTCTTTCTAGAAGAGTTCTATTCTGTGATGTTGAGGTCAATGCAGATTCAGGTGCTTCTACAGCTTCGACAAGAGAGCATGACTGTGTCAGAGTACTCAGCGAGGTTTACCAACCTATCTAAATACTCCCTGGGTATGGTTCATGACCCGTTCTTTATGGCTCAGACCTTCGAGCAGGTCCTATGCAGAGACATCTGGGCAGGTGTGGTTTCCTTGTGCCTTCCCACCTATGCTGGAGTGCTAGAGCGAGCCTTGGTGGTGGATAGCTTTCTGGATGAGAATATTCAGCCCATCAGTGCTGGGAATGTGGTAGCTGGGACATCGGTAGCTGGTAGCCGACAGAAAACGTAGGGGTCTGGGCATGGCCGACGTTTCAGGAGGCGAACCCAGGATGGAGGCTCTGAGGCTCAGGGCCCACAGGGCTCGCAGGCCGGTTTTGTTCAGCCACAGGAGAGGCGGTGTTACACTTGCGACGGTCGAGGAAATCTTGCTAGAGATTGTCCGACCCGTAATGCTACTAAGAGGGATCCGGTCGATAGACCGCCTTGGCAGAGGCAGGGTCTCGAGCAAGGAGGTCTGCAGGGCGGCGGATGTGGCGACAGAGCTGGTGCAGTCGCAGGAGGTGGTAGGTGGTATAATTTTCCACCACCTCCACCCCCAGGTGATCCATGACGAGATCAGAGAGCTGGAGGGAGAGGGTGAGGACAGCTTCATGACCTAGAGACTGTTGACCTAGAGGCTCTTCGGATGGATAGAGGTACTCCTTGTGTTCTTTCTACTTTCTGCAGTAGTTTGTTAGACACTATTTAACTGTACTCTTCCCTTTCCGTTGCTTGCTCTAGTTTTGTTCAGGGCGTTAGTAAGACCCTATGTGTGTGTTGTTCGGCGTGCTTCAAATGTGTGATGAAGAGTGATCCTTCCCCCACCGAGATGCATTTTTGTGATGCGATCAAAACCGTACGGGTGAGTCAGTGTTGTCCAAAGCGGATTGTGTTGAGGTGTGGTGGATGAGTACCTCTGACTTATGTGTTCGGGTAGGGGTGTTTGTTGGTGGACTCACTGGCGTGGGAGACCCAATTGAGAGTCCATTTGATTTCCTTGTGCTTATGGATTTTTGGGGATGAAAATTTCTAAGGTGGGGAGGATGTAGTGACTCGAGTTTTGGCCTTTCCAAACTTTGGAATATTCTTATGAATACTTTCAGAGCTAGGCGCGAAGGCGACATGCGATTCCGAGGCCCAGTGTGCCCGAAATTAATTCTATAAAAATATTACGTATTTTTATACTATGCACGTGTCGGGGGGTGTGTTATCTCCTAAACGATAGCTCGAAATGGGAATCTGAGGACATGGTTGTATCCAGAACGTTCCATTTACCCTAGGCGGGGTGTAAACTTTGCGGGCGCGCGCCTGCTGTGAGAAAAGCAACCAGGGGCATTTTCATAAATAAATGGAAAAGTTTATTTATTAGATTCGGCTCGAATAACTTCTGAATGGGGTCTCAGATCAAAATTATGAGTCTACTATTGTGTTCAAAATTCCGCCTTTACCCTTGGCGTGACATAATTTTAGTCGGCGCCGGGTGCCGGGTCAGAGGCGAGTTGGCGGGGAGTTAAAATGTAGTTTTTATTTAAAAATAATAATAAAAAGAAGTCAATCACCCCCTCCCTCACCTTGTACATGCAGGCGACACACCCTCCCCTATCCCTCATCCGTTCTTCGCTGAATTGAGCCCTAGGCATCCTTTTTCAGCGCCGATCATCAGCGGATCGAGCTTCAGTGTGTTGCGGGCGTCGTTCTACACCCGAAGCTTCAGCGATCCGCCAACGGGTAGGCATTTTGAGTTTTAAAATCATGGATCCTTATTTTTTTTCTGTTTTATCCATTTTTGATCCTACATATGTGTAGATCCGGTCCCAGGGGGGGCGCAGATGTCTTCAAATGCGAGTTTGGACCCCCAGGGTGCCCCCGGTGGCCCTCGGAAGGTCCGCCGGCGCAGCACCGGCGCGACGGTGATGAGCTGCAAAAATGAGATCGGACCACTGTAGGGGGAGGCGGTCTAGCCTCTAATTAGGGACGACCCCATGGGGGTTCGGCCATGTGCGTGCGCTGCGCCACGCCTCGGCGGTAGCCGGCCCGGCCAGACCGGTCGGTTCAGGCCAGTCCGGCCCACCCTTGGTATATGGGGGTTTTAAAACCCCCATATATTTCTCCCTGGAGGTTGGATTTCTATGTTGTCTATAGAGATGCGACCCTGGTGGCGAGGAGAACCCTCTGGTGTGGGTTTGGGGGATTCAATGTTCGGGATTATGGCCGGGATCTTGAAACGTCGAATAAAATAATAATATTTTATTATTATTCAACTTCGGGCTATTGTATCTTCTACCCAGAGCATCCGATTGACGTTCCGTCAGTGGAATTGAGGCCCTGATGGTGAAAAAGACTTATCTTTTTTGTTTTTGGGTGTTGGGACCGAGTTTGGGGTGCAGGCCCCATGAGGCCGGGTTTGGGCGTTTTCAGAGAAACACAGCTTTCTCACCAGGAGTCCGATTTTGGCAGATGAATAATTGATCCTATGTGTTTTTTTAAGAGGATTTCATTAGTGTGATCCGTTCGATCTGTTTTTGAGATCGAGGCATGGGCCCCACCCGGGTTGCCTTCGGTGAATAATACTTATTTCCCTGGGGGTCCATTTCAGACGAACAAGTAGTCGATCCCGTGTGTTTTTCTGAGGGGATCGTAGTGGTATGATCCACTTGATGAGTTTTGGGATCGTAGTGTGGGCCCCACACAAGCTAGCTTCTGTCAATAGTGCCTTTTTCTCCGGTTGTCCGTTTTGGGTGAGTAAACATACTATCCTGCGTATTTTTCCGCATGGATTGTGATGGTGGCCTCGATATTTGCCTTGGAGGTGTGCAGTGTGGCGTTGTCGCAGGTCGCGTGGGTTAGCGACGTTTAGACCAGTAGTGGTTGAGGGTACTCCATTGGTTCATTCCTACGAGGGTTTGCACAACATCACAACCTTAGTATAGGTTTTTGATCCTCTTGATGGGATGTTTAATATGTTAGAGTTGTGGCATCCCTCCGATGGGCCCGGAGCAGGATCCTCTAGTATCGTTTCCCTAGATCGGGTTCTTAGTATCGCTGTGATCGCTTATCCATGGGCGGCGATCCCCTATCTAGCAGGTTAACCCCATAGGGTTTGTGGCATCATTGGGAATATGATACCCTACATAGTGGGCCATGCTTAGTAGGGTTGTGGCATTTTCGGGTATTCGATCCCCTACTCAGCATGTGGTTTATACTAGGGTTGTGGTATCATTGGTTATATGATCCCATACTCAGTGCGTGGTTTCGGTAGGGTTGGTGCATCGTCGGTTCGATCCCCTACATCGCAAGTTATACGAGATAGGGTTCTGGTATCGTCGTGACCACCGTTACACGGGCAACGATCCTCTATCTGAGTGACATGTTTCTGTCGATTTCCAGATCGGGTTGTGGTATCCCCCAGCGGATCCTGGGAGTGATTACCTATATGTGAGATCTAAGAATGCCAGATCGTGTTATGGTATCCCCCAGCGGACACTGGGTGTAATCTTTTGTCTATGAGATATTCGTATACTGGTGTGGGTTCTGGAATCCCCTAGAGAACCCTAGGAGCGATCCCCTATCCTTAGAGTTTGGTGTTTTTGCTGTCAGCATGACTTTATCAGTGACGGTATCCGACGAGCGTGATCTCTCGGGTGAGCGTCTGAGGTGTTTATGTGGGACCCAATAGAGTGTATCTCTCGGATGAGTGTCATCTGGGATGATAGTGATCGTGGAGTGTGCTCTCCTGGTTGTGAACCCTTGCTGGTGATGAGGTCGGTACCTCATGTGGCTTGGTGCGTGAGTTGAGTATATCTGGATGTTCAAGGTGTATGTATGGGCATACACCTAAGTTAAGATGACTAGTTGTGTTTTTCCAAGGATGGTCACGAGATAGAGTTTCTCTCTCGTTTGGGTTCCCTCTGGCTGGGATGAGTGGACTGTTTCCTTTAAGTTGCTCTCTTTTGTTTAGGGCTTTTGGGGTGCCTACTGAGTATTGTTATACTCACCCCTGCACGGGCTTTTCCCGCACATGTTTGTGTCTTGTGCAGACCACATGACTTTCGACAGAGTTCTAGGAGGACCTAGAGCAGGTGGAGCTTAATGAGCTAGTTTGACCGGGGTGTTTACCAGAGATGTGCTGAGGAGCTTACTGGCAGGTGTTTTTGGAATTTTTCCCTCCATCTGAGCATGTTAGACACTTTTGTAGTTTTCCTTTAGTGGACCCCGTTTTTCCCTTTTTGTACAGTTGTTGCACTCTGGTTTGGGATAAATGTATACATACATTTTCTTTTTAGTTTTATATATCTCTGCATTATTTCATGGAGGTGTATGTGGGTGCATGTGTACAGGTACCTTAGGCTAATGCCTACCATGTGTGTGATAGCCTACTTGGCGCTAGACTCCAGCCCCTGGCCTATTGGATGCGGGCTTGGGGAGTCGCGTCTCGAGCCCTGTTGGGTCGGGTAGTAACATTTTGATGACTTCTTTAGATACAATTGGGTACATTTTCTAGCTCACAAAAGTGAAGCTTGTTCTTACTGTATTAAGTATACCAAATCTATATAAAACCTTAGTGGACTTAGGATTAAGACCTCAAGGATTGACCATGGTTGAGAAATTGAAAATCCTGACTTTAATCATTTTTTTCACCAAATGGTTATAATCACAATTTTTCTACTCATAGGACACCACAAAAAATGGTGTGGTAGAAAAAATAAATAAGAGTCTTCAAGAGATATCCCATATAATGTTAAATGAGTATGACCTACCTATCTACTTTGGGGTTGAATCTATTACTATATCTTGTTTTACTAATAAAAAAGTATTGATTATAACTCTCTTAAATAGAACACCTTATGTGTTATGGAATAGTACAAAGACAAATGTTAATTACTTTAGAGTTTTTGGTTGAAATTTATTTTATTCCAAACACAAAATATAATTTGGAATTTTTTTCCAAGAGTGATGAAGGATTTTTCCTTGGGTATTCAACTTCTAGTAAATCTTATTGAGTGTTTTACAAGAGAACTAGAAAAAATGTAAGAATAAATTCACATTATGTTTGATGAAACTGATCCCAATGAAGTTAATACTATCTTATAAGAACCTAAGGATGATCTATCGACTCTGAATCTCAATTCTAAACCTTATGGAAGTTCTTTTATACAAAAATATAGTTTAGATAGTAAACTGACAGAACCTAAATAGGAAGAAGACCATGAGTCTATCATACCATCTTATTAAAGACCCAATAGGAATCATAGACACAACCCTTTCAATGTTTTAATTAGAAACCTAGACAGAGGTACACTAACCAGAGCTTCCCTTAGAAATCAAATTGAACACAAAGCTTTCTTGTCACAGCTTGAACGTAATAACATTGATGATTCCATAAATGAATAATTCTTTTTAATCAATATGCAATAATAAATTTATCGATTTTAAATAAAAAATATTTGGGGGCTTATTTATCAACCTAAATACACCTTAAATATTGGCACTAAGTGGGTGTTTAGAAAAAAGGTTGATGAGTTTTTCACAATAGTAATAAATAAAGCCAGACTAGTTGCACAAGGTTATAATCATAACGAATTTATTGATTATGATGAAACCTTTTCACCTGTATCATGACTTGAATTCATTAGGATACTGCTTCCCTATTCATCACATTTGAAATTAAAACTATATCAAATGGATGTTAAAAGTAAAATCTTAAATGTATTTATAATAGAGGATGTTTTTTTAAACAAACCCTATGATTTCACAATCCACACATTCAAAATAGAGTTTTTAGATTAAAAAAAGATTTCTGTGGTTTAAAACAGGCTCCTAGAGCTTGGTATAATAGTCTTACCTCTTTCCTTATTTCAAAATTTTTTTCAAAATGTGTATGTTATCCAAATATATTTATAAAAAGAATTTCAAAAGTTGTTTTCATAGTAAAAAAATATGTAGATGATATTATTTTTGGATCTACTAATGATTCCTTATGTACTGATTTTTCAAAATTGATGCAAAATGAATTTGAAATGAGTTTAATGGGTGAAATCAAATTCTTTCTTAGATTTCAGATTTTTCAAAATAAATAAGGTATTATCTTAAATAAAAGTAAATACACTAAAGATATTTTAAAATGTTTTGGCCTAGAATGTAACAAAAGAAGTGATACTCTAATGAGTACCACTTGTAAAATAGACCTTGATGAAGCTGAGAAATTAGTAGATAAAAAAAGTTACAAGGGCATGATTGGTAGTATTTTATACTTAACTACTAGTTGTCCAAGTATTATGTTAAGTGTATGTATGCTTTCTCACTTTCAAGAAAATCCAAAAGAGTTATATCAAAATATTTTTTAAATACCTCAAATATACAACCAATTTTGGATTGTTCTATCCAAGATGACGTGATTTGGATTTAGTAATCTATTCAGATGCTGATTTTGGTGGCTGTAAGTCAGATAGAAAAATATCATTAGGAACATGTCATCTTTTAAGGAAATATCTAGTATCATGGTGTAGTCAGAAACAAAATGTTGCTGCACTATCTACTACTGAAGCTGAATGCCTAGTTGTAGGAAGTTTCTGTGCACAAATATAGTGGATGAAACATACTTTACTAGACTTTAGATACCAATTTGGACATGTACCTATAAATTGTGATAAAAGAAGTGTTATTAACATTTCCCAAAATCTAGTATATCACTCTAGAAAAAAATACATTGATGTAATACATCACTTTTTGAGAGATCATTATCAAAAGGGTCATATAACTTTAGAATTTATTGGAACTGAACATCAGTTGGATGATATATTACCAAATACTTTGAATTATGAAATATTAAACTACATAAAACTTGAATTAGGAATGATAAATTTTGGTTGATGAGCCACTTTTTATGAGTCACCATTGATGAGTCAACGATGATGAGTCACCAAGGATGAGTCACTATTGATACGTCACCATTGAAAAGTCATTGTTGGTGAGTTATAGTTGACGAGTCACCATTGATGAGTTACTCTTGATGAGTCACCATTGAAGAGTCACCATTGATGAGTCACTGTTGATGAAGTCACCATTGAATGATTCACCATTCAATTTTATATTACCATTTTTTTATTAGTATTTCTATTTTCCTTTATAGATTAAATTTTTATTATTTCAATTTTATTATCATTTATTTATAATCCCTAAATGATAAATCCATCAGGATAACTCTAAATCAATTTACTCCCTTTAACCCCTCATCTCCCAAACCATTTTCTTCCTCTCAAACTAATCTTCCATATTCTTTGTTCCTTATGAATCCTTCAACTAATCTGAATAGACCATGTGAAGTGAGTTATAGAATCAAATATAGAAGAGATGAGGCATTCCAAGAAACAAATCGTATCTACAAGTAGTTTAGAAACCATTTCACTAAACCCTCATCTGAGAAATCATGTAGTCGAAGTATAAAAAGTAATTGATGCACAATGGATTCTAACTAGCAACATGCTAGTGTTAAAGGTAATGGAAAAGAAGAAGTGGATGAACTGGTTTACCTCAAATCATCGAGTTTATTATCCAAGGGTATTCATTTAATTTTATCAAAATGAGAGATTTATTTTTGGGAATAAGGATGATATAATTTAAAGCATCACAGATAGAAGAGAGATTTCTTTCTCTTCAAGCGAATGGGAAAAATGTTTAAAGGTTCCTCATAAATGAGTATATAAGGATTTCCAAGGAAGTATACTAAGTGATAGTAAAAAATTTTAATTATGAAATATATCTCCTACATTTTATTAATTATGGAGAACTAAGAAGACCTACTGATGCTAAGCTTGAATGTGAGTGAAAGTTACTTTTCAAATTTATACAACATGTTTTATGTCCAAGGAAGGGGGACTTCAATACAACGTTGTATCAAGATGTCTAATTTATATATATGATTAAGAAATGTAAGAGGGTAAATCTATGTAGATTTTTGATGATCCATATGCATTAGATTTTCAAGAAGATCTCCAGATCGAACTCCCTCATTTATCCCAAAATTATTTCAGCCATCTTAGATGCAAAGGGTTATGTAAAATTTAGAGAATAAGATGAGGAAAAAATTTGTAATTTTTATTTATCAAAAACAATTTTAAAAAGAGTTAAAGTGAGATAGAATCCATAAAATGGATACTGAGTAAGAGATAATGAAAAATTTTATGACTAGTTCCATCCAATAGTTCATCCTACAAGATCTAAGGACATTAGGGATCTAGGTCTCAAATATGATGAGAAAGCTAAGTACTCTGATACTGGTGCTGCTACTGAAAGAGATGAGCCAATAGTAGAAGTACCAGAATTTGAAGAAGGACAAGAAAAAGTTTTTTAGTTAAAGAAGGGATGATCTATAGATCATTAAATATACACCTATAGTATCAAGTTGTTATGTCAGTTCATCGGGCTCTATTCCTACCAGAGAAACTCTCTTGCCTGAAAATGATCATGAAGAAGATACAAAAGTCTCTAGAGAAGCTTAGTTTAAATTTTCTACCTCTAAGATGTCAAGTGATGAGAAAGGTAATGGAGGTAATGATATTGTTTCTAAAAAAGCAGAAAAATTGATTATAGATCTTGAAAAATATAATGAATCTTATAGTAAGGATGATAAGTATCAAAATGAAGAAACTCATGTTGATAAGAATTCCAATTATGGAAACAAAAATGGTGGCCTTGATAACAAATATGATAAAAAAGGTGAGAGTATTGATGAAAATGAAAATAATACTAATCCTAAAAAACTGGTAGTTCAACTTTAATCCTCTTCACCTATGGTATCTAGTCCTCATAGTGATGAAAATAAACCAAAGGAATCCATGATTACTGATGTTCCAATAGTTCCAACCAAAGGTATGGAAGCTGCAAATGAGGGGGAAAAACTATAAATCTTAATGATAAAATGGATGAATTAAAACCAGTAGACAACATGGAAACCAATCAGATAGATGTTATTCCATATATATGTGAGGAGGAGTTAACTACCATTCCAGTTAATCAGTCAGTTCCACTGTATCACTCTACATAGATATCCAAATTTCAACTACAAAAGATAGAACATGTTCCCTCAACAACTAAAATTGGTCAAAGTTATCAAGTGCCTATATACTCACCCATACTTCCATATATAATATCTTTAGTTAGATCCTTTTAATAATAGTAAAAGTATCAAGGTTTTATTAGACATATACTTACTTATACTGACTTAGATGATGAGCCTGTAAATTTTATCAAAAGAGAAGGATCCCTAGTGGATCAGATCAATCAAGACAGAGAGTTACAACCTTTTATCCCCATGGAAACCAATAGACCAAATGTTCAACCTATTTTACCTCCTAATGTATTGACATAAGATGATTTGAATTATTTTCACAGGATTGTAAATTGTGATTTATACTCATTGAGGAGGAACTTGATCTCATATTATTTAAGTACCATGTGATCTCAACCATATCCAATATCCAAACTCATTGAAGAGAGTACCAGATATTTGGTTGAGTTAGTTATATCACATATACAACCTCAAATAAGGTTTCATATTCTGAAAATAGAATTTAATAAGACCTTGGAAAGAGAATTTGAATGTTTGAGAAAAACAATAGAGGGCATGTAATCCTCTCTTTTAGAGTTTATGAATTCTCTGTCTTAGAAGTTAGACAGTATGATTGGTAATAACTCTATTTCATCTACACCTCCTCCTAATCTAGTATAACTTTATAGAGATCTTTTGCTGTAGATAATCATAGAATAAATCCTAAATTCTATGAGTGATTTTAGCACTCATAACGATCAAATTTAGCAGATACATCTACATATAGAACATATCCTTGATATCATAAGAGGAAAAAATGCAGATCTTAGACAATATAATGAATTAATAAATAAATCTATCAAATAATACTTGTAAAGTATCTATACCAAGCATGAAATGTTTGATAATTTCAAATTTATTGCTGAGAACTTGATGATACCACCGTTGAAAAGAGCCTTCAAAGAACAGATGAGTCAACTAAAGGTTCTCACACCCACTCTTAAAATATTTGTGGATGAGAAGGAAGAATTATTTAGTGTGATGGAAAGGGGAGGTTCAATAATAATGGACTTCATAAATATCATGTAACCCTAAATTCATTTCTATCAAACCACTATAATTTATAGAGAAGAAATATCAGTTTCAACAATTATTTCATCCACATCCACAACCTCAGTTCATTACAGGCATGCTCTAATCTCTCAGTCAGATAGTCTTATGCCTTCTATTTATCAGACTTTGAGTTTGTCACCAGAAGAAGTAATTAGACAACTCAGACCCATTATTTTCTGAGATTTAATTCCTCCTGATACCACATTACAATCCATTACAAACCTTGCTCTGACATGCAATTCTATAGTCTCATCACAGTAAAATGAAAGAGATAGCGCAGCAAAAAAAGTGAAGGATAAAGTTGTTCATACCCCATATTCTACACAGTGAATCTGTTTTGATGTTAATTTTTTATAGGAATTGTTTTTATTTTACATTTCATGCTTATCTTTTTTGTACTCATATATTTTTGGAACTTAGATAACGAAAACTCATTATGCTATTCTGTTTTCTCCCTAATTTTAACAACTATTTCTAATTTTTGATAATCTGAAAGGGTGAGAGAAAATTTTAATTTAGTTTTATATTGGTAATAAGAATGTTTTTAAACTCAAATACAACTTTTATTATTCATGTTTACTCATTAAGTGCATGATTTATAAAATTCCATGTTTTGCGATCATAAAAAAGGGGGAGAATGTTGGAACCTCATTGTACGGAGTGTGTTTTAAACTCTATTATTTTAATGATAAAAAACCATTATTCTTTTAGTAATAATGTTTCACATGTTTTATGATATCATTTTACATGATAATACCGCTTCTATTATATTTATGCTAAGTATTATGGCAAGTCACCATTGGATGGGAGTCATTGTTACCACTCGGATGAGCTACCACAAGACTGGAGTCATCGTTACTTCCAGGATGAGATTTTGCTAAATGGGAGTCACCATTATCACTTGGAAAGACTACCTCCATAGGCGAGTCACCATTACCGCTAGCAGAGTCACCACCAGAGTTGAGTCACCACTTGATTCTTGTTACTGTTTTTGTCCGAGGACTTTAGTGTGAATAAATCAATGGCTAAATCTATTCTTGGATAGTTTGACCAAGTCTTAAAGACTTATTAAAATATGATCTGAGGATTCTACAACTCCTCTAACCGATGTTGTTAAATATTCACAAAGGATACCTCTCTCAAGTACAGAACCACACATACTATAGACAACTGATTGCGTGACCGAATTTGTGAATTCTCAAAAACTTGATGATTCACATTTTGTGAAGATAAATAACACAGAATCACAGAGCCCATTACCGATATTGATTGAGAAATTAGATAGAGATTAATTGAGAAATACATACATATTTCTATGATCCTCTGTTCTTCTTCAATTTTCTAGAACAAAGTACAAAATCCTCACCAATGCTGATATGAGGACTATGAAAATACATAACACATATGATTGATATTTTTTATTCTTATTTTTTCTATCTATTTTACTTTTGAGTGTTGTGTTATTTTCCTGTTGTCCAACACACACTGTCTCCTGCACATTCCTAGAGAATACTTGTTATTCTCTTCTTCCTCAATATTTTTCCCACTATGTTTGTGAAAGAGGTCCATATGTGACCTGTTCTATTTTTACATCCCATGAATAACTATGGAAGAGGATTTTTAGTCAGGATATATTGTTTCTATTGACTATATACATAATCTAGGTTGTAGATTTATTTTATTATATTTATAATCCACTTGGAAGTAGGTGATTTCAAAGTGGAGGGTATTTATTCTCACCTAGAGATTGAACCTCTTATTTATTCTACTATAACATTGTGTTGTTTTTTTATTTTACTATCATATTCAAGACAAATTTTTATTGAGAAACAAAAAAATTACTTTGATAATTAATAATAACTAGTGTTGATATTTTTTGTCTAAGTAAATTGATTTCAAAAGTTATGGTATTTATAAAAAATATTTTAATTGAGACATAATATTTCTTTAAGAAATATTTTAAAAGGACAATTATTATATCAATACACTATTTTGGTTAATTGGAAAGTTTATTTTTAAGAGGATTTTACTTTAATCTAACCTTGAAAATAAATTTTTATTGGGAACTCAATTTACCCCCACTTGAGTTAATCACTCTAACTAATAATAAGAAGTGTCTTAATGTGGGGGTAACAAGTGAAGAATGTTGATGAAGCTATTAGAATTATTATTTCATTCCAAAATAATTATTATGGAATATTGTTGAAGGAGAGGTCATTGACATCATATTTTTTATAAAATGCCTCATATTAGGTAACAAAAATCAAATTTTAATGGTATAAATTTAATTTATCAATGAAAAAAAGTGGAAGCTTGAAGAAGTTACAAGGATGTTTCCTAAAAGATCAATCATGATTTATGTTTTAATGTTTTTGGCCTATTTGATGAAGTAAGTTTAAGAGTTTTAGGATGATTTATTATATAAAATATTTGAATCAAAATTTTTATTAGGGTAGAAAATATTTGAACAACTTATAATAAAGGTAATGAGTTTCTAATTTCATTTGTCATCAAGTTCATTTGATAATGTACAACCATGTTTTCTAGATCAAACCCTCTTATTTTCTACATCGGGCATGGTTGAAATATACTTATAATGGGAGGGTTGATGGAATGACACTTGAGTATAAATTGATTCCACCATCCCATGTTCTTCATATTTATTTTCAATAAGGGGTAGATAAAGTGAAATAAAACATTTCTGAGAAAGGGGGAGAATAAGAATAAATTCAACACATATCAAAACATCATTTATAAGGGATTATCAAAAAATAAAAGGGGGTGTTTTTTATTAAAATTTATATGTTTTTTATTTGTTTTCAAGGAATTATTATCAATGCATGTCAATATATTGATGAAGAAGATGTATCTTGGATTTGTATTCAGATTATGATGATAAATTACTGATAATGGATCCAAGATTGTTTAATAAAAAATTCCAAGTATTGTGTCCCATCATAATAAGTGAATTAAGATTATAATAAAAATATTGAAAGTTATATTTAAATATTTTTGGAGTTATATAAATAATTTTTCTCCCTGATGAAGTTATGTGATGAATGACTAAAAGTAAGTTTTTTTCAAAATCACTTTTAAGAAAAAAGTGGGAAATTAGGAAAATCCAATGCCGAAGGTCAGTCAAAATAGAAGGAAATAAAATAATCTGGGAAAAAATACAAAGATTTTTAGAATAGCTTACCCGGTATAGTCCCCATTGGATTGTTTTAATATTTCTACTCAGTTCTTATAGGATTAACACTTCAATGTGAGTGTCTAGCTTGTCCCAGGTCTGGTTGTAATCATCCATGTTGATCTTCCTTTCATTGAAACCCTATGACAAAATAAAATATTGTTGGTTGATCTAGTACCTTTGGTCCTTTATAACATTTATTTAAAACTCTATGCCTCACATTATGTCTGCATCCTCCCTTGGGTAAGTATGTTTTATATTCTTTTCAAGTATTTATTTTGAATAATGAAGAATTATCTCTAAGTATTTATTTTTCTCTCTGTCTTTCTCCTCAACCACACCACCCTGACCTTGATCTTTGAAGTAAACACACTTTTCCTTAATATTAAAACTTCTTAGAGTAGAAATAATCTTTCATTCAAGGTCTTGAGACATTGTTTTACATTCCATTCCCTTATCCCTTCTATATAATTTGTTTTCATCAGCTTAAGTAGATGGGAGTAGTCTTTCCTCCTTTTATTCCTCTTTCCTTTAGTCATAATGCAGCACCCCACATCATGGTTCCACTTCTATCCCTTATTATTATTTGTGCTATGAAGTCATCTAATTATCATTCCATCATCACTTATAATAGATTTTTGGATAAAAATCTCAATATCATAATCATTTTCAGAGATAACCTATTATCCCAAGGGATACTCTTCTAATAAAGGTGTTTTAAAGCCCAAATATAGAGTAGCCCCCTAGTCTTGAGCTAGGAGAGATTCATATAAACCTCCACTGAATGTCTATCCTATCTCCTACACCTAGACTAGACCTTCTTCCACCAAGACTTTAAATTGATTGACAAGATTTATGGTTACTGTATCACTTATAGGCCTGGACCTAGTCACTTAATTCACTCCATTCCCTAAAATTTGTGTCTTCTTGAAACCTGGACCTCCCTCACTTGGAACTGAGACACTCCTATTTGATCAGGGACCTAACCATGGTGCACTGAAACATCCTACTACCCAAGTGATCCTCGCTCCTGAATTCCAATTTCATTCTGTTCTAGCACCACCAGATATGATTAAGGGGACTTGACACTAAAGGATCATTAACATCCACCTTGTAACTGGTACCAGAGGCATACTTATGCCCATTTTATGTGACTCCATTATTCAAAGTCTTATTAAAAAAAGGAGAAACTAATGTAAAAGTCATTCAGTCCTCTTCAAGAACCTACCCTGCCTATTTGCAGACACCCAAATCATGTTTCAAGATGTCTAAAATTTTAGAGACCCTTAGATCATCATGACCTTTTTCTTTCTGAATATGACATACATTAAATGTTTCCCTGACACCCAAAATGTTAACTAAGTGAGCCACATGAGAATAATACCCACTCCATGAAACTTAATTCACCTCCCTTAGGTAAAGCGAGTGACCACAATGACATACAATGGACAAGTTCACCATTCGATTACATAAAGATAAAAAACATGTAAAATATTTGAATATCATCAGTTTCTTGCACCAAAATTCCTCCCAAACCATTATCCAAATAAAATCAATAGGTTTATTATAAATTTCAACCTAAACATAGATAAATTGGGATATGGGATGAAATACCTACCCAGTTCTACTATCCGAACACAAAAAAGAAACTGACCAGATTACCAAGCATATAGATAATTGTAGGATTTTGGAAGGGAAGATGGAGTTCATTAAAAATAACCCAAATATCCATAGATGGAGCATTACATTTCATGTAGAAATAATAGGACCATTAATATAGGTATTTTAGGGATCTATTGCATACATGAGGAGATCCATGTTATGATCAGGTCATCCTCTAAAGAAAAATGAATCATCATGCACCACTTATCAAGAAGCCCCAAAACTACGTGGTCTTGTATTCCCTAAGAACCAAATATTAACCTTTTAAAGGTGTAAAATGAAGGATGATGTTTCCTAAAGTGATCCACCAAGTTCATATTTAGGCATGACTAATCTTTGTTAAATTTTGAGGATGAGAGTGAGAAATTAGGGAAACCACCATATAGATCTAGAACTTTAGGGCTGAGATCGATTACTGGTTAAAGAGGAATAAAGTACGGGATTGAAAAAGGAGAGAAGGTTGGTTGAGTGGCTGTGGAGAATATACAGAGTCTCCCCCCCCCTCTAGTGGGTGAGGGATTGGGGTTGCGACCATAGCCACCTAGGGAATCCTTGCCCGAAGATCACTGAGCTGTAAAAAGAGATTCTATGGAATTAAAATCCATAAAGATAACCTTCATGGATCGAGAATAAATGAAGTGAGATTCCATGGAATAAGATTTCATGTAATGAAATTATGTTATATATAATGATCATAGATATAAATTCCATTCAATCTTTCACATGATAAAGTCCAAGAAACCATGTATAGAAGGATGAGTGATAATGGAAATACATGGAAGGTCGAGTGACCATGGATATGCATGGAAGGATGAGTGATATTGAGAATACACAGAATGTTGAGAGAACATGGGTTCTCATGAAAGGTTGATCAACCACACTAAAGATAAATAGTGACATGAAAATTTCATTGTATAATATAAATGAATATGTGGAGATAAAGATAGTCTAGTCATATGATGCTTTGTACATAATTCTTCAAAGAATAATTTATTATGATATTGGTTATTTTTATCTTTATAAAATGAGATGAATATGAAGATTTAAATAAGTAAAAAGGAAGAATAGAGATATAGATGAATTTTTGGGAGCTGGTCAAAGGCATGAAGATCCATGTATGGGATTTTCTTGTGGAGTTCTACATGATGGTAATATATCTTCTATGTAAAGTTTTTTTAGAAAAGTTCCCCCCGCCAAAAGGTCAAGGCATTAATTCAAAAAAAGAGTAAGATTACAAAAGATGAAAGTGCGGGATTTTATTACAATTGTCCCTATAGAAAGGAAGTAAGGCCTCCGGGAGAGATTCAGACCAGGTAATAGGTTTTCTAACTCCAATGTTTGCAAGACCATCTGTAATCCTGTTATCCTCTCGAAAGATATGAATGATAAGGATGTTGAGATTCGAATAGATCTACATGAATTGCATCCACTTTGCAGCAAGACGCTAAGAGATAATCATTTCACCATTTTTGATGACCTGCACAATGGTAGAAGAGTCACTCTAAATCCAGATATTAGACCAGCCCTTCATTTTCACAAAATAAACAACATGTATGATCCCAAGAATTTCAGCCTTAAGAGAGCTTGTCATTCCACAATAACCATAGAAACATCCCTTGACGGAGTCATCATGAGCCCTAAAGACCGCACCACAACCCGAAAGGCCAGGATTCCCTTTGGAGGCGCCATCCGTATTGACTTTAATCCAAAGGGGGAAAGGAGGGATAAAAAAAACCTCCATGGTGCCCAAAGTAGGCCTAAAATTCCCTTTAATGCACATATTTTTCAGAACCTTGAAGTCCTAAATATTGTTGTAGTATTCCCCCAAACGAACAGCCGACGCGTCCCTTATAGCCGAAAAATTCTGCATCAAGGAAAGTTTCAAGCCGCAGTCTATCCCATTGAATATTGCAGCATTCTGGAGCCGCCAAATAGTGTGCAGCACATCCGCAATAGCTACGGAGAGGAGTGCCCAAATCTTAGGTGAAACCTAAATAAACAAACAGTAACCTAGAAGGGGCTTCAATCCCAAAAATATGAGGCCATCCAGTTCAAAGCCACCGAAAACCTGCTTCCAAATGGCCACGACAGTTGCACAAGAAAGGAAGAGGTGCTCTGCATCATCCCGAAGTTTATGACACATAACACACCTAGAGAATCACTACAAACTAAACATCTGGAGAACCTCATGAGTGGGTAATCTGTTGTAAACCAGCCTTCCGATAAGTTCCAGACGAGAAGGCCTAATCCATAGTTTATTGAAAATAGATAGCCATTTAGAATCATCATTAATACCCCAAATTGCATGAGAGTAATACAGTCTTCTAGTCATAATCCCATTTATAGCTGGCTCCCAAGATATGAAATTAGGGCAGGAGACAAAATTTTAATTACCAATTAAATCATGAAGGTCACCTGGTAATTTTGCTGGAGGATTATCCAGAAAATCCTTGATGGAGAGCTGCTCCCCCTAAGCATAGAACAGTATAATGAAAATCATCAAATAGAATATTACATGTCTAATTATCAAGCCAGAACTTAATATTGGAGTTTCTATTGATAATCCATATAGATCAGGTCATAATTTTCTTGAAAGAAGTTTTAACTACTGGCCATATAGAGGAAACAGTGTATGCATTGCTACCAAGCTTCAAATTATTAGAAAATCGAGATTTGAGAAAAACCATAGATCCAAAATTACTATGGATGATATTATATGACAAACATGATTGAAGTGAGTCATTAAAGAGGGAAATATTTTTTATGCCCATGCCACCAGAGTGGAGAGGTTTACAACATTCCTTCTAAGGAATAGTGACTAACTTCCTTTCCAGGACACTACCACTCCAAGTAAAATTCCCGATGGATGTGTTCAATCACTTGAGAAGGCCACTTGTACATTTATAGACCATAAATGAGTAAACAAATTTATAAATGATAACAGACTTCACCGAACTAATTCTACCAGCCATAGAAATACTCCTCCCTTTCCAGGTTGAGAGTTGGCCAATAACTCTATCCACAATTTCAGAAAAATAAGAGGACCTAGGGCGCTCCCCGGAAAATAGGGACACCTAGATACTAAAAAGGTAGAGTTCCTTCCTTGATTCCCAACTATGAAATAGTCCATTGTTTCCTGGAAATATAGATCCTCTTCCAAAAGTGAATGGAAGATTTATCCCAGCTGATACATTGACCAGAGAGACTTTCATAATGCGGAAAAATTTGTTTCAAGACACGTACATTCTTCTTTCCTCCCTGAAGGAATAAGATGATATCATCAGTGTATAAAAGGTGAGAGGGATAAATGATGGACCTTGATGCTTGAACCGACTTAATATTCCCTTTAGAGACCATGACAGTTATGAGTCTGCTGAGGTAATCTTCAGCAATGGAGAAGAGAAGGGCTGAGAGGGGATCCCCCTATCTGACACCCCTAGAGCAAGAAAAATATCCCTTCAGTGATCCATTGAGAAGAACCGAGATATGTACTGAACCAAAGAGGGAATAAATCAATTTAATAAAAGTGTCATTGAAACCAAATTTCTCAAGAACCTTATATAAAAAAGGCCAGTCCAGAGTGTCAAAGGCTTTTTTGATATCAAGCTTGAGGGCCATTCTACCATCTCTTGTAGGAATTCTGAGCAGATTAAAACACTCTGAGGTAGAACAGATACACTCTTATATAGATCTTCCTCTGATAAAGCCGAATTGATTCCAAGAGACAATCTTAGAAGTAATACTTGAGATCTTATTAGTAAGAATCTTGCTTATGATCTTATAGTGTATGTTCACCAAGTTAATTGGCCCAATAAGATGAATCTCACAAGAATTCTCAACTTTAGGAATGAGAGTAATAAATTGATAATTGAGGCCTTGAGGTAGTTCCCCTGAGGTAAAGAAAAAGGAGAATAACTTGCAAACGTCCCCCTTGATGACATCCCAATATTTCTGGTAAAAGTAGTTATTGAAGCCATCTGGGCCCGAAGCGCTAGAGGAGTTTAGGCTGAAAACAACATTTTTGATTTCAAATTACAAAGGGAGGGAAGTGAGAATTGCATTATCAGAATCAGTAATGAAAGTGGGAATGATTCCATCCATCAGAGTTTCCCCTAGATAAGGTCCATTGAAGATATTAGAGAAATAATCAACAATGTAGTCAGCAATACTTTCCTTCTTGTCTAAAATCCAATCATTAACCCTCAAAAAGGAAAATGGATAGCTAGCCTTTCTAATTATGTAGATAGAATTAAAGAAATTTTTATTCTGATCCCCCTCTTGTAGCCATTTAATTTTGAAAGTCTCCTTGAGGGTCTTCTCTTTGATATCAAGAAGAGAGTTCAGTTTAGAAGCAAGCAGAGTTTCCTTGGAGAAATCCAGATTGAAGTCAACTTTGGAGGACTCCTCCTATAGCTTTTGAAGAGAGGATTCAAGAATGAGAATATCCTTGTCTAGATCACTATAGGTCACTTTTATCTAAGTTTAAGTTTTTACTTCATAATTTTCAATTTAAATAGAAAATCAGCGCCCTGCATGCAGGACCAGGAGCTTTCAATCAGATTACTACAACCACTTTTAGATGCCCAAGAATCATTGAATCGAAAGGGTAGGGGTATGCTAATATCTATACCCTTAAAATTGATCAGGATCAGGTGGTGGTTAGAGGAAAATTTGGGGAAATCTCACTCCAAATGAAGGTGAGTTGATTGAAGCTAGTTAATAAAGGTAGAGGAATAAAGTGTTGTGAATCATGGGTTTCACAATTAAAACTAATTCATATTTATGTGTAGTTAATTATATGAAAATTATCATGGAGATACAAATAATATGAACCCAAGAAATTAGGAATAAGAGAGTTTTAGGTTTTTGTTATGAATGAAGGGTTCAACAGTATCTTCCTTTCATAAATAATTATTCATACATGTAATTACAGGTGATTAATTTATGTAACTTATTATGGATCTAGGGAGTGTTTTAAAAGAATAACCATGATAGTTACTTCAGTATTTAAAAAATTACAATTTTCTTTAAATTAATATTGTTTTCATGGAAGTTTTGAAGAACCCATATTATGTGGATCTAGTTAAAGACCATCAAGATTGAGATCCTAGGGTTTTGAAATACTAGTAGCATTGGTAATCCAAAATCTTTCATTAACATGGTATTTTGAATGTATATGGAAGATATTAATGTATTATGAAGTAAACACCACTAAAAATATTTGTTTCTATACATATTAGTACAAGTCAAAAAATGAAGTTGTTTTTTAGAGTTTCAACACTATTATTAAAGTGATAATATTTTAGGGTCAAGAAAATGTTGAACCAACTATATGAAAATCATCCTCATAAAAATTTTGTGATTAAAATAATAAGTGAATAAGGATAACTAGTGTAGATCATATTCACTAAAGAATAGGAAGAAAATATAAGAGGAATTAAGATAGAAGAAGAGAGGAGTGCACTGTGCAAAATTAGTTGCACAAGAAGAAGAAAAATAAGAAGTAGCCAATTTTTCCATAATGTTCAAAAGAAGAAGAAGGTGATATGAATGAAAGGATTTATATATTGAAGAAACATATTGCAGCCAGTGTATGAGAAAATTAATTGGATAAGTATAAGTCTATTAGTTGTGTAATAAAATCAATATTCAAGTTTGCTATTGGGAATAAGAAGAAGGATATGTACATTGTTGTACATACAAGAGAAAATAAGATTATTTTATTGCATAAAAATATGTAAGTAAGAGAAGATGAATAATACAAGTCATAAATATGACATAAAACATAGGTATAAACTGTTTAAGGACTCTTTTGGCATTTTAAAGCAATTTTAGAAGTGGAATACTCTCTATGCAGGAAGTATAAAAATCAATCTAGAGCTGCAGTTGGATTATGATTTCTCCAATCCATGGAATCATGATTATTTTCTATACCCCTTTATAAAGTTTAGGTAACCACTCTTAATTTTATGATAGTTTCTAAGATAAACCACTATAATTAGTACCTCTTTATAGTGGAGAATTGGTGTATTGGTCACCTCTATACACAATAAGGAATAGATACTCTTATTGAGTAGTGAACCATTAAAAAAATTCATGTTCCATCCATTAATTTCTTTCATAAACATTTATATGAAATCTTATTGATAAAAAAAATAATCAAGATCTGAATAGATCTAAGTGGTAAATGGATAAAAAGCTTTGAAGAGTTAAAAAAATTCCTTAACATGGATTCACCCCCTCTCCTTACACCACTAACCATTAAAGTGTATTTTATTAAATACAAAAATATGGATTTTGAGGTGTCAAAAATCTTCTAAAAACATATAATACCATATATTTAAGTTCTCAAGATTGTAAGGACCACTGTGTGTGTGTGGGGGGGGGGTGTGAATCAGTAGTGATATTTTACAATGTATTTTCCCTTTAAATTAAACCCTCCAACTTGTTAGAGTAATGATCCTATCAAATTTGTACCTCAACATCAATTATATAGAAATATAAGAAATAAAATAAAGTCACAAAATATTTAAAAGGTTCACCCCTAATGTGGGTGACTACATCTTTTTCATGGTGAGCCTCATCGATCTATGAAAATACACTATGTAATGAAGTGAATAACATTCAACCAACTCCCATTAAGCTCCATCTATTTTCTAATAGATAATTATAATAAATAATTTTAGTTTTAAATTCTTCTTATTTTTCTATGACAAAAAATATAAGAACTTTAAAACCATCTCATATTTTTTTTCCAAAAATTATTCATTTGGTACACTCAGAAACTCTATTCGGTAAGTCTCTATCTGGTGCACCTCCATCTGATGTGCCTCAATCTAATGCACTATATACGATATCTCTGTCTAATACATCTTTTAACACTAAAACTATATCTACTGTGCTTATTATTCTTCAAACAAGAGATTCCTTGGTTAGTAAGTCACATTGCTAAAACTTCATCTCTTTTGTTCTCTATTTGGTGGCTCTGTCTGGTACCTTTCCTTTATAGCTTCCAATATTTTTCATAAAATTAAAGTGGTCCTTAATATAGTTCATGCACCCATTTAAATAAGAACACTTACTTAAAAAATTTATTAGAAATTAAGGTCTTATAAAATTTAAAATTTTAATTTTCCCACTTAGCAAAAATTCATTAGACCTCCATCAAACATTCTAGAACTTTCTTGATGTTTTCTGACAACTATGTTTCTATGATTTTATTAAAACTTCCTCATATCTCAGCTAAATTAATGATTTTTAAAATATAATCTCAAAACTATTATGGTTAAGGAATTTACAAAGTTCATATAAATATCTTAAAAAATCTATACAATGAATGTTTGTCCAGTGCCTTTATAAGAACTCCTCTATCTGATATAGTTCAATCTAACTCCCCTATATCCAATCTACATCATCTGATTGACTGAGTATGGTAAAATCAGGCTCCCTCTATATGATTTTCTTCAAATCCTTCCTCTATCTAATGGATTGGAATGTCTTCATTTGGTCAACATGTATTCACTTCAAGATTTATACATGGATCAATTCATAATACATAGTCTGGTGTAATCTTTATAGAAACATCCATCCAATGTTATCATATTTCTCTGTTCAATTCTTGTCCAACCATTGATCATTCAGAAGTCTGTTTGGTCAAACTACTATAAGATTTACTCTAATATAAATGGATATCTCTATCCAAGTCAACTACATACCTTTCTCTATTTTGTCTACATTATTTGATAAACTCAATTAATTATACTTAGTTTGGAGACTTCCCTAAATCTTCAATTTTTCTGGTGTACTTTATGAATATTTTTCTAATTAAACATTATACCTATCTATCCAATCACCCATAGATATTTCTTCTTTGTCTTGAGAAAAAATCCTCTATCCAATATTCCCTTTTCTACTAAAAACTTAAGATATTGACCTTTATTAAAAAGATTATTTATGAATTTATATCTTCAAACTCCATACAACTTGAAACTATATCACTTTATAATTTGAAATTTATACCAACTATCTATGTATATAAACATAATACACCTTTGTTCTATCCCTTTATATAGATTCAAATAGACCTTTGTAACTTATAACTCCACACTGTATACAAATCTTGAACTTCGTAATGCGAAAATTCTACAAGTCGTCTATCTAAAAACATTAGCTCGAATGAAATCCTACTTCTAGAACATCCCCCCTTTATACACAATTGTCTAGAATCATTAATATCTTCATGATGTTTTATAATTAGAATATAAGCATAGTATCATATCAATTATCAAGTAAAATTTCATAAAATAATTTATAAAGTCATAAGGAATGTTTTTTTGGCCTTCCCTAATAACACATTCTTACCTAAAACACAAGAATTTTTACAAATAAGATGTTGAAAACAAATAAAAAACTCATTATAAAAACAACCCAATGGATTTTGAATATCCAACATTGGATTTAATAAAAACATTATTAACAAGTCAACCATTTTTTAACTTTCATCAAACCACTACCTTTATAATATAGAATGTCCTGACTCCACACTATTAGTTTTAGTAATGTTTTTGAAGTAATTCCATCCCTCAGTGATAATAAATTTGATGTCCATTATAGGATAAACCCCCATCAATCTTGTAATATTACACCCCATTTTTATGATAACACCATCTTAGAATTAAAAAAATATAGAGTACATAGTCTCACATATTCCCCCCTTTAATAACCATATCCAAAGAAAAAGTGGGGTTATCCTGAACAACATTATTAAGTAAGTGTGGGAGGCTGAACATGTAGTTTTAACCTCAATTCCTCAAGTATTTACCTTGGAAAAAAGTTAGTGAAAACATTATCAATTTAATCTTTAGTTAAAATACACTCAAGAATTACAACTCCATAGAAAAATTTCTCCTTAATGAAATGAAATTTAACATCAATGTGATTTATTATAAAATATTGTATACTAATTTTTGAAAGATCAATGACACTTTGATTATCAAAAATATTCCTTAATAGTTTATCAAAATTCACCCCCAAATATTCCAGCTAAATTTTTTTCCACATAATTTGTATACAAGACCAGGAAACAGAAACATATTTTTTATCCATTGTACTAAAATTAAAATAACATTGTTTCTTATTATTCCAATTCACACAACAGTATACCAATAATAAAGTTCCTCCTATTGTTGATTTTAGATCATTTTAATCTCCATCCCAATCAGCATCTATGAACCCAATAAAGGTCAACTCCTTGCTTCTTCTATACATCATGACATAATTCTATGTTCCTAAAACATACTTGAGTATTACCTTAGCTTCTAACATGTGTGATTTATTTAGATCACTCTGATATATTTCATACAACATTATAACATAAGTAATTTCTTTCCTTTAATTCAAATGATTGAGTAAAATTCCAATCAACTTATAGAAGTATTTCCGATTCACACTATTCATAGCTTCATATTTATTTATATTAATTCAAAAAAAATATAAGAGTAGAAACTTTCTTTGAATCTTCCATTATTAAATTTTATAACAACCCCTTAATATAATTTTATTCTGATGAGAAGATGTATCTTTATTTTTATTGATCTTATTATCCCAGAAATAATTTCATCTCTCTGAGCATCAACATCTCAAATTTATTATTCATTTGTTTAGAAAACTCTTCAAAAATATTTTCCCCTATCACCTAAAAAAATTATATCATCAATGTAAAAAATGAAAATATGGGTACCTATGCTCATTATCTTCACAAACATGTTTTTATCAAACTTTACTTTAGAAATGTTCATTTTATTTATGAAATTTTCAAATTTTGAATATAATGAATATGGGTTATGTTTCAATCCATAAAAATATTTCTTCATTTTACACACCATAGTTCCATATTTATTAAGTAATAAACCACTGAGTTTATCAATATAAAATTCTTCCTCAATTTATCTATTTAAAAATGTTTAATTAACATTCATTTGATAGACTTTATAATTTTTATGAGTATATACTACTATGAACATTATTATAGTTTTGATTCCCGTAAAAGGGGTAAAAATTTCTTTAGAATCAACACCTTCCACTTATGAGTAACATTTTCACACTATCCAAGCTTTATTTATTAAAATTTCTCTATGTTCAATGAGATTATTTTTAAACACTCATTTTCCTTATAAAATTATTTCCTACTAACCGAGGAACAATATCTAAGGTTTCATTTTTCTTAATTTGATATAACTCTTCATTCATCATGTTTAACCATTATTTAGGTTTAAATACCTCTAAAACAAACTGTGGACCCACTTGTGAGATAAGAAATGTTTGATTCTCAAATATAAATTTTAGTCTTGTCTTAACTAGAGCTTATTTATTTCTGATGATGTTATCAAATTCAACCTATTTTTGTAAAGGTCAAAAAATTTAGTGAATTTCTTTCAGTCTTACTTTCCTGATCACTAGCCTGATTTTAATTAACTTTTAAAATCTTAGTCTTATAGTCATATTACTTCTTATTATCTTATTTGGAAGTCATCATTATATGTTTCATATTATATTCCTTATCATATTCAATAACTTTGGTTAAGAAAGTATTATTTTAAATAAATTAAAAAAAATAAATCAACCCACTTATGTATGCATTAATTCTATCATTTGTATCTTTTTCCATTGGATGAATATTCCATGAAAACACTTTCTTCTACTTTGTCATCAAATTTTATTATATTCATATGTTTTATCTTTAACAAGTAAGGAATACTAAAATCCTTAAAGTAATTAATTGTAGGTATTTTATTATACAATAACGTATAGGGTATAAATTTTTATTCTAGCCATAACAAATATCTTTTTTGAACATGTTCAATTGTTATTAAGACTTCTCTCTAGAATAATTTTTCAAGTTTCTATTTAGTAAGCATATTTCGTACTATCTTAACAAAACTTATATTTTTTTCCATCCACTAATCCATTTTTTGAGGAGTGTATAGAGAACTATGTTAATGTTTAATTATTTTTTTCTTTAGATAGGCCCCAAAAGAGTAACTTTTGAACTAATTTCCATTATCTATCATTAGATATAAAATATATACACCCAAATATTTATCAGCATCCCTTCTAAAACTTTTGAACAATTATACTACCTCTAATTTATGTTTTATGAATATTACAAGGGTCATCCGAGTGAACTTACCAATGAAAGTAATAAATTAAAATTTTTCTTTTTAATTAATATCTCATCAACCCATATAGATCAGTGTGTATGAACTGAAGAGGTTTGGTGGAATGGATCTCAACTTTTTTATGTATTCTATTAACCATATCTTCTTTCAAGAAGGTTGTACAAACAAAATTAACATTCCTTTTTAGATGTGGTAAAAATAATAAAATATCTTCTTTAGAAATTATTCTCATACTCTTATGGACAATATTCCATAGCTTATGGCGCTGCAATATATTTTTATCCTCAATTATTAAAAAACTATAATTATAAGGATCTCTAATATGGAATATATTGTCACTGGTTCTTTCTCGTTTAGTAATTTTTTTTCTATTTTTAAAATATTGGATGATTAATGGGTATTTTATAAATACAACTTACTTACTATCATCAAAAAGTTTCTACCACTCAATAAGTTGTTATTAATCCCATAAAAAAACTTCCTTTGAATTTAGTTTAAAAGCTTTAATCTTAGTTATACAAGTTTCTTTAATTTGTAAGGAAATCTCATTTCTGAAAGTAACTACCCCCTTCATATTCTTAAATTTTTTATTGTTTTCATATAAGTTATAACATGTGAGGAATAATCACTATTAGTAATACATATTTTATTATGTTTATAGTTTTTAGGGAGGCATCAATGATAAAAACTATTTTTCAATTATATTCATTCCAATTTAATTTTCTTTTTTGGCCTAGGAAACTTCTCCCAAAAGTGTTTCCATACATTTTTTTAGAATAGTGACCTAGTTTTTCACACCTTTCAAAGACGTCCTCTAAGTATTCAAATATATTTTTCCATGATAACTTCTTATCTTCTAATGACTTTAAATTTGTTTCTTTATGAAACTTTAGAAAGTTAACTCATTTTGTTCAATTATTTGTCCCCCTTAGTTCCAACCTACTCTTAGGGAGAGACATATTGTGCCAAAAATTATTTTCATTGTGACCGTATATCCCAAAACACCAATAATATCTTTTGAACTTTGATGTTGTATAGAATTATTGTTTTTCATTATGATAATTTTTTTTTCAGATTCAACAGCTTATTTCTGTTGACACCGGATAACATTCTTCCAAGAGTTATTTTTAACTTCCATTGATGTGATGTGTTTCTCACATCATTTATCAACCCAATATTTCATATTTTTCATTATTACACATAAATAGTTAGTATAATAATATGAACATATCTTTTTAGTGTGTGTAGATTTTACCTGATTCTATAGATGAGTTCTTCTAGTATATTGAGATGTTTTAGCTTTCCTATTTGAATATTTTTTTTGAAATTATCAATCATATTCTTCATATAATTTTCAACACAAAGGCATATTAATTGATTTTTACAAATATAATCTTCAATATCCATAAGTTTTTCATCAACATATTTCACCATATTGTCTTATTTAGTAACCTTCATCCTGAGATTCTTAATTTCTTCCATGTACGTATCCTCTTTTTTAATAAATTATTATATTATTTCATTTTTAGTCTCACTTTACTTCTTTAATATTCAATATTATTTATTGAGTTTTTTGTTTTTATTAGGAGATTACACAAGTTATGATCTAAGATGATAATCTCTATCGGTTTTTTCACATTCTTCTTCTTCTTCACTATTATAAATTTTTTCTTTTCTTTGAGCATGATCCATGAATGTTTTAAAATTCTCTATATCTTTATCTTAATATTAATTATTGTTATAATACTCATACTCTTCCCTTTTACTCAACATACTTATTTTTTTTCCTCCAGTGAATCTTTTCTTATATTCCTTGGATGTTTTGCTTCAATCCATCCATAGAGGGTTTTCTACAATATCATCATCATCATATTCTCTATATTTATTCTCAAGAGTGTTCATTTTGAAATGTCAATTACCTCCAAATACAAATAATTTAAGTGGGTGTTTACCTTTGTAATTTTTTATACCTTTAATGTAATTTTATAAATAAGGGAAATGATTCTATCATTCATTTCAAAATTATCTTTATTATCTTTAGATTCACTAAGATCCATTATCTAATGTTAAAGTTATTATATTTTATAATTCCTAAATGATTAAAAAGCTATATCTTCCTCAATATTCTTTTTGAGAACAAGAGGTTTTCTCATCTCATACACAACAAAAATGTGATGCAATTCATTAATTGATAAATCGTCTTTATCTTATAAATTATATATTTTAGGATCAAACATATTAGGAAAGTTCTGTATCAATTTCTTAATAATAGTTTAATCTTCCAAGACATCCCCAAATCCTCTGATGGTTTTAACGATTTAATTAATTTTTGTGAGGTAATAATCAATAGTTTCAACTTTCCCTTTTATTATATCTTCCAACGTGATTATCCATATTTGGAACTTTGTTTCCTTTACTTTTATATTTCCCTTAAAAATGATTTTGAGTTTTTACAAAGTTTTTTTATAGTTTTGATACCCACCACATTCATATAAAAATTTTTCAGTATGGAAAAAATGTAATTCCAATATTTTCCATAAAATTCACGAGTCCTTTTTTTTAAGAAATTTTATCGGATAATATTTCTCCATGGGTGGAAACTCTATAGTAGCTACATCATTCACTTTGAGGCCAAGAGACAGAAGAAAAGGTATCAAAATATTTTTCCATCCATGATAATTTTAATCATCGAAGGTAAGAATTTTTCTACTTGTAAATATGTTGAGATTATCCATGATAAGAAATGTAAGGATCTTATAGAGTTAACCTGATTTCTGCAATGAGACTTGAAGTTCCCAAGAATGTAAGTACCATAGGGGGGTTGAATCAGAGGTGATCTTCTATAGTTTCTTCTCTCTTGAAATTTAACCCTAAAACTTTTTAGAGTAATTATCCTCTAAATTTTATATACCATACTTACTTGTATGTAAATATAAGAAAACAATTAATGGAAACAATATTTACATAGTTTTCCCCGATGTGGGTGACTATGTCCTTATCGTAGTGACTACCGTCGGTCCATGGAAATCCACTATGTAAGGAAGTGAATACTATCAAACCAACTTATATCAAGATTATTCTATATCATAAGAGTTAATTATACTGAATACTATCATTTATGAAGATTTATTATTATCTTGAGACAAAACAAGATAATAAATTTTAAAGTATCTCAAAAAAAAAAATTTCTAGAAATTATTTGTCAGGTACAATTTAAATCTTCATCCGGTAAGTCTCAAACCAGTGAACCTCCATCTGATATGCATTAGTTTGATGAAATATGTATGCTACATCTATTTCATGTTCATATATTCAGTATCTCTCTCAGATAAACCTATATCTAATGTACCTATATCTAGTGTGCTTCTTCTTTTTCAACCAAGATATTCCTCGATTAGAAACTCACAATGCTGAAACTTCATATCTTTTGTTCTCTATATGCTAGCTCTGTCTATTACCTTTCCTTCATCACTTATAATTTTTTTTATGAAACTATAGTTATCATTTTTATGGTTCCTACACCTCTTTAAATAAGAACACTTGCTATTAAAATATATTATAAATCATGGGCTTCTAAACTTTGAATTTAGAGTTTTTCTTCTCAACATAGTTTCGTTAGACCTCTCTAAAACCCTATAGAACTTTCTAAAAGTTTCCTAAAAACTCTAAATCAATGATTTTCATAAAAATTCCTTACATATATGATATATTAGTGAATATTTAAATAATAACTCAACATCATCATGGTTAAGGACTTTAAATTTTTTATATAAAACTCCTTAGAACACCATACATAGAATGTCTCTCAGGAAACTTCACAATGTCTATAGTTACATAATCCATTTACATATATTATTAATTTATTTTTAAACATAAATATTCAATAAGTAAAACTCAATAATTATGAGGATATTTTTTTTTGGAATATTAAGTTCATGATACATCAAAAGGAAACTAAAACATGACATCCTTATTTTATTCTCCATAATGAGCTCTTAAATCCACATGAGATCCTAAAAATGAATTGGATAACCCAAGGAATAAATAAAATAAATTATTGATCTAAAAATTCAATTAATGGAATAATCATGATAAAGAAACATAACATGTGAGTCAAAGGAATAATACGATATCATAAAAGAGAATACTCCTAAGTAATCACATGGAAGTAAAACATAAATAAAATGGAATCATAAGTTCATAGAAGTATAGGAAATGTGGAAAAAACATATATCATGACATAGTCATAAGTCAAGTCTAACGTTTAGTACAACATCACTTGGTTTAAATAGTCCCATAATGGATTAGGTTTATTCTATAAATCCCATACATAACATCTAATGAGACCAAATATTCACCAAATTAATAGGAGAAATATATAAAAAATCCCATCATAACATGTTAATGATTATGTGTTCAAAAAAAATAAATCAATCATAAAAGATAAACATAAGTATTACCCATGTAAATAAAATTGGTTTCATAATATTTCCATATATCACAATCAAAAGAGATTTCATAAAGAAGGCATTTGGGATATGATCAGAAGGAATGTATTACCCAATAAAAGGAAGGGGAATAAACTAGTTATATATTTTAGATACATATATATAGAATTTATAATAATTCCATAATATTAAATAGATATATGTAAATTGAGTTATAGAGAGTGGTCATAACTCAAAGAAAAGGGTGGTTTAGAGAGATCCCTTACCCCAAGCCTGACTTGTCATGTGTGCTATTTATCTTCCTGAGTAATAAAATTATGTTTACTAATTAATTTATTAATAAAGAATTTAATTTTTATTATTACATTTATTTTATTTATTATCATGTTATATTTAATTACTTAATCATTTGGGTTCATGTCGGAAGTTTTTATTATATTTGGATCATATGTCCAACATCAATTTGGTATATTGACTAAGGTCAATGTGATTATTAATTCATAATCTACATAATAATTATCATTAAATAATTAAATTTTTTTACATTAATTGTACTTTTATAAAGATCAATGAAATATGGTTTTCAAAAATGAACTACGTTACAATCATGAAGATAGTAGGCCATACGTACGCCTGAGTAATGTTTCTATTTTTCAATGGTCATGACGGAAAGAAGGTAAGTATCATTTTACCATTATATAATGATCATTATATCATAAATATAATATTATTTCTTTAAATAAAATTATATATACCATAAACTTGGTTCATTGATGAAAAACTGATTCACATTGCTTTGTGGGGGTGGTAATCCATATGTAACGACCCGAAATTTTAAATAAATCTTGTTTCCTAATTTTATGTGTTATTTTATTTTTATACTCAACAAAAATGTTTCATTTGATAACATGAGTATAATTAAAATGAGACTGTTGGGTTTTGACTGTTATTTGACCATTGGTCAATATGACTGCTGGAAACTAAACATTTTGACTATTGTCTCTAAATACAAGTAATATTGGTTAATTAATATATAAAGAAGATTCGATGGCCTCACCCAGTAGTCTTGGACCGATCAAAGCCCATCTAACAGAACTTGGGAAGGAGGTAGCACCACTGGGCTTTGCTCTGGACCAAACCCAAGCTGAACTTCATCGTGTGAAGCTAGAACGGGATCACCTTCGTGAGAAGTTCAAACTGATAGAAATTACTACTCGTGCAATGTTGGCCGAGCCTCCCTCGGATTCTCTCACCTTATCACACCTTACACTTAGGTCATATGCTGGTGTGATAAGGCGCTATGTAAGGAGACAGTAACTGCCTTGTGTAATCCTTTGTTTTAAATAAAAAATTGGGATTTCTTCTTATGATGAAGTTTATGAATTTTCAAATGTCCGAATAAATATAGTATACATATTTTTGATGAATTTTAGAGAAATAATATTTTAAAAATGTTTATGTAAACCTTAAATAAATAAAAATGTGTAATGATTTTCAAAAAATGGTCTTCTACAATTATGTTCAGTATGAAATTTCGAGTTTAATAAGATCAACTTGATTTTTGATGAATAGTAAATTATGAATAGTGATTTTACACTTAGGATTAGTAATGTGACCAAATGGATTAGTAAATTCACTCAAAGAAAGTTTTAATATAATTTAGACACCTAGATTAAGTAATGAGATTCAATAAAATGGGTAAATAACAGTTTCATAAATTATTATTCAAGTATTTGTTTTTTCGGGTGAATAGTATTTTTTAATTAAAAATTAAATTAAAATTATTTAGAAAATTATTTTTATAAAATGGATTTCATTTTTGAATTCAGAGCATCGATATTATGTTAAGGTAATTTTTGGGGATTTTTCTGAAAAAAATGAATTTTTGGTGAATAGTGTGTTTATTTAAAAAAATGAATTAAAAATATTTAGAAAATTATTTTTATAAAATAGAGTTTATTTTTGAAATCAGAGCATTGATATTTGGTTAATGTAAAATTTTGGGATTTTTCTGAGAAAATTGAATTTTCAGTGAATAGTAAAAAATACAGTTTTAGGGTTTCGGTATGTTTAATGACATCATAACCGTGTCATGATGATTTCATGAGATATTTTAAGGTATGGTCGACTAAAGAGGATGAATTATTGTGTGGGGGTCCCCATGTGGCCTAACTCTATGGGAAGTACCATGGGAGGGCCCATGCTTTTGAGAAAACCACTTTTGAGGTGTCCCTTGGCCATTAATGCCTTGTCCCCTCACTTTCCCTATAAATACCAAGCCCTCCTCTCATATTTTCGACTCCAAAACCATCCTCAACGAATTTTGGGTTTCCTTACCTCCCAAGGAGTCCTCCCAAGGTTCCCCCAAGCCCTCAAGGTCCAAACCTTTGAGTTTTAAGAGTTACGTTTTAAAGTAAGGGATCCGACCTCTCTCTTCTTTTCAAGTAATCTCTTTTATGTCATTTCTTTTATGCTCCATATTCTTATGTTAAAGGATGTTATTTTATACTCCTCTTAACTCCCTTTTCATGTTCATATAATGATAGATCCTCTCTTACTCTCATTATTTCGTTTTATGAAGTTTTAAGTGGCGCCGTTAGGCTGCCGAAAGTTTTGTAACAGATTCTTTCTCCCTTCTCATTTTTTTAAGATCTATTTTCATGTAAAGTATTTCAAGTTCATTTTTATTATGTTGGGGTATGATATCTAAATTTATCATACTGATATTTTATGATCATATGATGAGAGACCCCATTTGATCTCTTCAATTTAGTATTTTGATGTTTTAAGTGGCGCCGTTAGGCTGCCGAATTTTTAAGTGGTTCTTCACCCTTCTCGTTTTGAAGTTATACTTTCATGTCAATTCTTTCAAGTTACTTTTATTATGTTGGGGTATGATCTATAAATCTATCATACTGATCTTTTATGTTCATATGATGAGAGACCCCATTTTATCTCTTCAATTCAGTATTTTCATGTTTTAAGTGGTGCCGTTAGGCTGCCGAATTTTTAAGGGATTCTTTCAACCTTCTCATTTTCAAGATCTATTTTTCATGTCAAGTATTTCAAGTTACTTTTTATTATGTTGGGGTATGATATATATATCTATCATACTGATCATTTTTGTTCATATTATGAGAGACCCTATTTGATCTCATCAATTCATTTTTGTTGAAGTTTATGTAACGTCGTTAGGCTGCTGAATTTCCAAGGGGTTCTTTCACCCTTCTCGTTTTCAAGATCTATTTTCATATCAAGTCTTTCAAGTTCCTTTTTATTATGTTGGGGTATGATCTCTATATCTATCATACTCATAATTTATGTTCATATTATGAGAGACCCTATTTGATCTCGTCAATCCATTTTTGGAAATTTTAAGTGACACCGTTAGGCTGCCGAATTCTCATAAGAGAAATCTTATTTTTGTCTTCCTTTCAAGTTCTTCATTTCATATGGTATATCATTAAAATTTCATTACCATGTTCTTAAATACTTTATATTCTGTTACCATACTGTTTTATGTCTCATTTTTGAGTGGGTGACCCATGTCCCGTCACTTTTCAATGTTTTCTAAATCCTTGTATCATAGCCGTTATGCTGCATAATTTTCGTCTCAAAATGCATCCCTCTTTATCTCAAAATTATTTTATGTTATTAAGTGAATAATCAAAGCTCTTATTTCTACAGGGGTATTCACATATATATCAAAATTTTCTATTTTAAATTCTGGGAATTACATACATGAAACCCTCTTTCCCTTTTCGGTGGGTTTAAAGTGACATAAAGATCATGTCTTTAAAGAAGTTTTTAAAACGTTATGATTATGAAATGAAACCCATTTCTTTTATGCTATATGGGTTGTTTATGAAATGATTGATGATGATATATGTGGATCACATGATAATAAAGACATTTTAAGGGTGCTCCCAAATAGCGTTCCAATTCATTGGGTAAAGACTTAATCACTAGAGATGACTTTTTTAGACTGATACCTTGGTGAATAACCTTGGTAATTTTTAATGACACCTTGGGGATGGACCTTGGTGAAACGAAATGATTTTCAATATTAAATGTTGCATCCATATCTTCAAGTTATGAAAAATTTTATTTTTATTATGATGTATCTCATGATTTTTTTCTCATGCCTTAAAGTTCTTTTCATATCCTTATTGAAGTATCTCAAGTTCACATGTAAAATGTTTCTCTTGTTTCCCTTACTGGGCCTTCTGCTCACCCTTTATTTTGATGTATGTCCCCAGGTTATGAGATGCAGTAATGAACCTAGGATGAACTTAAGGAGAAGCCTTTTAAGTGTTTAAGAATAATGCTTTATGTTGTTTTCATGTATTATGTTACTTGTTTCCAAGACACTAAACCTTAAAGATCCTCAGTTTTGTGTAATGTAATGAAAGTTCATGTTATAAAAATACGGGATTCTATAGTTGGTATCAAAGGATGGTTTAGTTATTTGTGTAAATTAGGATATGAAAACTCTAGGAAGAACCCTATAGAAAAGTTTAATTATAGGAAATCTTCCTGGTATTTTGTTGAGTATTGAGTAAGGGGTTTCCAAGCAAATACATCCCTTTCTGGATACGAGCAAGTAGAGGTGGCTCTGGCACAGATGTACATAGGGGTAAAACCCTAAAACACTACTTTGAGCTAGACTCGAACGGGAAATGTTACACGACAATGGGCTTTGCTGCACTCTTGGTTACGACACTCCCGGGGGATATGCTTTGGTAAATTCATAAGCTTAGTATGTACCATTGTTAAAGGAACAAAGATAAAATAAAATATATATTCACATAAGAATATATGATCATGGATAACCTAGATGGGAACCTAGGGGATCCCAAGTTAGGGTATACTTTTCTTCTACAAGTTATCCTTATATGCTTTCAGTTACTTTTCATGATTATTGGCTAAGTACTTAAGCCCCTAAATATGCTTTCTCTTCTTATTTAATGGTGGGAAATGGAAGAACATGTCCCAACAACCAATGTGATATGAAATGCGACGATTGTCGTATTAATATGACATGGATGATTAGGGGATTAAAAGATGATTATTATTTTGGAAGACGTTCACTATTTTAGGGACCCTATATGATCGAGGTAAATAGATTACTATGGTATTTTCATTGAGGAGTAAGGTTGACTTATATTTTGAAGAATCAATGAATTTAAGGTGGACTTATATTAATTTAGGTTACTTATGGGAATGACTAACCTATCTTGAGTAAAATATGTTTAGGTTATCTACTTTTGTTATAAGATGTTAGGAGTGGTTGATGTTGTTTGGAGATGAACAATGAAGTTTATTTTGGAAGACTATGTTATCAAATCCTTCTTGTATTTGGGTTTCAATCTTAGTTTGGTTTATTTTGAGGAATTTTAAGTACCGTTATTTATGGAATGGTCTATGATGAACTTTGGGTAGTACCATGGAACTTTGAAGATTTAAAAGTAGTTTCCATTCCTATGGGATTCTTTCTTTTTGAAGAGTTGTTTTACCTCAACCTTTCTGTTTTTGGGATAATGTTTAAAGATAGAAGAAATAGATAGTTAATCTTTTGTAGATTATGTGATTCTCTAGAAGATGATTCTTGTGCTTTTCATGCGACTAAGTGTTTTTGAATTCTCATCATTTGGAGAAAAGATTAGTGTTGGTAGGGACTTATTAAAGGATGAAACTCTACTTGAAGGTAGGTATATTTTCTTATGTTTTTGTTCTATGTAGTAAATGAATTCCTCAAAATTATGAAAAGAAACGTAAAACAAAAATGTTGTTGGTTTACGTTTCCTACTAGGTAATCAAAGACCGTTTAAACACATCATAAGATTGGGATTTTCTTATGGTTAAATTTCTCCTAATCATGTTCTCTATCACTCTCCCTTAGAACTTGACCCTTTGTTTTCCCCTCCATGTCCATGTTTTCCTACATGGAATCCTAGTGTGGGTTAACTCGGGTGACCTTTGTACTTCCCTTTCTTTCTTTTAAAGTAATAGTTTTACTGACTCCTTTTCCGATGTGGGACTTTCAATGAAATTTCATAACCCAATTTTAAAAATTTCGAGGACACAATTTCTTAAGGGGGGAAGATTGTAACGACCCGAAATTTTAAATAAATCTTGTTTCATAATTTTATGTGTTATTTTATTTTATTTTTATACTCAAAAAAATGTTTCATTTGATAACATGAGTATAATTAAAATGAGACTGTTGGGTTTTGACTGTTATTTGACCATTGGTCAATATGACCACTGGAAACTAAACGTTTTGACTATTATCTCTAAATACAAGCAATCTTGGTTAATTAATATAGAAAGAAGATTCGATGGCCTCACCCAGTAGTCTTGGACCGATCGAAGCCCATATAACAGAACTTGGGAAGGAGGTAGCACCACTGAGCTTCGCTCTGGACCAAACCCAAGCTGAACTTCATCGTGTGAAGGTAGAACGGGATCACCTTCGCGAGAAGTTCAAACTGATAGAAATTACTACTCGTGCAATGTTGGCCGAGCCTCCCTCGAATTCTCTCACCTTAGCACACCTTACACTTAGGTCCTATGTTGGTGTGATAAGGGGCTATGTAAGGAGACCGTAACTGCCTTGTGTAATCGTTTGTTTTAAATAAAAAATTGGGATTTCTTCTTATGATGAAGTTTAGGAATTTTCAAATGTCCGGATAAATATAGTATACATATTTTTGATGTATTTTAGAGAAAGAATATTTTAAAAATGTTTATGTAAACCTTAAATAAATAAAAATGCGTAATGATTTTCAAAAAATGGTCTTCTACAATTATGTTCAATACAAAATTTCGAGTCTAATAAGATCAACTTGATTTTTGATGAATAGTAAATTATGAATAGTGATTTTACGCTTAGGATTAGTAATGTGACCAAATGGATTAGTAAATTCACTCTAAGAAAGTTTTAATATAATTTAGACACCTAGATTAATTAATGAGATTCAATAAAATGGGTAAATAACAGTTTCATAAATTATTATTCAAGTATTAGTTTTTTCGGGTGAATAGTGTTTTTTAATTAAAAATTAAATTAAAAATATTTAGAAATTTATTTTTATAAAATGGATTTCATTTTTGAACTCAGAGCATCGATATTATGTTAAGGTAATTTTTGGGGATTTTTCTGAAAAAAATGAATTTTCGGTGAATAGTGTGTTTATTTAAAAAAATGAATTAAAAATATTTAGAAAATTATTTTTATAAAATAGAGTTCATTTTTGAAATCATAGCATTGGTATTTGGTAATGTAAAATTTTGGGATTTTTCTGAGAAAGTTGAATTTTCAGTGAATAGTAAAAAATCCAGTTTTAGGGTTTCAGTATGTTTAATGACATCATAACCGTGTCATGATGATGTCATAAGATATTTTAAGGGATGGTCGACTAAAGATGATGAATTATTGTGTGGGGTTACCCATGTGGCCTAACTCTATGCGAAGTACCATGGGAGGACCCATGCTTTTGAGAAAACCACTTTTGAGGTGTCCCTTGGCCATTAATGCCTTGTCCCCTCACTTTCCCTATAAATACCAAGCCCGCCTCTCATATTTTCGACTCCAAAACCATCCTAAAATAAGTTCTGGTTTCCTTACCTCCCAAGGAGTCCTCCCAAGGTTCCCCCAAGCCCTCAAGGTCCAAACCTTTGAGTTTTAAGAGTTACGTTTTAAGGTAAGGGATCCAACCTCTCTCTTCTTTTCAAGTAATCTCTTTTATGTCATTTCTTTTATGCTCCATGTTATTATGTTAAAGGATGTTCTTTTATACTCCTCTTACTGCCCTTTTAATGTTAATATAATTAGAGATCCTCTCTTACTCTCATTATTTCGTTTTATGAAGTTTTAAGTGGCGCCGTTAGGCTGCCGAAATTTTTGTAACAGATTCTTTCTCCCTTCTCATTTTTTTTAAGATCTATTTTCATGTAAAGTATTTCAAGTTCCTTTTTATTATGTTGGGGTATGATCTCTAAATTTATCATACTGATATTTTATGATCATATGATGAGAGACCCCATTTTATCTCTTCAATTCAGTATTTTGAAGTTTTAAGTGGCGCCATTAGGCTGCTGAATTTTTAAGTGGTTCTTCACCCTTCACGTTTTGAAGTTCTACTTTCATGTCAATTCTTTCAAGTTCCTTTTGTTGGGCGGAGAAAGAAAGGAGTGATGGCAAGAGGGGGGGTGAATTGCCTTTTAAAAATTAATTAACAATTTAAAATCAAAGAGAAAGTGCAGCGGAAATAAAAAGAGGCAAAACACACAACTTGATAACGGAGTTCGGCTTAAACCCAAGCCTACGTCTCCACTCCCAACTCAACCGTTGAGAGATTTACTACCGCTTGATTTTTAATGGTTTTAGCAAGAAACCCACTAGACTTTAAGGTTAGTCTAGAACCTATTACAGCTTGATTTTAAATGGTCATGCAAGAACCCACTTGCTTTCAATGGTTGAGCAAGAACCCACTAGTCTTCTTATAGGTGAAGGCTAGATCACCTTTGTCTCAAGCCTTTTAAAGGAAAGGCTTGACCAACCTCTTCACACCTTGAAGGTGGTGTGAAAACCCAAATGAAAAGATGAGAGAAAGAGTTGGGGGTTTGTAGGCACAAACCCAAATTGATGCTCAAAATAATAAAATAATGAAAAACCGTAATGGGAGAAGCCTTGGGCGCCAATGGATTGATTGGAGTTGATGAAGGGCACTCCCAAGCTTCTTTGGTGGTGCTACTTGGATGTGGAATTGAGTTGGAGCAATTTGAGGTTCCTTGGAAGAATCCGCCGGAGGTTTGCCAAATGATGTAAAATGTGTCCCGTGGGCTTTCGTGGCTTGGTTATGGTTCCGGTTGTGATCCGGGGCTTCCTAGTCCTTTATTTATAGAGGGGGAACCCTCATATGGCCTTTGGAGGTCTTTGGAGCCGTTGGAAAAGGCTTCGGAGCCGTTGGGAGGCAAGTGGACAAGCCTGGTCAAAGGCCCAACGGCTAGTTTGACTGGCTCCACCGGCTGACCGGTGCTAAGCCACCGGTTGGTCGGTGCTTGCAAAATGGAAGAGGGCTCGGGCTCAGGCACCACCAACTGGCCGGTGAGGAGGCCACCGGTTGGCCGGTGCTGAGGCAGTAGCAAACACTATTTGTCTGGGTGCCACCGGCTGGCCGGTGCTGAGGCCACCGGTTGGCCGGTGCTGAGGCCACCGGTTGGCCGGTGCTGAGGCAGTGGCTCAGCCTTCTGTCTGGGTTCCATCGGCTGGCCGGTGGTGAAGCCACCGGTTGGCCGGTGGACATGAAAACAGTCCACTTTTCCTCCTTTGCCACTTCTTGCTCCTGAAATCATGCCTATTAACAAAAACACTTGAAAACAAGATTAGATAAAAAGGAGAGTGATTGTGATCATGAAAATTAAACCACGAGGGGTATGAGAGGTACAACAATCTCACCCTATTTTGATGATCACAATCACCAAAACAAGCAATGTAAAATAATAAAAAGATAGGCATGCTTTAACGGAAAAATTAAAAGTAAAGAAAAGCATGAGAGAAAGAATTTTCCCCCAATCAACCAAGAATTTCTCCCCCTTTGTGATTATCAAAATAGCACGGGGCATAAATCTTGATTGAGGGAATGGTTAAAAAACAAGATAGAGATTTTAAATCAATTGAAATTTTTGAAATTTGAATTGAAAGTTTTCAATAGAAAATTTTGAATTGAAAGTTTTGAATTGAGAATTTTGAATTGAAAATTTTGAATTGAAAATGTGAAAAGGCTTAAACAATCCTAACTCCCCCTAAATAAAAACAACAAATCACCGGGGAGAGGTGTTTGAAACCGAGACAAATTTTGGTCTGGTGAGACTCGCTAAAAGGGATTTTTCAATCCACACTTGTCTAGTGGCGGGTCGTCTCTTAAGAAATTCATCATTAAAAGAAAAAGTTTTGGGCCTTCCATACCGGGCATTTTTGCAATTGCACTCATAAATTAAGTGCCCGGGTTTTTTGCAATAGTTGAAAAATTTGTATTGGGAGCTTCCCCTTACAAAAATAGTTGGAGCATGGGAAGAGGAAGCTTGCTTGGAATAGCCAAGCCCTTCGGTGGTTCTAGATATGCGTTGGGAACCAAGGAGTTTGGTCAAATTTTGTTCACCTTGGGTGAACTTAGCTAAGGATTCCCTTAAATCTTTGATAGTTGATTCCATGGAATCAACATCGGGAAGGTTTTGGATTTTGAGGGTCAACTCTTCCTTCTCTTTGAGAAGTTGTTCTTTTTCGGAAGAGAGTTTTTTTAAATTCTTTTTTAAAGAAAAAAATTTGGAAGAAAGTTCGTGAAAACCTTCCTCCAATTGATCTCTAGCGTGTTGGAGATCCTCATAAGATAGATGATTGAAAGAATTTGAAGAACAAGAGGATGAGGAGTCGGAAGATGTTACCTCATGAAATTCCTTTAGACATTTGTTACCGTTGTCGCTTGAGGAGGAGGAGGAGGATGTGGAGCTATCACTCCATGTGGCCTTGAAAGCCTTCTTCTTTTCCTTTTGCTTGGCCTTTTTCTTTTTGAGTGGGCAATCGGGCTTGTAATGGCCTTTCTTGCCACACCCGTAGCATGTTACCTCGGGCTCGGATTTTTCGTCGTGTTTTTTCTTTCGAGCCTTGCGGGATTTCTTCTTCTTGTGCTTCTTCATGAATTTGTGCATCTTGCGGGCAAGATTCTCCATTTCGGAATCGCCGCTTGATGAGGAAGACGATGAGGAGGAGGAGCTTTCTTCATTTTGAACCTTGAAGGCGATGTTCTTTAGAACTTTGATCGGTTTGCCTTCCTTTTCAGCTTGCCTCCTCATGGTAATCTCATAAGTCATGAGGGATCCGATGAGCTCTTCGACCGACATGTTCTTGATGTCCTTCGCTTCTTGAATTGCCGTGACTTTTGGTGCCCATGATCTTGGTAAGATCCAAAGGATCTTCTTAACCATTGTTTCTGCAGACACATCATCACCAAGGGACTTTCTCCCATTGCAAACATCAGTAAAACGCGTAAACATTTCAGTAATATTTTCAGATGGACGCATGGTAAAAGATTCAAAATCTTGACGGTACATGTCCAATCGAGTATCCTTAACTTTGTTGGTCCCCTCACGGGTAACCTCCAAAAGTTTCCAGGTTTCATGTGATGAGGTGCATGTGGAAACTCGATTGAATTCATTACGATCAAGGCCGCAATGAAGAGCGTTCATGGATTTGCCATCAAGCTCAAAATTTTTAATGTCGGCTTGAGTCCATTTGGATTCATTGGGGGAAGAGAGAGAATAACCATGCATGACAATTTTATAAATGGGATAGCCAATGCTTCTAAGAAAAGTGGTCATGCGGGTTTTCCAATAAGTATAGTCGGTTCCATCAAAGAATGGAGCACGACCCAAAGAATAGCCTTCGGGGGCGAAAGAAGTTGAAGCCATCACAATGGATCTTAAATTTGAAACCGGTTAGGGTATTATTCAAATTTTCCTCTGATACCAATTGTTAGGCGGAGAAAGAAAGGAGTGATGGCAAGAGGGGGGGTGAATTGCCTTTTAAAAATTAATTAACAATTTAAAATCAAAGAGAAAGTGCAGCGGAAATAAAAAGAGGCAAAACACACAACTTGATAACGGAGTTCGGCTTAAACCCAAGCCTACGTCTCCGCTCCCAACTCAACCGTTGAGAGATTTACTACCGCTTGCTTTTTAATGGTTTTAGCAAGAAACCCACTAGACTTTAAGGTTAGTCTAGAACCTATTACAGCTTGCTTTTAAATGGTTATGCAAGAACCTACTTGCTTTCAATGGTTGAGCAAGAACCCACTATCCTTCTTACAGGTGAAGGCTAGCTCACCTTTGTCTCAAGCCTTTTAAAGGAAAGGCTTGAACAACCTCTTCACACCATGAAGGTGGTGTGAAAACCCAAATGAAAAGATGAGAGAAAGAGTTGGGGGTTTGTAGGAACAAACCCAAATTGATGCTCAAAATAATAAAATAATGAAAAACCGTAATGGGAGAAGCCTTGGGTGCCAATGGATTGATTGGAGTTGATGAAGGGCGCTCCCAAGCTTCTTTGGTGGTGCTCCTTGGATGTGGAATTGAGTTGGAGCAATTTGAGGTTCCTTGGAAGAATCCGCCGGAGGTTTTCCAAATGATGTAAAATGTGTCCCGTGGGCTTCCGTGGCTTGGTTATGGTTCCGGTTGTGATCCGGGGCTTCCTGGTCCTTTATTTATAGAGGGGGAACCCTCATATGGCCTTTGGAGGTCTTCAGAGCCGTTGGAAAAGGCTTCGGAGCCGTTGGGAGGCAAGTGGACAAGCCTGGTCAAAGGCCCAACGGCTAGTTTGACTGGCTCCACCGGCTGACCGGTGCTAAGCCACCGGTTGGCCGGTGCTTGCAAAATGGAAGAGGGCTCGGGCTCAGGCACCACCGGCTGGCCGGTGAGGAGGCCACCGGTTGGCCGGTGCTGAGGCCACCGGTTGGCCGGTGCTGATTCAGTGGCTCAGCCTTCTGTCTGGGTTCCATCGGCTGGCCGGTGGACATGAAAACAGTCCACTTTTCCTCCTTTGCCACTTCTTGCTTCTGAAATCATGCCTATTAACAAAAACACTTGAAAACAAGATTAGATAAAAAGGAGAGTGATTGTGATCATGAAAATTAAACCACGAGGGGTACGAGAGGTACCACACCTTTTATTATGTTGGGGTATGATCTATAAATCTATCATATTGATCTTTTATGTTCATATGATGAGAGACCCCATTTTATCTCTTCAATTTAGTATTTTGAAGTTTTAAGTGGCGCTGTTAGGCTGTCAAAATTTTAAGGGATTCTTTCACCCTTCTCATTTTCAAGATCTATTTTCATGTCAAGTCTTTCAGGTTCCTTTTTATTATGTTGGGGTATGATATCTATATCTATCATACTGATCATTTATGTTCATATGATGAGAGACCCTATTTTATCTCATCAATTCATTTTTGTTGAAGTTTATGTAACGTCGTTAGACTGCTAAATTTCCAAGGGGTTCGTTCACCCTTCTCGTTTTCCGGATCTATTTTCATATCAAGTCTTTCAAGTTCCTTTTTATTATGTTGGGGTATGATCTCTATATCTATCATACTGATAATTTATGTTCATATGATGAGAGACCATATTTGATCTCGTCAATCCATTTTTGGATGTTTTAAGTGACGCCGTTAGGCTGCCGAATTCTCATAAGAGAAATCTTATTTTTGTCTTCCTTTCAAGTTCTTCGTTTCATATGGTATATCATTAAAATTTCATTACCATGTTCTTAAATACTTTATATTCTGTTCCCATACTGTTTTATGTCTCATTTTTTAGTGGGTGACCCATGTCCCGTCACTTTTCAATGTTTTCTAAATCCATGTATCACAGCCGTTATGCTGCATAATTTTCGTCTCAAAATGCCTCCCTCTTTATCTCAAAATTAATTTATGTTATTAAATGAATACTCAAAGCTCTTATTTCTATAGGGGTATTCACATATATATCAAAATGTTCTATTTTAAATTCTGAGAATTATATACATGAAACCCTCTTTCCCTTTTCTGTGGGTTTAAAGTGACATAAAGATCATGTCTTTAAAGCAGTTTTTAAAACGTTATGATTATGAAATGAAACCCATTTATTTTATACTATATGGGTTTTTTATGAAATGATTGATGGTGATATATGTGGCTCACATGATAATAAAGACATGTCAAGGGTGTGCCCAGATATCGCTCCAATGCATTGGGTAAAGACTTAATCTCTAGAGATGACTTTTTTAGACTGATACCTTGGTGAATAACCTTGGTAATTTTTAATGACACCTTGGGTATGGACCTTGGTGAAACGAAATTATTGTCAATATTAAATATTGCAGCCACATCTTCAAGATATGAAAATGTTATTTTTATTATGATGTATCTCATGATTTATTTCTCATGCCTTAAAGTTCTTTTCATGTCCTTATTGAAGTATCTCAAGTTCACATGTAAAATGTTTCTCTTGTTTCCCTTACTGGGCCTTATGCTCACCCTTTTTTTTGATGTATGTCCCCAGGTTATGAGATACAGTAATGAACCTAGGATGAACTTAAGGAGAAGCCTTTAAAGTGTTTAAGAAGAATTCTTTATGTTGTTTTCATGTATTATGTTCCTTGTTTCCAAGACACTAAACCTTAAAGATCCTCAGTTTTGTGTAATGTAATGAAAGTTTATGTTATAAAAAGACGGGATGCTATACCATACATGCGAACAAATGACATTATCATCTTTTAATGAATGGAATGGTAAGAAATTGTATAATATATTAATTTCCCATAATGATAAAAATTTCATGAATATAATAAATATAAATTAAATCTATTATTATAAGCATCCATGAGTGGTGATTATGGAAAATGAATTACATCGATTCGCGAGGTGGTAGTCTTCCGTACAAACGAACAACAATTTCATTTTCCATTTGATGGAAGAGGAGATGAATATTGATTAATATATTAAAATAATAATATATAATTATATGGAGGATGTTTATTGTAGTATATCATCATGTTTTAGTAATATTTTAATTATTTTGAATAATAAATAAAAAACTACTCGGTTAAGAATGACACATCTTCTTCAAACAACATCTTTATGTTTTCACTAAAAGACTTCATAGAAGGGTTTTATAATTAAAAATAAATATAGGATATGGTAATGGAAGTAATTAAGGTATTTGGGTAGTTATTGGAGTAAATAATAATCTTTTGAAGTGTGTATAGGAGAGGATAAGAGGTTCCCTTTTATAAGTGAGAAGTAGTGATATTTTTATAAATACCCAAAACTATTCAGTAATAGGAAGTCACTCTCAATACAAGTGGATAAAAAATTGATAAATGAAAAATTCTATGTAATATATAGTTGATAAAAAACTATAAAATTAAAAAATAAACAGGTTTTAAAAATTTATTCTCTTTAACTTATATGGTTACTCACTTTTTCCATTCTAGTTTTCACCATGATAACTAGTTTTTACATTGGTAATTTATACTTTAAAACTAAAAATAAAAAGAGCCTTATGATACAATTTATACCCAATTATTTTAAATATTAAATAAAATTTATCAAATGAAAACACTATATTTTTGGAAAATTAATTTTAACACAAGTTCATATCACGCAAAAAATTCCATTTTACCCTTAACCATAATAATTAATTTTTAATGTTTTTTCTATTCATTATTACGAAAAAATAATTTGAACTTATTAAATAATAATAATTATTATTATTCAAAATATGGAATCCATTTTATTAAATTTAACTTAGTTTATTGGAAAATTTTAATTTAAAATTAAACACGTAAAACACAATGAAAAGCGATTTTTCATGAAAATGCATTTCTTAAGAAATAAATGATCTTATATTAACTCTATAACCAGTATTAATAATTATAAGAATACAATTTCATATAATTAAATATATAATATAAAAATCTAATTTAAATATTTCTTTACTATGGGATATTTTCATTAAATAAAGAAGATAATTTTTATATACTTAAAAACAGTTTGTTGATATCTGTGATTTTAAGTATAAAAATAAAATTATAACAAAATCATGAAAATAGGTGATTAAAATTAAATTAATTATATTATTATAAATAAAATGGTTAATATGTCACTTAATACCAATCCATAATATAATAGGACTTTTAAATTACCTGATTTAATTAAAATATTTAACAGTATTTGAAAAATTGGTAATCTTAACTATTCATTGGAAAATAAATCATTTTAGAAAAAAAATTAATCCAAAGTTAATTTTAATATTATGACTTATAAAATTAATTTAATTTTTTCAGATAGAGTTTTTAAATTTTTTAGAAATTAATTAAAATATTTTCTCACAATAAGCAATAGAAATCACTTTTAAAGAAAACATGTTTTTTTGAATAACAAAATGTCTTCATCAAAATTTGATTTCTTATTTAATAATTATATATCAATACATTTATATCTATTAATAATTATATATATATATATTTAATAAATAAATTTATCCTATTTATACATGCTGATTTTAAATCTAGATTATAATGATCATATTCAAATAATCATGGTCCATTTTGGCTCAGTGATGCATGTCATATATGCCATCAAACATAGTTTTATTTTTTAAAATATTTGGGTGTTATATTATTCCCCCCTTATGTAATTTTTCCCTAAATTTTTTATTATATGTAGAAGTAAAAATAGATGGGGGTAATTTTGTTTCATGGCTTCCTTCGATTCCCAGGTTGCCTCTTTGTATTTATGGTTCTACTATAGTACTTTAACAGGGTGTGTTATCTTATTGAATTAAACATTATCTCTATAGTATAAGATCTCAACTGGATTATCCTTATAAGAGAGATCATTTTCCAGATATACCAAATTTTAATTTTTTACATGTGAGCAATTTGGTATGTATTCCCTCAAGAGGGATACATGGAAAACATCATGTATGCGAGAAAGGGTTGGTGAGAGTTCTAGTCAATTATCCACAACTCCAATGAGATTGAGAATCTAGAAGCAGTTGATGTACTTGGAGATTTACTTTTCCTTGTCCCTAAATCTCATGAATCTCTTCCTTAGAGATATGTGGGGAAAAACTTTATCCCAGACCTAAAAATCTAGGTCTCATCGATGATTATTAGCATAACTCTCCTATCAATTTTGATTAATACTAATGTGTTGCTGGATAGTCTTGAAATTTTCAACCATTTCCTCAACTATTTCAGGTACCAAAAAATTGTTTTCAAAAACATCATCCCAACCTACATGTTTTATAAATATCTTCATATAAAGGGATTCATAAGGAGACATTTGGATGCTTGAGTGAAAGCTATTATTGTACGAGAACTTAACCAGAGAAAGATATTGATCCAATCATCCTTTCAAGTCCACCAAGAATACTCTCAACATTCCTTTTAATGTTGGAATAGTCTTCTTAGATTGACCATCTATTTGGGGGTGATAAGTTATACTAAAATTCAAATGAATATTTAGAGCATGTTGGAGGCTCTTTCAAAACATGGAGGTAAATCTCAAATCTCGGTCATATATAATCAATTGTGGTGTTACATACAGCTTCACCATCTCTTTGATTTATATCCTTGTAATTTGATCAAGTGGGAAATACTATTTAATTCTAATAAATTGAGAACTATTTTAAATATAATCCACCACAATCTATGTGGAATTATTTCCTCTTAATGTCTTTGTAAGACTAACGATAAAGTCTATGGTGATGTTTTCCCATTTCTATGGAGGTATGGGTAATGGTTGTATCATCCTGTTATAATTTTTCCATTCAACCTTCACTTTTTGATATAATTGAAAATTTTATGTATATTAATTGATATCCTTCTTCATATTGTCCCACTAATAGTTATATTGGGTACCTTGATAAATCTTCATGCTCCCTAGGTAGATGGGGATGTCGAGCTATGTTATTCACTCAACAGATCTTTTTTTTATCTTAGGATTTTATGGTACACATAGTCATAAAAAAACCTTACAACGCATTCTTCATAATTTTTTAACTCTATGGATTTCCCTTTTCTTATAGATTCCAACTTCTTTTGATTTTCCACATCATCTATTTTATCATACATTATATTATATAGAAGGTAGATTGATAAATCATTTGAGAAATGAATGATTATGATCCTTATTTTATGATTACCACGTACATCCTTATCAAGTATAAGAAGATTGGACCCTTCTCAATTCCCATCATTGATAAAGTTCCAGGATCCTTTATACTTAGAGAGTATTCTACATTGTTTACTTTCCAAGGATGATAATGGATTAAGAAGTCATAGTCCTTGATTATCTCTAACCATATTCAATGGAACATAATAAGATTATTTTGTGTGAATATATATTTGAGGCTCTTATGATCCATATATATTTTACACTTATCCATATATAGAAATTTTTTCTCTATTTTCAATGAAAATATAAATATAACCAACTCTAGATTATGTTTTGGATAATTATATTCATGAACTTTCAACTACCATAATGTATAAGATATCACTTTATCATTATATATATCAGTAAAAAACCCAATACCTTTTTTGAAGAATCATTATATACCATTAGATGTTCCCTACTTGAAAGAAGTTTAAGGACTGGTGTAATGATAAGCCTTGTTTTCAACTCCTTAAAGCTCTCTTCAAATTCACTAGTCCATAAAAATTGTACCCCTTACTAGGATCTCTTGGTTAAAGAGTTTGATTATCCCACAATTTTTTTCACAAATCATTAGTAATATCAATCTATTCTAAGGAAACTATGAATCTATATTATAGATTCTGGTCTGGGGAACTCCTTAGTTGCCTTTGTCTTATAAGAATTGATTGATATCCACTTTCAAGTGATAAATTTCCCCAATAATGATACATACTTCATCTAAAACTCACAATTACTATACTTTGTATATAGATACTTTTTTTATAAAAGTCTTTAGTACAATATTCAAATACTCCTCATGCTCCTACTTAATTTTAGAGTAAATTAGAATATCATCTATAGGTACTACCTCAAATTTGTTGAAGTAATTTCTAAAGATAATATTCATTAATTCCATAAATATTTCTGGTTCATTACTAAGTCTTAAAGGCATAACTATGAACTAATTGTTTCTATACCTTTTTTGAGATGTAGTTTTGGGAATATACACTACCACAAAACAGGGCAAGGCCAGTGCCACCCTTTATCTGTGCTAACGAAAAAGCGCTGATAAAGGGAGGTACCTTTATCAGCGCTAAAAAAAGCACTGATAAAATTACCCCTTTATTAGTGATTTTTTAGCACTGATAAAGGTACCCCCTTTGACAACGCTTTTTTTAGCGCTGTTAAAGGGTACCCCTTTATCAGCGCTTTTTTGAGCAGTGCTGATAAGGGGGGGGGGGTTTATCAACACTTTTTTTAAAAGTGCTAATAAAGGGTCTACTTCCAAAATAAAATCCTTAAAAAAATATTTAAATATTTAAATATATATTTATATATTTATATTGATATAAATATAATATATATATTTTAAATATAATTTTAAATATATTTTAGATAAGTATAAATATACAGTTACACTTAATATATATGATATTTAGTGAAAATGACTTATAAAAAAGTTAAAAAAATATTTTTAATTAATAATTTTCTAATTATTATGGAGTAATAGTCATTTAATAACAATTCAAAGAGTAAAAAAATAAAAAAAATAAAAAAGATCCAAAATATGTTGAAAACGCAACTCGAACTTCAAACGGCCATAACTTTTGATCAGGGTGTCCGTTTGAGATCTACCATATATCAAATCAAAGCCTGCGATGAGCTCTAAATAGTTTTGATTTAGGGGCACCCCAATCAAGGTTTTTTAGAGGCCAGAATAGGCCTAGAAGGCCTCCAAAACTGAGTTTTTAGTCGGGATACCTTGATTTTTAACATTTTGTGGATTTTTAGCCTCATTTAAGGGGGTATAATTGGATTTTTTTGGTGGGGATTGAATTTATTTCAAGGTATTACATTCATATTGATATTATTTATTTGAAATTTTATCATTTTTTATAATGCACTGCTATTTATAATCAAATATATAATAATATATACATATTTTTTATATATTCACCCATAAAAATTTAATTATAAATATAAATAGTAAAATATATTTCTATATAAAATATATTTCTATATAAAATATATTATCTTTATCTAAATAATAAAAAATATCCATTTTTTTAAAATACTAATATATAAATATTTATATACCTATATATTAATCTAACTATATATATATATTAATATAACTATATATATATATTGATATAACTATAAACATATATATTAATATCACTATAAATATATATATTAATATAACTATATATATATATATTAATATAACTATATATATATATTAATATAAATATATATTACTCTATGAATAAATATAACAAAATATATATTGATATAACTATATATATATAAATATATATTAATATAACTATATATATGTTAATATAAGTATATATATATTAATATAACTACATATATATTTTGATATAATTATAAATATATATATATATTAATATCACTATAAATATATATATTAAATAATAAAAAATATCCATTTTTTTTAAAATACCAATATATAAATATTTATATACCTATATATTAATCTAACTATATATATATTAATATAACTATATATATATATTGATATAACTATAAACATATATATTAATATCACTATAAATATATATATTAATATAACTATATATATATATTAATATAACTATATATATATATATTAATATAAATATATATTACTCTATGAATAAATATAACAAAATATATATTGATATAACTATATATATATAAATATATATTAATATAACTATATATATGTTAATATAAGTATATATATATTAATATAACTACATATATATTTTGATATAACTATAAATATATATATATTAATATCACTATAAATATATATATTAATATAACTATATATATATTAATATAACTATATATATATATTGATATAACTATAAACATATATATTAATATCACTATAAATATATATATTAATATAACTATATATATATATTAATATAACTATATATATATATATATATTAATATAAATATATATTACTCTATGAATAAATATAACAAAATATATATTGATATAACTATATATATATAAATATATATTAATATAACTATATATATGTTAATATAAGTATATATATATATATAGTTATATATATTTTGATATAACTATATATATGTTTCGGTGCAGATGTGCGTCGGGTTTCTGTTCCGATGCTGTTCCGCCAGGACGCGTTCGCGCGTGCGCCCGTCGACCCGAGGGGATGGGCGCGCGGCTTGTGGCCCCGCAGTCCCGCTTTCCAAAGGCGGGCGGCATCCGTCCCTTTTTCAGGGGCGTCTGCTCATTGATCGAAACCGGGATGATGGGATGTCGGCTCCTCCTTCCGTGGACGTCTCCTCGGAACTCGTCGCCTAATCCGGGTCTCCCTCATAGATTTAAGACGTGCTCGTGAATCTCGTTCCCGGCGCCATATCTTCATGGACACCTGTTAATTACGCTGCTTCCGACCGGACGTTCCAAGGAGTCTGGTCGGGGCAGCAACCTGCGGTGAGGAGACCGGGTAGCTCTGGGTGTTGGGGGCGTGTCTTAACACTGCGGCTCTGCATGTCTGTCTTCCGTCCCTAATAGAGCTTCTCGAAGGCGTGATGGCCTGAGGCATCCTGCGCTGGGTGCGGGGAACTGTGTTACCTGAGGTTTTCCTCAGCTTCCCATGTTTAACACGGGGTATGCCGCGAGTTTAACGTCCAGCGGGGACGACATCGGACTGATTAACACGAGAAGTGGATCAGATGACAGAACCCCTTGCGGGGAACCTCCGATGCTGGGGCCAGCACATGGGCGGCTTCCCAAGTGAAGTGGAGTGGAATGAAATGGCATGACCCCACCGGGATGTGGCGGCCCGGGTAAGGATCAGGATGGATGATGGAGTGAAGAGCTTGGACCCCGTAGGGGCTTCCTACGTACCGCGCGTTAGCGCGGATCAAAGTCAGCGTAGTTCGGATATACAGTTTAACGTCATGCTGGACATCGGCAAGCCGACTCACGAAGAGGTCGAGGCCGTCGGGCGGAGGATTGAACCGAACCACCTCGCACAGAGGGGGATGGAACGGCCGGGTGGATCACAGTTTCACGTCATGCTGGACGCTAAAAAGAGAAAAAGGCAGTGGGGAAGCACAATGGAGATACACATGTGCAGTCTCCCACGAGGGCGGATTCATAGGTGAATCGACGCAAGTGTGAACCCGGGAGGGGTCCACTGATGGAAGAACCGACGTGAATACGACCGGGACGACCAGGTGGTGGGCTTGAACCTCGAAGAGGATTCCTACGTACCCTGTTTAGGAGACAGGGATCAAAGTCCACGTAGTTCGTTCTGTCAGGACTTACGCACTGAGGCAGCCCGGATGCGGCAAAGCTCAGTTGGAGAGGGACTTGGGCCGAAGGCAAAAGACCTCGATCCCTGTCACGCCCTCTACTGGCTCCGGCAGTGGGGAAGCACAATGGAGATACACATGTGCGGTCACCCACAAGAAACTAGGGGTTTGTAATACCCTACCCCCGTGGGCGAAGGCCACTCCAATCCCGACATCCCTACAGAGACGAGTGGGTGGGGGCCATATCCAAACCGGGGGGACCCTGAGTGCGAGGCACGGGATCGGGTGAAGCGGACGGTTTAACGTCTTGCCGGACGAAGTACAGTTTAACGTCGTGTGTTGAGGACGAAGCGGACGGTTTAACGTCTTGCCGGACGAAGTACAGTTTAACGTCGTGTGTTGAGGACGAAGCGGACGGTTTAACGTCTTGCCGGACGAAGTACAGTTTAACGTCGTGTGTTGAGGACGAAGACGCTTGGCAGTTTAACGTCTTGCAGCGCGGACGTGGTGCAGTTTAGCGTCCTGCAGGACGAATGCTAAACAGTTTAACGTCTTGTAGCTCGGACGATATGCTAGGCAGTTTAACGTCGTGCAGCTTGGACGTGGTACAGTTTAACGTCATGTTGGATGAAACACTTGGAAGTTTAACGTCTTGCAGCGCGGACGTGTGTGGTGCCGCCGATGGGTCCGTGTCACTTCGCGCAAGCCTAGAGGGCCGCACGGGAAGACAACGCACGGTGCGGGCGCCCGGGATGAGGATCAACGGGCGCCACGCAGGCGGGTACCCTCAGGGGGTCAAAGGGGGCGACTCTGGCGGTTTGCGCGCAAAAGAGGAGCTTGGTGCGCAATACCGCAGGTCAGCGCGCAATTGGGCGGGCTGGCGCGCAATTGGGCCAGCACTTTGCGCGCAGATGATTGCGATTGCGCGCACCGGGCTTCGGATAGCGCGCGGGGGCAACGGCTCATTCTTTAACGAATGACCACTTTGAAAGGGGGGATGCCCGCAATCGGGCCGGATTGCGCGCACCCGGGGAGAAATTGCGTGCAAGAGGTTTCTTTTGCGCGCGAAGGCCTTTGGGGGAAGAGTTATTCAAAGGAAAGGAGCCAAAGGGATTGCGCGCGAAGGCGAATCCCGAGGATTTATTGCGCGAAAGAAAGGAGGTTACCTGAAGATCGGCATTGCGCGCGGAGGAGGTTGGATTGCGCGAACGAGCGACTCTTCGAATTCCGGCAACCTCCAAAACGTCGGGGGTCGCCTTATATTTATAGGCAACCCCGGGCGCGGAATCCGGTTCGCGGGCGTGGAATCGGGCCCGGCGCGCAAGGGAGTCGCGCGGGCCACGGGCGTGCAAAATTGTGCGCCGGCCTAGCGCATTGCGCGTATCCCGGGAGGTTTGCGCGCCTTACGTCAACTTTGCGCACGGGTCTCCAAAATTCCGCGCAAGTCCTCCGAGCCCTCTGAAACGTGCTTCTGACTCCAAATACGACCTCGCGTTCCGCATCCGGAGCTTTGTTTGGGAACAACGGAATTTTCCGGCGTCTACAAAAGCCCCCCCTCGGAATCTGATCGGCGAGAGGTCGCAACGATCGGGTTCCGAGGGAGACGCCGGAATGCCGAAGTTCTGGGTGGCGTGGGACTGTGGCGCGCAAAAAGGGTGTCGGGCGCGAAATTCGCTGTCGCGGTCGCACAAAGCGCTTTCCGCGCAGCGCGGACACCCGGCCTCGCCTATAAATAGGGGCCCTGGGTCCCCCGCACCGTACACCGGCCTTCCGCGCGATAAGCATTGAAGCTCTCGTGAGTGAAATTGCCCTTTCTGGCGCGGAATTCACCCGTTCGTCGCGCAAACCTTCCTGATTTCGGCCTGTTTTTGCGCGAACACCCGGGGTTTTACGCGACAGACTTCCCAATTGCGCGCCGTCCACTAGGATTGCACGCCAACTCTCAAACTTCTCTACCAGCCTCTTCCGATTCCGCACACCTCATCCCATAACCCACACGACTCCCGAAGCTTCTGAGATGGCCGCGAATCAAGGGAATGAGGGGGATGCCGCCATTCGCAGAGCTGAGATGGCGGCGAACGAGGAGGTCTACGGAGACAAGGAGATTGTTTCCAGCAATCAATCCTTGTTCGACTTGCTGACGCCGGCCCAAAAGACATATCTGCTGTCGGACAACCTGCCGATCTGGAACTTTGGCATCCTAGATGAGGTTTCGGTGGCAGGGTTCGAGGTTGATGCGCCACGGACCTGGGTGACTCGGGAGGAAGAGCTTCCCCGCTATAATATCACCAACAACGGGCATCCTGACAGGGAGACTAGGCACTTAGATGTCTATGTCCTGAACCCGAGGACGCGAACCATCGTCAGGAGTGAGCCCACTGCGGAGAACTCTCCAGCCCTCTACTCGAGCACATATCGCCAGAGTGTCACTGACGACACCAAGGGCTGGCTGAAGGACTGGGACTTGCGGTCTGGGGGAAATTTCACCAGTGAGTGGGCCTGGGCGTTCTGGGTACGCCACTCTTGCGATCACTTCGTGGAGGAGCTGCGGTACATCGGCCTGTTTGAGGCGGTGTGGACGTCGCAGTTCCACTTCTATCAGTAGTCCGAGCTCGGGCCGGAGCTGTTCACCCACTGGTCCCCGGATACTAACACCTTCCATCTTCACCATGGGGAGGTTAACATCGGTCTCTGGGACGTCCACTGCATCGGAGGTATCCCGCTGGAGGGTTACCAATACGATGAGTTCCTGCCTCCGAAGAACATCTGGGAAGACAGGTCACGTACTCCCATTCTGACATGGAATCTTCTTGACCTGGCTACGCAGCGGCTCGGGATCAAGGAATTCCACAAGGACATAGCCTACAAGGAGTGGTTCAGCCAGTTCTTGGAGCATGACCCAGCGGTCAAGATGCCAGGCAGGGGGAAGCGGTGCCCGACCGCGGCTCAGAGGAGCCGGAACGGGTCGTACTGGCGGGTCCTGGAGACGGGCGACTACCGCTCATGGGGGTACCGCGTCATCGAGGCCCGGGACCCAAATGTCTGGTACGCGGTCTTCCTGGCCGCCTTTCTGAGTGGGTGGCTCCTGCCAGTGCAGGACGCGAGAATGGGCGTCCGCCCGGCGACACTGGCGATGGCGGGAGCCATGGCCGCCAATAAAAGATATAACCTCAGGGTCCCGGTGCTGGCTAAGTTGTACGCCATCCTGGGACGCATCTCGCGAGGGGGGTCGCCATGAAGGATCTGTGGGCCCTTTCAATTCTTCCACGGCTGGGTGGCTGCTCACCTTGGTGGGTACACGTTTCCAAACGCCGTCATTCCTCCGGGCAACGGCCTGCGACCCTCCCTGCTGAACATCGCGGGGGTCGCTCCGATGACCCTAAATGAGGAGGGCGTGAGGATTCGGATTGGCAATCACGCCAATTTCAACTTCAGCCCGTTCCCCACTCCCGTTGGCCAGATGATCGACAATGGGCAGGGTCCGCTGGAGCAGCACGAATACTTCCTGAACATGCGGGGCGGGGTGCTCGTGGCTCGGATCGACGGGAAGGTGATCTGTGAGCCCTACGTGCCAACCCGTTTCGCCAGGCAGTTCGGGTGCCTTCAACGGATGCCGAAGAGGGTATTCACTGCTGTCCAGGAGGAGACGAACCCTTGCGTCCTTCGCCAAATGTGGCTAATGTTCGCCGCTTTCGGCTCTGGCGACGTCATCACTCTCCCTCCTACCGGGGTCGACGCAGGCTTGGCAACCGAGTACGCCGAACACTGGGCCATCGCGTACCCCGAGGGGCTTCTACGGAAGCCAGTTCGGTGGCTTGAGGTCACCCGTGCGGAGACCGGGCGTCAAGGAAGGAGGCGAGGCGCCGTTACGCGGGGGAGAACGGAGGCGCGCCAAGCAGTGGAGCCGGCGCGAGCAGGGACTTCGGCGGCGGGGACATCGCAGGCTGCCGCCACGACCTCGGCGCCCAGAGAGGGGGCACATGCGGTGGTTGAAGAGCGGCCCGGGAAGCAGGTAAGGCGTCTGCTCGAACACTCCCACGATGCAGTCTTCCCGGCGCTGTGGTTGGCCTGGATGACCCTGCGGCAGTCGCTGGGGACCGAAATCATCTGGCAGAAGATAACCAGCGAAGGAATCCATCTGCCAGAGGTCGGGCGCCTTCAGGTCGCCGACATGGTGAACTTCCACCGGCGGTACGCGTATCTGACGGCCATGGATGATTACGCGCGCCAACGTGGTCAGCGTGCGGAGCCCTCCCTTCTGGTGAAGGTGATGCTCGGTCTAGAGCCTGCTCCAGAACAGATGCCGCCGGAGGAAGATGACAGTAACGACGACTCCGGGGAAGAGGAGGAGACGGGGGGGGGGGATGAAGGCTCCGCGGGAAGGTCCCATCAGGGGAGCCCGCGGGAGAGTGGCGAGGTGGCCGGCTCTGGCAATATTGATATCACTGAGCTCCTAGAGGTCCGCTTCTATCCCTACTCAACCTGCTTCATCCATTCTCTTATGCAGCTTCTAACCCATTTCTCCACCTTTCTCAGGAGTGCACGAATGTTGGTCAGGCGTCCTCAGTAGGAGTAGGAGAGGCGCCAGCAGGACAAGGCGGGGGCCAGACACCCATTATTGAATTGACAAGCGCTGAAGGGTCCCCTGCTGCAATTGCTCCTGCGGCGGCCGGGACAGCGGAAGATGACGCCTTGGATTCCCGTAAGTCTCCTTAATTTACTGTTGGTACTTGCCGTTGACGATCCGTGACTAACCACGGCATGCCCTGCGCAGTGATCTCAACACTGGAGGCTCGTCGGGCTGCCGAACCCGGGCCATCCACGAGTGGACCAGTGGCAGACATGCCGCCTGCTCCGGAACAGACTTCCCACACCGAGTCGGCCCCACCAACTGCTGATCAAGGGGCTGCGGACGCCGGCGGTGCTACCATCGGAGAGAGGTCGGGGGCTGACGAGGGTGTCAACGCCGCTGGGGCGAGAGAAGAAGGTCACCCAGATGTTGGGGAACCTATCCCCCGTGAGGACATCCCAGGGGCGGACCCCGCAGCAGACCTGCTGGCTGCCTTCCCTGCCTACCGGCCTGCCGACCCCGAGGATATGGACGACTCGGACGCGGAGGCGGTCAAGGAGAGCCAGATAACGCGACGCAGGGGGTGGAAGTGCATCCAGCGCTTCCTCAAGCGAGACCCATCGGGGTGGCTGGGGCGCATGGGATCACTTCAAACCTGGCTGCGCTTCCTGTGTGCCGGGGGATCTGATGCTCAACGCCTCCATCTGACGGTCCGTGATTTCATGGCCGAAAAGATGCGCGAGAGCCGCCGGCGTGCCGACGTCGCACAATGTCGGGACATGTCGGAGAGCACGCGGGCGCTCCTCGTGGCGGAGCAGGAAGTCCGGCGTCTCGAAGGGCAGGCGGCAGAGAAGGAGGCCTTCGTCGCAACGTGCACTGAGCTTGTGGAGCAACTAGCGGCTCAGCTGGTTGACGCCCAGGTATAGCTGACGGAGGCGGGCCAACAGATGGTCACACTCCAAGTCGAGCGGGAGCGTGCACAGGCCAGGATCGACGAGCTGCGTGCTGCGACCGCCGACGAAGAGAGGGCACGCAGAGAGCGAGAAACAGCTTTGGAGGCCACCAGCCAAAGGGTAGCGGCGTTAGAAAGATTCATTCAGCACGCTAATCCCTAGGGGCTTTGTTTTTGCCACTCCCAGAACATTTGCTTCCGTTACTCAATACTTCGATCCATTTGTATGAACCAATATATTTATCTGCATCTTTTGGCTTAACATGCTCAACCACAATTCATTGTCTCGCGGGAGCGTTAACCAAGCTTCAGGCATCCACAATTGGGCCTGGATTTCTAAAGAAGAGTGGGAGGTCATCCCTAGGAAGGGAGACCTCAGACCTAATCAATGTATCATCCCCCCAACTTGTTCAGACACACGAGCGGGACAACGCTAGGGGCATTGAGATTTTATCCGAACATAGGGAAATGAGAAAGGGTGAATCGCATGTCCCGAATTCAGAAATCCACGACGATCGGCCTTCCAGGAAATGCCCAAGACGGCAAGCGGACAATGGATCAATCGACCATACTACTGCAATAGACGGACCGAAGGTCATCATTCATATTGCAGGAGGCGGATCACATGTCATTATCAATGTCGCTTTGGGGGTTCCTTCAGGCACAAGGGTGGAAATCCAGATCAACAGGGCATGCGAAGCGTGGGGCGAAGTGACGATTTGTTCGGACAGAATCTAATGTTCTCAAAATTGCGCCACCTTGGGGAAAGCGTATTAGGCAGATGCACTAATCTGGCTTTGAATCACCCCAATTCTCAGACAGAACCTCTTCGATGAGGAAACTGTCGCTTCCCATCATTGCAATGGGGCATCCCGAGCTGAATCGGGGAGAATATCACAATCGCACCACTCTACCAGAAGCCAGGCCAGACGGTTGGCGACGAGGAGGGGCGGGACTTAGCGATCCCTGAGACTGGACCCGAGTCGAAATGCCCGGGCGTTCCTACGTACCCCATCGGGCTGGAGATCAAGCCACACGTAGTTCTGAAAGTGCAGTTTTAACGTCATGCAGGACGTAGAACCCCGTTTGGGGAGATCTTAGTTTAAGGTCGTAGAGCTTGGACCATAGGGGCAGATCTTAGTTTAAGGTCTTAGAGCTCGGACCATAAGAACCCCAAAGTACGCCACATCGTGGTCCTATCCCCTGGATATGCGAAGATGCACTGAGGGATAGTGCCAAGAGTGTCTAGGTTTCGCCTGGTCAGAATGGGAGGTGGAAAACGTAATATGAATCATGCGGCCATTCACTCACGGACTGGGGGCACCGGCGTAACGATATGGGAGTACTGCCGACCGTGGCGGAAAAGCAGCATCAATATCGCACTGACCGTTGATGGAATGAGGCAGCAAACGAGCATCAACCGCTCAAGCACAGGATTCATATCGATTTGCTGCCCAAGGCCCTTGGGGGCACCAGCCCGAGTCGGTGGGAGAGCACTGAGGCATTGTGTCCAGACCGCTCACGGGGGCTCCACCCAGGGCGTAGGCGATGGGTCCGAATGAAAGGGAGCACGAAGCCTGAAAAGTGGACGGAACCTGACCAAGATGAACCTGACCCTCCTGGAAATAAACCAGAGTACTCTTGACACCGGTGGACCACTGCAAGGGGTCGAGGGACACACCTTGAGGGTGACCCGAAGGCGGCGGATTCCCAAGAGAAGGGGGAATCTTTAAGAGGTGGGGGCTGGACCCGAAGTTTCAAATATCCGGGCGTTCCTACGTATCCCATAAGGATGGGAATCAAGCCACACGTATTTCTTTAAGCGCGGCACAACACAATCGGGCACCAGCGCGGGGGAGGGGTGCGGGTCTGGCCCTCGCACCCAGAAGAAGCGGTATTTGATATTTCTTGTTTGTCCTTAGAGATGGATGGTTTTTCTTTGTGCAGCGACATGCCTGTGATTAAGAAATCCCTGGTGTCGCCACAATAATCAAGCCATGAAAGGCCTTGATAAATGGCGTGGTTATTAACCAGCGCCCAACGTGAGTGTCCCCTGAGGAGAACATCACGATGCAGTGCCGTTTCTCGTCAGGCGGCCAAGACGATCACAGTTTACGGTCATGTGGGTAGGACCAGACAACACAGTTTAAGGTCGTGTGGTTCGGACCATGGAGGAATCTGCTTATTGCGATATGGCGGACCCAGCGGAGGTGGGAACATACCCAGCCCTGCGGTCACGCACGATTCCAGGAGAAGGATCCTGGGATAGGGGCTTGCGTATGTCCATCACCCGAGAGGCAGAGATGCTAGCCTCCAGCTATACTGGGCCCAGAACGCGATTGTTCGGGCGACTCCTTCCTCCTTATGGGGACGAGGGTCCAGCTACGCATGGCCCTTAGGGAGGAAATCAGCATATATCCTTGGTGCTCAGATCGTGGGAGCCTCGAAAGACACCATTACCCTGGTTGGCCTGCCTTAAAGTGTAGAGGTGTACTGAAGGTCAGTATGAAGAGAGTGCCGAGATTCCACTACAACGCACAAAGGCGGAGTGTGATGAGGACTGCGCAGCCAATGGTCAGAGCCTGAAAGAGCCGACATGGCGATCAAGGATGTCGCTGACCATATTCACAACACAACATCCGATCGCGTCAGCCTAGGATGGGGCAAGGAAACGAGCATCAACCGCTCAAGCGCAGGATTCATATCGATTTGCGGCCTAGGACCCGCCGGTAAATCGACCCGGAGCAGTAGGAGAGCACTGAGGCATCGTACCCAAACCGCTAACGAGGATCCCTTTGAGTGAAGGCTCGAACAAGAGGAAGCGCGAGGCCCGAAAAGCAACACAGGACTTGTCGGGATTGAATCCGACACTATGGGTCATAGACCGAAGTACCCAAAACATGTTAATAGATCACCAGAAAGGGTCGGAGGACTCACCCTGAGAGCAACCAAAAGACGGCAGATCCCCGTGATCAACAAAGAGACGGGGATGGACCTGAAACACAAGCGTCCAGGCGGTCCTACGTATCCCATAAGGATGGGAATCAAGCCGCACGTAGTTCTTGAGAGGCCGTTTAACGTCATGCAGGACGATGAGGGGTGTGAGGTAGTCCCACACACGGGGGGAGGCATACGGCGGCGGTCAGTAGACCAACGGGAATGAGGACATAATCCCCCGCTCACGCCAAACGCCTCGCACAAAAAGGAGGGGGAACTTGGGCCAGAGGCCCAACACAGGATAGAGATTCCCAGGAAATGGGGATGGGCCTGAAACATGAATGTCCAGGCGGTCCTACGTATCCCATTAGGATGGGAATCAAGCCACACGTAGTTCTTGAAGTGCAGTTTAACGTCATGAAGGACGAAAAGAGAAAGGGGGGAGCAGAAGGCATCCCCAAACGTGGGGGGCGTACAGCGTGGCGAGCAAACCGACGTGAATGAGGGAATAGCCCCGCGTTCACACCATACGCCGCATACCCAGAGGCAACTGGGCCAAGGGCCCGATATGGGATGGAAATTCCCGAAGTATGGGGATGGGCCTGAAACATGAATGTTCAGGCGGTCCTACGTATCCCATAAGGATGGGAATCAAGCTGCACGTAGTTCTTGAGGGGCAGTTTAACGTCATGCAGGACGAAGACGCTTGGCAGTTTAACGTCTTGCAGTGCGGACGTGGTACAGTTTAACGTCATGTTGGACGAATGCTGAACAGTTTAGCGTCTTGTAGCTTGGACGAAGTACAGTTTAACGTCGTGTTGGACGAAGATGCTTGGCAGTTTAACGTCTTGTCGCGCGGACGATATGCTAGGCAGTTTAACGTCGTGCAGCTTGGACGTGGTACAGTTTAACGTCATGTTGGACGAAACACTTGGCAGTTTAACGTCTTGCAGCGCGGACGATATGCTAGGCAGTTTAACGTCGTGCAGCTTGGACGTGGTACAGTTTAACGTCATGTTGGACGAAGCACTTGGCAGTTTAACGTCTTGCAGCGCGGACGAGTGTGGACTCAGGCAAAGTACTGCTTGAGGAACCTAGCGTTGGTGGGAGGAGTGACACGCTCACCATCCATAGTCGCTAGGGAGTACGCGCCATTGGGATAGACCTTGTGGATGACAAAAGGTCCCTCCCACTTGGGCTCCAACTTGGGTGGCTTCCTACCATGGATCATTGGCGCTCTTAGGGCCAGTACTAGGTCACCCTGCAGGAAGGAGCGGAGGCAAACCTTGTTATTGAAAGCTCGAGCCATTCTTCTTTGATGCCTCTCCAAGTTGTGCAAAGCGCGAAGTCTATTCTCATCCAGTGCTTCCAACTCGACTAGACGGGCTTCAGCAGCTCTGTCCGGCACTTGCTGGTCGTAGACCGCAGTGCGCAAGGACGGTAACTGGATCTCGATGGGCAGGACGGCCTCAGCTCCATACACCAGGGAATAAGGGGTCATCTGGGTGGAATTGCGAGTCGTCGTCTGATAAGCCCAAAGGGCGTTGGGGAGATTGTCCGGCCAACTCTTCTTGTTCTGACCAACCATCTTTTGCAGAATGTTAGAGAGGGTTTTGTTAAACGCCTCAATCTGTCCATTTTCCTGCGCATGATAGCGAGATGTATGGTTCGAGCGAATGTTGTACTTGGCGTACAACTTCTTCAACTCGGCTGCTCGGAAGTTGGCCCCGTTATCCGTGAGGATAGCGTGAGGCACTCCAAATCGATAAAGATGTTGGATGTCACGAAGTCAGCGATCGAACAGGATTTGACCTCTCTGAGCGGAATCGACTCTGCCCATTTGGAGAAGAAGTCCGTGGCGGTTAGAATGAACCAGCACTGGCGAGCCGTCGCCGGTAGGTAAGGTCCCACAACGTCCAGACCCCAGACTGCAAAGGGCCAGGAATACCTGGTGGTATGGAGAGGCTCCGGCGGCCGATGCAAAAAGTTCGCATGAACCTGGCACGCATGGCACCTTCTGGCATACTCGATGCAGTCATGGATCATGGAGGGCCAGAAGTATCCCAACCTCCGAATCTGGTGGGACAGCTTTGGGCCAGTCTGGTGGGCACCACATGAACCAACATGAACCTCTTGCATGACTCGTGGGATCTCAACTCCCTGAAGGCAACGGAGGAGAACACCATCAAATCCGCGTCTATAGAGGATCTGCTCCAGGCCGGGGACTGATCTGGAGGACAAACTGCGATGCGCGGCGTCGAACTCGCTCGCGCTCGGGCCGATATGACGGGGAGGAATGCCATGTTGGAGGTACTCAACCAAAGGCGCCCTCCAATCAGGGGCTGATTCGACTGCCATATCTGGGGTAATCGGGGCTCCGGGCATGGGGGCAACCGTGGTGAGATTACTTACCGACGGGCCGCGATCTCCCTCCGGGATAACGGGAGCGATGAGCCTGCGGTGCGTCATGCGGACGATCAGGTCGTCCTGTTCAGGCTCTGCAAGTGACGCAACAAGGCTGGCCAAAGCATCTGCTCGACCGTTCTGCGACCGGGGAATATGGACAATTTCTGGCCGAGAAGGGAACTGGGCCATCAGAAGGAGGGTGCACTCCAGCAATGGCACAAGTTTCGGCTTCCTTACAACATAGTCGCCATTGATCTGCTTAACGACCAGCTCAGAGTCCCCTTTCACACACAGATGGGGCACGTTGATCTCGAGAGCCAACTCGAGGCCAGTGATGAGGGCATGGTATTCCGCCTCATTGTTGGTACAGCCCTCTGACAACAGGAAAGAGTATGGCAGCACGGCTTGCTCCGGGGTAATGAAGACGATACCCAAGCCCACTCTGTTGATCTTAGGATTATCGAGTCTTCTACCGGTGGGGCTCCGGGAGGAACCGTCAAAGTGCATCTTCCAGCATGGATCGGCATGATCGACCGAGAGAATGGCCTCATCAGGAAAGCCTAGATCCAGCCGCTGATTCGCGGAGGTCGGGGTGAGCAGCCAGAAAGTCTGCCAATGCTTGCCCTTTGATGGCCTTCTGAGACACATACCTGATGTCGAACTGCCGGAGAATCACAGCCCACCGCGCTAGGCGGCCAGTCAACATAGGCCGGCTCAGGATATATTTCAACGGGTCTACCCGAGAAACCAATTGTACCTCATGGTGCTGCAAGTAGTGTCGTAATTTCTGCACGGCAAATACGAGCGCCAGGCAGCCCTTCTCGATGGGAGAATACCTAACTTCCGCATCGAGGAGCATGCGACTGAGGTAATAGAGGCTATTCTCTGTTCCCTCGTTGTTCTTCTGGGCGAGAAGGGCACCAAGGGACCGTTCCAGGGCAGTCACATAAAGGACCAGCGGCTTCCCGGACACAGGCGGCATCGGAACCGGAGGTTAAAGCAGGTACTGCTTGATTTCCTCAAAAGCGGTCTGACACTCTTTATCCCATACATAGGTGGCACCTTTCTTCATGAGCCGAGAAAAGGGCTTACACTTTCCAGCCAGATTCGCGATGAATCGGCGTATATAGGCTAAGTGGCCTTGGAACCCTTGCAGTTCCTGGAGGTTACCTGGGGGAGGCATCTGGCTAATCGCCCTGATCTTCTCCGGGTCGATCTCAATACCCTGGTACCTTACCACAAAGCCATGAAACTTCCCGGAGGTGACCCCGAAGGCACACTTCAACGAGTTCATCTTCAGGCAGCGAGACCGGAGGAAGCCGAACACTTTCTCAAGATCTTTGAGATGGTCCTGATGCTGGCGCAATTTGACCACCAAGTCGTCGACGTAGCATTCCACCAGTGTGCCGAGGATTGGCTTGAATATGCGGTGCATCGCCCGTTGATAGGTGGCACCTGCATTCTTCAGGCCGAAGGGCATGACCTGGTAACAAAAGATACCTTGGGGGGCCCTGAAGGCAGTGAACTCCTCATCCTCATGGGCCATCTGGATTTGGTTGTATCTGGAGTATCCATCCATGAAGGAGAGGGCTTGGAACCCTGCCGTGGCGTCAATCAACAGCTCTGTCACCGGAAGGGGAAAATCATCCTTCGGACAGTGGCAGTTGAGATCGCGGAAGTCGATACAGACTCTGATCTGCCCGTTCTTCTTCCTGACCGACACAATGTTGGCCAGCCATTTGGGGTACTGAACTTCCCTCACGAAGTTGGCTTTGATAAGCTTGTCAACTTCGGCCTCAACCATGGCACCGTGGAATGGGTGCATCTTCCTGGGAGGCTGCTTGAACCCGCGATGGTTCGCCGGGAGACCAAGGCGGTGGACGGCTACCTGAGGATCTAGCCCCGGCATCTCGTCATAGCCCCAAGCGAACATATCACGGTGCTGCCTGAGAAAGTCCACGTACTGCTGCCGCTCCTCAGAGGGCATGGCGGCACTGACCAATGTGGGTCTTGGATCTGCCTCGGTTCCAAGGTTCACCTGTACTAACTCATCGACCGTGGAGGAGACGCCCTCCTCAAAGGCTGGGGGTACGTCTCCTACGTCCTCTCCATTCGGGGGGGGGGGGGAATCGTCCATGAGAGAGACTGCGTTGGAAACTGCATTGGGGCTACCAGATCCTGCTGGGCCGCTGGTGCTGGCACGGGCGGTCGCGGTCATCTCATCATGAGACTCACAGGCCGTCGAGACCATGGCTACGTCCAACCGTTGAATCGGGAGGACGTAAGCGTCATCCAAACTTGCCCAGGGATCACTTACAACAGTGACAGGCTCAACCTCACCTGCCAGGATCTGCTTATCCTTGCTCTTGTAATAGTCCGCGTCCAGATAGCGGGCTTCACATGAGGCAAAAGGAGAGGCATCTCCCTGAAGCACGCCCACTCGACCATTGAGGGAGTATTTAAGGCATTGGTGGTATGACGAGGGAACCGCCGCATGAAGGTGGAGCCATGGCCTGCCCATCAATGCGTTGTACACAATGTCCTGAGAGACTACCATAAATTCGGTGTTGGCAACCAGGTCACCGAACTGGGTCTTCAAACGTATCTTTCCGACCGGAGTTTGCTTGGTGCCGTCGTACCCTTGGATCCTGAGGTCGGAGGGAATCAAGTCATCCTCAGACAAACCCAATCTCCGGAGCGTCCGAGTTGGAATCAGGTTAATCCCGGACCCCGTGTCGACAAGACAGTGCCGGACTTCAAGGCCATTGAACTGGCCGGTAACATACAGCGGACGAATGTTCCCCTGTATAGGAGGGTCTTCATCCTTACCGGAAAACGAGATAACTGCCTGACATTCGGCGTCCTCGATCGTTTCGGCGTGAAAGGCCTCTGCAGCCGCAACCTCTGTCTCAAACTGGAGGGGGATCTTCAGGGCTTCAGCGAGTGCCTCGCGCATCTCAGATGACATGCGCAGAGCCTCAAGGATGGAGAGTCTCACTGGGATGTCGGCCAAGTGCTTCAGGACATCATACTTTTTGGCCAAGCGCGAGCCCCTGGTTGTAGGAGGTTGCTCTGCGGTTGGAGGCATGACGGGCCTTGCCGGTTGGACCGGCGGCCGAATGGTGCTTGGCGCATCTCGTCGTTCATCGGTTGAAGCCCGAGAAGTAGTCACCGTATTGGGGTCAAGAGGCCGGGATGGACTCGTGGCAGGGCGGAGCTGATCGCGGCGCGGCTGAGGCGGTTCTGCCTGGTCCCACACCACAAACAGTGGCGGAGGCGAATCTGTCATCCCCAGATGGGGGGGCTATGCACACTGAGCTCGGTTTTGAGCCTGCTGCCTAGTCTCAGTGGCGTGCACGGCCTGGCTGGAGGTACCAACTGCTGTGCCCCGGCGACTCCTGTAGTTGCGGTTCCTCCGACGGTGGCGATGACCGGGGACACTAGGGAGGTCCATCTGGTGTTCTTCAACGTCGGGAACCGAAAAGGGATTTACCAGCTCGACGGTATTAACCGAAGCGTACCAAACACTTTCATCGGACGAATCATTCATCACCGGGTGGATCCGAGGAGGGAACCCCATCGCCGGGGGCATGAAATCGCCGAGAGTGCGGGATAGTGGCGGAACTGGCGGGGCGCGCTCTTCCTTCTTGCGCCGCCGCCGTTTGCTCTTCTCAGAAGAGGCAGGCTGGGACGACGATGCCGAAGCAGCACCCACAGATTCTGGGGGCTCAGGCTGATTCAAGCGTGCACGGATGATTCCATGGGCGCGAATGATCGTCTTGCGGGCCATCCAGTTATTATACTTCTGGGATCAGCGGTCGGAGACCAGCTGCCATTCGTCCTCATTGCCACTATCGTCATCTGACCCCACGAACACGCCCGCCACTTGTGCTGGAGTTGGGCCCAACCTGATTACATTGTTGTTAATCTGGTCTTGGAGCCAATCCTTAAACACATAGCACCGCTGGATGGTGTGCCCCAGGGCCCGATGGTAAGGGCAGTAGCGGGGGTTATCCGTGAGATGTGCCTCCTCTGGCCTCCAACACTCAGGCAGTCGCACAATCCGCTGCTCCAGGGCGCTCCGGAAATAACCGGGGACCTGATCCTCGTAAAATGAGTAAGTCAGGTATCGTGGGCCCCTGGGAGCGTGGTCTTGATGAGGGGCTGGAGGGGCCTTCCGAGGAGGTGTATCCTGATTATCTTGCCTGGGTTGTGGCGGTACATTACGCGGAGGGGCCGACCGGTTCTGGGGCTGCCGCTGCTAGGCCGGGAACTGAGCCCGTGGAGGCGGATTCCTGTGAGGCTGCGGAGCTGGCCTCGCCGGCAGTAGCTCCAACTGCCTGGGGGCCTCCACCTGGGCAACAGCAGCGGGCTCAGCCCTGCTGACTCTCCTTGCAGGAATCATAGGGGGCAGCGGGTGTGCCTGACTGGCCTGTTGCAGGGCTTCCTCAAGACGTTGAGCTTTGTCTGAGAAGTCCCTGAACCATCCGGGGTAATTCTGAGTGATCAAGGAAGGGACCAGCTCAGTCTTGACGTTCCCGACGCACATTGTCAGCAACTGCTCCTGACTCAATGGCATGTCAAGGGCATACGTGAGACCCTTCCATCGGGCGACGAAATCCGCGACTCGCTCATCAGGCCTCTGCTTGCACTTGAAGAGGTCTGCGATACTCGTCTTCTGGGTCGTGGAACTGAACTGGTAGAGGAACTGTCTACAAAGGTCCTCCCAGCTAGTTATCGACCCGACGTGGAGCTGGCTGTACCAGACAAATGCTGGCCCTTCCAGTGTCTGGACAAAGCAGTGAAGCTTAGCGGCCTCTTGCTGCGCCGGAGTCCCCAACATAGGCCCGCACCTCGAGTTGAAATGGGCCAAATGCTGTGGCGGATCTCCAGTTCCGTTGAAGGGGCGAAAGTGGGATTCCCGAATCCCGGAGGTGCCGGCATGTCATCCACCCATGCTGGGTATGGCATGCCGTCCGGTGGGATCGCCACTTGCCGAGTCTCCAAGGCTTCCAAGCGGGCGATGAGTGCCGCCATCGGATCGTCCGGACATGGGTTCCAGTCCTGGCGAGGATCTCTAACCACGAGCGCATTGCATGGCCCTTCAATCGGGTCGTCGAACTCGGCAGCTCATAGGATGGCGGGCGGAGCGGCCCTTGGGGCAGCGGGAGGAATCCGAGCGGGGTCTCTCAGGTAGTCACGCCGCTCGGGAGGGTGTGGTGAAACATACCGCGCCCTCTTGCCATAGGAAATGGCCTCTCCCCTGTCGGCGAACACGGCTTAATCACGGTTTCCCGGGAGAGTCTCGTCGAGGAGCGGTTGTTCCTGTCCCTGCTGTCCTGGCCTGGGATCACCGTAGTCAGGCCGCTGCTCTGCAGCGCGCTCAGCGAGGAGCTGATCAACTAGCTTCTTCTGCTCGGTGAGCTGTTGACGTAGCATAGCCTTCTCGGGATCCTCATCCGCCCTCTGCATGGAGGCAGATGGGTCGGCGGGTTTTATAGCCCCGCTGTGCTCTTTACCTTTGCTGACATTTCGGCTCAACGCCAGTGCTTCAGTAGGCATGGGGAGACCCAGGAGGTTCCTCTGGTGACGAGTAACTCTCACCGATGGATCCAATGATGGCTTGTCTTCAGGGGGAGAGCCCCCGTCGAGAAGTTCCAAGTCGTTCCCCTCTCCCGACAGGTCAGCCATATTAACCGTTTCCGTCCCTGGGGATGTACCCTCAGGGCCACCCAGTGAATCGGGCTGTCGGCGAATCGCACTGAAGCGTAGGGCAGCATACTGCCCCCACCCACGGATATACACGTGGGGGGTGGCTCCCTCGATAACCTAGCGGAGTACTTGAAAACACTCAACGCATCGTTGTTGGAGGGCCTCGTGGTGCTCAAATGACCCGGGGTGCCGAACCGCGGGGAGCGTGGCCAGGTCAATTTGACGGCACTGCTCACCAATATCCTCCAGGTGTGCTTGACTCCCGGGATATGGCATTTGTAGGCGGTGAAGACGGGAGTGAGTCTCCCGGAGAGTTCGGCGGATGCATTCGAACTCACCCGGGGTGAGTGATTCGGGTGCATCAAAGTCCGGTCCTGCGACTGGCCAAAACTTCTAAGGGAAGTGGCCCTCTGCAAGGACGGTCCAGAAGCTCCATGACTCAAACTCGGGACCCAGGTCTCCTTGGTCCTCTTCAACGACTGGGAATGGACGGGGAATCGGTAGTGGTGCCGAGGCGGGCCGCCGGGCCGATGGGCTGGCCGGCGGTGAATACGGCGAGCAGGCCGATTGGCCTCCATATCCCGGGCCGCCCACTGAGGGTGGCGGTGCCCCAGCTACCACATCACGATAGGATGGGTCGGCAAGCGAACATCCTGCCGTAGCGTCGGTGCTCGCCGAGGGTGCACTGGATCGTGGTCCGACCGTCGGTCCCCAGAAAAGGTCTCCGGCTTCTCCGATCGAGGCAGAAGGCGCTTCCAGAGGGGCCGGTACCAACCGCAAGCTCGATCCTTGGGGGTCTACCAGGCCCTCGCTACTCCGGATATACCTTCGGAGAGAAGCGGGGATCATATCGATCTCGCTCTCGGGAAGTACGAGGCTGACGTGCCGTATTACCACCCCTGCCCCTGACTGGCGGGATCGGGGGGAGGGCTCTGTCGCCGAATCATACTCCGCCTCTGTATCAGAGAAATGAACCGGTCGGATCTCTGTCCGGAACTCCCTAACATTCTTCCCTCGACGTCGACGCCTCGCCCTCCATCCCCTGGGTGGTTCTTCGGGGCATGGATGATCTCTGTCCTGGCGTCCTCTGGCCGCACCGGTGTTGGGGCCAAGAGGACTAGAAACCAAGGTGCGAGGAGCACCGGGACAGATATCAAAGGGGACACGGGGAGAGATGCTTCCGGGCAGGCCTCCGGGCCGGGACCGGGAGGTGGGATGACCCATGCCTCTTGGATCGGCCACACGGAGTAGACCCTGTTGGTGAATATCGCTATCGCGAGGTGGTCCGCGGTGGCTATTGCCTATACCAGCAACCGAGAGAGTCAACCCAACCTGCCTTTGGGGCGGTCGGGGCCTCGATCCAGGTCGGGTATAGAAGTGCCCCTGGTCAGGATGCGCAGGGGCCTGGTGACTGGAGCCAGCAGTGGCTTGAGCCAACGCGGCCGCTGTTGCTAGGGCCCCAAGGTGGGCATCCTCTTCCGCTCGTCCCCGACGTTGGCGTCGGGACAGACGAGTCGGGATGAGCAGCGCGGGCAGGTGGAGAGCCCGTTCTTCGACTTGAGAGGCCTGGCGGCGATGTCGTCGTGGCCTGACAGGAGCCCTTATCGCGGATCCCTGGAGCGAATCTCGGATAGGGTGGTCCCGGGCATCTTCCACCTCATCCGCATAGGGGAAGGAGCTGCCCGAGCGTTCCGGGGATAAACTCCCGAAGCGGTTGGATGTCGAGGTAGGCAGCGGTGCCTCCCTGCGCGGCCCTCGGGGGCGGCGTTGGTGGCGAGGTGCAGCTTCCTCGAGGTCTAGGCGAGCCATGTCCCTGGTGGGGATGACTCCCTCTTCCTCATATCTCCGCACCAAGTTGTTGATCACCCTTCTCTAGATGACCTACGAGGGGGAGAGAGGGCATGGTTGCCCCGCAGCTGCGGCTGCTGGGACGGCTGTGGAACGGGCGGGACTGCGCGGAGTAGCCGCGTCGGTGTTTCCCCTACCCCTGCGCCAGTGGGCGGGTGGCGATCGGGCACTGGATTGGGTGACTTGATTCCTGAAAGCAGGGAGAAAACCCCATTAACACTGACAGGAAAAGGAATCGACAACCAACCATTAGTGCCACGACGCCTTCCATGGGGGGAACCCCGGCCATCGACGTCGTGAGATGGAGTGCCCGATTTCCCTTTCCCAGCCCCTGGCGGGTTCCGTGCCCCGGTGTTGAATGCTTGGCCGGGCAACATGCTGGTCTTCCGACACCTCCGAAAGCAATCGGTCTTCGTATTGAGGAGAAGAGATTCACGTCGGGTTCACCATTTTTCTGTTTCGGTGCGGATGTGTGTCGGGTTTCTGTTCCGACGCTGTTCCGCCAGGACGCGTTCGCGCGTGCGCCCGTCGACCTGAGGGGATGGGCGCGCGGCTTGTGGCCCCGCAGTCCCGCTTTCCAAAGGCGGGCGGCATCCGTCCCTTATTCAGGGGCGTCTGCTCCTTGATCGAAACCGGGATGATGGGATGTCGGCTCCTCCTTCCGTGGACGTCTCCTCGGAACTCGTCGCCTAATCCGGGTCTCCCTCATAGATTTAAGATATGCTCGTGAATCTCGTTCCCGGCGCCATATCTTCATGGACACCGGTTAATTACGCTGCTTCCGACCGGACGTTCCAAGGAGTCTGGTCGGGGTAGCAACCTGCGGTGAGGAGACCGGGTAGCTCTGGGTGTTGGGGGCGTGTCTTAACACTGCGGCTCTGCATGTCTGCCTTCCGTCCCTAATAGGGATTCTCAAAGGCGTGATGGCCTGAGGCATCCCGCGCTGGGTGCGGGGAACTGTGTTACCTGAGGTTTTCCTCAGCTTCCCATGTTTAACACGGGGTATGCCGCGAGTTTAACGTCCAGCGGGGACGACATCGGACTGATCAACACGAGAAGTGGATCAGATGACAGAACCCCTTGCGGGGAACCTCCGATGCTGGGGCCAGCACATGGGCGGCTTCCCAAGTGAAGTGGAGTGGAATGAAATGGAATGACCCCACCAGGATGTGGCGGCCCGGGTAAGGATCAGGATGGATGATGGAGTGAAGAGCTTGGACCCCGTAGGGGCTTCCTACGTACCGCACGTTAGCGCGGATCAAAGTCAGCGTAGTTCGGATATACAGTTTAACGTCATGCTGGACATCGGCAAGCCGACTCACGAAGAGGTCGAGGCCGCCGGGCGGAGGATTGAACCGAACCACCTCGCACAGAGGGGGATGGAACAGCCGGGTGGATCACAGTTTCACGTCATGCTGGACGCTGAAAAGAGGAAAAGGCAGTGGGAAAGCACAATGGAGATACACATGTGCAGTCTCCCACGAGGGCGGATTCATAGGTGAATCGACGCAAGTGTGAACCAGGGAGGGGTCCACTGAAGGACGAACCGACGTGAATACGACCGGGACGACCAGGTGGTGGGCTTGAACCCCGGAGAGGCTTCCTACGTACCCTGTTTAGGAGACAGGGATCAAAGTCCACGTAGTTCGTTCTGTCAGGACTTACGCACTGAGGCAGTCCGGATGCGGCAAAGCTCAGTTGGAGAGGGACTTGGGCCGAAGGCGAGAGAACTCGATCTCTGTCACGCCCTCTACTGGCTCCGGCAGTGGGGAAGCACAATGGAGATACACATGTGCGGTCCCCCACAAGAAACTAGGGGTTTGTAATACCCTACCCCCGTGGGCGAAGGCCACTCCAATCCCGACATCCCTGCAGAGATGAGCGGGTGGGGGCCACATCCAAACCGGGGGGACCCTGCGTGCGAGGCACGAGATCGGGTGAAGCGGACGGTTTAATGTCTTACCGGACGAAGTACAGTTTAACATCGTGTGTTGAGGACGAAGCGGGCGGTTTAACGTCTTACCGGACGAAGTACAGTTTAACGTCGTGTGTTGAGGACGAAGCGGACGGTTTAACGTCTTGCCGGATGAAGTACAGTTTAACGTCGTGTGTTGAGGACGAAGACGCTTGGCAGTTTAACGTCTTGCAGCGCGGACGTGGTGCAGTTTAGCGTCCTGCAGGACGAATGCTAAACAGTTTAACGTCTTGTAGCTCGGACGATATGCTAGGCAGTTTAACGTTGTGCAGCTTGGATGTGGTACAGTTTAACGTCATGTTGGACGAAACACTTGGCAGTTTAACGTCTTGCAGCGCGGACGTGTGTGGTGCCGCCGATGGGTCCGTGTCACTTCGCGCAAGCCTAGAGGGCCGCACGGGAAGACAACGCACGGTGCGGGCGCCCGGGATGAGGATCAACAGGCGCCACGCAGGCGGGTACCCTCAGGGGGTCAAAGGGGGCGACCCTGGCAGTTTGCGCGCAAAAGAGGAGCTTGGCGCGCAATACCGCGGGTCAGCGCGCAATTGGGCGGGCTGGCGCGCAATTGGGCCAGCACTTTGCGAGCAGATGATTGCGATTGCGCGCACCAAGCTTCGGATAGCGCGCGGGGGCAACGGCTCATTCTTTAACGAATGGCCACTTTGAAAGGGGGTGCGCGCAATCGGGCCGGATTGCACGCACCCGGGGGGCAATTGCGCGCAAGAGGCTTCTTTTGCGCGCGAAGGCCTTTGGGGGAAGAGTTATTCAAAGGAAAAGAGCCAAAGGGATTGCGCGCGAAGGCGAATCCCAAGGCTTTATTGCGCGAAAGAAAGGAGGTTACCTGAAGATCGGCATTGCGCGAAGAGGAGGTTGGATTGCGCGAACGAGCGACTCTTCGAATTTCGGCAACCTCCAAAACGTCGGGGGTCGCCTTATATTTATAGGCAACCCCGGGCGCGGAATCCGGTTCGCGGGCGCGGAATCGGGCCCGGTGCGCAAGGGAGTCGGGCGGGCCACGGGCGCGCAAAATTGCGCGCTGGCCTAGCGCATTGCGCGCATCCCGGGAGGTTTGCGCGCCTTACGTCAACTTTGCGCGCGGGTCTCCAAAATTCCGCGCAAGTCCTCCGGGCCCTCTGAAACGTGCTTCTGACTCCAAATACAACCTCGCTTTCCGCATCCGGAGCTTTGTTTGGGAACAACTGACTTTTTCGGCGTCTACATATATGTTAATATAAGTATATATATATTAATATAACTACATATATATTTTGATATAACTATAAATATATATATATTAATATCACTATAAATATATATATTAATATAACTATATATATATTAATATAACTATATATTACTATATGAATAAATATAACTAAATATATATATAAATAAATAGATATGTCATTAACTGTAGAAAAAATAAATATGGCAGAGTGGTAAAGGCTTTAGGCGCATAAGGGGGAGGTCTCAAGATCAAATCTTGGTGGAGGAAAGGGCGCGCACATGGGGGTGGATTTGGGGGGTTAGCGCTGATAAAGGGGGTGGGTGTAGCACTGATATAGGGTGGAGGGGGGTGCGTGCAGGCACTGGAGGGGATGGAAAGAATTTTTAAAAGGGGGGATCAAGTGCTATAAAAGCCCCCCGATTGGCAGGATTTTTTTAAAATTTTATAAAATTTTATTAATTTTTTTTTAATTTTTTTTAATTTTTTTTAATTTTTTTTAATTTTTTTTACTTTTCTCAGCGCTAAAAAAGCACTGATAAAAGGAGTTTTTTATCAGTGCTAAAAAGAAAGAGCTGATAAAGGACCCTTTTATCAGTGCTTCTATATATCACTGATAAAATACCCCTTTTATCATTGCTTTTTTTAGCGCTGATAAAATTGGTCTTTATCAGCGCTTTTTAGAGCGTTGATAAAGGGGACCCCCTTTATCTTTGCCGGCTTTAATAGTGATTTTATAGCACAGTTAAAGGCCATTTTTAGCACTGATAAAAGTGGTATTTGTAGTAGTGATATTCCTTATTCACCTTTAATTGGGGATGTACCAACTGAAGTTCCACCTTATAGAAATAATATCACCACATAGTTTTTTGAACAAGTTATCTATATGTGGTAGATGATACTTTTTCTTTATTTTTTTGTCAAGTTCATGATAATCGATGAAGAGGAACATTGACCCATCATTATTCTTGTAAATTATAATCGATTCACCCCACGTTAAAGAACTAATATGTATAAAGTCCTTTTCTAGATTCTATTATAACTATTTTTTCTTGTACTTTCTACTTAATGGTGTACATTCTGTAAGGATTATTCGATTTGGGTAGAGATATAGGTATAAATTCAATTGAGAAATAAACCTCTTGGTCATGAGTAAGACCAAACAACTCTTTTGGGAATACATTAGTATATCCCCTCATGATAATAATTACTTAAGCATAATTCTCTCCTTTATCTCAATCATATGAGCTAGATATGATTTCTTAAAAGGAAATAATATTCACGCTTGAACAAAATATTATAGGGTAGATTCATCCCCCTACTTACACTTATATAACATTTTATGATGACTTTGGATGTAAAGAGTGATCTACCTCTATTGATAGTTAATGCAGATTTATATAAGGATAACCAATCCATTCTCAATATATCATGAAAATCCACTAAAAGAAGTAAGATGATATTTTATGGGCGATTAGTTCCACAAAAATTAACTAGGGAGGAGTTATATACTTGTTAATAAACCATTGATCAATTTTCTATTCTCATAGATAGACCAACCCACATGTTTTGATGTGGCATTTAAATAGTTCCACTAAATGTGAAAAATTTTAAATAATGGGTATAACCATAATAAAAAATTTTGTTCATTATTATTGAATGAATAACTAGAATACCTTTCACTACATCGTTGTTGATATCCACATAAGTAGTAGTGATATAATACCATCTTTAATTTTCTATAGGCCTTGGAGTTCATTGTCAGTGATTGTCTTTGGAAACCCTTAGATTAGGGAATTGTCTTATATATCACTTGTAGTTCTTGAAGATGAAACACTGTACCACAATCCTAGTATTGATCTAAAAATTATTTTGTTCTTCTACATTAGTGGGATTCTTTATTTCCATTTGGAATTGATTATCTATATTCTCCTCTTTTCCATATTTGAAACATCTATTGGTTCCATTCAGATAGTTTCTACGATGATTCTTCCCACATTTTTGACAAGTGGGATGTTGGTTTTTCTTTCTTATATGGAATTTATCCATTGATCCACCTGAAGAAAAATACATTTTACACTTTTTTCCTCCAAAACCATGAGACCAATAAGAGTATCCAATCTCCATATCAACCTTGAGATCACAATAAAAAATATATTAATAACTATAAAAGTCTTGAATCACCAAAATATTTTTGTAGAATTTTATTTAATCTATTAAAAAAGTAGTCTAGTTTACATTCAACATTGCTAAAAAATCCTTAGGTGTATCATGCATGTATTGTGAATATTACCTCTTACAACCTGATAGACTCATCTTCATTTTGATTTAGTCTGAGAAAATCTTTCACCCTTCTAGGATGGATAGTTCATGGAAAATATTTATTGAAAAATACAGTCTTAAATTCTTCAAATTCCATAGAATCATTATCCTCTGGACTTTGTGTTCTTGTTCAATGTCCACTACCGATTAGCTTCCCGCTCAATGAGATAAACAGAAAGGAAAAATTTCTCTAACTCTTATAAATGGAGGACAATAAATATATTCTAAACAGAGTTAATATGTTGTTTCCTGATAAGGGGATAAAATATCCACAAAAGGTAGGAGGCTTTTATTATACAAAATACTTGACTTTAAATTTCTATTTTTTAGGATGAGGAGGCCATTACATGTGATTCAAGTTATCATTCACAACCTGATCTAGTTGAGATAATACTTCCATTAAGTTTTATTCTCCCACACTCATATGGTTAGACATATTTTTGGGGAAATCATCACATTTCTTATCACATTGTTTTTTGGCATAGTTTCTCCTATTTCCCACCATTAACTAAGAAAAAGAAAAGTTGATAATACAATAACATACAAAAGGGGAACTTATAAACAAATAAGAAATAACTTACAAATGACAGGTATATCCTGAATTATAAGTCTCTAGGTTTCAATTTAAGTTATCCATGGAAATATTTCATATTATGTATTCTAACATAATAATTCTTTAAGTCCTTCATATAGTTCATAAAGAGTTTATAAATTTCTAAAAAATATCCCATAAGAGTGTCAAACTACGTGTGAATCAAGGACTATTTTTTGTGCACCAGGTGACGATCAAGTCAAATCCCAATGAACCATCTTCAAAGATATTATCCCTAGGTAAAAATATTATAGATCAGCATCTACTTTTAGTATCTATATAGAAAATTAGTTTCTTGGAAACTACTCACTCTATCCTTCACCAAAATTTTAAGATATTTTATTATACATTGACTTACCCTAGGATTCTCACTAAAGTAATCTATTCCTAATCCCAAAAAATAAATAGGCCTTGTATTTATACCAACTATAGAGACCCAATCATTTTACATATATTATTACATTATTTTAAACATAAATATCCAATAAGTGAAACCCAAAGATCATGAGTCGTAGTGTATTTGGAAGACATGGTTTATAATACATCAAAATGAAAATAAAAAATTACACACTAATTTTATTCTCCATAACAAGTTACTAAATACATTTGATCTATTTAAACTATATAAGATTACCTGGGGAATACATAAAAGAAATTTTTGATAACAAAATTCCTTTAAGGGAATACACATGACAAGGAAACATTATGCGTAAGTAAAAGGTATAACATGATATCATAAAAGAGAAGGATCCAAAGTAATCATATGGAATCATAACATAAATAAAATATTATCATAAGATCATATCAATATAGAAAATTTGGAGGAAACACAATACATGAAATAATTATATGTTAAGGATAACTATTTAGACAACATCACATAGTGGACAAAGTCCCATAGTGTATTGGGTTTACACCCTAAATCCCATACATAATGTCTCATGAGACAAAATTATTTACCCAATGCATTATAGAAATATTTGGGTGAAACAATAATAACATGTTCATGATAATGCATTCCACAAAAAGGAAATCAATCCTAATTCATAAAGATAATAATTACCCATGTAAAAAAATGGGTTGCATAATCTTTTCTCATATCATAATCAAAAGAGATTTCTTAAATAAAGAATTTGAGACTTGATCATAAGAGATGTATTTCCCCATAAAGGAAGGGATAATACGATATTTATATATTTAAGAGACATAAATAAAGAATTTATAATCATTCAATAACATTAAAGTGAGAGAAAATGTGTATTATAAAGAGAGTGTTCATAACCCGAAGAAAAGGGTGGTTTAGAGAGACCCCTTACCTCAAGCACAACTTGTCATGTGCGTTATTTATCTTCTCGGATAATAAACTTGTGTTAATTATTAACTTTATTAATAACCCATTTCATGTTTATTATTTATTTTATTTTATTTAATATCCTGTTATATTAAATTAATTAATTATTTAAGTTCATGTTGGATGTTTTGAAAATATCTTGATCATATGTAAAAAATCACTTTGGTAAGTTGACTAAGGTCAAAGAGATTATTAATTAAGAAAATAAATAATAATAATAATTAAATAATTAATTTTTTACATCAATTATACTTTTAAAACTAACCATGAAACATGTTTATGAAAAATGAACTATGTTACAATCATGGAGACAACAGACTATACGTATACATGAGTGACGTTTCCATTTTTCAAAGATCACGATAGAAAGGAGGAAAGTGTTATTTTATATTTATATAATTATAATTATATCATAAGTATAATATTATTTTTTAAATATACTTATATATACCATACATGTGATGCTGTAATGAAAAAATAAATCACATCACATCGTGGAGGTGGTAATCCACCCGTGCACATGAATGGTGTTATCAAATTTTATTAAATAGAAAGGAAATAAAATATATGATATATTTATTTTATATAATTAAAAACATTTAATAAATATCATATATATACATTATACATCATCATAAACATCTATGAGAGAAAATGATGGAAAAAAATTACATTGGTCTGTGAGGTAGTAGTCCGCCACACACGTACACGATGGTTTTATATCCCATTTTATGGAAGATGATATGTAAAGATGATTCCAATTATATAATTAAATATTAGTATATTGGATATATGTTTTCTATTATGTAATCATATTTTAATAATATTTTAAATAGGTGATTGAAAAAATAAATCAAAATTCATGTTTTAGAATGATATACATTCTTTGGAAAACCACTTTATGTTTTCAGTAAAAGCCTTCCTAAGAGGATTTTCTATTAAAAAAAGGAATCTATGAAATAGTAAGGTAATTAATGAATTTATTTGGGTATGTATTATATTAAACTAAAGGATTTTTATGTGAAGAGAGGATAATAGAGGAGGATCCCTTTTATAATTGAGAAGGAGTGCCATTTTTATAAATATCCAAAACTATTCAATAATGGGAAGTCACTATCAAGACACGTGCCACCAAAAATGATAAATGAAAAATTATAGAGAATATAAGATCTATATAAATATCCAAAATTTAAAAATAAACATGTTTTAATTATGTTATTCCCTTTACCTTTATGGTTACTCAGTTTTACCATTTTAGTTTTCACCACAGTAACTAGTTATTTCTTTGGTAATTTATCCTTTAAGACTAAAAAAAATTATTATTATAAGATAATTTATAAAACAAAATTCTAAATAATAAATAAAATTTAACAAATAAAAATTATATTTTTTTAGAAATTAATTTTAACACAAGCGCATGTAACACGCAAAACTCCGTTTTACCCTTAACCATGGTAATTAATTTTTATTGTTTTTACAATTAATTATGAAAAAAATTATATTGAAATTTTTACCTCATATTAATTATGTTGATAATAAATATTAAATAAATTTTTTCAAATTCAATTCAAATAACTGGTAAAATTTATTTTAAAATTAAACTCGTAAAACGTGATAAAAAGAAGTTTTTTCTTAGAAAATTTATTTTCTAAGAAATAGATGATATTTTATTAAATATATGAATAGAAATAATAATAATATTAATATAAATTAATATAAATATATATAATCTATAAATTTAATTTAAATATTTCCTTATTATGGGTTATTTTAATTTATTAAAATGGATAAACTTTATGAACATAAAAACAGTTTGTAGGAAACCATGTTTTTAAGCATAAAATTAAACTTATACCAAAATCATGAAAATTAATGATTAAAATGAAATTAATTAGATTATTATAAATAAAATGGATCATATTTTACTTATATACATAATTAAAAGTATAATTATTCTTTTAAATTATTTTATTTAATGAAAATAAATGATAGTATTTGAGAAATCGTTAATTTTCAGTATTCACTAAAAAATCAATCAATTCAGAAAAATCCCAAAATTTCACCCTGAGTTAATTTTAATATTTTGATTTAAAAAATTAATTTCATTTTATCAAATATATTTTCTAAATATTCTATAAATTAATTATAATATTTTTTTACAAAAATTTAAAAAAAAATCATTTTTGAAGAAAACAAATTTTTTTGAAGAACAAAACAAGTTCAATAATAATTGAGTCTTTATTTCCTAATAATTTATCAATACATTTATATTTATTAATACCTTTATCCTAAATTATTTAATCCTATTCATACCTTTTAATTTAATGGCTAGATTACAATGGTCATATTTAAATAATCATGGTTTGTTTAGGATTTGTGTTGTGCGTCATATATGATATCAAAAATAGTTTTATTTTTTAAAATTTCAAGGTGTTAATACAACTACACTATCTAATATTGTTGTATATAAATCCTCTATATCTAATTTAATTAACCAAATTACTTGGTCTAGTCAACTCAGGATCTCTCCATCCGATACTCTTCACATGCTTCCTCTGTGCAATGGATTGGCATGACTTCATTTAGCCATCCCACATCCACTCAAACATCATTCAAATATCCATTAAAAAATATTAATTCAGTGTTTTTTATATAAATTTATATCTATATACATAATATTTCATTGTTAGATGATATTCTATCCATTGGTCCTTTATAATTTTATCCTGTCAAACTTGTAAAAGTGTTAATTTGATATAAATAGATCCACCAGTTTGGTTCAACTCCATATATTTCTTTGTCCTTCTGACTTTGTTCGATCAGATCAATTAATTAGACTCATTTTTATGACTTCCTTTAATCTTCACTTTATCTGATAGACTTCATTAAAATCTATCCACTGTAACTTTTTTAATTTCCAATCTGATCACCCATATAGATTCTTTCTTATGCTTGAGCAATAATTATATTATCCGATCAAAATTTTGGCAATATAACTTCAGAGATCAAACTTCATTTAGTAAAAAAATCACAAATTCATATATTCAAACATTTTACAGATTTAAATTCAATCACTTTACCATTTTAACTTTGTACAAACTATTTGTTTCAATAAATACCATTCACCTTTTTCTGATCACTTTATACAACTGCACCTCCAACTTTATAACATCAAACTTTGTTCAATATTTATATCCAAAACATTATAATGTGAATGTTGTAAAAAATATCTATCCAGAATTTTTTACTTGAATGAACTCCTCTTAGTATAACTTCTTTTCCTTTTTACACACTTGGCTATAATCAGGAATATCTTCATGATTTTTTTTTCACTTTGAAAATGAGCATAGAATCATCTAACATAGTTACTATAATTTTTTAAAATAATTTAGAAACATATATGAAAAGTGTATTAACCTACTTTATCAACACATTATTTCTTAAAGTAAAGAAATTACAAACAATATGTTGAAAACAAATTCAGAACTCAATACAAAAAAACCCATAAGATCTTCAATCCTCCTTCAGATTTTTTGGAAACATTCTTAAAAAGTAAACTATTTTTTAACATTTATAAAACTACAAACTTTCTCATAAAGAATTCCATGACACCACACTACCAGTTTAAGTAATGTTTTCAGGGGATTTCATTCCTCAATGATGAGAAATTCTGTGGCTATGATAAGATAAAATCCCCCTTAATCATGCACTCTTACTCCCCCTTTTTGTAATAACACCAAATTTTGATTAAAAAATGATAGAGTATAAATTTTTACTCCATATCCCATATTGATAATATAATCCAATGAAAAATGATGGTTTTCCTAGAAAAAAATTCCTAATAATGTGGGGGAGGTTTAACATGTAATTTCAACCTTAATTCCTCAAATATTTCCCTCGGCACTGATTTGGTGAAAATGTCATCAATTTGATCTTTTGTTGAAATATTCTCAATATTCACATCACTAAAAATAACTTTATATTTAGTTTAATTATAAATAATATCTATACAATTTGATCTGGAAAGCTGTACAAAGTTTTTGGAAATATCATTGAAAATTTTATTGTCATAAATAATCCTCAATGGTTTATCAATATTCACCCTCAAATATTCTAGCTATAATTTTATCCACATCATTTTTTCATAAGATGTGATAGTTGCAACTTATTCTGCTTTCGCTATACTCAAAGTAATAGAACTTTGTTTCTTACGATGTTAACTCCCACAACATTATCCCAAGAAGAAAGTTCCTCTTGATGTGGATTTTAGATCATTGTAATGCTTGGTATAATAAATATCAGTGAACCCAAGAAAGGTCAACTACTTACTAATTTTATACGTCAAGAAATAATTTTTTGTTCCATTAACATACCTAAGTATTCTAATATCTTTATGCATGTGTGATTCATTTGTATCACTTTTATATATCACACAAAATGTTGTAGCAAAAGAAAATTTTGTCCTTAAAGTAGTAAGTTAAAGTAAAATTCTAATTAACTTCCGGAATTATTTTTTATTCATACTTTTACCAGATTTATAATTCCTTATATTATTCCCAATATAGAGAGAATTTGAAACCTCATTCAAATATACCATTAAAATATTTTTTAACAACTCCTTGGAATACATTTATTTTGAGATGAATATGTATCTTCATTTTTATTGAACTTGTAATCCAAGTTTAGCTCTTCGATCATTAATGTCTCAAAGTTTTTCTTCATTTTTTGAGAAGTATCTTTACACAATTTTTCTTTTTCACATGAAAAAAATTATATTATCAATGTAAACATTTAAAATTTAGATAATTGCGAATTTTTCTTTCACATATAGGTTACTATCCAATTTTCCTTTAGAAAATTTCAACTAATTTAGGAAACTATAAAGTTTTATATACCATGAACAAGGGGAATATTTCAATCATACAAATAATTATTTATTTTACTCACCATGGATGAATTTTTATAAAGTTATAACCCACTGAGTTACTCAATATAAACTACTTCCTCAATTTTCTCATTTAAGAAAGTCTACTTAACATCCATTTTATATCCTTTGTAATTTATATGAGAAAAGTATTCCAATAGAATTATTATATAATCGAGTATAAAAGGGGTATAAGTTTCTTCAAAATCAATACTATTCATCTATGAGTAACATTTTCACACTAAATATGCTTTATTTATTGAAATTTTTCCATGTTCATTGAGATTATTTTTTAACACCAATTTTATCCCTATAATATTATTTCTTACTAGTTGAGGAACAAGATCTCATTTTTTTCTCAATTTTATCAAACTCTTCATATGTCACTTTTAACCATTCTTTATGTTCTAATACCTCTAAAATATAATGTGGTTCCACTATGAGATAAGCGATGTTTGATTCTAAAATATCAACTTCTATCTATTATGAACTGGATCTTCTTGATTTATTAGGATTTTATTTGATTAAACCTATTTTTTTTAGAGTTTATAACTTTATTTTTTTTCATTCGGTCTAACTTTTCTCATTGATAGACTAATATAAATCAACTTATACAAGCTTAGACTCACAACCATATTTATTTTCATTATCTTATTTTAAATTCATCATTATATAATTAATAATATATTTCTTATCATCTTTGAAAACTTTTTTAAGGAAGTATGATTTTCAAAACCTTTTACATAAAAGGAACCATAAATTTATATATTCATTGATTCTAGCATTTATAAAATTTTCTATTGGATGAATATCCTATGAAAATAATTTATTCCAATTTTTCATCAAACATTCCTAGATATATATTTTTAATCATTATAAAGTAAAGAATCCCAAAAACCATAAAGTATTTCACTATAGGTACTTTCTTATACCACATCTCATAAGGAGTCGTTTTTTATTTCAACTATATAAAACATCTATTTTGAACATGAACAACTGTGCTTACAAATTCTCTGTAGAATAATTTTGAAATATTGTATTTAGTGAGCATGTTTCTTACCATATCAACTAAAATTGTATTTTTTATTTTTACTACTCTATTTTTTGTGGAGTGTATAAAACACTATATTGGTTTTTAATTATATTTTTCTATATATAAGACTCAAAAGAGTTACTTCTGTATTTCTTTCCATTATCCATCCTTAGATTTAAAATACTTACTCCCTCATCTTTCCCAATATCCATTTTGAAAGAACAAAATAATTCTACAACCTTTGATTTATGTTTCATGAAGAATAAATTAGTCATCCAATTGAATTCATTATTGAAAGTAATAAATTAAAAATTACCCTTTTTGATTTAGGTCTCATCAAACCATGCAGATCAACGTCTATAATCTCAAGAGGTCCGATGGACTGGATCTTAAATTTTTTTGTGTCCACCAGTAACTATCTTTCCTTTTAGGAAAGTTTTAAAAAAACCATCCTCTTTACTTTTTATATATGGTAAAAATCTTATAGAATCTTAGTTAGAAATTGTGAAATACTCTCTAGAAAAGATACTCAAGTATTTAGTGACACATCTTTTTTTTCATCCCCAATTCTAAACTTTTAAGAATTATAAGCATCTATAATAATGAATATATTTTTACTTATTCTTTCTCCCTTAGTAATAACTTTTTCATCTTTCAAACATCGGATGATACAAGAATATTTTTTTGAATATAACTTCCTTAAAATCATAAAAAATCTAGATAACACTTAGTAAGTTTCTCTTAATCCCATCAATAAAAAAGATTCCTTTGACTTAGGTTTCTAATATTCAATTTCTTCAATTATAATTATTATAATTTTTAAGGAACCGTTATTTTTTAAAATAACTACTAATCAATCATTTTATTTAATATTTTTGTATGTTTTTATATAACCTGTCATATGTGAGGAACAAACACTATCAAGAATCCATGGTTTATTCATTTTTCTTGATTTTAGAGTAGTTTCAATAAATGAAGATCTATTTTCAAATTTATTTTTCCCAACTTAATTTTATTTTATAGCATAATAAATTAGTTTTTGAAGTGTTTTTATATATTCTTTATCCTAGGGACTTGATTGTTAACACATTCCAAAAACCTCCTCTAAGTAGTCAAATTAATTTTACCTTGATAGATTTTTAACTTCTAATTATTATTTTTTGTTTCTCCCTATAACTTTAGAAAGTTACCTCATTTTCTTCCAATATTTCTCCCCCTCATTTCATTCCCACTCCTAGGAAGATAAATGGTATGAAAATAATTATATGCCTTGTGATCATATATCCCACAACACCAACAATATCTATTGAACCTTAATATTCTATAGAAGTATTTTTTCCTTGTGATAAGTTTTTTAGATTAAACACATAATTTCCCTTGACATGAGAGAACATTACTTTGAGATTCATATTTAGATTCCATTAATGTTATGTGTTTCTCACATATTTTCTCAACCCAACCTTTCTTGTTGTTGATTCTGACAATTGCATATCTAGTATAATCAAATGAAGTTATATGTTTAGTGGGTGTAGATATCACCTAATGCACAGGATGATTTGTTATATTATATTGATATGTTTAATCATTTACCTTAAATATTTTTTGAAATTATCACCATAATTCTTAATGTTATTTTAAACCTTAATACATTTTAATTTTTTTATGTATCACATCTTCTTTAACAGTAAGTTTTTTATTAATATATTTCACTATATTTTCTTGTTATGAAAATTTTAGCTTGATGTTCTTAATTTCATTTACATAAAAATCTTCATTTTTAAGATATTTTTATTCTCCTTCATTCTTATTTTTAATTTACTTCTTTAATATTTTATTTCCTTTCTTGAGATTTGTGTTTTTCTCAATACATGATACAAGTTTTGATCTGAGCTAATATTATATGTTGGTTTCTTAACCTTCTTCTTCTTTATTGTTATAATTTTCTTTATTTCTTTGAACATGTTTCATAAAGGTTTTAATATTCTCTATATTTTCATCTTCTAATGAATTATTATTATAATATTCATACTCTTACCTTTTATTAAACATGTTTTTTATTTCGATTAACTTTTTATTATATTTCTTGTATTTTAGTGTCCACTTATTGAAGATTTTATTCAATGTTATCATCATCATATTATCCATATTCTTCTTAGAGCAGTTCATTGATAAATTTATGAGGCCTCCACACTAGAAAAATTTAAGTGGGAGCTTTAATTTGTAATCAACTATACCTTTCTGATAAATTTTATTGATAAGGGACATGATTATTTCGTTCATTTTAGTATCATATTCATTATCTTCAGATACATTGCGATTTTCTACATCATGTTCAGGTTCTAAATTTTTTGGCTTCTTTATAACTTTAAAATCTATCTCTACCCCAATATTCTTTTTGAAAGAAGGAGATTTTCTCATATCATATTAAAAAAGTGAGTTATGTAGTTAATCAGAGGATAAATCATATTTATCTTTTAAAGAATATATTTTAGGATAAAACAAGTTTGGAAAGTTCCTCATTAATTTTTTACCAATAGTTTTATCTTTAAATAAATCCACAAATACTTTCATGTTGTTGATTATTTTATTAAATCTGGTGAATTAATCATCAATAGTTTTATCTTACACCATTATGATTTCTTCAAACATTATTGTTTAGATTTAGAAATTTACTTCTTTTACATTTATATTTCCCATGAAAATTATTCTGAGTTTGTCCCATGTTTATTTTATAGCTTTGATACCCATCAACTCCATGTAAATATTTTATAATGAGGACATAAGAATATAATTTTGAGCTTTTCCCCCAACCTCAAGATTCATTTTTTTAGAAAATTTCATAGGATATTTTTTCTCCATGGGTGAAAACCCTATAGTAGCTATATCAATAACTTTGAGGAAAGAGACATAAGATAGTGTATCATTTTATTTTTCCATCCATGATAATTTTTTTCCATAGAAGGTAAAAATTAATATATCAATAACTGTGGTTAGATTATCCATGATGAGGAATGTAGGTATCTTACAGAGGGAATTTTTCTTCCCAGATACCACTTCATGTTCCCCAGAATATAAGGATCACTGAGAATGGGGGGGATTGAATTAATGATGATCTTTTATAATTTATTTTCTCTTAAAATTAACACCTGTAACTTGTTAAAGTAATGATCCTATTTAATTTATATCTCAAAATAACTTGTATGAAAAGATAGGACACACAATATTTATAAGGTTCACCCCTAATGTGGTTGACTATGTTCTTACTCTGGTGACTCCATTTAGTACACAAGAATCCATTATGTAATCAAGTGAATACAATCGATCCAACTCACATCAAGATAATTTTTTATCCTAATATCTAATTATAATGAATCCTACAAATTACAAAATTGTATTATTTGTTTAATTGAAAACAATATAATTACTTGGAATGTACCTCAAAAAAAATTCTAAAAAATAGTTTTCCTCTATACTCAGAAACTCTTTCCAGTAAGTCTCTATCAGGTGTTCCTGTATTTGATGTTCCTAAATCTTCTATATTCTATTCAGTTCACTGATTCCTAATTCCTTTATCTATTATCTCTATTTGAAACACCAATTTCTTTGGCACCTATGTACGATGTGATTATTTTTATTCTTTAACCAAGATATTCCTTGGTATGAAACTCACTATGTCAAAACATCATCTATTATATTCTTTATCGAGTAGCTCTATATGATAAATTTACTTCATAATTTATACTCTTTCTAAGACAACAACATTATAATTTATTATAATGACTTAACCCCTTTAAATATGAACACATCCTTTGAAAAGATAAGATAAATAATGGCCATTAAAATTTTGAACTTAGAATTTACCTACTCATCCCAAATTTGTTAGACTCCCTTCAAACCATCTATAACTTTCTTGAATTTTCTAAAAAACTTGACATAAATAATTTTCTCAAAGTTCCATATATTTCTATTTTAATAATAAATATTAAAATAACATCTTAGTATCATTATAGTTAAGGAATATACAATGTTTATGTAAATCTATATGGAACTCCATCCGATGAGTTTTTCCATATGCCTTCATAATAAATCCTTTGTATGATACTATTCTATCAAACTTCCATCTATCAAATCATCATCGACTGATGGAATTGATCTGATAAACTCTGAATCTTTCCATTTAGTTCTCTTTACATGATTCCTCTGTTCGATAGATTGTAATATCTTTATAGGACCATCCCATATCTATTAAAACGTCAAACATAACTTGATTTTCAAATAATATTACAGTGTAATCTTCATATAAATTTTTGTCTTATGACATCATATTTATTTTTCTGGTTCTTATTAATATGTTGATCCTTTGTAGGTATATCCAGTAAAAAATACAAAATATTTCATCTAATAGAAATAAACATCTCTGTCAGATTAAACTACATATATTTCTTTGTCTCATCACCTTTCTTCAATCAGATCGATTCATTAGATTTAGTTTGATTTCATCCTTGAATATTTAGTTTTTCTGGTGGAATTTACACATCTCTATATGATTAAACTTTGTACTTATCTATCTAATCAACCTTATATATTTCTTATTCTTATTGAGAAACAATGGCACTATCCAATTATCCTTTTTCCAACCAAAAAATCAGAGATAAAAATTTATTCAAAAGAAAATTCATGACTACATATCCTAAAAATTTGTATATTTTGAAACTTCACCACTTTACAATTTGAACTTCACATAAATAATATGTGTCTGGAAACTCCATAAAACCATTTATGATCACTTTTTAAATCAATAACCCCACCTTTGTAACTTTGAACTTTGTAAAAAATTCATATCTTTAACTTTTTAATACTAACATTGTATAAAATATGTCTCTAGAAAAATTTTCTCAAATGAACTCGTGTTAGTACAACTTATTCCCATTTATATGCACTTGTATAAAATCATGAATATGTTCATGATTTTAAAATCATTCACAAAATTATAAGGAATGTTTCTTAACATGCTCCAACTAAACATTCTTATCAGAAACACAAAAGAATTAACAAAAAATATATTGACAATAAATACAAAATTCATTAAAAGAAAAAACTAAAGGATAATCATATATGATATAAAAACAATAATTTATTTGTTAAATATTTCTATTAAAAGAAAATAATAGGTATTTCCTCAACCAAAAAGTGTTTTTATATATTAATATGATATTTTGAGGAGAATTCACTACCTAAGAGGTTATTGTGAGTATTTTTGAAAATATAGAAGTTAAAATTTAACAAATGAGAGACTATACCTGCCAAAAATTATTGTATTTTTACTTAATATACAAAATATTTTAGGATGTGTGATGGTAAAGAAAAATTTAATGGTCATATTTAGTTTCCATGAGTAAAATAATAATACCTTTTCCTAAAGAATTATGCTAATTAAAATACAAAGTAATTATTCACTTAACATCCTAAAATAGTTTTAAGGTATGGTAGTAAAAATAAATGTATTGAGTTATATTTAGTTACCATAACAAAGTGAATATAACTTTATCCATAATGATTTAGGATATGCTAATAAGTAATAACATAAATAGTTACATTTATTACTATTAGATATTAAGGGAAATTTTTTATGTAAATTGTTCCAAGGATGATAATGTAAAACTTAGAAATAATTTTGATTAGAAAATAGAAGTTAAGATTATATCATTTAATATTGGGGTGTTAATAAGTTTGAATATGTTAAAAGAGTTAAGCATTAGGAATATGATTCCTTAATCTCACAATTATTCACAATTTTTTTCTTCATAGATATTAATCGTTAATGATTTTAGTGGGAGGGTTTGATCAGATGGTCACATAGAGATGCAATATGTATTGAAGTTCTCAAGGATGTGTTTAGTTATATTTATTATCAATGGTTTCCAATGATCATGTAAATAAGAGTGTGGAGAATTTTGATGAAGGATAAAAGTTTACACCCAATGAATGAATAAGGTTCTTCCCATGAACTATGGGAAAAGAAGATTGATAATGCTTCCATGGGAGTTAAAAAGGAATACACATATATTGGAAATGGTTTATGGAAAGTGGTGATATAACTTATAAATATCAAGCATGAAAACTTCTAGTTTTTAGCTATTATATCAAAAGATTACTTTATAGATCTTCAAAAAAATCATAGAATTATATTGTTGAAGATGGAAGAACAATAAATTTTGTGATACATGGAGCGAGTTAGTGCCATTGTGAAAATGGAATGCATTATATCGTATGATTAAATTCACTTATATTTATAATAAATAGAGACAAGTACTAAACTTAAAGAGGCACTTTCAATAATAGTTTTGATTTTGAATAGATGCAAGTGAAGAAGAAGGTCATAGAGAAGCTATCCAAAATTATAGAGGAACCATTCATGGAATAATAATTATTTTTTCTATTGAAGTTGTAAGAATAATATTCTTGGATTAATATTATATATGGACAGAATACTTGAGGTAGAAATAAATTCTTGAGAATAATCTATTTTGATTATTTTTTCTATATTATATAATGGATAAAGATTTATTAGTTTTATAATTATTTTATTTATTCTTATAATTATTAGGATATGTTTTGGTGTGATTTTAAGTAAATGGAAGAGTCCAAAGTTAGTTTGAAGAAATCATAAATTAATTTAATGTAATTTGAATTCCCTATGCTGAAGTATATATATTGATAAATGAAAATTTCTTAACATCCTACCAAATAAGTTATTTTAGTTTAAAAATTATCCATTTTAGAGGATCATTAAAATGGTAAAGAGGATTATATTATACGTAATAAATTTTGGAAAAATGGAAAAGGAAATATTCCTATGTGTAGTATAATTCACATATACAAATGATATTGGGATAAGTAAATTATACTAAACATGTAAGAAATTTTATACCACATATAAAATATAGAGACTGCTATTAATATTATTGTTTTCAAAGGTTTCTAAAAAATATGATCCCATAATGTTTTTTTATCCTGTATGATATTTGTGCCTCATATGATGTTTTACATGGATAATTTTGAAAATATCCTATGGGTCCTACCTTGTAAAAATTAAGTTTTCCAAAATTAAAATTTGAATAAAATAAATTAGTATTATACATAAACCAATTCTCAAGGATGAAAAAATCTCAAAATAAAATTTATATAAGAAATTAATCATTGAGTTGATAATATTTGAACTGAGAATTAAGAATATCAAAGCAAGGAGAGATTATGAGAGAATTTTATGTTTTCAAAAGTAGAGTTTCCAAAATTATCTATTTTTAATGAAAAAATTTTAGTAGATAATTGATTTATTCCAATATGATCCAAACATCATGAATATTTGAAGATTCATGATCGGAGCTTCTTTTGTGGATAATGAGAAAGATAGAAGCTAAAAGAGACCATTATTTTATCGATACAGGATATGGAAATACGAATAGATGAAAATCACTATCTGGTGATTAAAATGAAATTAAATCCCAATATTAATATGTTTTGAAGAATTTTCTAAATATAATAAGTAAATGGTATTCAAGGTGAAGAGACCAAGTTATATGAGATACAACTAATTTATAAAGAGACTGTATATTCTATATATTCAGTCATTGAGTATTTCATCACGGTATAATTTATATGGGTTTTATATGTGTTTTTATTTGAGAATATGAGAAAAAGAATGTGGATCCAAGCCACACGTGTATTTTTTGTTATATTTTTTATAAATACATAATAAATTCAAATGTTGTGGTTTTAAGTGAAATTATTTTGAGAGAATGATGGGGAAGAGCTCGAGCCTATTTTAATAAGAGTCTAAAAGATCTTTTGGCTAAGAAAAATAATTTAGATAAGAAAAATTAATGGAATTATAGTAAACTTAAAGGATATAGTGGTTGATCAAAAAAATAGGACCAAGAACATGAAGAAACATCCATATGGAATTATATGAGATTGGACCTGGAGATAGTGGGAGACACCCATGTTCAAACTATTGTAGATAATGAGAGGATCGCCCATATTGTTTCTAGGGGATTTTATATTCAAAATATAAAGAAAATATATTTTATTATTAAATACATATAAATAAAAAATTAAATAGAGAGAGATATGTAAAGTATTTTCATGTATTCAACCACCGAGAGCTGTAATTGAGGAGAAGAATAAATAAACTCCTGAATAATAAAAATATAGAGGATATGATATTAAGATGAAGTTAAAGATCACTAGGTGACAAAGATGAAGGAGGAATAAGAAGATATACCATCATTTTGGTTTTAGTTCAGGTGATCAAAAGTATTGAGAATAATAAGGAGTGGGAATAGATGATGAGAGTATAAATTTCCCAATATATGTTTCTTCTTAGATTATGCCAAGCCTATTAAGGATTTATGAGCGATAAAGCTAGATGAATAGGTTCATTAGATGATCTATGAACTGAGTTGTGAGTAGTGACTGATATTCCATGTATTCTTGAGTACTTGATGTTATTATAAGTATCTAATACTATAAATAACGAGTTCTATATTTTTGATGGAAAAAATATTGTATAGATCTAATGATCAACTTTCAATATGGATCCTAAAGGGACCACCTAAATTTATATGGTGTGATTCAATAGAACCATTGGAACTAAGGGTGTGTAGGGAGATCACATTGTGACTTTATTAGCATAGTTTAAAGTTTTTGAGGAGAATTATAGTGATTATTGTCAACTGTAGGTGTGAGTTGCATCAAAACCATTATATCTAGGGAATTATGATTGTGGAGAATCCTTGTTTGGAGAAAATAACCAATCATTGAAAGAATTATTTCCCTGTAACTAACCTTATAAATACTTGTGTCTTTTTTCCTTTACTTGATACATTATTTGGGTGGGTTATGAGAAACAAGAGTGAGTGGATTAATGCTGTAAGTGGTCTAGGAGACTTAATTAAATATGGATAATTCAAAAATAAATTTAATTACACACTAATTCACCCATCCCATATCAATGGTCTACATATCCATGTGGAATTGTAATTGATATTAGATAAAATCCTAGTTTCCCTTTGAAAATATCCTAGCTATCTCTAGATGAAGTGTAAATTTGATATTTTTGAAGAAGAATATCAGGTCATGAATTCTATCTCTATTCCCGATAAATTATAAATTATAGTATTTTAAAAAACTATAAAGAATAGATATAATAAAGAGTAAAATAATATAATGAAAAAGCTAATGAAGGAAAAGGTTTAAACACAACTTTAATATGTTTAAAGTGGTATGTATTACTTTGAATTAGTTGTTGATAAAAATCATTTTCATAATTAATGTACAATCTATGGAGTGTATGAAAAAATCAAAATAGATGAATACATATACTGCCATGTTTTAGGTTCTTTAAATAAGGTTCATGTTGAATTTGAATCATATATTTTTAATTTTATCAATGGAATATTTGATGAAAAATAAAAGTTAGAGGTAAAAGATGATGTCGTGGAGAATGTATTGGCTTAGTAGGTTGGAAGATATAATAACCTATCAAAACTAGTGGACGATAAGGGTGAAACAATTATAATTTACACTAATAATATTTCTTCAATTGATTAAAGATTTCAAATAATAACTATTTAGAAGGTTGTATTTAAAGATTCTATAATTGAGTTATTCTATTCATTAAAAAAGATACACAATTTTGTAGTGAATTTTAAGGATGAACAACTGGATATTAATTCCAAAAATAATTAATGAACCTAATAGTTTAGTATAAGGGAGAAGAAAAATGCATAATTAAATGTAGCGAAGGTTCATAGGTATTGGGAAGGTATGATCAAATCAGTTGAGTCATATAATTATTCCCTCAACATAAATTTTTTAGATTTTGGGGAAAATTAGATAAATCTAGAAGTTTCTCAACCTAAATACTTCTAACTTATTGGAATAAGAACTGCTACCACACAAATCTTTGAATTTTTTTGATATAAATAGGAAAAAAATGGTTGAAATGAGATTCTAAGAACATGTGGACAAGAATCTACCTCATCCTAATAGAAGAAGGTATCATACTTTATAATAAAGGTACATGTGTTAAATGTATTTTATCTGTAAGTGTTGTACAAAGACCAAATTCCATAAAAAACTGGGTAATGGAAAATGAGGGTAAACCAAATAATATATGAAGCATGGAATTGATAAAGTGTGGGAAAACCAGATCCCAAAATAGAGCCTAAAATAGTGGGATTAAAATCCAAAATTAGTAAGGTCTAAATTCAGTAAAATCTTAACAGTATACACCTAAAATGAAAATCATAATATTTTTTGAAACTTTCTGATTTTTGTGGATATTTGGGTATATATAAATTTATTATTGTGCATAATATGTCAACTTATACAAGTGGAATATGACCATAATAAAGGGGGATCATAAATAAAGTCAAAAATAAACCTGGTAGACAAATTTATTATAATGAAAATAATCTACATATGAGAAGAAAATTTGAAAGCCTTGAGAACTTCTATGAGTATGATAATCGATATGGTCACACAAATTATGGATGCTGGTATTTTACAACAATCCACAACTCTTACACTAATATGAATATGCCTTAATAATAGTAGAAAGGTAGAGATAAAAATAAGTCTTCTTTGAGGAGTAAATAAGTAAAGAAACCATCTAGGAATTCGAATCCCAATAAGTTAGTTATGAAGAATAAAAAATATATCAAACAAACTAAAAGAATAATATTCTATTTTGACAGAAACAAACACATTATAGACCATTGAAAAATGACCATAAAGATTTATAAAGTTAATGGGAGTAATATAGAAACCAACCATAATTCAATCAAATAAATGAAAAAGATGTTTAGAATGGTGGATGAAATAAAAAATTATGAGGTGAAATATTTCATAATAAAGGAAACTTAAATATAAAAGAAATTGTGCATGGAACTTACATGGAGGCCTTCCACATATCTAAAAAATGCATGATGTGAATTCTTGGTCAAGAATAGTTGAAAAGTGATAATAGTAAAGCACTAGTGGCTTCAAGTTTGCAAACTATTATTAAAAATAATATGTACATACAAAAAAGATGAAAGAGAACGTGCCTAAATAATGTTTAGTCATATAGAAAAATCAATTAGTATAAGATAAAAATGTATAGAAATAATCAAAGAGTTAAAATGTTATGTTAAATAAGGAAAATAAATCCATTATAGTTAAGAATAAAATAGTTAATGAAAATAAATCCAAAATTCTAAATAAATTTCAAATTTTAAAAGTTAAAGAGGATGAAATAATGGATAGCTTTAGACATTTTATAACTTCAAATAAAAGTGATCCTAGTTTGAGAACAAATATTCATCCCCAACACTAAAATTAAAGAGTAGTAGAAAAATACCTTATTACCATTCTATTTTATTAGTAATAATTATTTTATGAAGGAATTTAAGGTAAATATACAAGAAATTAAAACCAATATGGAGAAAATTTCAATTGGAATTAATCTTCAAATTAGTATCAAGTTTCATTTGGTATCAATTATACGTGGAAAATGATTGTTATTTCCATGGTGAAGATAAATAGAAATCTTCCCTTAAGGGGAAGCTATCTAATAAGAGAAGGTTTCTAGAGTTTATCTCTTGTTTACTAAAATTCAAAATCTAAAAATCCGCAATAAATATTGAATAATGAGGTATGCTTTTAAATCTTATAACCTTTCTTTAAATTATGGTTTATAAAATATAGAGGGCGTGATTATATAAAAAATTGGAAAAGTAGAATTTACTTTTACTTGAAATTTTTTATGCATTTTTTGATGTTGAGTACATAATATTTAATCGTCTTGAAATTTTTTCTAAATAGCCCCAAAATAAATTAAATTATGAATTGGCACTACATTGATAACCGTGAATAGATAACTTTGATAGTTTGGTAAACTCACTCATGTTTTCTATACTAATATATATAAAACATAGACTTAGAGATTGATTACTTAATGATTATTATTATTAAATCTATGGAACTTTATATTATAAAAGAAATGAAATATCACCAGTGAGAAGATGGTTCTTCACGGTGAGAAAGGGGGAGAAAAAATTTCCCTAAGGAAGTCTCCCCTAACATAGGTTATCTCAATTTGAGGGAGTGAAAATACTTTTCTTTCCATTTTACTTATTTTCATTAAGTGGATAGTAAAAGTAAAGTACTATTGATATGTATTATGAGTAAAGTAATTCAATGGCATTGAAAAAAATATAATGGGGGAGATTTAAGTTCCCTTGGATGTGTTTGGCTGTATCTTTTATTAATTATGGTCAATGAGCATTCCAATGGAAATTTGGACAATGTGGATGATGGATTTAAGTATCCACCCATTGAATAAATAAGTTAATACACATGAATTATGGGAAAAGAAGATTGATATTTTTACCATCAAAGCTATAAAGGAATATTTATCTTTTGGAAATGGTGTATAGAAAGAGGTGCCACTTCCTATGAAGATTAGTCTATACATCTTCTAGGCTGTAACTATTATATTAGATTATTTCTTCATGGATATTTAATTACATGAGTGAATTATTAGATTGAATATGGAATCACAATCCATTACATGTTACATGGAATTAGCTTCTTACATTGTGTAAATGGGAAAGATTAAATCATACGAGTGAATGTGATGATATTTATGATAAAAAAAGACAAGTAAAAAAGTTTGAGGAGTAGTATCAAAAGTATTTCTGATTGGAAAGAGATAGATGCGAAAATCATGGATGTGTGAAAGCTGGCCTAAATCATGGAGAAACTATTTATATATTTTTTAGTATTTTTCGTGATAAAATTTGTGACAAAATATTATTAGATGAAGGTTTTAGATGAATTAAAACTTTAAGACATAAATAAATTATTGAGAATACTCTCTTTTTAGTCTTTATTTTATATGATGAAATGGAATTAAATAATTCTAGGAATTATTAAAATAATTCCTAAGCTAATAAATACGATAAATGATAAGGTTGTGGTTTTTATTGGAATTATTTTGAGATGATGATGAGGAGAAGATTTAGCCTTCTATAAGAATAGTCTATAAGATATATTTTCCTAGAAAGATGAGTAAAATGAGAAAAATAAAGGGTATTCCTCTAAAAATATATAATACAATGGTTGAGGTGAAAAGAATAACCAATAACATGAAGAGATATCCCTATAGAATTATATGATAATATAAATAGAGACCATGGGATACATCTATAAAAAAACCATTATGGATAATTATAGGATCATCCATAATAATTATAAAGTATTTTTTATATAGAATATGTAAAACATTTATTTTCTAGTGACCTATATAATTCTAAAAGGAAGGATATAGATGTAGAGTGTGTTCAAGAATATGATAGATAAGATATATAATCAATAAGAAGAATAAAATAACTCTCAATGGGGAATAACTAGGAGGATCTGATATAAATCTGAAGTTGAAGACCATTGGGTATCTAAGATAAAGGAAGAAGATGAAGTCATCTTTCTGAGTTCAATTCAGGTGAGCCTAAGTAGTTAGAAGAATAATAAGGAATAGCTAAGGATATACCAACTTGTTACATATATTTATTATAATTTGGTTTCAATTTATTCAATAATTGATGAGTGAAACTACCAGGTGAATAGGTTCAGTTGTAGATATATGAATTGATATGTGAGAATTAACTAAATTAAAAAGTATTCTTGAGGAAATTTGTCATTTTAACCATATTATATTAAGAATAAGGATATCCAAATTGTTGATATAGAAGCATCATGTATAGATCTGGTGAATAACTTTCAAGAAAGATCTTGAAGGGACAACTTGTTTATAAATGGTGAAGATCCATAGAACCCATGGGACTTAGGGTATTTAGGGAGATCATAGTGTGAATTTGTAAACACAATGTAATGTTATTATAGAAAAGTCAAATGAGATGCTAATAACTAAATTTGTTGGATGCACCAAACCTATTGTAGTCATAGATTGATTATGGTGGGAAATATTTGATTGGGGTTAATAACCAATCAAGGTAAAGAGTAGCTTTTTTTACCAAACCTTGTAATTATTTGTGCCTTTATGCCTTTATTTACTATATTATTCAGGTGATACTATGAGACACAAGAGATAGTGGATCAAGACTGGAGGTATTATAGGAGTCTGAATTAATAAGGGATAATTCATAAAATGTTTTATGTTACTATTGATTAACCCATATCATCTTAGTGTTCCATAGATCCCTATGTCATTTTAGGAATCATATATTGATTTAATGAGTTAACACAATCCCAGAATGTATACAAAACACAAGGGTGATATGGAAGTATATAATATATTATATGGTATATAGTTTCTTATATTGGGTTTTATTAAATATTCTTAAAATAGTTTTGATTATATAAAATATATCATATAAAAGGAAATATACACTTTTTGATCCATTAATGTTGGCTATATAAAATTATATATTGATATATATTTCATGAAATGTAATGATATTTGACCACTTAAAGTGTGAATTTGAGTTATCCCAAACCAATGTTCATCATTGAGTGCTATATGTTATGATGCAATGCTAATGTTTTCATGATTAGTATTTTTCATGAGATGTAAAATATGATCATGAGGCCCAAAAAGTCTTTTTTACACCGAATGATCCACTATGTATACCACATGGAGTATCATACATGATTTATTTGGTATAGTAGGGGTGAATAGATTATATAGGACCCATTTTCCTAATGTTGAAAAAATACCAAGCATGTGAACATTTATACTTTGATACCATTATTATAAAAGTATTTAGGCTTAGATAATTATGGGTGGTTGGGTATTTTGATGATCATATAGTCAATTGGAGCTCAACTAAGATGATATTTTTTCTCTTGTATGATGAGTATGAAATCTAGGCCCTCAATTCATATAGACTAAGGAGTGTGAAACCACAAAATTATAGAAAATATGACGTGATTATCAATTATGATGAGTGGAATTCAATGTTCTTATACATAAATATAAATTTCATGTGATTTATTCATCAACTTGGTTAGTTTATACTCAGAGATATAAGAATGTATGAGTGGGATATATGGGATTAACATACTTTGTGTCTTATGTTCACTCAATATCTTGGACAAAGGAAACATATGAGATTATATTATAGTACGAGATACATCTTTTGGAATCAGGTATTGGGATACATGTGTTTGATAGATATCAGTCCTGAACCCTTTGTATCTTGATTAGCATCAATTCTTTACTAGAGGATACTCTTTTATTATATTTTCGGATCCAATGATTCATATTTGTTATCAATACTATACACGGTCAAGGGGTCACACTTTATGTTTGAATAAATGAGGATTTATTTTAACTCATAGATTTTCTCTAAAGATGTTTAATATTTAATCTAAAATAGTTTTTGGATGGGTACTTATAAGGTATTTCATATGATTTGTTACATAGTGAAGATAAATGATAGATTTTCCAAAGGGTTTTGGAAGATAAACTCAAATTCTAATCGATCTCTCAACTAAAATCTATGGTTCCACATTATCATGGAAAAAAATTATTGGAATTCCTCCTAGGATACCAATGAATATGGGTATGACCCCTAAAATCTCACCTCTAATGGGATACAAGATGAAGATTAGCACTGATGGTATATAAACACACAAATGGGAGGAATTACCATCATAAATCCTTCGAATAAGAAGAAAATAAATAATTAAAACCATAATATAATAAATAAACCAATCTAGATTTATGTCATTCCATAAATGAACTGAATAACCAAAAAAAATACCACGAGGATAGATCCTATAATTTTAACTGCCAAGACATCAGTAAACTCAAAATACCATCAAAACCTAGTAAGTTCAACCATGTTCACCAAAATTGACCTACATACATGATATATATATATATAGATTGAAGTAACTAAGTGGTTGATTGTACAACACTGAGATGGTATGGGGTAGAATCAATGATACTATTTTTATAATTTCACTTTGAAACAAACCTTTGTGACTTGTTAAGTCTTGATCCACTCAATCACTAAATCTCACCCTCACCCATATGCCAACAAATAAACGAGAATACAAAATCAAAAAATATTTTTACAATGTTCACCCCTAGGGTGGGTGATTACATCATTGTTGTTTCTAGGTTGAGTATGTCGCATAAATATATCACTAATATCATAAAGTGACTACAAGAAGGGAAGGTATCATCCTTTACCTAATGTAGTTTCAAAATAGATGATGTGACTCCAAAAAATATTTATAATAGACCCCTCAAGTTTAATAAATAATTTTCAAAATAGAACTAAAATGATATTAAAATAATTCCCATATACTTTAACACTAATGAAAGATCTTTTCATCAAGTCTTTGGAGTATTCTATATGAATTTAGGATTCCCTTAATTCATGAACATCGACATCTAGAATATAAAATAGTAGTAATAGATAATCAGTATTATTCTCTACTCAATTATTATTTTTATATATTCTCCTATATATATCTCTGTCATTATAAAACTGAATTTTCATATTTTTAATTTCATATATGATCAAAAAGATATTTCTCCCCTATATAGACTTTGGAAACCTCCATAAAATAATAACATCATGATCCTCCTATTCAAACCTATAAAAATATCATTCAAGGATATTATTATTTCTATATGATTTTTCTCTTTTAATTATCTATAAAACTCATATTATTATTTCCTTCAAGCTTCCATGAAACCCACATTATCATGAAACGACCCACCAGGGCCCACCTGGATGGAAAACAGCTAAACCAAAACTACCCCAAGCCTTTCTCCATAGGCCAAAAGATAGAAACATGTGCCGAAAGGCATAACTAAAATGGGAGTTCTTTTCTTAATGTACCAGAATGTACATACACCCAACCATGTCCATGAAAAAGTGTAGATGAATAATTATAAAATATTGTAAAAATTATTATAAAAACAATTAGTGTAATAACCTATAGAGAATAAAAAAGAGAATGATAATGTAATATGAAAAGTATAGAGGAAAAATACACACCCAACCATGAAAGATGTCCAAACCTGAAAAAATAGAAAATTAATAAATATGAGAGATTATAGATTCTGATCTTTAAGCCTTGACCACTGCAAGAATTAAAATGCACCCAAGTATCCCAAAGATCTTCTAATACCACCATTGACCTATCCAGCATCTATATAAGATACAACACTTGTGGGTAAAGCCCATACAGGGGTGAGTATATACATACCCAATGTACCACCCCCAAAACTAGTGAGGGAGTGATAGAAGAAACTATATAAGTAGTCAGATAAACCCAATAAAATAATTCAAATCAATATATGAGACAAGAACTATAATTAAATCCTAGATAAACACAAGAAGAAAATCAAAAGATTGAGAAAGGGGGTCTCTATATCCACAACCTAATCAAGGACAATGAGTCTACCTATATCTCCAAAGGTCCATCATCAATGCCTAACATCTCACATATCTGTTTAAAGAATTATACATGTAGAGAAAAATCTGGACACTTTTCCATACATTCGAGGGGAGACAATCTCAAAGTACAGGACCCATTCCCTAGTATAATAAGAGGGTTCCATTCTGCAAGTAAAGTACTCATGCCCTGATCCAACAAAAGGGTTACAATCACATGGTAGAGGACCCCGGACCTGACTCTGTAGGAGGGTGACACTCAGATGGTAGATGAACCATGCCCTAACTCCATAAAAGGGTGCCACTCAGTAGATAAAGGACCCATGCCCAGACTCCACCTGAGGATACAATTTAGTAGATAGAGGACCCATAACCTGAATCTATATGAGGTTACCACTCAGTAGATAGAGGACTCATACTATGAATCCACAATAGGGTGCCACTCATAGATAGAGGACCCATTCCCTAACTCCATAGGAGGGTTACACTCAATAGATAGAGGAACCATGCCCTAACTCTGTATGAGGGTTCCACTCTCTGATGATCCTGTATTATCACTACCATTGTGTGCGTATAAGAACATTAGGAAAAGGAATCCCATTTTTGTTATTCCTTTCAGCGCTTGTCTCCAGCTCCTGGCCTATTGATTCAGGCTTGGGGTAGTTACCACTTGGTCTTTTGCCCGCTAGGTGGGCCCTAGTGGGTTAGGTTGTGACACACGTCTTTTTTTCCAATTATTCATGACCAAATGAAAAAAATATAATTATGGTGTGAAGATTCTTATTTTTAAATGGGGGGTGGGGGACTTATCCAAAGTATCCATGGCTTATTCATTGAAAAAAAGAGCTTTCAGGATTCTAAAAGAAGAGATTTTACAAAATTCTTTTTCATAAAGGAAAAGTAAATCCAAATATTGATCATCCAACCAAGTGATTTCATTCTGAATACTTTTGGAAATTTCACCTTCCACATATTTTTTATCCCAGTATACATGAGTTACAATATAACTTATGTTGGAGAGAGATCTCACGCACTCCATCTATAAAAGAGTGAGACTCCATGTGAGGTGTATTATACTATTTCTAATGGATTGAACAATAATTGTGGAATAACATTCAAGCCATATTTTTTCACAAAAAATGATCTTAGAAAAGGATATTGTGTTGATGATTTCCTGAATTTCAACCTCAAGAGATAATGTAAGACCACGATACCCAAGGAATCATCCTAGAACTTTCCCATTAAAATCATGAAATGGGGAACCACACCGTAAGGGACTAGGTTTCCCCTTTAAGGTTACATTTTAGTTGAATTTAATCCAATTCTGAATGGGAGACTACAAAAAGTATTCAAGAGTTCTGTAATGAGGTTTAAAATTACTATTAACAACAAATCCTCCCAAAATAATTAAATCATGAATGTTATTTTGAAAGTAAATTTTGAGTGAGTTCATCTGCTTGGCTATAACAATGATCCTCATAAGGGAAGATTGAATATTGAAGGGGGTGTGATTATGAATTAAGGTATTATGTCCATACTAGAATAAGTGTGGTAGTTAAAACATTATTTCATGAAACATTTTACACATTTCGGGAGATAATGTGATGTCTATACATGATTGAAGTATTTGCACAAGATAGTCTACATTCAGATTGAATTATGGATTAACAAATTTAATATTGATATTTCAACATTTAATAAGAAAAAAACATCATCATAATTAATATTATTCATCATCTATTTAATCTTTCATGACCTCCAGTGATATCTTATATATCAATTGAAATGATAGGTTATTCTTACACATCATTAGTGTTAATATTATGCGAGCCAAAATAATTCTTATGTATCCTATAGTATCTCATAATTACTATTAAATATCCTTACTTTAACCTTATTCATGTAACACCCTAATATTTTATGATAGATTTCTCTTCAAATAAATTTAATTTCTTTGATAGTTTTCTTTACATGAAACACTTTGTTTAAATGAACCATGATATACTGTTGAGTTATTATTATTTAAATATGAACATTATAAGATATCAATTAAATTATTTGTATGAATAAGAATAACCAAATTATGAAAAATATTTATAAATGTTTTATATACTAATAATATATTTATTAATTAATAATAAATAAGTACTCAATTTTTAATAATGTCATTTTATTCTTCAAAAATATGTTTTCTTCAAAAATAGTTTTTATTAAATTTTGTGTGAAGATATTATAATTAATTTCTGAAATTTTATAAATTGTATTTTATAAAAATTATATTATTTTTAAACAATCATATTAAAATTATCTTAAGGTAATTTTTTTATTTTTTCTAAATGATTACTTTTTTAGTGAATAATGAGAGAAATTACCATTTTATAGAAAACCATCTTTCCAATTATAGTTTTTAGAAAGTAGATTTTTTTTTAATTTTTTTAAAATTAAATTAGTTCCTTTTTATTAAAAATAATCTTATAAATTTCTTTTTAATCATGATTATTCTCAATTTTGGCAGGAAAACATTTTTATACTAAAAAATGCATTTTTCTAGAAAAGTGTTTTTCATCACGTTTTGTTGGTTTATTTTAAAATTAATTTCTACCAATTATTGAAATTGAATTAAATAAATTAAAATACACATTTTTAATCATCATTCACAATTTTTTTTAATGATTCTACTTTCATTTTTTGTCATTTTGAATAGTAAATTTGGCAAAAAAACCTCTTACAAAGGTAAGAGTTAAAATGGGTAAAAAGGGATAAAATTAAAACTATAGAGGTTAAAATACCTAATTACTTTTAAAATCCGGTTTTTAGTCATATTTATACCCTATATCATATAATTTTTAAATATTAGTCATTTTGGATCCATTTTTATTAAATAACCTATTAATATATTTTAATCTTTTTGAAAAATTCTTAGTGTATCCTCTCCCTCCTTTATAAAAGGAAACCACCTTTCCTATCATAAACAAACATAAATATCCTTATATACTGTAAAATACCTACCAAATTACAATATGAACATCCCTTACCACAACCAATATGTTTTTCTATTATAATACCATCCTTTGAAGGCATAAGGTGTAATCCAAAGGAGGTTCCCAACGAAGAGATATGACTCTTTACTGATTACTTTTAATTTTATTTCTTCTTAAAAATTATATAAAATTACTTTATATATCATAAAATGATTAATAAAATATTATAAATACATAAATTTTTTATTATGATTATTTAAAAACCATTTTAAACCTTCTTTTCATCAAATGGGAAATGAAAGTATTGCTCGTGCGTATATGTGGACTATCACCTCCTTGTAGAGATATGATTTATTTCCCATCACCATATTTCATAGTTTAATATTATGATGGACCTAATTTTTATATATGATATTTATGAAATAACTATTCTTTTTTATTTATAATAACTTATCTTCCTTATCATCTTCCCATTTATTGGAAAACGATAACATTACTTGTGCATACGTGTAGACTATCACCCCACAAAGCGATGTGATTTATTTTTTATTTCCACGTTTAGTGGATGGTAATGAGTATATATTTAATGAATTTATATGATATATACTTTATAATAATTATTATACAAAGTTTTATTTTTATTTAAATTTATTTCATTCCAACCATCGAAATGTGTAAACATCACTCATGGGAACATACAAAATGTCATTTCCATGAAGTGATGTAATTAATTTTTCATCCCCAATTTATATGAATAGTTATAAAAGTGTATATTATGAATAAATATGATAATTATTTAATTATTAATATTCTAGATATTATTAAATCATGACCAAGGTGCAAGTACTAGAACCATCGAACCGAAAAATGCATGGAAAATAGACAAGTTTTCACCTGAATGTTCTTATTTTTGAAGAAACTATTAATAAAAGGATAATTAGAAATTATAAAGGAATGATACATAGTATGTTATGAATTAATATAATTTTATAATATAATTATCATAAATATACATTTATTATATAGTATATTTGAACACATATGAGTCTTGATGAGTCTTGAGGTAAGATATTTATGTTACAATCTCAATTATTTTCGGGATTGTCTACACTAAATTTCTGTTGAAGGAAATTATATGAATATTATCCTTTATAAACCATATAGTTTCTTTTGATCAGGTTATTAATTTAATTTTCAATTAATAGAACCATTTTAATTCCTTTGGTACTTAAAATTATTGATAAAATGTTTTTAATAAAATTTTCATTATTTCCTATTTGATTGAGAATATTTTTCTTCCTTTTTCATATTGTATTTAATTTTTTTTCAAGAATGTTTTTAAAATTATCCAATGATTTATTAAATTAATTTTTAATGATATCTAAATTTCTATGATTTTTTTAAAAATAATCTTCTTAATGTTTTATAAATGAGGTAATTTTTGTTGAAGGTGTGAATAAAATATTTGTTTTAACATATATCACATGAACATTTTTTCCTACCATCATGATTAATATTTTCTTTAAATATTACTTTACCAGATTCCATGAATTTTTTCAAATAGTTTTTCCTAATATTATATAATTTTTTAGATTTTAAATTTTTTATTTCAAAATGAAAAGGGAATTTTCTTCAAGAAATGTTCCAGTGATCATTCAAAGTAATTTTCATCTATGACAATATACTTTGATAATACTGATGTTTTAATGGGGATCTGATCCAATGATACCATCCTTATTATTTCTTAATATGGTTATTTATTATGTTGATGAAATCTTGATGAAACTATTTTTCGTTTCCAGGGGTTAATTTGTGATGAAATGATAAATATTTTCATGACCATGTGGCATATATATGAATAAATGATGACTATGTTTGGTTGGGTCCATTATAGACCTATAATTAATTTTGTGATGTGAAATTAATATCTAATGATATAATAATTACAATCTTGGACATGATTGTGAATATATTTTTTCACATTTTGATGTGTTCATGTGATTGCCTCTAACTATGATCACAATATTACAGATGGACATGATTGTGAATAGTTAGGTTCACATTTTGATACATGAGTATGATTGTTTATAGATATGATCACAATATTTGGAGTGGTAATGATTCAAAATAGCTATATTTACAATATAATGATATTATAATATTATGATTCCACATGAATATGTTATGACTCTTGAATGATGATTACTGATTTGACAACATTATTGATCATGATTTTGGATAAGACTTGATTTTCGAGTTTATGATCTAATATTTTTTGGGTCTAAATCTCATATGTTTTAACATAAACTTGATTATATTATCATACCATTATGATTATCTTATTAACTCTTACTATTGATATCACCCATGTTTTCTATTAATGATAATACGAGCTCATCCATTATTATGTTTTCCTTACTCAAGTTTCTATGGAAGGTTCTATGAATGATATGTCCTGAAGGTTACTAATATAAAGATATTTGTGTGATATATTGAAGATATTTTGAGAAATAAATTGATTATGTGTCTAGTATCCATATAATATAAACCTTTACGGTCCTTAAGAATTTATAATTTTGATATGTATTGAATATTAATATAAAATGATGTAATATTTCTATTTTTATGAGCGGTCTGTTATAATTCAAGCTATGAAACATCTAAATCAATCTTACATATAAACAAGTTAATCTTACTTATGCACCAAGTTATTCTTATATACTCTCTATTATACTTTAAGTAGATATTACATATCATCAAGAAGTTCTAATTTATCATAGTTTAAACTCTCCAAGACTTTACTGATTTTTTATGTAAGATATTATGTATGCTTTTCCATTTTTATAGATAGCGTGTATGAACTCCAAAATTATTTAAACCATTATAGAACCTCCAAAACTCATTTCTAAACTTCAAAAAACTAATCAAAACATTATAAAAACATTTAATTCTTCTCATGAGATGTTAAAAAAACATATTCAACAATTCCATTGATTTTTAAATCTCCCTCATTGGATTTGTTATCAACCTCTAGAAACTCCTAATAATTTATCAAATAATAAACTTTCTTAAAGATAAATTTTATGATACCTAAATTCGAGATAAAATAATTTTTTTATATAATGTCATAAATCAGTGAAAAGAAATTTGAGTCTAATGATCCTAAATTACTACTACTTAGTCAACTCAATAAATCATCCTACCTTTTTATATAAATACATATTTGGATTCATCAAACCAAGCACCACATGATTTTTGACCTTTCTTCCCCTTAAACAATAAAATCTAAAGGATCATGGGTATAACCAATATTATTTAATCTGGAAGGAAAAATATACATTTTCAAACTTAAATATTTTAGTCTTTCTTTTTACAAACACAAACAATTTGGTCTACTATGGAAATGTACTCTAGCCCCACATATATATTATAAACTTTCACTTTATTAGATGAAATTTAATTTTAAATTTTTTAGATCATTGGAAATTATAAATAGCACATAAACCTCAACCTTCAGGTGTTAAAAATTCCATTTAATCATATTAATTTGTGATCATGCATGAATAGTATCAAATTATATAGTTTCTTCAGTGCTCAATGTTATATAATTTTTCTTTTTGAAACGTATTCTCAAAAAATTTCTCCCATGTAAAATGTACCTCTAGAAGTTGATTTTCTATCATTATAGTATTTATCCAAATTATCATTAGTGTACTAATTAAATTTCAATTCTTTCCAAATTTTATAAAGAAAATTGTTACACAAGGATCCTTTGATATATCTGATTATTCTCTTGATATAATTTTTATGTCATTAATTTTTATTGTATTGAATCCTAACAAATAATTTTACTTCATAATAAATATTTGATCTTGATGCATATTAGTATTGAAAATTTCCAATATTCCATCAAAATTATCTTTGATTGACCAATTTTACTCCATGAACTTTTATTAGCTTCTATCTATATTTCATTGGTGCAGTTACTGATATAGAGTGTTCCATTTCATATTTTTCAATAATTGCATGATACATTTCTCTTAAGATAAGAAAATTTATTTATGTTTTTATATAAATTTCAATCCCAAAAACGATCTCAAATATTTAATAATAGTCATTTTAAAATTCATATTCATTAATTTTTCAAATTCCTTAACTACAAACTCCCCATCATCATTAAGGATTAGGTAATAAATATAAAAATGACAACAGGAGTAAAGTTTCTCATTTATTTAACATAAAATTTTCTTTATACCTTACCTTTTGTGAAATTGTTCTCTTTAAATACAACATCTATCTCAGAATACCAAGCTTCAGGGGCCTATTTTAATCCTTAATGTGCCATCATTAACCTTCACAACATTGTTCCATCATTAAAAATTTTAAATCCTTTAAGTTACTAAATAAATACTTTTTCTTCAAGATAACTATTTAAGAATGAAGTCTTGACATCTATTTGATAAATATTTTATTCTTTTTGAGATTTAATAGATAATTTTATTATTATTTCATTAAGAATTACAATTGGTGAAAATGATTCTTTAATATCAACTAAATCAACCTTAGAGTAGTCTTTTAAAACTAGTATGTCCATATTTCTTGAAATAACACATTTGTCACATAACTAATTTCTAAAATTCCACTTGATTCTAATGATAATATTTTCTTATTTTCTATGAAAAATATCCCATGTAAAATTATTTTTAATTTCACCCAGATCCTCATTCAAGGAATCTATCCATTATCTTTGATCAAATGTTATAACAAGTTATTGTGGATTAATTTTTAATACTAGATCTATTTTACTCTCATATATCAGTCTTCTTGTATTCTAAATTATTTCCATTTGATTGATAATTAAATTTTTATCTTTAACATGGTTTTACATCCTTTTATAATTTTGTGTTTCATGCTTATAAACACCCTTATCACTTATGGTTTAATCATAATATATATCAACATGACTGGATTCATATATAGTTCCCATTTTACTTATATTTTCGAATTCATCATGTTATATTTTTCAGAATTTTTAAAATCATCATCATTATCCTCATTTTAATTCTGAATATTTTCATTTATATTTACATTATAATACTATACCATCCTCTGTATTCTTTTACTACACTTTTATCCTCTTATATTAGATTAATATCCCCTAAAAACTCTTTCCACAACCTTTTTTTAAACTTCACTATATATAAATTTTTTATCTTCATAAAGCAAGGAATGATAAATAATTTGAAATAATTCATAGTTGGAATATTATTATACCTTATTTCATAGGTAGTAATATTTTATTCAAGTATTAATATGAATCTATTTTAAAAATTCAAAACTATACTTTAAACAACTCTCTATAAGAATTTTGAGTATTTGAATCCAATAAGTATAGTTCTTCCCATTTCACCCAATATTCTATTTTTTCTATGAAAACCTATTTTTCTAAGGAATATAAAGAGAAATATATTAATGTTTACTCTTATTATAAGAAACATTATATTCAATAGAATTTCTAGTAAATTCCATACCATTATTATCTCTCAACATCTTGATATAGACTCTTGTCTCTTTCTCAAATTCTCTTATAAATATTTTAAACATATCCACTACATCAAACTTCTGATTAATGAACAAAAATTTATAAATCATGGTTAAATAATAAATAAATTTATTATAATAAACATAAAATTTAGTGTATTGATGTCTCATTATCCTACATAAATCATAATTTATTAGTTCAAGTGGACTGAATGAAAACCATTTTATAATCTCATTGCTTAACTTTTCCTTTTTGACATGTTTTGTAAATATCAATATTTTATACTCATTATGATATTTTAATTAATTATAAAAATAAATATATTCCCATAATCATAATTTCTCATAACACTAAAAAAATATGTTTAATACCATCCACAAATATAATATCCATGTATTTCAATTTTTGGAATTCAATATTAGTTGTAATGACTCCTCTATTTTTTAGGAGCTGTCATTACCAAAACTAACTAAAACTATGTCATGAAATTCAATTTTCTTTCTATTTTTTATTTCATTAATCACATGGGATGAAAAAACACTATCAAGTATCATTATAGTGCCTCTCTTAATAGAGTTTAGAGTCACCTCAATAATTTGTGATTTAACTATTTTAACTTTTCTTTCAATTTATTTAGATTAAAAAACTGGAGATTATTTTCATATAACAGTAATCACATATTCTTCAGAACAATGCAATTTCTAGTCACACCTTCTAAATAGTCAATCTAGATAATATATTTTTTTGAAAATTTATACTTGGATTCTTTTTTTTAATTTAGTTTTTCACTTCCAAAAAATTAATTCTTATATTCATGGTGTGACTCCCTGTGATTATTTCCTCCTTTATCTCCAAGATAATGAATTTTTATACCATAAAATATATGTTTTATTCCGAAAGTCTCCCCAAAACCAAAAATTTCCATTAAATATTGATATTTCAAGATAATATTAGTTTTTTCTATGAAAATTTAGTTTTTTTCTGGATAAATTTGGAGTATATTTTAACTTTTTTCTTTGAGGGTTATGCATTCTCACTTAATTATCAACTGACTTTGATATAATAGGATCCTTATGATGATTTTTCTTAGCCAAAAAAATCCAAGATTTGTTTTTATAAAATTAACAATTAAGAAAAAATATTTTCACCCTTGGGAATTATAAGAGCATATCTTACCTGAATTTTTTGGGAAAATATTCTAGGAAACATGAGGTGATTCAAAATTAACCTCTAAAAATTATCATAATATAATCTCATCTTGATAATTTATTCTAAGAATAAATTCCCTTTAATTGTTATTAATTTAACTCTTCTTTTTTAGAAACATACTTTTCATTAAGATCTCCAAGCATTTTATCTTGTTTTACAATTCTCAGATTGATAAGATTGATTTAATCAGTGTAATATAATTAATTTTTATGTAAATCATATTAAAATTAATTTTATCCTTAATATATTTAATATTAAACTTTTATTTATTTATTGAATGTGGTTATTTTCTTAATACAATATTTAAGCTAATCTTTTAACATATACTCTGTGTATGACTCTTTACCTTCTTTATCACTAATTTATGTTTCTACATTATTTTAAACATGGTGCTTGAAATTTATATAATTTTTAGTAGTAAATTATTTTATTTAAATAAATATAATGTATTAGTAATTATATTCTTTTCTCAGTATTCTTATTCTTTTTATTACTATGATATTTCTATTACTCTCTAAAAGTTTCTTGACTTCTTTAGATATTTTAATCCATTTATTTTTCTAAAAAAATTATTCTTTCTCATCACTATTATACTCACTACATTTTTTATTTTGATAATAAATTAAAAAGTGTCCGATATTACCATACTTGAATCATTTTAGTGGGAGTTTAATTTTATACCTACTTCTACTTTTCTGAAATTCTTTAAAATAAGACACATTATTCTCTCATGTTCTTTACCCCTTTCATCATCATCCAATGAATTATTGGAGTAATATTATTTATTATATTTTATTTTATGAATTTAATGTTACTAATTTTGTCTCCATATCCCATTTATCCTTCTTCTTGAAAAATGAGTTTTTCTCATTTCATAAGCAAATAGAATTTTGTGAATCTTATCAAAAGATATTTTATCTCTATCTTCCAAAGTACAAATTTTTAAATCAAACCTAGAATGGATTTTTTTTAATAATTTATAAAAAAATATACAATCTTAAAATGTATCTTCAAAACCTATGATATCTTAATAATATCATTCACTCTTGTGAAGAAGTCATGAATAGTTTCTTCATAAAAAATACTCAAATCTTCAAATAGTATTTTTTAGAGTTAAAATTTTTATTCCTTATCATTAAATTTTCCTTCAAAAATATTTTCAATATTTTACAAAATTTATTTTCTAATTTGGAGTCCCATAAAATTGGTATGAACTTTATCATGTAGGGATATTGAGATAAAGTTTCTAAAATTTTCATCAACTTCAAGATTTATCTTATCAATATGTTTCATGGAATATCTTTCTTAACTAGTTTAAAACCAAAAATTATAGAATCAATAACCTCCATGTCAAGTGAGAGAAGAAATTGTTCCATCATATTCTTCCATCCATGATAATTTATGCCATCAAAACTTGGTATACCTCTAATATTGAATAAATTAATATTCTTCATCAAATATTAAACCAATATAAGACCTTTTAGAGTGAACTAAAAGTATTTTGATACCATTTGAAGTGCCTAGGTGGTTTATGGTGTAACATTTATAAGGTGGGATGAATTAGTTTTACCATTTTTTCTTTTTGAAATCAACTTATCTGAATTGTTAGAGTCCAGATACTTTCAATATTTAAATATGACTATCAGTCATGTGAAATAAATGTTTACAAGAAAAAAACAACACATTATTTATACAAGGATCACACCCTAGTGTGGGTGACCACATCCTTGATATGTTCATGTTGAGTATGAGTCACAAATGTATCATTAATATCATAAAATGATTAAAAGAATGAAAGGTATCATCCTTAAACCAAATATATATCCCAAAAACATATGTGTCTCTTGAAAATTATTTATACTAGATCCCTCCTGTTCATAATAAATGTTTCAAAATAGAACCAAAAATATCTTCAAAGAAATAATTGATTATTTAGCACCAATATAAAATATTCTCTTAAATCCTTTAGAATCTTCTCTAGGAATTTAGGATTCCTCTTTTTTAATAACTTTGATGTCAAGATCATATAACAATATTAAAATATCATTGGTATTCTTATCAACTCAATTAGTAATTTCTTTATCTTCTATTTTCTTTCTTATTCTGTAACTGAACTTTATTCTTTTTATATCCTTAGATCAATCATAAGGGTGTTTTTTCTATATTTGAATTATGAAAACCTCCATGAAATTTACTATATTATTTTATTATTATTCAAACCACCACCAATATCATTAAATTATCTTCTCATATCTCAATTATTTAACTCATTTAATCCTCCATAAATCTCACCTTATTATTTCCTTCAATATTCCATAAAACCCTCACATTATTTTCCATGTATGCATGATCACATATAAAATTATAATTATGGTGTAAATCATATTCACATGATGAAATATTTATCAAATATTAGTATAATGTATCTTAAAATGAATCATTTGTTAACAATTAGTATCATGACACTTCAACACTAAATAATAATATAATATCATCACAATTAAAATTACTAAAGTAAATTTAGAGTTGTTGATAATGTGATTATTGGTTTTTATTTTCATTTAAACATTTTTAAAGTTGTTTAAATGTATAATGAATGTTTCGAATATGATTTCAAGTAGTTCAAGATATTTCTATAGTAATTCTAAATTTACTTTTATTTTCTTGGAATTTTTCTTAAGTTCAATCATATAGTTGATCAGTTATTCTTGCAATTAGTTAGTTGGGCATGTCATTAGTCTATTGATCATACATTTAATCAAATAGTTGTTTATATGGTCAATCAATTCTTCTTGTGGTCAATATTATAGTCTTATGTTCAATTAGGAATTAATGCATTCAATTAATTGGCCTTGCAACTAGTTAGATAGTTATACAGTCAATTGAAATGTGAGTATCGTCTCTTCAAATATTTATGCAGTAAATTGGACTTCATTTGTAGTCTATTAATGATAATAGTCAGTAAATTATAACATAATATATATTGAAATGTGAATGTGGTTTCTTCATGTTCAGGTAGTTGATAAGCATAGTTAGTCAGATATAACGTGCGGTCGATTGTCCCATCATGTTGTCACTCAGTTATAACGTGTGGTTGATGAACATGATTTATCGCAATAGATTGGCATATTAATATGGTTTATTTTCATTATGTTGAATCCCATACTTAGTAAAATTTCATGTGATTATTCTAGGTGAAAATTAGAATTTCTTGATATTGTGATTTCTGATGAAATGTAAACTGATGATGCTAAATCCAAATTTCAATAAGTAAAACATCAAATATAAAATGTGCTACAAGACTTTTCATGTGATATTTAATTAATGGCGAATAATGATAATATTTTTTTATGTTCTAAACTGGTTTATTGAAAATCTATTATTTTTACTGATGCTTATATATTTATGAAGAATCTCAATATGTAAAATATAGAATGTCAATGTGATGATGTTGCTCTATTATTAAGAAGAAATAATAATTGGAATTATAATATGTAGTGATTATAGTGGATTTATTTGAGAAATGATATTAAATACACTGATCAACGTTTTAGTGTATTGAGATATAGTTTTTCTTATCATAAATTATATACAAAAGATAAAATTTGAGATTGATTCCGTAAGGAAGAATACATGGGTATCTGTCAAATTAAAAAATTCAAATTTTTTGGAAGTATTCTCAATATTAAGTGAGGATAAATAAGGTTGTGGAATTTTTTTTCACTGATTTAGTGATAAATAAGAAGGTTAGAATAGGAATTTCACAGTAGACTTGAAATTATTAAAAGTGACAAATATTTAAGAGATTAGGGTGAATATTTGTGAACTTAATTGAATGATGAAATAATAGAGGATAATTATTTAAGATTCTATTGGAATAAGAATAAAAAACGATGATTTGAAAAATATTTTACTATAATAAAATTAATTAATGCAGTGTGATGTGCTCTTATATTAGTAGTTTGTAATGAAAATTAGAGAAATTCATGAATAATGAAATGTTGAGAAAAATACAGTATAAAGATGATTCTCTATGATAATCACCCTTATCTAGTGAAGTTAGATAATTCAATGATATTGTATGAAAATGAGTAGAAGTTTTATATTAGATCTGCATGAAATAAGAAGTTGTAATTGAATATTATTGAAGTCTCAATGAGGAATATCTACCTTTTTCTATTACCGAAGTAACTATACTCTTAATAATTTGTTTCTCATCTTAGTTACATATTCTATGTGAAGGTAGTCAAGGGAGTGGACATCATGCCTCTGTGAATCATCTTTCTCTCCATACTCAGCTAGGGTTCTAATTCTGTAATGATTTGGAATGGGGGAGGCTGGTACCCTCTCTTTGGCATCACCTCCCCCTCTCTTGCTTCTTCCCCCCTTGCCTGATAGCCTCCTACCCCTTATCCCAAGTTGATTATAGGGTTATCTTTCTCTGAGGATATATTTTTTTCTTATTATTCCCTCCCTATCGAGCTTCAATCTGTTTCTTCTCTAATCTATCTTCAAGGTCCATTGCTATATTACAGTGCAGTTTTGTGAGATGGTTCTCCAGGAGGCTTTGAGATTTGTTGAGTGAGTGGAGATGGTTGTAAAAGTTGATCGACCAAATTTTTCTATATTCTTTATAGTGGACTATTTCCTTTTTATTTCAATATTATTTTTCTTCATTTTATTTTCTTATATTTTTAGGATGGTTTGGGGTGGTAGATATCATATAGGTTTTGGGATGTGGTTGTATACGTTGTAGGGTTTTAGGAGGTTAATCATTGTTGACGGTGTTCACACAGCTCCTAGTCATTGTATTGCTGGTGTTAATCCTTGATGAATAATTTTCTATGTTGTTGGATGGCCTTTCTATGGTGGTGATGGTTTTTTCCATTGTCCCTTCATTTGGTTTTGTTTTGATTTCTAACCAATAGTGTCATGTTTCTCTAGAAGCCTAGAAGTAAAATGTTCATGGTGTTGATCTAATTAACCTGATTTGTGGTTTTGTTTAGGTGACGTCTTAGATGTGGTGTGTTTGGATTTGGTTTTTGTCTTGATATGATGGTTCATGGTGTTCTCCCTACAGATGAAAATGATGAATAGGTTATAGTGATGATGGAGTCGAAATGATTATTAGAAAGTAGTTGGTGGGTGGCTCGGTGCTGTTGACAGTTTTTGGGTGATAGTGTTGGGATCTATGTTTCTTTTTGTGCCTATCATTCCATTTTGAATATTGATTGATTTGGAAAAATCTTGGCACTAGGATTAATGTGTGTACATGAGTGGATTTTAATTTTCAAACCTATGGTTTTGGTTAATAACTATTTTGAATTTCGAATAGTTTGTTGTATTTAAATTTTGAATTTATAGTTCCCAATCATCTTTAAAGAGTATTTTTAGAAAAATAGAAAAAAATCGATTTGGAAGGATTTTTTTGCAGGTAGTATAAAACTATATTATCTTGTGTGGCACTAGAAAGTAATAGTGTGAATCTATTACAATACTATAAAATTTTGATATGTTTTTTCTTATAGTGAATAATATGTGGTTTGTGAGACTAACCAACCAAAAAAATGATTTGGTTACCACTAAAGTGGATAATCATTATAAAAATACTTAAGTTTATTGTCTCTTTACTTTTTTTTCATACACAGGTGATGTTGAGACTCTATACTTGAGTGATTTGAAACTTAAAAGATTAGGTAAGTTGATTTAATAAACAAAAATCTATAAAAACTTATCTATACTATTTCACCCCCTTCCTAGTGAAGTAATTAATTCTATGAATTTAAACTGGGATTAGAGCTTGGTACTTTTATTTAATTTAATCAAGTTCTAAAAATATATAATATTAATTTTTTGAAAAGTATAATATTTCCATATATTCAATCCCTTATGAAAATTATCATAGTTGGAAGAACATATCCATATATTCTATACCATGTACTATAAGTTAGATATTTGGGTGTCTTTTATTTTACACTTATTAAAGGAAATAATCCAATAAATATAGAAGATAAATGAAATATAGTGAATTATGGAAAAACAAAAAATGGTATTCTAATTTCCTTAGCATAAAAATTATACACAAAAGTGATGAGACTTCAATCTGCTAAATAATTCTGGGACAAGCTTGAAAGTAGCTATGAAGGAAATATGAAAGTCAAGGAGGATAAATTAAAAATCTAAAGAAGAATTTTTTATGACATAAAGATAATATAATAATATAATATCAATGATTATTACACTGAGGTAAATTAATTCGGTAGTAATATCTGGAGGTTTAGTAAAAAACTTGAAGACTCTACAATTATTAATAATCTCATGTGAAACTTTTTAGATAGGTTTGATCCTTATATATTATTTCAAGCAGACATAGAGGATCATTCAATGGATTAATTTCATAACATTATCCTAATATTTTAAATTAGAAATATTATAGCCTTCAAGAAAAAACTGAAAGATGAAATGGATTTTGATTCCATAATAATGTTGGAAATTAGAGAACATGTTGACAATGTAGTGTCAAGTGACTCTGAAAATAAATTGGAAAATGGAGAATAAAAATGAGTCATTTATATTATTCCAAGTATATTTAATAAAGGAAATAACAATAGAAAAATAAAGTACCCTATAATATCCTATAAATAAAAAATAATTGGGAAATTCTCCATTAAATGTTCAAAGAATAAAGAAAAATATTTTTAATATAAATAGGATGAGAAACCTTAACAAACTAAGTGTAATAAAATTTTAAAATGATCATGAAAATATGAGATAATCATGAAGAAATTTTCTAGAGTAAATAGAAAAAAAATTTATGAGAAAAGAAGAAGGAACTTTCCACTCACCCTGTAGTGAATCTAAAAGCGAGTCAATTGATTTTTCCCCAATTTCATGGATCATGTTAAAAAAAGATTTTACCATTCAATTAGTGAAGAAGATGATTTAGAACAACTTTAAATAGAACAAATATAAAAGGATGATCTTAAAACTTGTCTTGATTAGAACACTACACTCAAAAAGGAAAAGAAAAATATTGATAAATAAAATAATAAGCTAACTGACGAAAAAATTAGTTTGAAAAGAATGAAGTATACCTTAGTAACAAGATCAAAAATTTCATATTAAAATCCATTGAATATGAGAAGATAACAAAATATCTTAATAAAATATTTGATTTGAAATAAAAATAACAATCTAAGACACTATATATGTGCCTTGTGTCTGAATTTGTGATGAATAATTTTAAGGAGGACTTCAAAAATTATTATGAAATCAGGGTTTAATCCTTTATGTTTTCTAAGAGTACTTTCACAAGATAGAATGTTAAATATAAACACAAAAATATATTTTTAATTCTATTTACAAAAAAAAATACATAATATAACTCAAAATCTAGTCAATATTTGGATAGGAAAAATGGGGGGGGGGATCTCCCATTTTAGGAGAAGAAGAGATATACTATAGAATATCTTTAACTCTCAAAAAGATATAAATATAGAATGAAAGTGTACAACAAGAACACAATTTTGGATAGTTTTACAAGAATAATTTTTATTAACAAAGAACATATAGGTTTCATTGGTAATTCTAGTGTGATGGAGTGTTTAGGTACAATTACTACTCATTCTATTAAAATATGTCATTTCCCAAGAAGAGACCTGAATTAAGGGGAAGTCACCCAGAGGAGAGGAAATAGAATTTTTAGAGAATACAAGAATTAATGTGAAATATATCAATATTATGGGATAAATATATATTTTCATATATTTATTAAACATATGGTAGGTGTATGAAATAGGTAAACTTTGTAGAAAAATATATGAAAATCTTACCCAAAAAGGTAATTTGTGCTAAGAAAAGAAAATGAATTCCGAAACCCAAGGAATTGATAACGTGCCTTATTGAGGTTTCATTTATTCCCAATAGAAAAAATCATAGATTATTAATAGTGGGTTATCCACCAACATGACAAGTGATAATTAACAAAATTAAAACCATGAATGTGGATAATTTACTTTTGGTAATAAAGGGTATTAGCTCGGCTGATATTAAACGTCAAAACTTGAAATCAAGTGATTTTTTTATATGGAAGGGTTAAAGAATAATATATTAATTATATGTTAGATATGTGATAATTTCCACTATTTTAACATTAATAAGGATACATGTTTCATCAAAATATTGAAGGATGGAAGGATCATTTATCAAGGAAGAGGAACCAATGAAAATATATTTTTGATAGGTGATCCGATAAATTCATACTGCATGTGTGGAAAATATGAAATATTTTAATGGCGTAAAAGGATTATCAATATGGTCTATTGGAGTTAAGTAAAATTTTGAATCATGATGTTTTGAGAGATCTTCCTAACCATAAGAGTGATCATGATTATGTGCGTAAAACATGCCAAAAGGGAATGATAACTCAAAAAACTTATAAGAAGGTATAAATTCTCTCTACCGGACCATTGGGACTTATAAAAACTAATTTATGTAGCCCCATGAGACAAAAGTAAAAAATACATGATTTATATTTCATAACATTTATTGACTATTTTACCTGAATGACCAATGTGATGTTCCTCAAGTACAGATCAGATGCAATTTATATGTTCAAATATTTTAGAAGATAAGTAAAAAAATGCTTGGGGTTCACATCAATAAAGTGGGATATAATAATTATATGGTGATTATAGGTGATTCATTAAAAATTTATATTGATAAACATGGAATCAAGCATCAACTTATCACACTATATACTCCCTAAAAAATGGGATTGTAGAGAGAAAGAGTAGGAGTGTTGTTGAGATGGGTAGGACAAAACATTCTGAAAATAAAATTTCAAATTATTTTTAAATAGATTCTATGTTTGTTTTTTTACACATAAAAACATGCATCTTTTCATACCCAAGAAATATTTAAATCCTTGCGTAATGTGGTACAAAAAGAAACTAACTATCAATTACATTAAATTGTTTAGAAGTCCATACATTATAAAGGTCACAGTTAACAATCTGGGAATGTTTAAAGAGAAATAAAATCGTTAAATATTTATGGGGGTACTTATCTGATGGCAGTGGGTACAAGTTTTGAAACAAACATTTATAGAAACTTGTGGATTTTTCATTTTTCAAGGGAAATCAGACCAGTTTATTTAAGTGAATATTGGGATTTCAAATTAAAATACCATGAAAATTTCAGACTAACAAGTTGAAAAAGAAATTGAGATCATAACAACTATTGATGATGTTGATTCAAAATATAATGATTTTGAAGAAGAAAATACAATAAGTGAAAAGAATTAGTTTCCTAGGGAAAACATACATGTTGATGTTGAGAACATTATTTAAGAACTACGATCCCCTATTCATACAAGAATAAGGTTAATAGTGGGAAATCACATAACACTCATATAGCATACTGAAATATTAATATTAACTAAATATATAGAGAATTTTGAATGGGTATAAGCTATATATAATGAATTTTAATATATTTAGAAAAAATAAACTTGAGATATTGTCCCAAGAATAATGATAAGAATTTCATTGGAACCAAATGGGGGTTTAGAAAAATTGAATGAGAAAGGGGAAGAGAATTATTAATAATTTTAGGAGTGATTTCCACCTTGACATCTAAATATATGGATAAAGTTGAATAGAGGATTTTTATGTTAATGGTATTTGATGCATAAATTATGGTGGAGTTCATCTATGTCACCTGGCCAAATTCCATTGAACCTAAGTGATGTAATTATCTAAAAAATATGACCATATCTAGTTGTGTGGTATAATAAATTTCTCATATGAGATAAGATGTTATGTTTGTGAAAGTATAAAGAGGTTTTACTTTTTTAATTAAATAGTTGAGATATGTTTCCAATTATTCTAAAATGGGGAGATTAAGGTAACTTTGGAGTTTTTAATGATATGATTATTGATTTTAATTTGTTTTCATCATGTTTGAGATGTTTTTGGGATGGATAAATGTTTATGAGATGACTTGGTTTAAGATAATTCTGAAAAAAATTGTATTTACATTAATTTTTATGCCTTTTTTATTATGTTTAGTTATACAGTCGATCATTTGGTCTTACGGTCAGTCATTTGGTTATGTGGTAAATAAATTTGTCATAAATTCAATCAAATATTTCTTCATATGGTTGGACATTTATTCAAATGGTTGATCAGTCAGTCATATTGCCAATATGATAGTTTTATGGTTAATTAGTTGGTCTTGTAGTTAGTCATGTAGTCTTATGATCGATCAAAATGTGAGTTTAATCACTAAAAATATTCATACATTATATTGAACTTCATGTGTGATAAATTGATGAAAACAGTCAATTGATTATAATTTCTGGTTTATTTAAATGTGAGTGTGGTTTCTCATAGTATTTATGAAGTTGATTGGCTATTATGTGTGGTAAATTGATGAGAATGATCAGTCAATTATAACACACGGTCGATAGGCTAGTCATGTAGTCACTCATTTATAACATGTGATTGATATTCCCATCATGCATTCACTCAGTTATAACATAAATTTGTTGTACATGGTGTATCCCAATAGTGTTTTTTCTTCATAAGGTCGATCTACCTCACATATTTTCCTATACTTAGGATATTTTCATGTGAGTATGTTGGGTAAAAATTAGAGTTTCCAGATATCATATTTTATTAATAAATGAAACTTGATGATGCTAAATCCAATCTTAAAGGAGTAGAATATCAAATATAAAAGGTGATTCATGCCTTTAAATGTGATATTTCGTTAATTTTAATTAATCATAATATTTTTTTATGTTCTGAGATGGTTTATTGAAATGTTGTTATTTTGATAAGATCTTGTATATTTGTGAAGAATATCTAGATGATAAATATATAATGTTATTGTGAAAATGATATGTTATTCTTAAGATCAAATAATATCAACTATTAGAATATGCATTGAATCTAGATGAGTTCTTTAATAATGGATGTTAAATCCACTTAGTAATTTTCTATTGTGATGATATATAGTTATTATTATCATTAACTATTTTAAAAATCCTCTTGTTCATTTTCTCTTTATGTTCAGTATATACAAGTGAGGTTACAACTATATAATTGAGTGAAATGAATCTTAACATATTGAATAGGTTTCTTTAATTAAAAAGAATTTTTAAAACACCAGTCTCCACTTATTCATCCCTCATTCTTAGTAGAGTAATTTGTTCATAGGAACTTCAATTACTTATCACCAATTTAATCTTACATTAACTCTACTGAGATATTATATACTAGTCGAAACTATAGGTTTTTCTTACATATCATCAAAGTTAATATTACAAGAGCCAAAATTATTCTTATATATCCACTATAATCTTAATATTACTCTTACATATCCATAATTCAATCTTATAAATTATGTATGAACTCCAAAATTCTTTAAATAAACTAAGAATCTCCATAACTCATTTCTTGACTTCTCAAAACAACTCAAAAATATTCTCAAAAGCTTCCAATGCATCACATAAAATATTAAAAACATATAAAAAAACCTTTTCAATAATTCCATGGGTTCTTCACACACACACAAAACATCACATAGGTGTTTTTATATATGTATACTCAGTATAATCCTCTCAAAAACCTCCTGTAAAAATATTTAATAAGTATACTAAATCCTTTGTGAGTAAAGAATGAAACCATCTAGTTACCTATAATAAGTAAACTAATATCTAATCCTCATTACGAATCACTCATCTAAATATTTCATATAATTGTAACTAATATAATATAAAAAATAAATATAATAATAAATGTTCCCCAAAATTAGTTATCTACTGAACTACCCCCCCTTATATGTTAACAACACATGTCATAGTGCCACCATCCCTTCCATAAGTTATATTATAGAATTCTACACATCTACTTATGCATATCACAACCACATCCACATAATCCTAGTCACATAACTGTTCATCATAACCTTGATCCATTATAACCTTCATATATATACATCCATACCTTAAACCATTAGAATCCATGTATATATATATATATCATAACTGTAATCCTTTATAGACCATATATATATATATATAACATAAACTTAATCCATTATATCATATATACACACACACACACACACACATATTTCATAAAATTAATCAATCACAATGTATATATATATACCCAATAACTATAATCCAATATAAACTCTATATATATACATAATACACTATGTCTAGATGTGAGAGTTGGGAAGGTAGATTAGTCTACCATATATATCCTCTAAAACCTATATGTTGTGGAAATCACTAAGAACCCAAAATATAAAATGGGAATTGGTCGCATTAACCAAATCAGGTGGGGGTGTGTATGAAATAAAAAACCATAATGAATATATATAATGGCACACAAACCCATTTAAGGTTAACTACCTAACACACTATACTAAAGCTATAACTATCATCAAAACACCTTAATTATGTTTCCACCTCAATCTATAACATGAACCAGTGTTTCCACTAATCATAATAAGAATTATCACTCCAATTATTATCTCAAAATAAATTCACATTAATAAAATTCAAACTGCCCATATATATATATATACAAATATCATCTCTATGTTCTTATAAATTCAATTCCAATTTCATTTATATTCACATTAACATTCAATAATCCACATTATTTTTCTAACCATACTATTTTTCTTGAGAATAAACTTCATATAAAATTATTAATTCAATTACCACATATAAAATAATTTTCAATATATCATTATAACATCATATTCTATTCCATTATCATTATAAAATTTATTTATCCATTCATAAAACTATTTATACTATATCAAAATATAATCTCAACCCATTCTTGTTAGTTGATTATTTAATTCACCACTACTACAAATTCTAAGAAACTATTATATGACTATAAATATCTACAAATTCCACCACATAATGATTAAACTATCCACCACAATATCACCACTACCATATCATGACAGCAACCACAACATCATTCTCATTACCACCCCACATCAACCGCATCATATCCCACATAAACTAGATCATCCACCATCATCTTAACAAAAAATAATCTACCCAATATATTCCATTTAAAACCAAATATATTAGAACCATTAATTTTTTTTAGGGGATAAAAAAATTATAACTACAACTAGAATAAACAACAACCAAAATTACAAGCACAAAAAGATCTATCTATCATAGTCAATCATACTATAAACATATTTTAAAAAAACCAAGTATAAATAAAATCAACCATAATACCTATATTATGACATCCCCATTTTCCTTTACCCTTTTTAGATTATTAATTATTTATGATAACGTTAAATTAGTAAACATAAACCATGATATAAAAGAATAAAGTAAGCCTAAAAATAAAATAAATAACACATAATTTATATCATGAAGAATGTAAAGCACATATGATGCACATCCCCCTTTCTAGTTATTTTAATTCAAATTTACACTACTGGAAATGCAGGGTTTCCCAACAGTTTAGAACCGTTGGGAAAGGCTGCAGAACCGTTGGTATATGTTATACCAACTGTTCTGCAACTCGTAGGGAAGTAAGCTGTTGGGAAAAGTTTTTCTGAACGGCTTACAATGAACCGTTGGGATAGGGTGCTGAAAATTACCCTATCCCAACGGTTCCTGAAAACCGTTGGGAAATAGTGCCAAACATATCCTATTTCCCAACGGTTTGGATAACCGTTGGAAAAAACCCTATATATTCTCTTTCCCAACAGTTTATAACCGTTGGGAAAAGTGTTTTACGAACGGTTCATAGAACCGTTGGTAAAACAAGGCCTACACATTCTATGCCAACGGTTCAAAACCGTTGGCATAGCCTCTACTGGGAAAATTGCACAACAGCTTTTCAATTTACCCAGAAGATATCCAATTTTCCCACCAGGTCTCATTTTGTGGGTTCCCTCTCATTTTCAATCCAATTATTATACCTGCAATAAACTAACACATACATATACAATTATTGTACTTGCAATAACCAACTAACAATTACATATAGAGAACAAATTCATACACATTTAACATATAATGGTGGAACTATACACATCCATAATTAAATTAGAATTCATAACGTAATTATAATTTAAATGACAATTATATGTGGAATCCGGAATTCAATTCATAATTTGATCGGTTTTTTGTATACCATATATTTTTACTTGAAATAATGCCCATTTTAATCATAATACATACACTTGGAGAGCTACCGGCCACACCGTGCCTCAGATTGAAGCGGGGTTGACTTGTACACATCACATATGACCCATGGATCGTTTTGCTAATGTATAGAAATAATACAAATGCGTTTGGTAGGTTTTCCGTATGTCAGTTGATGTTTTTCAATTAAAATGACGTACTTTTGAAATAAAAGGCAGACACTTTGAGTGGTGCCGGCCACACTGCGCCTCGGATTGAGGCGGCGTTTACTCGTACATATCACATATGACCCATGGATCGTTCTCCTAATGTTTTAATGGAAACCGAATGGGTTTGGTCGGTTTTCCGTATGTACTTAAATTGTTGTCCATTTTAAGAAAAAGACAGACACTTTGAGTGGTGGTGGCCACACCACGCCTCGGATTGAGGCGGGGTTGACTCGTACACATCACATATGACCCATGGATCGTTGTGCTAAAGTATCGACACAATCCGAATGCGTTTGGTCGGTTTTCTGTATGCCAGTTGATGTTTTTCACTTCAAATGACGTACTTTTGAAATAGAAGACATACACTTTGAGTGGTGGCGGCCACACCTCACCTCGGATTGAGGCGAGGTTGAATCGTACACGTCACATATGACCCATGGATCGTTGTGCTAATTTATCGACACAATCCGAATGCGTTTGGTCGTTTTTCCGTATGCCAGTTGATGTTTTTCAATTAAAATGGCGTACTTTTGAAACAAAAGGTAGACACTTTGAGTGGTTACGGCCACATCGCGCCTCGGATTGAGGCGGGATTGACTCGTACATGTCACATATGACCCATGGATCGTTGTGCTAAATTATCGACACAATCCAAATGCGTTTTGTCGGTTTTCTGTATGTACTTAAATTGTTGTCCATTTTAAGAAAAAGACGGACACTTTGAGTGGTGGCATCCTCACCGTGCCTCAGATTGAGGCGGGGTTGACTCGTACACGTCACATATGACCCATGGATCTTTGTGCTAAAGTATCAACACAATCCGAATGCGTTTGGTCGGTTTTCTGTATGCCAGTTGATGTATTTCACTTCAAATGACGTCCTTTTGAAACAGAAGACAGACACTTTGAGTGGTGGCGGCCACACTGCGCCTCGGATTGAGGTGGGGTTGACTCGTACATGTAACATATGACCCATGGATCGTTCTCCTAAATTTTCAATGGAAACCGAATGCGTTTGGTCGGTTTTCTGTATGTACTTAAATTGTTGTCCATTTTAAGCAAAAAATAGACACTTTGAGTGGTTGTGGCCACACCGCACCTCGGATTGAGGCGGGGTTGACTCGTACACGTCACATATGACCTATGCATCATTGTGCTAAAGTATAGAAACAATCCGAATGCATTTGGTCAGTTTTCCGTATGTCAGTTGATGTATTTCACTTCAAATGACGTCCTTTTGAAACAGAAGACAAACACTTTGAGTGGTGGCAGCCACACCGCACCTCAGATTGCGGTAGGGTCGACTTTTACACATCACATATGACCCATGGATCATTGTGCTAATGTATCGACACAATCCCAATGCGTTTGGTAGGTTTTCCGTATGACAGTTGATGTTTTTCAATTATAATGACGTACTTTTGAAACAAAAGGCATACACTTTGAGTGGTGCCGGCCACACCGCACCTCAGATTGAGGCAGTGTTGACTTGTACATGTCACATATGACCCCTGGATCGTTCTCCTAAAGTTTCAATGGAAACCGAATGCGTTTGGTCGGTTTTCCGTATGTACGTAAATTGTTGTCCATTTTAAGCAAAAGACAGACACTTTGAGTGGTGGCGGCCACACCGCACCTTGGATTGAGGCGGGGTTGACTCGTACACATCACATATGACCCATGGATCGTTGTACTAAAGTATCGACACAATCTGAATGTGTTTGGTCGGTTTTACGTATTCCAATTGATGTTTTTCACTTCAAATGACGTCCTTTTGAAACCGAAGACATACACTTTGAGTGGTGGCGGCCACACCATGCCTCGGATTGAGGCGGGGTTGACTCGTACACGTCACATATGACCCATGGATCGTTGTGCTAATGTATCGATACAATCCGAATGCGTTTGGTCAGTTTTCCGTATGCCAGTTAATGTTTTTCAATTTAAATGACGTACTTTTGAAAAAAATGTAGAAACTTTGAGTGGTTCCGGCCACACTGTGCCTCAGATTGAGGTGGGGTTGACTCGTACACGTCACATATGACCCATGGATTGTTGTTCTAAAGTATCGACACAATCCGAATGCGTTTGGTCGGTTTTCCGTATGTACTTAAATTGTTGTCCATTTTAAGAAAAAGACAGACACTTTGAGTGGTGGCGGCCACACCGTACCTCAGATTGAGGAGGGCTTGACTTGTGCACATCACATATAACCCATGGATCGTTGTTCTAAAGTATCGACACAATCCGAATGTGTTTGGTCAGTTTTCCGTATGCCAGTTTATGTATTTTACTTCAAATGACGTCCTTTTGAAACAGAAGAGAGACACTTTGAGTGGTGTCGGGCACACCGCGCCTCGGATTGAGGCGTAGTTGACTCGTACACTCCACATATGAGCTATGGATCGTTCTCCTAAAGTTTCAATGGAAACCGAATGCGTTTGGTCGGTTTTCCATATGTACTTAAATTGTTTTCCATTTAAGAAAAAGACAGACACTTTGAGTGGTGGCAGCCACACCGCGCCTCGGATTGAGGCGGGGTTGACTCATACACGTCACATATGACCCATGGGTCGCTGTGCTAAAGTATCGACACAATCCGAATGCGTTTGGTTGGTTTTCCGTATGTCAGTTGATGTATTTCACTTTAAATGACGTCCTTTTGAAACAAAAGACAGACACTTTGAGTGGTGGCGGCCACACCGCGCCTCGGATTGAGGCAGGGTTGACTTGTACACATCACATATGACCCATGGATCATTGTGCTAATGTATCGACACAATCTGAATGCGTTTGTTAGGATTTCCGTATGTCATTTGATGTTTTTCAATTAAAATGACGTACTTTTGAAACAAAAGGCAGACACTTTGAGTGGTTCCGGCCACACCGTGCCTCAGATTGAGGCGACGTTGACTCGTACACGTCACATATGACCCATGGATCGTTCTCCTAATGTTTCTATGGAAACCGAATGCGTTTGGTCGGTTTTCCATATGTACTTAAATTGTTGTCAATTTTAAGCAAAAGGCAGACACTTTGAGTGGTTGCGGCCACACCGCACCTCGGATTGAGGCGGGGTTGACTCTTACACATCACATATGACCCATGGATCGTTGTGCTAAAGTATCGACACAATCCGAATGCGTTTGGTCGGGTTTCTGTATGCCAGTTGATGTTTTTCACTTCAAATGACGTCCTTTTGAAACAAAAGACATACACTTTGAGTGGTGGCGGCCACACCGTGCCTCAGATTGAGGCGGGGTTGACTCGTACACATCACATATGACCCATGGATCGTTGTGCTAATGTATCGACACAATCCGAATGTGTTTGGTCAGTTTTCCGTATGCCAGTTGATGTTTTTCAATTAAAATGACGTACTTTTGAAACAAAAGGCAGACACCTTGAGTAGTGCCGACCACACTGCGCCTCAGATTGAGGCGGGGTTAACTCATACACGTGACATATGACCCATGGATCGTTGTGCTAAAGTATCGACACAATCCGAATGTGTTTGGTTGGTTTTCCGTATGTACTTAAATTTTTGTCCATTTTAAGCAAAAGACATACACTTTGAGTGGTCGTGGACACACCGCACCTCGGATTGAGGCGGGGTTGACTCGTACATGTCACATATGACCCATGGATCATTGTTCTAAAGTATCGACACAATCCGAATTTGTTTGGTCAGTTTTTCGTATGCCAGTTGATGTATTTCACTTCAAATGACATCCTTTTGAAACAGAAGACAGACACTTTGAGTGGTGGTGGCCACACCACACCTCAGATTGAGGCGCGGTTGACTCGTACACGTCACATATGACCCATGGATCGTTCTCCTAAAGTTTCAATGGAAACCGAATGCGTTTGGTTGGTTTTCCGTATGTACTTAAATTGTTGTCCATTTTAAGAAAAAGACAGACACTTTGAGTGGTGGCGGCCACACCGCGCCTCGGATTGAGGCGGGGTTGACTCGTACACATCACATATGACCCATGGATTGTTGTGCTAACGTATTGACACAATCCGAATGCATTTGGTTGGTTTTCCGTATTCTAGTTGATGTATTTCACTTTAAATGACGTCCTTTTGAAACAGAAGACAGACACTTTGAGTGGTGGCGGCCACACCACGCCTCAGATTGAGGCTGGGTTGACTCGTACACGTCACATATGACCCATGGATCGTTCTCCTAAAGTTTCAATGGAAACCGAATGCGTCTGGTCAGTTTTCCGTCTGTACTTAAATTGTTGTCCATTTTAAGCCAAAGACAGACGCTTTGAGTGGTGGCGGCCACACCGCGCCTCAGATTGAGGTGGGGTTGACTCGTACACGTGACATATGACCCATGGATCATTGTGCTAAAGTATCGACACAATCCGAATGCGTTTGGTCAGTTTTCCATATGCCAGTTGATGTATTTTACTTCAAATGATGTCCTTTTGAAACAGAAGACAGACACTTTGAGTGGTGGCGGCCACACCGTCCCTCGGATTGAGGCGAGGTTGACTCGTACACGTCACATATGACCCATGGATCGTTGTGCTAATGCATCGACACAATCAGAATGTGTTTGGTAAGTTTTACGTATATACTTAAAATGTTGTCCATTTTATGAGAATCCTCTGTGCCGGGGGTTGTTCGGGGTCCAAGGAAGAGGGTGGAGGGGCTGTTCGGGGGGCTGTCTGGGGGGCTGTCTGGGGGGCTATATGGGGTCCAGGGAGGAGGGTGGGGGGGGGGGAAGTGCGGGGGGCTATCCGGGGGTTGTCCGGGGTCCAAGGAGGAGGGTGGGGGGGGATGTCTGGGTGGCTGTTCGGGGGGCTATCTGGGGTCCAGGGAGGAGGGTGGGGGGGTGTCTGGGGGGCTGTTCGGGGGGCTGTCCAGGGGCTGTTCAGGGGGTTGTCCAGGGTCCAAGGAAGAGGGTGGGGGCTGTCCGGGGGGTTGTACGGGGTCTCGGGAGGAGGGTGGGGGGGCTGTCTGTGGGGCTGTCTTGGGGGCTGTCCGGCGGGGCTGTCCGAGGTTCAGGGAGGAGGGTGGGGGGTTGTCCAGGGTCCAGGAAGGAGGGGGTTCCCAAACAGACAACCACTAAAAGACAACAACATCCATAAAAACAGATAATACATAAAAATAACTCAACTCCAATACTATACTATGAGTTTAGATAAAACCAACAACTAGAATAGATTAAATATCAAATCTCAGTAATATCAGTAAAAAATGTAATGGATAAACTTGTCCCACATCACCATCACCATCATCACCATCATCATCATCACCCTCGTCCTCGTCCCCATCATCGTCCTCACCCTCTCCCTCCTCCTCGTCCTCGCCCTCCTCCTCACCCTCCCCACCCACCTCGCCCTCCTCCTCTCCCTCCTCTTCTGCGTCAGACTCCTCGTCATCATCGTCGTCAAGCTGTACATCATCCTGACCACCACTGGAACTGCCACCTAGTGCACCGTATATAGAACGTATCGATGACATATACTCATCAAAAGCTGGGCTGGCCTCTGCTGGAAGTGTAGGACATAGAACTTCAATAAATTTCATAAACGCATTGTTTTCCCTAGAAGATTGTTCTACCGTCTCTGTGGCCCTTTTCTCATCCTGTTCTGCATGTGCCCTAACTTGCTGCAGCTCGGTGGCACTACATCTCGTACCTGAGGAGGGCCAATACCTCATCGGGGCTATCCTAGGTCGGCAGCGTACTCTGCCAGAACGCTCCTCTCCCAACACCTGATGTAAGTGATCTGTTGGCCCAAAGTTGTTTGGTTATTGGGCATCAAGGGCCTCTAAAGTAGCCTGTTACAAATATAAATATATCATTAAGTTACAAAATAGATACTAAAAAATAAATTCAACAGATTAAAACTTACAATCTGCTGTTGAGTCGCTTTGTTGACGGCACTTCCATCCTTTTTTCGTCTACTCGAGAAAAATAGTTTTGCTCGAGGCACGCGTCCTTAAATATTTTGTATTTTCCTCTAAAATGACATTGAAAACTAAAGTTATATGAGAACTTTATCAAACTATTAAATAATTGAAGAAAAAAAAGAAAGTGTAAGTCGTAAAAAAACTTATAAACAATTGTTATACCTGCTTCCTCTCATGATCAGGCATCGTAGTGCATCCCAGTGTGTGGAGGTATTTTTTTGCATCAATGTTCTTTTTATTTTTTCCAGATGATTCCTAAATAAAATTTGAAAATGCAACAGATAGTATTAATGAAAAACATGAAAGTTATTATTTAAATACCTCAAATGTTATTAATACCTTAAACTGGGTACTCGTCCAATGAGTAATCATCTGATGATACTGCTCTATAGGACAATCATCCACAACTGGTACCGCCTCTAACTCAGTGCCAACTCTAACACGCCATCCCATATACAACTCATGCTTTTAGGATCTCCAAAGCTCGTCTAAATCCTTTATACGTTACGATCGTTCACCCTCACCATCGGGAAAATTAAATCGAAGCTGAAATCAAAATATTAATTCATATAAATACAAAAATAATTCATGGAATTAAATAGAACAGATTTTTTTACCCATATCTCTGCCCAAGCTCTATCCTTGACCTTATGCGGCAAATGTCTCCACGATAGCGGGCTGACGGGAATGATGTCGGAGTATTTGGTAAGCGTCGCCAAAAAACTTCGACATTGCTGCCCTGTTTTCTCAACCATTTGGTTGTCTTCATTATAATCCACCATAACCTGTGTGAAGCGGTTCCACACCGAACGCATGTGTGTACGCCCCTGGCCACGCCTCCTGTTAGTAGATGTATCTGTCATGAAAGAAAAACAAATATTTTATCAGAACATGTTATAATGAAAATAAATATTTCTATAAAAAAATTTTAGGGTTCTATAAATATACCTGTGCCGGTCTGATCGTTGAGTGCCGCTGGATCCACAGAAACTGATGGAACACCCTGTGGTGGAACAGGAGTCGAAGACGATGGAATATAGAAGCTCAGAGAGACAGAAGTAGAAGGAAAAGAAGATGGGACAGTGGTCTGACCGGATGCTGACTGAGGAGTGGGAATCATCATGGGATGTGAAAATGATGGGCCAGAAGATGCAGAAGGTAGATAAAACATGGGAGGTCTAAATATCCCATGTGTCTCTAACGACACAATGGGATCAGAATGTGGGAAGGATGACATGTCAGTGGGAGGGGCAGGGTCTAGTCGGGTACGCATAGCTGCTCGTCCACCTCTGGTACGAACCCTCCTCGTACCACCGGCCTGAGTACTAGGACCAGTACTAGGCTCCTCGTCGAATAATTGTCGACGTATAGGTGGATCCTACAAAAATGTTTACAAAAAAATTAATCACATGACATTATATATTCTTTAAATATATCAATTTGAAATAAAGTACTCACTGTAGGCACTAATGGTGGAACGCCCATCTCCGTCATTCGACGATTGTTCTCCATCATTTTTTTCCTTAATCTCTATTCAATTGGCTTCATTTACTTCTTTTTAAAACAAATATGTAATTAATTAGAAAAAGAAAACTAATGTGTAACCCAAAAATGCAATTCAAATAAAATTGCAACCAATAAACATTGAAAATTCACATAATGGTCAATTAAGCTATCAATTGTTTTAGAAGAGCTTGAATGGATTTAATAAATCATACAAGTTGTAATGTTCACCAAGTTAGAAATATTGTTTGACTATGTTTGAATACAGTTCAATTACAAATTAGAAAATGCAATTCAAATAAAACTACAACCAATAAACATTGAAAATTCACATAACGGTCAAGTCAGCTATCAATTGTTTTAGAAGAGCTTGAATGGATTTAATAAATCATACAAGTTTTAATGTTCACCAAGTTAGAAATATGTTTGACTATGTTTGAATACAGTTCAATTCCAAATTAGAAAATGAAATTCAAATAAAACTGCAACCAATAAACATTGAAAATTCACATAACCGTCAAGTCAGCTAAAACATATTTGTGATCAATACTAAATCAATTTGAATATTACCAACCTTAACAACCCAACTCGAGGTAAACCAAAAGAATTGAGAACATGGATGAATGATTCTATATATTTTGAACCACAACTTCAGGTTCACAATCAACTCTGACAATTGAGCTATTTGAGTCATCAAAAGAAATAAATGGATTGGTTCCAATGGCACTAGGGACAGTGTCAATTCCATCATCACCATCATCAAAAATATGTCTTATAATTACTTCAACTATGACACCAAATTCAGGTCGAAGTTGGTCTTTGAAATAAAAAACTTGTTTAGCCATTGATGCCAACACATATGGTTCATCGGTAGAAAGAGTGTGAGTCATATTAATTACTCGAAATCCACAATCATCAATAAATGTGCCATGTCTCGTCATCAAATCAAACCAATGGCATTTCATCATTGTGACTCGTCCATGAGATTAATAATCCAATATTATTATTTTCTCAACAACTCCATAATAACCCACATTTTGAAATCAGGGTCTACTATCTGATGCACTGGAATAACAATCTGTTGTGGCAGTAACCATAACACCATCATGTTGTGTTCTCATGTTTTTTGCTCGTTTAGTGAAAATAAATTTGTACCCATTGATAACAATTGATTTACAGTCACGAACCACAGTATTAGGACCAAAATCCAAAGCTCTTATTTTCTCAGAGACAGATTCAGTAGACAAACTCAATACCTGAAATATAAATGACTATTAAAGTTAATTAAATATTGATATAATTATTTTAAACATTAATTTTTTTATACCTTCAATTTTAACCAAGCAGAAAACTCTTTGCTATGCAAAGTCTCTCTCCTTCTCAAAGATAAATAATGATGCTTCCTATTTATCATTGTTTTATGTTCCCTGTAGATAAAAAATATTAATAGTTTAACAGATATATATGTAAGATATACATAATCAATTTAGTTACCTGATATAGTCATCGAAAAAATCACAGTTGAACAAAACTCTGCGATGTGCCATCTCCTGCTCTTCATGGATTAATGTCTTCAATGTATATGATCCAGGAATTCCTCCTATTTGTGGAAGTGATGGAAAACCAGGGTTCAATTTTCTCATAATGTTATTATTCATTTCTCATTGGTCTGTTTAATCTTGTAGTAATATCAGACAAATACATCGACCAGAAATCCATACATTCTTGAGCCAAGTAACCGTTCACGATAGAACCTTCGGGATGATTTCTGTTTCGGACATAAGACTTTAATGTGAACATATTTATTTCAGTTGGATACATACAATGAAAAGAAACAGGTCCTCCGAGAAGTATTTTAGTGGGAATATGGATAGTCAGATGCAGCATGCATGTGAAAAATGATGGAGGAAATATTTTCTCCAACTCACACAAAATCAATGGGGCATCTGTCAACATTTTTTACAAGAAAGACTTGGAAAACTTTTTAGCACAAAGATCTCTAAAAAAATGGCACAACCGAATAACAACCACCCTTACATCATTGGACAAAAGATGACAGATTGCTATTGGAAGCAACTCATGCAGTAGAACGTGATAATCATGAGTCTTAAAAGATTTTAGCTTCAACTCTCTTCTGTTGACCCATTTAGATATGTTTCTTGAATAGCCATCAGGAACTCTAATAGTCTCTAATACTTTTAGAAATTGTTTTTTTTCACAGGTGTCATCACATAAGAAGCACATGGAAGTTGCCATTTATTTTCACTGATACGTACAGGATGCAATTCTGGTCTGATTCCCCAAACCACCAAGTCACACCGAGATCATAAATCATCTTTTGTCTTCCCCTTGTAATTTAGAAGAACCGAAAGCAACATTTCACATATATTCTTTTCAATATGCATTACATCTAAGAAATGGCGTAACAAATTGGTTGACCAATAAGGAAAATAAAAAAAGATACTCTTCTTCCTCCAATTGTAACAGGTTTCAGTGGAAACATTCTTTCTCTTTCCAGATTTCATTTGACCCTTCCCGAATGAAAAACTGAAATCTTTCAATTCATTAATCACATCAGTTCCAGACATACGCTGAGGTGGATCATCGGTCTCTATGGTATTATCAAATCTTCGACAATTCATTCTATATGGATGATCCTTTGGCAAAAATCGTCAATGTCCCATAAAACTAAAACTACAATGATGTTTCAGTCTTCTAGATCATGTATTCTTCATACAAACTGGACATGACAGTTTTCCCTTCGTGCTCATCCAAACATCATTGCATAAGCCAGAAAATCATTGATCGTCCACATAAGCGCATCACACATCTGAAATATGTCTTTCAAACATGCATCGTATGTGCGCACACCCACATCCCAAATAAGTTTCAACTCTTTTATTAAAGGTTGCATGTATACATCAATATCAATGCCGGGATCAGAAGGACCAGATATGAGTATACTCATGAAAGTGAAAGGTTTTTTCACACACAACCATGGGGGAAGATTATAAATGTGTATAGAAATTGGCCATGTGCTGTGCGAAGTAAGCATCTGCCCAAACGGATTAAAATCGTCGCATGAAAGACCCAGCCTCACATTACGCACGTTAGCTGCAAAATCAGGATGTTGAGCATCAAATCTTTGCCATGCAAATCCATCTGCAGGATGAACCAACTCATCATTAGTCTTCTTTCTCTCGGTATCATGCCATCTCATTTTTATTGATATGTCATCAGACATAAAAAGATTATGAAGTCTGGGGATCAATGGAAAGTGCCACATTACTTTTTGTGGAATGCGGGATGGTGTTCCATCAGATTTTGTCTTCCAGTGGGATGTGCCACATTTTATACAATCATTTCATTCAGCGGTTTCCTCCCAGAATAAACTGCAATCTTTCGGGCAAGCATGAATTTTGTTTCTTGAAAATCCAAGTTCCTCAACTAACTTCCATGCCATATAGTGGGTTGAGCGAATATCTGCATCATCTGGAAGTAAATCCTTCAAGAGGGTAAGAATGTAATCGATGCTGTATTAGAAATTCCATACATAGTTTTCCCATGAAACAATCGGATTAAAAATTCCAGATTTTTCATTTTATCGCGTTGTCGATATACTGGAGTCGTGGAAGCATCATTCAATTTTTTCACCCTATCAATATCATAATTTTCACTAGATGCATCAGCTGTCCTCATATCGAAGTCTTCTTGAGTCGAAATCCTTTCTTTTTCATGATGACGAATAAACGAAAACCGATCATCTAACAAATTCTCCATTCCAGTCCTTTCATTTCGATCATCACCAATTTGAGATTTCATTTTCTCCCCATTGTGATACCACACAAAGTAGTTTGCTTGAAAACCATTTTTGGTTATGTGGTAGCTAACTTCTTCATAGCTCAACCAAGGTCTACCAACACAATTGGAATATGGGCAGTGTATGCGACCACTATCTGAAGCATTGTGAAATGAAAAATCTATAAAGCCCTCCAAATTGTATTGAAAATCTCTTGAGATCCGATTGGTTTCATACATAAAACTTCTGTACATTCTGTAAAAAGAATTTATATAAGTAATTTTGTCATAAACAATTCAATAAGATTGAACTTTAATAGAAAATACATTTAAGTAAATGATAAAGGAAGAAAATAGTCAAGGTATCAACTACACATGTGAAAAAAATATACAAATGTGTTATTGAAAAAATGTAAAACCAACAAGAAATTAATGTGTTATATCACATCACAACATGCCTCATCCCATAACCATATTGGTAGGGTATCATGAACATGAATAACATCTACCTTGTGCCATCCTCCTACCCTACATGACCCCAACCACATGCCACATCTTATTATAGCCTTATCACATCACACCTCATCGGAAAACACTAGGGAAATCATAGTACATATCACCTGCAGACACATGGACAATCACATCGCATCTTGCCTATAACACATGGTCAATCACTTTTGAAGGAAGAGTAGGGAAGACATAGTAGCTATCCAACCATATAACCACCATCCTAGATATTAGAAAAAATACCCATAACTCAAAACCTCTGATCGTTGGTAAGTTTATCCAACTCTGGTTGGGAATGTGTAGAAATAACATAAAAATACATGATATATAGATAGCACAAAATACTCAACCTATGGGTTCACATTAAATACATAATCACACACTTCACTACTACCATAAAACACATAAACCACACCACCACCACATAAGACGCATAACATTTCTCACTTTCATTTATAGGCCACTTCATTCACACTTACATTGTCCATTCATTTAATGTTAAATTAATTAAATCCATTTACCACACATCCATTTCTATTCCATCTCATTTATTTAATATCTTGTTTTTTTATTTTAACAGCATAATTTATTCCATAGATAACCAGGAAACTAATAAAACCACCACATAATAACTCACCATCTCACAATAACCATCGACGCCATGTTACATCGACCAACCATCTCACCAAAACAACCACATATCACAAAAAAAAATATTGCACATCACAAACCACCGCACAACCAAAACCACCGCACAACCAAAACTATTAATATTCAAAATTAGAACACAATAAAGAGACACCATGCCCTTATAAATGTAAATGTGTAATGAAAACATTAATTGGACATACACCGATATAGGTATTTGACTACACAATTCTTGGAACAATAATAAATTTTTACAGAAACCCTAAAATTTGGGAATTAGGAAATCATTCGTAGAAGTATATTCTTTATAACAGGTGGAACTAGAATATAGGAATCTAACCTGGTGGATAGTGATCCGATGGAATATGTGGGTATTGGGAACTGATTCTGCCGATGAATCGCTTCTAGAGAGCTTCTGGAGACAAGCAGAAGGCTCTTGATCCACTTCTGAATCATGGGGAGGCTGCTGCTAGCATTGGGGTATTTGGGGGGTTTTTTCCCAATGGTTCATAAAAAAAGTTGGAAAAAACCAGTCTTTCCCAACGGTTTCATAAAACCGTTGGGAAAAATAAGTTTTTCCCACCTTTTCCCAACGGTTTTATGAAACCGTTGGGGAAGACTGAATTTTCTCCACTTTTCCCAATGGTTTCATAAAACCATTGAGAAAAGTCTCTTCTAAAAGGTATTTCCCAACGGTTTATATAAACCATTGGAAAAGACAGAATATACCAATGGTTTCTTTGAACCGTTGGTAAACAACTTTTGGGAAAACTCCCATTTCCAGTAGTGTTAATAACTTCTAAGTTCAATTTCATCTCTTTACCCAATGAAAAAAATTCCATGGAAATTCCACATTCACACATAAAAATAGAAGATAAGTTTTGAATCCCCTACCTCAAAAGAATATTTTATAATCAATATATAAGAATGAGATAAAGAATAAAAAACAACCACCATGAAATCCAAAGAGGAACAAAAAATGACATATAAAAATTATCCTCATCATAAAACTTCACTATGATTAACAAAACTAAGGATGTAAAGCAATTACATGGTCTCATGAAAAGAATAATTAAGTATAATGGAGGATAAAAATGTCACGACCTGTCCCCCGGGGCCCGTGTCATGACTACCCCAAGCCCGCCTTCCATAGGCCAGGGGTTGGCGACAAGCACCAAAAGGTGTATTTACCAAAACGGTAAGGCGTTGCCTTTATAAACTGTAAAATCACACAAACCAATCACACAACCAGATACAAGCAAAAAGTAAAATATATAGTAAACAGGGTGTGTACAAAAAGTAAAGGGGCCAAAATACAAGACCAAATGGAATGTACAAGAAAAACTAAAAAGTACAAGTAAAACTGAGTATAGATCGTATTAACATCTACCAAGGATCTTACCTGAAGGGTAGGTACAAATCTCCTCCTCAGCACTCCACGTCTGTCCGCCTCCTATGTGTCATATCTCTCCGAATGGTCTACCTCCATGCACCATCCAGTCCTAGCTCCCTCATCCTCAATCAAATTTGTACGTCATCTACACCAGACACAACAAGGTGCGGGCGAAGCCCTTGAAGGGTTGAGTATAACAATACTCAGCAGGGACCTCAAGACCTCGTAGGTCTCCTAAAGTTACACAAAGGAAAACAAAAAATCAAGAAATCAACTCTACTTAGGTATATTCCCATACATACACCTCTAAGTTATCAAGGTAAACACATCTCATACATGAGGGAGGAATACCACGAAGGTAAAAACACAAAGGTATAAGTAACACACAGGTAAAATTACCACATAGGTATCACCACGAAGATAGTACCACAAAGGTAAAAGTACCACACAGGTATCACCACAAAGATAGTACCACAAAGGTAAATGTACCACACAGGTATAAGTGAATTATAGAAGTACAGATGATTAGTTGCGAAGCTAGATCATCTTATTATGTCTAAAAGAACCACTGCTGATGATATAGAGTCTGACCCACACAAGATCGATAGGTACTGACCCCCGTAATGACCCACATAGGATATGTCCAACAAAGGATCGATATGCGATGACCCACACAGGATCGCTGAGCATTGACCCAGAGAGGATTTTACCCACACAAGATCGGTATGTGCTGACCCACATAGGATTGCTATGAATGCTGATAGCTAGCCATAAGATTCTCTAGGGATAATAAGAAGTAACATTCCCAGTCACAACGTCGAACACCTCAGGTGATGGAGAACTCCTCCTATAATTAGTACAATGGGTCTATCACATCACACAGATGCACTTCCCACTAACATTGGACTGCTGAGGTACTCCTCCTGTTGAGTACTGTGGGTCTGCCGCGTCACATAGAGGTTCTCCAAACCGTGGGTCTATTACCTCACATAGAGGCGCTCCCCCTCATGGCCTACTGAATTACACCTCCTATTGTGTATCATGGGTCTGCCGTGTCACAGAAAGGTGCTCCCCACTGTGGGTCTTCCGCGTCACATAGAGGTGCTCCCCACTAGGCCTGTCGAGCCACTCCAAGTTGAAATGGTCAGCAGTCGTCAAGTCTCAGTCAGTCACAGGGTATTGTATGTAGCGTGCCTGGGAGAACCACTCCCCAAGACATCGGTCATACTTTAACCGCCTCGAAGTCCCATGAAGAAGTATCCCAATGGTTTCTCACTTCATAAGGGACCCAACGCAATAGACAACGCATCAATTGGGCTCCCGGTCTATAAGTTAATAGCGTTTCTGCTCCAAGGGCCCCATTGGATTCAGATTTTGATCCAACCTATCCGTACTCCAAATTTATACAAAACCTAAGTGGATTATAACAAAAAGACTATCTCGATCCAAGGATTCTGGTACCGCAGGCAGTTCGTCAAACAGACACCCTATTCTCATGATATGACAAAAAAGGTGAAATTGGGTCCAGATGGGCCCAGGTCTGGCCCGACCCGACCAGACCGACCCTGCCCAACCCTGCCCGGCCCGTTGGTGGAGGCCCAACACATGTTGGGTGAGGCCTGGTGGCATGGCCCGGTGGCGCGGCCTGCTCGCGCGGTCTGGTGGTGCGGCCTGGTGGTGTGGTCCGCCCGTGCTAGCACCGAAGGGGGAGCTTCCCCCTTTTGTTCGGAATGGAAATGGGCAACACGTTTAGGCGCTTCCACGTCACCACAGGGCCTGAGCGGGCCCTGAAAAACCATAATGGCCAACCGGTGTTCCATCCAGTCCTCCTCCCAATAGCGAGGTCACGCGCCGCTGCTCCACCGCGGCCCGCACATGGTCGACCACTCTTCGTCCTCCGCCGCGGCCAAGCGGCCCCACCTCCTGCTCCTCCGGCGGCACAGACGCATGCCGCCACTCTACCATGCATCCAGCCAGATGCCAGCCACCACCCTACCCCACAGTGGCTGATGGTCCATGACTTCCTCATCATCCAGCGACACGGACGCGCGCCTCCCTTCCTTCCTTGCGCATGACCGGGTGTCAGCCGCCGCCTCCTTCTGCGAGCCATTGCAGCTTCGTTCCAAGCCTAAAAAATAAAACGATCACATATTCATGATCCTTGGGTCGAGGGATCCACATCCATATGTTGCGCTCAAAAAAATATTTTGTTTCCAGCATCATTAAATATTTGACGTCGAAAAACACACGAAGAACAAAAGATAAAGGGGGAAAGGTATATGTGCGGGTTGATGGCCTTGTTTTTTTGGCCATAATCATTGGGAATCTAGAACAAGACGAATCAACAAAATATATTTAATCATAATCAAATTAAAATCCCTTCCTCATTCTCCCGTAAGAGATGTCGTGAGGAAGAAGACGTAGTCGATAAGATGGTGACGTCGGCATTCGTCGCTCCCGCAAGATGTTTCCGATCTGGGATCAAGCATCATTATCGTTCTCCAATTCCAGAGGAGGATATTCTTTGGAGGTTGTTCTTCATTGAAGAAGATGATACTCTAAAAGCTCTCCCCAAAACTCCTTTCATTTTCAAACACAAATTCCTCCCTAGGAAATGAGGAGGCAACTTAATATGTTAAGTTTATTAATAACACAATTAAAGGTTATCTCATTAATTAAGTTGAAGTTGGCACAATAAATTGGGAGGAGTCCAAGGGTTAAGTCCACATTAAATAGGAAGGTCAAGGGGGTTGGGTGGTCCCCACCACTAAATTCAAATTGGAGGTTTCACAAAGAAAAATAAAATAAAGATGTTTTATTTTATTATCATTCTTTTAACACACCCACAAAAAGTCCAAAACTAATTTCCACCATCGACCTACTGTGGTTGAGGTGAAGGTCTCCTTAAATTAATATTGGTGCTGCGAGTTCAATGGTGTCCTTATATTTTAATTCCAAGCACCGGTTCAAAAGTTACAAAATGCCGCTCGTGCATTTATTGAACTTACCTGAAAAAAAGTTTGGAAAATTATTAATAGTCACTCTCAACGCACGTCGGTCGACGTTAGGATTTAACTATCTGAGACACACCCCAACGAACCCAATGGTACTCTCATATTTCTAATCTGAGTTACCATTTATAAGTTATGGATTTTACAATAAAATAATTGTCACTTAATTATTTTATTTACTGCCAAAAACTAAATTTTACTAGTGGATCGTGCTAGCCAATGTTAGTATCTACCTAAAGAAAGAATACCCTCACAATTTCAGTGGTGGTATCAGATTTTTAATCCGAGTTACCCTTGGTGAGTTATAATCATTTAAAAAATAAAGTAACTTTATTTAATTATTTTATTTACGGTTATACCATTTTCAGGTTTTTCTCACAGGAGGCCTGCACCGACTAAACTTAAGTCACGCCTAAGGTAAACCCGCCATCCTGAGCGTAACAGTTCCCTCATATTTTTGATTCAAGTAACTGTTTAATATTTATTCTACCTTTTTAGGAAAACTACTTATGAGGGATAATTAAAGCTTAAAAAAATCAACTGATCATTCTGGGCACTCCGCGCTGTGGAATCGCGTGCCGTCAGATTTTTCAGTCTCGAAATAATTCCATATAATTAAAAAAATTATACATAATTTTTGGGACATTAAATTCTACCCACCTTAGGGATTTACATCTCTGAAATCCACAACATGTACTGAGGAAACAAATGGGGGTACTGAGCACGAATCTAAGCCCCCGCTCCCATGTGCTCTTCTGAAGGTTTCTATGCTGCCAGCAAATGCTCACCAGAGGTATCAACCTCCCACAAAGGACCTACTCCTATCAATCCTCAATCTCTACTAAAACCTTTGTAAACATCACCTCATCGTCAATGTCCATCTCACCATGGTCGATAATGTGCGATGGATCACGCATGCATCTCCTCAGCTGTGACACGTGTAAAACATTATGCACCTAGTGGATCTGTGGGGAAAGAGATAGATGATATGCCACCTCTCCCACTTTTCTGAGAATCTAGAGAGGTCTGATGAACTTCTGAGATAACTTTTCACCATGACCAAATCTACGCAAACCTCATCGAGGTGAGACCCATTGGAAGATATGATCTCCCTCCTCCTATAAGCATAAGACTTCTACCAGATTTGAGCAGTTTTTACTTGTTAACAAGTGAAGCATTGTGATACAAAATCTGCCACTGATTTCTTCATCCCTGGCCACCAGTACTGACGCTTATGGTCCTAACACATCTTCACCACACCAGGATGTACCGCTAGAGGGGATGTATGGAACACCCTCAACACCTCCTCCTGTAGCGCTATTGATACCATGGTATGTCCTCTGAAGAGAACGACGTGCTCCACACCTTAAGAAAATACATCAGGTGCCTGCCCCTCAGGATATATAAGCATGTCATGCCCCACAATAAATGCCCCCAAGATGTGCCTCCCTGACTTGCTGAAGGAGTGGGGGAGTGACAGTCATAAAATGGAGGTAAGAAACTTCATCTCTATCCATGAAGGATATCTGCAGCATGACTATCTACTCTGACACATCACTCAGCAGTTGTAAACCAGACCTCCTACTGAGTGCATATGCTACCATGTTACCCTTCCTAAGAGTATAGACTATCTCAAAGTCATGGTCCTAGAGGAACTCTAGCCACTCTTTTTGGGAACGGAAAACTCAAAACTCCTACTTCCACGAGAGTAAGGCTGGCCGACTCATAAATGATCAGTCGCACCCTCCTTTGCATGAGTTCATCCAGTGCTGATTGGGTTTCCTTTTTTTTCCAATCAAGGAAAATTCCATTCCAATTTTGTAGGTAAACCACAACCTTTTAAACCTAACACAGTCAATATGAGTATGAACTGTGGATGTACAGTCCATACCCAATCTAACGTCGTAAGGCCTCGACACTTCCACCAAGAGGTTCCAACTGAAACTCTCGCCTAAAGGGTCAGATCACACCATCGGCGTAAGTGTGATTATCGAGTCTCCTCCCAAAGGGATCTCCAGACATGTGGGTCAAGTTAATGACTTAACCGGTAACTCTAAGTCTTGAATAGGATTCTTGGAAAGAAGGAATGATTTGTTCCTATGTATACTAATACAGAATCTAGTAGAAGACATAGAATGTACCTTGAATCATCCCTATAGCCCTTGAGCCACACTCCTTGACCGCATGCAACTACTCTCTTACCCTATCCTCCAGCTCCATGATCCTGGTGAGGACCACAAAAGGGGGGTGGTTGTAACATGTTGAAATGTACACCACCTCATGATACTCTCCTAGCTCTGCTTCAACATCTACTTCTCTACAGATTTATATGTCCTTAACACTTCCTCTTCTCGAAAAATTTTACACGCCCAAGTCTCTGAGACCATCGTCAGTTTCCTGCTTTCCCACTAATAACATTTAATAGTTGTATCCACTCATCTAAATAAAATTCAACCACAAAGGTTATCTCTAGAATCGTAACATAAGTAGGAATGCATGGTGGAATAGTGTGGGCTCAGATGTCCTTAAACACACCTCGCTCGGAAATCAGATCCCTCACTGATCGTATTGTATTCATCGAGTACATGAAATGGTCAGTATGCCTCAATGAATACTTAGCTACCGACATGTCGTCCTACTAAAGATGTATAAGATCTTGAGAACTCTCAGCCACCTCCTCAAGCCAGTCCTCATCCGCCTGTGAGTCAGGATCGCCTCAGAATCGGAGGGGTATCTGATACTGAAACACATGTAAGACACTAAGCCTAAATGTGTCCTCTACCGATACCGCTGATTATAACTGCTACCCAACAGGTGGTGGTGCTACTAGTACACCACCTGAAGGTCTCAATGTTGTAAGAGGGCCTTGCACCGGAGCCTCATCGCTCCATGGGCCGTCATCATGTACTCTCTTGGGAAACCTAGGTGGCTATCTTTGTGGCAGCATCCTGATAAGGAACAAGTGTTCCATGGTTATTAAGTTATACCTGGTGAGCTAACTCAAAAGAAATAAAAAGAAAAACTTTTCAAAAACACACACAATCAGTGTTTTCGTGCACTGTGTTGGAAATTAGAATTCAGGGTCCTGGTGTATGGATATGTCGACCGCCACACCAACAATTGACTCCCCAAACTAAAAACCACACTCATAACACTCAACACTATTACTTCACAAAAAATATCAGAGTCCTAGTTATTCGGTAGAATCAAACTCCTTTGATACAAATTTTTCACAACCCATCCCCTAGGGCCCGTGCTGTGACTACCCTAAGCCCACCTTCCATAGGCCAGGGGCTGACGACAAGCACCGAAAGGCGTATTCCCCAAAAATGGGAAGGCATTGCCTTTATAAACTATAAAATCACACAAACCAAGCACACAACCAGATAAAAGAAAAAAATTCAACTATATAGTAAAAAGGGCGTGTACAGAAAGTAAAGGGGCCAAAATACAACCCCAACTAGAAAGTACAAGAAAAACTAGAAAGTACAAGTTAAATTGAGTACAACTCCTATGAAAACCCACCAAGGATCCTACCTAAAGGGTAGGTACAGATTGCCTCCTAAGTGCTCCACGTCCGTCCGTCTCCTCTGGGTCACATCTTGTCAAATGGTCCACCTCCGTGATCCGCCTAATCATGGATCCCTCAGCCTCGATCAACGTTGTATGTCGTATACACCAGACACAACAAGGTGTGGGCGAAGCCCATGCTGGGGTGAGTATAACAATAATCACTAGGGATAAGGGTGTAATTTTGACCCGGCCCAGCCCGGCCTGAACAACCCCATGAGGCGGCCCGAGCCCGGCCTCGGGCCGGCCCAATCCATCCTGTCAGGCCGAGATGTTTCAGGCAGGGCCGGGATTTTTCAAGTCGGGGCACAGTGGGATTTTATTAATTTCAAAATAATTGCCTCTTTTAATTTTTTTTATTTAATTTTTTTTAAATTTATTTAGAACATTTCTTTACATTTATTTTTAAATGAATGTTTTTGTAAAAACTATTATTTTTTTATTAACATTTTACAGTGGGTGGATATGTTTTTTTGTCTAAATAGATTTATATATTGTGAATATATATATATATATATATATATATTATTTGCAAATTGTTAAAAAAATAATGAGGGGTGCGCAGCTGCTGTGGGTGAGTTTAAAGCCTTATTATTTAAAGTTTTTTCTAACATTTATTTAAATCATTTTTTACATTTATTTTTTTAACTTATTTATAATTTTTAAGCGTTTATTAATATTTTTTATTTAAACATTTTTTTAAACCGTTTTTTAACATCTATTTGATACATTTTTTTATATTTATTTTTAAATGAATATTTTAAAACATTTTTGAATTTTTTTAAACGCATTCTTTTTACAAGTATTTTTTTAAAACATTTAACTTTTTTTTCATATTTTATTGTAAATAGTATTTTTTAAGTGTTTGTTTTTAAAAAATTAATTTTAATGTTTTTTAAAACATTTTTATTTAAAACTTTATTTAAAACATTTTTTAATACTTGTTTAAAATGTTTATTTATATTTATTTTTCAACATTTAATTTAAAACATTTTTTTAAATGTATATTTTTTACATGTATTTTTTTAAAACATTTAACACGTTTTATGTAAAAAACATTTTACAGTGGGTGGATATGTTATTTTGTTTCTAAATATATTTATACATGTTTGTGAATTTATAATTATTATGTACAAATTAAAAAAAATTAATGAGTTATTTGGGGGGTGCGTAATAGTGGGTGGTGGGTTTGAAGTGTTGTTATTTAAACGTTTTTTATCATTTATTTCAAACTTTTTTTACATTTATTTTTTTAACTTATTTATGAAAAGTATTTTTAAGCGTTTGTTTAATTTAAAACATTTTTTAAATGATTTTTAATTTTTTTGCAGGGTAGACCCGACCCGGCCCTGTCTGGACTGAAATTACATCCTTAGCGGGTGAGCAGCAGTGGGTGAGTTAATTTTTTTCTAAATAGATTTATATATATATATAGTATATATAATATATGCAAGTTTTATCATATTTTAAAAAAATTAATG